>OY992539.1:137110842-139510842 GCA_963921195.1 Pegoplata infirma
CATAAATAACTTCGGGCCCCAAGTTGGGAGCCAAATATATTTTTCGTCATTGCTACAAATTCAAATTTAAATGATTTTTGGAATTCCCGCCTTTCCGTTTGTACTATATACCCGTACTCTTTAATAACAATATTTGTTGTATATTTAGAAAACAATAACAAATAAGTTGGGCAAAAACTCTTTCACAGCTAACTAGGTGTATATTAGTGATGTTCCTTAGGCTAGGAAAACATTATTTTAGGATTAGTTTGGATAAATAGAAATAGTAGAATATAGTACCAACTAACTAATGAAAAGTACTAAAGTTCGCAAATGATCCATAGAGCCCGAAGTTACGTCCACTATGATTTCCGCTATTGTTCTCAATACTTCACTTCATCTTAAGATAATTCGTAAAAGATCGATTAGAATTAAACTAATTAATTTAATATAATGACGACAATCCTAATAACAAAATGGTGAAAGTAAAGTTCGCGAATTACATCCATAGAGGCCGAAGTTTGGTCCACTATGATTTCCGCTTTTGTTCTCAATACTTCTCTTCATCGTAAGATAATTCGGAAAAGATCGATTAGATTTAGAGAAATTAATTTTATTGAAACGAAAGAATCTATCACAATGTCCCGTGTTAAGGATAAATGAGGTTATAGTTAGAGAAAGAAAAATGTAAAGAACGAGAAAGAAAAATATTACCATAAGAAAAAATCGAAACTTTAAGGGCCTCAATCACTAGATAAGAAATCCGCAAATATAACTTCGGGCCCCAAGTTGGGAGCCAAACATATTTTTTTTGTCGTTGTTACAAATTCAAATTTGAATGATTTTTGGAATTCCCACCTTTCCGTAAAACAAACCCGTTAAAACTATATACCCGTACTCTTTAACAACAATATTTGTTGTATATTTAACATTGCCAGAGAAAACTTTCCAGCTAACTTGGTGTATATTGGTGATGTTCCTTTAGGCTAGGAAAACATTCTTTTAGGATTAGTTTGGATAAATAGAATGAAAAATAAAGTACCAATTACCGAATAAAAAAGTGCTAAGGTTCGCGAATGACATCAATAGAGGTCGAAGTTAGGAAAAGAGTGACAAAGATTCGTTCCTCCTTTTATTGCGCCTTCCTATAGACATAGACATATCAGATTAAGAACCTTCACCAGGCAAAACCAAATTTCCGAATGGAGATCTCAACTCTGGTGTAGATTTACCCGAAATAATACCGAGCAAATCCCGTCATCAGACTAAAACAAACTTTAGATAAAAGACACACTTGGCAATTATTTTTAAGGGCTTATAAAGGAAATTTGCACAAATATAACTTCACATATAAATGAAGGCCAAATGAAAATGTAAGAGTGGTTAAATATGTAAGAGAAATGTGTAGGCAAGTGTCGATAGAAAAGGATAGCGCCAATCAAGAAACTGTGCAACATTTTTCGAACAGAGTATCGAGGACCTAATAAAACCTCGATAGACTAACTATACCTCAAATATTATCAGGACGCATGGCCCATCTAGAGGATAAATGAAGATAAAGTTTGAGAAAGAAAAATGAAAAGAACGAAAAAGAAAAATATTACCATCAGAAAAAATAGAAAGTTCAAGGACCCCAATCACTGGATAAAAAATCCGCAAAAATAATTTCAGGCCCCAAGTTGGGAGCCAAAGATATTTTTTCATCGTTGTTACAAATTCAAATATGCATGGTTTTTGGAATTCCCGCCTTTCCGTAATACAAACCCGTTTGTACTATATACCCGTACTCTTCAACAACAATATTTGTTGTATATTTAGAAAACAATAACAAATAAGTTGGGCAAAAAAGCAAACATTGCCAGAGAAAACTCTTTCACAGCTAACTAGGTGTATATTGGTGATGTTGTTGTGTAGCATTTAGAGTTTTATTATTTTAAGTTATTCCTACATTAGCACATAAGGGTTAAAGATTTTTTTTGATTAGGTTTTAGTTATTTTACATTTATTTAGGTTACTTATAATTTCTGTTTATTAATAATTTTTTAATTATTTATGCAACTAGCTTTAAATTATTTATGCTGCCTTAGCCATTTATTTTATTGACCTAGTTTTAAGCTAGTGTTAAGTTTTACTTTAAGGTATAAATAGAGAAAACACAAGTAAATAAAGATGGACTAATGAGTGAGCGGGCGACAGAAGTGCTGTCGCCCCGCATAAAAGAAAACATAATTGTTTTATTTTTGATTTTCAGGTCAGTCCCCCCACCATCCAAAAGACGGGTCCTTTTTCTCTTAAAGTAGGCTCTATAAGCCTGACGGTTCAGGCGTCGTCCGTGCAGAACGGACAAACCATAGGTACACACCCGCACCAGAACAGAACAATAGGTAAACACTAACACATTCTTTAAAAGGATATTTTTCCTCCAGAGAAATATCCTTTATCCTTTCTTTAAAAGGATATATTTCCTCCAGGAGAAATATCCTTCCTTTTCTCTAAAATTCTTGTAAGCTAGGATATTTCTCATTCTTGGGAAATATCCTAGTTCCGTTTTTTTTTTTATTATACAACAATGTTCCTTAGGCTAGGAAAACATTATTTTAGGATTAGTTTGGATAAATATAATGTAAAATAAAGTACCAATTACCGAATAAAAAAGTGCTAAAGTTCGCGAATGACATCCATAGAGGTTGAAATTAGGTCCATAATGATTCCCGCTGCTGTTCTCTTCATCTTAAGATAATTCGTAAAAGATCGATTAGAACTAAATAAATTAATTTGATATGATGATGATAATCCTAACAACAAACTGGTGACTTTGTAACGATCCTTACACCCCGTGCTTGGTGTTGGGAGTATGTCTTGCCCCTTCAGAGGCAGGTTCAGGATCGCTCCAAAAATATTTATAAATTAGGTATCAAAGGCAAACATTATCGTAAAACTGGAGAGACGTTGAAGTTTCGTATAAATAACTTCGGGCCCCAAGTTGGGAGCCAAATATATTTTTCGTCATTGCTACAAATTCAAATTTAAATGATTTTTGGAATTCTCGCCTTTCCGTAAAACAAACCCGTTTGTATTAAATACCCGTACTCTTCAACAACAATATTTGTTGTATATTTAGAAAATAATAATGGGAAATACCAGAAATGTCTATAATTTTTAGAAATTCAATTTTTCTTCTGAATTTTTTCAACTTGAACCCTTATAATAACAAATAAGTTGGGCAAAAAAGCAAACATTGCCAGAGAAAACTCTTTTACAGCTAACTAGGTGTATATTAGTGATTTCCCTTAGGCTAGGAAAACATTATTTTAGGATTAGTTTGGATAAATAGAATGTATAATAAAGTACCAATTAGCTAATAAAAAGTACTAAAGTTCGCGAATGATCGATACAGCCCGAAGTTACGTCCACTATGATATCCGCTATTGTTCTCAATACATGTCTTCATCTTAAGATACTTCGTAAAAGACCGATTAGAATTAAAGAAATTAATTTGATATGATCACGACAATCCTTATAAAAAAATGGTGAAAGTAAAGTTACGAATGACATCCATAGAGGCCGAATCCACTATGATTCCCGCTATTGTTCTCAATACTTCTCTTTTTTTTAAGATAATTCGTAAAAGACCGATTAAATTAATTTAAAGAAACTAATTTTATTGAAATGAGAGAATCTAGCACAATGTCCCGTGTTAAGGATAAATGAGGATAAAGTTAGAGAAAGAAAAATGTAAAGAACGAAAAAGAAAAATATTACCATTAGAAAAAATCGAAAGTTCAAGGACCTCAATCACTAGATAAAAAATCCGCAAAACTTCGGGCCCAAGTTGGGAGCCAAACATATTTTCTTCGTCGTTGTTACAATTTCAAATTTGAATGATTTTTGGAATTCCCGCCTTGGTATAAAAGGCAAACATTATCGTAAAACTGGACGTTGAAGTTTCGCATAAATAACTTCGGGCCCCAAGTTGGGAGCCAAATATTTTTTTCTTCGTATTTGTTACAAATTCAAATTTAAATGATTTTTAGAATTCCCGCCTTTCCGTAAAACAATACCCGTACTCTTCAACAACAATATTTGTTGTATATTTAGAAAACAATAACAAATAAGTTGGGCAAAAACTCTTTCACAGCTAACTAGGTGTATATTAGTGATGTCCCTTAGGCTAGGAAAACATTATTTTAGGATTAGTTTGGATAAATAGAAATAGAAGAATATAGTACCAATTAACTAATGAAAAGTACTAAAGTTCGCAAATGATCCATAGAGCACGAAGTTACGTCCACTATGATTTCCGCTATTGTTCTCAATACTTCACTTCATCTTAAGATAATTCGTAAAAGATCGATTAGAATTAAACAAATTAATTTAATATGATGACAACAATCCTAATAACAAAATGGTAAAAGTAAAGTTCGCGAATGACATCCATAGAGGCCGAAATTAGGTCCACTATAATTTCCTTTATGTTCTCAATACTTCTCTTCATCTTAAAATACTTCGTAAAAGATCGATTAGAATTAAAGAAACTAATTTTATTGAAATGAAAGAATCTATTACATTGTCCCGTGTTAAATATAAATGAGGATATAGTTAGAGAAAGAAAAATGTAAAGAACGAAAAAGAAAAATATTACCATTGACAAAATAGAAAGTTCCAGGACCTCAATCACTAGATAAAAAATACGCAAATATAATTTCGGGCCCCAAGTTGGGAGCCAAACATATTTTTTTCGTCGTTGTTACAAATTTAAATATTCATGGTTTTTGGAATTCCCGCCATTCCGTAAAACAAACCCTCTTCAACGACAATATTTGTTGTATATTTAGAAAACAATAAAAATAAGTTGGGCAAAAAAGCAAACATTACCAGAGAAAACTCTTTCACAGCTAACTAGGTGTTATTGGTGATGTTCCTTAGGCTAGCAAAACATTATTTTAGGATTAGTTTGGGTGAATAGAAATAGTAGAATATAGTGCCAATTAGCTAATGAAAAGTACTAAAGTTTGCGAATGACATCCATAGAGGCCGAAGTTAGGAAAAGAGTGACAAAGATTTTTCCTCTATTTAGTGTGCCTTCCTATAGATATATCAGACTAAAAATCCCCACCAGTCTAAACCAAAGTTCCGAAAGGATATCTCAACTCTGGTGTAGTTTTACCCGAAATAATACCGAGCAAAGCCCGTCACTAGACTAAAGCAAAGTTGAGATAAAAGATACATTCGACAATTATTTTTAAGGACTTTTAAAGGAAATTTGCACAAATATAACTTCACAGATAAATCAAGGTCACAGGAAAATGTAGGAGTAGTTAGAAATGTAAGAGAAATGTGTAGGCAAGTGTCGATAGAAAACGAAAGCGCCGATCAAGAAACTGTTCAACATTTTTTGAACAGAGTATCGAGGACCGAACAAAACCTCGAGGGACTAACTATACATCAAATATTATCAGATCGCATGGCCTATCTAAAGGATAAATGAAGATACAGTTAGAGAGAGAAAAATGTAAAGTACGAGAAAGAAAAATATTACCATAAAAAAAATCGAAACTTCAATGGCCTCTATCACTAGACAGTAAAGCCGCAAAAATAACTTCGGGCGCCCAGTTGGGAACCAAATATATTTTCTTCGTCGTTGTTACAATTTCAAATTTGCATGGTTTTTGAAATTCCCGCCCTTCCGTAAAACAAACCCGTTTGTACTAAATACCCGTTCTCTTCATCACCAATGTTTGTTGTATATTTAGAAAACATTATTTTAGGATTAGTTTAGATATATATAGAACGTAGAATATAGTAACAAATAAGTTGAGCAAAAAAGCAAACATTGCCAGAGAAAACTCTTTCACAGTTAACAACGTGTATATTGGTGATGTTCCTTAGGATAGGAAAACATTATTTTTTAATTAGTTTGGATAAATAGAAATAATAGAATACCAATTAGCAAATAAAAAGTACTAAAGTTCGCGAATGACATCCATAGAGGCCGAAGTTACGTCCACTATGATTTCCGCTTTTGTTCTCAATACTTCTCTTCATCGTACGATAATTCGGAAAAGATCGATTAGATTTAGAGAAATTAATTTTATTGAAACGAAAGAATTTATCACAATGTCCCGTGTTAAGGATAAATGAGGTTATAGTTAGAGAAAGAAAAAAGTAAAGAACGAGAAAGAAAAATATTATCATAAGAAAAAATCGAAACTTCAAGGGCCTCAATCACTAGATAACAAATCCGCAAAAATAACTTCGGGCCCCAAGTTGGGAGCCAAATATTTTTTTTTCTTCGTATTTGTTGCAAATTCAAATTTGAATGATTTTTGGAATTCCCGCCTATCCATAAAACAAACCCGTTTGTACTATATACCCGTACTCTTCAACAACAATATTTGTTGTATATTTAGAAAACATTATTTTAGGATTAGTTTAGATATATAGAACGTAGAATATAGTACCAATTAGCTAATGAAAAGTACTTAAGTTTGCGAACGACATCCATAGAGGCCGAAGTTATGTCCACTATGATTTCCACTATTGTTCTCAATACATCTCTTCATTTTAAGATACTTCGTAAAAGATCGATTAGAATTAAAGAAATTAATTTTATTGAAACGAAAGACTCCATCACAATGTCGCGTCTGAAGGATAAATAAAGATATAATTAGAGAAAGAAAAATGTAAAGAAAGAGAGAGAAAAATATTACCATAAGAAAAAATCGAAAATTCAATAGCCCTAACCACTATATAAAAAAACCGCAAAAATAACTTAAGGCCCCAAGTTGGGAGCCAAATATATTTTTTTCGTATTTGTTCCAAATTCAAATTTGAATGAGTTTTAGAATTCCCGCCTTTTCATAAAACAAACCCGTTTGTACTAATATACCCGTACTCTTCAACAACAATATTTGTTGTATATTTAAAAAACAAAAACAAATAAGTTGGCCAAAAAAGCAAACATTTCCAAAGAAAACTCTATTCTGCTAACTTGGTGTATATTGGTGATGGGCCTTAGGCTAGAAAAACATTGTTTTAGGATTAGTTTGGATAAATAGAAATAGTAGAATATAGTACCAATTAGCTAATGAAAAGTAGTAAAGTTCGCGAATGACATCCATAAAGGCCGAAGTTGGGAAAAGAGTGGCAAAGATTTTTCCTCCCTTTAGTGGCCATATCAGACTTAGAATCTCTACCAAGCTAAACCAAAGTTCCAAAAGGATATCTCAACTCTGGTGTAGTTTAACCCGAAATAATAACGAGCAAAGCCCGTCATCAGACTAAAACAAACTTTAGATAAAAGATACACTTGGCAATTATTTTTAAGGGCTTATAAAGGAAATTTGCACAAATATAACTTCACATATAAATGAAGGCCAAAGGAAAATGTAAGAGTGGTTAAATATGTAAGAGAAATGTGTAGGCAAGTGTCGATAGAAAAGGAAAGCGCCGATCAAGAAACTGTTCACCATTTTTCGAACAGAGTATAGAGGACCGAACAAAACCTCGATAGACTAACTATAACTCAAATATTATCAGAACGCATTCCCCATCTAAAGGATAACTGAAGATAAAGTTAGAGAAAGAAAAAAGTAAAGAACGAGAAAGAAAAATATTACCATAAGAAAAAATCGAAACTTCAAGGGCCTCAATCACTAGATAACAAATCCGCAAAAATAACATCGGGCCCCAAGTTGGGAGCCAAATATTTTTTCTTCGTCGTTGTAACAAATTCAAATTTGAATGAGTTTTGAAATTCCCGCCTTTCCGTAAAACAATCCCGTTTGTACTATATACCCGTACTCTTCAACAACAATATTTGTTGTATATATAGAAAACAATAACAAATAAGTTAGGCAAAAAAGCAAACATTACAAGAGAAAACTCTTTTACAGATAACTAGGTGTATATTGGTGATGTTCCTTAGGATAGGAAAACATTATTTTGGGATTAGTTTGGATAAATAGAATGTAAAATATAGTACCAATTAGTTGATGAAAAGTACTTTGTTTTTTAGTTACAATGAAATAAATTTGATGATGACAATCCCTAATAACAAAATGTTTGGAAATAACATTTATAGGAGCCAATGTTTGGCCCATTATGTCTCCAGCTAGTGTGCTCCTTCATATCTCCATCTTGTTTTATTTTACCCAAAACACATTTATATGCTTCCCACATTCACAATTTAATAAATGTGATTAGTTACCCCATGTAGCTCCTTCCACGTCCGGTAGATCCTGAAATACATGTCCGGAAGATCCTGAAAAACATATAAATCGATACATTTAAATCACCTAATTGATAAAGCAGGTCATTCACATATGTAATAAAATCGATCTTCAAAATATTCTTTGCACAATCTGCAAGTACGGTTTGAAATTACCCCGATTCTTACCATGATTCTTGAAAGTTCATTATGGCCTATGATAAGATTCATTACTGCTGAAGGTTGTCTTCTGTCCATAACCACGTTATTGTTTCCAACTCCTCTTCATCCATGCAACTTCGGTAAAAGTCATTCGACTGCACATTTAACCGCTCTGCGTGGCAGTGTCCAGTAATAATAGCAACCACAGTCGAAATCTCTCCTCTTGGAAGCGATATCAGCTCACTTGTGCGCTTCTGATTAAGAGAAGGCCAAATCTGTCGTGTTGTCTCACACGTCCATTCATTTGCCCATCTTTGATTAGTCTTCGTCGCGGAATAAAGCCGTAGATTTTCTAGATGCATATCAACACATTCCAATTCTGTTGAAACCTGTTAGGTAGTTCCCAGTCTTGCAAGCTCATCGGCTTTGCAATCCCTTGAATGTCTTTGTGCTCTTGGGACCAATATGAGTCGTATGTCAAAGTGCTTGGCCATCTTATTTAAAAACGTGCGGCAGTTAAGAGCAGATCTTGTTTTCAGAAACATTGACTCCAGGGACTTGATCGCAGCTTGACTCTCAGAATAGATGTTGACTGCAGTTGTAGACAATATATTGCAGCTCAACCAGTCAGCCACGTCCTTTATTGCCAGCATATCTGCCTGGTTAACAATGCAATGATCCAGAAATATTCGAGCCAGGCTCAACCAAAGCTACTCCAAATAGACTAAAAAGTCCACTTGTTCGTGCAGCCTCGATCAATCCGTGTAAAAATTTAGGGAGTTTACACCACCCGAATTTCCCCTTATCCAAGACTATCTTGATTGTATCATAGTGGCGCTTAAAAAGGCCCATATAGGAAGCATAGCCTACATTTTGTGTCATTTTTATCTTCTTCAGGATCGCGCTAAGGCCACAATCGCTGCTCCTCCCGTGAAGTGTGCTATTAAGTCTAATTTCCGACGTAGCCACTTTCTATCTACCTAATATGTCCAATGGTATCAGGTGAAGGGGGATTTTTAATGCAGCCGTAGGTGTATTACGAAGAGCAACAGTGATACACATCGACGCCATTCTCTGTACCTTCGAGATGAAGCTACAGTTATTTTTTGTTTCTAAAGCAGGCCACCAGACAATGATTTCATACAGCAGAATTGGACGCACCACCGCATTAAAAATCCAATGAAAGGCTTTTGGGCTAATACCCCGTCGTTTTCCAATGACCCTTTTACAGGAATATAAAGATGATTTTCTCACACGTTACTCAATATTACGGCTGAAATTCAACTTCCTATCTAGAAATACTCCAAAATACTTGGCTCCATCTGAAAAGGTGATTTCAGTGCCATCCAGAGAAATAGGATCAAAAGCAGGAATTTTATTTTTCCTTGTAAATAAAACAAGCTCTGTTTTACTTAGATTTACTCCCAGAACACAGCCTCTTGCCCATTTAGACAGATATTTTAAAGAACCCTAATGAATGTGCCTCAATGTTGGCAGATGCTTTTCCTTTACCGCTATCGCGACATCGTCAGCATATGCGACAACATGACAACCACGTGCTTCTAGGTTAGGTTATGTTAGTGAGGATGAGGCCAATCCCAAAAACGATGATGGGGGATGACATCCATAGAGGCCACGGTTTGGCCCATTATGATTCCTGCTATTATTCTCCTTCCTCTTCTCTGTCTAATTTAGTCTTACCTTAAAAAAGGAATTACTATCTTTCCCACTTTGACAGTTTAATGAATGACATTAGTAGCCAAGGATTTATACCCCGTAGGTCCTGAAAAAATTAGCACCAAAGCATTTGAATCTCCTTACTGATAAAGCTGGGCATTCACATAAGAATTGAAAACTGTTTCGACAGATTCATTGCACCTTCTGCAAGTGTCGTCTGACATTATCCCTATTCTCACCATGTGTTTCGCGAGTTTATTATGACCCGTAATAAGGCTTATTACTGCTCTTAACTGTCTTCTATCCATGTCTAGAAGAATTTTGTTACATTGTTATTCTTCGTCCCATTCAGTTCCAGTGCAATTGATCATGCTCTCCATCACTTTCGAGAGCGTATAGCGATTGGTCAGAAATTATCAGGGCTCTTAGCCGCACCCTTTTTATGGATTGTCTGAACATTTTTAACCTTCCAATATGATAGAATGACTCCCGCACGGTACATCGAAATGAAAAGATTAGTCAGTGCTAACGTCAATAAGCACTGTTCTAGCACCAGTGCTGGTATATCATCCGGCTTTCGGTTACTTCTTTACATTAAAATCCGCAAGAACCCTTTTAACTGCACGATCCAATTTCAACTCTTACCAGGATTGCTTCCTCAGACTTGCACCAGGCTCCGACAACGGCCAGTCCACCACACTCATCCGTGATATTTGCTCTTCCTTTGTTATTTGTTTTTCCTTACAGTTATAAAGCCTAGCACTTGAAATTTTTACACATGTGGTTACAGTTTTCATTGTTTTCCGGCTGAATTATATTGATATACAAATATTTCTTCATATGAAAATCGCGTTGAAATTCGATTTTCAAATTGGTACCAAAATAAAGTACATTTGCAACAAACTTTCTCATCCCCAACATTCACACACAAAATTTCTTATTTACCTGTTTGTGTTGCCTGACTGACTGCCTGCGTAGCTTCCCATAATGACCAACTAACTCTGTTTTCATTGGTCATATTGTGTGTATTTTTGTTGTTGTTTTCCCATATTTGACTAGGAGTATTAGTTATTCAAATTTAGTAGCTGCTGCTGTTGTTGTTTTTGTTGTTCTAACCCTCATTTCTAGATTAATTTTACCCTTTTTTTGTTGTTATTGCTTGTTCTCTCTCTTGGCCATATTTTAGTTTAACGTTAACTCTCATTACGATTTTAGCTTTTGCTACGTTAGTATAAGTAGATAGACGAACAAAAAACAACAAAAAAAAAAAGAGTTATTTTTCTTTTGGCTTTTGGTTAGGATTTATTGTTTTTGTCAAGTTTAGTTTGTACAGGTTTTCCCCCGGTTTCTTGTTATGTTTTAGGTGCGAAAGAGATGGCTGTATTAATTGGATTTTATAGTGAACGAGGGGGGTGGGTGGTAGTAGGGTTGGGAAAACTTCATTGTATTGTTTAGAAATTATTTTGCATTTTAATGGATTTAATTAATAGTTGATATATTGTACAAATATAGATTAAAATAACTAATCGGTTTAAAACAGAATTGTGGAATTTAACAAGAATTGGAAAAAAAATTGATACAATAGGGATAAATATAAAGTGTGGGAGCACTTAAGGCTTTTAAATTACACTATGGGGTTCCCATGAAAAAAAACTAGGCATCTCTAGAAGGAGTAGCAGCACTGAGAAACTCATTATATGGAGCAATACATTTTTCAGATTTTAACTTTGGCACTTAAAGTGCTTCAAGGTGGAGCATCTCGAAGAAAAATAATCGATTATGTACGTGATGTCCAGAAAACCGAAAAGTGAACAGTGAACTCCCCGAGGGTGGTCGTTATACGTATACAGTATAATCCTTTATTTGTCTCATAAAACTAACACTATACTAAGAGTTCCATTCTTCAGAGTTCTCTTGGAGATCTGTCTAAATGGGCAAGCGGCTGTGGTCTGGGAGTTAATCCAAGTAAAACAGAGCTTGTATTGTATACCAGGAAATTAAAGATTCCTTCTTTTGATCCCATTTCTCTGGACGGTACTGAAATCGCCTTCCCAGATGGAGCCAAGTATCTTGGAGTAATTCTAGATAGCAAGTTGAATTTCAGGCGTAATATTGAGGAAGATGTAAGAAAAGAAGCGATTTCTTTATATTCCTATAAAAAGGGCAATGGAAAACCATGGGGCTTTAGCCCTTAAGTCGTTCATTGGATTTATACAGCATTGGTGCTTCCAATTCTGCTGTATGGAATCATTGTATGATAGCCTGCTTTAGAGATAAAAGGGAACTGTGTCTCTATCACGAAGGAACAGAGAATGGCGTCGATGTGTATAACTGGTGCTCTTCGAACTACACCTACAGCTGCATTAGAAATCCTTCTTCACCTGATACCATTGGAGGACATACATATTGGGTAGGCAGTTGAGATGGGCGCGTGAGTAACTTTTGACTCACTCACGCTCACGACAGTATTTTTGCAATCACGCACACTCACTCACGAGCTTTTGTATTCTACACACACTCACTCACAATCACGTGAGTAAATTTAAGACAACTCACACTCACGTGCACTCATACAAGCTGCACTCACGAAACTCTACTTAATACAGAAAAGTTAAAATATCAAAAATTTAACAAAATTCGTAGCAAGATTTAAATTTTTGGCAAATTTTCCAGCATTTTTCGAGACGAAAGGAAGTATAAAAAGAAATAAGAAATCGCGCAAACTCACGCAAAAAAATCGACTCACGCACACTCACTAAATCAAAAATTTTTTTCAAGCACATTCAGTCACACAACTTTTTTTTTACTCACTCACGATCACGTGAGTTAAATTGCGTCCAGTCACACTCAAATGTGATAACGCGTGAATCACGTGAACCACGCACTAATCTGCTCATGTGCCATCTATAGTAGGCAGTATGCGGCTACGTCGGAAATTCGACTTAGCGAGATCTTTAAGAAGATAACAATACCACAAAATGTGGATTGTGATCCCTCTATGAGCCTTTTTGAGTGCCACTTTACCACTATGATACCATCAAGGGAATCTTGAATGAGGGGCATTCCGGGTAGTGGTGTTTCCATAGATTCTCCATGGATCGAGGCTGCACGAACAAGTGGGCTTTGGGATCTATTCGGAAGAGCTTGGATTTAGCCTGGCTCAAAGATTAGCAGATCATTGCGGTGTTTACCAGGCAGAGATGCTGGCAATAAAGGAAGTGGATGACTGGTTGAGGTGCAATGTCTTTCTATAACCACAGTCAACATCTATTCTGGCAGTCAAGCTTCGGTCAAGTCCCTGAAGTAAATGTTTTTGACAAGATCTGCTGCACTGCTATAAATGAGATGGCCATGCAGTTTGACATACGACTCATTTGGGTCCCAGGGCACAGAGAATTTCAAGGTGATTGCAAAGCGGATGAGCTTGCAAGACTGTAAACTACCTTACAGGTTCCAAAAGAATTAGAATGTGTTGGCATGGCTCTAAAACTTTGGAAGCAAAACCTAAGGCTTTGTTCCGCGATGGAGACTAATCAGAGATGGGCACATGGATGGATGTGTGAGACTACACGACAGATTTAGCATTCTCTTAATCAGAAGCGCACAATTGAGCTGATGTCGCTTGGAATGTGTTGGTATTCCTCTCGACGGAGCCTTATCAGAGATGGGCACATGGTTAGACGTGTGAATCTGCACTACAGACTTGTACTTCTCTTAATCTTAATTCTAAGAGTAGAGATTTCGACAGATTTACGAATCATATGGGTCCCAGGGCAAAGAGATATTTTAGGGATTGCAAAGCCGATGAGCTTGCAAGACTGGGAAGCTACCTTACAGGTTCCAACCGAATTGGAATGTATTGGCATGGCTCTAAAACTTTGGAAGCAAAACCTAAGGCTTTGTTCCGCGATGGAGACTAATCAGAGATGGGCACATGGATGGATGTGTGAGACAACACAACAGATTTGGCCTTCTCTTAATCAGCAGCGCCCAAGTGAACTGATATCGCTTGGAATGTGTTGGTATTCCTCTAGAAACTTGCAAGCAAAATATACGGCTTTGTTTCTCGACGGAGACTAATCAGAGATGGGCACTAGGATGGATGTGTGAGTTTACACGACAAGTGAGCTGATGTCGCTTTCAAGAGGAGAGATTTCGGCAATAGTTGCTGTGCTTACCGGGCACTTTCGTATAGGAAAGCACGCAGAACGGTTGAAAGTGCCGTTAAATGAATTTTTCAGGAGTTGCATGGA
The DNA here is from genome assembly GCA_963921195.1 of Pegoplata infirma. NCBI lineage: Eukaryota > Metazoa > Arthropoda > Insecta > Diptera > Anthomyiidae > Pegoplata > Pegoplata infirma. The sequence continues at coordinate 137,125,123 of OY992539.1, forward strand.
TGAGGTGTAGTTGCAAACTATCGATTAATTTTTCTACCATTGCCCGTCACTTTCTGGTCAGAGACTTGCTTCACTGGGATATAGGGAGATGCACGATCTTTCTGATTTGTCGATGTAAAACTTCAATATCTAAGGAGTTTCATATTGGTTTAACGGCAGGGACTAGTAGGGAAACCTATTACGGTCCCGTGGTATCACATCGGACCTTAGAGTCTACCTTATAACCTAACCTACCAAAATTGGCAGTCTACCTTACCTATGCGTTTGAGTATCCTGTGCTTCTTAAAATATAAGCAAATTGAATGAAAATCCCGAAGGTCTGTTAGGATTCTTTAAAATGTGATTTACGTTTCAAGGTTTGACACTTTAATAAATATTCTTGTCCTTTACAATCCTTGTTTTCATATCCAATCTACTAAAAATTCAATCAATCGAATTGTTGAAAAAAGAAAAAAATTGTACTAATGTATATTAAGAAATCAATCTAAATGCAAACATCTTAAACTGAATAAACACTATCTTTTCAATATTAAATTTATTCTAATATCAATCTCGAATAACACATTTGTTCACATATAGATATGACCTACATATAAATGAATTGCTACTTATGAATACAAACCAAATAAAATAAAATATATTTTACAAAAATTCCACAAAAATACAGACAGAAAAATTTTATTAAGTAAATATTTTAATATTATACGAATTCAATATTATTGTAACCTTTTTTGATCAACAAAAGATTAAGTCTTAAATAAATTTTCGAAAAAAAAAATTATATTTCATTTTAACAGTTTTAATAAATGAATGAATACTTATGAAAGAGCGGGAAAGAAGAAATTCCTACAAAACAGAAAATTATCCTTAACTAATATTTTCATAGGTCTGACTTGTAAAAACATATAGAGAGTGAAGCAATAACATTATTAACATTTCTTTATATATTTCAAAATATAACAAATGTTTTCTCTGAACGTCACTGGTCTAATAAGGAGTGTTTGGAAGAAGGAAGAGGAATATGTGGTTCATAAAACACAAGATGGATACATGTGGCTATTATGCGTTTTTAACGGACAGTCATGATATAAATGTTTTCTTTGGAGAGTGGAAAGAAAACTGTGAAAAGAACTTCTAATGTCTAACAAAGTGGTTTTAATTTGAAGTAAAACAGTACACTGAAAAAAGTACTTTACTTAAGCAAATTTACCTTAATTTAAGAAAAGTCAGGCTTGCGAGGGCTCTAAAGAATTTATTCCTTATTACAAGAAATTTTTTTCCTCAAAATAGTAATGTACACAGAAAAAACGAATTGTTATATTGACCCACATATTCGCGAATACAATTATTTTTTTCCACTGAAAGCGCTGTAAATTTCGATTGTTGAAAAAAGTTTTTTTTTCAACAAACACAATTTGTAGGTCTGACAAAAGTAAAAAATCTTATTTTTTTGTTTTCAAGAAAGAAATTCAACAAACACAAACACAATTTGTTTATCTGACAAACGATTTTTTTTTCAACAAATAAATTTAACAAACACTATTTATTGACCTCCCGACTAAAAAAATATACAGGTCCATATGTATATAATTTGAAATTAAGCCATCTATAATTTAATACGGCCCAACACGTATTTGGGTAAAATAAGACGATGAACTTGGTGGATCAAAATAGCTCAACATTTGTTATATAAGATTAAATATGATCATTTTTAATCCGGATATTGGGTTTATCAAATTTGATACAGTTGTATATAATCTTATATCATAAGATAAAATGTGTTGAGTTTTGTATAAAATATTTTTTTATACCAGTCACTTACAAGGAAGGTCTTTTACAGAGCACCAACCAATTGTCCTGAAACTTGAATATGGGAATGAGGGAGGAAAATAAGAGTTACCTGTTTTTTTTAGCTGCCCAATCTCAAATTTAAAAAAGGGTTGCCACCTTATAAAAATATACGGGCTTTTGGGAAAATTTGTATAAAAGCCGAACTAGCAGGAATTTCCCCAAACGACAAAATACGGGTCAGCTTAATTTTGAAAGAGATTATTATATATGATGTTGGCGGTCGTACGCATATACATCTCCTTATAAACTACCCCAACGATTACTTATTTTTGACAATAACTAACAATTACGAAACCGATACACCATTTGATAGGCCTTCAAGAAACCTTTCGACCTGCATAAAAAACAGGTAACTCTTATTTGGCTCCCTTCTTCCTATGTGCAAGTATCAGGAGAATCGGTGGGTGCTCTGTGAAAGACCTCCCATGTTAATGATAGAGGGTATATATAAGTTTGTCATTCCGTTTGTAACTCATCGAAATATCGGTCTGGGACCCCATAATGTGTATATATTATTGATCGGTGATCGATTTTAAGACATTCTAGCGAATGAAACTGGCGATCACGGTCAAAATATTATTACACGGTGATGGCTAAAACTTTATATATTTACTTAATGTTGTACCGAGAAGTTTGGTATTGCATTTGAGCGATATCGGTTCAGCGGTTCAAAAGTTATGAACGAAAATGTAAGGAAACCTCAAAAATTTTGGTACATTCAACATAACCTAAAAATACAAAATGCGTTAATTTGGCTGTTGTTTGACATATGTGAACGTAATTGAACACCGAATGGTATTTTGACAAGTATGAACATTTTTTTTGAGAAAACAAGAAAAAAATCACAGATTTTTTTTTAAATTTTTTTTGCGGAATTTTTTTTTTTTTAATTTTTTCTCAAAAGTAATTTCCTTTTAAATAAAGCTTTTTTGCAAAAATCTATTTTAAATTGTGGAGGGTATCAATACATTCGGCAAGGCCTTATTTAACTTTTTTACTTGTTTTTTATTTGAATTCCCAATGAAATTACTTTTTCAAGAAATCCGGACTCGTTACGATCAAGGATATCATCAGGACATTAAAAAAAGTACAAAATGTCCATTTTTGGTTTTATCCTTATAAGTAGGGATGAGATTTTCATGCACTAAAAAATCTAAAATATGCGCTTAAAATATGCGCTAAAAAATTAAAAATATGCACTAAAAAACCTAAAAATATGCACTAAAAAGTAAAAAGTGTTCAATAAAAATCTTGTTTTCATAGGAAAAACTTTCAAAAAATAATGCCGGATTTACATAAATATTAACATTTAAAACTTTAAATAAGAAAGATGTTTGTTAGAAATTAAGACAATCTATAAAAAAAAATTAAAAAGAAAAAATAATTTTTCTTACTTTGAAAATTATTTTTTAAAATTTATACCAGTTTTTGTAACAAAAATATTTCAATTTGTGTTTTTGATAATTTATGCCAAAATATGCAAAAATATGCACTTAAAAGCAGGAAATATGCGTAAAATATGCATTTTAAACCAAAATATGCAAAAATATGCATTTTCACCAAAATATGCAAAAATATGCAAAAACAAATCGATGCCATTTTAACGCAAATTTCTTGATTCGGAAAGATAATTGGTCGATATCGTTTTTAGACTATCGACAAAAAACATGCATGGAAATCTCATTCCTACTTATAAGTATCCGAATTTTACAATAAAATACCTTTTCAAAGCAGATATGTAAAGCAGTATGTAAAGTCCAATAACGAGTACCTGGGGTTAAAATCCTAATCCATTGAGAATATCCATAAATATTGCAAAATAAGTCTAAATTTTGAACCAAGTTTGCATATTTTTGTCCTCATGGTATTATTGATCGTATCGAGTCCGGATTTCTTGAAAAAGCTAGGTAATTTTATTGGGAATTCGAAAAAAAAAAAATAACTTTTACATGCACTTTTCCAATAATAAACAAGTAAGAGTGTTAAATTTGGTTGTGCCGAATATTTTATACCCTCCAACATGCAAAAAAATAAAATAAAAATGCAGGGGCGTTTTATCTTTTTTTTGGGGGGGTCGTGGTGATTGGGGGGGACAAATTTCCTCCCAAATATGTGTTTAAAAATGCATTCTTATGCTTTTTGCACTAAAAATTTTTTTTTTATTCTACGCCCATAAAAGGGGGGCGGACCAAAAAACGGCATTTTCTAATTCTCAGGGTCCAAATGCAGGACTTTGAACATCTTTTTGCACAAAAATGTTGAATTTGTTAAACAAAAAGACAAAAAATCCTGTAAAAAAATTATTTTTTTCAGAGGTTGGTTGAGTTTTTCAAGGGGGAACTTTTTCCCCCTGGTCCGATTTTGCATATTTCCGAACTTAACCTGCCTAGGACCATAAGACATATTCGTGCCAAACTTGAGGAGTCTAGATCTTTTATTTTGGACTGTATCGTGTTAACTACAGATGGACGGACGGACGGACTGACGCACAGTGGGGAAAAATGGACTTTTTTTGTCCGATTTTGCCTACAGGTCGCAATTCTTAACCGATTTTAGTTTTTCTTTTTTTGAAATTTAGCTAATGAAATTCCTCATCGGTCTGTCATGGTGGATTTCTAAACATTGTTTTTGTTTTATTTAAATATTTTTCTAAAGTTCAGAAAATATTAATTTTTTAGAATTTTCGCTCTAAAAAATGTAATAGGCAGGGGACGAATAAGCTGTATGGACAAAATTAAAGGTATTTCAACCCCTTATAATTGACATTAATAGCATTTATTAATTTGTTGTTATTTTGGTTTTTATAAACATATAAAAACTTAAAAATGTTTACTTTTAAGTAACTATATCATTTTAAATAATGTACCAATTTCAATGAATTTTTTTTTAGATTAAAGCTTATCATTTTCTTAACCATTATTGGTATATAAAGTATTTTTGCAAAATTGTTTAACTCTTTTTTTTCAAATTTACAATGTAACAACTTTTTTTTTTTTAAAACAGACTAAAAAATAATTTTGAAATTCCAAAAATCATAAGGTAAAATTTAAGCAAAAAAATAAAATATTTGTTTCAAAAAATTTTGTGTACCAATTATGACTAAGCAAAATATAAGCTTTAATCTAAAAAAGATTTCATTGATATTGGTACATTATTTTTAAAGATACAAGCTTTTAAAAGTGAACATTTTTGAATTTTTGTCTGGTTATAAAAACCAAAATAATAATATATTTTTAAATACTACACAGAAAAAAATATCGTGAAATCAAAAGAAACTAAACAAATTGTTAGCAACTAATTTCTAGTTCAACAACGTTTTTAATTGTATCAACAATGTATATTGTTAATATGACAAAAATCCACTTTAATTTCCAATTAAATGCATTAATTAAAATCATTGTTAAAAATCGCACAAAATGCTTATTGATAACACAGACACTTTATAAACTCATTTAATTTAATGAAGCACAAAAATATGTGACGATAGCACGGTGATAGTGTGCTAGACTCGAATCATGAACATTGCGGGTTCGCTGCCAGGTGGCGAAAACATTTTTATACCCTCCACTTAGTGATAGAGGGTATATATAAGTTTGTCATTCCGTTTGTAACTCATCGAAATATCGATCTGGGACCCCATAAAGTATATATATTCATGATGCCCGATCGATTTTAAGACATTCTAGCGATGTCCGTCTGTCTGTCTGTCTGTGGAAAATGCTGTCGCGGACAAAATATTGCACAGAGATGACTGAAACTTAACATATTTATTGGAAGTTCTCCCGAGAAGTTTGGTATTGCATTTGAGCGATATCGGTTCAGCGGTTCAAAAGTTATGAATGAAAATGTAAGCACACCTCGAAAATTTCAGTACATTCAACATAACCTAAAAATACAAAATGCTTTAATTCGGCTTCTGGTTGGCATATGTGAACATAATTAAACACCAAATGGTACTTAAACAAGAACGAACATATTTTTTGACAAAAAAAGAAAAAAATCGCGGATTTTTTTTACCAAAATTTTTTTTCACGGAAATTTTTTTTTCAAAAAAATTTTTTTTTTTTCAAAAGTAATTTCCTTTTAAATAAAGTTTTTTGCAATAATCTTTTTGAAATTGTGGAGGGTATCACTACATTCAGCAAGGCCGAATTTAACTTTTTTACTTGTTTTATTTTTATTTGGAGATTATTTTGTTTTTGCTATTCAGCAGACACCTTTTATACGCATTAAGTCAACTACAAATATATATGAGGAATAGCACGGTGGTAGTGTGCTAGACTTGTACCATGTTCGTTGCCGGTTCGATTCCAGCTGCCGCCAGATTTTTTTTTTTATTTTTTTTTTTTGTTCTATTTTTAGATTTTTTATTTTATTTTTAAATTAAATGACATTAAAAACAGTTTATTTCCTTTAATATACGCGGATAGTCAACTACAAGTATATATAAGGAATATATATATAATATAAGGAGTCAACTACAAGTATATATAAGGAATAGCACGGTGGTAGTGTTCTAGACTCGTATCATGTTAGTTGCGGGTTCGATTCCTGCTGCCGGCTACTGTTTTTTTTTTTTTGAATTTTTAGATTTCTTTTGTTCTATTTTTAGATTTTTTTTAAATAAATTGACATTAAAGCATGTTTATTTCCGTTAACATAATTTATTACAAACTTTTCAATTAATGTCATTGTTGATACAACAATGAATTTAATTGACAAAACTAAGTTGATATTTTTTCACAAGTTACAAAATCCAATGTTGTATTGACAAAATCTAATGTAGGCTCAGTTTCAATTAAATGTTTAATTGTATTAACAATGAAATTAATTGTATTGACAATTTTCTTTTCTGTGTAATCACGTCGTTGATAAGGGGTTCCAATACCTTTAATTTAGTCCATAAAGCATATTCGTCCCATGCCTAATACATTTTTTATTGCAAAAAAACTGAAAAAATTAAAATTTTCTGAATTTTAGGAAAGAAAAATCAAAATCGGTTAATAATTGCGACCTGTAGGCAAAATTGGACAAAAAAAGTCAATTTTTCCCTACTGTGGGACGGTCGGACATCGCTAGAATGTCTTAGAATCGATCACTGATCAATAAAATATATACTTTATGGGGTCCCCGACCGATACTTCGATGCGTTACACACGGAATGACAAAGTGATTATACCCCCATACTAAAGTTGGTGGGTATAAAAATTTGTCGGTTTTGAGGGCTTGGTCCAGAAAAAATGAAAATGCATATATCTCGAGAAGACGATTTGCTAAAACTTTTTTGATGACAGGCTCGAGTTTAGGATACCAAAATACTTTAGAAAAAGTACTCTAAGAATCTGAGCAAAAAAAATGGATTTTTGTATTAAAAAATTAAAAAAAAAATTAAATGAAAAAAAAATATTTGGTGTCCTTAAATTTCTTCTTTGGTTAACATTGTGGAGGGTATTTAAAGATTCTGCACATCCGATTAAAGCTTTATTACTTGTTTAATCCTCCAATGGTCAGACTAATGTGTACATTAAGGGTGTTCATATTTTTTTATTTCGGATTTTTGTGTTGCACTGGGCAGAATTTTGTTCCTTTGTTCTAAAAACTTAATAATAAAAAAATTGGAGTTAATCCGATAACTTTAAGTGGACGCGGAAACTACCTAAAATTTGAATAACGGATTGCAAGGGGAAAAATTACTTTTTTCTCATTTTCTCAATTTTTTCGACATTTAAAGTTAACTTTGAATTCAAATGGTTACAGAATTGTGATGTGGAGTACATTACCTTTGTAATAAGGCAATAAAAACTAAAATCGGTTAAAAATCAGACAAGTTATTACAACTGCCCCATGCAACTAGCGCGTGGCAGACCACTTGATCAAAGATTTCGAGTTCCATTTTTGAAATTGATTGAAATTATCTACTATAGCAACATTTTTTTATTCTTTAAGTCCCAATGTACTAAGGTAATAGGTATTTTTCATATTGTGTTATGCTAAATTGTTTTAAATTAATGGTAAAAAGGTCTTAATTTTTCAACCTTATTTTCAAATCTCCAATTTTAAATTTTTATTTTTTTTTTTGGCAAATAAAATTTAAAAAATCAACCATTAGACTATTGAATTTTGTTAAGCACATATAAGGGAATAAAAACTACAAAAATTGTAGATATTTCTTTTTTCATTCGGCTGTTTCAGCGATTTTATCTCGGCGGATTTCGAGATAATAGTGATTATGGTAACTTTTTTAACCTTTAAGTCATTTTTTTTATTTTTTTAACAAACCCCATATGTTTTTTACCGAATTATTACAGAATAATATAGAATACTTCAATTCCTTTAATAAGAGCGAAATTGAGACATGAAAAATTGACCCAGTTAAAGGTCAAAGGTCAAATTTTAGAAGAATTTTAGTTTTTTAAGATTAACAATTTTTTTGAGCGGATATTAATGAAACTCCTTGATGTTGTTTTAATATGACTAAACATAAATGGTTTATTATTAAAATTCAGAAAATTAACCCTTAAGTGTTTTTGGGTCTATAGTTTTTTTTATTTAATGGAGAAAATGTAAGTATATCATTTCATAAGGTCATGCAGACCCCAATAGCACTTAAGGGTTAATTTTCTGAATTTTAATAATAAACCATTTGGGTGATTCCAGGTCAAACCGCACAGAAAACTGTTATTTTCGGATTTGTCACCTCCGATTTAATGAAATTCGCAACAAATATTTCACATGCGTTGTTTTCATAAAATGATTACCTTACAGGCTCCAAAAATTTTTAGTTTTCGAAATATGGCGTCTTGAAAATTGGCAAAAACGTCAAATTTTCAATAAGGTGCACATACAAAGTCACCCATGACTTTAAAACTATAAAAACCACAATTACCAAATAGGTACCATTTGAAAGCTGAAAGGATTACCTTAAAAGTGACATGCACAATTTTTTCTTGTACTGAAAGGTCAAAGGTCATATTTCAAGGTCTAATGTTCAAAAACCTATACCTCAAAATCCGATATTTTTAAAATTCTCAAAAAAATATACGATAACAATCAAGTCTTTCACTACATTTGCATCAAAATTTCAGGGTGGACACTCTTATGGTTCCAAAGTTACAGAGGAAAACGTGCTCGAAGGCAAGGTTTTTTCTACGAGTTCATATGAAAAATATTGCACAAACAAAACAGTACACATAGTCGTAAACAAAGGTGTGGGCCTAGAACAAGGTTTAATACTTTTTATGTGTTTTGAGTTATATTGTAGGGGTTTTTTGTTCTTTTACAAGGAAAGTCCTCGAAAGTGAACATACCTGATTTCTTTGAAATTTATACACAAGCTAGAAAAAATAAATCTAAAATCAACCAGTCTGAGCTTGTCGGCCCAAATTCAGGTTAAACAGGATTAAAAATTACCCATTTTCAGTTATTTTAAAGTTTAGGTACTTTATATTGATGCCACATATGAAGGTTTCTATTTCAAACGTACCACGAAAAAAAAATGTTGTTGGATCAAAGTCAAACTTTGAGAGCTTATTGCCCTATATGAAAGTAACAAATCGTGGAACAAAAGTTATCGTTTTTCGGAAAAATGGGCAAGATAGGCGTGGTCAAACATGGTAAAATTGAGCAATTTTTGCATGATGTCGCTTTATATTTAATTTTTTCTACAGTAACTCACCGATTCTGAAATTTTCGAAACACATCTTATTTATATTATTTTGTATGGGCTATCGATTGGCATTATTAGTTTTTGGAAAAAAATCAGAACTATGTCTGAATTTTTCAAATGAAAAATAAAAATCGATGTAGCAAAAAACACGCCATTTTTATTTTTTTTTAAAAAAATTTTAAATTAAAGTTCTTTTCATTCTCTACATCATATCAAATTTTCAGAGAGCAGTTATTTTTGGTTTTCGAGAAAATTGGCTTTAAAGTTTGAATGTCTTATTTTATTTTCCATATCACTCATACGCCACGATACATTTATTTTTGCACTTACCAAAAACTTGTTTAATTCTATTTAGATTATTGAATTAGAGCTGATTTGTAGAGTCCAACCGAATATTCGGTTTCGGTCTCGACTTCGGCCGAATAATGGGGATTCGGCCTCTATTCGGTATTCGGCTTTTAGTACATATTTTAAAAAATATATAAAAAAGTTGCTGAATTTTTCAATTTCGAGTATCATTACACTTGATTCAGTTCATTTTAAAAATGTAACAAGGATTTCCAATTAACGTGTTACTGTTACAGTTTAAATAATTTTTTTTTCTTAATCTACAGATTTAATGAACAATTTTTTTTTAAGTTTATTTAAATATGATTTTTTTGTAAGTTTTTAAAAATATATATATTTTTTAATAAATACAACAATTCCGATGGTTTAAAAACATTAAGTGCTGTATATTTATTTTAAAAAAGAAATAAATAAAAATTTTATTCGGCCAGGCATTAATTTTTTTTTTAGTTTCGGTTTTGGTTCGGTTTCGGTTTGGCCTCGAAAAACTGGTTTCGGCCGGACTCTATTGATTTGTCATATTTATAATAAGAATTCGACTGTTTTTTAAGATTCTCCGTATCAAGGTTGCATTCAATATCAATAAAATGACAATATTTCAGAAGTGATCTTTGCCTTGTGATTGTTGAAATTCTGGGAAGCCGCTTAGCCATTTACAGGAATAAATCCAGGCAACAATATTCACAGTGTTGTTAATTTTTAAGAATACTCTGATATTAAACACATTGCCTTACAACTAAAAATTTAAAATATATCAGAAGTAGACAAGTTCCAAAAAATATTTTAAAGTCTGCACTTCAAAAATTTTACAAACCTTCTTCATCATTTCAAAGATTTTAAAGTTCAAAAAAATTTTCATTCTTATTACACAGAAGACGAGTAAGCGATGGCACTCTATGTCTCTGGTCAACAAAAAACAGTCGAATTCCTATAAATAAGACAAATTAGCTCTAAATCTGTTATCTAAACAGAATTAAACAAGTTTTTGGTAAGTGCAAAAATAAATGTATCGTGGCGTATGAGTGATATGGAAAATAAAATAAGACATTCAAACTTTAAAGCCAATTTTCTCGAAAACCAAAAATAACTGCTCTCTGAAAATTTGATATGATGTAGAGAATGAAATGAACTTTAATTTAAAATTTTTTAAAAACAAATTAAAAATGGCGTGTTTTTTGCTACATCGATTTTTATTTTTCATTTGAAAAATTCAGACATAGTTCTGAATTTTTTCCAAAAATTAATAATGTCAATCGATAGCCCATACAAAATACTATAAATAAGATGTGTTTCGAAAATTTCAGAATCGTTGAGTTACTGTAGAAAAAATTAAATATAAAGCGACATCATGCAAAAATTGCTCAATTTTACCATGTTTGACCACGCCTATCTCGCCCATTTTTCCGAAAACCGAAAACTTTTGTTCCACGATTTGTTACTTTCATATAGGGCAATAAGCTCTCAAAGTTTGACTTTGATCCAACAACATTTTTTTTTCGTGGTACGTTTGAAATAGAAACCTTCATATAACAGATCCGTTTCATTCGAAACCTATATTCTTCCATAATAGGGAAATAGGAATGGGGTGGGGGAGCCGTATGTTCAAAGCGGAATAAAGCTCATAAACAATATAATCAAGCATAAACATGGTTTAGAAATGAAAACACTAAATTTTCGAACTTCTTTGAATTTTTGCCTTATTTTATTTTGGAAAGATATTTTTTTTAAATTCGGATGAAACCCGACCTGTAAGAAAAAATGCCAATAAAAAATTCATGTGATTGCTTAATTTAAATAGAAAATAGTACCAACAATGAATTTGTTTTACAAAAACTATATAGTTTAACAAAAACTATACTTTTTTACAAAAACAATTATGCAACAAATAAAATTCTCAAACAGACGCCAAATATTTTTTTAAATGAAATGGATCTGATATATGCACAGATAAAAATGAGTTGTTAGATCAAGCACGAAATACACCAGGTTGAGCACTATTTTAATTAAAAGTCATCTAATGAGGAAAATTGTTGGATCAAGCAAGAAAATTGTAGGTCAGTCATTGACTGTTCCTTGATTAAACCAATGCTTGATTTGAGTAATTTGTTAATTGTTATTTTTCTGTTATTTTTGATTAAACCAATGCTTGATTTGAGTGAGCGGTTAATCAATAATTTTGTGTTATTTTTGTTTAATCCAATGCTTGATCTGAGTGAAAAGTTAATCATTATTTTACAGTTGTAGTGTTTTTTGTCAGTCTTTTCTAGTCTTTTGTTTAAATTGTTTTTTTTTTGCGCTTTGTATTATTTTGTGTGTGCGTGAAAGTACTTTTCTATTTGACGACTAACGAAAACTAAAACAAAAAACGCAACAGCGATTATCGCATTGTTACTCAAAGCCTACTATGATGAGTTTTTTTGTTTTTATAATTTTTTTTGTGAATTTTTCAGATTTGAGCAAATGGTTAATTGATTCAAGTAAAATTTAATTGAATGCCAAATTTTAAGCTGAGCAAATATTTAATTGTTTTTTTCCATTGAATATTTTTTTCTGTGTGAGGAGTTCCGGCTAAGACTTAAATTTTGAGGTAAAAAAGATGTGATTTTTGTTTTGATGGCACATCGATGAAAGTTGGCATAAATATTAGAAGCTATTTAAGAATAAGAAATTCGTTCGCGTCAATTAAATCGCGCAAGGGGGTCAAAAGTTATGGCGGTTTTAAGATTTAGCGGTTTTAAAAAATCTTAAAAATATTTTAAATATTTTTTTTCTACACATTTGTTGCATGCGGTATTAAAACATGCCAGAATATATCATTTCTTCTAAAATATATGATATAAATTTAACCCTTTAATGACCAAACGATTTAAAAAAAATATATCTAAGTACCTAAAATCGCGATTAATTCACAATTTTTTATAACATATTTAGGCAATGCGCGTTGGTTTTATTGAAAAAAAAATCACGGAAAATCGTATCATTGTACCAGTGTTTAAAAAAATCGGTGATGATTTTTTATAACAAGAAAATTTAATATGGTCCAAAAAATCTATAATCATCAAAATTTTTTAACCTGCCTCTGATTTTATGATGACACATCAAGTGGGCTTTCATTAAAAAAAAATTTCATCCGATTTCGTGTAAAGCCTTGGATGTGCCAGATCAAAACAGGTTTAGATAAAATCATCGCGCTTTCCGCTCAGAATGGCTTAAAGTAAAAAGTGAAAAAGCAAATCAGTTCTACTCGTTAAGGCACGTCTTTTGGTGTATTAAAATGAACATGATGCATTAATTGCTACTAAAAAATATTGGAAACAGATTTGCAAATTTCGCTCAATTTTCAAAAATGCCATAAAATGTTTGCAATTTATTTTTTCTAAACCCGCCAGTGATTTTTTTATGTAAACTCCTAAAAAACTCGGTTTACGCAAGAGTCCACCAAATTTCGAATGAAACCGCGTATGTGCCTCGCGAAAAACTGGTATTTTAAAAAAATTACGTTTTTTCTTTCGAATTTTGATCTGCTGAAACTCCTTAACTATTCGTGGCACATTAACGGGATTAATTCCAAAATGTTAAGAATTACAACAGCTACCAACTCTAGTTCAACTTTTTTCATTTTATAGAGGGGGCCGAAATCCCTGATCAAAAAACCTCGAAAATTTAAAAACTCTTAATTTTTGGTTTCAAAACTTAACCGTCATATAACTTCTTACCAAGCGATGAAGCATCTATCAAGCCAACATTAAAATAATCTCTTATATGTACTGACTTTGTGTTATGCCGGAAAAGATTGAAATATAAGGAGAACTTAAAAAAAAAACGAAAGAAGGTAAAAACTATGGATTATTTCAAGCCATTTTTATCGATTTTTCAACTTTAACCCTCTGTAACTTTTACGGGTAAAGTGGGGTAATCCTTAAACATTGCTCAGTGATGGTTCAAGGTCTTGTTTACACAACTGCATTTACAGTTTTTCTAAATTCCAAAAACTGCCGGTTTTTTAAGCATTTATTTCGGTTTCACTGAGTTGAAATTTAAAAAAGATTTCATGATATAGATTCAGGAAAAAATTATAAAAAAAAATCTGGACTTGATTTGATCCATTTTTTTGCTAAATAAAGTTAATCTTAATCTGGTGTACAAAAAAACAAGACTAATATTAATCCTAATTATTATCAAACAAGTATTTTTGTAGGTAACTTCTTAAGCTTTAATTTAAGCTTAAAAGCGTCCAGATTGAGTAAATATTAAAAGTGTTAAGAGGATCGAATTGGAAATTTAAATTATTGAAACCCCTTTTTAGATTTTTTTTTATATTTTAAGTTCATACATTAACGTGCATAAAAAATAAAAGCGTTTAATAGCATGTTTATTAAACGAATTTCCATACAAAATTTTCTTTATAAACCTTTTATAAGCCTTCTGTAACTTTTATGAATTTGAAGGTAAAAATTAAAAAAAAAAAATATCCAACAGTTTATATTCAGTTATCAACAAATTATAAAAAAGTACCTTTTATAAAAAGTACTTTTTATAAAAAGTACTTTTTATAAAAAGTACCTTTTTATAAAAATTACCTTTTATAAAAAGTACCTTTTATAAAAGTTACTTTTTTTAAAATTTGTTGATAACTGAATAACACCTTTTATAAAAAGTACCTTTTATAAAAAGCTCTTTTTATAACAAGTAAAACATTCTGTAAAAAATACTTTTTGGAAATTTCGCTTCTTAGTAGGGTAAAATTGCTAAAAAAAAGTGTACTTTCGGTAATTTTGATATTTTCTGACGTAATGGTTCTAGAAACTTAAAATTTGTTATGTAAAATCCTTCGGTGAAAAACAAAATTTTGAGAAAAGTCCTTTTTGAAAATTCCGTTCCTTAACGGGATTAAAAAGTACTTTTTATATTTGCTGAAATAATGATCCTAGATAATTGCAATTTGGAATGTAGGATCCTTCGGTGAAGAAACAAACGTACTGGAAAAAGTACCATTTGGAAATTCCGTTTTTAACGGCGCACTGTGGCGCCTTTTCCCTAAAAGCGTTGCAAAAATCCAAAAATTGACAGAAGAATTTGATAAAATGAATGACTACATCTGATTGAAAACTCCTCACTGAATAAGAATCCAAAAACATTTTTGAAATCGGATAAAAATTATGAATTATAGAGCCACCCAAAGTTGGCAATTTTTCAGTCTGCTGAAAAAAGTTAAAACTTAAAAAGAATACATCATCTTTTAAATTGAATTTCAGGCAAACTATGCAACCGATCATTATTTTTTTGGTGTCGTTTGGAAGGTATATTAATTCAAATGAAACGATATAAAAAACGGGTTATTTGGTCGAATACTTTGATATTTAGGCGCAGTTTTGCAAAAACACTATATTTCGGTCTTTTTTTATATTTGATAGAATAGAACTAAAAAAGTGACGGTTTGTGACGGGATCTATTAAACAGAGGATATTTAGTATTTAATACTCCACCTTATTCAATTAAAAATGGGTGCCCGTACTTGCCCGTGTACATGAAAAAACAAAGAAACTGTAACAACTTTTACTACGAAAAGGAGATATTTTTAAAATATACTAACAGATTTTGGGCAGTTTTGAGATCCACTGGAATTTTTTACCAAGCTTAGTAGATGTATTGTTCTTTTATTTATTATTTTGTTTTTTTGGCTTTTTTACTTGCTTATAACGCCCCCTAGCGGAAATTTTTTTCTATATGTAACCACTTTGACGAGCTGTAACTCCTGAACGAATTAAGATATTTTAAAAGTTAAAATTTTGTGTTTTTAATAAAACAAAGTTAAACATAAAAATTGCGAAAAACCTTTGTTTCTCGGAATTTTTAAGAATTTTTTAAATATACAAAGGTTTGTGTACAAAGAAAGAAACAAACGTCATCTAACAAGATTTTTAATAAGTTTTTAATTAAAAAAGTCTTAAATTTTTTTAACTCTAGTGAATGATCTGATAAAATTTAACCTACAGCTAATTACAAAAAAATAAAATTTGTGTTGAATTCTCATTGAGTTTATAGTTCTTTTTTTATATATTTGAAAGTTTCTAATCATCATTTTAAAATTTGCCTATGTTAAGACATAAATATACTTACTTGGTTAGTTTAAAAGTTGAAACTTTTTTTAAATATATAAGTTTTAAGTAAACTTTTACTTGACACAATTAAAAAATTACTTAAAAAAAACCAAAACAAAATTCAAGTAAAATTTTAGTTTTATAAATTGAAAATTTACTCAAATTTGTTGGTAAACATTTATTAAATTTTAAATATCAAATGGTTTTCTGGTGAAAAATTGAGTAATATTTTACTCAGTACCGTTAAAAATTTCTTAATTTTTTTTCTTATTTTTTCTCTGTCATATTAGAGTCGTATTTTTTCGAAAGTTAATATGTATTGTGATTATTGTTGCGCTAAGCATAATCGGAAAGTTAAAAACGCTTAACGAGAATATCAGCCTGCGGATTGACTTAATTTGACGCACAAGAAGTTACATTTTAAATGATTTTTAGATTTACAATTTACAACAAAAGAGGTAAAAAGGTGTCACTGTGCACAGTGCTGAAGCGGGCCTATTACAATGCGGATGCGGTTTTCTTGAAGCTAAAGGAGATAAAATTAAAGTGCGTTTTAAACATTAAAAATGCCTTAATAACTTCAAAACTTATGATTTTTGCAATAAAAAAAAAGTCAAAACGAGGCACTGTGCTGCAGTGGGCTAATGGCCATGCGGGCTACTTATTTTAAGCTGAAGAGGTTTCTTTCAAATGCTTTATAAATCTTGATAATATCTTTATTACTTTAAAATTTGTAATGCTTACAACGAAAAAGTCAAAACACGACACTGTGCACAGTGCCGCGGCATGCCTATTACCTTGCGGCTTACATATTTTGAAGCTAGAGGAGTCTTCTTTCGAATGCTCTTTAAAATTTTAAAATATCTTCATTAGTTCAAAAGTTATGATTTTTGCAACGAAAAAAGTCAAAAGGCGCCACTGTGCGGCGGTCATAAGGTGTAACTTAGGTACTTTTTTTTTGTTCCTATAATAATGGTCTTACAAGGGAAGTATCTCAACCCTTATGAACCGATTTGCCTGAAACTTAAAATATATATAAAAGAGACGATTTTAAGATTGGGGAGTCTCGGCTTATCGGCCATATCAGAGTTCTAAAATTTCGTTGTCCCATTATGAAACAAAGTGGACCTTCGGGAAAATTTCGATAACTCCCGAACTAATGGGAACCCAGCAAAAAAAGAGCTTACCATTCACTACAAAATTCACCACAACTTATGAACCAGATGTACTTCTTCTTCAACTGAAACATTGATGAATTTAATATGGGCGTGACACACAAAGTATGTTCTTTTTATCGCCACTTTTCAGTGGCGAAAGATTGACACTTAAGTATAACATATATCACTAGTGTTTTTATCACAACTTAGACTTAATCGACACGTGTTTCGGAATTTGTCAAGATGTTTTAAATATTTTTGTTGGTTATTGACAATCGTTGCCTTACTAGTATAGTACAATTTCTTCGTCTTTCTAATTCACATTGTGGATAGAGTCGAATATGAATTAAAACTTTAGTTTGTGCACAAACGATTTGTCATTAGACTCGTTTGCTACTTTGTAGTAAATCGATTCTATTTTTGCTAAATAATCTTGACAATGGAATCTTGACAAATAAATTTAAAACAAAAAAAAATAATTTTCTTGAAAATTATGCTATGAGAATATCATGGTTTTAATAAGTAAAGAAAATAATGACCTCGAACCAGAATAAACATCCTCAAAAAAAAAAAAAAAAAAAAAAAAACTTTACCAAATATATTTATGTCTTAAAGACATAGGAAAATTTCATAAAGATGATATCAAACTTTCATATACAAAAAAGTATAAACTAAATGAGAATTCAAAACACCAAGACAATAAAAAACAATATTAAATTTGTACTGATTTTTTTTTTTTAATTTTTGAGCAAATTTTTAATTACGTCAATTAAAAAATTATTCAAATTGTTTTTAAAAATTTAAACAAGTTATTACTCAAATTGTTTTTCTCAATATTATTTTCTGTGTAACAAACCACACATAATCACTTTCATATGAAATAATTTAAAAAAAAATTGTTAATGTTATTTTACAAAATATTATTTTAGAAATCATGTTATATAAATAAATATTAAATAGCAAAAACAAAAAAATATTTGTCAAAATAATGCGATTTTAAATGAATACACAACAATTTAACTTAATGTTCATTCATTCATGAGCTTAAAATAATTCAAAATTTATGTTTTCCTTTTTTTTTTGTTTTTAAACGGAACTAATTAAATTTTTAACACAAAAAATACATGATTTTTTTTAGATTTCATAACAAGACCAACCAACGTTAAAAAAAATACTTTTAAAACACAAATACACAACTTGACAATACAATAATATTTAATCATTTTAATAAAAATAAATAAAAACAAGTGAAGAAAAAAATAAATATCATATTAAAAACAAAGTAAAATTATTTGAGAAAATATTTATTCTAAAAGCAAAACCGTAGACACAGTAAAAACCATGGTTGGTTACCGTTACCCTTATTATACCGTTACCGATTCAAAACCCTTTCAAATCGATTACCGTTACCGATACCGCTAAAAATATTTTTAAAATACCGTTACCCTTACCGTTACCGTTATAATTATTAGAAGTTACCGGTATTGTACCGGTATTCAAAATTTTACCTGTTTTAAGGGATTTTAACGAACAAAAAAATAAAATAAAATTGCTAACATAATTTTAAATTTATAATTTGCAAATTATCATAAAATAAATGACAAAAATAATAATCATATCAAATCTATACTGGTTTTTGGGTCTATAAAATATTTTTAGCTTTCAGTTCTATCTTTTTTCAAATTTTTAACTAAATTAATAATACCGGTACGTACCGGTTTGGTTGGTTCGGTACCGGTACATACCGTTACCGAAACGATTTGAAAACACTTACCGTTACCTATACCGAAATAAATAAAAATTAGATACCGTTACCGTTACCCTTACCGTTATTCGTTTCGGTAACCAACCTTGGTAAAAACAATCGGCAAACCCTGTAGTAGTACGTTTGGAATACAAGTACTTTAAAAATGTACAGAAGAACAGGATAGAAAACAAGAATAACACAATTTGTGGTATGAAAAATAAAACTTG
This sequence comes from Pegoplata infirma, assembly GCA_963921195.1. Lineage (NCBI taxonomy): Eukaryota > Metazoa > Arthropoda > Insecta > Diptera > Anthomyiidae > Pegoplata > Pegoplata infirma. The sequence goes on from OY992539.1 coordinate 137,144,220, forward strand.
TCATAAGTCTCGTCACTTTACTTTAGCTAATCGATACATTTTTGAGCAGTGATGCGAATTCTATAAAAGCAAAAATCGCTAAAACATACACAGAAAAAAATCTTATACTAAATTTAAAGCAAAATTTATGAAATATCAGGTTTGCGAGGGCTTCAAAGAAATTAGTATTTCATATTCCATGTAGGTACATTTTTTCCTAAAAAATAGTAATTCAGTTACAAAAATATATCTTAAAGTAAGTAAAATTGTACTTAATATACGTTTTATTGTTTTTACCCAGAGGAAAAATATTTTTTTACATAAGTACAAATTTCTTTAAACTTTACGATTATTAAGACGCTGTAGGGTCCCAGCGTGTGGGATCCGCCCATGATATTGAAACTTTATATATTTTGACCTTTTGAACTCGTATCAGGATCGAATTCTATCATTGGGTTTTCTTGTAACCTCACAAGAAATGTCTGCAAGTGAAACTACCTGATTTATACACAAGACTGATAAAAAAAAATTAAGATCGACCTGTCACCACTCTGTGGTACAGGGTACACTCAAAAAAATAAAACTGTAAAGTAAACAATTTTTTTTTTTGTTAACTCGAGTTTACTGGCTTTTTAGCAAATTTTTAGTTAAAATCAGCGTTTTAACTACTTTTTTTAGTTAAGTTCAATTTACGAAAATACTAGCTTTGTACAAATTTTGAATTAATTTTTTTTGTTGACTTTAAAACTGAGTTTACGAATTTTTACTAATTAATTTGCTGATTTTTTGTAACATTTTTGTTAAGTGAAAAATTTTAAACATTTCTTGTGTAGCCTTCTATGCAAATCTCATAAGTCCTACTTAAGCTGAACTTAATGCTGTGAAAAAAATAAGAAAAAATAAGTGAAGTGTTAGTGTTTAAAACCAATATTTAACAAACTTAAAATTTTTTACAAAAAGCTTAGCTGAATTCAACTAATAAAAAATGTTACGAAATTTTCAGCTGAATTTTTAGTTAAAATTACGGTTTTTTTTTTGCTACATTCATTCTACGAAAAGTTAACTAAATATTTTTTGTTAAATTAACTAGAAATTTAGTAGGTTCAAAATCAGGTGTTTTTTTAGTTAAATTTAACTAAATTTTTTGCTAACTTTACAGTTTTTTTTTTGAGTGTATAATGAGTTTGTGCTGATGTTTGTAACTACCCGAAATATTGGTCCTAGACCTACCTTCAAGTATACCGATCGACTTAGAAATACTTTTTGCATCGATTTAGCGATGTCCGTCCGTCTGTCCATCTATCTGTTTAAGCACGATACAGGTCGTAATTTAAAATCAATTGACTTGAAATTTGAAACTTAAGCATATTTTGGCCCAAGGACGAAGCCTATCGAAATTGGAGAAAATCGGTTCATATTAAGACCTAGCCCCCATACAAACGGATTCGGCTTAAATGACTCTAATAACCGTATTATGACAGATATCGCTTTGAAGGTGAACAAATTTTGTATGCACGAATCACCATTCCAAATTTCAAAGGAATCTGGTCAGTCCTTCTGGTAGTCCCCATACAAACCACCCTCCCGATATTCACATAATTGCCTCAAAATTCATAAAATGGAAATATTTGATAAAAATTGTATTTTTAGGTGTTAAACGTGCACTTCAGTAACCTAATCAAATCGGAATATAATTGGACCATTTTCGAACTAAGTCCCCCATATAAAAATTTTGACCGATATTCAGTTAAATCGGTCTATTGACAAAAAAAAATAAACCAATTCCACTAAAATTTGATCTGTGTGTGTCAAGGTTTTCTTTTGATCTAATAAGATAAAATTATATATTATTATATCTTATTAGATCAAATTTTTTATAATATCAAATTAGATAATATTTACCGTTCCATTTTGGGATCTATTTATATCTAATTATATCAAATATGATCTAATAAGATATACTCATATAGTTTTGGATTCCCTTTTTTGGGATCTAATGATATATGGCGCCATTTAATTTTTTGTTTTTGAGTCGGACATGGTTGAAAAGGGGATCACTTATAGATATCAGAAACGTAAAAAAATATATTGTATTAACGGTAAAGTTTTTTTTTATAAAATATGGAAGTCCACCCTAATGTACTACTATATGTATTAGGGTGGCAGCTATTTTACAAAACTTTGAATTTCAGGGAGTGCACCCCTATGCTAAAAATTTCCATATTAAAATAGCCATATTTTAATGAAAAACATTGAATAAATGGTATTGTTTTTTGAATATTTTGTTAAAAAGTGGTACACGAGTTGTTTTTAGTATAAGAAGATTTATAGTAAGCCTTTCGGGGTCAAAATGCTGAAAAAATCACAGAATCTTATAAAATATATGTTAACATACAAAAAAAATTTTTGAGGGATATCCCTCGGATACTCAATATAGAAAAAATTTGGTAAATATTTTAAAATTTTACAAAGTAAGGGCCATAAATTATAAAAAGCAATGTTAGACTTTAACTCAAAATGTTTTAGGAAAATGGAATAATATTAACCCGGTTTTTATTCGGGTCAAAGGTCACATTTTATGATATTTAGGGTTTTTTTTTAGAAAAAGGCACCAACATATGAAATGTTTATTTCGATTTTTTATAAAACATGGTATAATTATTGTACGAGCTCAGAAAAATTATTATTTAATTTTTTTTAATTAACCCATAAATGAACATGGGGTCAAAACGGCGCTGCACTTTAAAATTTCTTAGTATAGCTTTTTTTCTATAAAACTTGTTGTAATTATTGTGCGAGGTCAGAAAAATAATTATTTGAGTTTTTTTAATTAACCCATAAATGAACATTGGGTCAAAATGACCCAGCACATCAAAAATTCTTAATATATTATTTCGATTTCTATCAAACCATTGTGCTAGGTCAGAAAAATATTTTTTTAATTAACCTATAAAAAAAGAAATAAAAAACTATTTAATGGAATTTTAACGGGATGGGCCATTTTGACCCCTATGATCATTTATGGGTTAAATTAAAAAAAATCAAATACATTTTTTTCTGAACTCGTACAATAATTTTACCAAGTTTTATAAAAATTCGAATAAATATTTCATATTTAGGTGCCTTTTTCTAAAAAAACTCGAAATATTCCAAAATTTTACCTTTGACCCGAATAAAATCCGGGTCAATATTGGTCCATTTTCATAAAACGTTTCGGGTTAAAGTCTAACATTGTTTTTAATAACTTATGGCTCTTACTTTGTGAAATTTTAAAATATTTACCATATTTTTCCATATTGAGTAAATTGTGGGCAAAAAAAGGCATTTTCCACGAAATCCCATGAGTTTAAATCGATGCTCCCGCCAAACTATCCGAGGGACATCCCCCGAAAAATTTTTACTTTATATGCTAACATATATTTTTTAAGATTTTGTGGTTTTTTCAGCATTTTTCTTAATTTTGTTAAAGAAAATTTTTAAAAAATCAAAATATAATTTTTGAGAACCACGCCAAATATAATGCATATTTTTGGCCTTACCATGAAACGGGTTAATGACATCCTAGAAAGACAGTATTCCATATCTGAGTATTTATGATAGAATACAATATAAATATCGTTTTCCATTGGTTTATTTCAATAAAATTAGAAAATTTGGTCTGATTTTCGTGTTTTAGGGGTCATTTTGTAAAAATTGGGTACTTTTGACCCTGAAAGGCTTACAAGGGTTAATTTTTGAAAACCCAAAAATTTTTAATAAATCTTCTTATACTAAAAACAACTCGTGTACCACTTTTTAACAATATATTCAAAAAACAATACCATTTATTCAATGTTTTTTTTGCAAAATATGGCTATTTTCGTGTGTTTGACCTTTGACCTCGATGTGCCTTGTGTTAACGTTGTCTGATTTTTCTGAAATTTTTAGCATAGAATTTTTATGCCAAATGTAAAAAATTCAAAGTTTTGCAAAATAGCTGCCACCCTAATATGTATATTAAATGAAAAGTTTTTAAAAATATCTAAACAGTTGGCATGGTACTTTTATTAAATACGTCTGCCTGTTAGTCCGTCCATTTCATGCATCTGTCTGACTGTCACTTTAAACATTTGATAAATTATCTATTCCGCAATTTTCATGTACTGGATTAATGTAGTTATAAATAGAAAGCTGCTGCCGTATTTAAGTAAATTTAAAATATTAAAAACAAAACAAATTTTTAAAATCCAATTGTGTTTTAATTTGTTTTAGATGATTTTGTACCCACGACAATATTATGATCCACCTACTTAAAGTGAATTAATTGGCATTTTGTATTCGAAAAATATCGCTGTGGTAGTCGCAAAAATAACTAGCTGGATACCTTGCTGGTAAAGCTAATTCGAGTAAGCTGAATTCAATGGTGCCAGCCGCTTTTCGAAGTAAGCGCTCGTATTCGCGATATTCGCGATTAAAAATTGTGGAGCTTAGGTACTACAAAAATTATATTTTTATGCTTTTGGGATAGTTTTTAAATATAAATTTAGAAAATGTATAATTTTTTTCGCGAAAAAAAAAATAAAATTCGAAAAAAAATTTCGCGAAAAAAATGTCGCAAAAAAATGTCCGCGAATAAAATTTACAGTGCTATTATTTTGTTTTTGTGTATTCAAAGAGCTTAGATCAATGGTTCCCAACCTTTTTTGGGTCATGCCCCACTTTTAAGTTAAAAAAACTAAAATGTCCCCCCTACACTCAAGAAAAATTTGTAAATTTTTCAAATTTGTTTTAAAATTTATTTGTAGTTAAACAAACTTTTTGTTAAAATCATCTTTTGAGCAAAGTTTTTAGCAAAAGTTTTCAACAACCAACCAGTGTTGCCATATTTTTTTTGAAAAAACTTTTTATTTCTGAAAAAAAGCGTTCATTTGGAGCTCGAAAAGACTCATAAAAGAGTTCTTAGACGTTCAGAAAAAAAAACCCTTTTTCTTAGCGCTCTTATAATATCATAATAATTTTAATCCAACGATCAATTTTTATTTAGTTTTCGCAATTTAATTACAAATCATTTTTAATAATTAATTAAACCTAGCCGAGAACTGGTCACAATGACCGTCGTCTCGTTGTATCGAAATCGACCAAGGGTTTAGTGGGAATCGAACCCACGACCCCTGTTTCATAGGCTAGCATGCTACCAACTAACCTACAGGGGCCTTTTATGACTCATAAAAGATTCTGAAAAATATATGTTCGTATTCTTTCCTGACTCTTTTATGAATGTTCAAAAAAACATATTTTGAATTTTTTACATATCCAGAATTAAGAGTCAAACATGAATCTTTCAGGAATCCAAATGTCGAGCGCTCTATTAATTTTTTGGAGCCTTGAAAGAGTCATAACTTATGAAGGCTCAGAAAATTGTACACAGTAAGCAAATATCAAACACCGGTGCATGCTCGACAATATATGACGGATTGGATCTATATGTGGTAAAATCTTTTATTAGTGCAACAATTTAAGAGAAAAATTATTCTATGTTGGCAACTTACAGATTTAAGTGAATATCGTGTGGAATTCTCATATGCCGACCAAGTCAAAGAATGGTCTGATTTTAAATGGATTTAATAAGGATACCAAGCTAAAAACAAAATTGTAATCGAATATTTCATATTTTCATAGAATAAAGACGTATTTAATTGCAACCGTTTACATAGACTGAAGGACGGACACGCTAAGTCAAATCAGATAGTGATTCTGAATCGGTCGGTATACTAAAAGATTGGTCTACGACCAATATTTCGGGTATTTACAAAAAAAAAAAATGATGCTTTTTGTATTTTTTAACTAATTAAGCAAAAACTTGAAAAAACTTTATTATTTTCCAAAAAACTTATTTTTTTAGAAAAAATCTTGAAATCTTTTTAGCACCTCAAAAAACTTGCAAAAAAAGGGAAATCTCGATATATGGCAACACTGCAACCAACTAAATAATTTAACTAAAATAATTATTTTTTAGTTTTTTAACAAAAAAAAACTTAAAAATTTGCTCACTGAAGCAATTTTTTTTTGAGTGTACATACACGAACTTTAAAAAAACTGATATTACAATAAGATTTAGTGTACACGAACTAGCTTTGCAAGATTGGTGTCACAAATTCAAATCAAACTAAAAATAATTGTGTTAAACCCATTTTTCACAAAAAAAAAAAGATTTTTTGCGGAAATTTTTTTTCGCGAAATTTTTTTAAATTTTTTTTTTATTTTGATATTAACATTAGAGTGGCACTTAAAAATTAAATTTTCGAATTTCAAAATGCGCGGGTCGGAATATTGTGTAATTGCGTCTAAAAATGATTGTGTAAAATTCAGGAAAATCGAATAACTTTAACCCGTGCCGCTTTGAGGTCAAAGTTTCGGGTTTTTGGGGAAAAAGGACGATGATTTGAAAAAAAAAAAAAAAAAATGGTTTTATGAAATTAACTAAAATAATTTTTTTTATTTACCTTTTACTCAAAACTACTTGAAAAAACTATGCCAACTTTGTATGACATCATTAACCCGTTCAAAATTTTAAGCTAAAAATTACCATGAATTTAGGGGGGTACTTCAAATGAGTATTTTCGATTTTTTAAAAATTTTATTAAACAAAATTTTTAAATTCAACATTTCTATACAAGTCACTTATAAAAAACATCCTAAAGATTAAATATTAAAAAAATTGGGGATATACACCGACTCAATTTTTTTTTTGGAGCCGTTTGATTTTTGTGGATTTCAAGGAAATTAGAATTTTGTGTAAATTTTTTTTTATGAAAATCGATTTTCGAATAAACTGACCAAATTTAAATTTTTTGTTGCTTCTTTTGATCAAATTAATTCAGTTAAGAACTATTAACTTTATTAGACATCGTTAACCCATATTGGCAGGGGGCAAATGTGACCCAAGCATAAAATTCAAAGTTTGTTTCTAGAATTTTATTGTTTCAAAATCATTTTGGTGGTCTATTACATACTAATTTATAGTGTCCGACCGAATATTTGGCTTCGGCATTGGCCAAAGAGCAGCATTCGGCCAGTATTCGGCTTCGGCTACATTTTTGGCCAAATATGGCCTTATACCGAATAATTATATAAAACTTGTACGAACGTGTTAAAAAAATTTTTTGTGGAAAAAACAAACACTAAAAAAAAGTCTTGCACTCAAAAAAAAATTTTTACTCAAAACAGGTTTCACACTCGAAAAAATGTGCACTCAAAAAGAAAATATTTTTATAAAAATTATTAAAAAAACATTTATGGATTCGGTCAAAATATATTTAAATAGTAAAAACAAATAAAAAAGTTAAATTTGACCGAATCCATAAATGTTTTTTTTTTAGTAATTTTTGTAAAAATATTTTTTTTTGAGTGCACATTTTTTCGAGTGTAAAACCTGTTTTGAGTAAAATTTTTTTTTGAGTGCAAGACTTTTTTTAGTGTTTGTTTTTTTCACACAAACATTTTTTAACACGTTCGTACAAGTTTTATATAATTATTCGGTATAAGGCCATATTTGTCCAAAAATGTACACAGAAAAAAATATGGAGGAAACAAATTTGAGTAATCACTTGTTTAATTTTTTAAAACAAATTTGAGTAATTTTTTAATTGACGCAATTAAAAATTTACTCAAAAATTGAAAATAAAATTTGAGTAAATAATTTAATACAAATTTTATATTTTTTTTTTATTTTTTATTTTTTTCTCTTGGTGGTTTGAATTCTCGTTTAGTTTATTGTTTTTTGTATATGTATATGAAAGTTTGAAATCATCTTTATAAAATTTTACTTTGTCTTGAAGACATAAGTATATTTGGTAAAGTTTGTAAAAGCAATTTTTTTGTAAAAAAAAGTTAGAAACTTTTTAAACTTTTTAAAAAAATAATTTGATACATTTTGAGTAAATTTTTACTTGACACAATTAAAAAGTTACTTAAAAATATTAAAAAATTTTAAGTAAAGATTTAATTGTGTGAATTAATAATTTACTCAAATTTTTTATTAAGCATTTAATAATTTTTTATTAAAAGTTTACTCAATACTATTAAATCGTTTACTGGTGGAAAATTGAGTAAATTTTTACTCAATAGTATTAAAAATTTACTCAAATTTTTTTTTTATTTTTTTCTGTGTAGCCGAAGCCGAAAACTGGCCTAGTGCTGCTCTTTGGCCAACGCCGAAGCCAAATATTCGGTCGGACACTATAAATTAGTATGTAATAGACCACCAAAATGATTTTGAAACAATAAAATTCTTAAAATTCTAGAAACAAACTTTGAATTTTCTGCTTGGGTCACATTTGCCCCCTGTCAATATGGGTTAACGATGTCTAATAAAGTTAATAGTTCTTAACTGAATTAATTTGATCAAAAGAAGCAACAAAAAATTTAAATTTGGTCAGTTTATTCGAAAATCGATTTTCATAAAAAAAAATTTACACAAAATTCTAATTTCCTTGAAATCCACAAAAATCAAACGGCTCCAAAAAAAAATTGAGTCGGTGTATATCCCCAATTTTTTTAAATTTTAATCTTTAGGATGTTTTTTATAAGTGACTTGTATAGAAATGTTGAATTTAGGAATTTTGTTTAATAAAATTTTTAAAAAATCGAAAATACTCATTTGAAGTACCCCCCCCTAAATTCATGGTAATTTTTTTTTTTCATTCATTTATTTTATTGAATCTTCACTTAAATTATGTGAACTAACAATAAGTATTCAAATCTTAAGACTAATATAACTTAATATTAAGTCCAGCCAGTGCCAGACAAAATTTCATTTGCTCATAAATTATCCAATGTTTTCAAAAGCATCATCCTTCACTTTAGTGTGCCAAGTCAGCAGTGGCCCTCCTTCTAAGGCGTTGGTGACCACGATTATTTAAAAGATTGCGTGCTAAATTGTTTGGATGTGACTCCAGTTTTCGTAAGTAGTTTTGGGTATGTCTCACAATTTCATCTTTAACAAGGGAAACATTGAGATCTCTGTGTATGTTTAAGTTTCTAATATACCAGGGGGCATCAGTAATCATTCGCAAAATATTGTTCTGTTTTCTCTGTATTTTTTCCACATTAGACGCAGAGGCAGTGCCCCATAACTAAATACCATAGCACCATATAGGTTTTATAATCGAACTGTAGATCAATAGTTTACAGTCTAACTTAAGTTTCGAGTTTCTCCCAATTAACCAATTAACTGCAATAGTTTTCAATTTTATCTGGGTTAATTTTGCATCTATATGGTTTTTCCACGTAAGACGACGATCCAGATGAATTCCTAGGTACTTAACCGTTGTATGTTGAGGTACAATGTGATTATTAATCCGAATTTGGGGGCAAGTTTCTCGTCTTAACGTGAACTTTATGTGGATGCATTTCTGCTCATTAACTTTAATTTTCCACTTATTTAACCAGTCTTCTATTCAAGAATGTGACTTTGCAAAATACGAGTTGCTTCAAGTGGATTGTTATGGGAGCTTAAAATCGCTGTATCATCAGCAAATGTGGAGGTATGCGTATTTCGATTAGTTGGCATATCAGAGGTGTACAAAATATACAAAAGCGGTCCCAAAATACTACCTTGTGGAACTCCAGCTTGTATGATTTGAGGGGTACTGACAAAATCGTTTTCCTTTACTGTGAACTTACGATCTGTTATGTAATTTTCGAGTAACTTATGTGTATTTGGTGGTAACATATTTTTTATCTTATAGAGTAAACCTTCATGCCAAACCTTATCGAACGCCTGTGAGACATCAATAAAAAGTGCGGAACAATATTTTTTTTCTTCATAGGCTCTTCTAATTTCACCTACCAGTCTATGAACTTGCTCAATTGTGCCATGTTTTTTCCTGAATCCAAACTGGTGATCGGGGATAGTGTTGTTCTGAGCGACATGAGTTGTTAATCTGTTCACTAACAGTTTTTCAAAAAGTTTTGATAAATTGGATAACAGACTGATAGGCCTATACGATTCCACTTTTGTGTGATCTTTGCCTGGCTTGGGTATCATTTTAACGAGAGAAATTTTCCATTCTGGGGGATAATGTTGAAGGCGTAATATAGCATTAAAAATAAAAAGAATTATTCTTAATGCTATTCGGGGTAACTCCAGAAGCATTTTATTACTGATCTTATCAATACCAAATGCCTTTTTGGGGTTTAATTCACAAACTGCCTTTTCGACCTCTCGCATCTCAAACCGAATGGGTGCTGCTACGCGCTGGGGTAAAATTAGTGGCAACTCTACTATAACACTTGATTCATTTGGTGCGAATACATTTTTCAAGTGCTCAACAAACAGATTTCCTTTTTCAGTATCATTTCTAGCCCAACCTCCATTTGCTTTGCGCAAAGGAGGCTTACATAAGACAGGTCTTTTTAAATTTTGTGTAGCACGCAATAACGAGTAATCGGTTTTTGATGTAGGTCCCAGATTTTCAAGAAATCTATTTAGTGCATCCGTTCTCTGAGATTCTAACAATCTCCGTAAGTTGTTCGTGCATTCCTTAAGTTGTGCTTTTAATCGTGGAGATCTGTGCAGTTGCCACTCTCTACGAGCTCTTCGTTTTTCAATTAAGAGTCGTTCGACATCAGCAGAAAAAAACATATTTTGTCTGGATTGTCGGGGGGGTTTAGTAGCAAGTTGAGCAGCTAGTTTGAGATTAGATTCGAAATTCTTGAGCGAGAGGTCAATTTCCTCTGGTGTTCTTAGCGATATGTTTTCCGAGCAATGAGTACTGAGAAACTTTTTATATTTTAGCCAATTTGTTCCTTTGCCTGTCAGTGCTAAGTCACCAGTGGGGGATACAATTTCTCGGGGGTTTAATAGAGTAACAATAGTGGGTGTGTGGTCTGAAGAGAGTTCCAAAGATGATTCTACACTTACAAAATTCCTTTTTATATTTCTAGTCACTCCAAAGTCGATAAGATCTGGAATCTTATTACGGTCTGAAGGCCAGTATGTCGGTTCTCCGCTTGAGACCACATCCAGACCCATTTTAGAAATTGTATCAAACAACACACGACCTCTAGGAGTAATGAGGCGTGACCCCCAGAATGTATGCTTAGCATTGTAGTCGCCAGCAGCCAGAAAGCGTGAACCTAGAGATTCGAAGAAAGTCCTATACTGATTATCAGTAATTTTAAATCTGGGGGGAGCATAAATTGACGAAATCACAAGGTTCATATCAAACTCGTTTACGCATAAAGTAGTGGCTTGAAGATAATCTTCACAAAGATCACACATAAGATAATGTTTCAGTCGAGATTTAATTAAGATGCCTGAGCCTCCACATGACCTGCCTCTGGGGTCCTTTGTATCATACAATGTGTAACCATCTAAAGCGAAAAGACTGCGTGGGGTTAAATGGGTCTCAGAAACAAGCATTATATCAATTTGCTTGTTTCTGAGAAAATAATCGAGTTCGTCTTTATGCTGGCGTATGCCGTTTGCGTTCCAGTAACATATTTTCAAACTGTTCATGGCTTACTTAATGCAGCCTCTAATATCAAAGACTGCATTCTCAGTATTTCCTGCATCATATTACCCATCATAGTGGTAAAATTAGTCATTGACTGTACTAACGTGTTAATTGTGGCCTCGAGCCTACTAAAATTAAAACTCTGACCCTGGGGATAATCACGAGTGTTTTCTTCATTTGAGTTTGATCGGTTTTCCGGGATCACTCTTGTGTTTCCCGGGGCACTCTGAACAACTGGCCGTCCCCTTAAGACGGAGGCAAAAGAGTGAGCATTTTGGTTGAAATTTGGGGCGTTAATGGGTACGAGTGGTGGAGCCGAGTTTTCCTGAAAAAGTTGAGTTTCTCTCCGGGGAGCTTGATTCCTATTAGTAAAAAATCGTTTCTCAAAAGAATATGCGGGACAACCTCTGTAATTGGCAGTGTGATTGTCACCACAATTGCTACACTTCTTCAAACTGAACGGGTTAATGATGTCATACAAAGTTGGCATAATTTTTTCCAAGTAGTTTTGAGTAAAAGCTAAATAAAAAAAATTATTTTAGTTAATTTCATAAAACCATTTTTTTTTTTTTTAAATCATCGTCCTTTTTCCCCAAAAACCCGAAACTTTGACCTCAAAGCGGCACGGGTTAAAGTTATTCGATTTTCCTGAAATTTTTACACAATCATTTTTAGACGCAATTACACAATATTCCGACCCGCGCATTTTGAAATTCGAAAATTTAATTTTTAAGTGCCACTCTAATTAACATATGAAAATGTGTTGAATACAATATAATGTAACACAAAAATTTTGGAAAAAAAAATTTCTTCGCGGAATTTATTTTTTTTTCGGAAATTTTTTTTCGCAAAAAAAAACAATGCATTTTTTCAATTTATTTGCAAAAACTATCCGAAAAGCATAAAAATTTAATTTTTATTGTACTTTAGCCTTAAAATTTTAAATCGCGAATATCGCGAATACGACGCTAACTTAGAAAAACGGCTAGCACCATTCAATACAGCGTGCTCAAATTACCTTTAGTGGGGTATTACAATTAAGTGTCAAATTCGAGCACAGTGTATTTATAACATAGAGACAAGAATATTCACCGAAAAGCAAAATTACCACTTTTCTAATACCACTGTTAGACACCAAAACCTCCCAGTGAAATAAATAACTGGTGCTAATAGATTTTAGTCTCCTGATTCCAAATCTGCCAAACAAATTTTTCTAGCACGTACCGTTTTTGAGATATTCGCTGTTAAAAAGTCAAAAAATCAATATTTTAGCACTTTTGGGGGTCTGTTACGTAATCTTACTTTGCTTTCACAAAATAGGACTTGATTTTATATAAAATGGATTCCAAAACTGCAATCCAAATTTTTCTACCATGTTCCGTTTTCGAGACATTTGCGTTTGAAAATTTTAGTGAGTTTTATAAAGAATACACTCAAAAAAAGACTTAAATTTTCCCACAATTTAGTTAAATTTAACTCAAAGTTGGGAAATTTTCTTAAGTGTTAGGAAAAAATTTAAGTTCATGTACTGTTAAATAGTCCATTATTTTCCTTAAATGGAATTCCCAAATACATGGAAGAAATTCTTTCCGCCAAAGAAATTTTCCCTTAATATGTGACAAAAATCTTTATTTTTAAGACATATTCCTCTTCTTTAGTTTTAGGACGTAATTGTCTACCAATTAGTTCATTTTCTTAGATTTGAGGAAGTTTTTTCCACTATTTTAGTAAAATTTTAATAACTCGGGCAAATTTTTTTTTCAAAAACTTAAAATGGCGATATCTCGAAAACTAAGCCAGATAGAGTAAAATGGAGGCCATTTTTGGTTCTTTGAATATCCATAGTATCGCCGGTTCTCTTAACATGTGTGGACCCCAATGGGTCCTAACTTTGGATTTAAAAAAGTTGGCATTCCCGAAAATTTTAAAATACTCATATCTCGGTAAATAATGCCAACACAACAAAAAGTTCAAAAGCTCTTCGAGTAACAGTTTTAAAGTTATAGAGTTTTTAAAAATCTCAAGACCCCTGTGGTCCCCTAAATTCACGTATCTCGAAAACTAAGCAAGGTAGAGCGAAACGGACAAAAATTTTGGATCAAAATATGAAGATTCTTAAGGAACCCAACTGGGTCTGGGCCCATCGGGGTCTGAACCTATCGGTCCGAACTCAATGGGGTCTTCACCCAATCGAGTCCTCAAATGTGTATGAACTAAATTGAAATAAAATTTTCCCATTTTTTAGTTCAAATTGACATAATATTAAAATTTTTTTTCTTTCCTTATTTTTAAGAAAAATATGAACTCAAAAGAAGGAAAACATGGCAATGGAGCTTAATCAAATTGGATGCCAGATTTGGAATCAAGAGGTCCCACTTATACTAAATCTAGTCATATTTTGTGTGAGCAACTTAAGAATACGTTACAGGGTAGACACAAAAAGTGCTAAATTAGCGGATTTTTTTAAAATTCAAATTCTAATATCTTGAAAACCTAAAGTTATAGACAAATTTGGAACGCAGATTTGGAATCAGTAGGTCAAAATCTATTTAATTCACGTATTATGATTCAGGGAGTGCGAGTTTCTATAAATTTGTTCAACAGTGTACTTTTGGCCTTAATTAAAGCTGCCTTAAACAGATGACACTTTCTGCTTACATGATGAAAGTTGATGCAACTTGTTTCATTGATTTGGGTGACATATTTCATTATATTTAGGACATTTTGGGGCATCTAAATTGGAAACAGTGGGTGACAAACTTATATCATCAATATGATGAAACATTTTTCTATCGGTGTACGTCATTTCTTTTAGTGTGTCTAACTAAATTTCGATGCTACACTGAAAACTGTCACTATAAATGACGTTGATTTTAAAAAGTAATTATCATAGTGATGACTGTCACATATTCGCCAAAAATTTTGCTAATAAATATTGAATAAATCTCAATGTTAAAGAAATATTTCAATAATAACAAAATCTAAATCATTTACAATTTCACACTTTAAATCCCCAAATAATAATTTAGTGATGCCAAATAATTCATCTTGAATTATTTGCCAAATTTTGGGTGTTGTTTGTTTAAACATTGACATTTCCTTGATACATTTAAATTTGTTACACTTAAAAATTTTAAATAAACATTAAACATACGGAATTAAAAAACAAAAACGAAGAAAAATTAACAAAAAAATAAAAAAGTTTAAAAAAAAAAGAAATTGCCAACTGAACATGTCAGTGACGCCATATGTCACAATCAGCCACAGAAAAATAATAAAAAAAAAACTTAAGTAAAGACACCAACCAATAGACAGCATCATACAAATCCAGAGTTGTTGAAGAATTCATTCCAATAAATTAGAACATACATTTTGGAAACTCGTAAATTCTCGTTTTAAATTCTCTACTCTCAAAATAATTCTACAGTAAAAGTTTTAGTAAGTGATATTGTACCCAAATCTACTAATAAGTTACTAATTTTAGTATCTTCAAAATACTAAAATTTGTAATTTTTACTGCTTTTGAATAATATTAGTAAAAAATTTTTGTATTGGTTACCAATTCCTGCACTAGGTCCTTTTGGACTAAATTTAGTTAAAATTTTAGTATTGAATACCTACTTTTTTTGGGTGTATTTTAATAAAAAAACAAGTAAAAAAGTTATATTCGGCCTTGCCGAATGTAGTGATAGCCTCCACAATTTCAAAAAGATTATTGAAAAAAACTTTACTTAAAAGGAAATAACTTTTGAAAAAAAAATAAAAAATTTAAAAAAAATTTCCGTGAAAAAAACTTTTTGGTAAAAAAAAATCTGCGTTTTTATATCTCCCAACCACAGTATGGGGGTATACTCACTTTGTCATTCCGTGTAACGCATCGAAATATCGGTCTAGGACCCCATAGGTTAGGTTAGGTTGGATGGGCGTCCGCCGATTTGGCGAATTCACTCGGAGGCCATAAGGCCCATTGTGATTCCCCTAAAGTTGTCTCCCTACTCCCATGATATACAAAATTCTACCTCTCAAACCACCCCGATTCCCTAAGGTATTCTGCTAGAGACGTCAATGGGACACTGTTTAGGCAATCTAAGTCATCAAAAAATCGTTGCCCCAAATACTTAAGACGACGTTTCATCAGACCCGGACATTCACACAACAAGTGCCTCACTGACTCCTCCTCCTCCACCTCTCCACAACTTCTGCAAAAGTCCCTGTCAGAAATTCCCATACGAACGGCCATTTGGCCGATTATACAGTGTCCCGTCAGTACTCCTACTAATAGGCTAACAGTACGTTTGCCAAAGGTAAGAAGACTTTCTGTCCTCTTAGGATTTGGCAGTGGCCACATGGTCCGCGATATCCTGCACGTGGTCAGCGATATCCACCTACCGATCTCTCATCATATTCTCCGACATCCTATCAATTTCGTTCATCAACACCACTATAGGAACCGAGATATCCGGTTCGACACGTTCCCCCACCGACTCGGAGCCACCTCTTGCACACTCATCAGCTAATTCGTTACCATCGACCCCACTATGTCCAGGGATCCAGATTAGCTTGACTGTGTGCTGACTGATTCGATGAAGGGATTGTATACAATTACTAACAATTCTCGATTTTACAGTGTGTGACCCTAAGGCCTTCAGAGCTGCAAGACTGTCCACAAAAATGTTGATGGCGCAAGGACTTAGGTCCTTTGTCATAATCATCTGCGCGGCTTTGTCAATTGCAAAAACCTCGGCCTGGAAAACACTGCACTTGTCCGGGAGCCTCACTGAGGCCCTGATCTCGAGGCATTCAGAGTATACCCCCGAACCCGTACCCATCTCCATCTTCAATCCGTCCGTGAAAATTGAGATCGCATTCCCCGTTATAACAGAGTTTGCCGCCCAGTCTTCCCTAGTTGGTATTTTGACTTCGAAGTTCCTATTAAAGTTCGTCTGCGGTGAGATATAGTCGGTTTTCCGTTCTAATTCCGACCCGCCCACCGTACTTAATATGGTCGAGTGTCCCCAAGAGCGTTGCATAAGCATTAGTGACTCTCTTAACCTATGAGCCGATTTTGCTCATGTGCTCTTGATGTAGATATCTGAATGTTTAGTATCACTTCCAGACCGCCCTGGGGTGCTGATCTAATAGCACCAGTGATACCCACGCACGCCGTCGCTGTACCTTCTGTAGGTTGCAGAGATATGATTTCTTATCCGCTGCTTTCCACCACACAGGGGCTCCATAGGTAAGTATTGGTCTAACTATCGCACCATACATCCAGTGGATAATATACGGTTTTAGACCCCACCTTCTTCCGAAAGTTCTTCTGCAGGTGTAAAAAGCACATAACGACTTTTTCATCCTTTCCTCCGTATTCCTTTTCCAGGAAAGCTTTGAGTCCAGGATTACACCCAGGTATTTCGCCTCATTAGATAGTTCTAGGGTGATTCCATCTAGTTTGGGAAGAACAAACCTGTCTATCTTAGTCCTTTTCGTGAACAAGACTAGTTCGGTTTTGGAGGGATTGACTCCCAGACCGTTGTCTCTTGCCCACGTCAAGAGTATCTTAAGTGCTGATTCCATGAGTTCACTAATCGTTGGTAAAAACTTACCTCTGATTAGGATCACAACGTCATCAGCATAGGCAACCACCTTGATGCCCATTCCGTTGAGTGACTCGAGGATTTCATTTATTACAAGATTCCACAGAAGAGGAGAGATCACCCCCCCTTGTGGTGTGCCCCTTGTAACTACTTTCCTCGCTTCACTATCACCTATTTTCGAGTTAATCGCCCTGCTATTCAGCATGTTGCATATAGGACCCCATAAAGTATATATATTATTGATCAGTGATCGATTCTAAGACATTCTAGCGATGTCCGTCCGTCCGTCTGTCCGTCCGTCTGTGGAAGACACGATACAGTCCAAAATAAAAGTGCTAGACTCCTGAAATTTGGTACATATATGTCTTATGTTCAAAGGCTGGTTAAGTTCGGAGATGAGCAAAATCCGACCAGGGGGAAAAAAGTTCCTCCTTGACGAAGTAAACCAAACCATGAAAAAAACTAACTTTTTATAGGTTTTTTTGTATTTTTGTTAAATAAATAAAACATTTTTATGCTTGAAATAGTTAAAAGTCTTGGACTTGAACCCAGGGGATTTGAAAATGCCTTTTTTTTTTGATCCGCCCCTTTTTGTGGGCGTGGATTTTAGCAAATAATTTATATAATGATGAAATTGTATATCTTTTGTACAAAAAGCATAGAAATTAAATTTGTAAACATTTTTGACCAAAGAGAAGGTGTCTCCAAGGACCCCCGACAAGCTCCCCCCCAAAAAAAACGCCCTGCAATTTTTTTTTTGTTTTTTTTTTAAACGTTGGAGGGTATACATACAAGATTCGGCACAGCCGAATTTAACACTCTCACTTGTTTTTTCCTTTTTTTTTCAAAAAATATGTTCGTACTTGTTTTAATACCATTTGGTGTTCAATTATGTTTACATGTGTCAACCAGCAGCCGAATTAAAGCATTTTTTTATAAGGGTTCAAGTTATTTTTATCAACTTGAAGAAGAAAATTTGAATTTCTTAAAAATTATAGACATTTCTGGTATTCCCATTGCGGTTTCAAACACTCCAGTTAGTGTTATCATCAGTAGGATTTTAAATTTCGGTTTGTCCTGTTAATGGAAATT
The DNA here is from genome assembly GCA_963921195.1 of Pegoplata infirma. Classification (NCBI taxonomy): domain Eukaryota; kingdom Metazoa; phylum Arthropoda; class Insecta; order Diptera; family Anthomyiidae; genus Pegoplata; species Pegoplata infirma. The sequence goes on from OY992539.1 coordinate 137,162,386, forward strand.
GTTTTTTTATATATGTGAATATTTATATTTTCTACAGAATAAATTTTAATAGTTTCCAACACTACAATTCTATTTTTAGCATTTTTAGGTTATGTTGAATGTACAAACATTTTTGGGGTAGCCTTACATTTTCGTTCATAACTTTTGAACCGCTGAACCGATATCGCTCAACTGCAATACCAAACTGCTCTGCAGAACTTCCAATAAATATGTTAAATTTCAGCCATCTCCGTGTAATATTTTGGCCGTGATCACCATTTCCATAAACAGACAGACGGACATCGCTAGAATGTCTTAAAATCGATCACTGAACAATTATACATATACTTTATGGGGTATGTTCTACAAAAAATGTTGGCCATAAAATTCTACTATATGTCAGAACACACCAAAGCACAAAACTTAACACAAACACCAAAAACCAGTCAAATTCAAGGTTGCCCATTAAGGGTTAATATATTTTGTAATCTTTTTAATTGACGATCTTAAATTTGACTGCAAAACTATGTGTTATTTACATCTGATGTTTAGGGTATGTTCAGCAACTTTGTAGAAAACATTATGGAAAATATTTTTGTGGAACTTATTAACCCTCTAACTCCTTCATGTAATGGTAATTTTTGGCTTTATTCTAACAAATTGCAAAAAACACACCTAAAAAGTGAAAGGGCGGGGTTGAAATTTGCTTTCATGGGCCGGATATTTTCGCCTTAAGTGAAACCCAGGTAGGAGGAGATGCTACAGGATTTCCAAATACCTGGGTATCAATTGCTATCCCTTTTTTTTCCTCATCGGGACCTTGCGCTGCACATTCGTGAAAATGTTGTGCACCAACTACAGCCACATCTGGGCTGTAGTGATGCGGAATTTAACTCGCTTTGGTTTAAATTCCAAATCAGGACACACATTTTGCACTTCGGGTTCGTCTATAGGAAGGAGCCCAAATTTGGAAACGGCGAACTCCTAAGACCATTTTGACTCCGTACCAGATTCTATCACTGGAATCCTTGAGGTCTGTCCGAGTATTGAAATAGTCGTTGCCGGGGATTTCAATGTGCACAATTCGTCATGGCTTCTCCATTCTAGCCATACGACTGCCGAGGACATATATGTTGAGCTTTTCACTGCACACAACCATCTTGTGCAACTTTTGAATAAACCAACACATATTCCGTGTGTTGATGGGCAGTTTCGTAATACCCTCGACATTTTTCTCACTTCGCATCCTGACAAATACGAAGTCGAGTTCCTTGCGCCTCTCGCAAACTCGGATCATAACATCATTTCTGCATCCATTTCATTTTCTGACCTTCGTAGTGCTTCAAAACCAGCAACGAAGCGCTCTATTTTTGTATATGAAAAGGCTCGTTGGGCTGAGCTTAACGAGTTCTTCCAGCATTTCAATTGGAAACTTTGTTTTCTTGATGACAATGTTAACGCTGCGGCAGAAATGATAGTAAATGTGATAATGCTTGGAATGAAATTATTCATTCCATCGAAGCAAATTTTGACTAAACAAAAACATAAGTGCTGGTTTAATCAGACGTGCCGGAATTCAGTCAGATCCAGAGAGAATGCGTTCAGTAATTGGCGTAACGACAAAAACTCAGTTACTGACACGTTACGTAAACACGGGAGAAATGAATGTGCCAGAGTACTCAGACGCGAAAAGCTTCTTTACGAACAGCGTCTGCGTGCTAAGGTCCTTGCTGCTCCGGGGGGTAGTAAGACCTTTTGATCATTTATTAAAAGAGTAAAGAATAATACTAGTTCATCCATTCCAACCCTTATAATGAATGACCAAATATTCACAGACCCGGTTGATAAAGCCAACCTTTTTGCTGACATGTTTGCAAGAAATGCGTACTTGCCGGAAAGCAATCAACAAACGCCCGAGCTCGAAAGGGTATCCTTTACTCTGTCCAAGATATTTTTTCGAGCGCGTGCAGTTAAAAAGGTCCTTGAGGATCTCAACATAAACAAGTCCCCGGGGCCGGATGGTATTACGGCTGTGGTCCTAAAACGGTGTGCTTTGTCTTTGTCTCGTCCTTTGGCAACATTATTTAGCTACTCGTACCGGGTAGGAGTTTTTCCCTCTTGCTGGAAGGTGGCCAACGTCCAGCCAATCCCAAAAAAAGGGAGAAGCTACAAACCCTGAAAAGTACCGCCCAATAGCAATTTGTTCTACGTTCTCGAAGGTCATGGAGAGCATGATGAAATTATTTGGATTACCTGGTAAATTATTTGGCTTTCGTAGAGGTCGTTCTTAGTCGGCCTTAGTCACAAAAATAGTTCACAAAGAATTTTTGTCAGTCAAAAATATTTTAACACTAATAACAAAAAAAAAATTACACTCGAAAAAAAACTTTACACTTAAAAAAAATTTTCCTACGAAAAAAAAAATTGTCAATTTTTTTTTACAAATATTAATTTAAGAACTGTTATAAAAATAATTTATTTGAAGTACCATCAAATTTAAAAATGTACTTTTTTTGGTTAAGCCTTAGAAATTTTAATTTTCCTTTGAACTTTAAGAATTGATAAATTCCCTCTCAAAAGATTTAATACTTTAGAACTCTGTACCATTTTAAATATGTATGAATGAACATCAGACAATTCTGAAAAACAAATTGAAAACGATGAGCAGACGATTATAAAATAAATATTCATTCAGTTTATAGGGTAGAAAATCATACACTTGGCTTTTATATTTTCAACGACGATGTATTCTCACTCACAAACACTAAATAGATGATGGAGGCAAAAAAAAAAAATTAAGAAAAACACAAAAAAACAAAGTGTGACAAATTAATTTTAGTTGCTTAAGTAAAGAGAACGAGCAAATAAAATGAAAAAAAACTGTTAAAATAATATTTAGTTTAATGGCAAAAAACCCAAAAGAAAAGTCGAGATGAAAAAAATCGAAAAAGGAGAGTAAAGTATTTAACAAGATAGCAAGTGAATTGTAAAACGAAGACTTCAAATCGTAAAAAAAATAAAGTCGTGTAGAAAGTCCCAGTTGGCCAAAAATAAAATTCCGATGTGATCTTTCAAAACGCCGACACTGGTCCCGGAAATCATGGAATTTTTCAGGATTGGGAGAATCTCAAATTTTGGGAATTCTGATTTTCAGTCTTTTCTTCTTTCTTTGGCCGAATAATTCGTATGTGGAACAGACTTTCCGCATATGTCTTTCCTGACGCTTTTTAGATCAACCTTTTAGATCAAAAAATACAACTCCCTCTTTCCTCCTTCCCAACCATACCTACACTCAAAGTAATAACTCTGTTAAATTACAGAAAAACTCTGCTAATTTAACAGAGAACACCATACTTTTCCAGCTAACAACATTTCTTGGTAATTTTACTAAAAAACTCTCTAAAATGATTTTAACAGAAAAAAAATGTTAATTTACAGAGTTTACAGTAAAATATTGGTTAAATATGAAAGCTTTTTTACAGAGAAAACTCTGTAATTTTACTATAAAACTCTGTAAAATGATTTGGACACAAAAAAAACTGTTAATTTACAGAGTTTCTAGTAAAATATTGGTTAAATATACCACCATTTAGCAAAGAAAACTTTGTAAATTTGTAAAATTTTTATAAGATTCCTGAAAAAAAAACTTGATAGCTTTTTTTGCTACTTTTTCAACTTCTTCTCAAAAAAAAAAAAAAAAAGAAAAAATTTTAATGTTTGGTAACAAAAACAAAAACTACTCAAAACTGAAAACTTTTTTGTTTATAAAAAAATACGAAGTATTTTGCTTAAATCTGTATTTTAGCAGAAAACTCTGTTAATTATCTGTAAAATTAAGATTACAAAGTAAAAAGTAATATAACAGAGGAAACTTTGTTTTTTTGCCACAACAAAATACAAAGTATTTTCTTTGAATCTGTATTTTTACAGAAAACTCTGTCAAATATCTGTTGAGTTGGGATTACAGTCATTTTACAGAGTATTTTACAGAGTTATTATTTTGAGTGTATATTTCCTGATTTCAACACAATGCAATACATTTATAGGGAACATCGACTGAGTGTTGGCTAAGAAAAAATGGGTCTAGACCCCGTGGGGTACGTTTTTGGGAATGCCAAAGTTAGGATCCATTAGAGTTTTATTAATTAAGTCCTATTATTTGGAAGCACGTAAGAATATGTAATAGTAACCCCAAAAAGTACTAAATTATTTTTATTTTTTTACTTTTTAACAGCATATTTCTGAAAAACAGTACGTGCTAGAAAAATTTGGATGTCAGATTTGGAATCAGGAAAGCAAAATCTAAAAGAATCAGTTGAATATTTTATTGGGAGGTTTTTGTTGATGAACAGTGTAAAAATTTAGCAATAACTCGAAACAGGATGAGCTAAGATTTTCGAATTAACGATTTTTAAGGTTCAAAATAAAGAGGAATGAAATGCAGTTACACGATTTTGTAAGCATTTTTAAAAAACGTAAACTAGCTTGAGGATGGGTGTGAGCTTTTATGACACGAATGTGAACTGCTGGCAGATATGCTGGCAATAAAGGAAGTTGCTGACTGGTTGAGCTGCAATGTATTGTCTACAACTGCAGTCAACATCTATTCTGAATGTCAAGCCGCGGTCAAGTCCCTGGAGTCAATGTTTCTTAAAACTCCTTAACTGCCGTACGTCTTTAAATGACATGGCCAAGCAGTTGGACATACGACTCATAGGGGCCCAAGGCACAGATACATTCCAGGGAATTGCAAAGCCGATGAGCTTGCAAGACTGGGAACCACCTACAGGTTCCAACAGAATTAGAATGCGACATAGACTATTCAAAGATGGGCAAATGAATGCATGTGTGAGACAACACGACTGATTTGGCCTTCTCTTAGTCAGAGGCGCATAAGTGAGTTGATATCGCTTCCAAGATGAGAGATTTTGACGGTGGTTGCTATAATTACCGGACGCTGTCTTATAGGGAAGCATGCAGAGCGGTTAAATGTGCCGTCAAATGACTTTTTCCGGATTTTCATGGATAAAGAGAAGTCTGAAACTATCGAACACTTCATCTGCCATTGCCCGTCACTTTCTGGTGAGAGACTTGCTTCACTGGGATGTAGGGAGCTGCACGATCTTTCTGATTTGTCGGCTGTCAAAATTCAATATCTAAAGAGTTTCATAACCACAAATTGGTTTAACAACAGGGACTAGTAGGGAAACCTATTACAGTCCTGTGGTATTACAATGGACCGCAGAGTTTTTTGTGTGTTGAAGTAGGACGTCAGCAGCTTTGTGCAACCTAATCTAACCTTAGTGGTTGGATCGGAGTGTCCCTGTTCTTACCGCCAAAATTTCCCCTCTTAAGAACGATAACAGCACACTTGAGAGCTTTTTATTAAGAGAAGGTCAAATCCTTAGTGTAGTCTTACTGGTTTATCCATCTACACTCTAATCAAAATTTGTTGAAATTTACCCAATTTATAGTAGGAAACTGGACTCCTACTATAAATTGGGTAATTTTACTCTGAATGTGTAAATTGAATAAATTGACCATTAGTGGTTAATTTAAATATAAAGAGGTGAATAAAATATAACAAAAAAACAAACAAAAAAAAAACATGCGGCGCCAGCCAGCATCGAACTCGCCACCTTCTGATTTGAAAGTACACTTCTTAACCACTACGCTACGGAAGCTTATACTTTTATCTAGCGTTTTAGTTATTTAACATGTGTGGATGTATGTTGTTCGAAAATTTAATTTACGCATTTGTGTGTAAAATATTTGAATTAACGGATAATATCTATAATTTGCTGTGTTTAATTGGTTTGAATTTATTATACGCATTTAGTGTTTATATTAGCACTAAAGTTTTTCTTTTCCCGGACTTTTTCATTTCCCGGGAAAACGGGATTCATTTTCAAATTTCCCGGGATCCCGGGAATTCCCGCAAAAATTAAAAACCCAAATTTGTTGTCAAAAAAATATATAAAAAACCTTCTGAATGCGATTACACTATTTATAATGTTTATTTACACCATAAAAATCTTATTTAGTACCTAAAAAAAATAAATTTCGAGAAAAAAATAACAATTTTTGTTACACAGTTTTTATAAAAAAAACGGTAAAAATATGTCGAAGTCTTTTAAAAGTATTTTAAGTTTTCTGGATGTTTATTCTGGCTCGAGGTCAATTTTTTTTACTAATTAAGACCATGATATTCTCATAGCATAATTTTCAAGAATTTTTTTTAAATTTATTTATGTTGGTCATTTTTTTGTTGGTTATTGACAATCGTTGCCTTACTAAATAGTATAGTACAATTTCTTCGTCTTTTTTAATTGCCATTGTGGATAGAGTAAATCGTTTCTATTTTTGCTAAATAATCTTGACAATGGAATCTGACAAATTCCGAAACACGTGTCGATTAAGTCTTGCAAAAATAATCAACATAAATGAATTTAAAACAGAAAAAAAATTTTCTAGAAAATTATGCTAGAAGAATATCATGGTGTTAATTAGGAAAGGAAAATAATGACCTCGAGCCAGAATAAACATCCTCAAAATATAATATTTTAAAGGTCAAATAAAACAATTTTTATTTTTTAATAAAAATTAATCAGATTTTGAGTATTAAATGTTTAAATGTTTCAAAGAAATGAAATTATAAGAAACTTTACCCAAAAAATTATTTAAAAAAATTAAAAATTCTGGTTTCTAGGATAAAAACCCGTTAACTTCAGAGTCATTCCTTAAACAGATTTTATATCAATTTATCGATTTAAAAAGAATCATGTCCAGAGACATAAATATTTTTTACAGGTCTCAGAAAGAAAATTTCTCAGCTTCTAAAAAAATTTATCAAGTTCTGATAATTGTATCCTATCGAAGATTTAGATATTGTGGGACATTTTTCATTTCGCAAGTCTCAGATTTTATGACATTTTTTAGTTAGAAGGTCTTTCTTGGAATACTTTTTGGCCCTCCTGGTCCCTGCGTACGTTTCTGCCATCAATTATCAAGAGTTTTAATAAAATCTCTAAAAAATCACATACAAAATAATCAATAGAAGTCGAAAAATCAACAATTTCAAAGAAACGACAATTCCCGGGAATTCCCGCTCTATTTCCCGGGATTTCGGGATCGAAAATTTACGGGAATTCCCGGGAATTCCCGTGAAAAACTCTAATTAGCACATAATGCGTGCTATTCAACAAAAATTTACCCAATTTATAATAGTAAGTTTACATGGGTTTTTTAGAGTGTACTTAAATCTGATTAGTCTCCTCAGCAAAACAATGTTGTAGTTTGTGCTTGTGAGTTTTAAGGCGCAAAACAACGTACTCCAATCCCGCAGGAGCGTGACAATACGTTCCCAGTCTTGTAAGCATATCTATCTCCAAGTCTCGGAATGTCCTTGTGACCTTGAACACATATGAGCCACCTGAATTAAATAGGTTCAGTTTAGGGCAGATATTGTTTTCAGAAACCTGGACTTTAGGAATTGGATTCTAAATGTGGAGTAAATATTCAGACAAAATTTTTCAAAAACTTAACCAGTTACTTATTGCCAGCATCACTGCCTGATATTGTACACTGCAGTGGTAAGGTACGAGGGAGGAACAATAATTCCGTGACTTTTCGAACTTCCCTCGAAGTTATATGAAATGCAACTGCTACCATCAAGTACCACCTGTTAACAGACTACTATCAATTTTTGGGCAAGTTCCGTTATTTACTTTGCGTTTAACAGCTGTTCAAAACAAACAACCTTGTGGAATTTTTTAAAAATTGAAAAAAGCAAATTTCGAGTGCTCATTAAACATTATTTTTTGCTTAAAAAAAAGCTATGGGGACTCTGCACCATCGATTACAATGGTAAAAAAGTGGTTTACTGACTTTCGTTGTGGTCGCACAAGTACAAATGACCCTGAACGTTCTCAACGGCGAATTGAGGTCAATGGTGTTGGTCAATCGAAGAGTAAAAGTGCGTTAGATTGTTGATGACATAGGCATTTCATATGGCAGTGTGGTTTCGATTTTAGATGATCAGTTGGGTTTAAGAGAGCTGTCTGCAAGATAGGTGCCGCGTTTGCTCGCAATTGACCATAAACGCAATCGTGTGACAGCTTCAATGGATGGTTTGGAGTTGTTTAACCGCAATTCGAATGAGTATTTGCGGCGTTTTGTAACTGTGGATTAAACATGGATCCATTACAACACTCCGGAATCCAAGCAGCAGTCTAAACAATGGGTTTCTCCGGGTGAACCATCTCCGAAGTGGTCAAAGTAAGTTTGTCGGCCAATAAGGTGATGGAAAAAGCAATAAACGGCGAATATTATGCCAAATTATTGGACTGATTTAACGAGGATTAAAAAAAACAACCCCATATTGCCAAGAAAAAAGTTATTTTTCATCAAGATGCACACGTCTCAATGTCAATGGCATGTCTCAAGTTTCAATGGCAAAATTCCACGAATTGGGCCACACATGTGTACATCATCCACCATATTTAGCCCCCAGTAACTATTTTCTCTTTCCAAACCTAAAGAAATGGCTCGGTGAAAAGAGATTTAGCTGCAACGATGAAATAATGCCATAAAATAGACATTTGTTTGATCAATTTTTTTTTAGCGGGTCAGGGGGGAGAAAACGGATTTTTTTTTCGTTTTTTTGAAGATTTTTCCCATTTCTTCATAAGAAACTATATGAACATTTTACACATGCCGAAAGGTTTTTTGAAGGCCTATCCAATGGTGCGGTTCTGTCACCACTGCTGTGGCTCCTGGTGTTGGACCCCATTTTAAAGGAACTGAAAACTTGAGGAACCACAACTATAGCATACGCATATAATGTGGTTATTCTATCATGTGGCAAATATCTAGATACTGTATCAGAGATTTTAGAGGGCTCACTTAAGGCTATGTGGAAGTGGGCTTCAAAAAATGAACTTAATATCAACCCGCAGAAAACGTGTAAGAAAATGTTCGGCAGTACCTGGTTTCTAGAACCTAAAGTCACTTACTGGATTTATACTTCAATCGTAAGACTAATCTTACTCTATGGAGTTTTAGTCTGGCATAAGGCACTCGAAAAGGATGTGACGCTTAAAATGTTTCAGAAGCTTCAACAGCAAATGGGACGGAGTATCACTGGCGCTTTGAGAACAACATCAGCCGACTCTATCGACACTTTATTGCACTTATTACCAATTTATCTCTTTACTAAGACCGAGGCTTACAAAGCTTGCCTCAGACTCAATGAGTCAAATTGGTTCAAGTATCGTAACATTGGACACAGTAACATTGCTAATATAGACCGTATTGACTCTGATTACACAGTGCCCAAACTATTTTTCGACCGGAAATATGAAGTTATATTTCCGGACGAGAATTCTGGTCGATCTGGTAGGGCCCTCCTGCGAACACAATAAATATCTTTACTGCTGGATCAAAGCAATCGCATGGTGTGGGAGCTGGTTTCACGATACTGGAACTATCTTTTAAATTACCCGCAGACTCAAGTATCTTTCAGGCTAAGATAGCTGCTGTATCAAAAGCCGTGGAATATATGTCAAAGGAAAAAGAGGCAACACTAAATTTCTACATGGATAGTCAAGCTGCTCTAAAGGCTACCAAATTAAATCAATAACTGTTTTAAAGTGTTACGAGAATTTAAAACAACTGTGCTTAGATAATAAAGTTACATTATTATGGGTACCAGGGTACAAAGGAATAGTAGGAAACGAGAAGGCGAATGAACTCGCGAAACTTGGAGCAGATGGCATGGGTACCACCATAATGCTTTCACCGCCACTCCAGCATTACAAACTGAAACGAAATTCCCTTACTGTAGCCAAGGCAAATCGAAAATGGAGGGTACTTGGGACAAGTCGTATAAGCAGAATTTTGTGGCCATGCTATGATTTAGGAAGGACAAAATTCTTACTTTCACTTACGAGAATAGAATGTCGTATGTTGACAGGTTTAATAACAGGACACTGCCTTGTCGGGAAACATTCCAAAAACATGAATCTTATTACGGTCGCAAGCTGCAAAAGGTGCAAGTTACCAGGCGTCAAGGAGACCATTGAGTATATCCTGTGTCACTGCCCGGCTTCGGCACGAACTCGACTGGCAATTATAGGGAGTTCACAGTTCGAGACTTTGGAGGAAATTACGAGTATGGATCTAAAAAGTTTAAAGCAATTCGCTATGAAGGTCAATGTATTTAGTTTACATCGATAAGCGGAAGAAGTTTTGTTGTATCGCTATGGACCAACTGGTCTATGCGGAGTGCCGATATGGCACCGCCACCCTAACCTAACGATCCAATGGTGTATCGGGCGTGTCCAAATTCGGCTTCATTACGTTCGTTATTGTCAAAAATGTATAATCGATGAGGTAGTTAATATGGAGATGTATATATGTAAGACCACCAAAATCATATATAATAATCTCTATCAAAATTAAGCTGACCCGTATTTTTTCGTTTGGCGAAATTCCTGCTAGTTCGGTTTTTATACGGATTTTCCCGAAAGCCCTTATTTTTTTATAAGGTGGCAACCCTGTTTTAAATTTGAGATTGGGATGATAAAAAAAGGTAGCTCTTATTTTCCCCCTTATTCCGATATTCAAGTTTCAGGACAATCGGTGAGTGCTCTGTGAAAGACCTTCCTTGTAAGTGTGTTGAGCTAAAAGGAGACTACATATATTGAAAAATAAATTTTTCCAAAAAAAACAGTGTTTCATTCAAAAAGTCACGGAATTATTGATCTGGCCTCGTATTTATGGACTGCCTTAGTCCAAGTTTCTTCGAGTAGTTTGCGAAACCAACTTGGTTGTTTAATTAAGATTCGGCAGTGTAGAAATTTTTGGTGTGCCTCATTTTTGAATCCTTTTGGTCCAAAATAACTTATACGACATAACTATGTTGAAGTGTTGCACAAACAGGCTAAATGGAGCAGTATAGTATACTATCAATGTTATGTTCTACGTAGTCAGGATCCTAAAATGACCCAAGTAGCAGCCACTCCACTGTAATGTAGATCTAAACCGATGGCGCGGAACTCAAGGGAAATAAGTAGTGTAAACAGAATTTATTTTTCTATAAACAAGGAATTGTTAGAGATGTTGTTGTCAAAGCTTTTGTAATCAGTGGAAGCTTGACCCTTATGTACCGCATCATAAACTTTTGAAAATTTTCAATTTTTTTTTCTGACTCAATCTAATTTCACTAGTATCCTCACACGATACCCGACTTACTTGTGGGGTCACAGAATATAATATGGAAATGGGCATCAGAAAACGGACTCAACGTTAACCTGAACAAGTAAAAGAGTTAAGTTCGGCCTTGCTGAATGTAGTGATACCCACATCAATAAATTAGCATTTATAATACGAAAAAATAATAAAAATATCTGGAAAATGAAAAAAGTCATAAATAAATCAAAATTAATCCAACTAAATTTTAGGATTTAAAAAGTCCATTTTGGATTAATTTTGATTTATTTATAAATTTTTACATTTTACAAATTTTTTTATTATTTTTTTGGATTATAATTGAAAATTTATCGTAGATTACAAAAAAAAATATTCCAAATTTGTTTTGGCAACAAATCCACTTATTGAAAAACACAGCAATTATTTGGTGTTCAATTATGTTCACATACGTCAACCAGCAGCCGAATTAAAGCATTTTTTATATTTAGGTTATGTTGAATGTACTAAAATTTTAGAGGTCCCCTTAGATTTTCGTTCATAACTTTTGAACCGCTGAACTGATATCGCTCAAATGCAATACCAAACTTCTCGGGAGAACCTCCAAAAAATATGTAATGTTTCACTCATCTCCGTGTAATATCTTGGCCGTGATCACCATTTCCACAGACAGACAGACAGACAGACGGACATCGGTAGAATGTCTTGAAATCGATCACTAATCAATTTTATATATACTTTTTGGGGTCCCAGACCGATATTCCGTTTGTATATTATACCCTCTATCACTAGTAGTAAGACCAATTTTACTTTAAGGTATGTTTGTCTGGTATAAGGCACTTGAAAACGATTGGATACTAAAACAGACTTGCAGTTAGTACGAGCTGGTTTCTCGAATGTGGAACTAAATCAGAACTTTTCTTTTAACCTACCTTTGGACTCTAGCATATTTCAGGCATTGGCGTAGATAGCCCTGTCTGGGGGGGGGGGGGCTTAGCCCCCCCCAGAAAAATTTTAGCCCCCCCCAGAATTTTAATTACTCAAAATTTTTTTTTTAATAATTTATTGATTTCATTAATTTTTGCAACAATAAATAATAATAATGAGCCTTTAGGACTCGTTATGATTATTCTACGAGTCTTAAGGACTCGTAATGATTATTATATTAGATCTAATAGTTTTTCCCATTGAAAAATAGTCTGAATTATTGAAAAAAGTTTTTATATGAATCAAATGTTTTTGTCAGTAATAAAAACTTTACCGAATCTTATACCCTATTCACACTTGCAGTTTTAAACCGTTTTTAGCAATTATTTTTAGCATTTTCTGTCAATATACTGTAATAGAATAAAGAAAGTGCTAAAAATATTACTGCTAAAAACGATTTAATACCCTATTCACACTTACAGTTTTAAACCGTTTTTAGCAATTATTTTTAGCATTTTCTGTCAATATACTGTAAAAGAACAAAGAAAGTGCTAAAAATATTACTGCTAAAAACGATTTAAAGCTGTACGTGTGAATAGGGTATTAGGGTGTAACTTGGTAAGCCGGTTGAGCTTGGTTACAACTTGTTAAGCCGGTTGAGCTTGTTATTAAATTGATAAGCCGGTTGAGCTTTGTTTTTCAATTGACTTTATTCATTAAAATTGAACTTAATTTATAGTATAAAATTGCTTAGTTAGCACTTAAATTAACAGTGGGGAAATGTAGCAATGGACTAATATATTTAGTTAGATTCGTTAAGTACGAAACAACGATCATCGTACAATACCAGAAGGGTTGACTGTTCAATAAGATTTACAGTAGAAGTTACCACAGTTTGACTGAGTATTCTCAGCTTAGTTTACTGTAACTTCAATAGTCATTGTACAATGCAAACAGTGTGTATCGTTTTGTACTTTGTATAATACTCATATTTCAGTTATCCAAAATATCGTCAAAATACAGTAAAATACAGTTATGGTTAATAACGCATTTAATTCATGCTACATATGCTACACCTCCCTTTTTATAGAAGAATGGTCATATAACAAAGTTGTATGAACATTCTTTTTACAATAAAGACAAATAAAACTTATGAATAACTTATAGTAATATTTCTTTTGTGTATTTCATATTATTATTTTAAGTCGTATTATTTTGGAATTCCAGTATATCATTTATTATTTTGTTATTATTATTGTTTATAAATCTTAAGCCTATTCTTATGTACAATTTGATCTTTGTTTGTTTTCTTATCAACTATGGTTACATTGTTTCTAAGATCTATTTTCTTAATTTTATATGGTCCCTTATACTGAGTATCCAGTTTATGACCTACCTCATTTTTAAGTAAAACTAAATCACCTATTTTAAAGGTATAATCTAAAGTTCCCTTATCATAATTAATTTTCTGTTTTAACTTAGCCTTATCTAACATTGTTTTTGCCCTGTTGTGAGCTACTTCTAACCTAAATCTAACTTCTTTAGCATAATCTTCTACATTATACAGTGGTGTTATTCTATCAACCTCATTAAATTGTTGGAACCCGTTTGGAAGTTTACCAAAAACTAATTCATATGGACAGTAATCATGAACTGTCGATGGAGTGGTGTTAAAGCAATACGTGAAGTATTTGAGCCACTCATCCCAATCGCTTTTGTCAACAGATATGTAAGATCTTATATACTCGTTGAAAGTTCTGTGACTTCTCTCAATAGTGCCCAGCGTTTGGTGATGGTGAGCTGTTGATGTTATTTTTTCTATTTTGAGGAGATTGCATAACTCTGTTAGAAGAGAGTTTTTATATTCTGTACCCATGTCCGAAATGAACGTCTTCATAGGACCATAGGTGAGAACAAAATGTTCGAAAATTGCTTTTGCAATTGTCTTAGCGCTTTTGTCTTGTATAGGTATTGTTACTAGATATTTTGTCATGTCACATATTATAGTGACTGCGTATTCATTGCCATTGTAAGATTTAGGTAATGGACCTATAGTATCCACTAGTACTCTATCAAATGGTTTCGCTGGCGTTGGCGTTAATACCATTGGACTCTTCAGGTGCTTTGTAGTCTTGGCTGTTTGACACTTTTTGCATGATTTAACGTATTTTGTTACGTCTTTTGTGATATTCTTCCAATAGTAATATCTTTTAATTTTATTTAATGTTCTTGAAACACCGCAGTGACCTCCCTCTGCAGGGTCATCGTGGTATCGTTCCATTACATTTTGAATAGCTTTGGCATTTTTATCAATTCGGGTCACCTCATTTAGTAGCGCTACTTTAATATGATTCAAAATTTCATTGCCCATTTGTTTGAATTCATTTATAGAGATAAATTCGAAAATTTTCTCACTAGGTGCCATTTGTAATTTCGTAATGCTATGTTTATCGGCCACTTCTTCGAGCCTTGGGAAAAATTGTCCTAAGTCAAGTTTCCCATTAATAAACAAATCATCGATTGGTATATATGCAATTATAGATTTGCCTCGTTTGATGTAACATCTTCCAGGGTTAATCTTCAATTTATAATATTTTCTGACGTCAGTGTTCTTAATCGGTACATATATACTGGGCTTTTCATTTAATTGATGCCGCTTATTCAAATTTTTGTTTTTAGCCATATTTTGTGCCTTATTTGTCATTGCTCTTGTAGTTACTTTTAGTATACTATTATTCTCTATATTTAATTCTTTTAAGTCGTTTATCGTAATTCGCGATAAAGCGTCTGCGACGTAGTTATCTTTTCCCCTAAGATAATCAACTGTAAAATCATACTCTTCTAGATCAAGTCTAATTCTTGTTAGTTTAGAGCTTGGGTTCTTCATTGAAAATAGATAAGAAAGAGGTCTATGATCTGACCGAACGAGAAAGTGCTTTCCATAAATGTAGGGTCTAAAATGTTTTATTGCCCAATGAATTGCTGTTAGTTCCTGTTCAATGGTTGATTTATTACTTTCTCCTTTTGTAAAGCTTCTAGATGCGTATGCTACTGGTAAATGTTTTCCGTCGTATTCCTGTGTAAGTACGGCGCCACATGCGTGTTTGCTTGCATCTGTTGTTATACAGAACTGTTTTTCAAAATCTGGATATTGCAGTAATGTTGGGTGCATTAGTGCCTGTTTAAGATGTTCAAAGGCAATATCGCACTCCCTTGTCCATTCAAATGATACTCCTTTTTTCGATAATCTAGTAAGATGCCTTGAATATTCAGAAAAATTTTTAATAAATCGTCTGTAGTAATTGCAAAAAGCTACAAATCTTCTAGCACTATCTGCATCCGTAGGTTTCGGGTAGTTTTCAATTACTGAATATTTACTGTCATCTGGGAGTATGCCTTTGTTGGTGCATTTATGGCCAAGGTATGTAACCTCGTGCATGAAGAATGAACATTTTTCAGGATGCAATTTGAGATTGTGTCTGCGACATAACTCAAAAACATCTGTTAAATTTGAAAGCATGTGTTTCTCAGAACAACCTAGTACAACTAAATCATCCATGTATAAAAAAGCTTGATCAGGTCTCAAACCACTAAAAGCAATTGTCATCATTCTTTGGAATGAATTTGGTGCTACTTTTAGACCATATGGTAATCTGGTAAATCTATATGAACCTTTGGTAGTTGAAAATGAAGTTATGTTTCTAGAATCTTTTTCTAATTCAATTTGATGAAATCCGGATATTAAATCCAAACAAGAAAAATACTTTGCTCTGCCAAGTTGATCTAAAATATCATCTATTCTTGGTAATGGAAATTTATCTGCTATTAATTTCTTGTTAACTTGTCTGTAATCTATTACTAATCTCCATCTTTTTTCCTTTGAATTTGGCAAGGATTTCTTTGGAACTAATAAAATTGGACTATTATATTCTGAATATGATGATTCTATTATTCCATCATCTATCAACTTATTCACTTGCTCTTCAACTTCGTCTTTATGAGTATGTGGTATACGATAGTTCTTTATGTATACTGGTTCTTTATCCTTTGTTCTTAACTTTTGTTTGTAAAAATTGTTAGTTGTAACAGTTTCTGATTCTAATCCGAAGATATCGCTGTATTCGGAACATATTTCCGTTAATGTTTCATTAAAACGTTTTGGAAAATTTTTCTTCAATATGTTTAAAATTTCGTGTTTTCTATTTTTATTGTCGATGTTGTTCGTCATTATATCATACTCATTGACATCTTCTGTTATAATTTTATTTTGTTTTAGTGTAGATATTGTGTTGTTTGTGTTAAGTATCCTTATAAATGCATTTTTAGCTTCAACTAGTGTACTAGCGATGAATATTCCTGGTTGGGGTTCTTGATTAGGTATCAATATTTCCTCATTGCAAGATGAAACTTTTATTTGTCGTATTACTTCAGATCTAGCTGGCAAGGTAATTTCATCATCACAAGTATTGGTCATCGGTATTACTATTTGTTGTGTTAAATTATGTGGTCTCAGGATAAGATAATCCTGGTCTTGATTAAATTCAAGTATGCAATTATATTTTTTCATAAAATCCGTACCAATTATTCCATCACATGGTATTGGGAAATTGTCTTCTACCACTTGGAAATTGTGGGGTATCAAGAATTTATCAGTTCTTAAATCGAAAAATGTTGTACCAATGGATTTAATTGTACCCTTTCCTATACCAGTGAGTATAGTACAATGTGACGTATTTATTTGTTTAAATGTGCATTGATGTTTTATTAAGGATATGTCTGCTCCAGTGTCTACCAGTAATGTTACAATGGTATTAATTATATCTATTTTAATTCGTATGAAACAACTAAAGTTAAGGTTGAGGTTGTATATTTTCCTGTTTATTGACTTGATCTTAGGGGAGCGTTCGAGTTTCCCGAACTATCTTCATTTGCAGTTATTGCTCTAGTGTGGTTTCTGTTACTATTATAGTAACCATGTCCTCTTCTATTTCTGTAATTATTATTTGAATAATTATTATTATTGTTATTGTGGTTATTATTATTGTTATTCCGGGAGAAATTACCTCTTCCACGGAATCTTCCTCTGCCTCTGCTGCGGTAACTGTGGTGATTGGGTCTTTGCCCATAGTACAATATGGAATTCTGCTGACTAGTTGCCTCAATGCAACAATTCACAAATTTGCTAATTGCGTCATTCATATTATTGAATTGTCCAGCTTCCATGATCAGTTTTACCTTATCAATGTTGCAATTTTTAGTAAGTGCTTTTACAGCAACTTGAGTCGAGTATTTATTTGCCAAATCGCAAGTCAAACCATCTGATATGTATGCATTCTCAAGTGATTTTACTAGAGATTCTATCTCACTACAATATACATTTGCAGATTTATTGTTTTGTCTAATATTCATTATTTTTGCCGACAAGACCTCGACTGATTCTCCTTTTACTGAGATATTCAGTCTATTTATAATTTCAGAGATTGAAGATTCATTGCTAATCAGATTTCTAGCAGTTCCCTTTAGTCTAGTCCTTATTAGAGATACCGCTGCTTGTTCGTGTGTACCCTTAAGTGAATCTATTAATTGGAGCGAGTCCAGAAATGTACATAGATTCTCAGGCTTGCCGTCGAAATCGCAAATCAGTTTTGAGGCTGTGTTAAGAAATTCTACTACCGTTTGTGTCATTTTGAAATTATATGAGAAATCTTCAAAGTCGGAATTTTCTTCCGTTAAAATTTCAAGTGTCTCCTTTGTTTCCGAGGTAGATGCGACATTAACGTCGATTTTTATTGGTTCAGCAATATTATGAGGGATTTCCTGTTGTATTGATTCTGGTAAATCAATTTCTATACCCTTTTTAGTTGCTAAATTAAGAATTTTTGTTTTAAGGTCTAAAAAAAATGCATCGGCTGCTGTTTTATGTGATTCTGTAAGTTTACTGTAGTGGACGTTAAATAATGCCCTTACTCTTTCTAGACAATTTGAAAGATTGTGAAAGTGATTTTTCACTGTTTCTTCCTTTGAAGGACGATCAACATTTAGACACTTATAGGAACGATCGAAGTCGTCCTTTATTAGTCTTGCCCTTTTAAGAATATCCTGCCATTCCATTTATAATCTTTCCCTATATCATGCGAATTATTCTTTTGATTTTAATTTATTTTAATTATTAAAATTTGTATTCTCCTGATTAAAAAAATTTTACTCTTAATCTTTCTTCAATTCATAAAGGACCATTTACAAAATATTTAAATAGTTAATAGAAAAATTTTATTATAAATCTTTTTTTTTTTTTTAACATTTTAAATTTAACGTTGAAATTATTATCTTATATTTCTGATTGTTTAAAAATTTTCATTTTCTGAAGAAAGTTCTTTTAATTCATTTAAAATTATTATTTTTTTTTTTATTTATTTAATTATTTATGTGTTTATTTATTTATCGGGAAAAAATAAAGGTGTGCTAAGAGCGAAATCGCCTTCTAGCCCTAACCCGTGCATTGGGGAGCACTGAGTTTTGTTTTTTTATATGTCATATTTTTTTTTAAATGTTATTTTTTTTTTAATTATACCCTTTTTGTTTTGTTGTTGGAGGTGCCTTAGGTAGTTGAGGTGTGTTTATCTTCTCATGTTTTCTTCTAAGGAGAATCGATGTGGGCCTTCCTTCATCATCATCATCCCATCTATTGGCCAGACGGGGAACCTCCTTCACGCAACTGGCGGATATTTGTGGCTAATCCGCCAGGACAAGAATAATAATTTTTTTTATTTTCTTTTGTTTCCAGTGCTCTATTTAGAAGCACATTGGAAACACTGTCTCGGTCGCCATGTAACTTGGTAAGCCGGTTGAGCTTGGTTACAACTTGTTAAGCCGGTTGAGCTTGTTATTAAATTGATAAGCCGGTTGAGCTTTGTTTTTCAATTGACTTTATTCATTAAAATTGAACTTAATTTATAGTATAAAATTGCTTAGTTAGCACTTAAATTAACAGTGGGGAAATGTAGCAATGGACTAATATATTTAGTTAGATTCGTTAAGTACGAAACAACGATCATCGTACAATACCAGAAGGGTTGACTGTTCAATAAGATTTACAGTAGAAGTTACCACAGTTTGACTGAGTATTCTCAGCTTAGTTTACTGTAACTTCAATAGTCATTGTACAATGCAAACAGTGTGTATCGTTTTGTACTTTGTATAATACTCATATTTCAGTTATCCAAAATATCGTCAAAATACAGTAAAATACAGTTATGGTTAATAACGCATTTAATTCATGCTACATATGCTACAAGGGTTTTAACTTCAGGAAAGCATTTTAACTTCTTTGATTTAAAAAAGTTTCTAAATTCAAAGGGGTTTTTTATAGACAAAAGTTATTGGAAGAAAGAATCTGAGAATTTTGACTAATACTCATCAACTTTTGCAATCATCAGAACTTTTTATCTGGGAGTTCTAAGTTTCCCAAAAATTTTCAGAATCAAAATTTGTTAAAAAAAAATATGAATTTTTAACTGCTTTCGGGGGGCATTCGTTTCTAGGACACCTAGACGCATGATAAAGGGAACGCTTCAGGAATAGGTCTGCGTTTTTCTATTAAAAAAAAAAATACCAAAAAATTGAAAATATCTAGGGGGGTTTTAGCCCCCCCCAGAAATGTTGGCTTCCTACGCCAATGATTTCAGGCTGAAATAGTTGCCATAACTAAAGCTGTGGAACATATCAAGGAAATGTGGAACATAAAAAGAAAACAACCATAACTTTTTAAGTGGGTACTCAGTCCGCTTTGAAGGCACTTCAAGGATATTATATTAAATCTAAAATAGTTTTACAATTTTACGAGAACTTGCAGATGTTGTGTCTATACAACCAGGTTAATTTATTATGGGTTTCAGGACGGAATACAGGAAATGGAAGGGCCGACGAACTCGAGAAACTTGGAGCTGATGGTATAGGTACCATGGTGCCAGTTTTGCCACCGCTTCAACATTATAAACTATAAACCGAAATTCCATCAATGTTGCAAAGGCAAATAGGAAGTGGAGAAACCTAACAACATGCAAAATCAGCAGAACGTTTTTGGCCAACTTATGATCTTGGAAGAACAAAATATCTTATATCACTTACGATAGAGGAATGTCGAGCTCTGACTGGGATTATAACTGGTCATTGTCTTACCGGCATCTATGCCAAGAATATTAGACGTATTTCGGACGCAATTTGTGAAAGATGCGCTTCAACAAGAGTAAATGAAACTATGGATAACCACTGCCCAGCGGTGGCAAAGAGTCGCCGATCCATTACCGGTCAGATAAGTTTCGGTACTTTGGAGAATATAACGAGAATGGATCTTAGGATATTGAAAAGATTCGCAATGTCTTTGAACTTGCACTTGCACCGCTATAGCGCGCTAGCGGAAAAAGTTTAATGGTATCGCTATGGAGGTCTAAGTGAGGTGTCAATCGGACACCGCCACCCTAAATGACGTCGATATCCTTATATCATTTGCGAATTGCAGTAACAGAAAGATTGGTTTCTCACAGCCACGCAACCACCGTATGCTAATCGCCCAAAATATTTCAGGAATAGAATACCAAAATTGGAATAAAAATATTTTTTAAGAGTCTCATCACAAATCTTAGGCCACAGGATCTTCAACATTCTATTAGTTTCATAGAAGACGAAAAAGCACTTTTCCACAGCTATTTAAATAAACAAAAAAGCCAATTCAATTTATCCTCCTTGTAACACTATTCTCCTTTTAGAAATCAAGATACACGACAGGAGTATGGGTGAACATCGAACGACAGACGGACAGACTATCTTATGAATATGCATTTACTTAAATGTTAAATGAAACAACAACAACAAAACACACCAATTACATTTGGGGGTCTTTAGATGTGATGAATTCTTACTATCTCTTTAATTAAAAATCTTTCTCTTTCATACGCTCTATATAAAACAACCATATTTGTTTAACTACCACACTAACACAATTTTTTTTTATTACTCACACATTAGCAAATGGGGCGTTAACCAAAAACAACAACAATACAAACAGGTTTTAATAACTTAAACGCCTATTTTTTTGGTCATTGTATGTGTGTGTGTGATTAATTTGTTGTCTCTTTTTGTTTACAAGAAAGAGAGAAAGAGATATATACAAATTTGTGTTCTTTTTCTAACTTTAACTAAATCATTACGAATTCACCACTATGGTGAATTATTGATTTCTTTAATTGTATGTGTTTGTTGGGGAAATTTTACTTTCTTTTGTTCATTTTGTACTCTGCCAACATGAATATTTTAAACTTATCTTAAGCTTTTAATGAATGGAGACATAATTTATGAAAAAGAAACAAATTTTTTCTGAAGATAAGACACCTGTGATATTTTCTGTTTTCATTTTTGGAACTTTAAAGAAAATTGTTTAAGAATGAATTTAAAATTTATGAAACAAAGAGCAGACCATAGGCTGGTAACCGACGCTGTTGGATTTGAATGTCCTGTCTATAACCGCAGTCAACATCTATAGCAACAATCAAGCCACTGTTAATTCTCTGGAGTTCAGGGCCATCAGACTTGGCGATATATCTCCAAACATAGGGATTTCATGAGAGCAAAAAGTACAACAAATTGCATTTGGCGATTAAGTATATATTTTAGGTAAAGTAAAAATAAATTTTAGTACAAGCAAAACGAAGACAACTAAATTTTGAGAAAAACTTGAGAAAATCTTGAGACAAACTTTTATTTAAACTTAATTTGAGCCAAATCAGAACAGTTTAACCTATGGCACTGCTTTCGATCAAATTTTGAGAGTTTTTGTTGAACATTTTTTAAGAAACCAAAATTTTGATCAAAGGGCGCCACGGGTTCAAATGATCGGATTTTGTTCAAATTAATTTTAAATGAAAGCTTGTCTTAAGCTCTATGAAAGGATCAAGAGAAAGAAAGAAATTTTACACTCAAAAAAAAAAACTGTAAAGTTAGCAAAAAATTTAGTTAATATTAACTAAAAAAACACCTGATTTTGAACCTACTAAATTTGTAGTTAATTTAACAAAAAATATTTAGTTAACTTTTCGTAGAATGAATGTAGCAAAAAAACCGTAATTTTAACTAAAAATTCAGCTGAAAATTTCGTAACATTTTTTATTAGTTGAATTCAGCTAAACTTTTTGTAAAAAATTTTAAGTTTGTTAAATATTGGTTTTAGACACTAACATTTCACTTATTTTTTCTTATTTTTTTCACAGCATTAAGTTCAGCTTAAGTAGGACTTATGAGATTTGCATAGGAGGCTACACAAGAAATGTTTAAAATTTTTCACTTGACAAAAATGTTACAAAAAATCAGCAAATTAATTAGTAAAAATTCGTAAACTCAGTTTTAAAGTCAACAAAAAAAATTAATTCAAAATTTGTACAAAACTAGTATTTTTGTAAATAGAACTTAACTAAAAAAAGTAGTTAAAACGCTGATTTTAACTAAAACTTTGCTAAAAAGCCAGTAAACTCGAGTTAACAAAAATAATTTTGTTAACTTTACAGTTTTATTTTTTTGAGTGTATTATTTTTTTTTAATTTCTTGACATAGAGATTTATAAATTTAAAGCGAATCGAAATTTTGTGGAGAATCACACTTCGCCCTTGTTTTGTTCATTTTCGTAGTTTGTGGACAAATTTCACTAACACATTCCTATATTTAAAGAAGAATCGCAGAAAAAACACTAACACTGTCGCAGTTTTTATTGTGTAAATGAAAATAACAAAACAAAATAGGAAGTGTGCTGATCAAATTATTTTCACTAGTTAAAAGTCGGAGCGCATGTTGTTTTAAAAATTGGCCGACAAACACCTTTGGGAAAAACCACCATTTTTTGAAAATTTCTAACAGCCAAACGTTCGAACGATTTTAATTTTTATTTTATATTTGTATTCAGTTTTTTTTGGCAGTGTATAAAATATTCGGGTTAGCCGAATTTAATACTCTTGCTGGTTTTTATTAGTTTTTGTTAAAAAACTTTAAATTTTTATGTCAGAAGGATTCAAAGTCCTGCACTTGGACCCACACTAAAAAACAAAGACTTAACTTAAACTTTGGAAAAATTTTCTTTAAAATAGTTTATAAATTTTCCCACAATTTTGTTAAATTTAAATAAAAGTTGGGAAATTTGCTTAACTTTTAGGAAAAAAATCTTTTCCTTAAATGGAATTCCCTAATACATGGAAGAAATTCTTAACACCAAAGAAATTTTTCCTAAATATATAAAAAAAATCTTTATTTCTTAGACATATTCCTCATCTTGAGTTTTAGGACGTAATTTCCTACCAATTAGTTCATTTTCTTAGAGTTGAGTAAGTTTTTTTTTCCACTAATTTAGTAAAATTTGTATAACTCGGGGATTTTTTTTTTAAAAAACTTAAAATGGCGATATCTCGAAAACTAAGCAAGATAGAACAAAATGGAGACCATTTTTGGTTCTTTGCATCAAATAATTGGAACAAATAATAACTTAAAAGAAGGAAAACATTGCAATGGAGCTAAATTGTTATCAATTTTCCTTGAATTTAGTTTATTTGAGTGCCATTTTGAAATAAAATATATTTTTTTATGTAAAAAAATCGAAGTTTTCTGGCTTTTGGTCCATGGACCAAAGTTAATCAGCTAAAAGTCGACTTACCTTAAAACTTTAAATTTTTATGTCAGAAGAATTCAAAGTCCTGCACTAGGACCCAAAGGATAATAAAATGCTCCCTGTCATATTTTTTATACACGTTGGAGGGTATTAAATATTAGGCACAACAAATTTGTTCTCTTAAGGTTTCCCATTCCGGACCGATTTGCTACCTGAGACTCTTTTCCGCTTATAGCATTAGTTTTCTGAGTATATTTTAAAAACGCTGCTTTTCCCCACCTGGATCTGCAACTGGTTCCAAGGCAATGGAAAATTTTGAAAAGTTGAAGAGATTGCACGATTGAGAATTACATTAGAGGGTTCATCGGAAATAGAATATCCCAATGTCACTGAGTAAATTTCCACAGTGATTCTTTAAGACAATATCTTAAGGTTCTGACAAATTATACACTCAAAAAATTATGTTAATAAAATCAAATGAAAATGTCAGTTAAAATAACTGATTTGTAAGTTGTTTTGGGGTCAACTACTTTTTCAGTTAAATCAACTAACAATGTTAGTTATTTTAACTGACAAAAAACAACTGACTTATGTAGTAAAAACTGCTTACATTTGTAGTCAAAACAATTAAAATGTAGTAAAAATAAAATAATCAATATATATATTTTTTTTCAAAAAATTTTTCAGAAAAAAAATTGAAGACCAAATTTTATTCAATTTTTTTTTTATACCCTCCAACTACAGTATGGGGGTATACTCGCTTTGTCACTCCGTGTGTAACGCATCGAAATATCGGTCTAGGAACCCATAAAGTATATATATTATTGATCAGTGATCGATTCTATGACATTCTAGCGATGTTCGTCTGTCCGTCCGTCCGTCTGTCCGTCCGTCTGTCCGTCCGTCCGTCCGTCTGTGGAAGACACGATACAGTCCAAAATAAAAGTGCTAGACTCCTGAAATTTGGCACATATATGTCTTATGTTCATAGGCTGATTAAGTTTGGAGATGGGCAAAATCGGACCAGGGGGGAAAAAGTTCCCCCTTGACGAAGTAAACCAACCAATGACAAAAGGTAATTTTTTATAGGTTTTTTTGTATTTTTGTTAAGCAAATGAAACATTTTTATGCTTGAAAAAGTTCAAATTCTTGGACTTGAACCCAGGGTATCTGAAAATTACTTTTTTTTGGTCCGCCCCCTTTTGTGGGCGTGGATATTAGCAAATAATTTATATAATGATGAAATTGTATATATTTTGTACAAAAAGCATAGTAATTAAATTTGTTAACATTTTTGACCAGAGAGAAGGTGTCCCCAAGGACCCCCGACAAGCCCCCTCCCCCCCAAAAAAAACGCCCCTTCAATTTATTTTTTTTTAACGTTGGAGGGTATAAAAGATTCGGCACAGCCGAATTTAACACTCTTACTTGTTTTTTTTTTTTAAAAAGGTTGTGAAAGATAAAAAAACAAAAATTTATTTTTATTTTTTGTAAAAAAAACTTTGAAAATTTTTCAGAGATAAAAATTTAATATTAACTACTTTAAATAACTGTTACTACATCACAGTTCATTTTTGTTAGTTATTCAAAAAAGTGACTTAAAATAACCAACCACGGCGGGCAGGAAGCAACTTATTATTCCATAAAAATGGCGACAAAAACCAAAAGCGGGGATTTGTTTGTGATGAAAAATGTATTCAAAAGCCGTTTGAATTGAAATCCTAGCTGCTCCTTTTCTTGAGATATTCTCTTTTTTCGATTTTTGCTCAGGAAGAATTTTCTAAAAGAACATGAAGTAAGATTTTAGCCGATTTTACATGCTTCCAAAGTGCACCGCGTGGAGGTTTTTTACATTGCACCTCTTCTTTAAAGTCTTTTATTTTTTTAATTTTTTTTTTCTGTTTTTTTTTATTTTTTTAATTTTTTCTGTTTTTTTTTTTATTTTTTTGTTAATTTAACTTTTATATATGAAGGGATAAAAAAGAAACTACTGCTTTTTTTAATCGGTTCTGGTAAGATGGATCTTCTATACTATTTATTTTGAATTTGTCCCAAAACTTAACAAACTCTCTATGAATCGATTCCCCAGCTTGCTCAGACCAGACTCCTAGGCTATCGTTATTTATGAGCATTATAGCTTGTTTAAAATGATCTATAATCTCATGGATTTTAATGGTTTGAGTGACATCTGTACTCTTTAAAGCATTGAGGAGCTCGCTGATATTTTTATCAAAATCACTTAAATCTACTTTTTTGGTAGAGAAGCAAGATTCTACAAGTTTATTTATTGCTTTTATTGAAGCGATATAAGGCAGCAATCTATATGGTCCAACATTCTCATAAATAATAGGATCTTGTAGGGCATCCGCTTCTTTTAAAAGTTTACGACATTCATTTCCTTCAAAGGCGTCGCCTTGGTAATTCTTATGAATTATACTTAGCTTTTTGGGCCACAATAAAGCTTTAACACGACCTACTACTTTAACAATCCAAAGATTTAACAATCGAAAGTTCCAAAAAAGATGGTTCACAAATCCTAGAAGAAGATGAAGCTCTGGAGGAACACTTTTCTCTATTACATATGTATTGTCGAAATCATCATTATAATTTTTATTATAATTCGAAGGAACAGTGATAATTCGAAGGAACAGACTTCCTTCCAACTTTGCTACGAATGAAGTTTACTAATTTTTTCATATAATTTGAAGATGATGCAGTATTAGCTTGAAAATTAAATAATCTTTCAGGAGAAAAGATTATTTCCTTTGGATTTTGATTTTTTATTAATAGATATTCGAGTTTTTTACCTGTTAAATTATTCAAAGAAGCTCATCATCAGTACTGGTTGTACTTTTTTCCCTTAAAAGACTGGTTACGACTTGATCTTGTTGTTTAGAGGGTAATTTTTCTACCAAGCTAAATACATTTTCACCTTTACAAGAATGTGAAATACCTTTTCCGATTTCTTGAAAACAATTTCTACAAATTTCTAAAGAAGTTCGCTCTTTACTTACTTTTGAACAAGATTTATCTACAGTACTTTCGGGAACTTTGTTAACATCAATAGTCGGAAATTGTTTTATTTTACCTCTACCTTTTTTTACTTTGGAATGGATAGTACAGCTAGCAGTGGAACAAATGTAACAGTCGCAAACTGTTACCTGTCTAGTTTGTTTTGTGAATATAATGTCCTCGTAATTAGGCATACACGGAAGAGGTCTTTTCATAACATTTTTACTTTTATATTGCAATTCAGTCAAAGTTAACCTGCAAGTATGACAAATAGCCAGGGAGTATTTTTCATTCGAAGAGTGAAAGTGGTTATTAATATATTTTTTTATTAATAAAATATGTTCTACACTCAATATAAAGTATTTTGGTGGCTTATTTTGAAAGATTTTTTTTTATTTTGGCCTTTTGAATATTTAAAAAATTCTTCCTACGCAAAAATCGAAAAAAAGTGAATATCTCAAGAAAAGGAGCAGCAAGGATTTCAATTCAAACGGTTTTTGAATACATTTTTCATCACAAACAAATCCCCGCTTTTGGTTTTTGTCGCCATTTTTATGGAATAATAAGTTGCTTCCTGCCCGCCGTGCAACAGAAATAGTTGTTTGATATTTTTCATACAAAAACAACTGACTTTGTAGTTGAAAACAACTAACTACTGTAAAATATACAAACAACTAACATGTAGTAACTTACATAATTTGCTGAGTGTATGTAATCCTTGATGACATGTCCTAACATTGTCAACAATGAACGTTTCTTTTAAGTGTGCGGATAATTCCTCTGAGACATCGAAAAGGAAATGACTTCAGGATAGCGTTGCCAACTGGATGCCTCTATAAACTTAAAAGTACAAGCTACCGCTTTGTTCCAATGAGAATATTAAACAAATGTATGAAACTGCGACAAATCTGGCTCAATCACACAGGACGAAAGATTTCGACAGGGTTAAAATACTAACTAGGACCTTGTAGATGATCATTTCAAACTGTTATTTTTAATTAAAAAAAAAATATTTTTGAACAATTAAATTTGCCATTTTTCAATAAATCTCATAACAGTTATGATCTCTGTTCATAACAATTTTTAAGGCGAAACCCCTGTAATTTATTGTTGTTCTTCAGTGTTTAAATAATATTATTTATGGTAAAACACAATTACATATTTTTACTTATGGATTTTATTTGAAACAAAAATACTTAAATGTAATTTCCTTCCTACCTTCTGGTTTTACAAAACTATTTCCGAAATTTCCAAAACAAAACGCATCCTTTACACAACCACCCATATTGAAAATTTTATAAAAGGCTGGAAAATTTCCCTACTAATCGAAAACATATTTACGTTTCTGTACACGTCTTTGCAACATATTCTCAGTTGGGCCAATTCAAAAAATTCAAACAAAAATCCCTAATCAGAGTGTTAATAGAACAACACCTTCCCTAACCTTAAAACACAACAGGAACTGAAATACGAAATGAAATTCCTCAACATCAGCAGTAGTCACAGCATTTAAATTAGATGTTAGAAAACATGTGGTAGCAAAGTGGCGGGTTGTCCAAAATAGACAAAAACACACAATACACAAGCTCAAAAACACAGCACGGGACACACACAGGCAGCCAGGCAGGATCGTTTTCACTTAAAACTAACTCAAAAAGAAAACCACATAATCCAAAAACCACAAGCCACACCAATAATTCCCATCATCATCGTTATACGCATATTAAAAATTCAAGATGAGCAATAAGGAAGGGAGTCGGCAAAGAGGTGGAAAACCCATCAAAATTAAGAATTGAATTTGTAAACTAGCCAGGTATCCTTAATAACAGCACACACACACACAGTTTAACATATTGAAAAACTAATATTTATCGTCTTCTTTTGCCTACACAGAAAATAATATTCTATATTTTATTTTAATTAAAATTTTAATTCTTTTTTAATTTAATATTAATTAAATTTTTAATTAATATAATTAAATGTTTAATTAAATTTTTAACTTTATTTTAATTAACATTTTAATTGTTTTCAAATTTAATATTAATTAAGTATTTAATTTATATAATTAAATGTTTAATTAAATTTTTAGCTTTACTTATTTTTTTGTTTTGTTGTCCGTGTGTGTTCGAGTGTGTGTTTTTCGCTTGAATTGTATTGCATACAAAAAAATACATAAGTATAAAAAGTTTGTTGAAAGTTTTTTTTATTTCTCATATAGGTTTTTGAATTCTCATTTTGTTTATAGTTTTATGTGTATGTATATGAAAGGTTTATAATCAACTTTATAAAATCATCTCACTGACTATGTCTTTACGGCATAAATAAATTTGGTACAGTTTGAAGAAATATTTTTTTTAAACTATTTTATTCAAAAATAGTGTAGTAAATTGTGGTTACTTTTGACTACTCAATAGTACTCAATACTTTTTCAACTGAGTACTCGATACTACTCAATACTTTTTTTCAAATTCAAAAATTTAAAAATAAAGCGTTCCAAAATATAATTTAATTCATTTTTCTTCTAAATTATATTTATGCTTGCATGACTAGGCATTCACTAGCAAATTTAGACTACTTTTAATCAATTTAAAAATTACTTTTCTAGAAAAAAAATATTAAAATTTTTCTCATACACACAGTTGCATTTCAAATTGTATTTTATTGTTTAAATTATGCATTTTAAGTGAAAAATACAACCCTGAAAGTATTGAGTAGTTACTTTTAAGTATTGAGTACTCGAAAAAAAGAGTCAGTATTAAGTACTCGGTACTCAAATACTCAATACTTTTACAACACTATTCAAAAATAATGTTTTTTTAAATTATTTTTTTTAATTAATTTTTTAATTTATACAATTAAAATTTTAATTATTTTTTTTTTAAATTTTAATTAAATTTTTTAATTAATAGTATTAAGTTTTTAATTAAAAAAATATTCATTTATTTTTAATTAACGACATACAAATATTTTTAATTTATTTGCGCATTTTAGTGATTGGTCCGGATTTTATTAATTTTTTAATTAAATCTACGAATTTTTTAATTAAATATTTTTTTTATTTTTTTCTGTGTAAGTGAGGGAATTTCCCAACGGATTTCATTAAGAATTCCCATAAGTGTGTGGCTGGCTATTGTAAATGTTACTGGCGATTGGTTTTCATTTTCAGGTATTACAACACAATTTCCTGCGGATTATACTGTGATGAGGTAATGATAATCATCAATAGGGATTAATGGTTTGTGATTGCTACCGGTGGTAAGTCCCATTACATTTTGAAACATCTACACAAAAAATATTTCCGATTAGCGTTGTTAGTTGAGCTTAGAAATTTTATTTAATACCGGATGATTTATTTATGCTGGTATTAAATGAAATACTTATGAAGATTTTAAATAATAGTGGAAATTTCCCAAATATTTAAACAAAGCTTAAAAATATGGGAATCCATTATTTGATCTTTGAGCAATTTGATCCATTAAGAAGTCCAAGGAATTTATTATACAGAAGATTCTTCGCTAAATTTACAGCAACATATTATAAGCAGATTCCTGAAAGCAACGTTACATTATGAGTTTTAACGTCACAGGTCACAGCATAATCCATTAATTTTAATGACACACTTAAAATAGTCTTCCATTTTCTTCAGTTAAGAGCTAAAAATTGGTTCCGATTTGGCAAATCTGTCTTATGAGGGAAGTCTCATGGATGGTTGTTCACTCAAATCTTCCTAAAAGTTTTAGAGGAAGAAGTTTAGAAGTTTAGAAGTTTAGTTAGTGTAGCTCTCTGATCCCAGTGAAGCAAGTCTCTGAAAAGAAGTTCCGAGCAATGGCAGATGAAGTGTTCGACAGTTTCCAACTCCTCTTCATCCGTGCAACTCCGGCAAAAGTCATTTGCGCGCTTCCACATAAGACAGTGTCCGGTAATTATATCAATAACCATTGAAAGCTCTCCTCTTAGAAGCGATATCAGTCCATTTGTGCGCATCGGATTAAATGAAGACCAAATCTGTCATGTTGTCTCATACGTCAAACCATTTGCCCATCTCTGATTAGTCTTCGTCGCGGAACAAAGCCGTAGATTTTGCTCGCGAGTTTCTAGATACATACCAATTTATTCCAATTCTGTTGGAACCTGTAGGGTAGTTCCCAGTCTTGTTAGCTCGTCAGATTTGCAATTCCTTGGAATGTCTCTGTAGCCTGAGTCGTATTCCAAACTGCTCGGCCACCTCATTTAATCCAGAGACTTAATCCAGATACTTAACAATACATTGCATCTTAACCATTCAGCCACTACTTTGATTGCTAGCATCTCTGCCTGCTAAACACTGCAATGATCTGGCAATCTTCAAGCCAGGCTCAACCCAAGCTTCTCCGAATAGACCCCTCCGTATTAAAATTTATAGACGCTCCACTACCCGGAATTCCCCTCATTTAAGATACTTTGGAAGGTATTATAGTGGTACAGTGGCGATCAAAAAGGCTCATAGAGGGAGCACACTCCACATTATGTGGTATTGTTATATTCTTCAAGATCGCGCTATGGCCACAACCGCTGCTCCTCTATGTCCAATGGTATCAGGTGAATCAGGATTTGTAATGCAGCCATAGGTGGTGTAGTACGAAGAGCACCAGTGATGCACATCGACGCCATTCTCTGTACCTTTGCGATAAAGACACAGTTCGCTTTTGTTTCTAAAGCAGGCCACCAGACAATGATTCCATACAGCAAAATTGGACGCACCACTGCTGTATAGATCCAATGAACGACTTGAGGGTAAAACCCCATCGTTTTTCAATGGCCCTTTTACAGGAATATAAAGCAATCGTTGCTTTTCTCACCCATTCCTCAATGTTACGCCTGAAATTCAACTTCCTATCTAGAAATAATCCAAGATACTTGGCTCCATCTGAGAAGGTGATTTCAGTGCCGTCCAGAGAAATAGGATCAAAAGCAGGAATCTTATTTTTCCTTGTAATCAAAACAAGCTCTGTTTTACTTGGATTAACTCCTAGACCACAGTCTCTTGCCCATTTAGGCAGATCTTTCAGAGAACCCTGAAGGATGTCCCTCAATGTTGGCAGATGCTTCCCCTTTACCGCTATCGCGACATCGTCAGCATATGCGACAACATGACAACCACGTGCTTCTAGAGATAGCAGCATTGAATTCAGTGCCAGGTTCCAAAAAAGCGGCGAAAGAACACCTCCTTGTGGTGTGCCCCTATTAACAAATCGAGATATGACAGACGCTCCCAATTCAGACGTTATACGTCTATTGGCAAGTAGGTTTTCCACCATTAAAACGATCCCACACTTTACTCCCAGACCAGACAATGCCAGAATTATCGAGTCTGGGATGATTAAAATGATTATTAAAAGCCCCCTTTATATCAAGAAAGGCCACCATAGTGTACCCCTATACCGAAAGCGATCTCTCGATGGTATCAACGAGCTCATGAAGAGCTGTTTCCGTTGATCTACCCTTGCTGTATGCATGTTGCTATATCGAAAGCAACCTCGGGTCAATCACTCTATGCAAATATGAGTCTATCATTCGTTTCATTGTCTTTAA
Source organism: Pegoplata infirma (assembly GCA_963921195.1). Classification (NCBI taxonomy): domain Eukaryota; kingdom Metazoa; phylum Arthropoda; class Insecta; order Diptera; family Anthomyiidae; genus Pegoplata; species Pegoplata infirma. The sequence goes on from OY992539.1 coordinate 137,194,727, forward strand.
CAAAAAAGAAGACAGACTTATTGGTCTGAAATCCTTCGGAGCTGTGTGGGAATTTTTCTAGCATTCGGGATAAAGACGACTCCGGTCCATTTTAAAGGAATATACGACCAGTTGATGCCTCAGAAACGTCTTCTATGTTTCCACAGAAGTTTTTCCAAAAAACACATTTGGCAACTCTGATCATCTTCTTATAACTCTTAAATTGCAGCCTGTATGCAGACCAGTCCTCGTCGAAGATTTGGCCTTATTATCATTGAAGGATACAGCATTCAAAATTTAAAAAAAAAAAACACTTTTTTACACCTCTAGAAACGGTATTTTTTAAAAATACTTAAGCATAATGTGTTTTCACCAAAGGACTCTGCATTTCAAAATTCAAACTTCTAAGACCATTATAGAAAAAAAAGTTCACTTTATTAGCCCCGTTAGAAACGAATTTCCAAAAAGTACCTTTTCAAGAATGTTTTTTTCTTCACCGAAGGATCCTACATTTTAAATTTCAATTATCTAGCAACATTATTTCAGCAAATATTAAAACTACATAAAGTATTCTTTTGAACCCCCGTCAAGAAACGTAATTTACAAAAGGCAATTTTCCCAATTTTTTTACGGAAGGATTTTAAATCCAAAATTTTATGTTTCTAGAAGCATTAATTCAGAAAATATCAAAAGTAACAAAAGTACACTTTTTTAGTAATTTTTACCCAGTAAGGTACTTTTTATAACAGGTAATTTTATAAAAGGTACTTTTTATAAAAGGTACTTTTAATAAAAGTTACTTATTATAAAAGGTACACAGGAAAAAATAAAAAAAATATTTGAGTAAATTTTTAATACTATTGAGTAAAAAATTACTCAATTTTGCACCAGTAAACGATTTAATAGTATTGAGTAAATTTTAAATAAAAATTTATTAAATGTTCGAAAAAAAATTTGAGTAAATTTTTAATTTATCTATTAATTTTTTTTAGGGTCGAACCAGAATCAAATTGCGTCGCGCAAGACGTAAAAAAAACAAAAACAAACACCTCAAATTCGAAATTTTTACGTCCGTTTGATTTAGGTTGGACGCTTAAAGTTTAAAAAAGTTTTAAATTTTTTTACAAAAAAAAAAAAAACTTGTTTTTTCAAACTTTACCAAACATATTTATGTCTCAAAAACATAGGAAAATTTTATAATGACGATTACAAACTTTCATATACATACACAAAAAACAATAAACTAAACGAGAATTCAAAAAACCATGAGAGTTTAAAAAAAAATAAAACAAGTAGAAAAGTTAAATTCGACTTGGCCGAATCTATGAATACCCTCCACAATGTCCTTTTTAAGTGATAGTAAATTTTCTAACGTGAAAAAAAATAACATTTTTGGTTAGAAATATTTTACTTTCTATAAAAATTTTTTTTTTTATTAATTTTTGAAAAAAAAAAATACTAATTTTTTTTTTGAGTGTAAAATTTTTTTTGAGTGTATTTTTTTTTTTTGTTTTAGTGTAAAAAAACTTTTTTTGTTAATTTTTGAAAAATAAAAAAAAATAATTTACCAATTTTTTTTTTTGAGTGTAAAATTTTTTTTTAAGTGTAAACTTTTTTTGGTTAGAAATATTTTATTTTCTGTAAAAAAACTTTTTTTTATTAATTTTTGAAAAAAAAAAAACAAATTTTTTTTTTTGAGTGTAAAATTTTTTTTGAGTGTATTTTTTTTTTTGTTTTAGTGTAAAAAAACTGTTTTTGTTAATTTTTGAAAAAAAAAAACAAAATAATTTACCAATTTTTTTTTTGAGTGTAAAATTTTTTTTGAGAGTAAACTTTTTTTTTAAGTGTATTTTTTTTTGGTTTAGTGTAAAAATATTTTTGGGCGACAAAAATACCTTTTAAAATATTTTTCTGACTTACAAATGTTTTTAAAACATGTTTAACTGGTTTTCAACACGTGAATTTAAGGTGAACTAATCTGAAATTTACGGTTTTGCTAATAACTTTTGAACCGCCAGACCGATTTGGCTGAAATTTAAAACGGACCGGATTAGAGGAACGGTAAATATATATGCCACACTTCAGCACCCTCAGAATTGCCGTTCGAAAGTTACAGTGTGTTTTATCTCGTAAATTCCAGAAAATCCCTTGCCGAAATTCACTCACTTGCTTATAACTTTTGAACCACTGGACCGATTTCGCTGGATTGCAATACCAACCTGACCAGGTAAATGTCCAACATATATGCCAAACTTCAGGAGCCTCCGTAAAGTCTTTCAAAAGTTAGCGTGTTTTCAACAGACAGACAGACAGACAGACAGACGGACAGACGGACGGACGGACGGACGGACGGACGGACGGACGGACGGACGGACGGACGGACGGACGGACGGACATCGCTAGATCGTCTTAAAATCGATCGAGGATCATGAATATATATATTTTATGGGGTCCTAGACCAATATTTCGAGGTGTTACAAACGGAATGACAAACTTATATATACCCTCTATCACTAGAGTGGAGGGTATAAAAACTATTAAATTCTTATTAAATTATTTACTTAAATTGTTTTTAAAATTTTTGAGTAAATTTTTAATTGCGTCAATTAAAAAATTACTCAATTTTTGTTTTTAAATTTAAACAAGTGATTACTCAAAATTGTTTTCTCCATATTTTTTTCTGTGTACTTTTTATAAAATGTACATTTTATAAAAGGTACTTTTTATAAAAGGTACTTTTTATAAAAGGTACTTTTTATAAAAGGTACTTTTTATAAAAGGTACTTTTTATAAAAGGTACTTTTTATAAAAGGTACTTTTTGTAAAAGGTACTTTTTATAAAAGATACTTTTTATAAAAGGTACTTCTTATAAAAGGTACTTTTTATAAAAGGTACTTTTTATAAAAGGTACTTTTTATAAAAGGTACTTTTTATAAAAGGTACTTTTTATAAAAGGTACTTTTTATAAAAGGTACTTTTTATAAAAGGTACTTTTTATAAAAGGTACTTTTTATAAAAGGTACTTTTTATAAAAGGTACTTTTTATAAAAGGTACTTTTTATAAAAGGTACTTTTTATAAAAGGTACTTTTTATAAAAGGTACTTTTTATAAAAGGTACTTTTTATAAAAGGTACTTTTTATAAAAGGTACTTTTTATAAAAGGTACTTTTTATAAAATGTACTTTTTATAAAAGGAACTTTTTATAAAATGTACTTTTTATAAAAGGAACTTTTTATAAAAGTTACTTTTTATAAAAGGTACTTTTTATAAAATGTGCTTTTTATAAAATGTTTTTTTTTTATAAAAGTTACTTTTTATAAAAGGTACTTTTTATAAAAGGTACTTTTTATAAAAGGTACTTTTTATAAAATGCACTTTTTATAAAAGGTACTTTTTATAAAAGGTACTTTTTATAAAAGGTACTTTTTGTAAAAGGTACTTTTTATAAAAGGTACTTTTTATAAAAGGTACTTTTTATAAAAGGTACTTTTTATAAAAGGTACTTTTTATAAAAGGTACTTTTTATAAAAGGTACTTTTTATAAAAGGTACTTTTTATAAAAGGTACTTTTTATAAAAGGTACTTTTTATAAAAGGTACTTTTTATAAAAGGTACTTTTTATAAAAGGTACTTTTTATACTTTTTATAAAAGGTACTTTTTATACTTTTTATAAAAGGTACTTTTTATAAAAGGTAATTTTTATAAAAGATACTTTTTATAAAAGGTACTTTTTATAAAAGGTACTTTTTATAAAAGGCACTTTTTATAAAAGGTACTTTTTATACTTTTTATAAAAGGTACTTTTTATAAAAGGTACTTTTTATACTTTTTATAAAAGGTACTTTTTATACTTTTTATAAAAGGTACTTTTTATAAAAGGTACTTTTTATAAAAGGAACTTTTTATAAAAGGTACTTTTTATAAAAGGTACTTTTTATAAAAGGTACTTTTTATAAAAGGTACTTTTTATAAAAGGTACTTTTTATAAAAGGTACTTTTTATAAAAGGTACTTTTTATAAATGGTATTTTTTATAAAAGGTACTTTTATAAAAGGTACTTTTTATACTTTTTATAAAATGTACTTTTTATAAAAGGTACTTTTTATAAAAGGTACTTTTTATAAAATGTACTTTTTATAAAATGTACTTTTTATAAAAGGTACTTTTTATAAAAGGTACTTTTTATAAAAGGTACTTTTTATAAAAGGTACTTTTTATAAAAGGTACTTTTTATAAAAGGTACTTTTTATAAAAGGTACTTTTTATAAAAGGTACTTTTTATAAAAGGTACTTTTTATAAAAGGTACTTTTTATAAAAGGTACTTTTTATAAAAGGTACTTTTTATAAAAGGTACTTTTTATAAAAGGTACTTTTTATAAAAGGTACTTTTTATAAAAGGTACTTTTTATAAAAGGTACTTTTTATAAAAGGTACTTTTTATAAAAGGTACTTTTTATAAAAGGTACTTTTTATAAAAGGTACTTTTTATAAAAGGTACTTTTTATAAAAGGTACTTTTTATAAAAGGTACTTTTTATAAAAGGTACTTTTTATAAAAGGTACTTTTTATAAAAGGTACTTTTTATAAAAGGTACTTTTTATACTTTTTATAAAAGGTACTTTTTATACTTTTTATAAAAGGTACTTTTTATAAAAGGTAATTTTTATAAAAGGTACTTTTTATAAAAGGTACTTTTTATAAAAGGTACTTTTTATAAAAGGTACTTTTTATAAAAGGCACTTTTTATAAAAGGTACTTTTTATACTTTTTATAAAAGGTACTTTTTATACTTTTTATAAAAGGTACTTTTTATACTTTTTATAAAAGGTACTTTTTATAAAAGGTACTTTTTATAAAAGGAACTTTTTATAAAAGGTACTTTTTATAAAAGGTACTTTTTATAAAAGGTACTTTTTATAAAAGGTACTTTTTATAAAAGGTACTTTTTATAAATGGTATTTTTATAAAAGGTACTTTTATAAAAGGTACTTTTTATACTTTTTATAAAATGTACTTTTTATAAAAGGTACTTTTTATAAAAGGTACTTTTTATAAAATGTACTTTTTATAAAATGTACTTTTTATAAAAGGTACTTTTTATAAAAGGTACTTTTTATAAAAGGTACTTTTTATAAAAGGTACTTTTTATAAAAGGTACTTTTTATAAAAGGTACTTTTTATAAAAGGTACTTTTTATAAAAGGTACTTTTTATAAAAGGTACTTTTTATAAAAGGTACTTTTTATAAAAGGTACTTTTTATAAAAGGTACTTTTTATAAAAGGTACTTTTTATAAAAGGTACTTTTTATAAAAGGTACTTTTTATAAAAGGTACTTTTTTTTTTAATTTCATTAACCAAAAGTGTTTGCTCACTTTAAAGTTATTCAACGTGTTAATATGTATTATCTTTTAAATCTAAACACACTTTATAACAAACATTATTGTCCTTTAAATTATAATGTCCTTAAAATTTTCAAACAACAAAAGAAATAACTGACTAAAAGATAAAAACTAAACCAAAAGATGTCAAGAACAATCCAATTATTTCAGTAATTGTCTCATTTTTATGAACAAATTAAAATCCCAAAAAGTCAAATGAATTTTAAGTACACTCACAGACAGACAGCAACCACTACGACTGCTGATTTCTCAGCATTGTCCCTGATAATTCAGAAAAAAAAAGGACCACAAGGCAATGAAATGCATTTAAATACAATAATAAGGATGCAAAATTTTCTACCTTTAAACAGGACAACAATAGACGGTCAGACAATAACTACGAGGAAGCTATGGCTGATGAACATATGAAACACACACATACAGGATAAAATCGCATCAAAAAGTCGAAAAATAAACAAAAAAATATATAAAAATATTAACCGACTGAGCTGATGATCATTTAACAATGGCAAAGTCCTTTTTGGCAAAAAGAAGAAAAATACAAATGAAAAAATTTCCTTAATTTTCTTTTTTTTGGTTAGTCAAAAGGATAATCAGGTTTAAATCTCTTTTAAAAGTTAATGTTTATGTACGCACCTACTGGACAGAAGACAAAACACAAAAAAAAGTAAAATTCATAAAGAAAATAAAAAAAGACAAAAAAATGTAAAAGTTGCAAATTGAAAACCAAAATGAGCAACAATAATGACCGGAAAAAATTGTTAATAAAAATATTGTCACAAGTGCAACAATATCCATAAAATAAACACAAAAAGGATAAAGGAATGGTAATGGTTGGTTGGGTTGGTAGCTGCTATAACCAACAAAATTGTAATAAAAGGAGGTGTCTTGGTCAAATGACAGTTGGTAATAATGATGAGGAGGATTTAAATAAAATAATAAAAAAACAGAAGACGCGTCATTGCAAAAAACAACACAGGACACTGTTAAATAAATATTTAATTTTGGCATTAAATCCAAAAAAATATACGCTTAATCTAAGAAAACTATGATTTTTTGTAAGAAAAATGAAATTGCTATTTGACAAAATTTATTTTAAGATGTTTTTTCAAATGTGTCATTTTCTTAAGAAAAAAGGGACTTTAAGAAAATATTATTTTTTTTTACAAATTCATTGCTAATTTTTATTTTATTGATAGACGTATTCATTAAAATAAATATTTACTTTATTTAATTGCAAAAAAAAGTGTGAAGTAATAACTTTTCCAATTTTCCTTAAAATTCTTTGTAAAGGTTTTAAATTCGTTTATCCATACACTGAAAAAAAAAGACATAACTAAATTTTTGGAAAAAATTTATTTGAAAATTTTTCATGAAATTTCCTAAAATTTAGTTAAATTTAACTAAAAAATGGGAAATTTCCTAACTATGAGGAAAAAATTGTAGTTCATGAACTTATAAATAGTTCATAGTTTTCCTAAAATGGACTTTTTAAATATAAGGAAAAAATTTTTACTGCCAAAGAAATTTTCCACAAATCTAAGAAACATACATTTATTTTTAAGACACATTTCTTAAAAATATGTTCATACAAAATTTCCCAGCAAAAAAAGTGCGGAGTACTTCTATTTGGAGTGCTTTAAAACTATAACAAATCGTCAGCTTATTATTGTTTTGCTCCATACGCCAACAACTCGGTTTCGAGAAAAACGATAAAATAGGTTTACCACAAATTTTCTCGAAAAGTAATCGATTGATTTTGTTTTAATGTTTACCATTTATTACTACATATATTGTTAACAAAGCTTCTAGTTTTCAGACTTTTACATACAATAGATCAAAAGATTTTAAGCTTTTAAGAAAATAAGATTTTATGGTACTATGCTCCATATCCAATTTTGCTTACACATTTGGGACTTTTGTGTGATATGGAGCAAATGAGTTCTCAACGCCAAACAAAATAACAATGAAACAAAAAGAGCTAGATCGACAAAACTGGGTAGTTAGAACACTTATATAGTCAGGTTGCATGGTATTAAAAATGGGGATGATCGGTCAATGGACACGCCTACCTCCCACACAACCTAAATGGCAAATGTGACATTACGTTAAATGTTTAGAAGTTACGGTATTAAAATTTGGTACGTAGAATAGTACCAACATAATTAATCTTCATTGCAAAAATATGCAAGATCCGTTAATTTTTAAATAATCTAGAGCCTTTTCTATAACGCAAATTTTCAAAAAAACGTCAAAATGGTGTGTTTTTTCTTAGAAAATGCTGGATATCTCAAATTTGAAAAGATGTTTTAAAAAACGGACTTCGGAATAAGAAAGAGGATATTTATATTATATATATTCCATTCCTAACTCATTTTTTTCAAAAATGGCTTATGGAGCAAAACAATAATAAGGTGACGAAATGTAATGAAATACAACAAAAATAACAAAAAACACAAGAAAAAAACACACAAACAGTTTTTTCTACTCCATAAAAAGTTGTTATTTGGCACTTAACTCATTACCTATCGCGACACCTCCATACAAATGTAAGTAGATATTCAGTAGATAAGAAGTACTCCGAGCTTTCAAACAACTTCCAACTACTTCCACGGAGTAGTTCTTATCTACACGCAAAAAAAAAACTGGTGTAAGATTTACTACTGTAGCTTAGGTAACATTTTTTTTATATGGTTTCAAAAAAAAAGTACAAGTCATATTTAAATTTCCAAAGTTTGAATAAAAATTACCGTTGGCATTTATTTAGTATTATAACAAAGTTCACTTTGTAGCCCCTTTTATTTTCAAATTCCTTTTTAATTTTTAAATATTTGACATTATTGTTTTTTCCATGTGTAAACTTTATAATTTTACCTAATATATTTGGAAAATATCTTAAGTTTAGTGTGATAATATACTAAGTGTTACCTCAACATACTAAAAAATGTTCGCTTGGTTGCCTTATATTTAAAAAACTGTAAAAGTTACCAAATACACGTGTAAAATCGGCCTAATGTGTTTACGGCAATCAGCTGTTTCAATCCATTTATTTTTTTTTTGTTTTTTTTTTTTGTTCTGTTTTTTTATTATAATTATTGCTGCAATTTTTTTGTTATATGTTTTGTAAAATAAAACTTATTATAAAAAAAAGTAAAATAAGTAAGTACATATTTTACTATTCTTCTTATTTTATAATACCTATCGTAAGCAAGTTTAGTAATCTTTATGAGTTCCAAAAATTCTAACCTATTTTTTTAGTGTGCTGGTTCCGTGGACTATACCGCTTTAGAGGAAATGACACCAGATGTCCTGAATCTCATTAGGAGCAGTGTAAAGTTGGGTACTAAAATTGCATGCGCTAATTTATATCTCTGGTAAGATATTTTGGCTGAATTGCAGTATATGGGACACACGGAAATTAAAAAAACTAAAAACGACATCCGAAGGCCGGCTACGCAAAAAAAAAAAATTAATATGTCCCTTTCCTGGATGTCCCTATTAAAGAGGACCCCAAACAAGTTCCCGGCACCAGTCATCAATAATTTTGTTTTTTTTTTTTTCTTTTTTAATTCTAAAGCGGATGGCGTTTTTAGTTTTTTCGATTTCAGTGTGCCCCATAAACTGCAATTTTGCCGATATTTTTTTGCGCGAATTTTAACAAATTGTTTTTTAACGATAAAAGCGTTTAGATTAGTATTCATTTAGGCAAATAAATGACCCCCTTAATTGGAAAATATGAATAGCTAAAAGTTTGAAATCGACCGTAAACGAAAGTGATCGCATTCGTTTAATAACTTAATCAGTGGCGTACAGGGACGCATATTTCTTGAAAAGATGCTGCAAGCTTTGGCTGCTTTATGTAAGGGATTAGATGTCAACATGAAATATGTGATCGTATTCTTGAATCGGCCATGAAGGAATGTCGAAAAGAAGAACCACAATATTGTATTAGAACAGTTGTAACAGGGTCGTTTTGAATAGGTGAGAACAATAAAAATATAATTGCCAATTGGTAAGAAAATTAATACTCGGTAAAAAATTTTATATAGAAAATTTAAAATCGATAAAAAAATGATCTATAGAAAATTTATAATCTTTAAAAATTTTTCTTTTTATTACAAATTTTATTACAAAAACAATTTTCCGTAGAAAATTTATAATCAATAAAGAAAATTTAAAATCGAAATAAAATTCTGTAGAAAATTTAGTTAGTTTAGTTAGTTAATTGTTCTTTATTTTAAATTCATTTCTTTTGTTACAAAGTTTTAATGTTTATAAAGAACATACGACTTTGACTAATGTCGTCAGTCGGATGAGAAAATAATTTATATTATAACAATTGTGTTTTATGTTTAATTTAGATTAATAATTAAATTCATCAATAAGCTGTTTTCTATAACCTATTGCATCTATAACAAAAAGATATATATCTTTAAAGTTTTCCTTTGCATTATTTAAAATATTTATTAAATCATTTTCAGTTAAGGTAGTTTTTTTAAAATATAGGTAACGAATTTCACGTAAAATTGGACAGCTGGCAATGAAGTGCAAAATATTTTCAGTTTCGTTGCTATTACATAAAGAGCATAAGCGGGACCTCTGCGTCTGAAATCTAGTTCCATTTAACTCAATAAGGTCACACCTGGCTTTGAAGATGTAGCTTACTGCCGTCGTATTATTATTGATTTCAAAATATGTTTGTTGCTCCATGTAGTTGAGCTTTGAATAAAAACGGTTTGTTCCAGTAGCCTGTTGTAGGTGGGTTTCTCTTTCTTTTCTTTTTAGTCCAGTTAGTATATCAAGTCTGAGGCGTTCCCAGTCTTCTCTTGAAAAACATTCTGAAATTTGTATCGAGCCCGCATCACTAGCTAATTTTTCAATGTGTTTATACCAATACGATTTTTTTTCAATGGTGAGTTTGGTTAGCTTACATGGTAAACGGTTATCACTATAATCAAATAAAGTCTTTATAATGTATCTCAGGTGCAAATCTAGTGTGTATATATAATTATTTTCTATACCAGTTTCTAACATTAATGCGTATGTTGGCGTAAATGAAGGTAGTTTAAGTATCTTTTTTAAGAAAAAGCGTTGAAGTTTATCGACTTCTTCAAATAACGAATATCCCCATACTTGGGCACCATACGACTGGATTGCACGACACACTGATTGGAAAAGATTCCATTTAGCCTTTAACCCGATTTCTTTTTTTGATAGAAATTCTTTCCAAGTGGCGTTTATACTGTTTTTAGCAGATTTATTTCTTTTTTCTATGTGTTTTTTAAACGACATTTTAGGTGATATTGTTACTCCAAGATATGTATATTCGTTTGTCACTCTAATAGGCTCCCCCTTAAAAAACCATTGTTCACGAGCAGAAAGTCTACCCCCATTTCTTATTACCATCATTTCTGATTTATTTAAATTTAGATCTAGATTCCAAATTTCACAATACGTCTCTAGCTTCTTAATCATAGATTGCATTGTGTTTATATTATCTGCCAAAATCACGATATCATCAGCATACAATAAAAGTCTTATATTTTCTGTGCCCACAGTTACACCTCCTTCTATATAATCGTGTAAGTCGTTGAGATACACCGAAAAAAGCGTTGGAGATAACACACATCCTTGTTTTACACCAGACCCTGTTTCAAACTCCTCAGAGAGTTCTTCTCCGTTCCAAACTGTAAACTTTGTATGGCTGTATATACTTTCTATCATTTGGGACATTTTTGTTGATACGCCAATGCATTGTAGTTTATATATAAGCGACTTTCTTGATACTTTGTCGAAAGCTGCTCGAAAGTCTACAAAAAAAGCGTACAATTTCTTTTTTTCATTAAATTTGAGATGTGCAATCGCTGCTAAATTATACAGATTATCAGAAGTTGAGTACCCTTCGCGGAAACCAGCTTGAAATTCTGTAATTATATTATGTTTGTGAAGCCATTGGTTAAGCCTAGTATTCAAAATACTCATAAAAGTTTTTGCTACTGTATTCATAAATGCTATTCCACGATAATTATTTGTATTCTCCCTTTCTCCCTTTTTAAAAATTGGAAAAATTATAAAAATTATAGAAAATTTATAATCGATAAAAATTTTTCTATAGAAAATTTATAATCGATAAAAATTTTTCCTTATAAAATTTATAATCGATAAAAAATTTTCTATAGAAAATTTATAATCGATAAAAAATTTTCTATAAAAAAAAAAAAAAAATTCTATAGAAAATTTATAATCGATAAAAAAATTTCTAAAGAAAATTTATAATCGATAAAAAATGTTCTATAGAAAATTTATAATCGATCAAAATTATCTTTAGTAAATTTATAATCGATAAAAAAATTTCTAAACAAAATTTGTAATATAATAAAATTGATCGATTATAAATTTTCTATAGAAAATTTATGATCGATAAAAAATTTATAATCTACAAAAAGTTTTCTGTAGAAATTTTATAATCAATAAAAACGTTTCTATAGAAAATTTATAACCGATAAAAAATTTTCTATAGAAAATTTATAATATAGCATGATAAAATTGGTTTAACGATTATAAATTTTCTATCGAAAATTGTTTATCGATTTTAACTATTCTATCGAAAATTTATAATCGATCATAAATTTTCTATAGAAAATTTCTTTAACCGATTATAAATTTTCTATAGAAAATATTTTTCTATAAAAATTTTTTGTCGATTATAAATTTTATATAGATAATTTTTTATCGATTTTCTATACATAATATGTTATCGATTATAAGTTTTCTATAGAAAATTTTTTATCGATTATAAATTTTCTATAGAAAATTTCCTATAGAAAATTTTTAATCGGTTATTAATTTCTATGGAATTTATTTTTATCAATTATAAATTTTCTATAGAAAACTTTTAATCGATTATAAATTTTCAATCGAAAATTTTTTATCGATCATATATTTTCAATAGAAAATTTTTTATCGATTATATATTTTCTATAAAAAAAATTTTATCGATTATAAATTTTCTATGGATAATTTTTTATCGATTTTAGATATTTTTTTATCGATTATAAATTATCTATAGATAATTATTTATCAAAAAATAAATTATGTATGTATAACAAATTTTTTATCGATTATAAATTTGCTATAATTTTTTTTTATCGATTATAAATTTTCTTTAGAAACTTTTTTATCGATAATAAATTTTTAATAGAAAATTTTTTATTTTCTATATAAATTTTTTATCGATTTTTCTATACACTTTTTTTTATCGATTATAAATTTTCCATAGAAAATTTTTTATCGATTAGAAATTTTCTATAGATAATTTTTTATTGATTATAAATTTTCTATAGATAATTTTTTTTTTGATTATAAATTTTCCATAGATAATTTTTTATCGATTATAAATTTTCTATATATAATTTTTTATCGATTATAAATTTTCTATAGATATTTTTTTATCGATTATAAATTTGGTATAGATAATTAGTTATCGACAGATAATTAATTATCGATTAAAAATTTTCTATCGAAAATTTTTTATCGATTTTAAATTTTCTATTAAAAATTTTTTATCGATCATAAATTTAAAAAAAAAAAAATTGTATCGATTATAAATATTTGATAGTAAATTTCTTTAACCGAATTTTCTTATAAAATTTTATCGATAAAAATTTTCGATAGTTAATTTCTTTAACCGAATTTAAATTTTTTCCAGAAAAGTTTTTTATTGATTATGAATTTTCTAAAGAAAATTTTTATCGATTATAAATTTTCTTCAGAAAATTTTTTATCGATTATAAATTTTCTTTAGATAATTTTTTATCAATTATAAGTTTTCTATAGAAAACTTTTAATCGATTATACATTTTCTATAAATTTTTGTAAATTTTCTAAAAAATTTTTTTTATCGGTTATAAATTTTCTATAAATTTTTTTTTTATCGATTATAAAATTTCTATAGAAAATTTTACATTGATTTACAAACTTTTTTTATTTTTTTTTTTTCGATTAATTTTTTATAGAAAATTTGTTATCGATTAAAAATTTCTATAGAAAAATTTATGATCAAAAATTGTTTATAGAAAATTTATAATCGATAAAAAAAATTTTATAGAAAATTTATAACCGATAAAAAAATTTTTTTAGAAAATTTACAAAAATTTATAGAAAATGTATAATCGATTAAAAGTTTTCTATAGAAAACTTATAATTGATAAAAAATTATCTAAAGAAAATTTATAATCGATAAAAAATTTTCTGAAGAAAATTTATAATCATCGATAAAAAATTTTTGAAGAAAATTTATAATCAATAAAAAATTTTCAGAAGAAAGTTTATAATCGATAAAAAATTTTCTATAGAAAATTTATAATCTATAAAAAATTTTCTAAATCGTTGAGCTATTTTCAATTTTAGCTATCTATGTTATTAACCAGCAGATAGCTCAAATTGAATTTCAACGATATATATTTTTATCGATTATAAATTTTTTATAGAAAATTTTTTTATCGATTATAAATTTTGTATAGAAAATTTCTTATGGATTACAAATTTTCTATAGAAAAATTTATGATCAATAAAAAATTTTCTTTAGAAAATTTATAAACGACAAAAAAATTTTTTAAGAAAATTTATAATCGATTAAAATTTTTTTTTAAAAAATTTATAACCGATAAAAAAATTTTATAGAAAATTTACAAAAATTTATAGAAAATTTGTAATTGATAAAAAATTTTCGGTACAAAATTTGTAATTGATAAAAAATTATCTAAAGAAAATTTATAATCGATAAAAAATTTCCTATATACATATATTTTTATCTATTATAAATTTTCTGGAGAAAATCGTTAACAAAATTTTGAACTTTCTTTAAAAACAATTTTTATCGATTATATATTTTGTTATAAATTTTTTATAGAAAATTTTTATGGATTTAAAATTTTTCCAAAAAACTTTTTACCGATTATAAATTTTGTATCGAAAATTTTTATCGTTGGTAAATTTTCAAAAGATAATTTTTTATAGATTATAAATTTTCGATAGATAATTTGTTATCGATCATAAATATTCTAAAGAATTTTTTATCGATTATGTATTTTCTATAGAAAATTTGTTATCGATTATAAATTTTCTATAAAAAATTTGTGATCGATTATAAATTTTCTATAAAAGCGATTACAAATTTTCTATAGAAAAATTTTTATCGATTATAAATTTTAAATAAAAAATTTTTTATTGATTATAAATTTTATATAGATAATTTTTTATCGATTTTAAATTTTCTATGGAAAATTTTTTTTCGGCTAAAAATTATATTATAAATTTTGTATAGAAAATATTTTATCGATTAGAAGTTTTTTAAAGATTTTTTTTTTATCGATTATAAATTTTATATAGAAAACTTTTTATCGGTTATAAATATTATATAGAACATTTTTTATCGATTAGTATTTTCTATAGAATTTTTTTTTCGATTATAAATTTTATTATACATTTTCTATAAAAAATTTTTTATCGATTATAAATAAAATTTTAAATTTCGTATAGAAAACTTTTATCGATTTTAAATTTTCTATAGAAAATTTTGTATTGATTATAAATTTTCTATAAAAAATTTGCTGTAGAAAATTAAAAATCGATAAAAACTTTATTAACGAAATTTATAATATAATTTATAATCGATAAAAAAAAAATTTTATAGAAAATTTATAATGAAATTTTAATCGATAAAAATTTTCTATAGAAAATTTGTAATCGAAAAAAAAAACATTTTATATAATATTTATAATCGATAAAAAATTCTCGATATAAAATTTGTAATCGATAAAAAAGTTTCTATAGAAAATTTAAAATCGATAAAAAATGTTCGCTAAAAAATTTATAATAGATAACAATTTTTTTGTAGAAAATGGAAAATGTGTAATTGATAAAAAATTTTTATAAAAAATTTATAATGAATAAAAAATTTTCTATAGAAAATTTATCATCGATTAAAAATTTTCTATACAAAATTTTTTATTTTCTGTAGAAAATTTTATAATCGATAAAAAATTTTCTGTAGGAAATTAAAAATCGATAAAAAATTTTGTGTAGAAAATTAAAAATCGATAAAATAATTTATATAGTAATAGGTTTAAATTTTATTTTCTAATGTTTGCAGATTTTTTTTAATTGAATGTATAATTTAACCATAATAAATACTACTAATAAATAAAAACCTTATTGGTGATTTGTTTCATTTATGTAGTAAAGAATGTTAAAAATATAAAGGTAAATGTATTAATTGATATAAGTTATTTGGTTTATTGTGTCGGAATTAATTTGTTAAATTGAATAATATATTTGAATAAGTGGTAACTTTGACTTGATTAAATTGATAAATTTCCTTGATCATTTTTACAAAGTTTTCTTTTATAAATGTCATATTTTTTATAAGACAATTTTTTACCTAAGTATATTTACTAAATAGTCTTATAACTTGTTAAGTTGTATATTTACGTATAAACTTAGGTAGATTATGCCAGATTTTTGTGTAATATTACACCTGTTTTTTTTTGCGTGTACTGAATATCTACTTACATTTGTATGGAGGTGTCGCTATAGGTAATGAGTAGGGCAAGTACTTTCATGAAAATGCATATTTTTACTCAGCATTGTAAACATAACATAAATTAAATATCTATCCGAATCAATGAATTTGCAATAAAATGGCATTGATTTGTAGTTGCATATTTTTGCATATTTTGGTATAAATGCATATTTTTGCATATTTTCATATAAATTGCACTTTTTTTAAATTTCATCAATATTTTTTCAAAATTTCCTTAGGAAAATTCAAAACATATCGCCTATTTCTTATAAAAAAATGTATTTATTTATAGAAATCATATTCTGATGCAATTTTTAAAGAACATTGATTTTGGAAGAATAATTTTTAGATTCTGAGAAATGTTTCCTTTTTAAAATATTCCTATTCTGAGACATTTTTCTAATCGGTAAGAAAAAAATGTTTTCGAATTAAGATTTTTTTCAGGAAAATTGCTTTTTTATTTTGATAAGAGTTAGGGTATCGTCTTTTGATTTTGAGTTAATTTTTTGACTTAAAATTCCGAAAAAAGTTACAAAAAATAATTTAAAAATAAATATTTTTTTTTAGAATAAAGATCAAAAAGTATTGAAAAATAACTTGTTCTAGAAAAATATTGTATTTTACTATTATTTCTCTTTTATAAAATTTTTTCTTCAGAAATATTTAGTGACTCAAAGAAAAAACATCTCAAGCAAAAAACTATTTTACTAATTAAAAATTGTTTTCACACAATTATAAAACATTTTTAAGAATTGTCGAGGGCCTTAAAGTATTTGAAAAAGCCTATTTTATGTTGACAAGTTTTTTTTTTAGTAAAAACAATAATTTTTAGATGCATATTTTTGAAGTTTTTAGTGCATATTTTGGATTTTTAGAAGCATATTATAGGCACATATTTTCGTTTTTTAGATGCATAAAAGTACTTGCCCTAGTAATGAGTTAAGTGCTGAATATCTATGTATTCTGGAGTAGAAAAAACTGTTTTTGTCTTGTGTTTTTTGTTATTTTTGTTGTATTTCATTACATTTGTTGTAGTTTTAAAGCACTCCACTGAGAAGTGGTAATGACTTTTTTTGCAGGGTTAGTTCAAGTTTAGTTACAATTTAAAAAAAAATGTAAGAATTTAGTTAAAAACTCGTATTTTTTTATAGAATTTAGTTAAAAATTCTTGAAATTTAGTTAGAATTTCTTAGAATTTAGTTAAAAATTTGAAAATGGCGAAATCTCAAGACCCATAAGTCCCTATTAGACCCCAAATTTTCGTACACTGAAGGAAAAAATCGTAGTCAAATCAAAAATTTTCATACTCATTTTTAAAATCCTCAATTTTTTTACAAAACTTTTAATAATGAAGTTGAACTTTTTAAAATTTAAAATGTTTTGGCCTCAATTTTAAAATTTTTCTTTTTTTAAATTAAGTATTCAAGAACTCATTTTCATTTCATGGTATCGCCACGTTGAAAATCGTCATTCTGATTATAAACATTTTAAATATGAGTTTCAAACAATTTTAACAATGACGCTTCGAAAATAATCAATTATAATTAAAAAGTATCGTGGTGTTTCATTGATAAAAAACAATTTTCAATATAAAATTTTAAATTTTAAAAAGTTAATAAATAAGTAATTAAATAAAAAGAATAAAAACAAGTAAGAGTCGGTAGTGTAAATTGGGGGGACGGGCACATTTCCTCACGAATAAGTGTTATAAAAAAATAATTCTTATGCTTTTTGCACTAAAGAAATACAAATTTATCATTATTTAAAAAAAAAATAATTTACCACGCCCATAAAAGGGGGGCGGACCGAAAAATGATATTTTCTAATTCTGTGGGTCCAAATGCAGGACTTTGAACTTCTTGTAGCATAAAAATGTTGGATTTGTTAAACAAAAACACAAAAAATCATGTATAAATATGGCATTTTTCAGAGGTTGGTTTAGTTCTTCAAGCGGAAACTTTTTTCCCCCTGGTCTGATTTTGCTAATTTACAAACTAAACCTGCCTAGGAACATCCGACATATTCGTGCCAAATGTCGGGAGTCTAGCTCTTTTATTTTGGACTGCATCGTGTTAACTTCAGACGGACAGACGGACGGACATCGCTAGAATGTCTTAGAATCGATGACTGATGATAAATATATATATACTTTATTGGGTTCTAGACCGATATTTTGATGCGTTACACACGGAATGACAAAGTGAGTATACTCCCATACTGTAGTTGGAGAGTATAAAAATTTTTTAAAAAGTGAAGTGTCAAGATAAAGTTCAAAACAGTGAAATGAAAACGATTTTGAAGAAATCGAAAGTTATATGGACTCCAGGAGGGGATCATAAACTTGAAATGACCACCAGGAATATGTCCTTAACATTATTTGGTTTCTTTTTCAATACCGCCGCTGCTCTTACGAAAACACCTGTGTGTATTTAACATTTTTTTAAAGAAACATAAAGAAAAGCTAAATTGTGAACTTTTGGGTTATTTTTATAAGTCAACTTAATGGAAATAGCCCAGCAGAAATTTTGCTGAACTGGCAGCAGCTATTGGAAAGGAAACTCGAGTCAAGGAGCGCATCCAAACCTGCTGAATTCATGCATGATTCTCTAAGGCGATGTCACACTTTAGAGCGCTAGTTGGATACACCGAAAAAGCGCTCTTAAGATGCTCTAATTTCACATCTCTTTAGAGCGCTGAAAAATTTGCTATAAAGATGCATTTAATTCATGTGTCTTTTTAGAGCTGATTTAAGCAGAATAAAGATGAAGCACATTTGACTATTTCTGAAATACAAATTACAAAATCTGAAATACAATTGACTATTTCTGAATGCAATTGGAAAATCTAAAATACAATTGAATTATTCTGAAAATCAGTTGACTCCCTGCAAGCATTTGAAAGAAATATCGCCTAAGAGATCAAATTACATTTAAAAAATTTCCAATTATATTTCGAAAATTTCAAATTATATTTCAGAAACTTCCATTTATATTTCAGATATTACCATTTATAACCAAAAAAAATTTAATTACATTTAAAAAATTTTCAATTATTTTTTGAAATATAATTGGTCATTTTTAAATATAATTGTAGATTCTAAAATATGATTGGACACTTTTTGTAATATAATATGTATTTTCTGAAACTAAAGTGGAAATGGTGTACTCAATTTTTTTTTTTTTTTTTCATTTAAAATGTGAGGTGCTATGATTGAAGCACTCTTTGCAGCGCTGATTAACGCGCAATAATGATTCAGTGAAATCATGTGTCTTTGAATGAAACTCATGGTTTTTTATTCAAAAAATGTTAAATATATTCAAAAGGAAAGCATGTATGAAATTTTATCAAAATGTAATTTTATATTTTGAGTTTCATATAAAAAATCTTAACAAAAAATTTTAATTTTTTCCCCTTACTTTTACTGCATCCTCAAGAGCGCTCTTTGGATGCGCTTCGGTATGCTATAAAAAGATGCTGTGTCGCCAAAATCTAGATTTATTTTTGCTGGGAGGCTATTGCAAGATTATTAAAATATTTGTAAAATATAAATTACATTGAAGCACCACGAAAAGATAAAATTAAGCAAATTTGTGGGCATCTTGAAAAATGCTTGAAAGGCTGGTATTTTCGTTAAAGCGGCGACGATATACAAATTATATAACACAAATGTACCTTTTTAATTATTTTGAAGAAAAATAAAAAATATACATATCGCTCATTTACTTGTATAGTGTCATAACTCAAAATATGTCGTTTTTGGGTAAACAATACAGAATTATTTGTTATATCCTGCTTTATATTGTGTCATAAATTCGTATTAATATCTTTTAAACTCACCGTTTGAGAAGAGAACACGCCATTACAACATTTTCTACTCACGGACCTTTTGCAACGTAAACCAAGTTTCAATTGTAAACTTTAAGCAGGTTTTCTGTAAAATCAAAAATGTTGAGTTATGACACTATACAAGTAAATGAGCGATATGTATAAAAAAAATTTAGTTGTTTTATTTCCAAAGAAAATTTTACGAGATAAGTATAAAAAATTATATATTTATAATGAACAATTTTAAATTAAACATGACTATCACTTTAATTTGATAATGAACACCTTTGATTTAAACATGAAATCATTTCATTTTAAAAATGTTGTTTGTTTCTCAAGTCATATTAAAAGTGTCCATGAATATTTTCAAATTGAGAAAAAACAAAGTTTGTTGACTTCCCAGGAAAATTTTTCAGAACCGATTCTGACAACACTTGTTCTATAACAGGTTCTTCGGTAACCATACACTATTACACTTTAATTATTTAGAACAAGCTAAGTGAAAATTATTGTAAAGCTTGTTCTCTGCAATCAAAGTTTCATCATTTCGGTTCACAGGAATTAAAAAAAAAATTACGTGTCAAAAAAATTAAAAAATAAATATCAATCAAAACATGAAATTCTGCTAAAATAGCAGCATATAATCGTGAAAATTGTTGAAACAAAGGTGAGTAAATTAAATTTTCTTTGTCTGGGTCTGATCAAATACTAATAATATTATGTTTTTTATTTTTGATTGCAGAAAATCCATGTTATGGTATGTCATTATTGTAAGGCCCAAAATGCAACTTTGGCGGCGAAAAAGATAAATTTGTGTTAAAAATTGTAAATATTCCATGTTATATATAATTGTCTTTAATAAATTAATGCAATTCAAAATATTTCTTTAATTCTCATTTCAGTTCCAAATTTTACTTCTAGAACCGATTCCGAGGAACAAAAATATGTTCTAATTTTGCTTACAAACACCTGTTGCTTTTGGGACAATCCCTTTGTAAAAAGAATCGGTGTTGCACAAGAATTAGAACAGGTTCTAGGGAAGTATAAGTTGTTCCACAATCGATTCTTTGCAACCGAAAATTTTGCTGGGTTTTGTCACTGTTTTATTTTCAATATGAGATCGTTTTTGCTTGATTTGAGAATTTTTTTTTAGTGTATCTCAAAAACTAAGCAAGGTAGAGCAAAACAGACAAAAATTTTGTATCAAAATCTTTGACGACTTTTAACGATCCATAGGGTCCGAACCCAATGGAGTCCGGACCCAATGGGTCCGATCCTAAACTTCTTAAAATTAAGTTAAAAACTCTTACACTGGATAATATGAAACTAGTAAGAAACAAACCAGGATGTCTAAATTTTTAGAAAAATTAAAATTTTTTAATTATTGTTTTTCTGTAAAGACAGTCGAGCTCGGGCTCTAATTATAATTATGTATTATAATTTTTTACAGATACTCTATGGAAACGGTTTTAAAAACATTTCTTTTTACATGAATTTGGTATAATTTAAAAAATACAAATTTTTGTAAGGGAAACTTAAGGAAGTATTTTTTAAAAAAAATATTAAAAATAGCAAACATTCTCGGTCCATTGTAATGAAAACACTTCTTTGTAGAAAAAATTCTAAATTTTCCAAATATGCTAATTAAAAAAAAATTAAAAGGGGTTAAAGTCTCACAAAATGCACTTCAAAACTGCAGTTGCATAAAAAATGCACTTTTAAACCACCGATATTTTTTCAGTATATTAGATTTTAAAATAGACTTACATACTATTCGTATGCGCTATAGATTGTTAAAATGCGATTAATAGTTTAGGAAATACAGCTGCTCAAAGTTACACAGATTTTGCATTTTTTTTACTTTTTTAAAAACGAAAATCGTGAATAAAATCGCGAGTTTTTCGAATATTTTCGATCTGATGGATGAAATTTGAAATTGGCTCCATAGAGTATCTGTATGAAAAAAATAACAAAAATCCGAAGACCCTAGGTCAGATTTTTTAAAATGTCTCATGGAATGAACGATATATGGTTTTGAATTGAGAAAAGTGTGAAAGAAAAATTTTTTTTTAATTTTTCTAAAAATTTAGACATCCTGGTTTGTTTCTTACTAGTTTCATATTATCCAGTTATAATAATCTTCAGAAAAACTTTTAATGTCAAGTTTATTTAGTTAATAGTCAATAAAACTCTATATGTGAAAATTATTAACAGATCGCAGCCGACAAGGATTGAACTCATCATCATCTGTAATACTTTGCTATTAACTGCTTGTAACGTACAATCACTCTAGACCAGCGGTTACCAACCTTTTTGGCTCGCGTACCCCTAATTTTAAATTTTGTCAGCCGCGTACCCCCTAACGAGTTTTTTGTTTTTGTTAAAAAACTTCTCATATAAATATTAGAGTTAATTTTGAAATTTTTGATCTGCAGGTATTATAATTTTTTTGAAGGCTTTAGGGGAGATCAAAACAATTGTGGTATTTTTTGGGAAAAAATTTCGCTCCTTTGTGTGGTTCAATGCATTTGAAAACGCGAATTTTGAGCTGATTTTTCTGCAGAGCAAAAACAGATGAAAATATTGCAAATCTGATTTCACCAGTCGATTCTACACCAAATTTTAAAACAATGGATGTTTTTTGAACTCTTAACAAAAATTCCAAAAACACATCACAGAGGGCGGAAAAATAATGTTTTTGATTTTTAAATAGAATGTTGAGTTTTCTTCGACCTTTTGTTACACAGAAAAAATTTGAAACGAATTTCAATCAAAAAAAAACGCGGATTCAATAAATTTTTTGATTGAAATTCCTTCAATTAAAAAAAATGTTATACCAATCATCAAATTGTAGGTGATTGATTGAAATTTTTTTCAATCAAACATTTTTTCGATTTTGATCAAAAATTTGATAAATTTTTTGTTTAAAGTCAATCAAAATAATGATTGATTTAACAAATGAATTGTAAGCTTATGACAAAATTATCAAAAAATTTATCTTTTTTGCTTTCCAATATGTTGTCAACAATAAAAAAAGTAAAGCCCGATTATTTAGTATATTTTTGAATTAATTTATTCAAATAAATTAAAGCGACAAAAAAATCTGGTATGTTGAAAATGTGTAACAAAAAATAGCAAAAAAAAAATTTTTAAATTTTGTTGAACAATACATTTGATTGAAAATTTTTAGCGAATAAGTTTTTGTGTGTAATATATATTTAGTAAATGAAATAATCGAGCTCGAGGTCTTATATATATTAATAAATGAAATAATCGACCTCGAGCTCGATTATTTTATTTACTAAATGTTTTTGGTTTTTTTTTAATGTTTTTTTTTAATACAAGGGCAGATCAACAATTCCGTGACTTTTCGACTGAAACACCCCCTTATATATGTACAATGAAAGGACATTTTGAGCTTAACAAAATGGTACCAAAATTTCCACTCTATCAGAAACCGTCTTAAAAATGTCCAAAACACGTTTTTTGAGAACTTTGACATACATTTTCTCAAAAATCTGACATCTAAGACAAATTTGGGAACCATATTCGGAATCAGCATCGAAAGGTTAATCGAAAACAAGTGGTCAGATCTAAAAATATCACAAAAAATGCTCTCTAAATTACAAAAATACGTTTTTTGTTAACTTTGACCTAAACTTTCTAAAAAACTTGACGTTTTGGAAAACTTTGGAAGCCAGATGCGGAACCAGTATTGAAAGGTTAATCTAAATAAATGTCCAAATTACTAAAATTTTGCGTACCACCGCGGACAATTTCGCGTACCCCCTAGTGGTACGCGTACCATAGGTTGGTAACCGCTGCTCTAGACCGATACGCCAAGTAGCCTGTTAAGCAAGTATCAACTAAATCTGATTTTTTCAATTCGAGTGTCGTTGTTGCTGTTGTTTTTTTCTAACAGAAGAGTATTGTTATTGTAATTATATGTAAACAAACTTATTTTTAGTAATCATTATTCTTCTTCCTCTCCTTCATCAATTCTGATCTAAGTACTTATTTTTGCAAACATTGCCAGACATGGTCTATATTTTAGACACAAATGTTAGGTGTTGCCATTTTTCCAAAGATACTGGTTGCCACTTAGGGCGACTTATAGTCGTTATTTTTAAATTATTGTTTTTCTGTAAAGACAGTCGAGCTCGGGCTCTAATTATAATTATGTATTATAAGTTTTTGATTTGTTATATATGGTTTTGAATTGAGAAAAGTGTGAAAGAAAAATTTTTCTTTCACACTTTTCTCAATTCAAAACCATATCTTACAATTTAGTTAGTTAAAACTTCTTAGAATTTAGTTAAAAGATTTTGTAAAAACTTCTTAAAATTTAGTTTAAATTTCTCAGAATTTTTCTATTTCTTTTAAGAAAAATATCAACTAAAACGAATGAATTCATTCCCTCTTTTTCTCAAAATTTGGTTAATTTTCCCAGTTTTTAGTTTACTTTTTTTTGAGTGTGGTGCGTCCTTGTGGGGTCAGTGGCAAAATCGAACCCCATTATTTTTTACATCAAACATTTTTCTTAAAATTAGCTTTTACCACTTTTTTGGATCACCATAGTATCGCCGGTTCTTTTCACATGTGTTGATCCCAACGGGTTCTTACTTTGAATCTAAAAAAGTTGTCATTCCCGAAAATGGTCATATCTCGGTATATATTGCCGACACAACGAAAAGTCCAATTAAAATTTGTAGATCTTCGGAAGCTCTTTGGGCAATTATTTCCAAGTTATCCAGAACCATCTTACACTAAGAAAAAAAAATTCTAAAATCAAGCAAAAATAATCTCATATTGAAAATAAAACAGTGAAGTGAAAGGTCCTTGATATGAATATGTTTTATGTTTAAATCAACGATGCCCATAATCAAATTAAAATTTCACTTTTTTTAAATTTTTCTTTCAATGTTTTTAAACTCAATTTTTAACATCAAATGGAAGGAGCACGTAAAAAAGAAAAGAATTAAAATGAACCTAAAATTAAACCAAATGTACTGGCTACTTGGACCAAACTCAGAGTTGTCCAGTTTCAATAAACTACTTATATATAATCAAATCATCAAACCTATCTGGATGTATGGAATACAGCTCTGGGGCGGTGCTACAAGAAACAACATAGAAAGTATACAAAAAGTTCAAAATAAGATTCTTGTTAAATTTCAAATGCACCCTGGTATGTTCGAAATGACGACCTGCATAGAGACCTCAAAATAAACTCCATTTTTGAAGAAATAAGGCTACAAGCGCAAAAGCATGCATTAAAGCTTCAGGATCGCTCCAACTTAGACTTCAACGGAATTTTCCAAGCTCCTATCACCATCAGGAGACTTCAAAGGATTCTTTCAATGGATCTGGCTAGATAATCATAATTTAAAATTAAATTTGAAAGTGTTACAGCTGTGTTACGTCTTTCCTCCTGTTATTTAAGTTAGCAAAATATTACTTAGGGCAGAATACTCAATGCTCCGTTAAAAATTAACTCTTCGTTAAATTTAACTTTTTTATACAAATTTTTACATAAGGCTTCGTTAAATCGGCAGTTAGCAGCTAACTTTTCATTGAGTAATCCGCCCTTAATGGGTTATACTTTACTCACAAGGGAAGTATCTCAACCCTTATGAACCGATTTGAATGAAACGTAAAATATATAAAAAGAGACAATTCTAAGGTTGGGGTGTCTCGGCTTATCGGCCATATCGGGGATTTAGGGGTTCAAAACATGGGTCAAAAAATGGCGAAAAAATCGTTTTTTGGATTTTTCAGCCATTTCTTTCTAAGAAACTATATGATGTTTACATATGAGAAGAAAGGTTTTTTTAATGCCTTTCCAACGGTGGCATAACCTTGTAAAACTTTGACTTCGTTAAATACTTTTTTCATGAAAATGTGAAAATTTTGGGGGGTATTGATATGAAGACATAGAGCTACGATGTCCATATGAATACGAAATAATCTTTATTAAATTTAAGTCGACACGTATTTTTGCTCTAGAGGATATTCCTGTTAGTTCGTGAGTTATCGAAATTTTCCCGGAGGTCCATATGGTTTCATAAGGGGACAACGAAATTTTGAAACACTTATATGGCCGAAAAGCCGAGACACCCCATCATTAAAATCGTCTCATTTATATATATTTTAAGTTTCAGGCAAATCGGTTCATAAGGGTTGAGATACTTCCCTTGTCAGTTGTAATTAATTTTAATAATAAAAAAATTTAACACAAATTTCGTTAGTGTTTTTATTTAAATTACTTATTAATTAAAGTGTCATTGTTAAAATTGTTTTAAACTCATTTTTAAAATGTTTATAATCAAAATGATGATTTTCAACATGGCGGCACCATTAAATGAAAAGAAGTTCTTGAATACTTAATTTAAAAAAGGAAAATTTTAAAATTGACAACGAAACATATTAAAATTTAAAAAATTCAACCTCATAATTAAAATTTTTTTTTTTTTTTAATTTTAGTTTTTTTAAAATGAGTATGAAAATTTTTGATTTGACTACGATTTTTTCTCTCGGTGTATTTTTTAAAATACTGGTGTAGTGTATCAAATAAAACGACTTTGACCGAATATATATTTTTTAAAAAAAAAAAACATGTTCTTCTCCTGCAATGGTCTTTTACATTTATGACCACCAATTGAATGAAAATTAATATTTGTCCCACTACATTTCAAATGTTTTTCTATAATTTCAGCTTAAATAAACATTTTGTTAAGTGGTGGTTTTTAACTCACACAAAGATGTCACACATACATATGAGTGTATGTATGAATATTGACCCAATATCGGTATCATTGTCATGATGGTGCACGTTAAATAAATGAATGAAGAAGGCATGTTGTAGTTTGGTAGTATTTTTATATTTCCGGTGTATATTGCTTCCTCTTATGATATGATATTTTATATGAGTCTGTTCATCATCCACTTGGAGTACCTACCTATCTTCTAAATATACATTTAAAATATTTGACAATGTCATCTATCTATCATGCATGGTCATCGAGTGCATATTTTCAATATTTTCTTAATATTTTTTTTTTTTTCTAAATAAATGAAAAATGTGTGATAGTTAAATATTTGAAAATATCAATGAACTCTTTTTTTTTTTTGTTAATTACATAAATAGTGGTAGGTTTTTGTATTTATTTATACATGGAGGTGCCTATTAAACAAAT
Organism: Pegoplata infirma; assembly: GCA_963921195.1. Lineage (NCBI taxonomy): Eukaryota > Metazoa > Arthropoda > Insecta > Diptera > Anthomyiidae > Pegoplata > Pegoplata infirma. The sequence goes on from OY992539.1 coordinate 137,221,714, forward strand.
ATTTTTTTCAAAAAAAAAAATCTATTTGAAAATAAGCTAGATTTAAAAAAAAAAACTTGGTAATGGGTCATTATTAGTGAAATCAATCATGAATATTTTTGACCCCCTCCGATATTGATGAAATTTGGTTAAGTTCTTACACTACGTAAAAACTAACAAATGCAAATTTTCAGCCCTTTAAGTCAACAGGGGCCGAAAATACGAAGGGTCAAAATTTCCCCCAAAATCTCCAAGTCGCGGCACTTTACACCGTAAAAACTTAATATCAGGGTTTAAAAAAGCTGCTAATAGTATCCAAAAACAGACAAATATTTGATAATTTTCATTAATGATATCTAAAAATAGTCATCACACTTTAATATTCAACAACAAGCTTTCTAACAGCAGCCGGCTGTACACATTATCTTGTCCAATAGTAGCTCTGATGAATGTTTGGACAACGAATGGCTTTTTTTATTTTATGTATATCCAAAAAAAGCAAAACAAAGTCTATTTTTTTTATGTCTAAATATATTTAGCTTGTGTGTTTATTCTGCTTTGGACGCTGCTTTTGGATTCTGCTTTTGGACGCTATTTTTGGATGCTGCTGTTAGACAAATATTTAGATTATTTTATATGAAATGGAATGAAGAATAAATAACTCAACATTGAAAATCTTTTTTAATGATTTGTATATTTTTAAGTGTAAATGAATTTGTTAATACAAATGTAATGAAATTTGTAAATATTATTAGAAGTTATGATTTGTTTTGTATTTAAATTAATATAAAATTAAAGTTAATTAAGATAAAACAATTGTTGTTGTAAATTTAAGTATGTACAATTTTTTTTGCGGTACGGGCGGGGGTGGTTTTACTAAACTGTATAATAGCCCTGTTTTTTGCAGACCGGATTAAGATTAGGATTAACTCTATTTAGTTAAAAAATGGGTCAAATCAAGTCCAGATTTTTTTTTTTATAATTTTTTTCTGAAATTACATACAATTAGTAAATATAAACAGAAAAACAAATTAAGCTTTGTGCAAAATGCAAAAAATGAAAAATAAATTTAGGTAAATCCTTGGATTAACTCAAATTTATTTATAGCATATTACATTTTGGACAACGCTTAATTTTTTTTCCTGTTTAAATTAACTAATTGGATGTAAATTCAGAAAAAAAATATAAAAAACATTTCTGGACTTGATTTGACCCATTTTTTAACTAAATGGAGTTAATCCTAATCTTAATCCGGTCTGCAAAAAACACGGCTAATATTTCGTTAAATGCTTTAAGGGTCAGTCTTAGTGACATCAATCAAAAATAGCTAAAAATTTTCGTGACCCCCTCCGATTTTGATGAAATTTGGTTTAGTTGTAACACTAAGTGATAAACTGACGCACACTTATTTTCAGCTCTCTAAGTAAACAGTGGGCGAAAACACGGAGGGTCAAAATTTCCCCCAAAATCTCCCAGTCGCGACACTTTGCACCGTAAAAACTTAATATCGTTGGTTCTATTATAGCTAGAAAGCCCATTTTTGTTTTGTTTTGAAGCTCATAATATGCTCTACAAGACCTACCATAACCAAAAAATTTTCGAAAAAAAATAAGGGTTACCTCCCTTATTTTAAGGTCGTGATATACGGAGGAGAAAATGGGGAGGATGGTATCCTCCGATTTTTTTTTTACTTGATAATCTTTTAGAGAAAGTCCTAAAGAATATATTCTAAAATTTTTATGTTGGGACAACAATGGGATCGCTCAAAATCAAAATTTTTTACAATTTTCCCCAAAATCTCCAAATCGCAACACTCTTTAACCTTAAAAATTTAATATCATAAGTGCTTTTGTAGCTACAGAGCCCATTTTTTTGTTTTAAAGCTTATAATACGCTCTACAAGACATACCAAAACCAATAAATTTTCCAAAAAAAGGAATTAGTGCCCCCCTTATTTGAAGGTCGTGGCAAAGGTTGGAGGAAATGGGGGGAAAGTATCCCCCGATGTTTTTTTTACTTGGTATTCTCAAAGTGCAAGTCCTAATGAACATAGTCTACAATTTTTATGTTGGGACAACAATGGGGTCGACCAAAATCAAAATTTTTCAAAATTTTCCTCCAAAATCAACAAATCGGGACATTCTTGCGCCTCCCATTGGAGTCCCAAGATAAAAATTTCAGGATATGCTCTCTAGAACTTACTCTTAAAAAAAAACAAGATAAAAAAAATTGGGGGATACTATCCCCCAATTTCCCCCACCCCTTTCCACGATCTTTTAATACAAGAGGCACCCCTCATTTTTTTTATTTTTTTTTTTGTGGAAGTAATATTGTAGGGAATATTAAGAGCTTTAAAACAGGCCAAAAATGGACTCTGTAGCTACAATAAAGTCCACGATATTAAATTTGTAATGTGCAAGAGTGTCGCGATTTGGTGATTTTGGGGGAAATTGTGAAAAATTTTGATTTTGGTCGATCCCATTTTTGTCCCAACATGAAAATTTTAGGATATGTTCATTAGGACTTGCACTTTGAGAATACCAAGTAAAAAAAAACTCGGGGGATACTTTCCCCAATTTCCTCCATCCTTTGCCACGACCTTTAAATAAGGGGGGCATCCTTCTTTTTTTTCTAAAAGTTTTTGGTTAAGATAGGTATTGTAGAGCGTACTATAAGATTTAAAACAAACAAAAATGGGCTCTGTAGGTACAATAGCACTTATGATATTAATGCTCGTAATTTCAACAAGTAGGTAACTACGGGTGTAAAATACCTAATAGATATCTTAACCTAGCCGGTAAATTAGCATTGAAAATTATAGTTACCTAAGAGTTAAGTTTACGAAATTTTACTTACACGGTAGATATCTATGCACTGATAGTTATCTGCTTGTGGAAATTACGGCTATAAGTTTTTTAAGGTTCAAGAGTGTTGCGATTTGGAGATTTTAGGCGAAATTGTGAAAAATTTTGATTTTGAGTGATCCCACTGTTGTCCCAACTTAAAAATTTTAGAATATATTTTTTAGGACTTTCTCTATAAGATTATCAAGTAAAAAAAAAATCGGGGGATACCATCCTCCCCATTTTCTCCTCCCTTTATCACGACCTTAAAATAAGGGAGGTAACCCTTATTTTTTTTCGAAAATTTTTTGGTTATGGAAGGTCTTGTAGAGCATATTATGAGCTTCAAAACAAACCAAAAATGGGCTTTCTAGCTATAATAGAACCAACGATATTAAGTTTTTACGGTGTAAAGTGTCGCGACTGGGAGATTTTGGGGGACATTTTGACCCTTCGTATTTTCGGCCCCTGTTGACTTAGAGGGCTGAAAATTTGCATTTGTTAGTTTTTTACGTAGTGTAAGAACTTAACCAAATTTCATCAATATCGGAGGGGGTCAAAGATATTCATGATTGATTTCACTAATATTGACCCTTAAACATAATTGATGTTAAGAAAGGAAATTCACAGTTAAAATTGAAATAAATTTATGATGTACACCAAAACCTCAATATGCGGCCAATTGTTTTAATTAGAACACTGTGGTTCGTTCAAGTAAAACTGAAGTTATGCAAATATTGTATTTACGTTTTATTTTATTTAAATTTTTTATGCGCCCAGCAAAAACTTGGTAATGACACATCATTACCATTCGAATTACTTAGTAATGATAGAAAATTACCTTTAGCATTATTTTGAAATGTATAATAATGACTTACTAATAATGGCTTACCTAAGTAATTATAATAAAATAAAAAAAAAATTCAGAACTAGATTTTCACTTTTTGGCTAACTGCAAATTATTTTGGTTAAAAATAAAATAAAATTAAATATTTTTTTATTTTTTTAAATTTTTTTTCAAAATAATTTTTTCGTTACCTATAAGTATATATGTAACTAGTTATTAATACTATTTTGATAATCATTACAGCTGGCGCCATCGCTTGTAGTTGTAATGGGAAAAGTAATTCGAATCATAATTAGTTATAACTTTTGAATTTCCCATTACACATTTCATTACTTGGTAATGCAAGTTTTTGCTGGGCGCTAACAAAAAATCGAAAAAAATAAAACTAATTTATATTGTGCTTTAAATCGAATTTAAGACATTTTGCTATCTAAAACATTTTTATATGACCAAATTTCTGTAGATAAAATTTCTAAGAATCTCAGATTTCCTTTCATATAAAAAATAGTTAGTTTTGACAACATTCGTTTAATTATTTTTTTAAAACAAAAATACACATATAACTGTTATATTTGGTCTCTGGTTGAAATACAAAAAATTTCTTGCAATATTATAACAATTTTTAACACAAAATCTTTTTTAAACCAAAAATTTTTCCATTTTTGTAATTTTGCCAAAGAAAAGTAATGATCGGAAGTATAGTGCAATGTAAATATTAAAAAAAAAAAAATTTATAAGTATATAGTAGGTATGAAAATTATATAAAAATTATGAAAATTATATAAAAGCAACCACGTGTGTGACATACTACGTATTTTTTACTTCTATTGATACAAATAACAACTAACAAGCCAACAAGCCAAAAAACATCAACGACTACAAAATGGCGCGCTGACACGCCATACATGGAGGTTTATATTGAAACTCATTTCAATTGCTCATAGCTTCTTAACCCCTTGACCGATTTTGCCATAATTGGTACCAAAATAACCAAAAACACGTTGAGAATAATAAAATATAAACCTATTTAAAATTTTATTTGAATATGTCAACCATGAGCCAAAATAAATCATTTCTAAATTTTGGGTTAAATTTCTGGTGCCTCACCCCATTGTGCAATTCCGCCCAAATTTTTTGTGAGTGTTAGGAATGATAAAACTACATTAAATGCCAAGTTTCGTTCACATTCATTCAACAGGTGTCAATTTATAGCATTTCTTTGGTTAAAATTCACCATAATTTTAGAGGTACCTTTACATTTTCACTCATAACTTTTAAAATACATAACCGATTTCAAAAAAAAAAAAAAATACATCAGTTTCTGCCTAGGAGAATTACGCCAAATGTTTAAATCGGTTCCGGTTTATTGCCAAAAACATGGTTTCAACAGACAGACGGATAGACAGACAGACGGATATCGCTAGATCGACTTAAAATCGATCAAGGATCATGAATATATAATATATTATATATACTTTATGGGGTCTTAAACCAATATTTCAATGTGTTACATACGGAATGACAAACTTACATATACCCTCTATCACCAGAGTGGAGGGTATAAAAACAATCACTCCACCCTTATGAACCCTAGTGAAAAGTCATGAAGCGATGGATAAACTGGCTAATAAAAAAACTCATTCATTATATATTTTTTTTTTCAATCCGGGCAACGCCGGGTTCAAAAAAGCTAGTATTTAATAAATAACTTGAATAGTGGGTCCCGCGTGAATCATGCGGCACTCACGTTAACAACGCCAACCATCTTTAAATAACAACTAGTGTATCATAACGACGGGCGCATATAAGCGGGAATATTTTTTTGTATTATGTAAGTTTGATTTTATGTTTTTAACACCTTGAAATATCAGTCTAGGACCCCATAAAGTATATATCTGTGGACGTTTGACAAAAGTACTTATTTTTTAAAAAAAATATTTTTAGAGCTTTTTTTAAGAGTCTGTAATGTTAAGAACTGGCCGATTTTCTCCACATTTTCCAAGAGATCTGATAACATAATATTTCAAATTGTTGAGATTTAAAAAAAAAAATCATGGAAAAAGTATTTGTTATAGCCGAAAAAGTCCATTTTAATATATTTTTGACAAAAGAACTTAAATCGAATTAAATGCTTTTGTCAAATCTCCACAGATATATATATTTATGATCCTCGATGGATTTTAAGTTGTTCTCGCGATGTCCGTCTGTCTGTATGTAGAAAACAATCCAACTATTGAAAGACAGCTTGGATGCATGTGAGGTTTGTCATATATATTTATAATTTTCTAGTTGGTAATGCATTACCATTGTAGGAGTAAAAGGAACAACTATATTTATATATATAGTACAACCTCGCTTAACGCAACCAATAGAAACTTACTCAGTTGCGATAACTGAGTCACAATTTTTAAGGTCATATTTTTCTTTTATGATTTAAATTGAAAAAAAAAACAAATTTTAACGCACATTTAAATCATTTATTTAAAAAAAATCACTATTTTTCTTTAAAATAGCAAAAAACCCTATTAATAAATAAAAAACAACACGGAAATTTTGAGAATTCTTTGTCTAGCGGTAAATACAAAACTAATTTTAAACGCAATAGTTTTGGGCATCAGTAACATTAAGCAGCGATTTTAGTGGTTCAAAAGTTGTGAGCAAAACTGTGAATTTATTATTGATTTCATTTTAAATTTAATGGTAAAAACACGCTAAATACTCTTTGATAAACATTAGTATGTAACAAAAATATTAAACAAAGTTTGTTCCTCACTTTTACTTTTTATCAATTGATTTTTTTAATTAATTAATTAATAAATTTTATTGATAATACTTTCTCTAAAGAAAAAAAGAATACCGTAGAATCTGAGACATTTTCTGTAGTAAAAGTGTCTAAGAAATATGGGGCATTTTTTTATTAGAAAAAAATCTGAGATTCTTAGAAATTTTATCTATAGAAATTTGGTTATATAAAAATGTTTTAGATAGCAAAATGTCATAAATTCGCTTTAAAGCACAATATAAATTTATTTTTTTTTTTCGATTTTTCGTTAGCGCATAAAAAATTTAAATAAAATAAAACGTAAATACAATATTTGCATAACTTCAGTTTTACTTGAACGAACCACAGTGTTCTAATTAAAACAATTGGCCGCATATTGAGGTTTTGGTGTACATCATAAATTTATTTCAATTTTAACTGTGAATTTCCTTTCTTAACATCAATTATGTTTAAAGCATTTAACGAAATATTATACAGTTTAGTAAAACCACCCCCGCCCGTACCGCAAAAAAAAAATTGTACATACTTAAATTTACAACAACAATTGTTTTATCTTAATTAACTTTAATTTTATATTAATTTAAATACAAAACAAATCATAACTTCTAATAATATTTACAAATTTCATTACATTTGTATTAACAAATTCATTTACACTTAAAAATATACAAATCATTAAAAAAGATTTTCGATGTTGAGTTATTTATTCTTCATTCCATTTTATATAAAATAATCTAAATATTTGTCTAACAGCAGCATCCAAAAATAGCGTCCAAAAGCAGAATCCAAAAGCAGCGTCCAAAGCAGAATAAACACACAAGCTAAATATATTTAGACATAAAAAAAAATAGACTTTGTTTTGCTTTTTTTGGATATACATAAAATAAAAAAAGCCATTCGTTGTCCAAACATTCATCAGAGCTACTATTGGACAAGATAATGTGTACAGCCGGCTGCTGTTAGAAAGCTTGTTGTTGAATATTAAAGTGTGATGACTATTTTTAGATATCATTAATGAAAATTATCAAATATTTGTCTGTTTTTGGATAATATTAGCAGCTTTTTTAAACCCTGCTTATAACTACTTTGACAGTTCTTAACTATTAATTAAGGTTAACTAAAGAAAGGTGAGATGAAGTAGTAATGGAACATCACACTTAGATGGCGCTATGCCACAGGAAGACATCGGTTTCAAAAGTTGTGTCAGTTGACACGAAAACCCCCCTATACATAATGGATTCTCTTTGCTGAGTACAGTGTTGCCAGATAAGGGAATTTCTCCCCAAAATGGGGATTTCGAGTTTGGTTTGGTGACAAGATTTCCAGGGGAGGGATTTGGGGATTTCGTAAAATTTTGGGGATTTTTTCTAAAATTTGGGGATTTTTTTATTTCAAAAGTTAAAAATTAAATTTTTAAAATTTTTAAAATTGTTAAGACTATTACCAATTAATGATATTGACATTGGTACAGAATGCAGTCAAAAATTACAACTGCATTCATTTGTTAATGCCAAAGTAGTAAAATTGGAATAACAATGCATTAATTATTTTTTGGCGTTTTTTGAAAAACAAAAATATTGTTTTTAAATGCACTAAAATTGCAGTCTTTAGAAGCTGGTAGACAACTGTTTTTTTGTTATTTTCCCCGTAAAAATGTCCATCATTGGGCAAGAAAAAAAATTTAGGTCGGGAGCAACTTTAGTAAATAATAAATATTTTACGAGGGTCGAACAAAGTCAATTGTTTTCAAACTCAGAATAGTTTATATTCAATTGTCAAATAATATTTCTAACGACATACAAAAATACTAAAAGTCAATCAATACATAAGATATCAATCAATACAGCTAAAGAAACCATTATTTTCTGACTTCCAATACTTTTGACCACCAATTTATTTGGGAACAATACAAATATATTTTGCTTATTTATTTTAGAACATCTACTTAAGTGCAAAGTAATCTTAAGTGCAAAGATATCAAAATAAAAAATATTTTTTTGTTTACAAAAAATTGGTGGTCAAAAGTATTGAGGCCATAAATAGGTACTGGTGTCTCCAACTGTATTGACTGACTTTTAGTATTTTTGTGGCACGTTAAAAAATTATTTGACAACCGAATAGAAAATTTTGGAGTATTACCTCCTAACACGAATCTGTCATCAGAAAAGTTATATCAAATAGCCTTTCCGAGATATAGGCATATTAATATTTTGTGGACCAAGCCTTCAAAACCAACAATTCTTTTAATATTGGAAGAATTAAAGGAATATATTTTTTTATTCAAATTTCTTATAAAAAATCCTAACATATCCCAAAAATCCGGGCTCGATACGATCAGGGATACCTTTAGGTAATGTCAAGGAAGTTGACAACGTCCTTTTTGCAATAAATATCCAAATTTGGCAAGAAATTTCCTGTTCAAACCAGATATGTAAAATTGACACTCTGAGGTTAAAATTTAAAATTGATTATATCCAAAAATATTTGCAAAAGAGTCAAAATTATGAACCAAATATGCATATTTTTAACCCATTTCGATCCTCTGTTCGATTTTTCGAACAGTAGAGAACATCTTTTTCAAAAAAATATTTATGTAAGAAAGAGACGGAATTTCGGGTACATATGGTTATGGAATGTTAAGTCTCATGTTTCTGCATTAAAAAAAATATCCCCGCTTCACCAACGCAATTTATGTGTCCATGAAATGCAATGCAAATCAGCACAAAAATTGTTTCAAGCAAAAACGAAAATTTTGCATTTTTTGATTTTCGGCTCATAATTTTTTTGACTAATTTAAAAATTTTTTAGATTTAATTTATTATCAAATTCCACTAATTTGAATTATTTTGAAATTATTTATTTTGAAAATAATGAAATAAATTAATAAAATAGCAAGTAAATCCAAATATTAAAATTGCATAAAAAGTTGAAATGCAGGCTTTTCTGGGAAAACGGCACATTGAAATTTTTTTTTTTGAAAAGATTTTTGAGATCAGCGGGTACTAATTACCCTAAAAAAGTACCTTTTTCCAAGAAAGAAAAATAAAATTGAATCTTGGTCCAAAATGGGTTAAAGATACGTTTTTTTGTACCAATTTTAATATTTTTTTGGTAATATTGAGAGAAAAAATTTAAAAGACATTTTCTTAAGTATTCCTGTCATCAGAAAAATTAAATTTCTTAAGATTGGCAAAGTGTGTGTTAAAGTTTTATTTTAAACCCACCCCCAATAAAATTACATATTTTTTGCAAGAAATCCAGTCTCGATGCTATCAGAACATGTAAGGAAGTTCAAAATGTCCTTTTTTAGTTTTATCCTTAACTATTCGAATTGCGAAAAAATCCTGTAGATACTCAAATAAAGAGAACGTGGTTAAAATCTAAATTTCGTTGAGTATATTCAGAAATATTTGCAAAAGCAAATATCTGATTTGAACCGTATTTTTTTTTTTTTTTTCAAAATTCGAATTGTTATAAGTAAGGATGAGATTTTCATGCACTAAAAAATCGAAAATATGCGCTTAAATCATGCACTAAAAAATTCAAAATATGCACTAAAAAACTAAAAAATATGCACTAAAAAATAAAATGTGTGCAATAAAAATCTTGTTTTCATAGGAAAAACTTTTTAAAAAGCAAAAAGTAACGCCGGGTTTAAATACCCAGCAAAACTTTGGTAATGAGTAGTGATTATATAACACATTACCAGGTAATGCATATAACTTATTTGTAGCATTATTTTATGATGTCTTACCAAACATTTGTTCCACAACGTATTATTTTCAAGTGAAAAATAATGCATTACTAATAATTTGCTACGTAATGCATGATTATTGGAAAAAATGTATTTCATATTTATTAGTTCTAAACATTAAATCATGGATGACTTATATTTGGTTACACTATGTATTATTTGAAAGTTTGAAATAATGCATTATTTACAATTGGATGCATAATGCATTACAATAACATAAAAAATAATTATTTAGAAAAAAAAATGCATAAGTTTAAACTAGAGATGGGCTCACGACAGGAAATTTCTAACGACACACACTCACGAGCATATTTTATCTACTTATACTCACTTACAATCACGTGAGTAAATTTAATACTACTACAAAATTACTTTTTCAGTATTCGTAACACCTTATATATTATCTTCTGGTATGCTATATTATTTCATTTCTCGTAACCTATAAAATATCATATATTTTACACCTTACTCGTATTCTTCGTTATAAATTTATGACTTATTTTATACCTTACTGGTATTCTTTGTGATAATGTGGATGCATTACTTTGAGTCTCATCGCCTGTTAAAATCATCAATGCTGCAATGTATAAAATAAGAGATCTTATACCTTATTTTATACCTTATTTGGTAATCTAAGTTTTTCTGGGTAGTAACATTTAAAACTTTATATAAGCAAGATTTTTTAGAAATTAACACAATTTATAAAAAAAAAAATAAAGAAAAAAAATGTTTTTTCTTATTGCCAAAAAAAAAAGAAAAAAATATGCAAAAACAAATCGATGCCATTTTAATGCAAATTTCTTGATTCGGAAAGATAATTGGTCTATATCGTTTTTAGACTATCGACAAAAACATGCATTTGCATGGAAATCTCATCCCTAGTTATAAACATAAAACCAAAAAAATTACATTTTTAACTTCCTTACAATGTTCTGATAGTATTATTTTTTTTCAAAAGTTATGTAATTTTGTAGGGAAGAAGAATAAAAAGACTACATTTACACTTTTTTAATATTAACAGAATTCTTGGATTTGGGGGCTTGATTCACAAAAAATTCAAATTCCCAAATCTCGAGAAGGCGATTTAATACCACTTTTTTATTTAAAATTTAATATTTAAATATCATAAAAATTTAAATTAATATAAAATATTGTTTAATAAACAAAATTTTTTTAATTAAAAGAGAGTTTTTATTTAATTATTCATTAATTTTTTTTTGAGGATTTTATATAATTTGTAGGGTATTTTTGGGGATTTCATTTTTCAAATTGGGGACAAGACCCAAATATTTTTTGGCAACACTGGCTGAGTATGTTAAAATCTAAACAATTGCCTTTCCACATTCAGAGAAAATATCCCATAATTTTCGTTAGATACTAGTAAGATGTTGTTGTTGTTGTTATTATCCGACAGCACCATCTTTTGGTCATCATCCAAAAAGTTGTTTCGAGTGTAATAACCAACACAACAACCACAAACTTTTGCGACTTTAGTAAAGACATCTACCAAAAGAGGTGTACAAACTTGGCAGCACTATCTGATAATAACGTGCAGCACAAGTAGACAATGCAGGGTTTTGACAAGGTAATGCCGTGAATTAATTTCATGAATCGGTAAATTTTTTATTAAATACACAAGCCGATTAAAAATCGACGGCGGTGGTTATTGCTGACAAATTGTCAATTAGTAATTGAAAGCAACAGGGCATTCTGTTGGAAAATCTAGCAGTGCTGTCACTAACAAAATAGTACAGTTACATATCGCTCGTTTACTTGTATAGTGTCATAACTCAAAATATTTGATTTTGCAGAAATCGAGTTAAAATTTTACAATTGAAACTGCCCAGTCAGAAAAATACAATCGCAAAAGCGCTGTGAAAGCGTTGTAAACGGTTCTACAAGCGTTCCATTTACCATCTTGAAAGCGCTTTCAGATGATCCGAATGATAACATCGATCTACGCTAGGTTTAAAGCGTTTTAAAAGCGTTTTAAAAAAGTGCTTTCAGAACGTTTTGTTAAAAGTCATGAAAGCGCTTTAAAAACCAAAAGTAAAGCACTTATAAAGAGCTTAAATACAAAAATTAAAGATATTTTCCAGCGATTGAAATATGAAAAAACAGTACTTTAAAGGACTTCATATAAAGCAGATATTTTTTTTTATTCGTTAATTGTAGATATTTTTTTTTTTTATAAAAGTATTGTAGAAAATAAAGCTACATTGGTATATCCTCTCTTTAAAAACAAAAAGTATTCTCTTGGCAAAGTAATGGAATCCACTAAACAAAAGTTGTGTTTTCTTTTATTAATATTCATGGTTTCAAAATTACTGCATCCCATCCTGATAACGCAATTCTACTTAGTAATGGAAATATTATGATAGTAAACCAAATTTTTAGTACAAATCGATCTAAACACACATGTGATAATATATATTTAAAAGGCAACATCTTTAATGAAATAAACGATTATTTTGTCTATCCAATTCCATCAAAAGAAATATGACTTTATAACGTAAAAAATTTACGTGAAGATGTTATTGAAGTCAGTGTGCATATTGTAGAAGTTAATGGATTATTTCTAAATTTTTAGAGTCCGACCGAAACCAGTTTTCGAGGCCGAACCGAAACCGAACCGAATACTCGGCCGAAAAAGTAATATTCGGCCGAAACCGAACCGAAACCGAAACTTTAAAAAAATTACCGCCTGAATAAAATTATTAAAAAGTTCTTAAAGATTAATATACAGCATATAATGCTTTTAAACCATAGGAATTGTTGTATTTTTGAAAAAAAAAATAAGTTTTTTAAAAAACTTACAAAATAATTGTATATTTCAATTGCAGATTAGGAGAAAATAATTTTTGAACTGAAATAGTTTTACATTTATTGCATAAACTTGTAACATTTTCTTCAATTGAACTGAAACAAGTGTAATGAAATACGCAATCAAAAAATTCACATATTTTTTAAAATACCAAAAAGTTTCGGTTTCGGCTAATATTCGGCCAAAATTTTGCCGAATAACGAATAGAGGCCGAACCCCCATTATTCGGCCGATACCGAGACCGAAACCGAATATTCGGTCGGACTCTATAAATTTTATAACGAAACTATTGCTATAACTCTTTTGCATAAATGATAATAATAAAACTTTAAATAGATTTACAAATTAAAAAATGTTTTATGTTTTCAAAATTTTGCGTTTTCAATGTGGTAGTAGGGAAAAATTATTTAATTTGATTTAACAAAATGTTTTTATAACAATTTGTTTAAAATTGAGTATAATCTAAAAAAATACTATACTTGTATGTACTACGAAAAAAATTTAAAAACGTTTGCAAAAACTGCTTTAAAACCATTTAATTGTGAAACGAACATGTATTTTGTTAATAAAGTGCTTTCAAAACGCTTTTCGAAAACGCTCTCAAGGCGTTCGAATAAAGCGTTTTGAGAATGCTTTTTTTTTGTTACAGTGCTTTCAGAACGCTTTTCGAAAACGCTCGCAAAGCGTTCGAAAATAACGTTTTGAGAACGTTCTTTTTTTGTTACAGTGCTTTCAGAACGCTTTTTTTTTATAACCGTCGTCAATTTCTGCTTGGGTGGGTTTCCATTGAAAAAGGCCGGTACATTAAAAATGTAATAATGGCGTGCTCTCTTCTCAAACGGTGATTTTTAAAGTTATCAATACAAATTTTTGACACAATATAAAGGAGAGCTTCTCACTAACTTTTGCTTTGCGACCCCTTTCCAATATTTAAAATTTTTCGCGACCCCTCAACATAAAAAAAATTATTAACGTGAACTTTGACCTCAGTTTTTTCAAAAACATGAAGTAATGGAAAAGTTTGGAAACCATATTCAGAAGGAGCATTGAAAGATTAATCGTAACCGTGTGGTTAGATCAACGACGCATTCCAAAAATTTCAATTAAAAAAACTTCTAAAAAATAAAAAACACACTATTTTTGTGAACTTGACCTCAATTTTCTCAAACGTTTGAAAACCAGGTCCCGAACTACGGCATTTTATATCGAAACTTAGTATCTTTATCGATTTTTTATTTTCGAAAATAAAAGAAAAACTCCAGTTAAACCTGATCAGAAATAAATAATTGTTTACCAAGAATTAAAAATTATGTACCGATGTTCGGTATTGATCGAAATTTTATTCGACCACGAATCTAGATCCGTTATTCGGATCTAGATTTGGAATCAATTAAAAAGTAAATCGAAAAAAGTGGTCAGATCCCAGACGCATCCGAAAATTTCACAAACAAAGCTCTTTAAAATGCACAATAATATGTTTTTGTGAACTTTGCCTTTAATTTTCTCAAAAACCTAACATACTAGAAAAATTTGGAACCCAGAACGAACTGTCAGATCCAAGACTCAGCCAAAACACTTCACAAATAAGTGTTGGGCATCCCGAGAAATTAACAACTGCACAGTGATTAAGGAGGGACCTTAAGTGATGGAAAAAGTGTTTTCTTTACTAAAAGTATTTGTATATTTTTATAACACAACAATAAAAAAATGTGTTTTTTTGCGACCCCACTGAAACTCTTCCGCGAACCCCTAGAGGGTCGCGACCCACCGTTTGAGAACCATTGCCCTAGAGGGTCGCGACCCACCGTTTGAGAACCATTGATATAAAGCATAAAGAGTTAAAATACCTCAATTCAACCGAAAAAGTAGCATTTTTGACCTTACCCCTTTCGAATTTTATGAAACTTAAAATATAGTTGGGCCCTTACAAAAAAAAAAATTACGTTAGAGGGCACCTTTCACTTGCGATTTTGAACTTCTTCTGAGATAAGAATGTTGCATTTGCTTAGCAAAAGTACAAAAAACCCGGCAAAAAATGCCGTTTTTCTTAGGTTGGTTTAGATCTCTAAGGGGGAACTTTTTTCCCCTTAGACCGATTTTGCCCATTTTCGAACTTAACCTGCCTAGGAATATAAGACATATTCGTGCCAAACTTCGGAAGTCTAGCTCTTTTATTTTGGACTGTATCGTGTCTTCCACATACGGACGGACAGACGGACATCGCTAGAATGTCTTAGAATCGATCACTGATCAATAATATATATACTTTATGGGGTCCTACACCGATATTTCGATGCGTTACACACGGAATGACAAAGTGAGTATACCCCCATACTGTAGTTGGAGGGTATAAAAATTGTAAACAGTTAAAATAACTGAAATATCGTTTGTTTTTACGGAATGTCTGGTCATTTATTAACGTTTAAAAATAACTGAAAAAGTATGTTGTTTCAAGTGAAATATAAGTAGTCCGTTTTTTAAAAGGAAAAATGATTGTTTTAAATGTTATTTCAGTTGAATTTACTTACAAAATATTTTGAGTGTATGAATAAAATAGTTTGATCATGTATAACAAGAAATAAATTTAATGTTAAATTTTTTTCTACTCATCATTTTGAGTAAATAGGCGTCAATAGTAAAAGACTGAAAAAGGTCAATTTCCCCCCATACAAATCGGCCCCCCCCTAAAAATGAGTTTGGGCCGCTAAAAATAACACGTGTCGAATTAATTTTCGTTCGGAACAATATATCCAAATTTCATGAAGATCGGAGGGTGACACCAGGGAGACTCTCCTTGTTAGCACTAACATTTTGGAAAAAAGGGCGCCAAGTGCCAGATTACCACTTTTTTAAAATCTTCTAGCATTTTTTTCAAAAATTAAATTTTTTGTTTAATTATAAAAATATTTTCCCTGCGGCGCGGAACTTTCTTTATACCCATATGTATTCAATTCTATTTAAAAGAACCATCGCATTTGAACAACATAAATTTTATAATTAAGTAGAGCTCTGAAAGACCTAAAGCAACTTTTTCCAAGTTGCTTTAATGGAGCCCTTCAGTAAAGCATGCAATACCTTTTAGATTTCATGATTGTGATCTCGACATTTTTAACAATTACTCGCGGTGTGCATTTCGCCTTGCAGCAAATGTAATATTTTAAAATGAAATAACTCCCAAACTTAAAAATGTAATACCTTCCAAAAAAAAAAATAGTTCCGCAGATTTGGGAATTATTTCATTATATAAAAAAAAAATCGGGCCTAAATTCATTTTTTCTTGGGACTTATTTCGCGGCACCCAATTAAAATTCTGGAATCCCAAAAATCCCACTGTATAAAAAATAAAAAAAATATAAATTCAGAAATCCCAGTTAAAATTCGGAAAACCCAATTGAAAATCAGATATCCAAATTCAAATTACCAAAAGATTATTTAAAATTCAAAAATTCCAACTGAAATTCAGAAAACCCATTAGAAATTTGCAAAACCCAGTCGAAATTCAGAAAAATTAAATTGAAATTAAGGAAAACCAATTTAAATTTAGAAAACCTAGTTGAAAAAGAGAAAACCTTTTTGAAATTCAGAAAATTCAATCAAAATTAAGAAAGCCATTGAAAAATTCAGAAATACAAATTAAAATGAGGAAGTGATTAATCAAAATTCAAAAATCGCAATTGAAATTCAGAAAACCCAATTAAAATTGAAAAACGCAATCGAAATTAAAAAAAAAAATTAAATTGAGAAAACCCAATTGAAATTAAGAAGATATGTGTAACGGTTATTATTAAAAATCATTATTTCGTCACCTAAAATGCAAAAGGCCCTAACTAACATTTTATTAATTTTACAGGAGAAGCAAAAAACAGTATTGACTGATATTTGAAATTTGTTAATAACTTTGTTGTTTTTAATGAATTTGGCTAAAATTTTGTGAGGGCGTTCTTTTAATAAATATGAATCAACCAAAAAATATTAAAAAAGTTTTTTTTTTGTTAGTCCATCGGCGATTGCCCAAATCGCATGTTTTAAAATTTTGGCTATATAATCGCTAATTTTTATTATGCAACCCTAATTTTTTGTGGAGACGTGTATGTTGATAAAATAATCCAGAACCAATAAAAACAGTTTTTGAATTTTTTGTTAGTTAGGGCCTTTTGTATTTTAGGTGACGATTTGTTGATTAAATAAAAGAAAAATTAAAAAAAAAAATCTAGCACTTTTTTTGGTCTGTAGAGCATTTTAGCACTTTTTACTGCCATTTAGCATTTTTTTAAAATTATTTTTTGGCAACACTGCTACTCATTTATGTGTAAGCGAAAAAATAATATTTTAATCAGAACAAAGGCCTTGGCTTTGACGTGTTTTCCCATAGTCTGGGAACAAACGTCAAAGAAAAAAGTCTTTGTTGTAATTTAACTTTAAAAAGTAATGAAATTTATTGCTTGCCTATAAAAACAATTTTTTTTATATTTATAATAAAAATGTACCTAATGAGAATTCTGCACCCAAAAAAAACGTGGGTATTTAATACTAAAAATTTAACTAAATTTTAGTCCAAAAGGACCTAGTGCAGAAATTGGTAACCAATACTAAAATTTTTTACTAAAATTATTGAAAACCAGTAAAAATTACCAATTTTAGTACTTTTAAGTTACTAAAATTAGTAAATTATTAGTAGATTTTGGTAGAAAATCACTTACTAAACCTTTTACTGTAGAATTATTTTGAGTGTGGGTGTATTCACATGCTATTCTATAAATAACCCTTAAAACAATATGAAATTAACTAATTTTTAGGAAAAATGTCCTCATCAAAAATGTTTTTTTTAAACTAAACAAGACCGACCATATAATACCCTACACCAGAGTTTCCCGGAAAATGGGTTCGATGGACCGATTAGATCTTTATTTTGTCAAATCTTTAATAAGTGTAAAAAACACTCTCAAATCAAATTTGAGTGAAATAGGCTTCTATTTATTGACAATAAACCGCTTTACCTGAATATCGGGCGAAATTTTCACAAGGGTCCTAAGTCCAAAACTGGTCCGATGATTATCAGATTTGATAAGGTTATTTAAGTACGCGTTTAACATAAACAAACAAAATTTTAATTAAATATTTTCTATTTTCATGAAATTTGAGGGATTTATGTGAAAATCGGGATGGTGGTTTGTATGGGGGCTACAAGAAGAACTGGTCCGATTTCTTTATAATTCGGAATGGTGATTTGTGAAGACAAAACACGTTTACCTGCCAAATTTCAAAAAGATACCTATTATAATACGGTTGATAGATTCATTTAAATCAAAACTAAAGAGGACCTTTGTATTGGGGCTAGGTCTATTTATGGACCGATTTTTTTTCCAATTTCAATAGGTTTCGTCCTTGAGCCAAAAGAGGCTTAAGTTTCAAATTTCAAGTCTATTGATTAAAAATTGCGACCTGTATCATGTTTACATCGTTTACATGGACAGACAGACAGACGGACAGACAGACAGACAGACGGACGGACGCACATCGCTAAATCAACTCAAAAAGTGATTCTGAGTCGATCGGTTACTTAAAGGTGGGTCTAGGACCAATATTTCGGGTAGTTACAAACATCAGCACAAACTCATTATACCCTGTACCACAGTGTGGTGTAGGGTATAAAAATGGGACATTTTTTCTCATTTTCTAGTACAAATTGGTCCATATTTTGAAGAAAAATATGGACTATAAAGTAGGAATACATGCAGAGCTTCGAAGAATGAAATCCTTTTCGAATGAATTCTCAAAAAAATCCATTCCATTTTCATAGTCAGTGAATGCATTCGATTTCATAAATCAACATTGAATGCAGTCCTTGGAATTCATTCGATCGAATGGAAAAAAATTAATGCATTCGATTTTTTGTTCATTCGATTTAGAAAAATCGAATGCATTCGATTTTTTATCATTCCACTGCGAATGCAATCGATTTTTTAAATAGATAGACCAAAACGAAGCCAAATTTTGGTCCATAGTATCGCCGACTATCGTTACATAGGATGACCCTAATGGGCTCTAATTTTGAATACAAAAAAATTGGTGTTCCCGAAAATTTAAAAAATGCACATATTAGGCAGTTAATACACGACAAAAAGTGTGAAGAGTGTTGGCGATACTATGGACAAAAAATTTGCTCCGTTTTGCTATATCTTGGTTAGTTTTTTAAAGTTTTTTATGCAATGAATGAATAAGCCATTCGATTTTTCAAATTGAATTAAAATAAAATCGATTGCATTCGCAAGTAAATACATTCGATTTTTAAAAGTCGAATGAAAAAATCGAATGCATTTGATTTTTGAAAGTCGAATGAAAAAAACATCGAATGCATTCTATATTTATAAATCGAATGAGTCTAAAGTGAATTCATTCAATTCACTAAAATTTTCATTCAGAATGCCAAATCGAATTATGGAATGAAATCCTTCGAAGCCCTGAATACATGGCAATGGAGCTAAATCATTATCAATTTTCCTTGGAATTAGTTAATTTTCCCATTTTTTAGTTAGTTTTTTTTTCTGAATGTATTAAAGATTTAACAAAAGATAAATCAAATCGATCCATGTTTGGACTTGGTAACCATTTTCCGGAAAGCACTGGCGTAGGGTGTGATATGGTCGCTCTTTACCGACTTTAATTTTCTTAAATGTTCTTAATTCATCTACGTAATGTAGCCTTTCAGGTAAATAGAACAACTTGACATGTTCTGAACGAAACTTTTGTGCTGGAGGTAAGAGTGTTGGTACTTTTTGAAGAAAAAATCTCCAATTTGGTCTAATGCCAAATACATTAATGTGTCATTCACACTTGCTGTTTTAAAGTGTTCAAGAGTGAGATGTTTAAAAAGTCTTTGTTCTGTGTCCATTACGTTTTTATTCTGTTACTGGTGTTTTGTTGAACAACTTGTTTAAGTTTGCAAGTGTGAATGCCGTATAATATGGAGTTCACACTACAGAATTTGTACTCGTTTAAGCCACTTGTTTAAAAAAGTAAACAAAATCGTTCACACTACATTTTGCGTGTTTAACGATTAGTGTTTAACGTTTGTAAACAAACGCACATAACCTAATTCTGAAAAAAATTGCAAAAATATTTCTAAAACCCTTTAAAACTTTGGCGGATCACAAGATATTTAATTTTTTGATAACATTTACATAACACCACTACATGGAACACCTTTTTATTGACTCATCCCAAGTAAATAGGAAGATTTTTCTGTTTTTTGTTCCGGACCTGTCCGAAGCTGTTTGCATATTTATACTTCGATGGAAGGGAAAATTCACTATGCAGCTTTTCCAATATAATTATAAATAAAACACACACTTTTTTCAGATTTTTCTGTATTTTTTATTAGTTTTTTAAATATTTATAATTTATCAATTTTCCAATGTTTTGCTACGAAAATGGAGGACCGATACAGAAGCTGGTTGCTATGAAATCTTTTTTTTTGGCATAGAATAAAGAAAAATTAAAAGGAAATATACCGAACCCTGCCTTTGAAATGTTTTGCGAAATGTTCAACAGGGAAACAAGTCGAATTTGATTGTTTAGCTAAACAACCAAATGTATGGGGGAACAAGTCAAATTTTGATTGTTTAGCGCTTAAACACTCATGAGATGTTTAAAGTCGGTAGTGTGAACTCCATATAAGTTACCTCAAATTTGTTGAACTGTTTTATGAATATTTTGAAAAAAAAAAATTATTATACATATTTTATTTTCTTTATTGTCTAAAAAGTATTCAAAAATTTTAAAATTTATTATCTTTAAAACTAATTTATTTACATTTATTTTTTGTATTAAAATCTACTTAAACAATTTAAAATGTTGATGTTCTACAAATAATATTTTCTTTTGGCAACTCTAGCTGTTACTAAGTTTTTTGTTTTATACAATTACTAAAAAACTAATTTTAAATTTAATTAAATTTAATTATTAATTAGAATATTTAATGTGTTCATAATACGAGGTACCACCATCACTACCGCCACCACCCGAACTATTTGTACCGCCCACGCTTATTTGTTGCTGTGATTCATGTTGATGCAGTGGAGAAGTAGAAATTGTACCGTAAGGTGTCGTTATCGAAGGTAAATAAATCGGTTTACGATCAATTAATAATGACGACGAGGATGCTGATGATGTGGGCGGTAAAGATGATGAAGCTGATGTTGGTGGTAATGATGGTGGAGGTGTCACTGATGAATTGTGATGTGGATTATGATGATGCTGTTGGTGATGATGATGATGAGCATGGTGTGATGACGACAATGAAGACATTTGTGATAGAGACATTGAACGTAAACCTGGAAAGAAAAAAATGGAATAATGTTAATACAATTTTTGTATTGAAACATACGATATCAAATAGGTTAATAAACATTCACTTTCTAAAAAATTTTTCAAGGAAAAAAGTTTTTAAATTCGGAAATCTGAGACTTTTTCTATAGGAAAAATGTCTCAGAATTTGAGCCTATTTCCATAGGAAAATTGGCTCAGAATCTGAGAATTTTTCTATAGAAAAAATGTCTCAGAATCTGAAACTATTTTTTTAGGAAAAACGTCTCAGAATCTGAGACTTTTTCTATAGGAATCTGAAACTATTTTTTTAGGAAAAATGTCTCAGAATCTGAGACTTTTTCTATAGGAAAAATGTCTTAGAATTTAAGACTTTTTCTATAGGAAAAGTGTCTCCGAATGTGAGACTTTTCCTATAGGAAAAATGTCTTAGAATTTGAGGAAAAATGTCTCAGAATCTGAGACTTTTTTTATAGGAAAAATGTCTCAGAATCTGGGACTTTTTTGATAGGAAAAATGTCTCAGAATCTGAGACTTTCTATAGGAAACTGTCTCAGATCCTGAGACTTTTTCTATAGGAAAAACGTCTTAGAATCTGCGACTTTTTCTATAGGAAAAATGAATCAGAATCTGAAACTTTTTCTTTAGGAAAAATATCTCAGAATCTGAGACTTTTCTATAAGAAAAATGTATCAGAATCTGAGACTTTTTCTATAGAAAAACTGTCTCAGAATCTGAGACTTTTTCTATAGAAAAACTGTCTCAGAATCTGAGACATTTTCTATAGAAAAACTGTCTCAGAATCTGAGACTTTTTCTATAGAAAAACTGTCTCAGAATCTGAGACATTTTTTCTATAAAAAGTTTCAGATTCTGAGATATTTTTACTATGGAAAAAGTCTCAGATTCTGAGACACTTTTTCTATAGAAAAGTTGTCTCAGAATATGAGACTTTTTCTATAGAAAACTGTGTCAGAATCTGAGACTTTTTCTATAGGAAAAATGTCTCAGAATCTGAGACTTTTTCTATAGGAAAAATGTCTCAGAATCTGAGACTTTTTCTATAGGAAAAATGTCTCAGAATCTGAGACTTTTTCTATAGGAAAAATGTCTCAGAATCTGAGACTTTTTCTATAGGAAAAATGTCTCAGAATCTGAGACTTTTTCTATAGGAAAAATGTCTCAGAATCTGAGACTTTTTCTATAGGAAAAATGTCTCAGAATCTGAGACTTTTTCTATAGGAAAAATGTCTCAGAATCTGAGACTTTTTCTATAGGAAAAATGTCTCAGAATCTAAGACTTTTTCTATAGGAAAAATGTCTCAGAATCTGAGACTTTTTCTATAGGAAAAATGTCTCAGAATCTGAGACTTTTTCTATAAGAAAAATGTCTCAGAATCTGAGACTTTTTCTATAGGAAAAATGTCTCAGAATCTGAGACTTTTTCTATAGGAAAAATGTCTCAGAATCTAAGACTTTTTCTATAGGAAAAATGTCTCAGAATCTGAGACTTTTTCTATAGGAAAAATGTCTCAGAATCTGAGACTTTTTCTATAGGAAAAATATCTCATAATCTGAGACTTTTTCTATAGGAAAAATATCTCATAATCCGAGACTTTTTCTATAGAAAAAATGTTTCAGAATCTGAGACTTTTTCTATAGGAAAAATATCTCTGAATCTGAGACTTTTTTGTAGGAAAAATGTCTCAGAATCTGAAAGATTTCTATAGGAATAATGTCCTAGAATCTTAGACTTTTTCTATAGGAAAAATTTCTCATTATCTGATGCTTTTTCTATAGGAAAAATTTCTCAAAATCTGATACATTTTCTAAAAAAAAATGTCTCAAAATCTGAGACTTTTTGTATTGAAAAAAGTTCTCAGAATCTAAAACTTTTTTTAGAGCCTTTAGAGCAATAGTTGAGTTATCCAGTTTATAAGATTCTCAGGACCCTATAAGGCCCCCAATTTTAGTATCTCAAAAACTAAGCAAGGCGAAAAGGACAAAAGTTTTGGATCAAAATCTATGGCGACCCTTAAAGGACCCAACAGGGTCTCAACTTAACAGGGTCTGGACCCATGGAGTCCGAAACCAATGGGGTCTAAATCCATTAAATAAATAATAAAAATTTTCCCAATTTCTAGTTAAAATTGGCATAAAATTAAATTACTTTTTTCCCCTTATTTTTTGGAAAAATATAAACTACACTCTAAAAAAATGAGTCCAGTTTCCTACTATAAATTGGGTAAATTTCAACAAATTCAAAAATTATACTACTATAAATTGGGTAAATTTCCAATAATATTAAGTAGAATTACGCAGGGTGTAAATTTACCCAATTTATAGTAAGAAACTGAAATCATTTTTTTAGAGTGTAGTTTATATTTTAATCAGACAAGGAAAAACAATAAAATTTAAAATTCGTTATTGATAAAATTCAATTTTGAATTTTTCAAAAAATTCAAGAAAGAATTTTAAATATAATTCTTAAAAATTTTATTTTAAATTCTTAGAAGAAATAAAATTCAAAAAAATTTTATTTAAAATTCTTTAAAGAATTTTATTAATAAAAAAAAAGAATTTTATTTCCATAATAACAAATATATTTTGAACAAATAAATATTCAAACCAGAAGTAAAAAAAAATTAAACCAAAAATAAAATTCAAAAATAAAATTCAAACCAAAAATAAAATTCTTTTTTTTTAGAATTTTATTTTTGGAAATAATAAAATTCAAATGTTTTTGAGAATTTTATTTAAACAAAAATTTTATTTCAAATACCTTATGAATTTTAAATAAAATTCGAATTTTTTCCTTGTCTGATTTTAATTAGAGTGTAAAGCGAATAAAAAAATTCTTTGGAGCTCAAAATTTAGTTAGTTTTCCTATTTTTTTGTTCACTTTTTTTTTAAGTGTACGATGGTACAATTTTCGTCTTCTAATTCCCAATGGGAGTAGAGTCGAATATTTATTAATATTTAAGTTTATTTATTAATATTTCAGTTTGTCATTAAAATCCCTTTGCTACTTGTAGTATAGGGTTTTTTATATTTGCTAAATAATCTTGATAATGGAATCTGTCAAATTTCGAAACACATGTCGATTAAGTCTTGCAAAAATCATTAACATAAATAAATTTACAACAGAAAAATAATTTTCTTGAAAATTATTCTATGAGAATATCATAGTTTTAATTAGTAAAGGAAATAAAGACCTCGAGCTTGAATAAATCTACTCAAAATATAATATTTTAAAGGTTGAATAAAACAATTTTTATTTTTTAATAAAAATTAATCGGAATTTTTTTCAAAAATAAAATCTTGTCAATAAAAACTTTTCTTGAAATCAGGCTAACCCCAGCAAAACTTGGTAGTGACACCTCATTACCATTCGCATTACTTAGTAATGTAAGATAATTACCTTAAGCATTTTTTTTAAATGTAAAATAATGACTTGTCTAAGTCATCATTATTACCCTATTTCCACTCCCTGAAATTTGCTCCCATCACATCCCCAATAGTTTTTGATCTCTAACATTTTTTTCAAATACACCTAAGCACTGGGTCCACTCTCTAAGGGCGCTACAAAGATTACATTATTATTAAAAATGTTGAGGTGGAAAAATTATAAAGGGTCGGTCACTATTGGGACAGTTAGAGCAGTTAGAGCAGTTTTATAAAAATATAATCTTTATATGAAAGCACCCTTAGTGAGTGAACCCCTGTGCTAAGGTGTGTTTGAAAAAAATGTAAAAAATTAAGGGTCGGTCTTACATTTTATCCATGTAAAACTGCAGAACATTATGGGGCTTTTTGTGGAGTTTTTATGACATGCAATTCGAAAAAGATCAATTGTAATTTGATTTTTTTTTACATTAAAAAAAATGGTATATAAGATTCGGCACAGTCCAATGCAAACATACAGTCCCTAACATGTTTTAATTGAAGTTAACTTTAATGACTGCAAAACGCTTAACATTTATAATTTTATAGTTTTCACAATTTATGATTTTTACATCTGATTGACATGATCACCCTGATCGTTTTTGATCATTACAAAAAAATGTTGTTAATGATGATAATTATGAAGTGGATGCTACACTTACCATTGTCTATATTATAAGTGGCGCCTGTTGGTGATGAACCATATGGTTTGTAACCATTACTGGCTGCAACAAGTGAAGCTGTCGCATAATCTAAGCCGGAATTTGTTTGTAAAGCAGCCGCTGCGGCTGCTGCAGAGCTAGCGGATAGGGAGGGGGCAGGTGATGAACTACTGGTAGACACATTGGAAATAGCATGAGCCAGAGGAGGAGTAGGACTATTATTATTTTGTAATGTCGTTGAAGCTGTTATATTTGAATATTGAGGTAAAGTATTCTGAGCATGGCTATGAGCATGAGGACCCCAAGCATCGGTAAAACCGCCCGAAGCTGATGCTGATGGATATTCATATGATGTAAAAGCTTGAGTTGCATAAAAATTTGGATTATCCTAAAAGAGATGGCAGAGAAAATTGTGCTATTGTTAAATTTTTGATAAATTGTTATTTTCTAAATCTTACCATTCCTGTATCGTAGGCATTTGAAGCATAAAAACCATTTGCTGCTGCATACGGTTTAACTTTCAATTTGGATCTATAACCTCTGGGTCTACGGCGCAAACTACCTTCATCTTCAAACATATAGGCTGAATTTTGTTCTATGGTCCAATAGTTACCTTTGCCCGGTTTTCCCACACCCATTCCTTTGGGTAATTTTTTAAAACATTCATTTAAGCTGAGATTATGGCGTACCGAGTTCTTCCAACCTACATAAGGGCCACGAAAGAAATCAAATCTGAAAAGGAAAGAATAGAATAGAAAAAATATAAAATTAAAATTGAAACCTTTTATTTGTGGATTATTATTTTAATAGAGCGATTCATGACACACACTCAAAAATTTGTTAATAAAAAGTTCTAGAACTTCTTTAGTAACTTCTTCAAAAGTAAGTGAATTACTTTATTTCACTGAAAAATTTAATAATTTCACATCCCTAGTAAAAATGTATACATTTTTTTTATATATTATCTGATATTATTACACTGTGCTACAGTGAAAAAATACTTCTGATGTGACATAGTATAGGTTGTTGGTCTTGTCAAGTAGATTACAAAAATGCCCATTAAACTTGCCAGACACCCTCAAATTTTAGAGTTATTGTCAAAAAACGTTTTTTTGGGACTTTTCTCACTAAACCTTGTGTAATTCCAAAAATTTTCAACCGATTTTAAATTTTTAAACTGTTTTGGATAGACAAGGGATAGGGATTTCCATGTGTGTGAATTGGTCCATACGTTTAAGAAAGATATCTATTGATTTTTCTATAAAATCAATTTTTTTTGTTATTTGTTGAAAATTTTTCAAGTTTATCGATTTTTTTCTGCTATAGTTCGTTTAACAACCTTTATATTTATGAGCGTTTTTTTAAAGATAATTTAATTCTATATACGATAAGCTTTATCCTGAAAAAATCGTATAATAATTGACAGAGTTGCGATAATTTTTCTAAAAAAGAAAATTAAGATTTTGCAGGAAATCGCCGTTCATATAAGCCGGGCAAAAAAATTAATTTATCATAAATGGTCATGTACAATATTTTTAAAGGTTTCTGGCGCGCTGAATCCGAATCTGGTCTTTAAATTGCTCTACCTCGTCAGGTTTTTGAGATATTTAACATAAATTGATATATCAAAAACTTAATAAGATAGCGCAATTTCAAGGTCAAATTCGAATTCAGGAGGTTAAAAACCTTTAAAATAATGATACGCGACCTCTCAGTATGTTCGTTTATTTTTTTATTTTTATTGCCTGGGTTATCCGCACGGCAATTTCATAAAAAATCTTAATTTTCTTTTTTAGAAAAATTATCACAACTCTGTCAATTGTTATCCGATTTTTTTGGCATAAATCTCATCGTATTCACAATTAAATTTTCTTTAGGAATATGTTTATTAATATAAATGTTGTTGAACAAACTATAGCAGAAAAAAATCGATAAACTCAAAAAATTTTCAAAAAATAAAAAAAAAATTAGATATTGTTGAAAAAATCAATACATATTTTCTTATATGTATAGACCAATTCACACATATGAAAGGCCCTATCCTTCTTCTATCCAAAACAGTTGAAAAATTTAAAATCGGTTTAAAAATGTTTAAGTTACA
Source organism: Pegoplata infirma (assembly GCA_963921195.1). NCBI lineage: Eukaryota > Metazoa > Arthropoda > Insecta > Diptera > Anthomyiidae > Pegoplata > Pegoplata infirma. Next base: position 137,249,274 of record OY992539.1, read on the forward strand.
CGTGGTTTAGTGAGAAAAGTCCCCAAAAAAACGTTTTTTGACAATAACTTTAAAATTTGAGGGTGTCTGGCAAGTTTGATGGGCATTTTTGTGATCTTTTCAATGAGACCAACAACCTTAACTACCTCATTTTAAAAGTATATTAGATTTTGTGTTTTTTGTAGCACAGTGTTATTAATGATTGAATGTAACTTCATCTGATTTTGTCCATTCCTTTAAAATTTAAAATTGTGATTTCTACACTCAAAATAATAACTCTGTAAAATGACTATTATCTCAATTCAACAGATATTTGACAGAGTTTTCTGTCAAAATACAGATTTAAAGAAAATACTTTGTATTTTGTTGTGACAAAAAAACAAAGTTTCATCTGTTATTAGGGTTGCCAGAATTTTATTTCGAAAATGCGGGACAAACTACCAAAAATTACAAAAATGGCGGGATTTTAAAAATTTTCGCGGGACAAAATTATTTTTATGAACAAAACTGAAAAATTTAGCAGCATGTTGTCGAATTTTATTGTTTTTAATAGAGACTACCAACCTCTAGTGCATTTTTAAATAGAAAACGTGTTTTTGTTTTTCAAAAACATTTTTTTCGCGCTGGTTTAGAGACTAATTTAGCTAAAGTAAATACAACGCTGGATCAGAATTACTGCATGGAAATTTTATGAATATTTTTTCCGGAATGTACTCTATATTGTGCAACTTTTGACGTATTTTTTTTGAAAATTTTTTTTTTTTAAACAAACACTAAGATTGTAAACTTTTTTGTTATACACAATTCACACCTGAGGTGAACTCTTGTTCGAACAAGATTTCGATCATATGGTTGTGTATAAAATGATGCAGACCACATGATCGGATCTCGTTCGAACGAGATTTCACTTCAGGTGTGAATAGGCTTTTATTTTTTCCTTAAAAAGATTCTAAATCCACATAATTTGGGCGGCAAGGTAAAACCAATTTTACAAAAGCTTACAAATATAGCTTTTAACTTAGGCTTTTAAAGTAAAAAATAGTTTTTGTTAAAAAAAACTTGCAAAAAAAGCGGGAATATGGAATCCCGCGCGTGACGCGGGAATCGGTTATGAAAAGCGGGACAATCCCGCCAAATACGTCTGGCAGCCCTATCTGTTATATTACTTTTAACTTTATAATCTTAATTTTACAGATAATTAACAGAGTTTTCTGCTAAAATACAGATTAAAGCGAAACACTCTGTATATTTTATAACCAAAAAACTATTTTTTTCTGTATTTTTACTTATTTCTAAGTAATCTTAATTTCATAGTTAAAAACAGACTTTTCTGTAAAAAAAACAAAATTTTATCTGTATTTTTTTTAAGAAAATGTTAAGAAAGTACCAAAAAAAAAAATCTTTTCAAAAATCTTATAAAAATTTTATAAAATAACATTTATTTTACAAAATTCTGTAAATTTACAAAGTTTTTTTCTGTAAAATTTTGGTTGCATCAAATGCATTTTACAAATATATATAAATTTACAGAGTTTTTCTTTGCTAAATGGTGTTTTATTTAACCAATATTTTACTAGAAACTCTGTTAATTAACAATTTTTTTTGTCAAAATCATTTTACAGAGTTTTATAGTAAAATTACCAAGAAATGTTGCTAGCTGGAAAAGTATGGTGTACTCTGTTAAATTAGCAGAGTTTTTCTGTAATTTAACAGAGTGATTATTTTGAGTGTATATACAAAATATTTATTTATTGAATTTTTAACATATAATTACAAATCATATACTAAATTTGCCTAGCCGAGACGGGTGACAATGACCATTGTCTCGTTGCAGTGAAACAGACCAAGGACTCTGGTTTGAATCGAACCCACGACCCTCAGACTCATACACTCAAAATAATACATTAGTAGATTTACTAATTTTTTTGCTAATGCTGGTTAGCTAAGTTTTAGCAAATTTTTAGTTGAGATTAGCATGTTAGCAAAAATATCTTGTAAACTTAATTTAGCGCATTAGCAATTTTAAACAAAATTTGAACTCATTTTTTTGCTAAATTTAAAATTGAGTTGACCAAATTTTTACAAGCTTTTTTGCTAAAATTAGAAAAAATTAATGGTGAATTTTTTTTTTATTTTCAGAAAACTTAAAATGGCGCTATCTCGGAAACTAAGCCAGATAGAGCAAAATTAAGGCCATTTTTGGTTCTCTTCTCATGTGTGGACCCTAATGGGTCCTAACTTTGGATCCAAAAAAGTTAGCATTCCCGAAAATTTTAAAATGCTCATATCTCGGTAAATATTGCCGACACAATAAAATCACGTACCTCAAAAACTAAGCAAGGTAGAGCGAAACGGACACAAATTTTGGATCAAAAACTATGACGATTTTTAAGGAACCCAACTAGGTCTAGGCCCATCGGGGTCTGGACATATCGGGTCCGAACCCAATGGGGTCCTCAAATGTGTATGAACTAAGTTGAAATAAAAAAAATTTCAGCTAACTAATTTTTGGCAAAACATTTTTGCTAACTTTACCAAAAAATTGTGGGTTTAAAATCAGCAAATTTTTTTGTAGGTTTACAAGCTTTTTTTGCTAACATTACAGTTTTTTTTTTTTTTTGAGTGTAGAATAAAACGCTACCAACTAGTCTTCTGAGGCGCCTATATACAAAATATATTTACCTGACAAATTTCGAAAGGATATCTTTTATAAGGTTATTAGAGTCATTTGAGCTAACAAAACTTGAAAGCTAGGTCTAAACATGGACCGATGTTTTCCATTTTCAAAGGGCTTCGACTCAAAAGTATTTCTAAGTCTATCGGTATGCTTGAAGGTAGGTCTAGGATCAAATGAATGAAGAGATGAATATGCATTTATATTTTTGTTAGATCGTTAGCGATTTGTCATTTAAATTCCGTTTGTAGTATTTTTTATATTTGACAATGGAATCTGTAAACAAGAGTCGACTAAGTCTAGCCAACATAAATAAATTTAAAACAGAAAAATATTTTTTTTTAAAAATTATTCTAGGAGAATAGCATAGTTTTAATTAGAAAAGGAAATAATGACCTCGAGTTAGAATAAACCTACTCAAAATATAACATATTTTAAATTCTTATTTTTTAATAAAAATTAATCAGAATTTGATTAAAAAAAAATGTTGAGATTTTTTTTTAATTTCTAAATAGTGCCTACGGTCAGTACCGTAGTACCGGGAATACCGGTATTCCAGGTTCTCGGTATTACCGGGAAATGGTACCGGTTTCCCGGTTCTTAATTCATTCCCGGTATTCCCGGGAATAACGGTATTCGCGGGAATAACGGTATTCGCGGGACTACCGGTATGTATATTTTTTAAAATTTTGTACAATTAAAATTTTTTCTTTGCTTTTACCAAAAAAAAATACAAAACATGTGAAAAGCACCATTTCCATTTATTTTTTTTAATTTAAGAAAAAATAGTTACATGATTTTTAAATAATTTTACAAACACAACTAAATATTACTGAAATAGTATTTCAGAAATACTGATTAAATTGTGTAATTTAAATATTTGATGGTATAGTATTTTTTTGGTTTTTGAGAACCGGTACCAGGATCAGAACCGGGAATACCGGTATTCCCGGGAATATATCCAGAACCGCGAATACCGGTATTCCCGGGAATACCGAGAACCAGGAAATAGGCACTTTTTCTAAACGTAGGAAAAAACGCCTTTTTTGGAAATTTTTTGATAAATTTCAAATGGCGATATCTAGAAAACCGCTCAATCTTAGAAATTTTTGATATTCATATTCTGCATGGGGACATTATTAGTGAAATCAATCATGAATATTCTTGACCCCCTCCGATATTGATGAAATTTGGTTAAGTTCTTACACTACGTAAAAAACTAACAAATGCAAATTTTCAGCCCTCTAACAATAAGTCAACAGGGGCCGAAAATACGGAGGGTCAAAATTTCCCCCAAAATCTCCCAGTTGCGACACTTTACACCGTAAAAACTTATTATCGTTGGTTCTATTATAGCTAGAAAGCCCATTTTAGTTTGTTTTGAAGCTCATAATATGCTCTATAAGACTTACCATAACCAAAAAATTTTCGAAAAAAATAAGGGTTACCTCCCTTATTTTAAGGTCGTGATAAAGGGAGGAGAAAATGGGGAGGATGGTATCCCCCGATTTTTTTTTACTTGATAATCTTATAGAGAAAGTCCTTAAGAATATTTTCTAAAATTTTTAAGTTGGACCTTAAAAATTTAATATCATATGTGCTATTGTAGCTACAGAGTCCATTTTTGTTTGTTTTAAAGCTTATAGTACGCTCTACAATACCTACCTTAACCAAAAAATTTTAGAAAAAATGGAAGGGTGCTCCCCTTATTTAAAGGTCGTAGCAAATGGGGGAGAAAATGGGGGAAAGTATCCCCGATTTTTTTTGTACTTGGTATTCTCAAAGTGCAAGTCAAAATGAACATATCTGTCATATACATATGTTCACACCAAATGTCAAATCTAAGAGAAATGTCAAATGTAATGAATATTCAAAAATAAAGTCTTATGTTAGTCTGTAAAGAGAACTCAAAGCGTGTATTTATTTGTAACATTTTGGCGACGAGTCGGAGTTAACCTCACTTTTTACAGTACAAGTGAAGGAAAATATTTTATTTTATAAAAAATGACTTCACCAGTGGAAACAGCGGCTGTTGTGTTTAATTTTGAAGCGTTTGACCCAAAGACGACAACATGGGCTCGATGGGTAAAACGATTTGAGACCGCAGTGAATATTTATAATGCGGGTACGAGTGTAGAAAAGCGCCGTCAACTTATTATGCATTACATGGGTGCTACTACGTACAACGTGCTGTGTGACAAACTTCCCAGAGAACCTGAAGGTATCACGTACACGGAAATAGTCAAAAAATTATCGGAGCATTTTGATCCAATTCCAAATGAAATATTGGAAAATTACAGATTTCATTTAAGGAAACAAAAGCCTGAGGAATCGTGTGCAGATTTTTTGACATCATTGCGGCGTTTGGCAGTAAATTGTGGTTTTGGTGATTATTTAAATACTGCCCTCAGAAATCAATTTGTATTTGGGTTAAAAAACCAAAATATCCAAAACAGATTGCTTGAGAAGAAAACATTAACATTGGATGAAGCATCAAATATGGCGTGTTCTTCTGAAGTCGCAGAAAAAGGTGGTATTGAATTACAGCGGCAAATAGAAAATGGTGATAAAGGTGTAGTAAACAAAGTACATAGTGCAAAATACAAGAACAAGACTGTTAACTTACAGAACACTAATACATCATCAAATTTTAATAAACAGAAAAATGCAACGAGTAAGAAAAACAAATGTTTTCGCTGTGGCAAGGTTGATCATATGGCAGACAAATGTAAATACAAAGACAAGATCTGTCATTTTTGCAAAAAGGTTGGTCATTTGCAGGTTATGTGTTTTAAAGCAAATAAACAGGTGAACAAAATTGATGAAGGCGAAACTAATAAAGAGATGGTAGTTGATGAATTGTTTCATGTGGAGGACAATAAAAATGATCGTGAAAAACTGAGTTGTTCGTTGAATGTAAATAATAATATGATTACGTTTGAAATCGATACGGGTGCCCCAGTGACAATAATTAGCTTGGAAGATGCTAAAAAGTATTTTTCAAAATGTGACGTTAAGGCAAGCGACATCAAGTTGTACAGCTATTGTAAAACACTAATAGATTGTCTTGGTTTCATATGGGTTGAGGTAATGTCAGATGATATTCAGATATTCCATTCCAGTTAAAATTTATATCGTACGATCGGATAGACAACCGTTGCTGGGAAGAGAGTGGTTGCGGAAAATAAAATTAGATTGGTCGGCTATGTTAGGTGATCAGCTAAAGGTAAATCAAATACATGAAAAAAAAGTGACGGACGTTGATCTAAAATCAGTAATAAACAAATTTCCAAACGTTTTTTCATCCACTCCTGGTAAAATAATTGGATTTCAAGCACATTTATATTTAAAACCTGATGCGAAGCCGAAATTTGTTAAGGCAAGACGAGTTCCATTTCCGTTGTGGGAAAAGGTGGAAAAAGAGTTGGAAAGTCAGGTGGCTGATGGGTTGTTGTTGAAGGTCGAAAAAAGTGAATGGGCAACACCAATTGTGGTTGTTCCAAAAGCTGACGGTTCCGTTCGTTTATGCGGCGATTACAAGGTGACAGTCAATCAAAGTATGGTAATAGATGAACACCCGTTACCCACAATAGAGGAGCTGTTTAGCAGAATGGCCGGGGGTATTAAATTTACTAAGATTGACTTATCGAAGGCTTATTTGCAACTTGAGGTGGACCCAGGTGACAGACATGTTTTAACTCTTAGTACACATAAGGGGTTGTACACACCGACACGATTGATGTTCGGGGTGGCATGCGCACCTGCTAAGTGGCAAAGATTGATGGAACAATTATTAGGTGATATGGATGGCGTATCGGTTTTTCTGGACGACATTAAGATAACAGCAGGTGATGACGTCACGCACATGAATCGTATTGAAGAAGTTTTACGCCGTTTAGATAAGCACAACATGCGGGTAAATTTAAAAAAATCTGAATTTATGAAAAATCAAATAGAATACTGTGGTTACGTGATCAACAAGGAGGGAATTCGACCCATGAAAAGCAAAATAAAGGCGATTCAAAATATCAAGAAGCCAAGCAACAAGGATGAGGTAAGATCATTTCTTGGACTAATAAATTATTATGGTAGATTTGTGAAAAATTTGAGTAGCATCGTATATCCATTAAATAATCTATTGAAAAATGAAGTACCATTTAAATTTGATGAAAAGTGTAATGTGGCTTTTAAGGAAATAAAAAGTCAGATGCAATCCGATACATTACTCACACATTATGACCCTAAAAAAGTTTTGGTTTTGGCTGTGGACGCTAGTCCAATTGGAGTTGGTGCAGTGTTAAGTCACGTGTTTGAAGATGGGTCAGAAAGACCATTACAATTTGCATCGCAAACGTTAAATAATGTTCAACAACGTTACAGTCAAGTTGATAAAGAGGCGTATGCCATAATTTTCGGTGTGCGTAAATTCTATCAATATTTATATGGAAAAAGGTTTATTTTGGTGACTGATAATAAAGCGATTTCACAAATATTTTCACCTAACAAGGGTATTCCTGTTTTATCAGCGACCAGAATGCAACACTATGCTATTTATCTTTCACATTTTGATTACGAAATCCGTTTAAAAAGGTCAAAAGACAACGCGAATGCAGACGCCATGTCACGACTTCCAATTAGCGAAATCTATGAGAACATTGAAGAAGTAGATGTAATTGAGTTTAGCGCTATTGAAAATCTACCAGTTACAGTAAAGGAGTTGAGTGAGTTCACTAAATCTGATAAGGAAACAGCAATTTTACGCGAATGTCTGATGTACGGTAGAGAATGTGATGGTGTAAATCGTTTTGGTGTACCCCAGGCGGAGTTTGCATTGCAAAAAGGGTGCCTATTGCGCGGTATACGTGTATACATCCCGGTACCATTACGTGAAAATGTGCTTCGTGAACTTCATACTGCTCACTTTGGAATTTCAAAAATGAAAAGTTTAGCAAGAGCGTATTGTTGGTGGAGTGGTTTAGACAAGGACATCGAACAGATGGTTTCCAATTGTGTCCAGTGTCAAATGGTTAAACCAAATCCTACTAAATTGAACCCAGTACATTGTTGGATGCCGGCAAAGCGCGTTTTTGAACGGGTTCATGCAGATTTTGCAGGTCCGTTTCTTGGCAAATATCTGTTTGTAATGGTGGATGCTTATAGTAAGTGGCCCGAAGTTCATATTATACCGAATATTACCGCTGAAACAACAATTCGTAAATGTGAGGAGATATTTGCAACGTTTGGGATACCCAACATTTTCGTAAGTGATCATGGTACCCAATTTAACTCTATGGAGTTTCAGAATTTTTTAAAACGTAATGGTATTCAACACAAGCAAGGTGCACCATATCATCCGGCAACGAACGGACAAGCAGAAAGGTTTGTTCAGACAGTGAAAAATAAGCTAAAATCCGCGAATTGTACTTCTGCTTCCATGAATAAGGATTTAACCAAAATTTTGATGGCATACAGGCGAGCTATGCATCCTGCTACAAACAAATCTCCAGCTATGTTAATGTTTGGTAGGCTGATACAATCACGATTGGAACTTTTGTTACCAACTAATATTGTCGAACATCCAATAAGACAACAAGTTTTAAAAAAGTTTACTGTTGGCGAAAAAGTAGCAGTTCGAGACTATTTGTCACATGAAAAGTGGAAATTTGGCAAAGTGGTAGCAGCAATTGGTGATCTACACTACAACATTTTGTTAAACGATGGTCGGGTCTGGAAAAGACATTTTGAACAAATGCGAAGTATTGGTGAAAATTTAGATACTACAACAAACACAATTCCGGTAGTAAATTCTTCAAACACTACAACACATCAAAATTTACCAGTTCCGAATAATAATAACGAGGAAAGAGCCGTGATTCCAGATAATATTGATGGTAATATACAACCTCCTGTTAACATCGAGGAACCTGAAGCAGTGTCTCAACAAAATAATGAAGCTGAAACTTCTTGTAGCAGTGGTAGAGAGCCGACAGAGGATAATATTCTTCGTCGATCAACGAGAGAGAGAAGACCTCCTAAGTACTTACGAGAGAGAGAAGACCTCCTAAGTACTTACAAGAGTATACAAAATGATTTCCATGTTTATTGTATATATTACTTAAATCATTTATTTTATTAATCAATCAATTTCATATTTTTCATATTTAATAATTCATTTACATTTTCAAATTAATCCTAATAAATATCATATTTTCATTGTATAATAATACATTTTTATAATAATTAAATTCCATTAAAGTTTATACATTGTTTTTGAAAAAATATATTTGAACTTTGAAATAATCTTAAGGGGTGAAGAGATGTCATATACATATGTTCACACCAAATGTCAAATCTAAGAGAAATGTCAAATGTAATGAATATTCAAAAATAAAGTCTTATGTTAGTCTGTAAAGAGAACTCAAAGCGTGTATTTATTTGTAACAATATCCTAAAATTTTTATGTTGGGACAACAATCAGATCGACCAAAATCAAAATTTTTCACAATTTCCCCCAAAATCTCCAAATCGCGACACTCTTGCCCATTACAAATTTAATATCGTGGACTGTATTGTAGCTACACAGTCCATTTTTGGTTTGTTTTAAAGCTTTAAATATGCCCTACAATATTACTATTACAAAAAAAAAAATAAAAAAAATTAGGGGTGCCTCTTGTATTATAAGATCGTGGCAAGTGGGGGAAATCGGGGGATAGTATCCCCCAATTTTTTTTTACCTTGTTTTTTTTATACAGAGTAAGTTCTAGAGAGCATATCCTGAAATTTTTATCTTGGGACAACAATGGGAGGCGCAAGAATGTCGCGATTTCACTCAGAAAAAAAACTAACTAAAAAATGGGAAAATTAACTAAATCCAAGGAATATTGATAATGATTTAGCTCCATTGCCATGTATTCCTACTTTTTAGTCCATATTTTTCTTAAAAATTAGGAACAATTTAAACTAGAAAGTGGGAAAAAATTTCCCATTTTTTAGTTAAAAAAACATTTTTGATGAGGACATTTTTCCTAAAAATTAGTTAATTTCATATTTTTATTGGTTTATTTATAGAATAGCATGTGAATACACACAGAATTCTCATTATGTACATATTTTATTTAAAATATAAAAAACGTTCGTTTCTTATGGTCAAGTAATAAATTTCATTAGTTTTTAAAGTTAAATTACAACAAAGAATTTGTCTTTAACGTTTGTTCCCAGACTATGGGAAAACACGCCAAAGCCAAGGCCTTGTTGTGATTAAAATATTATTTTTTCCCCTAACACATACATACATGTGTAGAAAAAAATGTAAACATTAAATTTATTACTTGTTATACAAGACCAAACCTTTTGTATTCATGTACTACAAATACTAAACAAAATGTGAACTACAAGCAAGCATGAAAAAAAAAAATAAATCAACTAAACAATTTCATGTTATGAAAAATTTACTAAACTTGTGGAAAAAACTTCCACAAATTAAAGAAGATAAATACGATGAACTAATTGGTAGGAAATTACGTCCTAAAACTGAATTTTTTGAACTAAATTTTGTTTTTAGAAATATGTCTTAAAAATAAAGACTTTTTTTCAATTATTTAGGGAAAATTTCTTTGGCGGTAAGAATTTCTTCCATGTATTAGGGAATTATATTTAAGGAAAATTATGGCCTATTTAACAGTCCATGAACTAAAATTTTTTCCTAAAAGTTGGGAAAATTTCCAAAATTTTAGTTAAATTTAACTAAATTGTGGGAAAATTTATAAACTGTTTTGAAGAAAATTTTTCCAAAGTTTAAGTTAATGGTTTTTTTGAGTGTTGATGATTTTGGTGGAAAATTTTTAAAAATTTTGATTTTGGTCGATCCCATTGTTGTCCCAACATAAAAATTGTAGAATATGTTCATTAGGACTTGCACTTTGAGAATCCAAAGTAAAAAAAAAATCGGGGGATACTTTACCCTAATTTACTCCACCCTTTGCCACGACCTTCAAATAAGGGGGGCCCAATTCCTTTTTTCGGAAAATTTTTTGGTTTTGGTATGTCTTGTAGAGCGTATTATAAGCTTTAAAACAAAAAATTGGCTCTGTAGCTACAAAAGCACTTATGATATTAAATTTTTAAGGTTAAAGAGTGTTGCGATTTGGAGATTTTGGGGAAAATTGTGAAAAATTTTGATTTTGAGCGATCCCATTGTCCCAACTTAAAAATTTTAGAATATATTCTTTAGGACTTTCTCTATAAGATTATCAAGTAAAAAAAAATCGGGGGATACCATCCTCCCCATTTTCTCCTCCGTATATCTCGACCTTAAAATAAGGAAGGTAACCCTTATTTTTTTCGAAAATTTTTTGGTTATGGTAGGTCTTGTAGAGCATATTATGAGCTTCAAAACAAACCAAAAATGGGCTCTCTAGCTATAATAGAATAAACGATATTAAGTTTTTACGGTGCAAAGTGTCGCGACTGGGAGATTTTGGGGGAAACTTTGACCCGCCGTGTTTTCGCCCACTGTTTACTTAGAGGGCTGAAAATAAGTGTGCATTAGTTTATCACTTTCAAGGGAAGTATCTCAACCCTTATGAACCGATTTGCCTGAAACTTAAAATATATTTTAAAGAGACGATTTTAAGGTTGGGGTGTCTCGGCTTATCGGCCATATCGGTGTTAAAAAATTTCGTTGTCCCCTTATGAAACCATGTGGACCTGCGGGAAAATTTTGATAACTTCCGAACTAACAGGAATATCGTCTAGGGCAAAAATACGGGTCGACTTAAATTTAATAAAGATTATTTCATATTTATATGAACATCGTGGGTATATGTCTTCACATAACTACCCCCCAAAATTTACACATTTTCCAGAAAAAAATGTTTAAAGAAGCCGAATTTTTTCAAGGCTATGCTACTATTGGATAGACATTAAAAAAACCTTTCTTCTCATATTAAAACATTATATAGTTTTTTAAAAAGAAATGGCTGAAAAATCCAAAAAACGATTTTTTTGCCATTTTTTGACCCATGTTTTGAACCCCTAAATCCCCGATATGGCCGATAAGCCGAGACACCCCAACCTTAGAATTGTCTCTTTTATAAATATTTTAAGTTTCAGGCAAATCGGTTCATAAGGGTTGAGATACTTCCCTTGTTAGTGTTACAACTAAACCAAATTTCATGAAAATCGGAGGGGGTCACGAAAATTTTTAGCTATTTTTGATTGATTTCACTAAGACTGACCCCATGCCAAAATTAATAAAAATGATAAAAATCCAAATATTTTTTTTTTTTTTAATTTTTCAAAATTTCAAATTTGGTGAAAATTTTCAAAAATCTAAACTTTGATCGAAGGGCGCCTCCTGTTAAAATGATCGGATTTGGCTCAAATTAAGTTAAAATAAAAGACTTTAAATCTCTCTGAAAAGGTCAAGGGAAAGAAATTTGTAAAAAAAAATTAAAAAAATTTCTTAACCTTAGGAAAAAACCGCCATGCTTTGCAAATTTAAATAGTGAATCTCGAAAACCGTTCGATTAATTTTTTTATCTGTGTTTAGCGCATTTAGGTAAATAATTTTTTTTCTTAAATTTTGTTTCTTTTAAAAGTCGAAAACTTTGATTGACGGTGCTAGGCTAATTGACCTCAAATTTGTAACACATACGTTTTGGGCCTAAGAGAATAAAATTTTTTCTGGACGCTTAAAATCGGAAGCAAATCGTTTTTACCATACAAAAAAAAAAATGTCAGTCTAATGTATCATATCAATGTTTATCAAATTGATTTTATTTAGTTTTTTTTCTATATTTTCTTGTCAAAATAAACATTTAGCCAATATAAATAAAAACAATTACAAAACTTCTATAGAATTTTATAAATTTGAGAGAATTTAATTAGGGCTTTATACATACTAGGGTGGAGAAAATTTAGCTTTTTTCGAATTTAGAAAACGTCGGGATCGGGAAAGTTGCCTTTTAGAGTCGATATTTACACACAAAAATATTGGACCTGCAGGACAATGGCTTTGGGTTATTTTTTGGACTTAAAAATCGTTAAGTTCTGAACAAAGTGAAAAAAATAGTTTTGAACTTAAAGTATTAGTTTATATTCGGACATTACTGAAAAAGTTTTTTTATGGTTAAAAAAATGTTCTTCAAAAATAACTTTTTTGTTTTAAAATTAATTTCAAATTCCAAATTAAATAATACGATAATTGAAAATATACATTTTCTCAACACTGAGCTAATATTAAATTATATTTTCAGAAAAAAACTAATAAAAAAATATTTTTTGCACAACAAGAAAAAAATAAAAAAAATTTTACAGACCAAAAATTTTTTTTTACCATAAAGATACTTTTTCAGTAGTATCCGAACATAAACTAATATTTTAAGCAAAAAAAAAGAAGTTGATTTTTTTTTTTACTTCGGAACTTTCTGATTTTCAAGACAAAAAAGGAACCCAAAACTATTGTCCTATAGGTCCAATATTTTTGTGTGTTAATATCAACCCTAAAAGGTAACTTTTCCAAAGTTTTTGAAATTCAAAAAATAAATATTTGCTCCACCCTAATACATACATTTAAATATCATGTTAAAAATATCCAATATCATCTGTGATTGTCGCTAGCTTTCTATTGGTACTTATAAGCCAGTCTCATATTCCATTATATTTACTCCAATTCTTAAAGAAATAAACGCATAACTTCTTTTAAGATTTTGGGAGGCATTAGTGTCAGCTTTATATAAAATATATCCCAGCCAGAAAATGCCAACAGTACAAGAAAATGTACTGTCATAATTCTAACAAGGGAAGTATCTCAACCCTTATGAGCCGATTTGCCTGAAACTTAAAATATATATTATAGAGACGATTTTAAGGTTGGGGTGTCTCGGCTTATCGGCCATATCGGTATTTAAAAATTTCGTTGTCCCTTTATGAAACCATGTGGACCTTCGGGAAAATCTTGATAACTTCCGAACTAACAGGAATATCATCTAGGGTAAAAATACGGGTCGACTTAAATTTAATAAAGATTATTTCTTATCCATATGGATATCGTAGGTCTATGTCTTCACATAAGTACCCCCCAAAATTTACACATTTTCCAGAAAAAAATATATAAAGAAGCCGAATTTTTACAAGGTTATGCCACCATTGGATAGGCATTAAAAAACCTTTCGTCTCATATGAAAACATCAGATAGTTTCTTAAAAAGAAATGGCTGAAAAATCAAAAAAACGATTTTTTCGCCATTTTTTGACCCATGTTTTGAACCCCTAAATCCCCGATATGGCCGATAAGCCGAGACACCCCAACCTTAGAATTGTCTCTTTGATATATATTTAAAGTTTCATTCAAATCGGTTCATAAGGGTTGAGATACTTCCCTTGTAAGATATATTTAAGTAAATGCATTACTATTTTTTAGGAAAAAATGTATTTGGAATAACAAGTAATTTCTTTGGAGCCCTCGCATCCCCTTCATTTCTTAAATTAAATTCAAAATGCTTTAAAATTGGTAAATTTTTTTTTTAGTGTAGGCGTAAATCGTGAAAAACTGAAAAGGTCAACTTCCCCCCATATAAATTGACACCCCTAAAAATTAGTTTGGCGTCTAAAAAAAATAAGTGTCGAATTAATTTTCGTTCTGAACAACATATCCAAATTTCAAGAAGATCGGAGGGTGACACCAAGGAGACTTCTGTTATGAGAATTTTCTATAGGTTAAATGTGATTTTTTTTCTATTTGAAAAGTGCTTTAGAATCTGAGATTTTTTTATATTTAAAACATGTCTAAGAATCTGAGACTTTTTCGATAGGTCTGAGAACCTGAGTCTATTTCTTTATGAAAAAAGTCTCAAAGAATGTTTTAGAACACTGCGGAACACTAAAAAATAAACTAGAGTTACGACCATCATTTCTATATATTTCGGGCATGCTAATTCGAATGGCGTCCTCCGTTTTTCGACATATGGTACAGTTTTTTTGCAAAATGTCGTTAAAGATTTGCTGACTTCGAGCCAGATTTTTAACAAAAAAAATTGCGAAGTCAATGATTTAAAAATTTTGTGACATGAAAAACAAAGATATGACTTGTAGCAAAATATTTTTATGCAAATTTCGTTAACACACAGAAAAAAATATTGAGAAAAACAATTTGAGTAATCACTACACCATTTCCAATTGTATTTTAAAACTTTCCAAATGTATTTTAAAATTGTCCAAATCTATTTTAAAATTGTCCAAATGTATTTTAAAATTGTCCAAATGAATTTTAAAACTGTCCAAATGTATTTTCAAATTGTCCAAATGTATTTTAAAATTGTCCAAATGAATTTTAAAAGTGTCCAAATGCATTTTAAAATTGTCCAAATGTATTTTAAAATTGTCCAAATATATTTTAAAATTGTCCAAATGTAGTTTAAAATTGTCGAAATGTATTTTAAATTTTTCCAAAAGTATTTTAAAATTGTCCAAATGTATTTTTAAATTGTCCAAATGTAGTTTAAAATTTTCCAAATGTATTTTAAAATTTTCCATATGTATTTTAAAATTTTCCAAATGTAGTTTAAAATTCTCCAAATGTATTTTAAAAACTTCCAAATTTATTTTAAAATTGTCCAAATGTAATTTAAAATTGTCAAAATGTATTTTCAAATTTGTCCAAATGTATTTTAAAATTGTCCAAATGTAGTTTAAAATTGTCCAAATGTATTTTAAAATTGTCCAAATGTTTTTTAAAATTGTCCAAATGTATTTTAAAATTTTCCAAATGTAGTTTAATTTTTTCCAAATGTATTTTAAAATTGTCCATATGTATTTTAAAATTGTCCAAATGTAGTTTGCAATTTTCCAAATGTATTTTAAAATTGTCCAAATGTATTTTAAAATTTTCCAATTGTATTTTAAAATTGTCCAAATGTATTTTAAAAAATTGTTTACAAAAAAAAAATGTTTTCTCTTTCATAATGAAAATTTTATTGGAGTTATGAGACTGAGCAAAGTCACTATGTGCATATAGAAGTATAAGTAGTGGTCAGTCGTTAAAATTAAGAAATCTGGACAAGTTAATGTGTAGGTATACAAAGCCCACGGAAGTGGGAACACACGTGAATAATCTTCGATAACTTCAACCAAAAATTTTGAAGTTATCGTAATTTCCATAGAAAAACCCTAATAAATGCAGCATCAAGTAACTTGAAAAAAGCAAGTATCATAAAGGCATAACACACTTAAAATTTTTCAAGTTTTGTTATCTAAAAAATATTAAAAAAATATAAAACACGATTTTGGACCGAAAGCCCTGATCAGCATCTTCTTAACATTTTTCAATATTTGAGTCGAATTTGGATAATAAAATAATTTTAAGGCGCGTTTAGACGGGAAATAAAACCCCTAGATTTAAAGTAAAACATACTTTTGACTTTAAAAATTGTTGTGTCAAATTTCATTGCTTTAATATTTGTTTTTGCTTACCATTTTCATTATATTATTATTAGTTTTCGCACATTTAGTCAATAATTTGTAGATTAGAAACCGAGTTAAAGTCAATAAAAAGTACATAATAACATTTTATTTGACATTCCAATTTTATAAGTTACCACAGAGTTGTTTTTTACTTTAAATCTAGGGGAATTCTCTCTCGTCTAATCACGCCTTTAATGTTTAAAAATCAGCATATTTTTTAAAATATTTTTACAATAAAATACGCAAAATTTCAGAATTTTTGAGCCGGATTTGGTCAAAAAATTTGGACATGAATTTTGGTCGAAACATTTAAATTTGACGGGACGCCCAAATGTACATACATTATTAAAATTGCCCTGTGCTTAGACAAACTTAATATATTTAAAATTTGTAGGTTCAGAATATTTTTTAGATTTGTTTCACTTTTTAAAATACATTTTGAAAATTTTAAAATACATTTGGAAAATTTTAAAATACATTTGGACAATTTTAAAATACATTTGGAAAATTTTAAACTGCATTTGGAAAATTTTAAACTACATTTGGACAATTTTAAAATACAGTTGGACAATTTTAAAATACATTTGGACAATTTTAAACTACATTTGGACAATTTTAAAATACATTTGGACAAATTTGAAAATCCATTTGGACAATTTTAGATTACATTTGGACAATTTTAAAATACATTTGGAAATTTTTAAAATACATTTGGAAAATTTTAAACTACATTTGGAAAATTTTAAAATACATATGGACAATTTTAAAATACATTTGGAAATTTTTAAACTACATTTGGACAATTTTAAAATACATTTGGACAATTTTAAAATACATTTGGACAATTTTAAACTATTTTTGGACAATTTTAAAATACATTTGGACAATTTTAAAATACATTTGGACAATTTTAAAATATATTTGGACAATTTTAAAATACATTTGGACAATTTTAAAATGCATTTGGACACTTTTAAAATTCATTTGGACATTTTTAAAATACATTTGGACAATTTGAAAATACATTTAGACAATTTTAAAATTAATTTGGACAATTTTAAAATACATTTGGACAATTTTAAAATACATATGGAAAGTTTTAAAATACAATTGGAAATGGTGTAGTGGTCGGTTTTGTCACGCTGTGGAATCTGAAACTTTTTCCTAGAAAAAATGTCTCAGAAAACAATACTTTTTCTAAAGGAAAATTGTCACAAAATCTGGGAATTGACCTCAAAAAATGTTTAAAAGCATTAGAGACGTAAATTTTTCATATCTTAGGTACTTCTATACACTCAAAAAAAAAACCTTGTAAAATGTCAAGAAAAACTTGTAACTTTTATTTTTTTTCTACCTTCTATTTGACAAGAATTTCTTGTAATTTTACATGCTTTTTACCAATACAATTGTAAATTTACAATTCTTTTGACGCGATAAAACTTACAAGGAGGTCTCTTGATTATACTTGATTTTTTGCTACACTCAAAAAAAAAACTTGTAAAATTACAATAACAACTTGTAACTTTTTTTTTTGCTACCTCCTAGTTGACAAAAATTCGTAGTAATTTTACAAGCTTTTACCAATAAAGTTGTAAATTTACAAATTTTACTATATTTTTTGCTATCTCCTATTTTACGAGAACTCCTAATAATTTTACAAGCTTTTTACCAATAATTTTGTAATTTTACAAACTTTTTACAAGCTTTTTACCAATAAAATTGTAAATTCACATTTTTGGCGCAATTGAAATTACAAGGAATTCTCGTGAATTTACTAGATTTTTTTTGTAAAATTATCTTGGAAATTTGTAAAATTACAAAAATAAATGTAAAATTACAAAAAAAAAAAAATATAAATTTCGATCCAAATTTGTTAAATTCGACTTGGCCGAATCTATGAATACCCTCCACAATGCCCATTTTAAGTGATAGTAAATTTACTAACGTAAAAAAAATAAAATTTTTGATTAAAAATGTTATTATGTGTAAAAAAACTTTTTTTTAGTAATTTTTGAAAAAAAAAACAAAATAATTTAGTAATTTTTTTTGAGTGTAAAATTTTTTTTGAGTGTAACATTTTTTTCGAGTGTATTTTTTTTTTTTAGTGTAAAAATATTTTTGAGTGACAAAAATACGTTGTAAAATATTTTTGTGACTTACCAATGTTTTTAAAACATGTTTAACGGGTTTTCAATGCGTGAATTTAAGGTGAAACTAATCTGAAATTCACGGTTTTACTAATAACTTTTGAACCACTGGACCGATTTTGCTGAAACTCAATACGAACCAGGTCAGGGAAACGTCAAATATATATGCCAAGCTTCAGCATCCTCCTTTCGAAAGATAGCGTGTTTTATATAGCGTAAATTCACGAAAAATCCTTGCCGAAAAACAGTCTTTTGCTCATAACTTTTGAACCACTTGACCGCTTTTGCTGGATTGCAATACCAACCTGACCTGGTAAATGACCAACATATATGCCAAACTTCAGAAGCCTCCGTAAAGTCTTTCAAAAGCTAGCGTGTTTTCAACAGACAGACAGACGGACGGACATCGCTAGATCGTCTTAGAATCGATCGATGATCATGAATATATATACGTTATGGGGTACTAGACCAATATTTCGAGGTGTTACAAACGGAATGACAAACTTATATATGGGGCATTCCATGTCAAATCGGACACTTTGAATTTTTTTTTTTTTTAGATTTTCCCAATTTGTTTACAGTTTTTAGTACTCTACGAAAACTTCTTCGTGGTAGATTTTCAGATTTTTTTGATGAATCGTTCAAAAGATATCGAATTTTTAAAAATTGGTAGTTTGTTCCTTTACTTAAACTTCTTTTACTCATAACTTCTTCAAAAATGGTGCAAATTAATTTTTTTTTTTTTAATTTTTTTGTTTTTTACGTACCTTTTAAAAAAAAACTCAAAAAATTCTTAAAAGCGCTCCAGTATGCGATTTTTAAGTTTTAAAATTTAAATCTAATTTTTGAAAATGTTTGTACTCTTCGTTTTTTTTATTATTTTTTTGTGTAAAACTTCTATCGATTGTAAACATTTTTTGCCCAGCAGGATCGTGGGACAACGATTATTACTATTTTTTTTAAATTTTTTGAAAAAAAATTATTGTAATTTTCCAATCTTAAAATCATTTTTACTGCTCCAATGGTGCGTCATAGAGGGGTCATTTTCAAGACCGACCCCCATTAATTTTTACGTCTAAACATTTCCTTGGAATAAACTAATACCTTATCTCCAATTTCTAAGGGGGCTCCCACACAAAACGACATTTTTTAAAATTTGCTCCAACCGCTCTAACTGCCCTAATAGTGCCCTTAGAGCAACAAAATGTATGACCGATTCACAATATTTTTTTAGTCCAAACATTTTCTCTGAACACACCTACCTTCTATCTTTAACTGTTAAGGCGGTCCCCATACATTTTTTTTTTATTTTTTGTAAATTTGTTTTATTTAATCAGCTTCTACCGGTCCAATGGTGCGTCCGAGAGGGATCATTAGTGAGACCGATCCCATTTATTTTCCACTCCCTAAGTAGGCTTACATTCAAAATTACATTTTTATAAAATTTGCTCCAACTGTTATTTGTATGGGAGCCTAATTAGGGAGTGGAGATAGGGCGAAGGTATGTTTTAAAAAAAACGTTGTAGGGTAAAAATAAATGGGGGTCGGTCTCACTAATGATCCCTCTCGGACGCACCATTGGACCGGTAGAAGCTGATTAAATAAAAAAAATTTACAAATTTGGATATTAGTTTGTTCCAAAGAAATGTTAAGATGTTAAAATTAATAGGGGGCCGGTCTTATAAATGAGCCCTCTAAGACGCACCATTGGAGCAGTAGAAATGATTTTAAGATTGGAAAATTAAAATAAATTTGTTTTCAGAAAATTTAAAAAAATAGTTATAATCGTTATCCCACAATCCTCCTGGGCAAAAATTTGTAGAATCGATAGAAGTCTTACATAAAAAAATTTCAAAAAAATCGAGGAGTGCAAACATTTTCAAAAATGAGATTTAAATTTTAAAACTTAAAAATCGCATACTTGAGCGCTTTTATGATTTTTTTTGGATTTTTTTTTTTAAAAGTACGTAAAAAACAAAAATTTTGAAAAAAAATTTGAAATTTGGACCATTATTGAAGAAGTTATGAGTAAAAGAAGTTTGAGTAAAGGAACAAACAAACAAAATTCGATATCTTTTGAACGGGTCATAAAAAAAATCTGAAAATTTACCACGAAGGAGTTCTCGAAGGGTACTAAAAACTGTAAACAAATTGGGAAAATCTAAAAAAAAATTTTTCAAAGTGTCCGATTTAACATGGAATGCCCCATAACTTTTGAAATACAATTGATAATTTTTGAAATACAATTGATAATTTCTGAAATACAATTGATAATTTCTGAAATACAATTGGAAATGGTATAGGGACATGACGTAATCGCCATGGACATAATCCCCACTTCCGGGATAAAGGTAGCGGGGACTATGACCGAAAATAATGTGGACATTATCCCAATAAAAAATGGACATAGTTCCCAGATTTGTGGGGAAAATATCCACGTAACAAATGGCCATAATCCCAATTATAGGGATTATGTTAAAAGTTTTTCTGCGTGACTGGCCTTCGGCCGGTCTTAATGATTACAAACTCCATGCATTGAACCCAAAAAACAGGGGTTATGACCGAAATTGCTTTGGACTTAGTCCCCATAATATGAATGGGGGTTATGACCGAAAAAATTTCGGTCGAAATCCCAACGGGGAACGGATATAATCTTCATTGGGATTATGACCGTTTTGAAAAGGGTCATAATCCCCATAACTAATATGGGGACTATGACCGTGAAGTATTCGGTCATAATCTCCATTTCCGTTATGAAGATAATGTCTGTGGGGATTATGCCCTGTCACCTCCGCGACTGATATACATATATCATTTCAAGTAGAATGTTATCCCAATACCAGTATTTTAGATAGTTTCAAATCTTTTAATAACCATTTGTTCCCAACTCACCTTTTTTGTAAATAACTATAAATTTCACTTAATGTTAGTTTTCCCGTTGGCGATTCTTTAATAGCCATAGCAATCATATTTATATAACTGAGTGCCGGTTTTTCAGGACGTCTAGCACCGGACTTTTTTGTTGTATCCGGCGAAGATAAGTCCTGTGATGATATTGAGGAAGACTGTTGTTGTTGTTGCTGCTGTTGCTTAGACGAATTTCCATTAACATTATCACTATTATTGCTGTGAACCGATTTAGCTGGCGAAGAACTTAATGAATAGACACCAGAAGCTAAAAGATGATTGGAATCATTTTGTGATGAATTATTGGCGGTTGTGGTAATGACACCACCTGATGTGGACGTATGTTGTATACGTTGTAATGAATGTTGAAAATGTTCATTGGAATTTGTTGTATCCATATTATTATCTGTATTTTGCTGCTGTTGCTGATGATGATCATGATGATGATGATGAGGATGATGTTGATCTTGTAGATCATGATCTGAATTTTGTAAATATTCATTAGAGGGTTTACTGGAACAATATTTAATAGTGGAAGCATAGTGATGATTTAGTTGTGGTCCCAAGGAAGATGACGGTAAAAGATTAATAATTTTATTATTAATCGAGGGATGATAATGATGTAAATCATTTTCCGTCGGTGTTTGATGTTGTTGTGCAGATGGTGAAGAATTTCGGGAAGTAGGTGTATCATCTGGTCCATTATTCCCACCACCACCAGCACCACCATGATGATGATTATTTAAGAGTACACTATAGTTGGAAATGGGACTTGAGGAGGCCGGTGGTGTTGTCATTGTATGCAATGATGTCAAACCATAATTCATAGAATCTGATTGTGTCATCATGGTGGCATAATATTTACGTTCATTAAATGTTGGTTTTTCATCCGGCATTTCTGGAGATTCTTGATGCATACGCATTACTGCCGAAGTGCTAATATGATGATCACTTCCGGGACCACCATAGATAATCGGTTGAAAATTTGAAGAAGCTAATATGTTTGCAGGTAAATTTCGATATAATGAAGAATGATGACTGCTTAATTGATGTAAACCATGGGAGGGATTCAATGAACCACAACCGCTATTATCTAACATATCTTCACTTTTAATCATGTTTTATGTTTTTTAATTTTTTTTTTTTTTAGATAATTTTCAAATATTCTTTTTTGTATTTTAAAATTGTTATCTTTTTTTTTTTTTAATCTCACTTTTTTAAATCACTTCATTTGTTATTTTTTTTTTTTAAATATCCCGTTTAATCCGTTTATCACGTCTAATCGGTTTCAGTATTCTAATTGAACTAAATTTTATGCTCCAGTTATTCTACAATTGTTGCATTTAACACAATTTGTGTTTTTTAAATATTTTTTTCTCTAAAATCCTTTTCTTGAGTGTTTTTCTTTCATTTCTTAACTCTATAATTAGCTCTTGTTCAAGTGTATTTTTCTCAATTTGTTGTGTCTTCAATGGGTTAATTTCACATATGTGTGTGATCTTTCCCAGTAGTCGTCTGTCCGTTCGTATAGTACCTTATGGCACCATATGTGGGTGTGTGAGATATTTAATGTTTTGGTGTTAAAATACATACATTTAGATACTCATATGTAGATTCAATTCAATGTACATTCAAGCATACAATGCGATAAACCTAATTGGATTAATTTTACTCAAAATTTATTTCGTATCTGCCACAGACTCGAGAGATCTTTTGCCTATATTGAGTAATTGAGCAGCTGGGAGTAACATCAATTCCAAATAAACGAGATTTTTGTTTTTGTGCTGATCAGGCAAAATTATTTAATAACTATAATGTTTTTGTTATAAAGACCTTGAAATATTGATTCAAAAGTTTTTGTTTTGAAAATTTTTGTCACTAAAATATTTTAATTTGTTAATTTGTTTCAAATATCTAATGCTATAATGAACAGAAATTTAACCAGCTGTTGATTTAACGGGACCTTATGTCAAAATTTGTATAAAAAGTTTTAAAGTAGAGTATTGACTAATCCATCCTTAGACGCAAAATAATGAATAAGGGCCCCCAACTGGGAACCATCACTTTATTATACAAAAATCTCCTTCAAATAAACTGTTTATTTAAAACAAGCAAGAAAATTATCGGTCAATAATATCCATATAGGTTAGATTGTAAGTGGCCGCTGACGTCAGTTCACCACATTGACTCTGAGGTTCATTGTGATATCACTTCGGTTAACTGAAAAACCGATTTTTTTCTAAAAATTTCGATTTTTTTGCAAACCGGTTAACCGAAATTGAAAATTTCCTGTGCACCGAAAACCGGGTTTTTTCTATCGGCTAATCGGGTTTTTTAAGTACATTCAAAACGGAATATATTCCCAAGTATTAAGGGTTTACGCTTGTTTTTTATCATTTAAAATCCCCGAGAAAGAAAGTCTGAAACACTGTTTGCTTTAAAAAACAATTTTCCAAATAGATATTTTATTCCGAATCTGATAATATTTGAAAGGAAGTCTGTGAATAGAAAGTGTCGGACAATGGCAGATAACGTGTTTTATAGTTTCAAACTCCTCCTCGTCCATGCAACTCCGACAAATGTCATTTGACAGCACATTTAACCACTCAGCGTCCTTTTCTATAAGGCAGTGTTCTATAATTACAACAAACACTTTCGAAATCGCTCCTTTTGGAAGCGATATCAGCTAACTTGTGCGCTTATAATAAAGAGAAGGCCAAATCTGTTCACACGTCCTTTCATGTGTCCATCCCGAATAAGTTTCCGTCGCGAAACAAATCCATATAGATTGCTTACAAGTTTCTAGAGGCATACCAACACATTCCATTTCCATCGGAGCCTGTAAGTTGGTTCCGTGTTTTGTAAACTCACCGGCTTTGCAATTCCCTGGGATGTCTCTGTGCCTTGGGACCCATATGAGTCGTATGTCTAGGTTAGGTTAGGTTGTTACGTCGTAAGTGGGTGCTGACGTTTTACGTCAACACGCGTAGACACTGAGGTCCATTGTGATACCACGGGACCATAATAGGTTTCTCTAATGGTCCCTGTCGTTAAACCAGTTTGAGCTTCTTCAGACTCCTTAGATATCAAATCAGAAAGATCGTACAGCTCCCTAGATCCCAGTGAAGCAAGTCTCTGACCAGAAAGTGCCGGGCAATGGCAAATAAAGTGTTCGATAGTTTCCAACTCCTCTTCATCCATGCAACTCCGGCAAAAGTCATTCGACGGCACATTTAACCGCTCTGCGTGCTTCCCTATAAGACAGTGTCCGGTAATTATGGCAACCACCGTCGAAACCTCTGCTCTTGGAAGCGATATCAGGTCACTTATGCACCCCTGATTAAGAAAAGGCCAAATCAGTCGTGTTATCGCACACTTCCATCCATTTGCCCATCTTTGATTAGTCTCCGTCGCGGAACAAAGCCGTAGGTTTTGCTTGCAAGTTTCTAGAGGCATACCAAAACATTCCAATTCCGTTGGAACCTGTAAGGTAGTTCCTATTCTTGCAAGCTCATCGGCTTTGCAATTCCCTGGAATGTCTCTGTGCTCTGGGACCCATATAAGTCGTATGTTAAACTGCTTGGCCATCACATTTAAAGACGCGCGGCAGTTAAGGGCAGGTCTTGTTTTTAGAAACATTGACTATAGGGGCTTGACAGTGGCTTGACTGTCAGAATAGATGTTGACTGTGGTTGTAGACAAGACATTGCCAGCATCTCTGCCTGGTAAACACTGCAATGATCTGGCAATCTTCGAGCCATGCTCAATCCAAGCTCGTCCGAATAAACTCCAAAGCCCACTTGTTCGTGCAGCCTCGATCCATCTGTGTAAAAATTTATGGTGGCTAAACTTCCCGGAATGTCCCCTATCCAAGACTCCCTGGATGGTATCATAGTGGTAAAGGCTATCAAAAAGGCTCATACACTCAGAAAATTATGTAAGTTACTACATGTAAGTTGTTTGTATATTTTACAGTAGTTAGTTGTTTTCAACTACAAAGTCAGTTGTTTTTGTATGAAAAATATCAAACAACTATTTCTGTTAGTTATTTTAAGTCGTTTTTTTTAATAACTAACAAAAAAGTGCTGTAATATAGTAATAGTTATTTAAAGTAGTAAATTTTTTTCCAAAAAATAAAAATAATTTTTTTTTCATAACTTTTTTAAAAAAAAAAAAAAAACTTGGAAAAAATTTTGTCCTCAATTTTTTTTTCTGAAAAATTAAAAAAAAAAATCCAAAAAATAAAAATTAATTTTCGTTTTTTTATTTTTCACAACTTAAAAAATTTGGTCTTCCATTTTTTTTTTTTGAAAATTAAAAAAAAAAAAAAATATTAAATTGATTATTTTATTTTTACTACATGTTAGTCGTTTTGACTACAAATGTTAGTAGTTTTTACTACATAAGTCAGTTGTTTTTTTGTGAGTTAAAATAACTTACATTGTTAGTTGATTTAACTGACAAAAGTAGTTGACCCCAAAACAACTAACAAAGTAGTTATTTTAACTGACATTTTCAGTTAATTTTACTAACATAATTTTTTGAGTGTAGAGAGAGCACAGTACACATTTTGTGGTGTTGTTATCTTCTTTAAGATCGCGCTATGGCCACAATCGCTGCTCCTCCATTGCAGCGTGCTATTAAGCCGAATTGCGCCGCATACTGCCTACCCAATATGTCCAATGTCGTATGTCAAACTGCTTGGCCATTTCATTTAAAGAAGTACTGCAGTAAAGGGCAGATCTTGTTGTCTCAAACATTCACTCCGAATAGATGTTGACTGTTGTTGTAGACATGACATTGTAATTCAACCAGTGAGCCACTTCTATTAATGCCAGCATCTCTGCCAGGTAAAAACTGAATCTTCGAGCCAGGCTCCACCCAAGCTCTTCAGAACAGAATTCTTGTTCGGGTAGCTTAGATCCATCTGTATAAAAATGTATAGAGGCTCCACTACCCTGAAGCCCCTCATCCAAGAATTAATGTATGGTATCTAGGGTTTTTTCCCCGGGATTTCCAGGGAAATCCCGATTTGAATTTCCCGCTTTCCCGGGATTTTTTATGCGGGATCCCGGGAAATTAAAAATACTGGAAAAAGCGGTGAAATCTGCTGAATTGAGCTGAAAAATATACTGATTTAAGCAGAAAAATCTGCTGATTTAAGCAGAAAAATCTACTGATTTTAGCATACAAATCTGCTGATTTTAGATAAACAATCTAAGCATCTAAAATGTATTTTATTGGTGTAAAAAAGACTTATAAAGATTTTAAGCATTAAGTTTTTAACTTATACGAAAGCGATTGTAATTTTTTCAAGAACATTTTTTAAGTTTTTTTTTAACTGTTAATTTTTAGTTATTCAAAACTTTTAATTTTTTGTTAAATCTTTGAAAAAGTGGGGACATCAGAAAGTTATGCTGCAAAAATAAAAAACAAATACGCTGCAAAAAAAAGATTATGCTGCAAAAAAAAATGAAAATTATGTTGCAAAAAACAAGAATTTTTTAAAAAAAAGTTTAATTAAAAATTTTTTTAAAAGTGCCAAGATTTAAAGAATTTTAAGACAAAAATTACAAAAATTTTTGAAGCATAATTTTCATTTTTTGCAGCGTAATCTTGTCCCCACTTTTGAGTTCTGCACATCCTTATAAAGTCGACCGTCCTTGGTTTGTAGGGCCTGAATGTTGGCATATTTATTATTTTCGAAGCAATTTCAGATGCCGTCATGGATTTTCCCAAAAATGCATGTTTAGAAAAAGATGTAGCTGCTCTCCACTGTAGGTAGACAACACCCCAGTATGGTCCTTCAGGTATCCCAGGGTGCAAGGAGAAGAAGCCAGAACTTTGAGCAGCCTGAATGCCTCAGAAACGTTTTCTATGTTTCAACAGAAGTTTGTTTAAGAATCACATTTGGCAATTCTGATCAACTTCTTATTAACTCTTAAGTTGCACAATGGGACCACGTTCATCGATGGTCCCATGTGAGCTGACCGGTGAGCGGCTACTTGCTTACCTAACCTACACCATTAATAAATTATTTAAATTCATTTTTTTGGAGCTGCTTTCGCCGCAATTCTACTTCAACATCGTTAAAAAAACAAGTTTTAGTAACTCTCCTGCAATTATATCTACCTAGTTGCAATGGCTGATAACCAAAAGCATCGTTTATTTTTACACCTTTAAGCCATTAAAATAAAATAATGGCTTTTAAACCAGTTTTACCTCACCATGAGCTCAAGTACCAAATCAATTGACTTTATAATTTATTGCACACACACAAGAACAACAACACCAAAAGGTAACTCTTACAACAAAGCCATAAAGATCTCACAATAATCAACACAATGATACAATTTTAAAATCCGCCATTGTTTATTTTATAAAATCTGTACAATATGTCACCACCTTTATGATACAGAAACCGAGAGATCTTTCTCCAGTTCTTTTGATGTCACACACATGCATCCGTATAGAAATTCGTTATAGTTTCGTTCATTTGTCAACGCTAAATTAGTGAGACCGGCACATTAACGTGGGACAATAAAAGGGGGACCTCTATGTTAGCGTTTAGCATACGAATGCTGTTTGTATACGCGTATACACCATCGTTATCGTCATCACCCTGATCATCTTCTAAAGCATACACCAACAAAAAAGGCGGAGTTTTGTTTACATTATAAAAAGAAAGAACACAAAAATATAAAAAAAAGATCACAAAAATTTCTACATTGAAATGTTCGGTATGCGTCAGCTATAAACGAATGGCAGGCAGGCAGGCTGACTGGCTGGAATCTCGATAACGCAATGGTATAAATAGTTAGTTGGCTAAAAGATAATTTTTATATTTAGGTTGACCATATCAGCACATGATATTTTTCTAATTAATTTTTTTTTTTTAACATACGTGATTTCGACATTATCGATGGGCAAGCTCAGAACTCAATATCTAGTTTTGGAGTAAATCCATAAATTTTTAATCAAATTGACCTCTGCCCCTTCATTGATACACAGGGAGCTTTGGCAACACATCTAACGATGCTATTAAGAAAGCTATGCTAAGAAAGGTCATTCCCATACTTCCAGGGTCATCATGCTAGTGGACCCATCTATGACGGTTTATGCAACTAAAGGCTGTCCTCAAGGGGTGTTCTAACGTCACTGTTGGCCATATCGGATTGGCTGCGGGTGGCATGTACCAACGATCTCTGATCGGATGCAACGGCTACTCAAGCTAACCCTTAAACGGTGTCAGAAAACAGGGTTGACTATCAATCCGTCACGATAGATTTTTCAGATGAAGTGAAATATCTAGGGATTAGGTAAGAGTGGATGGGCGTTCCCTTTTTGGTGGATGTACTCGGAGGCCATATGCCCATTGTGATGCCTTTAATTGTTGTTTCCCTACTCCCCCTCTGATATACCAATTCCCTAAGATATTCTTCTTGAGACGTCAATGAGACACCATTTAGGCATTCCAGGTCATCGAAAATTTTTTGCTCAAAATTCATAATGCGCCTCATCATCAGACCCGGACATTCACATTGATTCTGTGGCCTTCAGAGGTGCAAGACTGTCCACGGAACTGTTAATGATGCAAGGACAAGGTCCCTTGTTATATTCATCTGCGCGGCTTTATCTTTTGCAAGTACATCAGCTCTACACTTGCCCTGAAGTCCGAATAAGGCCCTGATTTCGAAGCACCATCCCGAAATCGTACCCATCTCCATCTTCGATCCGACCGTAAAGATTGACATCGCATTCTCTGTTATAACAGAGTTTTCCGTCCAGTCTTCCCTGGATGGTATTTGGACTCCGAATCACAGACTCGACATAAGTGACAGGTGTCAAAAGAAGTAGTCCTTAACCATATGGTTAATTTTTTCAAATTATTCTACGAATTAGGTTAGAAAGAGAAAGCTAATATAACGCGCCATTAGAAAAATAGATGCCAGATCGGTTTTTATTGTTTCACTCACTCCTAAGTCGCAGAAAGTGTTGCCATGTTAGCTTAAAACTAGCAAAAAACCGCTCTGTTTTCTCCTTAAATCGCTTAGTTTTTCATATTTGTTATAAAACTCTACTGTCGAGTCTGTATATAGTAATACTTGTAATTGAACATGTATTATCCAACATGTATAAGCAGGTACCTTCTTTTGACTCCAGAGTTTGTTTACAAAAAATGATGGCAGATAGTTTAAAATGGCACCAAACCCCAGAGGTTTCAATCTAGTCTTGATGACTGGATGGCTGGTCGTTTATCCGGACGAAAGATCCTTGATTTGAAATCACTAGTCTAATCCTATCCATCTTAGTGTCGGAGATATCTGCCCTTGAGAAGGCTTGAAGCATGTTTTTTTGGAGTGGGGAAAGCTATATTAGGTTGTAAGTGGCTGCTGACATTTTACGTCAGCACACGTAGACTTTGAGGTCCATTGTGATACCACGGTACTGTAATAGGTTTCCTTACTGGTCCCTGCCATTAAACTAATGTGAGCTTCTAATGAAACTCCTAAAAAATTGAATTTTGACATCTGACAAATCAGAAAGATCGTGCAGCTCCCTAGATTCCAGTGAAGCAAGTCTCTGACCAGAAAGTGCCATGCAATGGCAGATGAAGTATTTGATAGTTTTCAACTCCAGCAAAAGTCATTTGACGGCATATTTAACCGGTTTGCGTGCTTCCGTATAAAACAGTGTCAGGTAATTACACCAAAAACTGTCGAAATCTGTCCTCTTGGAAACGATATCAGCTCACATGTGCGACTCTAATTAAGAGAAGGCAAAATCTGTCGTGTTGTCTCACACGTCAATCTATGTGCCCATCTCTGATTAGTCTCAGTCGCGGAATAAAGCCGTAAATTTTAATTGCAAGTCTCTAGAGGCATACCAACACATTAGAATGCTGTTAGAAGCTGTAAGGTAGTTCCCAGTAATGCAAGCTCATCGGCTTTGCAATTCCATGGAATGTTTCTGTACCCTGGGACTCATATGAGTCGCATATCAAACAGCTTGGCCATCTCATTTAGAGACGTGCGGCAGTTAAGGGCAGATCTTGTTTTCAGAAACATGGACTCAACCAGTCAGCCACTTCCTTTATTGCCAGGCTAGTACCTGGTAAACACTGAAATTATCTGGCAATCTTCGAGTCAAGCTCGATCCAAGCTCTTTCGAATAGACTCCAAAGCCCACTTAGTCGTGTAACCTCGATCCATCAGTGTAAAAATTGATGGTGGCTCCACTACCCGGAATGTCCCTCATCCAAGACTCCCTGGATGGTGTCTTAGTGGTAAAGTGACAGTCCACATTTTGTGGTATTGCTCAAGATCGCGCTATGGCCACAATCGCTGCTCCTCCATAGCAGCGTGCTATTAAGTCGATTTGCCGACGTAGCCGCATACTGCTTCCCAATGTGTCCAATGGTATCAGGTGAAGGAGGATTTCTAATGCAGCCGTAGGTGTAGTACGAAGAGCACCAGTGACGCATATCGACGCCACTCTCTGTAGCTTCATGATAAAGACACAGTTCTCTTTTGTTTCTAAAGCAGGCCACCAGACAATGATTCCATACAGCAAAATTGGACGCACCACTGCTGTATAGATCCAATGAACGACTTGAGGGCTAAAACCCCATCGTTTTCCAGTGGCTCTTTTACAGGAATATAAAGCAATCGTTGGTTTTCTCACCCGTTCCTCAATATTACTCCTGAAATTCAACTTCATATCTAGAAATACTCGACGATACTTGGCTCAATCTGAGACAGTGATTTCAGTGCCGTCCAGAGAAATAGGATCAAAAACAGGAATGTTATTTTTCCTTGTAAACAAAACAAGATCGGTTGTACTTGGATTAACTCCTAGACCACAGCCTCTTGCCCAATTAGACAGATCTTTCAGAGAACCCGGAATAACGTCCCTCTATGCTGGCAGATGCTTTCCCTTTACCGCTATTAGGACATCGTCAGGCTATGCGACAACATGGCAACCACGTGCTTCTAGAGATAGCAGAATTGAATTCAGTGCCAGGCTCCAAAGGAGAGGCAAAATAACACCTCCCTGTGGTGTGCTCCTATTGACAAATTGAGATATGACAGACGCTCCCAATTCAGACGTTATACTTCTATTGGCAAGCGGGTTTTCAACCCTTCAAATGATATCACGCCTTACTCCTAGACCAGACAATGTCAAGTTTATGAAGCAGATGGGGTCTACGATGCAAATAAGATGCTTAGGAATATGAAGCTTAATAAACTGTCCATTACATCCAACCTGAAAAATTGTGATGCTGAAATACGTTCACATAAATCTGCAGTACTTAAAAACTGTTACATACAATCCAGGAGCTGAAGAGGATGGTTAAGATGACAGTTGGCTGCAGTTTTATTTAGCCTCCTGCTACATGTATAACAACAGCATAGCCACGCCAGGCAAAGTGTCGGTTATATTGTCTTTCATTAATGAACATGAGACCATGATCCTATGTGTGGACCCTAATGGGCCCTTAATGTGAAAAAATTTTGCAATTCCAAAAGTTTAAAAATGAACATTTAATGTCGCGATTGTGTGCTCAACTAAAACTTTTGCAAAAAATGTATACTAGTCATTGCTATTTATTAATTTATTTCACATTGGTTGGGCAGTCTAACTCATTTACACTCTGGTCACCTTAGAAAATTCCATTTTACTAAACATTCGTTATTTCGCCATCCATAGTGTTGGATATTTTTTTTTGTTTCAGAAATCATTTAAATTAATTTAAATTTTTATGGTATTTGTTGTTTCCAATGGAGTTCAATATAAATTTTACAAAATCATTACCCTCCATTATATTTGCAACTAAATTATTGTTGTTCGTTTATATTGATTTTATTTTTTTTTTTTTGTTTTCTGTTGCTTCATGCGAATTTTCATTATTCACAAATTATAAATTATCTGCCAGAAGACACCCCAAACAGACAGAAATGGCATTCGAAAACAACACAAAAATATTTTGTATCTCACACTGATTAATAATAATTATACGAAATACCAACAACCTCAGCAAAAATACAGCCTCGAAAAAGAAACCAGTTCAATATTTTCAACAAAAAAAAAATTTACAAAAAAAAATATCATTTAACATTCAACACTGTTTTCGTCGATCATTATAATTTTTTTTATGGTTTTTCCAATTTGTATGTTTTTGTTATTAATGACCACTTGGCCATCCATTCATTTAACACTTTTCTTTCTGCCATAATTGGGTCATTTATTGCATTCACCTGGGGTGTTGTATTAATTTTTGTTCACTGTTGGTCGTTGTTTGGGTTCATACCTACAGTGGTAGTCAAAAAAATAGCATCAAAACGTATTATTTTTTTTTTTTAATTTTAATCTACAAGGGCGACCAGAATTTTGGATACAGCCAAGCCAGTGACAAGTTCGTCTGAGGAGGAGAATCCAGAAGAGGTTGATATTTAAGTGAGCAAACATGCAGTAATAGAGGTGGATGGTGTTGATGCCACCGATTCTAGGCTGATGGGAGATGCATCTGGTAACGAATACGACGTCTGTGATAACACGGAGGACAAAGCTAATGCCACAGTGGATGACATTAAGGTCGAAGCCCATGAGGTAAAGCATGCAGAGAGTTTTGTTGCCTCAAATTCAGAGCAGATGGGACACATATCTGGCTTATTCGAGACCGAATCTGGGGACAAACGCGACCTCTATGATAACATGGAGGACGAAGCCAATAACACGGTGGTGGAAAGGATGGTGGAGGAAATACAAGATGTTGTGGTTCCTACAAATAAACCTCTGGGCCTAATGACAGATGCAGTTGACTTGGTTTTTATCCAAGAGCCCTGGGTGGTTTGCGGATTAAAGCCCCCTGGGTTTAAGTGGATGGTTGATAACGGTGAGGGATCACCAATAGCCTGCATCTTGGCGAAGAAAGTTAAAATGTATTTTTAACAACTTTTACTGATATGGATGTTACAGCGGCTAGCTTAAATCTTAATGGAAAGTCTATTTGGTTCGCCTGTTACGACAACTTGCAGACGATGTATCAACACAAGCAGGTTAATTTATTATGTGTACTAGGGTACCAACGGAATACAGGGAAATAAAAGGGCAGACGAAATCGCGAAATTTAAAGCTGATGGTGTAGGTACCACGGTGCTAGTTTTATCACCGCTCCAAAACTTCAAACAAAGACGAAATTCCATAAATGTTTCAAAAGCGAACAGGAAGTGGAGAGAACTATCAACATGCAAATCACAAGAACTTTATGCCCACCTTATGACCAAGGGAAAACTAAACACCTTTTATCACTTATGAGAAGGGAATGTCGAGCTCTGATGGGAATAATGACTGGTCACTGTCTTATCGGCATTCATGCTAAGAACATTAGACTCATCTCAGACGTCAGTTGTAAAAGATGCGCCTCACCAGGAGTGGATGAAACGATAGAACACATACTTTGTCACTGTCCAGCGTTGGCAAGGAGTCGCCGATCGATTATTGGTCAGATAAGCTTTAATACTTTGGAGGATATAACGCGAATGGATCTTAGAATATTAAAAAGATTCGCAATGACTTTGAACATGTTTAACTTGCTCCGCTAGCGAAAAAAAGTTTTGTGGTATCGCTATAGACCAAAAGGTATATGCGAGGTGTAACTCGTACACCGCTACAATAACCTTACCTAACCTTTGGTTCGCCTCTGCGTATTTGCCTAATCCAAGGCCAATACCCCCGGACAAGGTTGGCGGTCTGATTCAGCAGTCTGAATCTAGGGGACACCAGTTAGTAGTGTGTGATGCTAATGCACATCATTCGATATGGGGAAGTACGGACACAAACGATGGAGGCGAGTCACTTTTGGTGTTTTTGTTAAGTACTAATCTGTATATTTGTAACAGGGGTAGTGAACCAACTTTTGTTACAAGAAGGCGGTAAGAGGTTCTTGACGTATCACATCGTCTGATAGAATTGATGACTGGAGAGTTTTGGAAGAACATTCTTTCTCAGATCATCGCTACATCGAATAGCTTAAGAGTTATAGCTTAAGAGTTATAAGAAGATGATCAGAAATGCAAAATGTGAATCTTGGAAAAACTTCTGTGGAAACATAGAAGACGTTTCTGAGGCATCCAGGCTGCGCAAGGTTTTGGCTTCTTCTCCTTGCACCCTGGGATACCTGAAAGATCCTAATGGGGTGTGGTCTTCCTCCAGTGGAGAGTCGCTGGATCTCCTTTTAAACACGCATTTT
Source organism: Pegoplata infirma (assembly GCA_963921195.1). Lineage (NCBI taxonomy): Eukaryota > Metazoa > Arthropoda > Insecta > Diptera > Anthomyiidae > Pegoplata > Pegoplata infirma. Next base: position 137,283,693 of record OY992539.1, read on the forward strand.
CCGGGCAATTCCATGACGACGTTTCAAGCTTTGGAACGTTCTGACGCCCAAACATCTGAAATTGCTTCGGAAATAATAAATATGCCAACATTAATCTGGGCGATAAAAAGCTTCAGGCCCTATAAATCCCCGGGACCTGGTTGTCATGTTGTCGCATATGCTGACGATGTCGCGATAGCGGTAAAGGGAAAGCATCTGCCAACATTGAGGGACATTCTTCAGGGTTCTCTAAAAGAATTGTCTAAATTGGCAAGAGAATGAGGTCTAGGAGTTAATTCAAGTAAAAAAGAGCTTGTTTTGTTTACAAGGAAAAAAAAAATCCTCCTTTTGATCCTGTTTCTCTGGACAGAACTAAAATCACCTTCTCAGATGTAGCCAAGTACCCTGGAGCATTTCTAGATAGGAAGTTTAATTTCAGGCGTACTATTGAGGAACGGGTGGGAAAAGCAACGATTGCTTTATATTCCTGTAAAGGGTCCATTGGAAAACGATGGGGTTTTAGCCTTCAAGTCGTTCATTGGATCTATACAGCAGTGGTGCCTCCAATTCTGCTGTATGGTATCATTGTCTGGTGGCCTGCTTTAGAAACAAAAGCGAACTGTGTCTTTATCACGAAGCTGCAGAGAATGGCGTCGATGTGCATCACTGGTGCTCTTCGTACTACATCTTCGGCTGCATTAGAAGTCCTCCTTCTCTTGATACCATTGGACATATTGGGTAGGCAGTATGCGGATACGTCGGCAATTCGACTTAATAGGACGCTGCAATGGAGGAGCAGCGATTGTGGCCTTAGCGCAATCTTAAAGGTAACGATACCACAAAATGTGAACTGTGCTCCCTCTATGATCCTTTTTTTTCCACTTAGATATCATCCTGGGAGTCTTAGAGGAAGGGAATTTCGGGTAGCGGAGTCTCCATAAATTTTTACACGGATGTATCGAGGCTGCACGAACAATAGTCCTTTGGAGTTTATTCGGTGGAGCTTGGATTGAGCCAGGCTCGAACACTGTAGGATCATTGCAGTGTTTACAAGGCAGAGATGCGGGCAATAGAGAACGTGACTAACTGGTTGAGTTCAAATGTCTTGTCTGCAACCACAGTCAACAACTATTCTGACAGCCAAGCCGCGGGCAAGTCTCTGGAGTCCATTTTTCTAAAAAACAAAAATCTGCCCTTAACTGCCGCTCGTCTTTAAATGAGATGGCCAAGCAGTTTTTTATACGACTCAAATAGGTCCCAGGGCACAGAGATATTCCAGGGAATAGCAAAGCCGATTTGCAACACTGGGAACTACCTAACAGGTTCCAACAGAATTGAATGTCTTGGTATGCCTCTATAAACTTTCAAGCAAAATCTACGGTTTTGTTCATCAGAGATGGGCACATGGATGGACGTGTAAGTCTACATGACAGATTTGTCCTTCTCTTAATCAGAAGCGCACAAGTGACTGATATCACTTCCAAGAGGAGAGATTCCGACCGTAGTTGCTGTAAAATAAATTTTGCCGGAGTTTTATATAAAAGAAGGAGTTGGAAACTATCGAGAACTTTATCTGTCATTGCCCGCACTTTCTGGTCAGAGACTTGCTTAACAGGGATTTAGGGAGCTGCACGATCTTTCTGATTTGACGGATGTAAAAATTCGTAAGGAGCTCAAATTGGTTTAACGGTAGGGACTAGTAGGAGAACCTATTGCAGTCCCGTGGTATCACAACGGACCTCAGAGTCTATGTCTGCTTACGTAAAACGTTAGCAGCTACATACAACATAACAGAGCATGTTGATTTCAAGAAAATAAAATTTGTTCATTTTAAAAACTTTCGGTCGAATTAGCTAAATAATCTGCTAAACATTTGTTGGAATCTCAGCAAATAGATTCAGCAAAAGTACAGAAAAATGTCAGTTGTCTTCAAAATTTGAATAGAATAGAAAATTTATTTAAAACAATAATTTTAGCAGAAAAATCTTTAAATAAAACTATTTAAAACAAAGAAAATGTCACTGATGCTATCGTTTTAACCATAACTGCTCATATTCTTTGTGGTTGGCTATCTGGCATGACCGCTTGAATTGGATGGGATGACTACTCGTGCGGCCATTTGGTTGGTTGAATTGTTTTCTTCGGATTGGGGTCTTTGAAATTATATGGCTTTTTGTTGGTATTTTTTTTCTGTTTTCAACATACTACAAGTATTGCGCATTTTAGTTATTGCTAATTGTTTTTCGGAAAGAACAAATTTTATATATTTTCCAATAAATCATGGTTTATTACAAACTAAAATCGAAATATACTACTTTTCTACAAACATAATTAACAAAGAAATGTGAAGGTTTGGCATATTTCAATTAAGACATTTTAATGATCAATTTTAATGGCAAACCATTGTGTTTCTTCATTTTTACTTAAAAATTATTGAAAAACTTTTATATATAAATATTTGTATTTGCAAATTCTAGAACTGTTTGTGCACTGTTGGTAATTTCGAATACAACGAGATGAAAACCACTTCAAAACTGAAAAAAAAACAATTATTCCAATTCTATTGGAACCTGTAAGGTAGTTTCCAGTCTTGCAAGCTCATGTGATCATGTTGATGGCCAAAAATCTGCTGGCCAATAAATTCACAAGTTCGGGAGAACTTGGATTGAACCAAGCCAGATCATACAGAGGTGCTGGCAATAAAGAAAGTGACCGACTGATTAAGATGCAAAGTCTTCTCTGCAGCCGTTTTCAAAATTTATTTTAACAGTCAAGTCGCTTTCAAAATCTATTTTGACAGTCAAACAGACAAACAATCCAATCGACCAAAAATCTGCAAAAATTTTACATCTTACGCCGCAGCCGTTCAAATTATTGAGCCAACGCAAGCAAAGTTTGTAGAATAGCGAAATTCCAGGAAATTGAAAAGTCGATGAGTTTTCAAGACTGGAGACTATCCTACAAGTTCCTATGTAATTGGAATTTGTTGTCACGACTTGAGAAACTTGAAAGCACAATCTATCATTTGGAATGTTTTTGTGCAATTTTAGGGCATTGTTCCTCGAGAGAGATGGGAAGATGGATGGACATGTGAAACTATGGCAGTGGCGGGTACAGCTTTTGAGTTTGGGGAGGGAATTTATTTTTTTACTTTGCATAAAAAAAAAATCATCAACTCACCGTTGTCAGACAAGCGAAAACAAATTATCCCTTTTTTGCAAAATGGGAAAGCTATAACATCATAAAATTTAGCAGATTTTGCCAAACCACCGCAGCCGATTTTTCAATCGAAAAATTAGAGCCATCCTTAAAAGGATTTTTGTTTTCCATGATCATATTTCCTTTTAGATAATTTTTATACCCTCCAACCACAGTATGGGGGTATACTCACTTTGTCATTCCGTTTGTAACGCATCGAAATATCGGTCGGGGACCCCATTCTAAGACTTTCTGTGAATGTCCGTCCGTCTGTACACTCAGGAAAAAAACTAACTAAAAAATGGGAAAATTAACTAAATCCAAGGAAAATTGATAATGATTTAGCTCCATTGCCATGTACTCATACTTTTTAGTCCATATTTTTCTTAAAAATTAGGACCAATTTGAACTAGAAAGTGGGAAAAAATTTCCCATTTTTTAGTTAAAAAAACATTTTTGATGAGGACATTTTTCCTAAAAATTTCATATTTTTATTGGTTTATTTATAGAATAGCACACTCAAAAAAAAAAAAACTGTAAAGTTAGCAAAAAAAGCTTGTAAACCTACAAGAAAATTTGCTGATTTTGAACCCACAATTTTTTTGGTAAAGTTAGCAAAAACGTTTTGCTAAAAATTAGTTAACTGAAATAACTTTAATTCAACTTAGTTCATACACATTTGAGGACCCATTTGGGTTCGGACCCATTTGGGTTCGGACCCAATAGGTCCAGACACCGATGGGCCTAGACCTAGTTGGGTTCCTTAAAAATCGTCATAGTTTTTGATCCAAAATTTGTGTCCGTTTCGCTCTACCTTGCTTAGTTTTTGAGATACGTGATTTTAGGGGATCACTGGGGTCTTGAGAATTAAAAAACTCGATAACTTCAAAAATATTACTCGGAGAGCTTTTGGTTGAGAGCTACAAAAATTCTTTTGGACTTTTTGTTGTGTCGGCAATATTTACCGAGATATGAGCATTTTAAAATTTTCGGGAATGCTAACTTTTTTGGATCCAAAGTTAGGTCCCATTAGGGTCCACACATGTGAAGAGGACCCGCGAAAGTATGGAGATTCTAAGAATCAGAAATGTCTCCATTTTGCTCTATCTGGCTTAGTTTCCGAGATAGCGCCATTTTAAGTTTTCTGAAAATAAAAAAAAATTTACCATTTATTTTTGCTAATGTTAGCAAAAAATCTTGTAAAAATGTTGTCAACTCAATTTCAAATTTAGCAAAAGAAATTAGTTCAAAGTTTGTTTAAAATTGCTAATGTGCTAAATGATGTTTACAAGAATTTTTTGCTAACATGCTAATCTCAACTAAAAATTTGCTAAAAGTTAGCTAACTAGCATTAGCAAAAAAAAAATTGTAAATCTACTAACGTATTTTTTTGGGTGTAGAAATTTGTTTATTGAGCTCTTAGGTAAATTTTTTTAGTTGATTGTTTCCTTGAATTTTGAACGGTTTGCTACCTATGGACCTAAACAGGAGAAAAAAGGTAAAAAAATGAAATTAAAAAATTTTCGGCAAAATTTTCACATTTGCGCGCTACCTAAACAGTGTTAAGAATCATCTCTAGGAAGTTTAAATGTTCTAGAAATTTGTTTATTGAGATCTTAGGTAAATTTTTGTAGTTGATTGTTTCCTTGAATTTTGAACGGTTTGCTACCTATGGACCTGAATACGGGAAAAAAGGTAAAAAAATCGATTTTTTTCAGTTTTTTGCGATTTTGATTTGGAAGGTGAAGTTTTTTTGATTTTATATGTTTGCAATTTTTGTTCTTTATGACAAGAGCTACAACTTTGCCTCAGAGAGTACGAGAACGGTTTGCAAGATATGAGTCCGAGAAAATTATCACTTTTTTGCGAAAATGATACCGAGTCCCCAAATCTTTGGCGGCCCATAAAAAAAAGTGCATGACTTTGGGAAAAATTGGGAGACACGTGTCTTTTTTTTTTAGTCTTTTATCACGTTGTGGTGTCCGTATATGGTTACTTTGCCATGACTTTAAAAATTACACACAGTGGGGGAGGTTGTACCCCACTGCCCCCTCCCAAAAAAACGCCACTGAATTTTTTTTTACATGTTGGAGGGTATAAAAGATTCGGCACAGCCGAATTTAACACTCTGACTTGTTTTTTAATTTGTTTTAAAAGGAAATTCTACATTTTCCATGTGGACGAAAGTCTCAGATTCTAACACATTTATCGTATGAAAAAGTCTTAATCAGAGAATTTTTTAGTAGAGGAAAGTCTTACTACACACTCTAATCAAAATTTGTTGAAATTTTCCGAATTTATAGTAGGAAACTGGACTCCTACTATAAATTCGGTAATTATAATCTGAATTATAATCACAAGTGTTCAATTTATTCAATTTAAAATATTTGACTTAACGGATGATATTTTTAATTTGCTGTGTTTAATTGGTTTGAAATTATTATACGCATTTAGTGTTCTGAGAATCTGAGACTTTTTCCAAGAAAAATTTTCGGATTCTAAGAATTTTTTTCCACAGAAAAAGTCTCAGACTCTTAAACCTTTTACTATAGAAAAAGTCTCATACTCTAAAGCATTTTTGGGATATTTTTCCTATAAAAAGGTCTCAGATTCTTAGATTTGTTTCCTATAGAAAAACTTTTAGATTCCGAGAACTTTTTTCAATAGGAAAAGTCTCAGACTCTGAGATTTGTAATTATATGTCAAAAATGCAATAAATAAGTCTCAGATTCTGCGACCTTTTTCCTGTAGAAAAAGTCTCAGACTCTGATATTTTTTTTCCTAAAGAACAAGTCCCAAATTCTGAGATCTTATTCCTATAAAACAATTCTAGGATTCTAAGCCATTATTCCTATCGAAAAACTCTCAGATTCTGAAACCTTCTTCCAATAGAATAAGTTTCAACTTCTAAAAATTTTTTTCAACAGAAAAGGTGTCAGATTTTGAGACTTTTCCTTTCGAAAAAATCTCAAATTCCGAAACTTTTTCCTATAAAATAATTCTGAAATTCAAAGGATCTAAGATCTTTTTTCTATGAAGACAGAGACATTTTTCCTATAGAAAAAGTCTCAGATTCTGAGACATTTTTCCTATAGAAATGGCCTTAGACTCTGAGACATTTTTCCTATAGAAAAAGTCTTAGATTCTGAAACATTTTTCCTATAGAAAAAGTCTCAGATTCTAAGACATTTTTCCTATAGAAAAAGTCTTTGATTCTGAGACATTTTTCCTACAGAAAAATTTCCGATTCTGAGACATTTTTCCTATCGAAAAATTTTAGATTTTGAGACGTTTCCCTATAGAAAAGTCTTAGATTCTGAGACAATTTTTTTATAGAAAAAGTCTCAGATTCTGACAAGGGAAGTATCTCAACCCTTATGAACCGATTTGCCTGAAACTTAAAATATATATAAAAGAGACGATTTTAAGGTAGGGGTGTCTCGGATTATCGGCCATATCAGTGTTTCAAAATTTCGTTGTCCCCTTATGAAACAATGTGGACCTCCGGGAAAATTTCGATAACTCCCGAACTAACCGGAATATTCTCTAAAGCAAAAATACGTGTCGACTTAAATTTAATAAAGATTATTTCGTATTCATATGCACATCGTAGTTCTATGTCTTCATATAAACACCCCCAAAAAATTTACACATTTTCATGAAAAAAGTATTTAGGAAAGCCAAACCTTTATAAGGTTATGTCCCCGTTGGATAGGTACTAAAAAAACCTTTCTTTTCATATGTAAACATCATATAGTTTCTTAGAAAGAAATGGCTGAAAAATCCAAAAAACAGTTTTCCCCATTTTTTGACCTATGTTTTGAACCCCTAAATTCCCGATATGGCCGATAAGCCGAGACACCCCATCCTTAGAATTGTCTCTTTTACATATATTTTACGTTTCATGCAAATCGGTTCATAAGTGTTGCGATACTTCCCTTATGAGACATTTTTTCTATTAAAAAATCCTCACATTCAGAGGCATTTTTCCTTTAGAAAAAAATCTTAGATCCTGATACATTTTGCCTATAGAAAAAGTCAAAGTCATTTTTTTATTCCAAAATTGTCACGTTCACAACAAATTTTCCCAAAGAAAAATTACACTGTGCTACAAAAAACACAAAATCAAATATTCTTTTAAAATGAGGTAGTTAAGGTTTTAAATTAAAGTTCATTTCATTCTCTACATCGTGTCAAATTTTCAGAGAGCTGTTATTTTTGGTTTTCGAGAAAATTGGCTTTAAAGTTTGAATGTCTTATTTTATTTTCCATATCACTCATACGCACAGTGGATTATATAAGGTGAATGCATCTCATAATTGATTTTTGCAAATGTTTGAAATTAACCATAAAACAAGATCTATCATAAAGCTAAGATGTCAAGCAATAATTATTTTCAGAAATTATAGTTATTATGTCAACAGAACTATTCGAAAATGGCGACCGAAAACACTACTTTCGACTTTAAAGATTTGGGAGATCAAATTATACCATATTCAAGTGCGTATTTTTAATATTTTTAATTATTTTTTTTAGGATTGTTATACCATGTTGGAAAGGGTAACTTGTCCAGATTCTATTTTTGTTATGAGCTTTGTATATATTGTTAGCAGGTTTGAAATATATTCATTTGAAGTATATAATATTTTTTTGCTAACCTACGCAACTTTGAATAGGATTTTAACTGTAAGCGCCGTTTTCCTCCAATCTAGTTATAACATAGAATTAAAGTTAAACTTATTATCTAAAAGATATATCCAAAACCAGCTGCCTTTTCGTGCATTTAAAGAAATGGCATGCAAAAATGTTAACGAACTCGCAAATTAATAATAAATAAAAATTTAATTATTCATTAATTTCGCTCATTATGCCCTACTCAATTTGCCATTCCGTGTGTAACGCAACGAAATATCGGTCTAGGACCACATAAAATACATATAACATTTATCCATGATCAATTTTAAGATATCCTAGCGATGTCCGTCCGTCTGTCTGTGGAAAGCACGATGAGCTAGACCCCGGAAGTTTGACAGAAAAAACTACTTATAACTGGCTAACAAGGGAAGTCTCCCTAGTGTCACCCGCGGATCTTTATGGAATTGGTTTTATTTTGTAGAGTAGAAAAATTAAAGGGACACGTATTTTTTTTTAGCGGCCCAAATTCATATTTAGGGGGTAAAAAGGAGGGGGGAAGGCAAGGCCATTTTTCAGTTTTTTTCGTTTATCTCCTATAAGTATTATGCAAAGAAACCTAGTCATGTAACATACCAAATGAAAGGTCTTTGGAAAACCTATCTACGTGTGCTAAGAACGTGCCCAAACATGCACAACTTTTCGTCATATTGAGTAAAATACCAAAATTTTAGGACATTTTTGTTAATAAGTCGAAAAATATTTACTTCTTTGGCCCGTTGTTAGCACCACGAGATAGGTATTTTTAATACCTTTAATCTGATACCACACATGCCTATATTAATTTTGACTTAATAGGCGTAAATCGTAAAAAACTGAAAAAGGTCAATTTCCCCCCATTCAAATCGACCCCCCCTAAAAATGAGTTTGGGCCGCTAAAAAAAAATACGTGTCGAATTTATTTTCGTTCTTAACAACATATCCAAATTTCATGAAGATCGGAGGGTGACACCAAGGAGACTTCCCTTGTAAGTTTGTAAATGGGCAAAATCGGACCTCGGGGGGAAACAATTTCCCCTTAAAAAAAAGAAACAACCCCAAAAAACATTTTTTGAATATTTTTTTTAGCATGTAACAAATATGCTATTGAATTGAACAACATGTTGATTAATGTAAAAATTAAAAAACCTGCGCTTGTCAAAAAGACTGAGAAACGTATTTTTTTTTTTGGTCCGCCCCCGTTTGGAGGCGTGGCTATAACGATAAATGCTAAAATTGTGTTATTTATTCGTACACTCAAAAAATTTTGTAGGCAAAAACAAATGAAAAACACACTTAAAACCAGTGAATAAACAATTGAAAACCATTCCAGTAATTATTAATTTGTTTTAACAAACATCAACATTTATTTTTTACTGTTGACAAAATTTTCTAAAATAAATAACATTAAACATTAAAAAATAACTTTTTTTCACTCTTTTTTACCAACAAATTCGAAAAAATAACCAACGAAAACATTAAAAATTAATGATAGTTCTGTTATTTTTACCAACAAATTTCAAAAAAATAACCTACGAAAACAATAAAAATTATTGATTTTGTAGGTAATTTTTTACAATTTTTTATTGAAATGTTTTTTTAAAAATTTTTAATAAAATTTTTGGGGAATCGATCCCGCAATCAAGTACATTCTGGCCAGACACTCTACCCATCGTGCCAAAGTCACTTGATACAAACATGTTTTTATATTTCTATAAATAATTTTTGATTTTTTTTTTTCTACAAAAAAATAACTGACTTGTGTAGGTAAAAACTAATGATATTTCATTAAAAAATACCAACAATTTAAAAAAAAAATTACTTACACAAATCATTAAAAATCAAAAGAATAATCAGTAGTTTTTATTTACAGAACAAAAATAAATGACTTTATAAATTAAATGTTAATGAAAGTCTTTATTTTTTAGTGTATTATTTTTGAAACAAAGGACTGAAGTAGTCATTAATACAAACTGAACATGAAACAAATGTTTTTTCTTTTAAAAACGACTAAACGGAAAACTTTTTAAATAAACTACAAACAGTTAATGACATAATTTTTTGAGTGTATTATAATTAATGAGCTTGTAGACACTTATCACAAAAAGGTAGAGGTAGTCCCCCGTCGACCACCCCCCCCCCCCTTTTTCCATTTCCCAAAAAAAGACACTTTATTTATTTTTTTCACTTTTTGGAGGGTTCTGGAAAGATTTGGCAACAGCCGAATTTATTTTATCTCGGCAACTTACATCGGATTTTTTTATTATAACTTTCTTATTTCTTGTCGTATTACAATAAAATATCAGTTAAATTTTCTATTTGACACCAATGAAAATCTATATGAATTCGGTAATTTTTTTAAAAATTGCTACATTTCACAGTGGTTCCAAGTCCAAATCTAGCTGGACAAAATTATTTTATCACCGTTTTATATGTTTTTGGGGTCGCTGAGTTCAAAAAACGTGTTTAAATTTTTCTAAGACAATTACACTAATCGACAAATTTTTATTTTTTTTTCTAATTTCAGTAATTCATTAATGACAAAAATGGTTTATATGCAGAACAGAAATATGAAATGCAAAAACTTATTTTTTTAAAGTTTTGTAATCTCTAAAAAATAAAAAAAATTTTGTCGAGAAGTGTAATTGAAAAAAACAAGTGAGTGTGTTAAATTCGGCTATGCCGAACGTTAGGGAGCACCTTCCCCTTGCGATTTCGAACTTCATCGGAGAGAAGAATGTTGCATTTGCTTAGTAAAAGTACAAAAAACTCTGCAAAAAATTAGATTTTTCTTAGGTTGGTTTAGTTCTCCAAGGGGGAACTTTTTCCACTTGGTCCGATTTTATCCATTTCCAAACTTAACCTGCCTAGGAATATAAGACATATTCGTGCCAAATTTCGGAAGTCTAGCTCTTTTATTTTGGACTGTATCGTGTCCTCTACAGACGGACAGAAGGACAGACGGACGGACATTTTTGAATATAGTCGAAGTGTGTAGTTGGCCGCGGTTTAATAGGAATCATCACATTTAATGCTTTATTTAAGCTAAGCATAATTATAATACTTAAAAGTTATTAAAAACTTACAAAAATTCGATACTTTATTTAGAAAAAAAATTTTAGGCGAAAATCTATTTTCATAAAAACTGTGATTAATTTTAAACCTGCAAAAACCTGCAAGAAATGTCTGCATGACAACGTTCAGTAATAAATTACCTATAAGTTGTATGTAGTAATTCGACATGATATGCCTGGATTCGGTTTTGGCAAGCTGCGAAAGTTTCATAAGTCCTCAAAAAAATTGTTATTATTGACCATACTTCAAAGTACAAAAAATATAAGAAGAAGATCGATAATAAATTTCTTATTAATGTCCAGAATAAGTATAAATCTGTAGCTTTCTTGTACATAAACCGTTTTGAAACCATTGATGTAACATGGATAATATGATGTTATTAGTTGAACACTTAAATATATATAGTTTTTTTTTAAATATTGGATACCAAAAATGTTATTTCATTCGCATATTTAACAAAGTTAAAGACCTAATTCCAAAAAATGGTTATTAGTTTGATCAGAACACACCCTTAGCTTGCCCCTAGCACTATTAATTCCCAATTTTAAGGACACTAATTTTTGGACTTTTGTCCAGCTAGATTTTGATTTGGAACCAATGTGCATTTGTCCCTTAAAAGTCTATGGGGCTAAATGAAGGTCTATGGACCTTTTCTGAAAAATGTATCTACAAAATTACTTATTATAAACATTTGTTGCAAATTTTAATTGAAAATAATTTGAAAATATAAAAAATACCTATTTAGCTTGTCCTAACATTTTACTTTTATACTAAAATTCAACAAAAATATCGAAAATGTATTTTTAACCCTTCACAACTTTAGTTCTCGTCAGTCGATTTTTATGATTAAAAGCACAAATTAAAGCCTAAAGTCTCACCTTTTCAACAAAAAAGACGGCATACAAAAATATTGATCCAATCAAAAGTTACAGATTTTTGATCCGGAAATGACCAAAATTTTCCACTGTGATACGCCACGATACATTTATTTTTGCACTTACCAAAAACTTGTTTAATTCTATTTAGATAATTGATTTAGAGCTGATTTGTAGAGTCCAGCCGAATATTCGGTTTCGGACTCGACTTCGACCGAATAATGGGGCTTCGGCCTCTATTCGGTATTCGCCAAAATTTTAGTATTTTAAAAAATATATAAAAAAGTTGCTGAATTTTTCAATTTCGAGTATCATTACACTTGATTCAGTTCATTTTAAAAAATATAACAAAGTTTTCCAATTAAGGTGTTACTGTTACAGTTCAAATAATTTTTTTCTTAATCTACAGATTTAATGAACAATTTTTTTTAAGTTTATTTAAATATGATTTTTTTTTGTAAGTTTTTCAAAATATATATATTTTTTAATAAATACAACAATTCCAATGGTTTAAAAACATTAAGTGCTGTATATTTATTTTAAAAAAGAAGTTTCAGTTTCGGTTTTGGTTCGGTGTCGGTTTGGCCTCGAAAAACTGGTTTCGGTCGGACTCTATTGATTTGTCATATTTATAATAAGAATTCAACTGTTTTTCAAGATTCTTCGTATCAAGGTTGAATTCAATATCAATTAAATGACAATATTCCAGAAGTGATCTTTGACTTATGATTGTTGAAATTCTGGGACGCCGCAACAGGCAACAATATTCGCAGTCGTTGTTAATTTTTAAGAATACTCTGATATTAAACAAATTGCCTTACAACTAAAAATTTTAAATATATCAGAAGTAGACAAGTTCCAAAAAATATTTTAAAATCTGCACTTCAAAAATTTTACAAATCATTTCAAAGATTTTAAAGTTCAAAAAAATTGTCATTCTTATTACACAGAAAACGAGTAAGCGATGGCACTGTATGTCTCTGGTCAACAAAAAACAGTCGAATTCCTATAAATAAGACAAATCAGCTCTAAATCTGTTATCTAAACAGAATTAAACAAGTTTTTGGTAAGTGCAAAAATAAATGTATCGTGGCGTATGAGTGATATGGAAAATAAAATAAGACATTCAAACTTTAAAGCACATTTTCTCGAAAACCAAAAATAACTGCTCTCTGAAAATTTGATATGATGTAGAGAATGAAATGAACTTTAATTAAAAATTTTTTTTTTTTAAATTAAAAATGGCGTGTTTTTTGCTACATCGGTTTTTATTTTTCATTTGAAAAATTCAGACATAGTTCTGAATTTTTCCCAAAAACAAATAATGCCAATCGATAGCCCAAACAAAACACTATAAAATAGATGTATTTCGAAAATTTCAGAATCGTTGAGTTACTGTAGAAAAAATTAAATATAAAGCGACATCATGCAAAAATTGCTCAATTTTACCATGTTTGACCACGCCTATCCCTCCCTTTTTTTCGAAAAACGAAAACTTTTGTTCCACGTTTTGTTACTTTTATTTAGGGCAATAAGCTCTCAAAGTTTGACTTCGATCCAACAACATTTTTTTTGAAATAGAAACCTTCATATGTATGATACTTCCGTTTATTTGATATTTAATTTCTAATCTTACTTCCTCTTCCCAAAAAGTGTAAGTGCCAGACTTGTTGGAAATCTCTCATTGATCCATTTCCACATTTATGGTACATTGAACTAATTTCTAAACAAATCATAAACATGTGACCGACCACTTTATTATAAATAAATATTTTTAATTTCATTAATAAACATAATAGATAAAACAATAACAAAAAATCAAAAAACAAATATTAGTAAACAATGGAGGGAATTCCCAAATAAATAACAAAAATCAAGATCCTAGAGATCGATGAACCAAATAAAAACCTCTTGCAAAACAACAGCAACAACAACAACAACATTATAATCCAATTTAATCTAACAATTTCTAAAGTAAACTACTTTAGACAAAAAACATCGAATAAATATACAAAAAATTCAGAATAACAATCCGCCAACCAATCAGATGGATCAGCAACAACAACAACATTGTATTGGAATCATAATCGCATCACAATTATCAACAACAAAAACGCCAGCAGCAACAGCAATAATGGAAAAAAAAGAAAATTGTTTAAATTTTAAACAAATGTTATTAAATACCAACCAAAACAATTGTTGTTTACTACGGATGATGATGATCATAATTAACAACAACATTATCAATATTATTCATGTATCGTAACAAGTGACAGAGCGAGATGCAAATAATATGATAAAAAAAGAGAAAGAGGGAGTGCGAAGCAGTGATAGTAGATAATAAACAAAAAATTCATTCATACAAAATAGTATTTTTTATTTAAATAATTTTTTTGTTATTGTTTTATTTTTTAAAGTGAAACTTTATTTTGATGAGATTATGACGATACAAACAAATGCGATATGAAAAGAAGAAAAAAAACTGCCGTTTAATTTTGATTATATTTTAAATATAAATAACAAGTACTTACACTATGATCAAAAAGTGCAAGAGATCTTTACCAACTATGTAGAAACAAGTGAGAGTGTTACATTCGGCTGTGCAGAATCTTTTATACCCTCCAAAAAAACAATAGAAAAAAAATCAAAGGGCAACTTCCCCTTGCGATTTTGAACTTCTTCTAAGATAAGAATGTTGCATTTGCTTAGCAAATGCGCTTTTTCGTAGGTTGGTTTAGTTTTCCAAAGGGGAACTTTTTTCCCCTTCGTCCGATTTTTCACATTTCCGAACTTAACCTGCCTAGGAATATAAGACATATTCGTGCCAAATTTCGGAAGTCTAGCTCTTGTATTTTGGACTGTATCGTGTCCTCTACAGACGGACAGACGGAGGGACATCGCTAGAATGTCTTAGTATCGATCACTGATCAATAAAATATATACTTTATGGGGTCCTAGACCGATATTTCGATGCGTTACACACGGAATGACAAAGTGAGTATACCCCCATACTGTGGTTGGAGGGTATAAAAAAATATTTTTCCTGAAAACAAAACGATACGACATATATTTGCCAATTATATTGCCGAGACGATAAATTTTATTGCGGCAGTTATCGAATTTGTATATCCGGTTTCGGTAGAAACTGTTACCCGAAGGCAAAACATCTCGGCGATATGAAAACAATTCCGACATCAAACTGTCCAAAGGCATTTGAAAACATCGAATAAAGTTCCGAAAGCCGAATGAACAATTTACCATATCCTCTATACCAAGTTCCACTTTCGTGTAGCATTCATAAAGATTTCATTGCGTCCCTTTGAATATGAAGGTTCTATGTTTAAATAGCCGTTGTTGAGCTAATATAATCCGTAGTTTCATCGAATCCATAATTTTCTCTGAGTCAGTTGAAAAAACAGGTGGAACCTGGCTTCTCAGTTCCAAGTGGTAATGAATAAAATTAATGATATACTAGCTGGAAGTGAAATGATCGATAGGTGGATATCAATAATTACGTGATGTCCGTTGCCGAATCCTAAGGGGACAAAAAGTCTTCTTGCATTTGGAAAGCGGACGGACAGCCGACTCAAATAGATTTTTAGGTCTGTTAAGATACCACGGGACGATAATGGACTTCCCCTAATAGTCCCTGCCGGTAAATCAATAATATCTCCTTGTAAAACTCCTAAGATATTGAATTTTGACATCTAATAAATCAGAAAGATCATACAGCTCCCTGATCCCAGTGAAGCAAGTCTCTGACTAGAAAGTGCTAGGCAATGGCAGATAAAGTAATCGATAGTTTCGAACTCCTCCTCATCCATGCAACTCCGGCAAAAGTCATTTCATGGTAACTTTAACCGCTCTGCTTTCTTTCCTATAAGACAGCATCCGGTAATTACAGCAACCACCATCGAAATCTCTCCTCTTGGAAGCGATATCAACTCACTTGTGCGCTTCTGATTTAGAAAAGCATAAATCTGTCGTGTAATCTCACACGTCCATCCATGTGCCCATTTCTGATTAGTCTTCGTAGCGGGACAAAGCCGTCGATTTTGCTTGCAAGTATCTAGAGGCATACCAACACATTCCAATTCTGTTGGAACCTGTATGGTAGATCTTGGAAGCTCATCGACTTTGCAATTCTCAGGAATGTCTCTGTGCCCGAAAACCCATACGAGTCGTATGTCAAACTTCTTGGCCATCTCACTTAAAGACATGCGGCAGTTAAGTGCAGATGTTCTTTTCAGAAAAAATTACTACAGGGCAGGGTTGCAAAAGTTGGTACAATTGTACTTTTTTTGGTACAATTCAAAACTCAAAAGTACAATGGTACACCAATGACTCATTTGGTACAATTTAAGAATTTTCTCAGTTTGTCTCTTTTAAAATTGGGGAAAAACGTAGTGGGTGCTGTGGCTTAGTGGTTAGCGCGTTGGACTACTAGCCAGCAAGCCTGGGTTCGATTCCCGGCTCAGGCAGAACAACATTTTTTCAGATATTTATTAGTTTTTATTTATAACTAATATCTATCGCAGCACCCTCCTTCGTTGATTAATAGCACTAAAACGTCAACGAAGTAAAATAATAAAATAATGGCTATTAAACACAGCTTCAATATTCGCCAGATCAATAACAGATGGCGATGCAACAACTGTACTCAAAATTATCAACACGCGCAATTACAGTGTTGCCATACTGAAGCCCTTCTATCTTTCAAATCTTTTATCTCTCTTCTATCCCCTTTCCAAAAGAAACATCACGGTTACATTAGTAATTGATAGGCAGCATTGCCTGAGTGTTGTTTCTTTAAAAAAAAAAAAAAAAAAAAAAAAAAAAATCCACAAGAAATTAATTTCCTAATATTTATCACGAGGGCAGAAGTACCTTCCGTCGACCTCCTCACAAAAACGCTTTTTTTTACATTATTTTTTTTTTAATTTTTTAAAACAAAATTTTTTTGGTACAATTGGGGTCGAAAAAGTACATTTTTATGAGCTTGTTGGTACAATTTTAAAGTTCTCATTTTGCAACCCTGCTACAGGGACTTGACCGTGCCTGTCAGGATAGATGTTGACTGCAGATGTAGACAAGGCATTTGCAAGTCAACCAGTAAGACACTTTATTGCCAGCATCTCTGCTTGGTAAGCACTGAAATGATCTGGGAATATTCGAGCATGACGCAATCCAAGCTCTTCCGAATAGACTCCTAAGCCCACTTGTTCATGTAGCTCCGATACATCTCCGTAAAAATTAATGAATGCCACTCATCCAAGACTCCATGGATGGTATCATAGTGGTAAAGTGGCTTAAAGAGGGAGCACAGTCCACATTTTGGGGTATTGTTATCATCTTCAAGATCGCACTATGGTCACTATCGCTGCTATTCCATTGCAGTGTGCTATTCAGTCGAATTGCCGACGTAGTCCCATACTGCCTATCTAATACGTCCCTTGGTATACATGATGGAGGATTTCTAATGTAGCCGTAGGTGTAGTACGAAGACTGTAATTCCTTCGTGTTAAAGACACAGTTTCCGTTTCTCTATAAAGCAGGCCACCACAAATTGACTCCATACAGCAGAATTGGACGCACCACTGCTTTATAAATCCTCTGAATGACTTTAGGGCAAAAGTTCCATCGTTTTTCTACGGCCCTTTTACAGGAATATAAAGCATTCGTTGCCTGTCTCACCCGTTCCTCAATATTACGCCTAGAATTCAACTACCTATCTAGAAATACTCCAAGATAATTGAGTTCATCTGAGAAGGCAATTTCAATGCCATCCAGAGAGATAGGATCAAAAACTTAGTTTTCCTTGTAAACAAGACAAGCTCTGTATTACGTGGATTAACTCCTAGACCACGGTCTCTTGCTAATTTGGATAGATCGTTCAGAGAACCTTGAAGAATGTTCCCTAATGTTGGCAGGTGATTTTCCATTACCGCTTTCGGCACATCGTCTGCACATGCGACAACCACGTGCTTCTAGAGAAAGCAGCTTTGAATTCAATGCCAGGTTACAAAGAATTGGAAAAAGAACAACTCCCTGTTATACGTCTATTGGCAAGTAAATTTTCCAAACTATCCTACACTTCAATCTCCGACCAGACAATGCCACAATTATCAGATCAATGCTGCTGTATGCATGTTGGCCAGTCGAAAACAATCTCGGGCCAATCACTCTACGCAAATATAAGTCCATCATTAGTTTCATTGCCTTAAACAGAAACGAAGATAGACTAATTGGAATCCTTCGAAATTTTGTGGGAAATGTTTCTAGCCTTCGGAATAAAAACGACTCTGGTATCCTTCCATTTTAAAGGAATATGCGACCAGTTTATTCGTGCTGTGTAGAGATTCTACAGCCAAGGGGCTATGTAGACCGACACTGCATCTCAGTCGGGATTATACCAATAGGTCCAGGGGACTTATAGCTCACTCCCAGATTAATGTTGGCATATTTATTAATTTCGAAGCCATTTCAGATTGCTCAGAACGTTCCAAAGAACACTGTTTAATCGGCCGAATTGTTGTGCGGGACAGAGATTTTAGCAATAGTTCTGAAGATGTGGAAGTGGAGGAGTAAGTGTTATGTAAATATACCGACCAGCTCAATAGTCTTCGTATCATCGTTGGTTTAGCAGTCTGTTGAATGGCGCTCTACTCTGTACCTCGTATTTATTGATTTTGAACGAGCTTTTGACACCCTTAACCATAAATCCATATGAAAAATTTTGAAATGTCGTGGAGTTCCGGAAAGTTTAATAGGACTAATCAAGGAGCTTTATGACTCTGCCAGTTGTCGAGTGCTTCATGATGGACAAATTGGTGAAAATATTCCAGTAAATGTTGGCGTTAGACAGGGTTGCATCCTATCACCACTCCTTTTTAACATCATTTTAGACACGGTCATGGTACGTGCAACAACGGCAAGAAGAGGCATCACTTGGGGTGTACAGAGAAGACTGGAGGACCTAGATTTTGCCGACAACATTTGTTTGCTCTCACATAACTTTGATGATATGAATGCAAAATTGAAATTGATTGCTGAGTTGAGAACAAATGTTGGGCTTAAAATCAATTATGGCAAAACAAAGGTTATACGGATCAACACCACCAATATCTCCAAATTTGAAATTGATGATCACGAACTGGAAGACGTTAACAGCTTCTGTTACCTCGGTAGCATCATTTCTCCTTCCGGTGGTTCCAATGATGATATGAAATGTCGTATTAATAAAGGGAGGCAAGCATTCGGAGCTCTTCAACCTGTATGGAAATCTTCCAGAATTTCATTATAAACCAAATCAAGATTATTTTCTTCGAATGTGATGTCTACCCTTCTTTATGGATGTGAATCTTGGAACACGTCCAACGACCAGGTCAATTGTCTTCTGGTTTTTGTTAACAAGTCCTTAAGAAGAATCCTGCGCATTTATTGGCCAACAACTATTTCAAACAGCAAACTTCAAAGAAGGACAAATCAAGTGCCAGTAAAAGTTAAATTAGCTAAGCGGAAGTGGAACTGGTTGGGGCATATATTGAGAAGACCTCAAGATGATATTGCCCGAATGGCAATTGACTGGAACCCACAAGGCAGTAGAAGGCAGGGTAGACCAGCTCATACTTGGAGCAGAATGTTAGAAATGGAAATAAACTCAACAAATAAAAATTGGCGCGAAATAAAAAAGTAGAAGGAACATGCAAATTCAGCAGAACTTTGTGGCAAACTTATAATCAAGGGAAAACTAAATATGTCTGTTAGTTTACCTTACTACAATCTACTCATTTTTACTTCTTTGACTACAGCTGGAAAATTTCAATACAACAAGTAATCAAAATGGCAATACCGGAAAAAAATTTGTCTACTTTTGTCTCAATGGCAGCACCTGCTAGCGAGACTTTAGTAGCACACTAAATTTTAAAAACTCTGTAACTAACTTTTGCGTGCAAAATTTTCAAATTTTATTTTATATGTAAGATACTGGATAGTTGTTACGAGTGTATGGAAAATTACATAGCTTTCTGAGCAGTAATTTCTGAGTTATTTGAGCCCTTACTAAAATTTAGTATTAGCTCAAGAATATTCTTGAGATATTATTAAGACATGCGCCCCCTAGAAGGTAATAGAAGAAATAAATTTGTCTTATCTCTATATTATAAAGTCTCTGATCAAAACTTTCCAGTTGTAGTAAAGATAGTAAGAAATTTGGGTAAACAAACAGACCTAATATTTACTATCACTTTCAAGAAGGGAATGTCGAGCTCTGACTGGGACAATAAATGATCATTGTCTAATCGTCATCCATGACAAGAATATTGGACTTATTTTAGACGCTAGTTGTAAAAGATACGCTTCACCAAAAGTAGATGAAACGATGGAACACAATTTGTCACTGCCCAGACAAACCCCTCTTCAATCAAGTTTAGGTTGTGTTAAAATGGTGACAAAGGCATTTCGCTCCTATTTATTTTGAGCTTTAATAATCGTAAACACAAAAATCCTATCTGGTCCTCTTATCGAGTTATTGCTAAATAATTACACTGTTCGACAACAAAAACCTTCCAGTGAAATATCCTCCAACTAATTCTAATAGATTTTGCTTTCCTTAATCCAAATCTGCCATCCAATTTTTTCTAGCACGTACCGTTTTTGAGATATTCGTTGTTTAAAAGTCAAAAAAAAACAATAATTTCGCACTTTTGGGAGTCCACTGTTATGTTGCTTCCAACAAATAGGAATTGATTCCACATAAATTGAACCTTCTGATTTCAAAACTGCAATTCAAATTTTTCTAGCATGTTTCGTTTTTAAGATATTCCCACGAGAAAGTTGCAAATGCGAATATCTCAAAAACGGAACATGCTAGAAAAACTATATGAAATCAAGTCCTATTTTTGGAAGAATCTATAACAGTGGACCACCAAAAGTGAGAAATTATTGGTTTTTTGACTTTTTAACAGCGCATATCTTAAAAACTGTAGGTGCTAAAAAAAATTAGGATGGCAAAATTGGATTCAGGGGAGCAAAATATTTCACTGGGAGGTTTTTGTGGTCGAACAGTGTGATTATTTAGCTATAACTCGAAAACAGGATCAGCTAGGATTTTCGTGTTAAAGATTTTTTAAGTTTAAAACGAAGAGGAGTGAAATGCCATTGCCCGATTTTAACACAACCTTAACTTGCTTGAAGAGGGGTGTGTCTGGGCAGTTACAAATTATGTGTTCCATCGTTTCATCTACTTTTGATGAACCTAAACTTGCTTTAGGAGGGGTGTGAAGAGGGGGCAATGAGTCGTTGATACATTACCGTTAGATAAGTTTAGGTACTTTTGACGCAGATGAATGTTAGGATGTTGAAAAGTTTCGCAATGACTTTGAACGTGTTTAACTTGTACCACTAACGGAAAAAGTTTTGTGGTATCGCTATGGACCAAGAGGTCTATGCGAGGTGTCAATCGGACACCGCCACCCTAACCTAATTCATCTGAAACATAAAAGAGTACTTCAATCACTAATAAAACTACAAATAAATTTTGAGAAGCAATATGATATGGTGCAAGTGCTATGTGCCACACACGATCGGATGACTTGGAAGTAAAGTAGTTTTATCAAATTTCTGTCACACAACAATAAGTCTTTCACCCGATTGTCTTACTTTTTGGAACAAAAAATGTTGGAACTTCATTTTTTAGCAGCCCCAGTTCCAACCTCATTTTAAAGGGCCTGGATTGTAAATCCCATGTACTTTTTAAACAAAGTTTACATCATACAAAAATTTTGTTTAATCAAAAAGACAAGAGCAACAACATGGCAGACTTGATGATCAGTTGAGGTGAAGTGAGAGAGACCTAACCAACCTAGTAGCCAGCCAGGAGTATCTGGTGGTAATAAGTTTTGTATATAAACAATTTCGCTGAATAAATTAAACATTGATTCAATTTCTTTTCTATTTTTTATATACAATCATTTATTATAAAATCTTCTTCTAAACAACTTCAACATAAACACAATTGTTTAAAAAAAATAAAAACTGACATCAACAATAACAATTGTTTTATTGAAAATAATAGTGCTGCTGCGGCTGCTGCTGCTGGTGGCAATGGTGGATGGTAATGTTTGGATTTCGGTTTAATATTTTTGCACACTGACCTATAACAACTTGTTAACAATAACCTGATTTCCTAAAAATGGTTTCCCGCCTCTTACTCTCTCTCTGTATCTGTAGTTTATGCAGTGGGGATCTATTTGTTTAGCATTGATTTCTAAACAAAAAAAAAATAAATTTCAAAATATTTACAATTCAAAAATAAAAAAAAAATGAAAAAAAACGGAATCTTTAATGGAAACTCTAACAATGATCACCTTTATTTTAAATATTTACAAAATCTTCGACAGAAATAAATGGAATACATTGTGGTTTACTATTGGAATTGTATATTTTTGTTATTTTTTTTCGAGTAAAGATCACGTGTTCGTTTGGATACAAATTAACTTTCTTTTGATTTTTTTACTGAATCGTCTCGTTTTGAATTTTTGTTTACAAAAATTTTAAATGTATATTTTTTATGATCGCATGATTGTTTAATTCAAAAAACTTTTTAAAATATTTATAATAATTGTGAGAATTAAATAAACTTTTTGATAGCTTATGATTAGACACATATAATTATTTCATTGAACTTGAATTTTTTCAAAGGAAAAGGCTGATGAATAAGCAAGGAATGGTTAAGAGTCTTTAGAAAATGCGTTTCTCTAGTATGTAAGCATTAGGGCGTTTCATCAAAAACTTTTTTTCTGATTTTTGCTACTCTTGAAGCGGAATATGAATTCTTATGGCCTAAACGATTTTTGAGATTTTTTTCAGATTTTTGGCGGGCCGGGTTCAACTCGCTCAAATCGATTTTATGCTAAAAATGAGGTTATAAAACATAATTTTTTTTTTTTTGTTATGGTGCCTTGTTTTTACAAAAGTGGATAAATTACTTTAAAATATTGCTAGCCTCCTAAAAAAAATATTCGCGGTAAAAATGATAAGGTCAAAGGTCAATAATTTGACCTTAAAAGTAAAAATTTTGAATTTTCCAACTTCAAAGCTCAATAACTTAAGAAATATACAACGTAGGTTCGTGATGTTGATACCGTTTAATAGATATTTTAAATACCTTTCATTTAAATCCAAAATGACGTCTGTCATTTCAGTAGAAGTATTAAAAAAATTAAAAAAACTAACTTAACCCATTTTTTTCTTACATTTCACATGAGCTTAACCAACAAGTACATATCGCTCCTTTACTTGTATAGTGTCACAACTCGAAATATTTGATTTTGCAGAAAACACGTTTAAAGTTTACTATTGAAACTGGTTTTTAATTGAAAAAGGCCGGTACATAGAAAATGTAATAATGGCGTGTACTCTTCTCAAACGGTGAGTTTAAGAGATATTAATACGAATTTTTGATACAATATAAAGCACTATATAACGAATAATTCTGCATCATTAACTCAAAAAAGGAATTTTTTGAGTTATGACACTATACAAGTAAAGGAGCGATATGTTAGTATCTTATTAATCGGCAGAATGTCTGAGAATAGATAACTTATCATTTATGTATATGCGTTATGTGGTCCTATACCGATATTTCGATGTGTTACACACGGAATGCCAAAGTAAGTTTACAAAGAATGAGAATGACTTTCAAAACTTACTAATTAATGTTGATAATAATAGAAAAATTATACCTAATGTAAACAAAAATGTTGTTGAAAAAGCGTTAGCGAAAGCTGTTTGAATATGCTACTACTTTGGCACAAAATTACTTAAGAATTGTTTGGCTTTATATATTTTGTGTGAAAACAAATTGTGTTTTAGATTTAATTTTTATGTATTGTAATTTTAAATACATTTTCAGAATATTTATTATAATATTGTTATGCTTTTGATAATATTGTTATTCTTTTGATTTTGTATGATACATATTCATAAAAATATATTCTTGCTTTGGAGATTCGGCATTTTCTCTAAATTTGTATCATAGATGGGAATTTTTCATTACCATTGAAATTTAATTACCATTGGTTGATATCAATGGTAATGAAAAAATTTTCATTACCATTTAATGGTAATTAAATTTTTTTAATTGGAAAAATAATTACTAATGGTAATGAAATGCACCAATTGTTGAAAAACACCAATTATAATTGGTTTCAAAACCATTGGTTGGCACATTTTTGTTTTTTTTGAAAAGTTATAAATTTAAACATCAAAGTATGTTTTCAAAAAAAATATGAAAATGTCAAAGACAAAAAACAAAACGCAAATAAAAATTTCAAGTATTGTGTTATACAAAGGCAATCAAATTGGGTTCGGTTTATAAAATGTGAAAAACTAAAACACCATATAACAAAAAACAACAGATATTTCCAAATATTAACGATTTTGACAACATTGCGACGACTTTTACTAATGGTAATTATTTTTTTTAAGTGATGCCATACCAATGGTAATTATTTTTTTTTTAATTTTCATTAGTAATTAAATTGATAATTAATTTAATTGGTACAATTGATACAACCAATGGTAATGAAAAAAATTTCATTACCATTGACATCAATTAAATGGTAATTAAACCATCAATTAATTGGTCCCTTTAATTAATTAGTCCCATCTATGATTTGTATACCCTCTAACCAGAGTATGGGGGTAAACTCACTTTGGCATTCCGTGTTTAACACATTGAAATATCGGTATAGGACCACATAACGCATATACATAAATGATAAGTTATCTATTCTCAGACATTCTACCGATTAATAAGATACTAACATATGTACTTGTTGGTTAAGCTCATGTGAAATGTAAGAAAAAAAATGGGTTAAGTTAGTTTTTTTAATTTTTTTAATACTTCTACTAAAATGACAGACGCCATTTTGGATTTAAATGAAAGGTATTTAAAATATCTATTAAATGGTGTCAACATCACGAACCTACGTTGCATATTTCTTAAGTTATTGAGCTTTGAAGTTGGGAAATTCAAAATTTTTACTTTTAAGGTCAAATTATTGACCTTTGACCTTATCATTTTTACCGCGAATATTTTTTTTAGGAGGCTAGCAATATTTTGAAGTAATTTATCCACTTTTTTAAAAACAAGGCACCATAACAAAAAATAAAAAAAATTATGTTTTATAACCTCATTTTTAGCATATAATCGATTTGAGCGAGTTGATCCCGGCCCGCCAAAAATATGAAAAAAATCTCAAAAATCTTTTAGGCCATAAGAATTCATATTCCGCTTCAAGAGTAGCAAAAATCAAAAAAAAAAGTTTTTGATGAAACGCCCTAATAAGCATTCGCTAGACGATATTCAAAGCTATTTATGAAATGAAGTGATTATATTCTAGCACTTGTCTTAAAAAAGTGCTTATTGACACTAGTTCTTCCACTGCGAAAACTTTTCAGCATATTATACCTTGGAAAATAGCTAACGTCCAGCCGATCCAAAAGAATTGGTGACGTCACGAACCCAGGCAACTATCGCCCAATCGCCATTTGATCTACGCTCTTTAAAGTTATGGAGATAACTAGCGCAATTCGAAGTGTTCTCAGCCTGACAATCAAAAACAATAGGTTGATTTTTAAAGTTATTTTATTTTTTAATATAATCTCCTGAAGTTTTAATACACTTAGGCTGGATTACTCAATGCTCAGTTATAAAATAACTCTCCGTTAAATTAAACTTTTTCATACAAATTTTGACATAAGGCTCTGTTAAATCGGGGTAGCTAAATTAGGAAAATAAGGTGGGTGGTCAAGAAATTCGTACTTCAATTCGTTGAATTTTGCTATTGTTAAGACACTCTTGTAGGGTGGTAATGAACAATTATTTTTTTTTGTGTTCTAAACCAGGTCGAATTTCTCAAATTTCTTAAATTGAATCGTTTTACCTTTTTGAAGATAGTCGATCAGTAAAATAACTTTTTAATCCCAGAAAACCGTTGCCATGACCTTACCAGCCGATTGAACTGTTTTTACCTTTGGCGCACTTACACCAGCTTCAGCCAATTGTTTGGATTGTTCTTTTGTCTCTTGTTTAACGGTGGAGCCAATCCATTCATCGCCTTAGCTGACTGGGAAGAGTTGTGTCAGGAGTTTATTCCACATACAGCTAGTTCGACCGAGAAACGAATTTTCTATGAAATGCGTTGTGCGAGACATTGGACATTCGACAACGAACGAATGTGATCTGCTGTAAAGGCGAGTACTACGGGCATACCCCCGCGTCACATGAACGAGTTCGCCCATTTACCGTGGTAATATCAATAGAACAATGACGCACAACTCACATTCCGACGATGCTCCTATGAGTAAATAGAGCTGGATACCCTACTGTCATTGATGAGCTTCACCGCACTCTGTTGTACCCGATCCAGAAGCTTCAAGATACCTGAAGTACCTGACCAGATATGGGAGTTGTATTCCATTTTCGGTCGGATATTGGCGGTAAAGATAGTGAAAAGATCAGACGGAGTGAAGTAATACGTGCACCGTTTTAAGAAACCAAGACACTTGAAAAACATTTTAGTTCCAACGAACATCACATTAGATTTTCATGCCTAGAACATCAAGAGTTTCCACAAGCCGTCTGTGGGTCAACATGAAACATTGAAGTATTAAAATTGAATTAAAATTGAAGTATTAAAATCGACCCTATTCGCAAGACCTCACTCGAAATTGTCGTAAGGTTATGATTGTGTATGCCATTTATGTTCCGCCTCATAGCTTCAACCTCAGTAAGGCTTGGTCTATGATTAAAGAAAAATGAATGACAAATGTCATGCATCTGCGAAAAAATAGTTAGGATTGGAAGTTAGACCCAGGAGATCGTTAAGAAAAATATCAATAAGTGTAGGAGACAGAACTGAGCCTTGCGGTACCCCTGAATTTAAATGAAACTCATTTAATGGAAACCTATCTAAACCAAAACACGTATAGAGCGGTCTGTGAAAAGCGAAATCGAGAGAAATCACTACCGACACTAGTAGTAGTAGTTTCTTTATTTTCGTATTTTTTTTTTAGCAATATACATTTCTTTTACAATTTTAAACTTAATTGCTTACATAAGTACAAAAATAAAATTAAATTTCATGCGACTTTGACATACTGTCGTTAGTCGGCTAACTATAAAAAAAAAAAATAAATTAGAAATACATACATATTCACATTTAATAATTAAATTTAATGATTAAGTGATTCCTATAATTCAAACAAATTTTAATACCGACACTAAACGCAATAAGTTTTGAAACGAGTGCACTGTGCAACACACGATCAAACTCTTTGGAAATATCTAGAGCAACCACTTTGCTTTCACCAAATTGGTGAATAGAACGACTCCAACGTTCCGAATTTGGTATTGGTAATACGTTAGCTTGTTTTACCACGTGTTTTCTCTATAATCATGCTACTCGGGTTGTCGTCGATGGATCCTTTCTCCTCTCTCTTTCTTATGTTTATCAATGACCTCGGTCTTACTATGAACGCTATACCACTGCTTTTATTTGACCATAGACCAAGTCAATCCGAGGTTGGTGCCATGAGAGGTCATATGGATAACATTCTTAGCGTTGACCTACCGAAAATCACTTCGCAGGGTCTAGAGAACAGGGTAGATTTAAATGCACTTAAGACCCAGTGCGTTATTCTAACACACAAGTGACTATAGATTTCGGAACCGACTAATTTATCCCTTCATGGTGTGAATATTAAGGAATCGGAGCCTCTTGATGTTCTTGGTATAAAAATTCAGTGTGACGTCCGTTAGAACAGACACATTTTTGAAGTGTAGAAAGAAGCATTTAAGTGCTTAGGTTTAGCGTTTATAAAAAACCGACATTTTGGAAAACCGGTTTTTCGGTTAACCGAAAATTGGCTTTTTCGGTTAACCGATTTTCTCGGTTAAACCGGAATAAAAAAACCGGTTAACCGGTTTTTTTCTTTAACTGACAAACCCAAAAAACAGTTAAAAAACCAAATTTTTATTAAATAAAAAAGCGAATATAACTTTAGTTAACATATATGTTTCTTTCAGCAATGTTAAAAATAACGGTATTTAAATAGGTGCTTTATTTTCCCATATTCTTTACAAGCTTGTTTTGCTAACATTACAGTTTTTATACCCACTACTCTAGCGATAGAGGGTATATATAAGTTTGTCATTCCGTGTGTAACACACGAAATATTGGTCTAAGACCACATAAAGTATATATATTCATGATCCTCGATCGATTTTAAGACGATCTAGCGATGTCCGTCCGAGGTCTGTCTGTTGAAAACACGCTAACTTTTGAAAGACTTTACGGAGGCTCCTGAAGTTTGACATATATGTTGGGCATTTACCTGGTCAGGTTTGTATTGCAATCTAGCGAAATCGGTCCAGTGGTTCAAAAGTTATGAGCAAAAGACTAAATTTCGGCAAAGGTTTAAATAAATTTAAGTAAATTTCCTAGATAAAAAACACGCTCACTTTCGAAGGGTAGTTCTGAGGATGCTGATGATTGGCATATATATTTGTCGTTCCCCTGGCCTGGTTTGTTTTCAGCCAAATCGGTCCAGTGGTTCAAAAGTTATTAGCAAAACCGTGAATTTCAGATTAGTTCACCTTAAATTCACGTGTTGAAACCCCGTTTAACATGTTTTAAAAACTTTGGTAAGTCACAAAAATATTTTGCGGCGCCATGAAATAGCTCCCAATGAAATAAGTCCCAATGAAATAACTCCCAATGAAATAAATCCAAAATAAAATGAAATATCTCCCAAACCAAAAAAATGCAATAAGTCCCAAGAAAAATTAAATAAGTCCCTAACAAAAAATGAAAGAAGTCCCAACGAAATAACTCCCAATAGAAATGAAATAAATCCCTATTTTTTTGGAATATTAAATTTTTAACTGTTTAAATCACAAAAACACTTTAATTGTATCTCTTTTAAAAACAAATCTCTGAAGTGCCTACAATCCCTTGTCAACTTTTTTGGGATGCAGCTTACTGACACATTGATTAAATTTCTTTAAATGTTTGAATGATATCAGTATAATATCTGGTAAAAGCAATAAATTTTTAATAGCTAACTTATCGCAGGTCTAGCTGGCGCCTGCGAAAAGAACAGAAAATAAACTCCATAAAAATATGAACTCAAATTAAAAAAAATATATAAATCATCTTGGTTAAAACAGTTAACAAGCCACGCATAAAACTTGAAAGCAGATTTCTGATAGACTTTTTGAGCTTCCAGGATTCTGTATAATAAATGTGGTAAGAAAACGATTATATGTTTGAAAAGATTTGAATGCATATGGGTGTGAAGGAAGCGCCGCAGGCGAAAAATTTTTACAAGAGATTTGAACAAAAAATTAAAAAAAAATCGCGCGATTTTTTTTTAATTTTTTGTTCAAATCTCTTGTAAAAATTTTTCGCCTGCGGCGCTTCCTTCACACCCATATGCATTCAAATCTTTTCAAACATATAATCGTATTCCAACAACATATATTTCAAAATAAAGATAACAGTGAGTGGGTTGTAAAAGACGGAAAGTACATTTCGCCTACACTTTAAATAATCTAATGTGCCCGCCAAACCAACAGGGTCCTAAAACTTCTTATAACACCGGTTGAGGATCTTTAGTTTGTCATGCAATACCTCTTAATTTTCATAAACCATTGTTGAAAGAACTCGAAATTTTTTACAATTTCTCGCAGCGTGCATTTCGCCTTAAAGCAAACGTATTATTTTTTTATTTTGATTGACATTGATGCACTTCTGAGTGAATGGTTTTCTGAATTTATTTACAAGATAATTTAAAAAGCATTGAAAAAGAGACTGTTCTAGTTCGAGGTCATTAACTTTCCCCGTTATAAATTAACTTTTCCTGAAAATAACTAATTTTTATTATTATTAATTAAAATTAAAGAAACTTGAAAATTCAAAAAGTTGAATTTTTATTTTCATAATTTACTCTCAAACTGTTGGGAGTTATTTCATTAAAATAATTTGGGAGTTATTGCATAATGAAATAACTCCCAAACTTAAAAATGAAATAACTTCCAAAAAAAATGAAATAATACCCGCAGATTTGGGAGTTATTTCATTATGAAATAACTCCCAAATCGTATGGAAATTTTTGGGACTTATTGCATTATTTTTCTTGGGACTTATTTCATTGGGAGTTATTTCATGGCGCCATATTTTGCAACGTATTTTTGTCACTCAAAAATATTTTTGCACTAAAAGAAAAAAAAAAATACGCTCGAAAAAAATTTTACACTCAAAAAAAAAATTTTGTAAATTATTTTTTTTTCAAAAATGACTGAAAAAAGGTTGTTTTACACAAAATAAAATATTTCTAATCAAAAATGTTATTTATTTCACGTTAGAAAATTTACTATCACTTAAAAAGGGCATTGTGGAGGGTATTCACAGATTCGGCCAAGTCGAATTTAACTTTTCAACTTGTTTTTTTTTTCAGTGTATATTTCCTGATCTTAACACAATGCAATGCATTTATAGGAGGCATCCCCTAAGTGGCTGTTCGTATAGGAACGGCTGTTCGTATAGGAATCTCTGACAGGGAGGAGGATGGAAGTGAAAGGAGTCAGTACATAATCTGGTATGTGAATTATCTTCGGGGATCGGGTGATTAAATCATAAGTTATTATGCCAATATTTATCGAGAGGAGATGTGCCCCAACTTAAATTGTGGAAATAAACCAAGAACTTTTGTTATGTCAAAAAAATATATAAATTGTTTTTATTTTAGACAATTTTGCAAGGTGATCAAACTGTTGTAAAACAAGAGATAGGAAATCTTTCGTTGTATCTTCTGCTTAATTCCCCAGCGATGAGGCTGGGGCACAACCTCTTCAAATGGTGTGGAATTTGATTTATTTTTGCAATGAAAGAAAACATGATATTTTCATAGGTTGTAACTCTAACTGGCATCACGTTTTATGGGAAGCTCTGATACAAATGATATTGTTAGGGGAGAGGACCTTTTTTCTTTTATCATAGAAAGTGGTGTGGTAATACACAACACAGGAAATGACCCGACTTTTGAAATCGGAAATAGAAAAGAGGGGATTGATTTAACGCTTAGCTCCATATCTGAAAATCTTAAAGTTTTAGAATGGAAACATCAAGTGAGGTTAGTTTCTCTGATCACAAATATATACAATTTTTTGTGGAAATTGACACCATCAATGAGAAACGCTAAGAGAACAAACTGGATGAAATTTAATAATCTGATAAACGATATAGATGAGTTGAAAACCCTTGTGCTTAATGATACGAAAACGGTAGAATCTTCACTGAATTCTAACAGTTTGACGTACTCCTCATATGCGTCCCAGGGTACAGAGACATTCCAGGGAATTGCAAAGCCGATGAGCTTGCAAGACTGGAAACTACTTTACAGGTTTCCGCGGAAATGAAATGTGTTGGTATGCCTCTAGAAACTCACAAACAAAATATGCGGGTTTTTTTTATCGCGATGGAGACTAATCAGAGATAGGTACATGGATGGACGTGTGAGACTACACGACAGATTTTGCCTTCGTTGAAAACCTATGACCAAAGACGTCTTCCTGTAAATTGACATAGTTTTTGTTTTGAGTGTTGTAACTGTTAAATATTTTTTGAGTGAATATATTTATCTAATTCGAAAAATACAACTGAAAATCTAACTTACTAAAAATGTCCTTTCAAAAAAAAAAAAAACACAAAATCAACCACTAATCATATCACACATACTGTGTACCGACATTCGGTATCAGATTCCACTTGACAAGCAGTCAGACGTCTATTGAAAAGGAAAACCACTTATGATTAGGTTTGTGTTATACGAGTATGAATAAATTTAAAAAATAAAAAAACTAACAGTATCAGTCTTCAAATATACAAAATTATCAAAAACCTCAAGTGACTCGGCCTGACGTTAACATAAATTAAATTTGTAACTATAGGGGACGATCTAAAGTTGTTGGTGGCTAATGTGTTAATAGTGAAACACATACACACAAACAAAAACCCTGCACGACTAATTATGAACGTTTGCCACATAATAAGGTATATAATATATCTCGAGATATTTGTCACTCTGCGCAGCTAATGACCATACAAAATATTTTGACAGTTGACATTTGTTAGTTGGGTATGAATAATGAATGAATAACCCACAAATAGCAATTGAAACTGGCGCCAGTTTAAAAGATTTTATAGAAATTGTAACAAACAAAAAAAATAATTATGAATTTATCTACAACTTTCTTGGGATTAACTACAGGAAAGACGAAAAATTTGGTTAAGGCAGAATGAAATATTGATATTTTCTATATGTAGATTTTTTTGGAAAAATTGTTCAAATTTCTTTCATTGGGTGGTCTTTTTTTTTTGGTCATGATGGCACTTGTTGTGCACCAAAGTAGCAGTAGCAAAAATATGTATCACAAAAAAATTAAGAAGAAATCTTTAGTCTATTTTATACTTAATTACCCCATTTCCTTTATAAATTTTGTTGCTTAATACACCTCCCATTATTAAATCCAAAAATAGTAAAAACATTCACATTTTAATGTGCCACACTCTATTGGCACACAAAACCACAAATTTTCGCACAGGCACAGACGCCATTCTGTATTCTTGTTCAATTAACTGTAGCGAAGAAACCAATGCGCTTTGGCTAAAAACAAAATGTTCTTTCACCCTAGCCGGAATTTTGTAAAATATTTTGTGTGTTAACATTTCATTAATGTTGCAAAGGCGGGATATTGTACAATCTATATGATATATTTGTTAAATGGCATGGATTGTGTGTGCACAGTGGTAAAGATCGTATAATTATTATTTTAAGTTGGTATCTGATGTTCTTGAACTCAAAACGAGGGCACGATCTCCCAAATACCAGAAGGTGCCATGGCATAATCCCCACGGACATAACCCCCATTTCCGTTATGGGGACTATGACTAGAGTTTTTCTTTTCCCGGACTTTTTCATTTCCCGGGAAAGCGGGATTCATTTTTAAATTTCCCGGGATCCCGGGAATTCCCGCAAAAACTAAAAACCCAAATTTTTTGTCAAAAAAAAAAAAATTATAAAAACCTTTTGAATGCGATTACACTATTTTTAATAATTTAATAATTTAATAAAAATCTTATTATGTACCTTTAAAACAGAGACCAAATATAACAGCTATATGTGTCTTTTTGCTTTAAAATAAACATTAAACGAATGGTGCCTAAACTAACAATAAGTATTTTACCCAGCAAAAACTTGGTAATGACACATCATTACCATTCTAATTACTTAGTAATGACAGAAAATTACCTTTAGCATTATTTTGAAATGTAAAATAAGGACTTATTAATAATGACTAACATAAGTCATTATAATAAAATAAAAAAATTTCAGAACTAGATTTTCACTTTTTGACTCACTGTACATTATTTTGAATAAAAACAAAATAAAATTAAATATTTTTTTATTTTTTAAATTTTTTTTTAAATAATTTTTTCATTACCTATAAGTACACTCTAAAAACTCCTTGTAAAATTACTACTATAAAGTGGGTAAATATCTGTGTAAAATAACACACAACGAGTAAAATTAAGCACGAAGTGTTTAAAAATCTAATTTGCACACAAAAATTTTAAAATTACACACTTTATATAGTATTTTGTGTGTTGATAAATATATTTCTAGAAAAATAAACACAAGATTTTTAAAATTACACATTAAATGTGTATAGTAAGCATTTTGTGTTTAATTTCCGATATTGAGCATTAAATGTGTAAATAAAAAATAAATTGAAATTGTCAAAACAAAAAAATTAAAATAAAATTAATTACAGAAAAATTGTGAGCCTTGCAACAAACTAAAAGCAAAACGCGAAAAAAATAATGAAAACAGACAAATTTACGAAACATAAGTGATGGAAATACGTTCGAATGAAATACATATGAAGGGCTTACTGCAAGAACTTGATAAGCAACATTTTATTTTTTCCCGTTTTTCGCCTTCTGCTGATGTTCCATTGACAGATTTTTTGCAGAAGTCTTGCTTTAACCCTTCGTACAAGTATATTGAAAATACAAGTTCTGCAAAAGTTATATTTTCTACATTATTTTAAAAGTTTTAAGGCAAAAACCACCATAAAATTAAATGTTGCTTATCGAGTTTTTACAATAAGCCCTTCATATATCCATTATGAAACTTATAAATTTAAAGCCGAAATACAACGGAAATTCAGCAGATAAAACAAAAACTAAAGGAAATTTTATTAGTTCGTGATATTAAAGAAACATTTTTGGTAATTGATTAAGGTAAGTACAGCAACAATCTATTGAAAATTCCCTGTATCTGATAATTTATCACTTACAATGCCTCACAATCAGATTCTCAGAATTTTCCTTTAGGAAAAATTTCAGAGATTCTAAGAATTTTTCGATAGAAAAACATCTGAAATTTTGATTTTACAAAAGATATCTCAGATTCTAAGAATTCTTCTTAAGAAAAAATGTCTCAGATTCTGAAAGTTTTTCAGTAAAATATTTCTCAGTATTTTTTTTATAGAAAAATGTCCCAGATTCTGAAAATTTTTCTATTAAAAAATGTCTTAAAATCTCAGATTCTCAGATTCTGAGAGTTTTTCTATAGAAAAAGTGTCACAGATTCCGGAAATTTTTCCGTAGAAAAAAGTCAAAGAATCCAAGAATTTTTTTAAAGAAAAAAGGTCTCAGAAAAATAATTTTTGTGAGAAAAAAATGTCTCAGAATTTTTCTATACAAAAAATTTCTCAGATTTTGAGAATTTTTCTATAGAAAAAATGTCTCAAACTCTGAGAATTTTTCTACTGAAAAAATGTCTTAAATTCTAAGAATTTTGCTATAGAAAAAATTTCTCAGATTCTGAGAATTTTTCTATAGAAAAAATGTCTTAGATTCTAGGAATTTTTCCATAGAAAAAATGTCTCCGATTCTGTGAACTTTTCTATAAAAATAATATCTCAGATTCTGACAATTTTTATATAGAAAAAATGCCTCTGATTCTGAGAATTTTTCTATAGAAAAAATGTCGCAGATTCTGAGAATTTTTCTATGGATAAAATGTACCAGATTCTGAGAATTTTTTAATGAAAAAAATGTGTTAGATTCTGAGAATTTTTCTATAGAAAAAATGTCTTAGATTCTAGGAATTTTTACAAAGAAAAAATGTCTCCGATTCTGAGAACTTTTCTATAGAAATAATATCTCAGATTCTGAGAATTTTTCTGTAGAAATAATAGATTCTGAGAATTTTTCTGTAGAAATATTGTCTCAGATTTTCAGAATTTTTCTATAGAAAAATGTTTCAGATTCTGAGAATTTTTCTTAGAAAAAATATCCCAGATTCTGAGAATTTTTGTATGGAAAAAATCTCCCAGATTCTGAAAATTTTTTTATAGAAAAAATGTGTTATATTCTGAGAATTTTTTCTATTGAAAAAATATGTTAGATTCTGGGAATTTTTCTATTGAAAAAAGTCTCAGATTTTGAGAATTTCTCTATAGAAATAATGTCTCAGATTTTGATAATTTTTCTTTAGAAAAATATCTGAGATTCAGAGATTTTTTCAATTTCTCTCAGAATCTTAGAACTTTTCTATAGAAAAATATCTCAGATTCAGAGAATTTTTCTATTATTTTATTATATTTTAAATTGCAATTTATTCGATAGAGTATTTATGTTTTACTTTTCTTAATCTATTTTCAGAAAAAGTGAACTCCGCCAATAATAATATATTAAGTGGAGCATGAAGTAGTTATGGGCGAAAAAGGAAGTATTATTTAGAAAATGAAAATTTATTAATTAACAAAGTTTTGATTTTTATACATAGTATTTTCACATCTTACAATTAGTACTTTACTTTTGTTTTTTATTTTTAAGATTATAATCTTAAACAATTTATTTAAAAAAATCCACTTTAATTGCAATTTATGTATATATTTTACTATTAGAATTCAATTATTGTTAAAATAAAAAATATAAAAATAATAAAAATTAATTTTTTAGTTTTATTTCTTTTTAGAGGAATTTTAATTGTAAAAAAACATTTAATATGCAATTTTGAACATTTAAAATGCATATTTAAATACATTATAGTGCTTTTTTAAGCACAAATAATTTAAATTTACACGTGTCGATTAAGTCTTGCAAAAATGACCAACATAAATAAATTTAAAACAAAAAAATAATTTTCTTGAAAATTATGCTATGAGAATATCATGGTTTTAATTAGTAAAGAAAATAATGACCTCGAGCCAGAATAAACATCCTCACAAAATATAATATTTTAAAGGTCGAATAAAACAATTTTTATTTATTAATAAAAATTAATCAGAATTTACACATTTTATGTTTATTAATAGAGAATTTGTCAATCAACAGCATTGTAGCTGTAAACACAAAATGTGTATAAGTTGTACACACTTTGTGTTCAAATGTTGAAATTTAAACACATAGAGTATTTTTACCCACTTTATTGTAGGAGAACAGTTACCTACAATAAAGTGGGTAAATTTCAACAAAAATTTATAAGAGTGTATATATGTAATTAGTTATTAATATTGGTTTGATAATCATTACATTTGGCACATTTGCTTGTAAATGTAATGGGAAAGGTAATTCGAATCAGAAGTAGTTATAACTTTTGAATTTCCCATTACACATTTCATTACTTGGTAATGCAAGTTTTTGCTGGGTATATATGAAAGGACGTCTAGAGATGTCCCGTGTTTAAATTTGCAATAACTTTTACTTTTTGATTTTTACAATAACAGTAAAAAATAACAGTTATTAACAACTTTTTGTTCAAACAATCTAAAATAACTTTTATTTTTTGTTTATTGGAGTAAATAACTGTTATAAAAGTTATTTTTAAAAAAAATCAATCAAAGTTTATATCTTTAAATCAATGATTGAAGTATTAGCTATCAGTAGGATTCTTTTGCATGCGTTTATTTTAGTTTTATTTTAATAACTCAAGTTTTTCAAGGCTGAAAGAGTTTTTGATAACAGTTATAAAAATAAAAGTTTTTTATTTTTGTTATTTTGAACAGATATTTATATAAATCATTTCAAACTGTTATTTTTAATTTTTATTTAAAAAAATATTTTTGAACAGTTAAATTTGATCTTTTTCAATAAATCACATAACTGTTATGGTCTCTGCTTTAAAACAAACAAAAAAAAAATAAGTTTCGAGAAAAATTTACAATTTTTGTTACACAGTTTTTATAAAAAAACGGCCGAAATATGTCGAAGTCTTTTAAAAGTATTTTTAAGGAAATATTTTATTTTACATCGCTTTATCTGTTTTAATAATTAAAATTCATCATTCATTCTAATTCGCCTAAGTTGATTTTTACAATTGGTTCTTAACGCTTTGCCTCTAAAACACAATGAAACAGATTCAGAGGAATTTCTTAATTTTGTCTCTGAAACTGAGTGTAACTGTTTCAGAGAAATGCAATTATAGGAAAATTTACGCCAAAAAATTATTTAAAAAAAATTAAAAATTCTGGTTTCTAAAAGAAAAACCCATTAATTTCAGAGTCATTCCTTACACAGATTTTATTTAAACTTATTGATTTAAAAAGAATCATGTCCAGAGACGTAAATATTTTCTATAGAAACAAATAATCATACTGCAAATTTTTCTAATGCAGTACCGCAATTCACTAACTTTTTAACGACAAAAATCGGTAGTTATATTGTCAAAAATCGTTAATTATCGACAATTGTCTTTGAAAGCAATTCTATAACTTTTTTCTACCGAATTTTGTCGTTATTGAAAATCGTTAACTTATCAACAAACATTTTTTTGAAGTTAAAGTTAAAGAAAATTTTCGGTTCTCCATACAATTTCAAAATAAACAAATTTCAAATTAACTATTTTTGTCGTTAATTCTTGTCGATAATTAAACAAATTTATTGAATCACTATTCGTTAAAACAACCGACATTCTCGTAAGTTAGCGATATCGATAATTTCGTAAGAAAAGTTACTGAATCGCACTACAGGTCTCAGAAAGAAAATTTTTCAGCTTTTGAAAAAAAGTATTAGGTTATTATATCCTATCGAAGATTTAGATATTGTGAGACTTTTTCATTTAGTAAGTCACAGATTTTACGACATTTTTTAGTTAGAAGGTATCCCTTGGAATACTTTTTAGGCCCTTCTGCTCCCTGTGTACGTTTCTGCCATCAATTATCAAGAACTTTAATAAAATCTCTAAAAAATCCCATACAAAATATTCAACAGAAGTCGAAAAATCAACAATTTTAAAGAAATGAAAATTCCCGGGAATTCCCGCTCTATTTCCCGGGATTTCGGGATTGAAAATTTACGGGAAGTCCCGGGAAATCCCGTCCCGGGAATTCCCGTGAAAAACTCTAACTATGACCGAAAAAAGTTTGGACATAATCCCAATAAATAATGGACATAATTCCCAGTTTTATGGGGACAATGTACGTAAAAAGTGGACATAATCCCTATTACAGGGATTATGTCTACTATAATAATAGATGATAATCCCAATAATTATGTGAAATTTTTGGTGACATGACCTAATCCCCACGGACATAATCCCTATTTCCGTTATGGGGATTATAACCAAATTCATTTCGGTCATAATCCCCATAATGGTAGTAGGGACTATGACCGAAAATTATTTGGACATAATCCCAATAAAAAACGGACATAATTCCCAGATTTATGGGGATAATGACCACGTAACAAATGGCCATAATCCCCATTATGGGGATTATGTCTTCTATACTAGTTGGTCATAATCCCCAATATTAAAAGAATTTTTTTTTTTTACTTAAAAGTTTTTATGCGTAGCCGGACTTTGGTCGGGCTTAGGGATTACAAGCTCCAAGCATTAAACCCACCCTCTCTGCAGAAAACGGGGATTATGACCAAAATTGCTTTGGACTCACTCCCCATAATGTGAATGGGGGTTATGACCGAAAAAAGTTCGGTCGTAATCCCAACAAGGAACGGACATAATCCCCATTGAGATTGTTACCGTTTTGGAAACGGTCATAGTCATGAATTCGGTCATAATCCCCATTTCCATTATGGGGGTAATGTCCGTGGGGATTATGTGCTGTCACCGAATTTTTTTTTTTGTCTTAACAGTATTTCTGCGTTGCCGGCCTTCGGCCGGGCTTAGGGATTACAAACTCCATGCATTAAATCCACCCTCTCCGTAAAATAAAGGGACTATGACCGAAATTGTTTTGGACTTAGTCCCCATAATATGAATGGGGGTAATGGCCGAAAAACTTTCGGTCGTAATCCCAACAGGGAAGGGACATAATCCCCATTGGGATTATGACCGTTTTTGAAATGGTCATAGTCCCCACAACTAATATGGGGATTATGTCCGTAATGCATTGGGTCATAATCCCCATTTCCGTTATGGGGATAATGTCCGTGGAGATTATGTCCTGTCACCAATACCAGAAATATGAGTCCAATTTTTTTAAAGTTACAACATTCAATTAACATTATCTGGACTTAGAGCTTTTCTTCACAAAGTTGGACTTAGCACTTTTACTTATCAGTGATCCACAACGAAAAAAAAACACATATGATGTGTTTTACTGCATCAAAGGCTGCATTTTTTTTTTTTAATATTGACTTAGCGCCTTTTTACAAAAAGCTAGCTAAAATAAGCTAAAGGGGTTAGCAAAAATATGAGTAACTAGTTATCTCCCAATTTCAATGTTAATTACTTTAACACAGTGATGTCATTGGAGGTAACCACATTTTGCATTTTTTGGTGTAATGTAATGCTAATGGTAATTAGTAGTATTCAAAGCCATTACCACGTAAGCGAGGCACGAAGGGGGGCCCATTACCAAGTTTTTTCTGGGAAGATCCATTGTTACTCATAAAAGATAAAAATTCGAAAAAAAAAAATTGAAATTCTTAAAAAATCGATTGAAAAAGACTAATTGTAATCAAGAAAGTATCAATTCAAATTCGAAAAATATAAATTAAAGAAATCAATTGAAATTAGTAAAAGAGTAATTGTGAATCGTAATAAGAGTTTTTCACGGGAATTCCCGTAAATTGTCGATCCCGAAAACCCGGGAAATAGAGCGGGAATTCCCGGGAGTTTTCTTTTCATTGAAATTGTGTGATTTTTTAGAGATTTTACTAAAATTCTTGATAATTGATGGCAGAAACGTACGCAGGAACCAGGTGGCCCAAAAAGTATTCCAAGAGAGACCTTCTAACTAAAAAATTTCATAAAATCTAAGACTTACGGAATGGAAAAAGTCTCACAGTATTTAAATCTTCGATAGGATATAATTATCAGAACATGATACTTTTTTTCAGAAGCTGAGAAATTTTCTTTCAGAGACCTGCATTAGAAAAATTTGCAGTATGATTATTTGTTTCTATAGAAAATATTTATGTCTCTGGACATGATTCTTTTTAAATCGATTAATTGATATAAAATCTGTGTAAGGAATGACTTTGAAATTAACGGGTTTTTCTTTAGATAACAGAATTTTTAAATTTTTTTACAAATTTTTTTGGGGTAAATTTTCTTATGAATTTATTTCTCTGAAACAGTTACATTCAGTTTCAGAGACATAATTGAGAAATTCCTCTGAATCAGTTTCATTGTGTTTTAGAGACAAAGCGTTCAGAACAATTGTAAAAATAAACTGACAATGAGACGAATTAGAATAAATGATGAATTTTTATACCCTCCAACCACAGTATGGGGGGTATATTCACTTTGTCATTCCGTGTGTAACGCATCGAAATATCGGTCTAGGACCCCATAAAGTATATATACTATTGATCAGTGATCCATTCTAATTCATTCTAGCGATGTCCGTCCGTCTGTGGAAGACACGATGGCACGAATATGTCTTATCGTATTAGGATGGTTAAGTTCGAACATGAGCAAAATCGGATCAGGGGGAAAAAAGTTCCTCTCATAAGAACTAAACCAACCTCTGAAAAAACTCCATTTTTTATAGGTTTTTTGTACTTTTGCTTAGCAAACAAAACATTTTTATGTCAAAAGAAGTTCAGTTGGATCCAGGAAGGTTGTCTCCCACCACCGAAACCCCCCCCCCCCCAAAAAAAAAAAAAATATGTTTTTTTAACGTGTTGGAGGGTATAAAAGATTCGGCACAACCGAATTTAACACTCTCACTTGTTATTATTAAAACAGAACCGATGTGAAATAACATATTCCCTTAAAAATACTTTTATAAAAGACTTTGACATATTTGGACCGCTTTTTTATAAAAACTGTGTAACAAAAATTGTTTTTTTCACGAAACTTATTTGTTTTTTTTTTTAAGGTACTAATACGATTTTTATCGTGTTAATAAACATTATAAATAGTGCAATCGCATTCATAAGGTTTTTATATATTTTTTTGACCAAAAATTTGGGCTTTTTAGATTTTTCGGGAATTCCCGGGATCCCGGGAAATTTAAAAACGAATTCCGCTTTCCCGGGAAATGAAAAAGTCCGGAAAAAGAAAAACTCTTATCGTAATAGATCAATTGGAATCTTCGAATTTCATTTGCAGTCTCCTTCGATAAAAAAAAAATATAAAAAGTCATTCACATCCACTGTACAGACAAAACTTGCACACATAGCAGTCACT
The DNA here is from genome assembly GCA_963921195.1 of Pegoplata infirma. Classification (NCBI taxonomy): domain Eukaryota; kingdom Metazoa; phylum Arthropoda; class Insecta; order Diptera; family Anthomyiidae; genus Pegoplata; species Pegoplata infirma. The sequence goes on from OY992539.1 coordinate 137,325,230, forward strand.
GAAGAATTTTTGACTCAACACTACACTCATAAAAAACCCATTGTCAGAAAATCTGTAAAAAGAATTTAATTTATTTTAAAATTTCTCTGCGTTTTTATTATTTTTTTTTTGAAAAGAATTGTACCATTCCGTGGTGCAGGGTATAATGAGTTTATGCTGATGTTTGTAACTACCCCAAATATTGGATCAAGACCTACAACTAAGTATACCGATCGATTTAGAATTCCTTTTTGAGTCGTTTTAGCGATGTCCGTCCGTCTATCTGTTCGTCTGTTAATGTTAATTTCTGCGCACGATTCAGGTCGCAATTTTTAATCGATTTGTCTCGAAATTTAAATTTAAGTCTCTTTTGACTCAACAAAAAACGATATTCAGTTAAGTCGGTCTATTGGCAACAAAAAAAATCTAATTGCACTTAAATTTGGTGTGTGTTTTCTACACTACACTCAAAAGAAAAACTCTGCCAAGAAATCTGTAAAACGTCTTTGAATTTGATTTAGAAAACTTTTAGCAGATTTTTATGCTAAAATTGATATTTTTACTAAAATCTCTGCCATTCAGTTTTACAAAGTAACAGAAATTTTACTGCGTTTTCACTGATTCTGTTTATTGAATTTCAAAATATTTTTGAACATATTTTTAGCAGATTATTTTGTAATTTTAGAGAAATAGTTTGTTGTCGTCCTTTTTTCAAGTAAATTTTCAACTTTTTTTTTAGGTGTTAATTTTTTTTTTGTTTTCTTATGCAATTAAAACATATTTTAAACATATTTTTTAACATATTTTTAGGAGTTTTTTTGTAATTTTACAGAAATAGTTCTCTGTCATCCTTTTTTCAAGAAAGAAGTTTTTTTTTTCAAAATAATTAATTTTTCTTTCGTTTTTTATACAATTAAAAGGATTGAGACTAATAATTGATATAACTAAAAAAATCAGAAGATTATATTGCTAATTTTACAGAAACATTTTTTTTTTTAAGTTTAAATTAAAAAAAACCATTAATCTACGTTCACAATGTCAGAGTCACTCCAATCCTAGGCACATATTGAAATGTTAACTGATTTTTTTTTTCAATTATTTAGGAAAATTTCTTTGGCGGTAAGAATTTTTTCCATGTATTAGGGAATTCCATTTAAGGAAAATTATGGCCTGTTTAACAGTAAATGAACTAAAAGTTTTTCCTAGCAGTTAAGAAAATTTCCCAACTTTCAGTTAAATTTAACTAAATTGTTGGAAAATTTATATACTATTTTGAAATTTTTTTTTTCAAAAGTTTAAGTTAATTCTATTTTTTGAGTGTAGATCCAATCGGTCCATGTTTGGACTTGCGACTCATTTACATACGGTCGGTCTTGACCGACTATAATTCGTACTTGTTTATATTCTGATTAATTCTTATTAAAAAATAACAAGTAGAAAAGTTAAATTCGACTTGAATACCCTCCACAATATGAATACCCTCCACAATGCCCTTTTAAGGCTGGATTACTCAATGCTCCGTTATAAAATAACTCTCCGTTAATTTTAACTTTTTCATACAAATTTTGACATAAGGCTCCGTTAAATCGGCAGTTAGCAGCTAACTTTTCAATGAGTAATCCGCCCTAAGTTATAGTAAATTTTCCAACGTGAAAAAATAACATTTTTGATTAGTTTTTATTTTGTGTAAATAAACTTTTTTTTTAAGTAATTTTTGAAAAAAAAGTTACTAAATTTTTTTTGAGTTTTTTTTTTTTTTTGTAGTGTAAAAATATTTTTGAGTGACAAAAATACGTTGTAAATTTTTTTTTGACTTACCAATGTTTTTAAAACATGTTTAACGGGTTTTCAACTCATGAATTTAAGATAAAACTAATCTGAAATTCACGGTTTTGCTTATAACTTTTGAACCACTTTTGAACAACCTGACCAGGTAAATTCCCAACATATATGGCAAACGTCAGGAGCCTCCGTAATGTCTTTCAAAAGTTAGCGTGTTTTCAGCAGACAGACGTACGGGCGGACGGACATTGCTAGATCGTCTTAAAATCGATCAATGATCATGAATATATATATGGGGCATTCCATGTGAAATCGGACACTTTGAAAATTTTTTTTTTAGATTTTCCCAATTTGTTTACAGTTTTTAGTACCCTTCGAAAACTCCTTCGTGGTAAATTTTCAGATTTTTTTGATGGCCCGTTCAAAAGATATCGAATTTTTAAAAATTGGTAGTTTGTTCCTTTACCCGCTGTCTACACCTGGGAGAAATACTGAGATATTTGTATCAAGAAACGTCAAAATCAATCGCAAAGAAATTTTTCTCAGGTGTGGACTAAATATTAGTCTCAGTATTTGATCTCATCAGATAGTTGTTATGAGATATCTCATAACAACAATCTGATGTGATTGGATGAGATTAAGTGACAAATTCACTAATATTTGTATGTTTACAATTGTTTTTTGGAGCAAATGGCGTCGAAAAAAGGAAAAACAAAATAAATCATTAAAAAATAAGTGTATAAACAAATGTATGTACTTCAATAATAGATTGAACATATATTTATGATGAATAACATATATAGTTATTCCACGGCTGATTGTAAATTATGAAATTTCACAAGAGCATTTGCAGCTCGTTTTCCACACCAATAGATATTGAGATAAATGCTGAAATTTCCCTACTGTTTCTCTGCCGACGTTATCTCTGCTTTCATGAAAAAATTCTCCCACGTGTAGATGGTGCGTTACTCAAACTTCTTTTAATCATAACTTCTTCAATAATGGTCCAAATTTCAAGTTTTTTTTTTTTAAATTTTTGCTTTTTTACGTACTTTCTAAAAAAAATCCCAAAAAATTCGTAAAAGCGCTCTAGTATGCGATTTTTAAGTTTTAAAATTTAAATCTCATTTTTGAAAATGTTTGTACTCTTCGATTTTTTTTTAAATTTTTGCGTGTAAATCTTCTATCGATTCTACAAATTTTTTGCCCAGGAAGATCGTGGGATAACGATTATACTATTTTTTTAATTTTTTTTTAAAAAATTTTATTGTAATTTTCCAATCTTAAAATCATTTGTACTGCTCCAATGGTGCGTCATAGAGGGGTCATTTATAAGACCGACCCCCATTAATTTTTACGTCTTAACATTTCCTTGGAACAAACTAATACCCTATCTCCAATTTGTAAGGGGGCTCCCACACAAAACGACATTTTTTAAAATTTGTTCCAACCGCTCTAACTGCCCTAATAGTGCCCTTAGAGTAACAAAATGTATGACCGACCCACAATATTTTTTTAGTCCAAACATTTTCTCTGAACACACCTACCCTCTATCTTTAACTGTTAAGGCGGTCCCCATACAATTTTTTTTATTTTTTGTAAATTTGTTTTATTTTATCAGCTTCTACCGGACCATTGGTGGGTCCGAGAGGGGTCATTAGTGAGACCGACCCCCATTTATTTTTAGCCTTCAAAATTTTTTCAAAACATACCTACGCCCTACCTCCACTCCCTAAGTAGGCTCCCATACAAATAACAGTTGGAGCAAATTTTATAAAAATATAATTTTGTATGGTAGCCTACTTAGGGAGTGGAGATAGGGCGTAGGTATGTTTTGAAAAAATGTTGTAGGGTAAAAATTAATGGGGGTCGGTCTCAGTAATGACCCCTCTCGGACGCACCATTGGACCGGTAGAAGCTGATTAAATAAAACAAATTTACAAAAAATAAAAAAAATGTATGGGGACCACCTTAACAGTTAAAGATAAAGGGTAGGTGTGTTCAGAGAAAATGTTTGGACTAAAAAAATATTGTGGGTCGGTCATACATTTTGTTGCTCTAAGGGCATTATTAGGGCAGTTAGAGCGGTTGGAACAAATTTAAAAAAATTTCGTTTTGTGTGGGAGCCCCCTTAGAAATTGGAGATAGGGTATTAGTTTGTTCCAAAGAAATGTTAAGACGTAAAAATTAATGGGGGTCGGTCTTATAAAGGAGCCCTCTATGACGCAGCATTGGAGCAGTAGAAATGATTTTAAGATTGGAAAATTACAATAAAATTTTTTTAAAAAATTTTAAAAAATAGTAATAATCGTTATCCCACGATCTTCCTGGACAAAAAATTTGTAGAATTGATAGAAGTTTTACACAAAAAAATTTCAAAAAAATCGAAGAGTACAAACATTTTCAAAAATGAGATTTAAATTTTAAAACTTAAAAATCGCATACTAGAGCGCTTTTAAGAATTTTTTGGGATTTTTTTTTTAGAAAGTACTTAAAAAAACAAAAATTTTGAAAAAAAAAATTTGAAATTTGGACCATTATTGAAGAAGTTATGATTAAAAGAAGCTTGAGTAAAGGAACAAACTACCAATTTTTAAAAATTCGATATCTTTTGAACGGGTCATCAAAAATATCTGAAAACTTACCACGAAGGAGTTTTCGAAGGGAACTAAAAACTGTAAACAAATTGGAAAAATCTAAAAAAAAAGTTTTTCAAAGTGTACGATTTCACATGGAATGCCCCATATACTTTATGGGGTCTTAGACCAATATTTCCAGGTGTTACAAACGGAATGACAAACTTATATATAACCTCTATCACTAGAGTGGAGGGTATAAAAATTGTTTTATTCGACCTTTAAAATATTATATTTTGAGTAGGTTTATTCTAGCTCGAGGTCAATATTTTCTTTTATAATTCAAACTATTCTCATAGAATAATTTTCAAGAAAATAATTTTTCTGTTTTAAATTTATTTATGTTGGTCATTTTTGCAAGGCGTAATCGACACGTGTTTCGGAATTTGTCAGATTCCATTGTCAAAATTATTTAGCATCGTAGTAAGATCACGATCGTCAACTAACCTACAAACAAATATTAAAAACAGTCATATATGTATATTGATTTCCCTTGGTAATCCTATATGCATTTTTGATGTTGCAAGTATTTCTATTTGAGTGCGTAATACCATTTAAGGGGTATTCACCACGACGTGCTAACCATTTTGTTTAAATTTTGATTAATTTGTATTAAAAAATAAAAATTGTTTTATTCGACCTTTAAAATATTATATTTTGAGTAGGTTTATTCTAGCTCGAGGTCGTTATTTCCTTTGCTAATTAAAACTATGATATTCTTATAGAATAATATTCAAGAAATTTATTGACGATCGTGATCTTACTACGATGTTACAATTTTCGTCTTCTTATTCCCAATGGGAGTAGAGTCGAATATGTATTAATATTTTAGTTTGATCATTAAGGACTTGTCATTAAAAACACTTTGCTACTTGTTGTATAGGGATTTTAAATTTGCTAAATAATATTGTCAATGGAATCTCACAAGTTCCAATACACGTGTCGATTAAGTCTTGCAAAAATGACCAACATAAATAAATTTAAAACAGAAAAATAATTTTCTTGAAAATTATTCTATGAGAATATCATAGTTTTCATTAGTAAAGGAAATAATGACATCGAGCTAGAATAAACCTCCTCAAAATACTTACTTGCTTAGAAAATTTTTAAAGAAGTTTATAGTATTTTCTTTAGCATTCTCCGATGCGTATTTATGCGTAAATTTAAAAACCAGAAAGGTTTGTGAACCCCTCCTTCTGCCAGCGAATTTCTGATATATCTCAATTTCCTTATAAATTTCTGCAGCTTTATCAGACATTTTATTTTGAGTGTAAGAATGACGACAACAATTGTCGAGTGAAATGAAACAGACATCCACCAACCAACCCAAATTTAACGAAAACAAAATGAATTCATAGAAAGAAATAAAAGTAACCAACAGCAAGCAACAAGCCGTGCTACAGCACAAATAAATTATTCTACAACAAGTACTAGTACCAAAATCATTCAATTTACGAGTTGTTCAAACAATTGAAAATCTGTTGATCATTTAACCAAGTGTCATTAAATTCTTAATTTATGACATTTGCAAAATCGAAAATGTAGATAAAGTATGATAAAACTGATATTCTCAAAATCGAATTGATTTTACAGGAAATTCCGTTTCCTTTTAAGCAACAAAATTTCAATTAAATGACCCCAAAACAAGAAAAAAAAAAATCAAAATAAAGACATTCATCTACACACACGATCTGTGATCTCAATTGAATATTTCAACACTTGGTCTGGCTGAAGTTTAAAAAAAAAAAAAACGTTTTCTATCCGAAAGTGTATTTTGTTTTTAACGCATTCAGCCATTTATTCGAAAATCCATTAAATTGGCAAATTGCTTTGTTAGAGATTTTTTTTTTTTTTTTTTAATTTTAATTTTATTTGTTCTTTTTGTTTTGCCGTAAAATCTCAATGATCGTATGCAGATCTTGTATCATAAATTTTACTATTTTATTGTTGTGAAAAAGTATTAAAATTCATTGGAAATTTTATACGACAGTTTAATTGCGCACACCAAATGATTCCTGTTGTTCTCATTTTAAAGTTTGGTGGCTAAAAATGGCTGGCTGCTTTATAATGGAACAGACATTAATATTTTTTTTTTATATTCTGAACGTTGGCAGCCATTTTAAAATTTGGCAATACGATTTTTTTTTTAAATAGTTAAACTGAAAAAAAAACTTTGTTTAATATTCATTGTTCAAAAGATAAGAATACAAATATTTTTATTTGTACTCGTATTGCTAGATTTTCCCACTGTTTATTTCCAAATTTTAAGTACCGCAGTTGCTGGCTGATATGTTTGCATGAAGTTTGTTTTTCCTGAAATCAATTAACCGCGGTCATATATGGGATAATATGGGCTGCTCTCCATATCCTCTAGTTCAATAGTTTGATGATTTATGTTCTAACATATGTTTGATCGAGTTTACTTACAAGGGAAGTCTCCCTAGTGTCACCCGCGAATCTTTATGGAATTGGTTTTATTTTGTAGATCAGAAAAAATAAAGGGACACGTATTTTTTTTAGCGGCCCAAATTCATATTTAGGGGGTAAAAAGGAGGAGGAAGACAAGGCCATTTTTCAGTTTTTTTCGTTTATCTCCTATACAATGCAAAGAAACCTAGTCATGTTACATACCAAATGAAAGATCTTTGGAAAACCTATCTACGTGTGCTAAGAACGTGTCCAAACATGCACAACTTTTCGTCATATTGAGTAAAATATCAAAATTTTAGGACATTTTTGTTAATAAGTCGAAAAATATTAACTTCTTTAACCCGTTGTTAGCACCACAAGATAGGTTTTTTTAATACCTTTAATCTGATACCACACATGCCTATATTAATTTTGTTTAAATAGGCGTAAATCGTAAAAAACTGAAAAAGGTCAATTTCCCCCCATACAAATCGACGCCCCCTAAAAATGAGTTTGGCCGCTTAAAAAAAAAATACGTGTCGAATTAATTTTCGTTCTTAACAATATATTCTAATTTCATGAAGATCGGAGGGTGACACCAGGGAGACTTCCCTTGTTAGCCTAATATAATTATCACCTTACAGGGGTTGACATCTCTAAGTTCCTTTAGGGCCTGAAAGAAGTAAGAGCCAAAACATTTAAATCGAGTGCGAAACAGATCAGGGCCCTGACAGCTCTGGCAGCAATAGGTTTTTGTGATACTTTCATGACCATATCAAGGAAAATGAAAATATGGACACCAATGATACCGGTTTAATTCAAGGATGGCAAAAAGAAACTTAAGCCAATCAAAGGTAAGGTACAACCAGAGAAGGCTTTGTTTGAAAATTATTAATTAACAGACTAAGCCAACGCGATGGAACGACGCTCTCCGAACAAGAGACGGCATCGTTATTATGGGCGAAAGGAGTCATTAAGGTGCGTATACACGAGAAAGAAATCTCGACAGAAAAATCAAAAATTTGTCACCTCTAGCATTCTTAAATATCATCTCTAAAAAAAAAAAATTTTGTTTACGTTATAATTTTTTTATTAAACAAAATAAAGACTTCAAATCAAAAATAACATCAATATCTTCCAAAAATCTGTAACCTTATTAAAAAAAGGTAAGAAATAATACATTTTAGAGGAATTTGATTTGACACTATTATTGAAAAAGTCAAATGCACAGGTACACAGAGTCGTTTTTTGTCTTTCTCTAGCAGTTTTCTCTCCCGTGTAAACGCGCCTTTAAGGAGCAGGACAAACTTTCGGCAATGCGGACATCTGACAAACAGGGGCTTTTCGGCCTCGTTATTCGGCCTCGTTATCTGGTAAAAGGTTGCGCTCGCCAGACGAGAAACCTTTACCTAAGAGATCTTAGTTGATCGGCAACTTACAAGGGAAGTATCTCAACTCTTATGAACCGATTTGCATGAAACGTAAAATATATATAAAAGAGACAATTCTAAGGTTGGGGTGTCTCGGCTTATCGGCCATATCGGGGATTTAGGGGTTCAACACATGGGTCAAAAAATGGCGAAAAAATCGTTTTTTGGATTTTTCAGCCAATTATTTCTAAGAAACTATATGATGTTAAATATGAGAACAAAGGTTTTTTAATGCCTATTCAATGGTGGCAAAACCTTGTAAAATGTTGGCTTCGTTAAATACTTTTTTCATGAGAATGTGTAAATTTTGGGGAGTATTTATATGAAGACATAGACCTACGATGCCCATATGAATACGAAATAATCTTTATTAAATTTAAGTCGACACGTATTTTTGCTCTAGAGGATATTCCTGTTACTTCGGGAGTTATCGAAATTTTCCTGGAAGTCCACATTGTTTCATAAAGGGACAACGAAATTTTAAAACACTGATATGGCCGATAAGCCGAGACACCCCAACCTTAAAATCGTCTCTTTTATATATATTTTAAGTTTCAGGCAAATCGGTTCATAAGAATTGAGATACTTCACTTGTTAGATCTCTTACCTAAGAGATCTAAGTTGACGAGCCTAAGGGCTCGTTATGGCTTTTATTAACAGGGTGAATGGGGATTGTATTATCCCAAGAGACAAGTGGAGTTTAGTTGAAACTAAATTAAATGAAATCCACTTAAGGCTTCTTGAGAGTATGCCTGATTTTCTTCCTACTACTGTCAACGAAGGTTGGTATCAAGGGCTGGTTGAGTTGAGGGTGGGTTGTAGACGCCTAAAATAAAGGAAATTCTTTAGGCAAGTCCATTTGTCTGGCTTAGTCGCAAAATGTTTGGTATTCTTGCATGCCAACTCATTTGACCATCTTTCCATGAAAATTGTTTTCATATGAGAGTTGATCCAATGCATCAGCCATGTCAAGCCTATACCAATCTGGGGTTCCGGATTGTGAGGAATTGTATCGGAGCCAAGATTGCCAAAGATTCGGCAATCTCGTTTCCCCGTATTCCCATATGACCCGGAACCCACAGAAGGCTGACGCTATTCCCACATGAGACCTCATTGAGTCTGCGTCTACATTCCTGGACAATGCAATGAGCGCAGCCCGGCTGTCGCTGCATATACTGATTCTTCTATCCCTCCATCTGTCCCTAATTATCCAGGTCGCCACGTCCAAAATAGCAAATATCTCAGTCTGAAATACTGTAGCCATTTTCCCCATAGCAATATAGCATTGGTCGTATCGTCCAAATACCAACCAGACCCAGAGCCATTTAAGGTACTGGATCCATATCAAGGGCGGGTAAAACTCGTTGCTTTTTGAAACGAAAGATCAGCAGCCATGTTTAAGGTTGCCAGTAGCCACGTCGGAGAGTTATGGCCTGGAGCCAAACTGGACGTTGTGAAAAAACATGATATCCCGTCGCAACCCAGAGCTCATGTATTGATTCCGATGGCTACAAGTGACACTGGGGTCATTTTGAAGATAATCAAAGTCTGCAATCCTGACCGTCCAACTCAGAATTGGAAAATTGCTAGATTGGGTGAGATGGTGGGCGCTCGTCGTCAAGCAGTGGTCTCTTCCGCTTTTAGCCAGGACTGACGGCATTATTAAGTTTGGTTTTTTTCATATTAGAGTCAATGCCTACAAGGGCGACCAGAGGCCTATTTTGGACGCAGCCTAGCCAGTGGCAGAGTCGGCTGGAAAGGAAAATCCGGAAGAGGTTGATAGTCAGCTGATCGATTCTGGGCTGATGGAAGATGCATCTGGCATTTTCGAAACCGAATCTGGTAGCTAATGCGACCTCTGTGATAGGTTATGGTGGATGGCATTGGCATAAACCAATTCCCATGGAGGCCAACTTGTGGCCCATTATGATTCCAGTTTCCCCTTCTTCTTATATAAAAATCAATAGTTGCATCTATGCATTCCACTTCGATGTATTGATAAACGCCAATAAGGTCCATGGATTTATTCCTCGGATTTCATGTAAATTCTGAAAGAAAAAAGAGCCAAATAATTTAAATCTTCTAAAAGACAGTGCAGGGCATTCACATTAAAAGTGAAAACCTCTGTGATAACACAAAGGACAAAGGAAATGTCACAGAGGGTGACATTCGGGTCGAGGCCCACGCTGTGGAGAATGCTGAGAGTTTTGTTACTTCCGATTCAGAACATATGGGACACACATCTGACTTATTCGAAACCGAATCTGACGACGAATGCGACCTCTATGATAACACGGAGAACGAGGCCAATAACACTGTGGTGGAAAGGATTGTGGTAAAAAACGATATTTTGCAGTTTCTACAAATAAACCTCCATCATTGCAGTTGACTCGGTTTTTAACGAAAAGCCCTTGGTGCGGAGTGGTAGGGTTTGCGGATTAGAGGCCCTGGATTTAAGTTAATGGTTGCCAAGAGTAAGGGCTTGCCAAGGGCGCAAAATAGCTTATATTATTATCAACTTTTACTGATATGGATGTTGCAGCGGCTAGCTTAATCGGAAGTCTATTTGGCTCGCCTCTGCGTATTTTCCTAATCCGGAGACAATACCCCCGGAGAAGGTTAGCGGTCTGATTCGGGAGTCTGAATCTAGAGGACACCAGTTAATAGTATGCTGTGATGCTAATGCACATCATTTGATATGGAGTTTTTGTTCATCACTAACTTGCATATTTGTAACAGGGGTAATAAGTTTCTTCACGTAACACTTGTATCAGTTACATTGTCTGATAGAATTGATGACTGGAAAGTTTTGGAATAACATTCTTTCTCAGATCCTCGCTACATTGAGTTTTTACTCAGGGATCGTGGCCCGGTTGATACAGTCTCTAGAAATACAAAGAGAACAAACTGGGTAAAATATAGGAAAACTTTTTTTTGGGACTTTGGATAAAGTGCCCTTGTCAAAACTGCATAGTTTAGCGAAAATTGACAGTCTGGTTGACCATATAACAACTGTTAGTAATAGGTCCCTGGATGCGTCTTGCCCTTCTGCAAAGCCTAGGGGCAAAAAAGCCACCTTGGTGGTCATATGAGTTGCAGACGAGCAGAGATTCCTACAGAAAGCTCTTTAATAAGGCTAAATCTACAAGAGCGGACGAGGATTGATGATAAGAATTGCCAAATGTGATTCTTGGAAAAACTTCTGTGTAAACATAGAAGACGTTTCTGAGGCATCCAGGTTGCGCAAAGTTCTGGCTTTTTTCTTTTTGCACCCTGGGATACCTCAATGATCCTAATGGGGTGTGGTATACCTTCAGTGGAGAGTCGCTGGATCTCATTCAAAACACACATTTTCCGGACGCCGTTTCAAGCTTTGGAATGTTCTGACGCCCAAGCATCTGAAATTGCTTCGAAAATGACAAATATGCTAACATTATTCTGGACGAATAAAAGCTTCAAGCCCAATAAATCCCCTGGACCTGATAATATAATCGCTGCTGAGATGCAGCAATATCCCCTGGACTTGGAATCTAATCGGATGAGATCTGCCTTTAACTACCGTACGTCTTTAAATTAGATATATGGGTCCCAGGGCACAGAGACATTCCAGGGAATGACTGGAAACTACCCAACAAGTTCCAATAGAATTGAAATGTGTTTGTATGCCTCCAAAACTCTAGAACCTATTTAGAACCTTTTCAACTCCCCATAATGATTGTAATCAGAGTTAGCATGATCAGGTCCAGTTTTGTCTTTCAAGTAAAAGGTACCAATAAAGTCTTAGATGGGTTAACAGAAAACCCCTTAAATTATAATCTTTTTTGGATTAAGTTAAGTGGCCTGTAGCATTCAATCAGAAAAAGTCGGCTCGGGACAGCAATATCGAGATCATCAACGGTACCGTATTAAACTTGGAACTACTGAACTCCTTCAGCAGTTCATCTGTGGATAGAGTCCACAAAACAAAAGGACCTTGTGCTGTTAATGGTCTACGATGTACCGCTTAGATCAATGGTTCCCAACCTTTTTTGCTCCATGTCCCACTTTTGAGCTAAAAAAACCAAAATGTCCCTCTACACTAAAAAAAATTGCGAATTTTACAAATTTGTTTTAAAATTCGTAATTTCTAGTGGTTTAGCAAAATTTTTGTTCAAATCTTAGTTTAAACAAAGTTTTTAGTAAAATTTTTCATCTTTTAACTAAATTTAAGTTAATTTAACTAAAAAAAATATTTTTTTTTAGTTAATTTAAGAAAAAAAAATCTTAAAAATTTGCTCGTTGCCCCCCTAAAATATTCAAATTGCCCCCAGTGGGGCGAGAATCAAAGGTTGGGAATCATTGTAAGGCTTAGATCAAAGGTAATGGCCCGTGATGTAAACATTTTCAGAGAGTAGCATTGGAAAATCATCGTGAAATCTATTATAGAAGGCTTCTTGTATATCGATAATGAAGCAAAGAATTATTTGTTTAGACTCACAATCAGTTCCCTTTCAATTAATGTAATATGGTTTACTGAAGTTTCAGTACATTAACTCACTTGATAGACTCCGGATTCAAATAGATTTCCCTAGCAGTTTAGTAGATTTTCTAAAAAAAAAATACTGCAACATAAAAAACACAATTGTAAACAGTACTTTTGTACTGTACTTAAAACAGAAAAAAAAACTTAAAAATTACTGCTAAAGTTAGTTCATATGTTAACCCAAATTTCATCACACTTCACACTTGAACAAATCGAAATTCAGCCGCCAAACTCAGACAATTGGATTTTTATACCCTCCAACTACAGTATGGGGGTATACTCACTTTGTCATTCCGTGTGTAACGCATCGAAATATCGGTAGGGGACCCCATAAAGTATATATATTATTGATCAGTGATCGATTCTAAGACATTCTAGCGATGTCCGTCCGTCCGTCCGTCCGTCTGTAGTTAACACGATGCAGTCCAAAATAAAAGAGCTAGATCGCTCAAGTTTGGCATAAATATGTCTTATGGTCCTAGGCAGGTTTAGTTCGGAAATGGGCCAAATCGGACCAGGAGGAAAAAAGTTCCCCCTTGAAGAACTAAACCAACCTCTTAAAAATGCTAATTTTTTTAACGTTTTTTTGTATTTTTGTGAACCAAATGAGTTGTTTTTATGTTCGTAGAAGTTTATAGTCCTGTGCTTGGACCCAGAGAATTAAAAAATGTCCCTTTTTTTGCCCGCCCCTCTTTTAAGGGCGTGGATAAAAAAATAACTTAAATAATTATAAAACTATAATACTTAAGTGCACAAAGCAGACAAAAATGAACTTATAAACATATACCGTGAGGGCCAAGGAGTCACCCCAGCTCACCGACCCCTCCCCTTACCTTGCCCCCCCTTAAAACAACGCCCCTGTCAAAAATTTTTTTTTTTAATTTTTTTACATGTTGGAGGGTATAATAGATTCGGCACAGCCGAATTTAACACTCTCACTTGTTTTTTTTGTTTAATAGGTGCCGAAAATTATATGTCGATCATTGTAATCACTTTGACGAACATTGATTTAGCCAGACAACATCAACATACATGCATAAATACATTTATGCCTAAATGGAAACGATCTAACTGAACGGAACCAAACCAATCACATCCAGCAATCGATCATTTAGTATAACAAGACACCAGCAATCAATTTCAAATTTCAACGCCTTAATAAATATATTTTTTTTATATTTTTTTCTCTAGAAAATTAAAAGAAAAACAAGTGAGAAAATTATTGTCGGTAAAGATCGACCATGTGCTACCCTTTACCATACTTTGTTTTTTTATCTCCAAATATTAGATTTTCTCAAAACAATTTTTTTTTTTTTGGGTTAAATGCAAAAGTTTTACTTTTGTTGGTGATGTTTTAAGAATTAAGAATCGAAATTTTTAAAAATCCAGCCTATTTGGATCCTACATTCCAAATTCCAGCTTTAGTAATTTGGATTTTAAGTAAGATGGGCGGGAAGAAACTGGAACAGAAAACCGACTATATCTCGCGACAGACGAACTTTGACAGAAGCTTCGAAGTTCAAGTAACAACTAGGAATGACTGGTCGGGAAACTCTGTGATAACAGAGAATGCAATCTCAATCTTTATGGAAGGATCGGAAATGGAGATGGGTACGGGATCGAGAGTATACTCTGAATGCCTCAAAATCGGGGCTTTATTGAGACTTCCGGACGAGTGTTGTGTTTAACATGCTGAGGTACTTTTAATTGATAAAGCCGCGCAGGTGATTATGACAAGGGACCTTCGTCCTTGCGCCATTAACACTTTCGTGAAAAGTCTCGCAGCTCTGAAAGCCTCAGAATCAAACACTGTAAAATCGGGAATTGTTAGGAATTTTATGCAATCCCTTCGTCGAATCAGTCAGCACATAGGCACGCTAATTTGGGTCCTTGGACATAGTGAGGTCGCTGGGAACGAATTAGTAGGTGAATGTGCGAGAAATGGCTCTGGGTTGGGGGAGGATCGGGTGGAACCTGACATCTCGGTTTCTATAGTGGAAATGATCAACGAAATTTATAGGATACCAGAAAATAGTATGAAGTATAGGTGGATATCACTGACTACGTGCAGGATATCGCAAACCCTGTGGTCACTGCCAAATCCTAAGAGGACACAAAGTATTTGTACTTTTTGCAAACGGAGGATTAGCATATTAGTGGGAGTTCTGGGAATAGGGTCAGTCTTCTGTTGGTTCCGGGTCATTGGGGAATACGGGGAAACGAAATTGCCAACTCTTTGGAAAATGTTGGTTCCGATACAATTCCTCACAATCCGAAACCTCAAATTGGTATAGCTTTGATAGGCTGATGCGTTGAATCAACTCTCATATCAAATCAATTTTCATGAAAAGATGGTCAAATGAGTTGGCATGGAAGAATACCGAACGTTTTGTGATTATACCAGACAAGAAAGTGGCTAACTATCTACTCAAAAGGAACTAAAAACTTTAGGAACCACAACAATAGCATACGCAGATGATGTGGTTATTCTATCATGTGGCAAATATCTGGATTCTGTATCCGAGATTTTAGAGGGCTCACTTAAGGCTATGTGGAAGTGGGCTTCAGGAAATGGACTTAATGTCAACCCGCAGAAATCGGAAATGGTCCTTTTTAGTAGAAAATACAAAATCCCGGAATTTAGAAAGGGTGGGCTAAGTTGAAATTCCAATATCACCGCATGCCAAATTTCTTGGAGTGTTCTTGGACAGTAAGCTGTTCTGGAACAAAAACTCTGAAAAAAGAGTAAAAAGGCAAACAACGCGTATTACGCGTGTAAGAAAATGTTCGGCAGTACCTGTGGTCTAGAACCTAAAATCACTTACTGGATTTATACTTCAATCGTAAGACCAATCTTACTCTATGGAGTTTTAGTCTGGCATAAGGCACTCGAAAAGGATGTGTGAAATGTTTCAGAAGTTTCAACGGCAAATGGGACGGAGTATCATTGGCGCTTTGAGAACAACATCAGCCGACTCTATCGACACTTTATTGCACTTATTACCAATTGATCTCTTTGCTAAGGCGAGGCTTACAAAGCTTGCCTCAGACTCAAAGAGTCAAATTGGTTCAAGTATCGCAACTTTGGACACAGTAACATTGCTAATATGGACTGTATTGACTCTGATTACACAGTGTACTCGAGTATCTTTCAGGCTGAGATAGCTGCTATATCAAAAGCTGTGGAATATATGGCAAAGGAAAAAGTTGCAACCCTTAATTTCTACGTGGATAGTCAAGCTGCTCTAAAGGCACTCTTGAGCTACCAAATTAAATCGAAAACGGTTTTAAAGTGTTACGAGAATTTAAAACAACTTTGCTTAAATAATGAAGTTACCTTATTATGGGTACCAGGGCACGAAGGAATAGAAGGAAACGAGAAAGCAGATGAGCTCGCGAAACTTGGAGTAGATGGCAAAAGTACCACCATAATGCTTTCACCGCCACTCCAGCATTACAAACTAAAACGAAATACCCTTACTGTCGCCAAGGCAAATCAAAGATGGAGGGAACTTGGGACAAGTCGTATAAGCAGAATTTTATGGCCACGCTATGATTTAGAAAGAACTAAATTCTTACTTACACTTACGAGAATAGAATGTCGTATGTTGACATGTTTAATAACGGAACACTGTCTTGTCGAAAAATATGCCAAGAACATGAATCTTATTACGGACGCAAGCTGCAAAAGGTACGAGACACCAGACGTCGAGGAGACCATTGAGCACATCCTGTGTCACTGTCCGGCTTTGGCACGAACTCGACTATCAATTATAGGAAGTTCACAGTTCGAGACTTTGGAGGAAATTACGAGGATAGACCTGAAAAGTTTAAAGCAATCCGCAATGAAGGTCAATGTATTTAGTTTACATCGATAACCGACGAGATTGGGTGACGAGATTGGGTGTTTTATCAGACCCATTATGTACAGCAGTGGATCCCAACCTTTTTTAAGCCGCGCCCCACTTTTATGTTAAAAAAATTGCCTCGTCCCCCCTACACTCAAAAAAAATTGCTAATTTTTCTAATTTTTGCTTCTAATGAAAAAATACTACTGGCTTAGCAGAGTTTTTGTAAAAAAGCATTTAAACTAAGTTTTTAGTAAAAATTTTAAGCGATTAACAAAATTTTTGTAGTTAATTTTGCTAAAAAAAAATTTTTTGTAGTTAATTTGACTAAAAAAGTCTTGAAAATTTGCTCGTTGCCCCCCTGGAAGCTTCAAATTGCCCCCCAGTGGGGCGAGAATCAAAGGTTGGGAACCATTGATGTAAAGCTTGTCTTGAGGATGAGGATACAACAGAACATTACGTCTGTTGTTGTCCAGCGTTCTCAAGCGCTAGCCTGCGGATAATGGGTTCTGATATTCTGTCAATGGACACGGTCCATGGACTTCCCTTGTCTGATTTTCTCAGGTTTATGAAAGCAACTGATTAATTCTAAACAAGCACTTTTTCATTGTTTTTATTCTTCTAATCTTTCTTTCACCCTTACAAATTTTCTTTTCAGGGTACGGTACAATGCACTATTTTAAGTCTAACCGCCATGGACTTGCCTAAAGAGGAAGTTTACTAAATTTTTGGGCTTGTACAACCCACCCTCAGCTCAACTCAACAGGACACTATATAATAGGACAAATGGTCGTGCGTATGGGAATTTCTGATAGCGAGTATTGTGGAATTTTTGGGCGAAGTGATGGAGGAGGAGTCGGTGAAGCACTAGTTATGTGAATGTCCGGGTTTGATAAGAGTCGCCTTAAGCATCTCGGGTAATGATTTTTCGATGACGTGGATTACCTTGACGGTGTGTCATTGACGTCTCTAGCAGATAATCTTAGGGAACCGGTGTGGTTTAAGAAGTTGAACTTTGTATTAGAGGGGGATTAGGGAATCACAATGGGCCTTATGGCCTCCGAGTGAATTCGCCAAATGGCGGAAGCCCATCCCACCTAACCTTAATTTGGATTGTGGGATGCTAATGCAATACTTCAATGTGTTACATACGAAATGATAAACTTTAACATACCCCTATTGTTAAATGGATGGTATAAAAAAAAAAAACAATTTGCTGAATCTAAAAATTTTCAAATTGAATTCGATATGGGATTTTCTTAACTCTTTTCTAAGTAGCATAAATGTGTGTGTGTTTTATTTTTTCTATTTCTTAAAAATTTAAAATCTATTGAAGTTTGCCGTCAGTGTCAGTCAGTCACTAAAGTGAAAACACAAAAAAAAATACGAAAAACAAAAAGTTTAGTGGTATCATTTCACATCATTTTACAGCTAAAATAACACAAGATCATCATCATAATCATGGTGATCATGAGCATTATTCACATATTCATTTTATCCATCGCGTAGCCAAAACGTTGGCAATAATACTGATTGCGCTTTAACTCATTCACTTCATTTCATTCACTCACTCATTCATATGGATGTAGCACAACAAATGCATGTATGAAGATCACTTGACAGACAGACCACCCATTATGCATAATCATAATACTACTACTATGTTCTTTCTATACGATGAGCATTTGAGATCCATCGAAACAGCCAGCTTATGTTTCTTATGCGGCATTTTATTCCTTAAAATGTCTACTTTACAAAAACCGCATAAAACATAATTTTTATTTTATACTGAATATAAAAGTGTTTTTTACGATCCATTGATATGATCAATTGTAATCGTAAAAGAAATGTTTCTTTAATGCTGCAGAATCTGTTAGTAGACTTATTCAAATTGGCTGCTTGTAAACAGATGTAAATCATGTCTTGCCGCCCCTTCTTTTACAACAACTAGACATCATTGTGTCATGATGTATGGATTTGTTGATGATGGGTCGAATAAAAAAGTTTGCCCAGATGTAAGAAGGGGGAAATGTGAAAAAAACTTTTGTAGATGATTTTTAAAAAAGTTTTTTTTTTACAATTTTGGTTATAAGTCTATAGTTAGAATAGAGATCAGAAGTAGCTGCTAATGCTATGCGTCAACATATAAAGATTTGTAGATTCGTTGTGATATCAAGAACATTATTGGCATTCTTCTCAGATCCCACCGTAGAACCAATAAAAAATTCTAATGAAGTCGTTGATGTGTGATATTGTAACATCAGAGAGTGAATGAGCAGCATAACTCCCAATAGGACAAACCTCTGGTCAGATATGGTTTCATACATGGAGGTTCAGACACCGAAAGCTCAAACACCGTATTTGCAGAAGGTAACAGTTCTATCAGTTTAGAAGAGCATTTACATAATTTACTTCACTTATTCCACACGCCTCTAAAAAAACTTCAGTCTTCAGTCAACATCTATTTTGACAGTCAAGCCGCGCCCAAGTCCCTGGATTTAATGTTTCTGAAAACAAGATCTGCCCTTAACCGCCGCAAGTCTTTAAATGTGATTATCAAGCAGTATGGCATACGACTCATATAGGTCCCAGGGCACACAGAGATTCCAGGAAATTGCAAAGCATAGAATGTCTCCTGGAATGTCTCTGTGCCCTGGGACCTATATGAGTCGTATGCCAAACTGCTTGGCCATCGCATTTAAAGACGTGCGGCAGTTAAGGGCAGATCTTGTTTTCAGAAACACTAAATCCAGGGACTTGGGCGCGGCTTGACTGTCAAAATAGATGTTGACTGCAGTTGTAGACAATACATTGCAGCTTTACCAGTCAGCCACTTCCTTTATTGCCAGCATCTCTGTCTGGTAAATACTGCAATGATCCGGCAATATTCAAGCCAGGATCAAGCCAAGCTCCTCCGAATAGACTCCAAAGCCCACTTGTTCGTGCAGACTCGATCCATCCGTGTAAAAAGACTGGGAACTACCTTACAGGTTCCAACCGAATTGGAATGTGTTGGTATGACGGAGACAACACGACAGATTTGTCCTTCTCTTAATCAGAAGAACACAAGTAAGTTGACATCGCTTCCAAGAGAGAGATTTCGACAGTTGTTGTTATAATTACCGGACACTGTCTTATAGGTAAGCACGCAGAGCGGTTAAATGTGCCGTCGAATGACTTTTGCCGGAGTTGCATGGATGAAGAGGAGTTGGAAACTATTGAACACTTCATCTGCCATTGCCCGGCACCTTCTGGTCAGAGACTAGCATCACTGGGATCTAGGGAGCTGCACGATCATTCTGATTTTTCGGATGTCAAAATTCAATATCTAGGAGTTTCATAAGAAGCTCAAATTGGTATATCGATAGGGACAAAGGGAAACCTATTACAGTCCCGTGGTATCACAACGGACCTCAGAGTCTACGTGTGTTGACGTAAAACTTCAGCAGCCACTTACAACCTAACCTGGATGATATGGGCCTTGATGCTGTTAGAGGTTTGTTATGAACGGATGACATGAAACAAATTTCCTGGATTTAAATCTTGCAGAGCTTTTGGGAAAAAGGGGGATGCACTGGATGTACCTAGCAGCCATTTGACCTTTTGGGAAGTACGCGCGGCTGTAGCCGAGAACAGTGGTAAAATCTACCGGGCCTCTGCTGGGCGGACTACAAAGATAGGCTGGCTTGGAAATCATGTTAGCCACAAACACTTCACCAGGCGCAGCTCTTAACGCTGTGTTGAAATCTCTGTGAAGCCCCCGTAAAAATGGATAATGGCATGGAGACTACAATGTAGGACATGCTCAATTGTTTATATCTTTTATATCTTTCAGACGGAGGTGTTTGCAATTTTGGACGTAGCGACTTGGATAATTGAAATCAGATGGAGTGATAGGAGAATCAGTATCTGGAGTGAAAGTCAAGCTGCGCTCAAGGCACTGGATTATCCAGTCACAACATCTTAAATTGTCCAGGAGTGTAGGCGCAGACTCTTTGAGGTCTTGTCTCTTGTGGGTTCCGGGTCATAGGTGAATTCGGGGAAATGAGATTTCTGATTCTTTGGCAAACATTGGCTCCGATACAGTTTCTCACAATCAGGAATCTCAGATAGGTATAGGATTGGCATGGATGATGCGTTGGATAAACTATCACATGAAATGGCTCTGAGTCGGTGGGGGACCAGATGGAACCTGAAATCTTTGTTCCTATAGTGGAAATGACGAACGAAATTGATATGATATCAGAGAATAGTATGAAGGATAGGTGGATATCACTGACTGAGCAGGATAACACGAACCCTGTGGTCACTACCAAATCATTCTTACTTTTGGGAATCAAACGATTAGCCTATTAGTGGGAGTACACCTTCAATGAGGGACAGGACGTATTCATGCGGGAATAGGCTCAGTCTTCTGTGGGTTTCGGGTCATAGGGGAATACGAGGAAACGAGATTGCCGACTCTTTGCAAAAATTGGCTCCGATACAATTTCTCACAATCTGGAGACTCAAATTGGTATAGGATTGGCATGGATGATGCGTTGGATCAACTCTCTCATGGAATCAATTTTCATAGAAAGATCATCAAATGAGTTAACATGCAAGAATGCTAAATGTTTTGTGATTAGACCAGACAGGAAAATGGAAAACTATTTACTCAGTCTAAGTGGAAAAGACTGTCGCAAACTTACTGGCCTAATTACTGGACACAATGCCTGCACTTGTCATATGACGACATTGGGTGTCTTATTAGACCGTCTGTGTGCAGCATGCCTAAAGGAACCTGTTGTTTGTCCAGCGTTCTTAAGCTAGACTGTGGATAATGGGCTCTAAAATCCTGTTAATGGAAATGGTCCATGGACTTTCCTTGTCTGACTTTCTTAGGTTTGTGAAAGCAACTGAGAAGTTATGAGCAAGCACCTTTCACTCCATTTTTTTTTCTTTTTTTTTAACCTTATCTTATCCCTTACTAAAGTTTCCTTTCTAGGGTGCGGTACGGTACAATGGACTTTTTTTCAAGTCTGAGCGCCATGGATTTGCTTAGCTTTCATTTGGACTTGTACAGCCAAACTTCAACTCAAGTCTCTATTCCTTGGGTCGAAGAGTTTTTGTTTGTTTCCCTATTGGGAGTCACTAAAACATTTGGTTACTCCAATCTTGAGGTCAATCAATTAACCAAACTTTGATAAGAATAATATATCGTAACATTGGAACAATAAGTATTCTTTGTATTTCCTACTGTTAAAACTTTAGCACCTTCCTCCACATAAACTTTTTGGTTTGCCATTTAAACCCCTACACCAGTCCAAACATATACCTCAAACCATTTGTCCCAATGATCTTATGTCTTTGAAGTTTAGAAGGCATCTGAATTGATCAAATTCAGAAAAATTCGCACTCCCATGAATCAGAATTCTTAAGTTAAATAGATTCTTGCCTCTATCTATCACGTTCCGTTTACAAAACCGCTATTTTGGTACTTGTTGGAGAGCTAACAAGACTGACAACTACTTAACAGGTTCCAACGGAACTGGAATGTATAGATAGGTCTCTAGAAATATAAAACCATGAACAACGGTTAAATGAGGTTATCAAACAAATATAGCCTTATCTGAATCAAAAGCAAGCAAATTTCAATGGTGGTGGCAGGTATAGGTAATCGGACACTGGTTAAGATGGAAACACGATGGCTAAGGAAGTGTTGAAAGGTTTCTGCCGAAGCTTTCCTAATAAAGACGAAGAGTAAAATATTTAACACTCTCTCTCTGTCATTGTCATACGATTTCTGGACAGAGATTTGCATAATTGGATTTTAACGGAACTATAATAAGGATAAGCGTATAGTTCCGAGAGAGACCTGACCGTGTTACAAATCTATCAGAATCTAAAGGATTTAAAAACTAAATTCTATTATATAAAAAAGTTATTTTGAAATTGCATACATACTTTTAGTTGTGCGCACTTCATCTTATTTCACACTTCCGTTTTCGCTTGAATACAGTAGCCATATAAACGAACTATCATTAAAATTGGAAAGCCATAAATCGTTTGATTTTTTTTTTTTAACCCACACATGTGATTTATATTTGGCAAAAAAAAGTGTGAAATTTCGTACATAAGATGAAAATAACAAACATAAAAGAAAAACATTTTAGTTCCTATTTGATCAGGTTGAACCAAACATTTCTTTACAGGAAAACCTCAAAAACCAATTGAGTTTTGAATATTTTTCATATGGAAAATAACAAAGGAGAAATTTTACAGATACATTACAA
Organism: Pegoplata infirma; assembly: GCA_963921195.1. Classification (NCBI taxonomy): domain Eukaryota; kingdom Metazoa; phylum Arthropoda; class Insecta; order Diptera; family Anthomyiidae; genus Pegoplata; species Pegoplata infirma. The sequence goes on from OY992539.1 coordinate 137,348,111, forward strand.
AAGAAAAACAATACCTTTATAGCAATTGAAGGTCATATTAGAAAACAAAAAAAATTAAAAATCTATAAAATAATTTTCAAAAGTATTTTAATTGCTGCAGTTTATCATTCACAGGTGCTTTATATATCATTAAAAATAAAATTAACTTTTTCCATTCCAAAAAAAAAACGAAATCCCCCAAACATTGAACACATGTGTTTTTTTTTTATTTTTTTATTTTAACCAAGTAATTTTGTGAGGGTATAAATGATAAAAAGACAATATTAAAAAAAAATGTTTAGGAATTCCAAATTGTTCTATTGTATTTTGTTTTTTTTTTACGAGGACAGAGCTTCTCAATGGTAAATTTCGTACCATTTTATTTGGTGTATAAATTCCCGTTGGTTTTACTCATTTCCTTAATTAACTAGAACAGTAGGTTAGGTTAGGTTGTAAGTGGCTGCTGACGTTTTACGTCAACACACGTAGACTCTGAGGTCCATTGTGATACCACGGGATCGTAATAGGTTTCCCTACTAGTCCCTGTCGTTAAACCAGTTTGAGCTTCTTATGAAACTCCTTAGATGTTGAATTTTGACATCCGACAAATCAGAAAGATCGTACAGCTCCCTAGATCCCAGTGAAGCAAGTCGCTGACCAGAAAGTGCCGGGCAATGGCAAATAAAGTGTTCGATAGTTTCCAACTCCTCTTCATCCATGCAACTTCGGCAAAAGTCATACGACGGCACATTTAACCGCTCTGCGTGCTTCCCTATAAGACAGTGTCCGGTAATTATAGAAACCACCGTCGAAATCTCTCCACTTGGAAGCGATATCAGCTCACTTGTGCGCCCCTGATTAAGAGAAGGCCAAATCAGTCGTGTTGTCTCACACGTCCATCCATTTGCCCATCTTTGCTTAGTCTCCGTCGCTGAACATAGCCGTAGGTTTTGCTTGCAAGTTTCTAGAGGCATACCAACACATTCCAATTCTGTTGGAACCTGTAAGGTAGTTCCTAGTCTTGCAAGCTCATCGGCTTTGCAATTCCCTGGAATGTCTCTGTGCCCTGGGACCCATATGAGTCGTATGTTAAACTGCTTGGCCATCTCATTTAAAGACGTGCGGCAGTTAAGGGCAGATCTTGTTTTCAGAAACATTAAATCCAGGGACTTGACCGCGGCTTGACTGTCAGTATAGATGTTGACTGCGGTTGTAGACAAGACATTGCAGCTCAACCAGTCAGCCACTTCCTTTATTGCCAGCATCTCTGCCTGGTAAACACTGCAATGATCTGGCAATCTACGAGCCAGGCTCAATCCAAGCTCTTCCGAATAGACCCCAAAGCCCACTTGTTCGTGCAGCCTCGATCCATCTGTGTAAAAATTTATGGTAGCTCCTCTTCCCGGAGTATCCCCAATCCAAGACTCCCTGGATGGTATCATAGTGGTAAAGTGGCGCTCAAAAAGGCTCAAAGAGGGAGCACAATCCACATTTTGTGGTATTGTTATCTTTTTCAAGATCGCGCTATGGCCACAATCGCTAGAACAGTAACAATTTCTCAATTCAATCGCGTTCCTACACAAAAAAAACAGTTTAATTGTGCCAGCCGAATTAAGAGCCAACTGCATGGTTTAATTACAACAACTGAAATTTTCGGTTGCGATTACCGAAATTTATTTGGACCAACAGAAGATAAATTTTCAAAACAAATTTTGGTTGTGGCAACCGAAAATTTAGTCGGCCAAGACCGACCATATAATACCCTAATTCGTGTAAAATTAATACACAGACCTAATTTAGGCGATATTGACTTTTTTTTGTTGTAGACCGATTTAACTGAATGTATGGGGACTAGTGTTTGGGAATTCCCGGACTTATTAATTTCCCGGGAAACGGAGACAGGCAGACGGACATTCACAGAATGTCTTCGAATCGATCATGGATCAATAATATATATACTTTATACGGTCCCCGACCGATTTTTCGATGCGTTACAAACGGAATGACAAAGTGAGTATACCCCATACTGTGGTTGGAGGGTATAGAAAAATTTAATTAAAAAATTCGTAGATTTAATTAAAAAATTAATTTAATCCGGACCAATATATGGATATTTAGTTTATTAAAAACTAAATACTATAAATTAAAAAAAATAATTAAAACTAAAAAAAAATTATTATTTTTTTTAAAAATAAATAATTAAAAAAAAACATTTTTTAATAAGAAAGTTTAAAAAAAATAATTTTCAGACTTTATCAAATATATTTATGCCGTAAAGACATAGTTGGTGGTACAATTTTATAAAGTTAGGTATAAACCTTTTATATACATACACATAAAACTATAAACAAATTGAGAATTCAAAAATCTATATAAGAAATAAAGGACTTTCAACAAACTGTTTATACTTCTGTATTTGTTTTTGTAAGTAAAACAATGCAAGAGATAAACACATGTACTCGCACACACGGAAAACAAAACAAAACTAAAACAAGTGAGAGTGTTACATTCGGCTGTGCCGAATCTTTTATACCCTCCAAAATGTAAAAAAAAATAAAAAAAAAAAAAATCCAGGGGCGTCTTTTTTTTTGGGGTGGGGGGGGGGGTGGTTAGTGGGAGACGTTAGGGGCACCTTCCCCTTGCGATTTTGAACTTCTTCTGAGATAAGAATGTTGCATTTGCTTACCAAAAGTACAAAAAACTCTGCAAAAAATTCGGTTTTTCTTGGGTTGGTTTAGTTCTCTAAGGGGGAACTTTTTTCCCCTTGGTCCGATTTTGCCCATTTCCGAACTTAACCTGCCTAGGAATATAAGACATATTCGTGCCAAACTTCGGAAGTCTAGCTCTTTTATTTTGGACTGTATCGTGTCCTCTACAGACGGACAGACGGACGGACGGACGGACGGACGGACATCGCTAGAATGTCTTAGAATCGATCACTGATCAATAAAATATATACTTTATGGGGTCCTTGACCGATATTTCGATGCGTTACACACGGAATGACAAAGTGAGTATACCCCCATACTGTGGTTGGAGGGTATAAAAATAAGTAAAGCTAAAAATTTAATTAAACAATTAATTATATTAATTAAATATTTAATTAATATTAAACTAAAAAAATAAAATGTTAATTTAAAAAAAGTTAAAAATTTTATTAAACAATTAATTATATTAATTAAAAATTTAGTTGATATTAAATTAAAAACAAAAAAAACTTTTAATTAAAATAAAATATACGTTTTTATTTTATTTTTTATTTTTTTAATTTATTAAGAATTACCATATAATTACAAATCATATACTAATTTTACCTAACCTAGAACTGGTAACAATGACCTTCGTCTCGTTGTAGCGAAACAGACCAAGGCCTCTGGTGGAAATCGAACCCACGACCCCCAGACTCATAGGCTAGCACGCCACCAACTAGCCTACTGGGACGCCTAATATACGTTTTTGATTTCTGTGTAGGACCCTTTTACGGGAAAAATAAAAAAAAAATTAAATAAATTTAGTTATTTTTTATCTTATGCAGTTTAATAAAAAAAATAGAAACACTCCTTTCCGTCTTTTAGATGGATTCAACCCTTGACAAAATTACTCCATGAAAATTGTATCATTATTTTTCCGGATTGTACACTATATTGGCAACTTTTTGCCTAAATTTTTTGACAAAAAAATATTTTTGTTTATCAAAATGCACTTTTAAGGGAAGTATCTCAACCCTTATGAACCGATTTGCAAATTTTCATGAAAAAAATCACAATATTTACAAAAATAATAAAAATGACAAAAAAAATCAATAGTTTTTAAAAAATATGCAAGAAAATTTGCAGTTTAAGCAAAATATGCTAAAACATGAATTTTCATCAAAATATGCAAAAATATATCAATGCCATTTTTAAGCAAATTCGATGATTCGCGAAGATAAATACTTTAAATTGTTCTCAGGCTAACGACAACAAACATGTGTTTAAATGAACCCCTTTGCCCTGCTTATAACTATCCAAATTTCGCAAAAAAAATCCGGTTTAATGCAGATATGTTAAAAGGACACTTTAATAATGAGAACGTGGGGTTAAAATCTAAAATCCGTTAAGTATATCTAGAAATATTTGCAAAAGAAGCCAACATTGTTGGTTTTAAAGGCTTAATCCGCAAAAAAATAAAATTCCTATATCTCGAAAAGGTGATTCGATAAAATTTTCTTGATGACAGATTCGTGCTTAGGAGGCAAAAATACTTTAAGAAATGAGTTTTATTTTTTTTTTTTTCTTAATTTTAACAAAAAAACATGGCACGAAAAAGTTTTTGAAAAAAAATATGCAGATTTGGTTAAAAAATTTTACTTCTTCTGCAAAAATTTCTGGATATACTAATTGGGTTTGGATTTTAACCCCTTATTTTCTTTATTGGAGTGTTTAATTTACATATCTGCTTTTATCAGGAAGTTTCTTGCTAAATACTTATAAGGTCATAACCAAAAAAAAGTACATTTTGAAATTCATTATAATGTCCTGATGGTATCCTTGATCGCATAGAGTCCGGATTTCTTCCAAAAGTTAGGTAATTTTATTGGGAATTCGATATTAAATTTTTTTTTAGTTTTAAGGGCTTGATCCACAAAAAATGAAAATGCTTATATCTCGAGAAGGCGATTTGATACAACTTTTCTGATGACATATTCGTGTTTAGGAGGCCAAAATCCTTTAGAAAATGTACTTTAGAAGTCTGTAAAATAAAAATCGATTTTTGTAGAGTAGTGTTATAGGATCATGCAAGAAACCCAAAATTCTAAAAGAAGTTATTTTTGAAAATTTTGATTCTTAGAGGACAAAAATTTTGGTAAGGAGGAAAATTATTGCTTTTTTATAACTATTGAACTAAAAACCCGGGAATCTTAAAATTTGTTTTTACTCCATTTTTTTTTTTTAAGTTTCACCGGAACAAAAGAACGGGCTTAAACTAGGCTAAAAATAAATAAAATATAGCTTTTATGAAATAGGGACTCTACCCCGATCCTTCTTTTATCCGATCCTATATTTAATATTACCGGTAACAAAGTTCACGGCGGGCATTTTTATACCCTCCACTCTAGTGATAGAGGGTATATATAAGTTTATCATTCCGTTTGTAACACCTCGAAGTAATGATCTAGGACCCCATAAAGTATATATGGGGCATTCCATGTGAAATCGGACACTTTGAAAAACTTTTTTTTTATATTTTCCCAATTTGTTTACAGTTTTTAGTACCCTTCGAAAACTCCTTCGTGGTAAATTTTCAGATTTTTTTGATGACCCGTTCAAAAGATATCGAATTTTTAAAAATTGGTAGTTCGTTCCTTTACTCAAACTTCTTTTAATCATAACTTCTTCAATAATGGTCCAAATTTAATTTTTTTTTTTTCAAAATTTTTGTTTTTTTACGTACTTTCTAAAAAAAAATCCCAAAAAATTCTCAAAAGCGCTCTAGTATGCGATTTTTAAGTTTTAAAATTTAAATCTCATTTTTAAAAATGTTTGTACTCTTCGATTTTTTTGAAATTTTTTTGTGTAAAACTTCTATCAATTCTACAAATTTTTTGCCCAGGAAGATCGTGGGATAACGATTATTACTATTTTTTAAAATTTTTTGAAAAAATTTTATTGTAATTTTCCAATCTTAAAATCATTTCTACTGCTCCAATGGTGCGTCATAGAGGGGTCCTTTATAAGACCGACCCCCATTAATTTTTACGTCTTAATATTTCTTTGGAACAAACTAATACTCTATCTCCAATTTCTAAGGGGGCTGTCACACAAAACGACATTTTTTAGAATTTGTTCCAACCGCTCTAACTGCCCTAATAGTGCCCTTAGAGCAACAAAATGTATGACCTACCCACAATATTTTTTTAGTCCAAACATTTTCTCTGAACACACCTACCCCCTATCTTTAACTGTTAAGGCGGTCCCCATACAATTTTTTTTATTTTTTGTAAATTTGTTTTATTTAATCAGCTTCTACCGGTCCAATGGTGCGTCCGAGAGGCGTCATTAGTGAGACCGACCCCCATTTATTTTTACCCTACAACATTTTTTTAAAACATACCTACGCTTTATCTCCACTCCCTAAGTAGGCTCCCATACAAAATTACATTTTTATAAAATTTGCTCCAACTGTTATTTGTATGGGAGCCTACTTAGGGAGTGGAGATAGGGCGTAGGTATGTTTTGAAAAAATGTTGTTGGGTAAAAATAAATGGGGGTCGGTCTCACTAATGACCCCTCTCGGACGCACCATTGGACCGGTAGAAGCTGATTAAATAAAACAAATTTACAAAAAATAAAAAAAATTGTATGGGGACCGCCTTAACAGTTAAAGATAGAGGGTAGGTATGTTCAGAGAAAATGTTTGGACTAAAAAAATATTGTGGGTCGGTCATACATTTTGTTGCTCTAAGGGCACTATTAGGGCAGTTAGAGCGGTTGGAACAAATTTTAAAAAATGTCGTTTTGTGTGGGAGCCCCCTTGGAAATTGGAGATAGGGTATTAGTTTGTTCCAAAGAAATGTTAAGACGTAAAAATTAATGGGGGTCGGTCTTATAAAGGACCCCTCTATGACGCACCATTGGAGCAGTAGAAATGATTTTAAGATTGGAAAATTACAATAAAATTTTTTCAAAAAATTTTAAAAAATAGTAATAATCGTTATCCCACGATCTTCCTGGGCAAAAAATTTGTAGAATTGATAGAAGTTTTACACAAAAAAATTTCAAAAAAATCGAAGAGTACAAACATTTTCAAAAATGAGATTTAAATTTTAAAACTTAAAAATCGCATACTAGAGCGCTTTTAAGAACTTTTTGGGATTTTTTTTAGAAAGTACGTAAAAAAACAAAAGTTTTGAAAAAAAAAATTTGAAATTTGGACCATTATTGAAGAAGTTATGATTAAAAGAAGTTTGAGTAAAGGAACAAACTACCAATTTTTAAAAATTCGATATCTTTTGAACGGGTCATCAAAAAAATCTGAAAATTTACCACGAAGGAGTTTTCGAAGGGTACTAAAAACTGTGAACAAATTGGGAAAATCAAAAAAAAAAGTTTTTCAAAGTGTCCGATTTCACATGGAATGCCCCATATATTCATTATCCTCGAACGATTTTAAGACGATCTAGCAATGTCCTTCCGTCCGTCCGTCTATCTGTTGAAAACACGCTAACTTTTGAAAGACTTTACGGAGGCTTCTGAAGTTTGGCATATGTGTTGGGCATTTACCTGGTCAGGTTTGTATTGCAATCCAGCAAAATCGGTACAGTGCACTGTGGCCGAAATCACTGATCTAGCGGCGTTTTAGTCAAAATTCAAAAATTAAAGCCGATAAATGTTTTGCACTGTATCGATTACCTATACTTTACAGAGAAAATTAACGTTTTCACTTTTGATTTGCTTTTAACATTCGCACAGCTGTACGCTGTCAAATATACATTTTCTGCAGCAAGTGCATTAAAGAAATTTTGCGCCTAATTACTTACAAGGGAAGTCTCCCTGGTGTCACCCTCCGATCTTCGTGAAATTTGGATATGTTGTTAAGAACGAAAACTAATTCGACACGTATTTTTTTTTAGCGGCCCAAACTCATTTTTAGGGGGGGTCGATTTGTATGGGGGGAAATTGACCTTTTTTAGTTTTTTACGCTTTACGCCTATTTTAACAAAATTAATATAGGCATGCGTGATATCAGATTAAAGGTATTTAAAATACCTATCTCGTGGTGCTAACAACGGGCCAAAGAAGTTATTATTTTTCGACTTATTAACAAAAATGTCCTAAAATTTTGCCATTTTACTCAATATGACGAAAAGTTGTGCATGTTTGGACACGTTCTTACCACACGTAGATAGGTTTTCCAAAGACCTTTCATTTGGTATGTAACATGACTAGGTTTCTTTGTATAGTATAGGAGATAAACGAGAAAAACTGAAAAACGGCCTTGTCTTCCCCCCTCCTTTTTACCCCCTAAATATGAATTTGGGCCGCTAAGAAAAAATACGTGTCCCTTTATTTTTTCTGATCTACAAAATAAAACCAATTCCATAAAGATCCGCGGGTGACACTAGGGAGACTTCCCTTGTTAGTGTGTTTTTTTGGCACTTTTAAGTCAATTGTTTATACATGTTGAACCTAAAAGTCTTAATTAAAAGTAAAAGGTATGTTTTAACTAAAAAATAAATGTGAGTGGCCTGTATGTATCTAGTTTAATAGTAGTACATTGTAGAAGTTGACATTTGTGATATTAACTATAGTTTCATGGAATGCCACTTTAGAAATTCGATCGGATTCGGTCCAATTCTTGTTTTTATTATTAATTTGGGTTATTATTGTTGTGATGTTCAAGTATCGCGTGCTACTTCTCGCAACATGTTCGGGTTTTTGGGTCCGTCCGTCTATCCAAATAAACCGTTTAAGCGCCATACAGACCGCAATTATCAATCGATTTGGCTGAAATTTGAAATTTTAGTTTCTTTTATCGCAAGAACAAAACCTATTAAATTTTGAAAAAATCAGTCCATGTTATCCCATAGCCCCCATGTAAATAGCCCCTTCAAGTTTTACTTAAATACCCCTAACAATAGTATTCAAGCTATCCTCTTGAAATTCGACTGATAAATGTTTTTTATATTCATAAACAATCGCTGTAAATTTTAACGGAATCGGACCATTTTTATTTCTAGACCTCATACAAACCACCCTCCCGATATTCACATTAATTTCCCAAAATACATAAAAATAAATAAATATTGTTTAAAAATTAATTCTTTATAAATTTTATAATCGCAAATAAGCAATAGTTTTTATTATTTTACATTTCCGAATTAAGCGCCGCTATATTGGGTATTTCGGCCACTGTGCAGTGGTTCAAAAGTTATGAGCAAAAGACTGAATTTCGGCAATGGTTTTTAGAGAATTTACGAGATAAAAAACACGCTAACTTTTGAAATTCTGAGAATGCTGAAACTTTGCATACACATTTGTCGTTCCCCTGGCCAGGTTCGTGTTGAATTTCAGCCAAATCGGTTTAGTGGTTCAAAAGTTATTAGCGAAACCGTGAATTTCAGATTAGTTTATCTTAAATTCACGTGTTAAAAACCCGTCTAACATGTTGTAAAAACATTGGTAAGTCACAAAAATATTTAACAACCTATTTTTGTCACTCAAAAATATTTTTACACTAAAAGAAAACACTCGAAAAAATCTAAACTCAAAAAAAATTTACACTCAAAAAAAAATTTAGTAAATTATTTTTTTTTTTCAAAATTTACTTAAAAAAAGTTTTTTTTACACAAAATAAAATATTTCTAATCAAAAATGTTATTTTTTTCACATTAGAAAATTTACTTAAAAGGGCATGTGGAAGGTATTCATAGATTCGGCCAAGTGGAATTTGACTTTTCTACTTGTTTAATATTGGATCCAAAATTTTTGGTATAAAATGATATATTTCAGAATGTTCAGATTTTATTGAGAAGCTCTGTTCTATAGACTACATACAGGTTGGCCGCGTATGTTGCCATATAGTACAATAAAATGTTATGAAAAAGAAAAAGATCACTGATAATGTAAACAATTCATCTTGGGATGCCTCTATTTTCTATCTTAAACGACCTGATGATCATCATAGTTTGTAAAATTGCCTCCCGATCATCTAAAAACGCGTGGCAATGTCGTTGTTTACAAAACTGAAACTATTTTCGGATTTCGTTTTTTTTTAATTTTTTTAGTTTTACTGGCGCAATTGATCTTTTATATATTTTTTTTTCGTCTTTTCCTTATTACGTTATAGTACTGTTGTTGTACATTTTCTGGTATTGTTGTTGTTGTTTTTGTTGTGCGGAGGCAATATGCCTGCCTCCTAATAATTTATTTCCCAGCTTGAATTTGGTAATAATTACTTTTTTTTTTGTTGTTGTGTGTTTTCGGATCAGTAATGTAAACAAATTTTGTTAAATTTAGTAGCAAAATTGTTCAATTTGGTGTTACGAGGTATGCTGTACAAATATCTTGTTTTTTACACTTGGAAAAAATATCAAAATATCAGAAAAATCAAGGTGAAATTCATTATAAAAATTTCCAAAAAGATCAATTAAAATTTAGAAAACATAAATTCAGAAAAAAAATTAATTGAAATTGAGAATTTTAATTTAAAATTTTTTGTTTAGTTCATATTTTCTGTATTTTAAAGAATATTTTCTTAATTTCAATTATATACTTTCAAAAATTCTCAATTAGTAGATTCTAAAAACCATTTTTTTTCTTCTACTTATATTTTTCTAAGTGTATTTGATTTTTTTCTAAAATATTCATTGAACAATACTAAAAAAACGCACTAAACTAAATTTATGACCTAAAGGCGATGAATTTTTTTTTTTTTAATTTTTATGATTTTCAAATTGTTGGTGATTTTTGTTCATGTTGTTTTTTAATTAGTTTTTCTTTTTAATTTTAATTACTCTACTAAAGGCGAGGTAATCGATTGAAGAATATTATTTGAAATATTTTAAACCGATTTGCTTTAAAAACATTTCGAAAGACAAATTGCACTCTTATAAATTTTTGTTGAAATTTACCCACTTTATTGTAGGTAACTGTTCTCCTACAATAAAGTGGGTAAAAATACTCTATGTGTTTAAATTTCAACATTTGCACACAAAATGTGTACAAATAATAAACATTTTGTGTGTACACACCGCTTTCAAAATTCTTTACCAATAAACATAAAGTGTGTAATTTTAAAATGTTTGTGTTTAGAAAAGCATTTCTTTGTGTTTAAAAATGCATTTTAAATGCTTAAAATTGCGCATTAAATGTCTTGCAATTAAAATTCCTTTAAAGAAATAAAACCAAATAATACATTTTTATTATTTTTATAGCTTTTATTTCAACTATAAGCGGTTTAATTATAACAATTATAACTATGGATACAATATGCATAAATTTAAATTGAAATGGAAAATTTTTTTAAGAAATGATTGAAGACTAAAAACTACATAGAAAAGGCGAAATTATATATTAAAACTAGCAGGCCCGTCCGGAACTTTGTTACCGGTAATATTAAATTCCGTATTAAAGAAGGAACAGGATTAGACTCCCCATTTCTTAAATTCTCCCCTACATTATTAAATTTTTATTATAAAATTAAAACAGCCCCGTTTAGCCCGGAATCATGTTCGTTTCGGTAAAAAAAACTATCTTTAAAATTTTCGAGCCCATATATCATAATTAATGAAATCATTTTATTCCCCGTTTCATTCCATTTCGTTACCCGTTCTATTCCATTTTGTTCCCTGTTCTATTCATTTCAATTCATTGAATTTCAATTTATTTCGTTCCATGTAGGCTTCATTCCTTTCTGTATAACATGTGTTAAAGAAATAAAAACATTTTAGGATCGTTATCTCAATTGACATAAAAAGTACCATATTACCCTACCTTAACCCATTGTTTAGTCCTTTTAACCCTTAAAAATTTAAATTTCAAAATATGTTCTTCTCTTCATTGTTCATTCTGCTGGAGGAATTCAGGGGATAGTAAAAGTACCACAGTACAATAATTTACCATTAAAATCTAAATTTCCGAAAGGTACTTTTTTAGAATGATTTTTTCGGCTGAGGATCCCACATTTGAAGTTTCAAGTTTCTATGACCAATATTTCAGGAAATAGAAAACGTAACAAAGTTCGCTACTTCGCATTATATATATTTCTTAATATATTTCTTATAGGTGATATAATTTTTGAAATCGGATGAGTAGTTTCATCATATTTAAATTTTACGTTTTTCTTGCCAAAAGTGGGCGTATAAATGGGCGTGGTCAATGAAACCCAGCGTATTTCCGCTCTGAATAACCTTTCCAAGCATTGATGAAAAAATTTTGGAAATGAGATGAGTAATTTTGGAGATTTTTTAATTTTAGGTTCTTTTGGCCAAAAAGTGGGCGTAGTAGTGGGCGTGGTCGATGAATCCTAACCTATATCCAACCTTGAGGAACACTCTAAATATTGGTGAAAACATTTTTGAAATCGGATGAGTAGATTCATAGATATTTAGATTTTAAGTTTTTTTGCCAAAAGTGGGCGTAGAAGTGGGCGTGGTCGATGGAACCAAGCATATTTCCATCATGAAGGACCATTCCAAGTACATATTGGTAAACAAATTTTTGAAATCGGTTTAGTAGTTTTGAAGATTTTAAAATTTACGTTTTTTGGCAAAAAGGTGGGCGTAGAAGTGGGCGTAGAAGTGGGTGTGGTCGATGAATCCTAGCCTATATCCACTTGGAGGTACACTCTAAATATTGGTGAAAACATTTTTGAAATCGGATAAGTAGTTTCAGAGATATTTAAATTTTAAGTTTTTTTTGCCAAAAGTGGGCGTAGGAGTGGGCGTGGTCGATGAAACCAATCATATTTCCATCATTAAGGACCATTCCAAGTATATATTGGTGAAAAAATTTTTGAAATCTGTTTAGTAGTTTTGGAGATTTTTAAATTTTACGTTTTTTGGCAAAAAGTGGGCGTAGAAGTAGGCGTGGTCGATGAAACCTAGCCTATGTCCGTCCTGGAGGAACACTCTAAATATAGCTGAAAACTTTTTTGAAATCGGATGAGTAGTTCCGGAGATTACTTTCTACAAACAAACAAACAAACAAACAAACAAACAAAAAAACAAACATTACCTCTTTATAATATTAGTATAGAAGTATAGATTAATAAAATTAATGAACGCATTGAATTAACTTGCTCCATAAATATCGCCATTTTCGCAAATTTCTGTATAACGCTTCATTAAAATACATTTTTTGTTGAGTCCTCAGTTTCTGCAAATAAATTAAAAAAGTAATTTTAATATTATAATGAATAAATTGCAATTATTATCAAAAATAAAATACTTACAAATAATCGCAATAAACAGAGAATTCGCTGGAATCTAAATTTTGATTTCATCAGTTGCATCTATATGTCCGAGCTAAACTGCAAGTATATAAAAATTTTTAAATTTTTAATTGAGAGATTTTCTATAGAAAAATTCATAGAATCTTTGAAATTTTTTCTATATAAAAATGCTCAAAAACTGGGATGTTTTTTCTACAGATTTTTTTTTACAATTAAAGACATTTTTCTATTGAAAAGTTCTTTAAATCAAAAAACTTTTTTCTATAAAAAAATATTTATATATTTATTTATTTTCAATAGAAAAATTCTTAGAATATAATATATTTTTTCTATAGAAAAATTCTCAGAACCTGAGATATGTTTTCTATAGAAAAATTCTCATAATCTGAGATATGTTTTTTATAGAAAAATTCTCAGAATCTGAGATATTTTTTCTATAAAAAAATTCTCAGAATCTGAAATATTTTTTCTATGGAAAAATTCTCAGAATCTGAGAATATTTTTTCTATAGAAAAATTCTAAAAATCTGAGATATTTCTTCTAAAAAGAAATTCTCAGAATCTGAGATATTTTTTCTATAGAAAAATTTTCAGAATCTGATGTATTTTTTCAATAGAAAAATGATCACAATCTGATATATTTTTTTACAGAAAAATATTTAGAATCTGATAAGTCTAAAAATGTTCCTAAAAAAAATTATCAGAATGTAAGATATTTTTCCTATAGAAAAATTTTCAGAATCTATGACATTTTTGATACAGAAAATATCTCAGAATCTGAAATATTTTTTACAGATTCTGTGAATTTTTTCTATAGAAAAAAATATATTTTCCTAAGAAAATTTCTAAAAATCTGAGATATTTTTTCTTCAGAAAAATTCTCAGAAGTTTTTCTATAGAAAAATTCTCAGAATCTGCGATATTTTTTCTATAGAAAAATTTTCAGAATCTTAAATATTTTTTCTATAGAAAATTTCTCAGAATCTGAGATTTTTTAATGGAAAGATTCTCAGAATCTGAGATATTTTTTCTATAGAAAAATTCTCAGAATGTAAGACATTTTTGCTATAAAATAATTCTCAGAATCTGAGATAATTTTCTATAAAAATTTCTCAGAATCTGATATATTTTTTTTTTTCTATAGAAAAATATATTTTTTTTAGAATTCTCAAAATCTAAGATATTTTTTCCTAGAAGAATTCTCAGATTCTGAGATATTTTTTCTATAAAAATTCTAAGATCCTGAAATATTTTTTGAATATAAAAAATCCCAAGTCTGACAATTTTTTTTACAGAAAAGTTTCCAGAATCCAAGACATTTTTTTCTATCGAAACATAAGAGACATTTTGTGACATTTGAGAATATGAGACATTTTTGTAAGATATTTTTGTTAAAGATATATTCACAGAATCTTAGAAACTTTGGAAAGAAAAATTCTCAGAATCCAAAAAACTTTTATTGCTGTACTTACCTTTCTGATTTGGCAAATATTTTTCTTCCCTATTAGGCATTAAGACAGATTTCCGCTTTAATTTTTTCTTTTTGTCTTCTTTTAAATCCTTGTGATGGAGCTCTAAACTTATAAATAGCGAAATGTATAATATGCATTTAAGTCACTTTTACGTTAAATACATATCGAGGGCCTATATTCAAAACCCTCTATCTTCCATTTTCACGAAAATGACTTTTTGATGGCAAAATATTCAGTAAAACGGTCCTCATCTATGGTGTAAAATTCAGAACAAAAATATTTTTTTTTGCTATTTTATTTGCATTTTTGGTTTTCTCTATCTCTTACACAATTAATTTTTCTGAATGCAAAACCCTCTATCTTTTCAAATAATTAATTTACAAATATTTGTTTTGAATAATTTTATCATGCATTACATGTTTTCATACTAATTTTTGCATGCTGCACATGAATTTATCAACAAAATTCCAGAACCACGATTTGGTCCACTGATGCAAATTTTTTCTGAAAATTCTTGTTTGACTTTTTTAAAAAATATGTCTCAAACTTTGGATGTTTTGTGTACATTGTGAAACAAAAATTTTTATCTTAAAAATCCCGACGCTGATCAGCATCTGTGGACCAAAATCCCGTTTTTATTTTTTTTACTATTTCTTACATAACATACTCAACAGTTTGTCAACTTTTGATACGAATTCGGTAAAAAAAATAATTTTTGTCTTAACAATCCGCACCTGTGGACCAAAACCGCGATTTCGAAATTATTTATAAGCCGTTATCATTAATAAATTACGTTAAAAATTAACCGATCTCATAAATGAAATCATAATAATTCATTTTTATTAAAATGCAAAACCCTCTATCTGATCATTTTCATTCCTGTACTTAATATTTTTGAGAAACAAAACCCTCTATCTATCCTCTAAAATCCCCAATAGTGCAAAATTTTAAAAACGAATTATATGTCAGATTCAGTAGTTGATTTAAAAAAATATTGTAGAATATCGAATTTTAATTACTCTAACAATTCGCGAAATAAACAGTTTTTTGGCTCTCCTGAAAAGTTGTGTTTTTTTAGATAGAGGGTTTTGAATATAGGCCCTCGATATATTATATTTATTTATTTAGTTTTCTTCGCGTTATTTTATTTTGGTTGCTAACGTTTTTTCTGATATTATTTTTCTTTATTTTTTCTTTGACAATTTCAATTATTTTTTTAAATTACACATTTTATGCTTATGGGGCTATTCTAAAATTTTATTATTATAATAAGTGCTATTATTAGCAACCCAGAATTTTATTATAAATACCAAAAATTTCAACTCTAAAAAAAGCTTTATCAACTTTTTGTTGTTCTAAAACAATTTAATTTGAAATTTGAATTTAGACAACAAAATTTTATAAGCACAATAGCTGTAGGGGTAGGTGGCAGTGAAGCAAGCCGGTCGGCGCGGCTGACGGCTGAGTCGCTAAGCCGATATTTTTCCACGAGCCGCGCCGCCGCCGATATCATCGGCTGATCGGCGGCTCAAACTCCAGCCGATTTTGGCGGTTTTGAAATTAAAAAGAGCATATTCCTCAATTTTGTTCCATTTGGATATTAAAATTTCTAAAAGTCATGTTGGAATTCAAAAAAGTCCAATTAAAATATAGAAATCACAACTGAAATTAAAAAGTTCGTATTCTCAGAAAAACTAATTGAGAATTACAATTTCTGAATGACTATTGGCCTTTTCCAAATTTCAAATGAAATTTCTAGGTTTATAATTGAATTTTTATTTAGTTCGGTTTGAGTCCATATTAATTATTTCTGAGAAATAGTAATTGTTGTACAATGAGAAAATCTAAAAAAAATCAAGTGACAACACAGGCTAAGTGAGATGTCGACTGCTTTCGGAAGATGCCACCCTTCCATCATCAGCACTCCTTCGATTGCCACACACTTAATGTGTGTCAGATTAAAATTAGCCATTTAAACGAAACTTTTGAAGGAATTAAGAATTGGAATTACTCCTCAAGTGACAACACAGGCTAAGTGAGATGTCGACTGCTTTCGGAAGATGCCACCCTTCCATCATCAGCACTCCTTCGATTGCCACACACTTAATGTGTGTCAGATTAAAATTAGCCATTTAAACGAAACTTTTGAAGGAATTAAGAATTGGAATTACTCCTCTTTGTGTTGAATAACCCGTATTCACCATTAATTCGTGTTGTATTCATTTGGCAGAAACTTAATCCATCTTAACTTTTAACAGAGTTGTATTTTTCCCATTGTTAACCCTTAGTAGGACTTTTCAAGTCTTGAAAAATGTCCGTTAGATTTGAATTTTTGTTTCATATTTCTAATTCTTAGAGATATTACTAAATTGCAATGTACCTTATGAGTTGTGTATTAATTGTGTTTATATATTGTTGGACTGTATATTTTATAACTGAATTTTTATTTAGTTCGGTTTGAGTCCATATTAATTATTTCTGAGAAATAATAATTGTTGTACAATGAGAAAATCTGAAAAAAATTCAAGTGACAACACAGGCTAAGTGGAGATGTCGACATGAAACTTTGTACAACAATTATTATTTCTCAGAAATAATTAATATGGACTCAAACCGAACTAAATAAAAATTCAGTTATAAAATATACAGTCCAACAATATATAAACACAATTAATACACAACTCATAAGGTACATTGCAATTTAGTAATATTTCTAAGAATTAGAAATATGAAACAAAAATTGAAACCTAACGGACATTTTTCAAGACTTGAAAAGTCCTACTAAGGGTTAACAATGGGAAAAATACAACTCTGTTAAAAGTTAAGATGGATTCAGGGATGCCAACTTAGTGCTTTTCGCGCTAGATCTAGTGCTTTTTGATGTGTCAAAACGCGAAAATTTTTGGCCTAGTGCCAAATTAGAAAAACGCACTAACGTGGTGCTTTTTAAATTTTCAGTTGGTGCTTTTAGTGCTTTTTAAAGTTAATTTTTATAGCCTCCAAACAAAGTATGGCGGTATACTTACTTTGTTATTTCGAGTGTAACGCATCAAAATATTAGTCAGAGACTCCACAAAGTATATATTTTATTGATTTATGATCGATTCAAAGACATTTTTTTTAATGTCCGTCTGTCTTTTCTGTATGTTTTCCCTTGAAGAACTAAACCAACCTCTAAAAAACGCCATTCCTTGTAGTTTTTTTTTTATTTTGGTTTAAAGTTTGAATTCTGTTCTGGGTGAAGTTCAAAGACTAAATTTGGCTTTTAAAGCGGAAAATGCAGACCATGTAAAATTGTACAGCGATTTATATCGGTTGCTCAAAATCAAAAATTTTGTTTAAATAAAAATATTATTTTTTTTTACTTTTTTATCTATTTACAAAAACAGTACAGTGCGTTTTTACCCTTTTTTTCAAGCAAATTTACGCGTTTTTACCCGTTTATAAAATTTTGGTGCGCGTTTTGCTCTCAAATAGTTGGCATCTCTGGATGGATTAAGTTTCTGCCAAATGAATACAACACGAATTAATGGTGAATACGGGTTATTCAACACAAAGAGGAGTAATTCCAATTCTTAATTTCTTCAAAAGTTTCATTTAAAAGGCTAATTTTAATCTGACACACATTAAGTGTGTGGCAATCGAAGGAGTGCTGATGATGGAAGGGTGGCATCTTCCGAAAGCTGTCGACATCTCCACTTAGCCTGTGTTGTCACTTGATTTTTTTCAGATTTTCTCATTGTACAACAATTATTATTTCTCAGAAATAATTTATATGGACTCAAACCGAACTAAATAAAAATTCAGTTATAAAATATACAGTCCAACAATATATAAACACAATTAATTTCTAAGTTTCAATACTTTTTTTCTAGATTTCATTTGAATTTCAACTAAACTTTTCTCAAATCTAATTGCGATTGCTGAATTTTAATTGTCTGTTTTATTTGTGTTTTATATTGTTGGGCTTTATATTTTATAATTTAATAGGTATTTTAGTCCGGTTTGAGTCCTTATTATTTCTGAGAAATAATAACTCTTGTTTACAAATTAAAAAAAATTTTGCGATCCACGGCACTTTGCATTTATTTTCAATGTAAAATCTTACGCAAAATCCGAAAATGTTTTAATAATTGAAAAGTTTATGTAAAAGTTATTCATATCTTTTTTATTCAAATTCCCAATAAAATTACATAACTTTTGCAAGAAATCCGGAATCGGTACGATCAAGGAAACCATCAGGACATTATAAGGAAGTTCAAAATATCCTTTTTATGGTTATATCCTTATAAGTATCCGAAGTTTGCAAGAAATTTCCTGTTCAAAACAGATGTGTTAAGTAGACACTCCACACGGTGAGCCTCTTCGATGTTTAGGTTGAACTTTAGTGTCGACGAAAAGTGTAAACGCAGTTCGATTTCTAAAAGATTAAATGTCACAAAACTGCTAACAGTGAAATCGTAGCTGCTCGCATTCGCGAGATAACGCGAATTTAATGTTTTTGTATTTTTTAACAATTTTGATATTGAACTTTTT
Source organism: Pegoplata infirma (assembly GCA_963921195.1). Classification (NCBI taxonomy): domain Eukaryota; kingdom Metazoa; phylum Arthropoda; class Insecta; order Diptera; family Anthomyiidae; genus Pegoplata; species Pegoplata infirma. The sequence goes on from OY992539.1 coordinate 137,367,030, forward strand.
TAAATATTTTCAAAAACTGAGTATACAGTTTTAATTGTACTTATTTAAAGGTCCCAAAACAGTAACCATCAAAATCCTATCTTCTTTAGTTCGCGAGAAATCGCGAAGTTAATTTTTTGTTGTTGTTGTTTTCGTTTTTTATCTTTAGATAAGTTTCTTTAAAATTTCGTAAAAACATGGTATGCAGTTTTACTTGTGCTTGATCAAAGTTCACACAGCTGTTGACATCGAAATTGTAGGTGTTTAATTTCGCGAGATATCGCGTAATTATACATATAATTTTTTTTATTATTTATTTATAGCCCTGTTTTCGGGTAAGCGTATATACGTTAACTAAAAAAATTAATGTTATAATATATTTTTGCGTTTCGCGTAAAATACAATCAATTTGGTGTTCATCACTTAACGTATATACGCTTAATTTAAGCGTGGATAACTATCCACGTTAGTTCCCATTAGTGTTTGGGGTCCGGGAATTCCCGGGTCAAATTTCCCGGGAATTCCCGGGAAAACACTGACGGGAATTCCCGGGAATTTTTTTAATTTTTCCCGGGAAATCCGGGAATTTTGTAAAATAAACCTTTTTACATAAAAACGTTTATTTTACTTTAATTTTTACCATTTTTTTTACATACAGGTATAATTACATTTGATATTTTTTTCTATTTGGAAGAACAGTGCAAATATATATTCATAGGAAAACTGACCAAGTGTAAAAAGTAGGTTAATATCATGAAAAAACTTAAAAAGTCAAAAAATATGGTTAATGATAATTTTGCTAAGACTGTCAAAAAAATATAAAAATTTTTAACCTAGAATTAACATTTCCAGAATAAATATTAAAAGTGCTGCCTACTTTATTAGTTTTTTCTCGAATAACACAGTTTTACATTTTTTTGCGATTTTTAGCTATTTTTTGCGATTTTTTGTAAAGGAAAAAGTTGCAATATTTTTTTGTTTTGTTTTATTGTATTTCAGAATTTTTAACTTTTATGTTTTGATTTTTTATGTTTTAATTAATTGTTTAAGTATCTCTAATAAAACTGTTTTTAATAAAAAGATAATCAAATTTTAATGTTTTTTATGATTTACATTAATAATGAAAATTTCCCGGGATTCCCGGGAATCCCGGGAAATAAATTATTTTTTTCCCGTTTCCCGGGAAATTGAAAAGTCCGGGAATTCCCAAACACTAGTTCCCATACAAAATTTTAGCGCGCATAATTATTTTGGCTCTAAAATGGTCGCAAAAAATAAAACTAATTTTAGCTAAAACACGTTTGAATTCAACGGCAAAAATATTAACATTTTGCTTTTAAAATGATTAAATTGTTCAAATTGCATTAGCTTTATAGCGATAACTTATATACGCTTATGCGGAAACAGGCCTTATATTTTAAAACCGGTTCTTTAGAAATAATAATAAAAAGTGGTATGCAGTTTGATTTTAGCATGTGGGAAGAAATTAAAACTGCCCACAAAAAAATTATAGCTGCACACTTTCACGAGAAATAGCGAAAAACAGCTTTTTGGGGGTATTTCTGGTTTTGATTAATAAAAGAAGTTTCTTTAACATTGTTGAAAAACACGAAATGCAGTTTGATTTGCCATTGATTAATGGTGATAAGGCTGTTAACATTTAAATTCTAGCTGCTCAATTCTTCGAGATATCGCTAAAAAACTCGCTAAACAACTATTTATTCATTACTTTGTGTTATTTTTGGTCTGTAAAAACATTTACATCAATTAACGACAAAAATGTGGTATGCAGTTTGAATTCGAGGTTATTAAAGTTGACAAAACTGCACACTCAAAAAAGTATGTCGGTAAAATCTACTACAAAAGACAGTTGTTTTGACTACATTTTGTCGTTGAAAAGGCGTCCACTACATAAACGGTAAAAACAACTGAACATGTTGTTGTTTTTAACTATTGATTTTCAACTACAAAATGTAGTAAAAACTACTACAAAACTGTTTAATACAGTTGTTTTTTCTACAATTGCCTGAAATTTTATTTAAAAAATTTCTTAAACGTTTAAATGATTGATATTTATTTATTTAAAAAGCAATACATTTCAGTTGGTTGTATAGAATTTCGACATGATGACAATTTTTTGATGTATTTATCTGGAATTATAGAAGAAAAAAATTATATTAATAAAATGTTAAACAAAATAAATTGATTGTATTTACCTTTGTTTTTTTAATAGTTCATTTCAAATTTTCACCGCTACTGATCAAAATTTGTCTGGAATAAAAAAAAACGAAATGCTTTGGCAAAATTGATTTATAAAAAAAAAGAATTAATTTGAAATGTTTCAAAAAAGTATGTACCTGCTCTGTTGTGTATACAAAGAAAAGAAAGATGGCGCGCTCATAAGAAAACAAAACACTGCACACATTTTATTTTGTTTTTTTCCGATTGGTTTTTACGCACGCTTATGTGAGCGCTATATTATACACACTTGTTATCTCATTTATCCACTTATTTTCTTTCGCTTAAGAATATTTTTCCAAAAACATATTTTTTGTTATAATTAAATTTAATAAATTGTAATTTAATTTATTTAGATATTATTTATTTGGTATAAAAATAATTCCTTCCGCATCCCGCACGACCAACTCGCTCGACACATTCGTTTGCAATAAAAATTTCTAGAAAAAAACGAGTTTTAGAAAAAAAAACTAAAAACAACTACATAAATCAACTATTGCTACAGTGTAGTATATTTTTTGTAGTTATTTTTTGAAACTACTACAAAAAAAGTTGTTTGAGATTTTTTCATACAAAAACGACCGAAATTGTAGTTAAAAACAACAGCTACTACTTACTACACAAACGACCGTCATGTAGTAACTGCAATAATTTTCTGAGTGCAAGCATAAAAATTATAGATGATCAATTTCCAGAGAAATTGCAAAATTACTGTTCAAGCTTTTATATTAATTAATTTATTTTTTCTTTAGTGTCTAAAATAAAGGAAAAAAAAATCAAGAAACGACAAATATGTTGCATGCAGTTTAAATTTTATGTGGTTAAAGGTGGTAAAACTGTTCAAATCAATATCTTGACTGCTAATTTACACGAAAAATAAAATTTTTTCCAATTTTTTGTTTTAATTTTGCGATTTCTCGCGAAATTGAGAAGATATGATTTTGATGTTAACTGTTTTGTGACCTGTATGAAAATCCTTAATAATTTTTAAGGTAACTAATTTTGATAATTATAAATTTAAATTATCATACGAAAAATGGCGGACTAATTCTGATTTTTGCGCTAGTAAAATAAAACACGTCTTGATGTTCGGGTATAAATTCAACGATTCAGATTTATTTGTTAAAAACAATATGAAGTCCAGCTTCTAATAAATTGTTTTTGTTTCAGCAAAACAGTTACTTTTTGAGAGCAACTAACTACAACTGGGTTACCAATGGCAAGTATAACAGTATAAAATTCATGTTAATGTTAAGCAATAAGTTAGACATAAGTATAATAAACATAGTTTTAAGTTTTAGTTCCGTTAATTTAAATTTCATTTTAGAACTTAATAAAAATTCAAATAAAAACAATTAATAACGTGTGTTATTATTAAAAAATAGAAAAAATGGAGAAAAAAGTAAGTATTTAAATAAATATATATATATAAAAAACCAAGGATGAAGAAAACCACACAGGTAAAAAACTTCACCAGCCAATATGACCAAACATTCCGGCCCCTTTGAAGGACCGTAGGTCTTCAAACATCAGGCAGTGGGGCGAGCTTCCGTATAGGACGTTTAAATACGCCGTTTTTTGTCTTTACCTCCGCCACCCTGACCTTGCCGTCTTGGCCTTTGATCACGCCTACGACTCTCCCGGTCAACCACTCTTGGGGCGGGTAATTGTCCTCGTGGACCACCACTATTTGGCCGATTTGTAGATTCGACTCTTCCTGATGCCATTTGGCTTTGTCCTGCAGACCCAGAACGTAGTCTTTCGACCAGGCCCGCCAAAACATCTCCTTGAGTCCGGAGAGTAGACGCCATCGCTTCCAAGATTTCAGAACGCTGCCTTTCACGCCTTCTTCGGATTCTGGCGGCAGCGAACGCAGACCCTCTCCTATTAGAAGATGCGCTGGAGTGAGTGCATCCCCGTCGTTCGGGTCTGGAGACAGCGGTGCTATTGGGCGGCTGTTGAGCACCGCCTCCACTTCTGCGAGCATTGTTGCCATTTCCTCGGCGTTGAGTGACGCATTGCCTACCGCTCGCAGAAGCAGGAACTTCGCTTGTTTGACGGCGGCTTCCCAAAGTCCGCCGAAGTGTGGAGCTCGAGGGGGTATGAAGGTGAAGTCGACCTTGTATGACGCTGCGAACGACACCAGATGATCGCGTTGAGCCTCGAACGCCTTCTGCAGATCTCTCAGCTCTCTGCTGGCACCGACGAAGTTCGTCCCGTTGTCGCAATGTACACGCTGGGGCAGGCCTCTCCTGGCAACAAACCTTTTAAAACACAAAATAAAAGCATTAGAAGACAAGTCAGATACTAACTCTATGTGAACTGCCTTAGAAGAAAAACACACGAATACCGCAACATACATTTTGACTGGTGGTCTCCCACGAATTCTCAACGACACGTTGACGGGACCACAAAAGTCTACGCCAACAACAAGGAACGGCCGTAGAGCTCTCACCCTATCGGTGGGTAAATTTCCCATTACCTGGGCCATTAATTTAGGCTTATACCGAAAACAGTGAACGCATTTTCTAACGATTCTACCACACTCTTCACGGGCATTTATTAGCCAAATATTTTCCCTCAACAAGGATATTAGCGCCTTGGTACCAGCGTGGCAGTTTCCGAAATGCAAGTCCCTGAGATATATTTCAACAAAATGTATGCCTTTTGGTATTAACAGCGGAAATTTCGTGTTATAAGGTATCGGTGCATTAAGCAACCTTCCACCTACTCTAATAAGCGAAAACGACCGCCCTTCATCCGAAAAATTATGGATAAAAGGTGTCAACCTCTGAAGATTAGAAGGCAATTCTAAAGACTTTTGAAGTCTAATAATCTCTTTCGAATAATGCTCCGTTTGGATGATCTCCACAATTTTAAGAAACGACCAATTTTGTTCCTTAACTGTGGGAACTCTAGAATTTGAAATTTTCAACTTCTTTAAACCATCGATAAACCGAAGAATAAATGACATAACTCTAAGAAATTTCTTATATGATGAGTACTCTCTCATCAACTTAAGAAACATGTTCTTAGGACCCACTTCTATATCTTCAGGTAAATTTGGCTCTCCCACATCTTTAACATTTTCAATATGTTCCACGGCAAGAAGAGAGCTGGTCTTTTTATTTTCTAAAGACTTTTGTTCCTCTGTTAACTCAAAATGACGATTAACAGGCCATTTGGAACTGTCTTCGAGTAAAAACGACGGACCATCAAACCAAATTGAGTTCCTTAAGTCGTCTACCCCACAGCCTCTTGACACAATATCAGCCGGATTTTGTTTCGTGGGCACATGTCGCCAAACCACATGATCTGACCACTCTTGTATTTCCGAAACTCGATTAGAAACGAAAACTGTCAGACTAGACGGGTGCGTTTTAATCCAATGCAACGTAATTTCTGAATCTGTCCAAAAACTCACACTCTCTATTTCAAAGCTTATCATTCCTTCGATTCGCTTCCACAATTTAGCTAACAAGTGAGCAGCACACAACTCAAGTCTCGGAAGAGATTTTGTCTTGAGTGGTGCTACTTTTGATTTAGCTGTAAGTAGTCGACAACAAACACTACCTGAGTCACTGCTTCGAATATAGATGCAGCACCCGTAAGCTCGAATCGATGCATCCGAGAAACCGTGAACTTGGATCTTCGCCGAAGAAGTAGTGTGAACGAATCTTGGGATTTGAAGTGAATCAATTTTCGACAAATTAACTTTAAAATTCTCCCACGCTGTATTTAAATGCATGGGGATCGACTCATCCCAGTCAAGTTTCTGTATCCAGAGTTCTTGAAGAATCATTTTCGATTTTGTCACGATTGGGCATAAAAGACCGAGAGGATCAAACAACCTTGATGAAATCGATAGTATATTTCTTTTCGTTGCTTTTAGATCATTAAAATTGTCTTCCAAATGAAACTTAAAAGAATCATTCTTCGGTGCCCAATGAATGCCTAAAGCTTTGGCTGATTCAGAATCACTATGTAATAATTTTTCATTACAACCAAACCCATTAAACTCAGGGTGATTAGAAAACCATTTGGTTAAATTAAATCCCGCTGAACTTAGGATCTGTATAACCTGGTCTCGAATAGTTATGAGCTTCTCAAAACTATCGGCGCCAGTCAGCAAATCGTCAACGTAAAAATCACTGCGTATAACTTTTGCCCCAATTGGCAAAGTCTCTTGGTACAAATCACTCAAATGGTTGAGGCATCTAATCGCAAGAAAGGGTGCTGAAGACGTACCGTAAGTAACCGTATTCAACCGAAAAACCTGTAGCGAATCAGATGGATTTTCCCTCCAAAGGATTAATTGAAAATTTCTATCGCTATCGCTTACCAAAACCTGGCGATACATTTTTTCAATATCAGCAGTGATAACAAATTTATGTAACCGAAACCGGATCAGAGTGGAATACAATTCATCCTGCACAGTAGGACCAACCATTAACAAATCATTGAGTGACACTTGCAATGAAGTCCGACTCGAAGCATCAAACACTACCCGAAGTTTGGTAGTTGTGCTTTGAGGACGCAAAACGCACTGATGCGGAATAAAATAATGAGAAATGTTCGGTATTTTGTTGTCCGTTATAGACATATGACCTAAGTCAATGTACTCTTTCATGAAATCGTGATACATTTCCCTCATGTTTTGGTCTCTTGAAAGCCGACGCTCTAACGAAAGAAATCGTCTTTTGGCAGTCTCAAAAGATAACCCCAAACTTCCCGGATCCGATTTGAAAGGCAGAGACACTTCAAAGCGCCCTGACGATGTCCGTCGTACCGAATTAAGAAAATTATCCTCACATTTTTTCTGTTCCTCAGTATAGGATTTTTTAGATTCGTTGGAAAATTCTTCTAATTCCCAGAACTTTCTAACAATTGAATCAATATTTTCCTCGTTTTCTATCGCATTGCTAACGTGGCAAACCTTTGAACTGGAACCCTTTGGCTGGTTGTACTTTCCAGCGACAATCCAGCCAAGTGAAGTTTTTTGAAGAACTGGCAGGCTCGGGTTGGACTTAATTTGTCCAACACAAAGCAGCTCAAAGAATAGCTCACCGCCAATTAATAAATCCACTTTCTGTGGTTTATAAAAGCAGGGATCTGCCAACTCAATATTGCTTGGAATATTCCAATTGGTTGTACAAATTTTCCGATCAGGTTGAAAGTTCGTAATTGAACCTAGTACCCAAAACTTGGACGAGAATCGGGTGGAATTAACCCTTGACATGACAGTAGTTTCAATGCTTGTCTTAGCAGAAGAGTTTGTTTCGCCAATGCCAGTTAAATTTAATCTGCCTCCCTCTCTTTTTATCCTAAGTCTCTGTGCAAGCTCCTCGGTAATTAAATTCGGTTGAGAACCGGAATCCAAAAGAGCTCTAGCCATAATATATTTACCCGAACTGCTTCTAACCTGTACCAACGCGGTAGCAAGGATAACGTTTTCATCAGAAGACGAATGATTAACAGAAGCCCCAGACGTACTAGGCTGCTCTGACAAATAATCTACAGAATGAGTCTGGTTAGAACTTGCACCTTGAGAATTAACATTATATCTGTGTAGCAATGTATGGTGAGAGGCACTGCAGACTCTACACTTTGCAGCATTGCACTTTGCCACAGTATGACCCTTTTTCAGACAATTTATACACGCTGGAACCGATTTTATATGGTTGAATCTATTCAACACTGGCTCAGCGGAAAACGAGGGGCAAGTATGTACACTATGTTGTGTGGATTTACAGTATATACACTTCTCAGCGGATGGCTTTGATTTAGCACAAGATAGCGATGTTTTCGAAGTCTTTTTTGACGCATTGTCAGATTTACCCTTCGTAAGTTTAGGCCTAGAACTAGAGGATTCATCAGCCGCAATATGCTGATACCGTTTGTTTAAGGCAGCCTCACAGTCTGACCATAATGGTAACTTTTCGAAGTCCAGCTGTTCCTCCCATTTGGACTTTGTGACTGGATCGACTTTCGACATCACTAAATGTATAATAAACGCATTAGCAATCTTCTTGTCATCCCCAATGGATAACAGAGAATCATATATAGCAGAAACAGTGTCAATCATGCTACGCAAAGCAGAAGCCGAAGGTTTAGTGATCTCCGAAAGATCAAAAAGTTTTGAAATATTATCGAAAAATATTAGACACTCGTTGTCATAAACCTTTTTTAAACTGGCTAGTGCTTTGGGATAATTTTCCTCGGAAACCTGATAAGCTTTAACCGTACCCAAAGCTTCATCGGACAAGCACGATATTAAATGATTAAATTTTTCAATATCTGTCAATGTCAGATCATTGTGGACCAGATTCTCAAACAGGCTCATAAAATTTTTGTACTCGGAATAATTTCCGCTAAACTTAGGAAGCCGCATGTTTGGTAGTCGTGAGCGATGAGTTTGCACGCTAAAAGACGTGTCTGGCAAACTCGACTTTCTGTGTTTTGCCTGAATGCTCAACAACAGTGATTTCGCGGTCACACAAAGGTCTTCAAGCTCAGCTCTGTCATTATTATCCGGACTCAAACTGTCCAGCTCAGACTGATACAGCATTGCTTGATCAATATGACCATTTAATATTTCCAAACGACATTCTATCTCAAAGGGATTGAACGAAATTTTCTTTTCTTTAATCGCTTGACTAATTCGAGAAATATTTTCAATCACTTTGGCCTTTTTCTGAATTATTTTTTCCATCTCGCTGGATTCCGGAGCACTTTGATGCTTTTTCCCGGCCATAATCCCCAAATTCACTCACTATATAGCAAATGATATTATTCGCGACCCAAACCGTTTTTCCCGCCTTGAATCTGTAGAAAATTCGAAAATTTCCCACTAATCTCAGAATTCAGTAATAGAATGTCAACACGAATTAATCCACCCAGCAATTATGCACGAAAGCAGATAATTGACACTACCAGTATACTGAAACAACTACAATAATTTCTTTCAGTGTAATGTCTATAGCACACACTATGTACAATTATCAACCAGCAATACTTTATCAATTCCCGTTGTCGCGTTTACTCTATGTACCAACCTTTGGTAAAAACTAATAACAAAAGTTAAAAAAAATCACTTAAATCAACTGCAACCATTAAAGTTACCAAGTTGACTTGTAAAAACTTTGTAAAACGTTTTACCAAGTAATATTGCCTAAGATTTTGCAAAAAAAAAATCACTTAACCGGTTTAAATAATTACTAAGTAAATTTACCTAAGGGATTTGTAAAACCCCTAAATTCCCAGTAACTGGCAACACTGAACTATAGAAAGTTCCCGGCAATTGTTAAGTTGGCAACTCGAGTGAAAACACGGATTCGACCTACTCTAAAAGTAGTCGGTACAAAAGATAAAAGAAATCGGTACCGGCAAAAATGTAAACAAACCGACGAATAAATAAATAAACAATGAATAATAATTAAAAATGTGTATTTAAATATCAATTGTTTTTCCGATAAAAGAAGTATAAATTACCGTCGGTTGCACAAAAAATAAAATTAAAACAGCAAATTATTTAATCCGCGGCAATAAATGACCGATTATTTTGTTTTGTTTTAACACTCGCGATCGTTCGTTTTACTTTCGGGCACTTTGTTCACAATATAAATATCAATAAATATGTGGAATTTAAATTGAAAATTAAGTGTAAGGAAGAATTATGTTTTATCTCGCAAATTATGCGGGATTTTTAAAGTTCTGAATAACTTACAGAAATCTCTGAAATCTGATTAATTTACAGATTTTAGGATGTAAAAAAAACACAAATTCTTTCCTTCACTTTTACCTCTGGTTCAGATAAGCCTGAATCTGAATTACTCTCCTGATGGTGATGATTACTGCGACAATTACGGCAACGGCACTGGCAGCTACGAGGCATGGATGTACAACAGCAGGAGTATCAACAAAAGGTAGGTGACCGAAAACTACTTTCGAATTTGGTTAACACAAACGAAAGAAATCACGCACAACTTTTATTAAAAAAAACGCGAACAACAAGACGTGATTATGTATACTATTTGCAGTAAATTAGCAAATATGTAAAAAATCTTGACAGTAATTTGTCGAGGTTAAAAAATATTTTTGTAATAATTAACAAATATTTAAAAAATCGCAAAATAATCAAAGTTAAGTCCCTGCTCGGGCGCCAAAATGAAAATCCTTAATAATTTTTAAGGTAACTAATTTTGATAATTATAAATTTAAATTATCATACGAAAAATGGCGGACTAATTCTGATTTTTGCGCTAGTAAAATAAAACACGTCTTGATGTTCGGGTATAAATTCAACGATTCAGATTTATTTGTTAAAAACAATATGAAGTCCAGCTTCTAATAAATTGTTTTTGTTTCAGCAAAACAGTTACTTTTTGAGAGCAACTAACTACAACTGGGTTACCAATGGCAAGTATAACAGTATAAAATTCATGTTAATGTTAAGCAATAAGTTAGACATAAGTATAATAAACATAGTTTTAAGTTTTAGTTCCGTTAATTTAAATTTCATTTTAGAACTTAATAAAAATTCAAATAAAAACAATTAATAACGTGTGTTATTATTAAAAAATAGAAAAAATGGAGAAAAAAGTAAGTATTTAAATAAATATATATATATAAAAAACCAAGGATGAAGAAAACCACACAGGTAAAAAACTTCACCAGCCAATATGACCAAACACTGTAAATAAATAGAATTAAATCTGCATTCTCAGTTTTTGAAGATATTTAAAAAACGTCATTGTCAAAATTTTAGATAATACTAAAACACTAATTTCGCGATATCTCGCGAATGCGAGCAGCTACGATTTCGCTGTTGACAGTTTTGTGACATTTAATCAAGTAAAAATCGAACTGCGTTTACACTTTTCGTCGACACTAAAGTTGAACCTAAACATCGCTGAGGCTCACCGTGTCCAATAAAAAGAAAATCTAAAATCCATTAACTATATCCTGAAATTTAATGTTGTATTTATTCGACCTTTAAATTTGTAATGTAAATGAAATAATTGAGCTCGAGGTCTGTTGTTTTAAATAATTTTTATTTTATTTCTCCGATATTTCGAAATTCATCGAATTTCATCCTCAGGGACACTTGTAAAAATTACACAAACAAAATAAACTTTAAGCTATAGTTGTTTTAACATCGTCGTATGGTATGAGTGCAATACCATACGACGATGTTAAAACAACTATAGCTTAAAGTTTATTTTGTTTGTGTAATTTTTACAAGTGTCCCTGAGGATGAAATTCGATGAATTTCGAAATATCGGAGAAATAAAACAAAAATTATTTAAAACAATAGACCTCGAGCTCAATTATTTCATTTACATTATATCCTGAAATATTTGCAAAAGAAGTCAAAATATTGAACCAAATTTGAATATTTTTTTCATACATTTGTTCGTACCAATTTTTATGATTTTTTTGGTAAAATAAAAAAAAAGATTAAATCACATTTCCTAAAAATGTTTGCCTCCTAAAAACGAATCTGACACCAAAAAATTGTATCAAATCGCCTTCTCGAGATATAGCCATTTTTAATTTTTGTGGACCAAGTTCATATAAATAAAAATATGATTAACTTTAACATACACTTTTTCAATATTAAAAAAATTTTCGTTTTGAGGGCTTAGTCCACAAAAAATGAAAATGCCTATATCTCGAGAAGGCGATTCGATACAACTTTTCTGATGACAGACTCGTGTTTAGGAGGCCATTCTCGAGAAGGCGATTCGATACAACTTTTCTGATGACAGACTCGTGTTTAGGAGGCCAAAATACTTTAGAAAATGTATCCAACATGTCTGTGCAAAAACCGTTTATATATTTTTAACGCAAATAGTAGTTAACTTAAATTTTTTAAATACTTTTTTTGTGATTTCGTGTTATATGTATGTTTTTTAGTTTTGTTTTATTTTTTTTTGTGCGGAAGGAGGGGGGGGGAGCTTTTGGCCACCCCAGAATAATGGCCTAGATACGCTTATGCCAACACCACTCTGTGGTCCAGGGTACAGATGGTCGCGTGAGTGACTTCTGACTCACACTCACGAGTACTCACACAAACTTCACACTCACACAAACTCACACTCACCAAACTTTTTTTTATAAAAAAAAAAATTGCTTTTTTTGGAATGAAAGAAAATATAAAGGGAAAATAAAGCACGCAAAAAAAATGACTCATGCAAACTCACTCACGCAATTTTTTTTTCCACTCTCTCACAACCACTTGAGTAAAATTGAGTTTCAGTCTCACTCAAGCGTGAATCACGCACACATCTGCTCATGTGCCCATCTCAAGTACAGGGTATTGTGAGTTTGTCTTAATGTTTGTAACTATCCGGAATATTGGTTCTAAACCAAACTTCAAGTATAGCGATCGATTTAGAATCACTTTCTGGGTCGATTTAGCGATGTCCGTCCATGTAAACATAGTGAGCACGATACAGGTCTCAACAATCAATTGATTTGACTGAAATTATATTTATGCTTCCTTTTTCCCAAGAAAGAAGCCTCTTGAAATTAAAAAAAATAATCGGTCCATGTTTTGACCTAGCCCCCATACAAACGCCCCCCAAATTTGGCTAACATTACTTTTATACCCGTAATTTAACAGGTATCCTTTCGAAATTTGGCATGTGAATAAATAAATACCCAAAAAAAAAAAACATATTTTATAATCATATATTTGGAATGTTTCGAAATTATAAAGAAATCTGACCATTTCTACTTGTTGTCCCTACACTTACAAAAGAGCTAACTTAATTTTGGGATACAATTTTCTTCAAAATAGTTTATAAATTTTACCACAATTTAGTAAAATTTAACTAAAAGTTTAGAAAAGTTTCGAAATTTTCTACACATTAGTTTATCATATTTATCTTCTTAGATTTAAGAAATTTTTTTTTTCACTACTTTAGTAAATTTTTTAAAAGTTGAGAATTTTTTTTTAAAAAACATAAAATGGCGATATCTAAACTAAAAACTAAGATTGCAAACCAAAAAAAGCTTGTTGAGCGGTGTAATTAGACCATTCTTGGACTCAAATTAAGTTTGTGCACTAATTAAAGATGTCACAAAATATAGATCCAATCGGTTCATGTTTGGACTTCGGACACATTTTCCCGAAAACACTGGTGTAGGGTATAAGGTCGGTCTTGACCCACTATAATTTTCTTACTTGTTACCATAACTCCAATACAATGGTAATTAAACCATTATTTAATTGGTCACTAAAAAACTCATCTATGCTGAATGTTACTTATATCGACCACTTGTTCGTAGGGTATCGTGATTAATATGCCTAGATTTAAACTGTTTTTAACTTTACAATAGCGGCGCAGCGGAATTTTTTTTTCAGCCGCGCTGTTCTAAAAAAAAACGCGGCGCGCAGCCGAAACGCCGCCGCCGCCGAAAATTTTTGCTCTTCAGCCGCCGCCGAAAATTTTGCTTCGGCTTGCTTCACTGGTAGGTGGGTGGTTTTGATATTTTGTTATTTTTGGAGGCATGGGTTCAAATCCCACTGATTTCTAACAAATATTTTTTTTTTTTTGCCAATTTTTATTTTTTTTTATTACAAATATTATAATGCAGTTTTTTTTAATTTTTAAATTTCGCAATTTTTAAAAGATGCAAAAAAATTGATTTTTGCATCTTTTTTTCTGAAATTATTATTATTGTATGGTTTTAATTGGCTATTTGTCTCGAAAAAAAACATTATAATTGTCTTTAGAGGAAAAAAATAATATTTTTTTTTCAACTACACTTTTTTGCATGCAAAAAAAATTGCAATAATTTTTGTAATAATATGTTTCTTATTTTTGACTACAATAATGCGTATTTTGACAAATTGCGAAAAAAAATACGGAATTTTGACGAAAACAAAATGTTGGTTTCTTGCTATAAATGAAAAAAATATTGTTATAGATGACAAAACTTGTTATAGACTGAAAAGTACATAACAATATTTTGTCATCTATAACAATATTTTTTTTTAATTTATAACAAGAAACCAACATTTTGTTTTCGTCAAAATTCCGTATTTTTTCGCAATTTGTCGAAATACGCATTATTGTAGTCAAAAATAGGAAACATATTATTACAAAAATTATTGCAATTTTTTTTGCATGCAAAAAAGTGTAGTTAAAAAAAAAATATTATTTTTTTTCCTCTAAAGACAATTATAATTTTTTTTTGCGAGAGAAATAGCCTATTAAAACCATACAATAATAATAATTTCAGAAAAAAAAGATGCAAAAATCAATTTTTTTTGCATCTTTTAAAAATTGCGAAATTTAAAAATTAAAAAAAAACTGCATTATAATATTTGTAATAAAAAAAAATAAAATTGGCAAAAAAAAATATTTGTTAGAAATGGGTGGGATTTGAACCCATGCCCCCAAAAATAACAAAATATCAAAACCACCCACCTACCCATACAGCTATTGTGCTTATAAAATTTTGTTGTCTAAATTCAAATTTTAAATTAAATTGTTTTAGAACAACAAAAAGTTGATAAAGCTTTTTTTAGAGTTGAAATTTTTGGTATCTATAATAAAATTCTGGGTTGCTAATAATAGCACTTATTATAATAATAAAATTTTAGAATAGCCCCATTAATATCGGAATATTAAACACAAAATGTTTACCATACACACATAATGTGTAGTATTAAATATCTTGTATTTATTTCTCAACGAATATATTTATAAACACACAAAATACTATATATTGTGTGTAATTTTAAAATTTTTGTGTTCAAATAAGATTTTTAAACACTTGGTGTCTAATTTTAGGCGTTGTGTGATATTTTACATAAAATTTTACCCACTTGATAGTAGGGTGATTCCATGTCAAACCGCACAGAAAACAGCGATTTTCGGATTTGTCACCACCGATTTTAATGAAATTCGCAAAAAATGTTTCACATGCGTTGTTTTCATAAAATGATTACCTTACAGGCTCCAAAAATTTTTAGTTTTCGAAATATGGCGTCTTGAAAATTGGCAAAAACGTAAAATTTTCAATAAGGTGCACATACAAAGTCACCCATAACTTTAAAACTATAAAACCCACAATTACCAAATAGGTACCATTTGAAAGCTGAAAGGATTACCTTAAAAGTGACATGCACAATTTTTTCTTGTAATGAAAGGTCAAAGGTCATATTTCAATGTCTAATGTTCAAAGACCTATATCTCAAAATCCGATATTTTTTAAATTCTCAAAAAAATATATGATAACAATCAAGTCTTTCCCTACATTTGCATCAAAATTTCAGAGTGGACACTCATATGGTTCCAAAGTTACAGAAGAAAACGTGCTCGAAGGCAAGGTTTTTTCTACGAGTTAATATAAAAAATATTGCACAAACAAAACAATATACATAGTCGTAAACAAAGGTGCGGACCTAGAACAAGGCTTAAAACTTTTTATGTATTTTGAGTTATATTGTAGGGATTTTCTTGTTCTTTTACAAGGAAAGTCCTCGAAAGTGAATATACCTGATTTCTTTAAAATTTATACACAAGCTAGAAAAAAATAAATCTAAAATCAACCAGTCTGAGCTTGTCGGCCTAAATTCAGGTTAAACGTGGTTAAAAATTACCCATTTTCAGTTATTTTAAAGTTTAGGTACTTTATATTGATGCCACATATAACAGATCGGTTTCATTCGAAACCTATATTCTTCCATAGTAGGGAAATAGGAATGGGGTGGGGGAACCGTATGTTCAAAGCGGAATAAAGCTCATAAACAAGAATATAATCAAGCATTAAAATGGTTTAGAAATGGAAACACTAATGTTTCGAACTTCTTTGAATTTTTGCCTATTTTGGACACACTAATAAAGATATTTTTTTTTTAATTTGGATGAAACCCGACCTGTAAGAAAAACTGCCAATAAAAAATGTGATTGCTTAATTTAAATAGAAAATAGTACCAACAATGAATTTGTTTTAGAAAAACTATATAGTTTAACAAAAATTATACATTTTTAACAAAAACAATTATGCAACAAATAAAATGTCTCAAACAGACGCCAAAATTTTTTTTTCAAATGAAACGGATCTGATATAAGTGGCATCAATGTACCTAAAAGTTAAAATTACTAAAAATCGGTAATTTTTGACTCCCGTTTAACCCTTTAAAACTAAATTAAGACCAATAAGCTAAGACAGGTCGATGTTAGATATTTGTTGTCTTTCATGGGCATAAATTTCAAAGAAATTACGTATGTTCACTTTGAAGATTTTCCTTGTAAGAAACAAGAAAACCCTACGATAAAATTCAGTTTTGATAGTGAAATCAAATTCAGGAGGTCGAAATATTGATAAATAATGGGTTCAGTTTTTAGGTCCGTCCCGTTGTTTGTTTACTGCTAGCAGCATACTAGCATGCTATGCTGCTTCGTGTGTGTAAGCTTTTGCATATGAACTCGTAGAGAAAATCTTGACTTCAAGCACGTTTTCCTCTGTAACTTTGGAACCATATGAGTGTCCACCCTGAAATTTTGATACAAATGTAGGGAAAGACTTGATTGTTATCATATATTTTTTTGAGAATTTTAAAAATATCGGATTTTGAGATATGGGTCTTTGAACATTAGACCTTGAAATATGACCTTTGACCTTTCGTTACAAGAAAAAATTGTGCATGCCACTTATAAGGTAATCCTTTCAGCTTTCAAATGATACCTATTTGGTAATTGTGGGTTTTATAGTTTTAAAGTTATGGGTGACTTTGTATGTGCACCTTATAGAAAATTTGACGTTTTTGCCAATTTTCAAGACGCCATATTTCGAAAACCGAAAGGTTTTGGAGCCAGAAAGGTAATGATTTTAGGAACACTATCCATTTGCAATATATTTGTCAAATTTTATTTAAATCGAAGGTGACAAATCCGAATGCTGTGTGGTTTGAGGTGGAAATGCCCAGTAGTATTTTTACATGGATTCTTTAGAGTGTGGTCAAAAAAGTCATTGGATAAATTTAAATCTTTTTAACGGGCAATAATGAAAAAAAATATAAAAAAGTCTCAGATTCTGATATATTTTTCGTACAGAAAAAGTCTCAAATTCTGAGACATTTTTCCTATAGAAAAAGTCTCAGATTCTGAGACATTTTTCCTTTAGAAAAAGACTCAGATTCTGAGATATCTCAGATTCTGAGACATTTTTCCTATAGAAAAATTCTAAGATCCTAAGACATTTTTCCTATAGAAAAAGTCTCAGATTCTGAGACATTTTTCCTATAGAAAATGTCTCAGATTCTAAGACATTTTTCCTATTTAAAAAAAAAAAATTTAAATTCCGAGATATTTTTCCTTTTGCAATATTTTTAATATAGAACAAGTCTCAGATTCGCAGATGTTTTTCCCTATAGGAAAAGTCTCATAGAAACGTTTTTCCTATAGAAAAAAATTTTTATCTTATAATAATAGTTTTGATCACATTATCAATTATTTTTATACGCTCCACTTACAAGGGAAGTATCTCAACCCTTATGAACCGATTTGCCTGAAACTTAAAATATATATCAAAGAGACAATTCTACGGTTGGGGTGTCTCGGCTTATCGGCCATATCGGGGATTTAGGGGTTCAAAACATGGGTCAAAAAATGGCGAAAAAAACATCATATAGTTTCTTAAAAAGAAATTTTTCCGCCATTTCTTTTTAAGAAACTATATGATGTTTTCATATGAGACGAAAGTTTTTTTTAATGCCTATCCAATGGTGTCATAACCTTGTAAAAATTCGGCTTCTTTAAATATTTTTTTTCAGGAAAATGTGTAAATTTTGGGGGGTACTTATGTGAAGACATAGACCTACGATATCCATATGGATAAGAAATAATCTTTATTAAATTTAAGTCGACCCGTATTTTTGCCCTAGACGATATTCCTGTTAGTTCTGAACTTATCAAAATTTTCCCGAAGGTCCACATGGTTTCATAAGGGGACTACGAAATTTTTAAACACCGATATGGCCCATAAGCCGAGACACCCCAACCTTAAAATCGTCTCTTTAATATATATTTTAAGTTTCAGGCAAATCGGTTCATAAGGGTTGAGATACTTCCCTTGTTAGTGATAGAGGGTATATATAAGTTTGTCATTCCATTTGTAACTCATCGAAATATCGGTATGGGACCCATAAAAATGTGATCACGACTAAAATACTTCACGGATATGACTGAAACTTAACATATTTATTGGAAGTTCTCCCGAGAAGTTTGGTATTGCATTTAAGCGGTTGTTCACATATGAACACGATATTTTATAATCTAGTTTTGGATTTTCCACAAAACTCATTAGTATTGTTTAAATATAATTGTGTTCTTTTAATTATTTACATATAATGTCCAAAATTCCCAAATTGTGATATGTTACTTTTTATTATCATGTTTTCAAGGTTAATACTTAAGGATGTATATAGGAAAAAGATAACATAACACATGTCTATTTAATAAAGATATTGCTGGCACACATGCGCCCGGCAGGTAGGGAATATTCTAGTTCTAGGTTAGATTTAAGATTATTGTAGTTAGTTCTTAAGGTTTTAAATTTTAATAAAATAGTCAGTGTCTTACAAACATTCGAGGTACGTGTTTTATTTCTAATTTAAAAGTAATTCCGCGTACAGCGGTTCAAAAGTTATGAATGAAAATGCAAGGACACCTCAAAAATTTTAGTACATTCAACATAACCTAAAAATACAAAATGCTTTAATTCGGCTGCTGGTTGACATATGTGAACATAATTGAACACCAAATGGTATTTAAACAAGTACGAACATATTTTTTGACAAAAAAAGAAAAAAAATCGCGGATTTGTTCTTTTTACAAAAATTTTTTTTTCGAGAAAATTTTTTTTCAAAATTAATTTCCTTTTAGAAAAAGTTTTTTGCAATAATCTTTTTGAAATTGTGGAGGGTATCACTACATTCGGCAAGGCCGAATTTAACCTTTTTACTTGTTATTTATTATTTTCTATTTATTTACAACTCAAATTCAACCTAACCGGGAACTGGTAACAATTACCGTCGCCTCGTTGTAGTGAGAAAAAACCAAGGGTTCTGGTGGGAATCGTACCCACGACTCCCACGTTCAAAGGCTAGCACGCTACCGACTAGCCCACGGGGGCCCCCTTGGTACTGGGACTTTTTCTATAGGAAAATGTCTCATAATCTGAGATTTTTTCTAAATGAAAAATGTTTCAGAATCTAAAAAAATGTTTCCTATAGCAAAAGCTTAAGATTCTGAGACATTTTTTAGAAAAAATATCAGATTCTGAGACCAAAATTTTTTTTATAGAAAAATTATCATATTTTTCCTATAGAAAAATTTTAATTTTTCAAGACTTTTTCTTCTAGAAAACTGCACTTAAAAAAATTCTCAGAAAATTTTTTTTTCTCTTTTCCTTTTCTTTTCTTTCTTTTTTTTTCTCTTTCTTACTTTTTGTATACCCTCCAACCACATTACGGGGGTATACTCACTTTGTCATTCCGTGTGTAACACATCGAAATATCGGTCGGGGACCCAACAAAGTATATTATATCTCTTATGTTACTAGTAAGGTTAAGTTCGAAGATGGGCATAATCGGACGAGGGGGAAAAAAGTTCCCCCTTGAAGAACTAAAAAAAAACCTGAAATTTGTTTACGAGTTTTTTTAATTATTGCGCAACACATGTAACATTTTCATGTCATATTATGTTCATAGACCTGCACTTAGACCAAGGGGATTAGAAAACTCGATTTTTTTCGGCCGTCCCCCTTTTGGGGTATGGTTATAGAAAATAATCAAAAAAAAAAGATTAAAATGTATTATTTAATCGTAAATATCATAAACAAATTATTTGTAAACATTAATAGCAGGGGGTGGTGTCCTCCACCGACTCCACCGACTCCGCCGACAACCCCCCCCCCCTCCTCCCAAAAAAAAAAAGACGCATCTGCCATTTATTTTTTTTTTATTTTTTAACGTGTTGGAGGGTATAAAAGATTCGGCACAGCCGAATTTAACACTCTTACTTGTTTTCTTTCTTTTCTTTCCTACCTTTTTATACCCTCCAACCACAGTATGGGGTAGGGATGCCAAACGGGAAATCCCGAATCCCGAAATCCCGGAATTTTTCGGGATTGACAAATCCCGAATCCCGGAATTTATTTTTTTCAATCCCGGGATTTTTCGGGATTTTCCGGGATTGATAAATCCCGAAAAATCCCGGGATTTCGGGATTTTTTTGTCAAATTTTGAAATCAAAATTGACTATTTCTTCAGTATTTGTTGTCCGATGGTGACAAAATGGATATCGTTTGAAAGGTGTTGGAAATATCTGTCCAATGAGGCATGTTGGACTTAATTTCTCTTACTCTTTTGGAGTACAATTTAATTTTTAGGCCGTTTTACTTAATATACAAAAGTGTGGATCAAATTTTCCTATATTCGAATTTAAAAATTGTCGGAGTCAGAATTGATACCTTTTATGGTCAATATTGGACCTGCAGGGCAATGTCTTTGCGTTCCTTTTTTGACTTGAAAATTAGAAAGTGAACGATTTTTTACTTTTTTTGAAACTTTATAAGGGACCATTAAGTAATCCATCTGTAAAGTTTCTTTTTAATAGTTTAAGTGCGTAATGAGCAAAAGCGGATGAGGAGAAAATTTTTCCCTTGAAGAACCAAAACAACCTCTGAAAACCCAAAATTTTTTAACAAATGACACGTTTTTAACAATTTTTCTCGTCCCGCCCCTTTTTGTGAGTGTGGATATAAAAAATAATATAAATAATGATAAAATTCTTTTATTTAGCATAATAAACGCATTTGTAAACATTTATCGCAAAGGGAAGGAAACTGTGAAAATGCGATTCGTCTATCAATAGGACAATACAAATTTTGTATCGGCAGAGAATATTGGGGGACTACTTCCCCTCGCTAATCTATTCAAATCGGTCATAACTGATCCTAAATTTTCGATTTTCTGTGCTAAATATGTAAAACTTTACGGTAATTATTCAATAGTTATGAATTTATTGAATATTTAATTACAAAAAAAAATATTAAAAATATAACGTAAAACAGCTTAATTTTAATAAATCCCGAAACCCCGAAAAATCCCGAAATCCCGAAAAATCCCGGGATCCCGAAAAATCCCGGGATCCCGGGATTAGGATTTAAAAATCCCGAATCCCGGGATTTGTAAATGTCAATCCCGTTTGGCATCCCTAGTATGGGGGTATACACACTTTGTCATTCCGTGTGTAACACATCGAATTATCGGTCGGGGACCCTACAAAGTATATATAATATTGATCCATGATAGAATCTAAGACATTCTAGCGATGTCCGTCCGTCCGTCTGTAGAAATAACGATGCAGTCCAAACCAAAAGAGGTAGACCCTTGAAATTGGGCAAGAATATATCTTATGTTACTGGTAAGGTTAAGTTCGCAGATGGACAAAATCGGACCAGGGGGAAATAAGTTCCCCCTTGAAGAACTAAAACGACCCCTGAAAAATACGATATTTTTACGAGTTTTTTTTTTAATTTTTGCTCAACAAATGCAACATTTGTATGCCATATTATGTTCATACACCTGCGATTGGACCAAGGGGGTTAGAAAGTTCGATTTTTTTCATGCAGCCCCCCTTTGGGTGCGTGGTTATAGAAATTAATTAAAAATAACGATAAAAATTTATTATTTAAGCGTAAATATCATAAACAAATAATTTGTAAACATATATAGCGGGGGGACAGGTGTCCCCCACCCACTCCGCCAACCCCCCCACCAAAAAAAAAATGACGCGCCTGGGATTTTTTTTTTAATTTTAAACGTGTTGGAGGGTATAAAAGATTCGGCACAGCCGAATTTAACACTCTTACTTGTTTAACATGATAATGTTTTAAGGCTGGTGTCTAATTTTGAGAGAAAAAGTTTTATTTGGTGAGAAAAAGTTTATTCTCACCAAATAATTTTTTTTTCATATTTTTTTTATCAATTTTTTTTACATCAAAAAATTTTTCTTTTCATCAAAAAAATTCATTAAAAACTTTCTTTATCAAAATTTTTTTTCACCAAAAATTTTGGGTTCATTAAATTTTTTTAACATAATTTTGTTTTTCGTGAAAAAAAATCATTTTTTTTTACCAAAACTACTTTTTTACCAAGTCTAAGCTTTTCGCATAAAAATTTTCCATTTGTTTATCAAATGTACATAAAACAAGTGAGAGTGTTATATTTTTTGGTGCCGAATCTTTTATACTCTCCAAAATGTAAAAACACTTTTTTGCACTTATTTTTGCACTCACTTACGAAATCTACAGCTCTTTTGGTTTTTTAATGGGGTCCTCGACTGATATTTCAATTAGTTTTGTATGGAATAGCAAAGTAATATAACATTATTTTTTCTAAAAAAACTTTGCTTTGGCAAGTACAAAACATTATCTTGATTTAATGTTTTGGGCAAGAGTACAAAATTCGCAGGCATTTTTATACCCTCCAACCACAGTATGGGGGTATACTCACTTTGTCATTCCGTGTGTAACGCATCGAAATATCGATCTAGGACCCCATAAAGTATATATTTTATTGATCAGTGATCGAATTTAAGACATTCTAGCCATGTCCGTCCGTCCGTCCGTCTGTCCGTCTGTAGAAGACACGATACAGTCCAAATTAAAAGAGCTAGACTTCCGAAGTTTGGCACAAATATGTCTTATATTCCTAGGCAGGTTAAGTTCGGAAATGGACAAAATCGGACCAAGGGGAAAAAAGTTTCCCCTTGGAGAACTAAACCAACCCAAGAAAAAACGCATTTGTTGTAGGGTTTTTTGTACTTTTGCTAAGCAAAAGCAACATTCTTATTTCAGAAGAAGTTCAAAATCGCAAGGGGAAGATGCCCCCTAACGTGTCCCACCAACCCCCCCCCCCCCCCCAAAAAAAAGACGATCCTGGATTTTTTTTATATTTTTTTTTTTTGCATTTTGGAGGGTATAAAAGATTCGGCATAGCCGAATGTGACACTCTCACTTGTTTCTTCTGAATTCGGTTTGGGGTGGTAATTTCATATTTTTCCCATCGTGGATCCGCGCCTGTTAGTGATAGAGGGTATCAATAAGTTTGTCGTTCCGTTTTTAACTCATCGAAATATTGGTCTGTGTCCCCATGATGTATATTATTATTGAACAGTGATCGATTCTAAGACATTCTATCGATGTCCGTCTGTCTGTTGGAATGGCTATCACGGCTAAAATTTTACACAGATATAACTGTAGCTTAACATATATGTTCAGCGGTTTAAAAGTTATGATCGAGAATGTAAGAACTTTTTTTTTAGTACTACACTGATAGAAATTTGTACATGACAATAACGAAAATCTACATTAATGTTGTGAAAAATGACGTTAAAAAGGAACCTATGTAGGGCTTCATTGAATTAATGTAATAGGTATCATAAAATTTAATTGCAGGAACAAGTTTCATTAAATTAATGAAAACTTTTCATACAAAATATAAATTGTATTTTATGAAAATCTTTCATTATTTTAATGAAAGAAGTATTTAATTCTTATGAAATACTTTCATTGAATAAATCGTACATTTTATGTTTGAAATGAAATACTTTTATTGAATAAATGCTATTTTTATTTTTAAAATGAAATATATGTATGAAATTGTAAAGATCTTTTTATAGAATTAAAAATAATAAAAAATGGGTTTCACTTAGTTTTCTCGCACAAAATTTTACTCCAACCTTAAATTGTTATACATCATTAAAACCACGAAGTAATATAAAACAGCGCGAATTTAGTAAATTTTTAATTAATAATTTACTTTTTATCTTAAATTTCATAAAAAACTCTAAAAAAATCACAAAATAACCAAGTTACAAAACACTTTCACATATTTTTTATTTAATCTATAGATTTCACTCAGTTTTCTTACACAAAATTTTACTATAGCATTTACTTTTAATTCATAAGTAAAACCACGATATAGTATAAAGCAGAGCTTCTCACTAACTTTGCTTTAAGACCACATTTCAATGTTTAAAATTTTTCGCGACCCCCCAACATAAAAAAATTATTAACGTGAACTTTGCCTTCAGTTTTTCAAAAGCCTAAAGCAATCGAAAAGTTTGCAAACAAATTTGGAAGCAGCATTGAAAGATAAATCGAAAAAGTGTGGTCAGATCCGAAACGCATACCAAAAATTCACGTAAATAGCTAAAAAATAATAAAACACAATTTTTGTAAACTTTGACCTCAATTTCCTAAAAAAAATGGAAACCCGGTCCCGAAATATGGCTTTTAATATCGAAACTTACTATCGTCATCCATTTTTTATTTCGAAAATAAAAAAAAAAATACCAGTTTAGCCTGATCAGAAATGAAGACATGTTTACCAAGAAAGTAGTTAAAGTCTAATTTGGAGTAACGATGGTTATTTTTTAAAAATTATGTTCCAATGTTTGTTAATGATCGAAATTTTATTCGATCACGAATCTTGAACCGTTATTTGGATTCAGATTACAAATCAGCATTAAAAAAGTAAATCAAAAAAGTGGTCAGATCCCAGACGCATCCAAAAATTTCACAACGCTCCTAAAAATGCACGAGAATACGTTTTTGTGAACATTTTAAGTTTTCTCAAAAAACTAACGTACTAGAAAAATTTGGAACCCAGATTCAGAATCAGCATCGAAAAGTTAATAGAAAATGAACTGTCAGATCACAGACTCAGCCAAAAATCTTCAAAAATCAGTGTTGGAAATCCCGGGAAATTAACAACTGCACAGTGATTACGGAGGGACCTTAAGTGATGGAAAAATTATATTTCTTTAATAAAAGTATTTGTATATTTTTATTACACATCAATAAAAAAATGTGTTTTAAATTTGCCAAAATTTAGGGTTTTAACAAAATTGTTAGCGACCCCCCTGAAACTCATCAGCGACCCCCCAGGGGGTCGCGTCCCACCGTTTGAGAACCATTGGTATTAAGCAACGCGAGTTTAATAAATACATATAATTAATCAATAACATTTCATTTTAAATTTCGTATAAAAATAAAAAAAAATCACAAGTTATTTGGTGCCGCTCTGATCAGCTGTTTTTTGCGCGCGTAAACTAACAAACTAAACAGACGCGACACGACAGGTCGTTTGCTTATTTTTGGTATGACCCAAAGACCATTTACTTTGTTTTGAGAAAAACGAAAAAGAAACTTCTCATCAACTTTATTAAAAATCTACACGATAGATTTGTTTTTTACTTTTGGTATCGATTGCTTAAAATGTTTTAAGAAAAAATATAAATTTTTATATGTTTTTGCACAAGATATCAAAAGTTATTATGATTTTAACAAAAAAAGACTTGGTCGCGTTTTGCTCCATATCCCGTTTAAATGAATATTTTCTTAAAAAAATTTTATTTTCTTTCACGTGGGTCAAAGTCAACCTGAGTTTACCTTATTAAATTATCTTTAATTTTGGCTATAATTAGCAAAGTTGGGGCTGGATATATTTTAATTCTTACGAAAAATTCATTCCGGATGAAAATAAAGTGCATAACAATCGTAAACAATTGATTCCTAATTCCATTTGGCCAATGGTTTATGGGTCACACCAATAACCAAACGTCAATTTTTAGTTTCTTTTGATATACACCTTTTCAACGTTATATGCATCAAAACAAAAGTAGAGAAAAATATTTTAACTTTTAGGTGTAAAATTTGCTGCATGTGCAGAAAATTGGCGTATGCAGCAAACCAATGTTAAGACAATGTTAATATTGGGGATATGAAGCAAAGTTAGGGCTGCATATCTTCTAATTTATACGATATACAAAAAAATAGATTACGGATTTGGAAAGAGGACATATTAATCATATACAATTGATTCCTAACTCTATTTTCCCAAAAATGGTCTTTGGGTCATACCAAAAATAAACAAACGAGGTGTCAAAAACAGAAAATTTTATAAACAAAACTTAATGAAACTACGAAATCTAATGAATCAAAATTAATGAAAATCTTGCACAATATTGTATATGAAATTTCATTTAGCATATGAAATATTTCATTGTTGTAATGAAACAACGTTAATGAATTCCATTCATTAGTGATATGAAGAGTTTTTCTATCAGTGTAGTGTACCAGCCACAGTATGGTGGTACACTTACTTTGTCATACCGTGTGTAACGCATCGAAATATTGATCAAGGAACCTATAACGGACACGGTGCAGTCCGAAATAATAGAGCTTGCCTCCTAAAGTCATAGGCTAGTTAAGTTCGGTGATGGCCAAAATTGGACCAGTGCAAAAAATTGTTTGCAATAATCTCTTTTATATTGTGGAGGGTATCCATTAGAGTGTCCCTTATTTTGGAAATGTTGGAAATGTTGAGACGGTACTAGAGTTGTCAATTATTCGACTTTCAACTTTGTTCGAATAATTCAAATAATTGTTTTTCCTCGTTCGATCAAACGAATAAAGATCAAAATTTATTCGATTAATCGAAGAGAATAACGAATAAAAAAATTATTTTAAAAAATATTTTTATTAACAAAAAAAAATAAACAATTCATATAAAATAACGTAAAATGAGAAAGTTAAAATTTTTATTAACGAAAAAATGCATAAAAAACTTAAAAATAAAATATTTAAAAGTTAAAAAAACTTAAAAATTGAATAACTGAGATCACTTTTAATTAACGGATGTCGATTTTAATACTTGTTGAGAAATAATTCAAATACAAATTATTATTTGAAGAATTCAGACAAAATATATCATAAATGATTTTAATTTTTGTCAAATAAGACAATTTAAGTTGTTCTTAAGAAATAATCTTTGAAAAATAAAAGTTGACTCAATTTTTTTGCTTTCAAACGATTCTTTCGCTAATTGTTGAAGTAGGTGATATAGTAAGAAGAGCATACAAAAGTTTATCTAATTTTTCTGTTCTTTTTTCAGATTTTCCCAAATATACCATATCGTCTGATATATCGCTGAAGTCCTTTTTATTTTCTGAATGTTTAATATGTACTTTGAATTGAATTATTTAACTCGCATAAAAGATTATTATTTTCATTACTAATAACTTCCTCTATTTCAATACTTTTATCTGAATTATTGTGATTACTTTCAACATAAAATAATCTGGAGTATAATTCATTTGCATATTATTTTGTTTCGCTTTTTGGAGAATATTTTAAGAAACTTTCATTGCTCGGAAAATTTCCAGAATTTAGAAAAATTATTACCGTATTTAACATTTTTATACGTCTCTCATTAATTCTTATTTTAATACGTTTTAGTAAGTCTGATGCAAAAGAATTATTAATTTTTCTTAATTCTATAATGGATGTGCTATCCAGGGCTATGGCCACAATATATTTTAACTTTCCTACATTTTGTATAAAATCTTTCAAAATTTATGAGAATAAATTAAATTCTTAGCATTTATTTAATTTTTTAATTAAAAAAAAAATTGTTCGATTAATCGACATTAATTAATCGATTTATTCGTTATTCGAAATCGTCATTTTTGAATTATTCGAACAAGAGTTGGGTTTTATTTGATCGATTAATCGAATTATTCTTAATCGACTGACAACTCTAGACGGTACCCCCTCATTTTTTTCCTTTTGACTAAAAAATAACTCAGGAAAAATTTTACGCCCCTACGACCACGCCTTCCCTACGCGACGGGGCCTTAAAGAACGGGGCCTTAAAAATCATTTTTCCATACAAAGCAAAAAAATTTTTTTTTAAATTTTTTTGTTATTAATTATAATATTACTTGGTTAGCTTATTCACGACAAAAAATTTGATTTTGGTGGGATGGGGCTTTCAGTTCTAAAAAATTTTTCGAAAAAAAAAATTTTGAGCTTTTGGGGTCCTACAGTAAAATTTTTTTAAAAAAATTTTTTTTTTTAGTTTTGACAAGCAACCGTTTTAGTTGTAATGTTGCTTTTAATGATATATATTCATAAAAAAATATTATTCGTATCTGTGACATCTTGATCGTGTATCGAAAAACATCAAAAATGCATTTTTTAACCTTTTTTAGATCACGATAAAGATTTCACAGATAGGAATAATATTTTTTTATGAAAATATATCATTAAAAGCAACAATTCAACTAAAACGGTTGCTTGTCAAAACTAAAAAAAAATATTTTTTAAAAAATTTTTACTGTAGGACCCCAAAAGCTCAAATTTTTTTTTTCGAAAAATTTTTTAGAACTGAAAGCCTCATCCCACCAAAATCAAATTTTTTGTCGTGAATACGCTAACCAAGTAATATTATAATTAATAACAAAAAAATTTAAAATCAAAAAAAAATTTTTTTGCTTTGTATGGAAAAATGATTTTTAAGGCCCCGCTCTTTACGGCCCCGTCGCGTAGGGAAGGCGTGGTCGTAGGGGCGTAAAATTTTTCCTGAGTTATTTTTTAGTCAAAAGGAAAAAAATGAGGGGGTACCGTCTCAACATTTCCAACATTTTCAAAATAAGGGACACTCTAGTATCCATACATTCGGCAAGGCCGAATTTAAATTTTTTACTTGTTTATTTCTAACATGTCTTATGCGGTGTTCAAACTTGTTGTTTTTTGAGTGTTCAAGGGCGACATGTTTTAAAAAGTATTTGTTCTGTGTCCATTAAAATTTTTATTCTGTTACTGGTGTTTCGTTAAACAACTTGTTTAAGGTCGTAAGTGTGAACTCCACATGTTATGTTTCCAATGCATTCAAAAACACTTGTTTTCGAAAAACATGCTGTAACAGAAGTATTGCTCAATTGTAATAGCATAAAGAACGGAACGACATGATTTGCGAAAACATGTGTTTATGAATGCAGGGGAAACATAATATTATTTCCATTTTATAATGGAAAGTATAACATCAAATGAAAAATGTTCCTTTTTCAAACAAGGGAATTATTCCAACCGTTATAAACAGATTTACCTGAAACTTAAAATATATAAAACAAGTAAAAAAGTTAAATTCGGCCTTGCCGAATGTAGTGATACCCTCCACAATTTCAAAAAGATTATTGCAAACAACTTTATTTAAAAGGAAATTACTTTTGAAAAAAAAAAAAAAATTTGAAAAAAAAAATTTTTTGTCAAAAAATATGTTCGTACTTGTTTACCCACTGGCTCCACCTTCTATAATTATGTGGACATTTATTCCGACATACGTCAAAATTGTGTTATTTCTCGTGTGCCATAGTCAAATGTTATACATATTTGTGTTGGAAATAAATGTTAACATAGTTCTCCAAACATAAGTCTTAACAATTATGTTAACATAAGAAACGTCAAATTCATGAGTTTGTTGATGCCGACATTTTGGAAAAATACAAATACGCAAAAAACTTTCACTTTATTAATAATAAAGGTTGTTTTTTGAAAGAAAGTAACTTAATAACGTTAAATTTAAGCTTTTTAATTAAAAACAAGTAAAAAAGTTAAATTCGGCCTTGCCGAATGTAGTGATACCCTCCACAATTTCAAATAGATTATTGCAAACAACTTTATTTAAAAGGAAATTACTTTTGAAAAAAAAAAAAAATTTAAAAAAAATTTCCGCGAAAAAAAATTTTGGTAAAAAAAAAAATCCGC
Organism: Pegoplata infirma; assembly: GCA_963921195.1. NCBI lineage: Eukaryota > Metazoa > Arthropoda > Insecta > Diptera > Anthomyiidae > Pegoplata > Pegoplata infirma. Next base: position 137,396,886 of record OY992539.1, read on the forward strand.
GATTTTTTTCTTTTTTTGTCAAAAAATATGTTCGTACTTGTTTAAATACCATTTTGTGTTCAATTATGTTCACATATGTCAACCGGAAGCCGAATTAAAGCATTTTGTATTTTTAGGTTATGTTGAATGTACTGAAATTTTCGAGGTGGGCTTACATTTTCGTTCATAACTTTTGAACCGCTGAACCGATATCGCTCAAATGCAATACCAAACTTCTCGGGAGAACTTCCAATATATATGTTAAGTTTCAGTCATCTCTGCGCAATATTTTGTCCGCGAGAGCATTTTCCACAGACAGAAGGACAGACGGACAGACGGACAGACGGACATCGCTAGAATGTCTTAAAATCGATCGGGCATCATGAATATATATACTTTATGGGGTCCCAGACCGATATTTCGATGAGTTACAAACGGAATGACAAACTTATATATACCCTCTATCACTAAGTGGAGGGTATAAAAATGTGTTATATGTATTAAAAAAATAAATAAAAAATAAAATCCAAACGACCTTCATCAACGAATTCCTGAAAAAAATGAGTTAACATAAATTACGATTACACCACCCTTTAACATAAAATGAAAATACAAAAAAATTCTGCCGACGTTATCTCTTATGATATCTACAACTTTATGTTGGTGGAGACGGAGCGTTAAATACCATTTGGTGTTCAATTATGTTAACATATGTCAACCAGAAGCCGAATTAAAGCAATTTGTATTTTTATGTTGAATGTACTGAAATTTTTGAGGTGTGCTTACATTTTCGTTCATAACTTTTAAACCGCTGAACCGATATCGCTCAAATGCAATACCAAACTTCTCGGGAGAACTTTCAATATATATGTTAAGTTTCAGTCATCTCTGTGCAATATTTTGTCCGCGAGAGCATTTTCCACAGACAGACAGACGGACAGACGGACATCGCTAGAATGTCTTAAAATCGATCGGGCATTAAGAATATATATACTTTATGGGGTCCCAGACCGATATTTCGATGAGTTACAAACGGAATGACAAACTTATATATGAGGCATTCCACACCAAATGTCCAGCGAAAAAAAACATGTGTCCCGTAAATTTCTGAATAGGTTGTTTGGATAGCCCTATATGTAACTAAGAAAATTGAGTTTTTGGTTTTTCAAATTTTCGAAAACTGGGCTTAGGAGGCGTGGTCAAATATTGAAAAAATGGTACAATTTGTGGCGAGATGCCTTGATTTAATATTTATCACATTAAAACCGAATGCACCACAATGTCAAAAATTTACGTTCTTAAATAGTTTTGTATGGGCTATCGATTAAAAAATTTTTTTTTGGAAAATTTTCAGAACCCGTTCTGAAATTTTCCATTTTTTAAAAAAGTCAATTTATCAAAAATCCGGACACTCTTTTTTTTCTTTTTTCTTTATTTTTTTAAAAGTTTAGATGTTTGTCCATCCACACAAAAAAAATCAGAAACACGTTCATCTTTTTTTTCGAGAAAATCGCATTTGAACTTTAAATTTCATAACAATTTTGTTATTTGCTTGTATTTCTTTGTGTCAACAGAGCGTATGACGAATATTTATGCAATTAATATTACTCATTCGCAACTTTAAAACAAAGAAATACAAGCAAATAACAAAATTGTTATGAAATTTAAAGTTCAAATGCGATTTTCTCGAAAAAAAAGATGAACGTGTTTCTGATTTTTTTTGTGTGGATGGACAAACATCTAAACTTTTAAAAAAATAAATAAAAAAGAAAAAAAAAAGTGGCCGGATTTTTGATAAATTGACTTTTTTAAAAAATGGAAAATTTCAGAACGGGTTCTGAAAATTTTCCAAAAAAAGAATTTTTAATCGATAGCCCATACAAAACTATATAAGAACGTAAGTTTTTGACATTGTGGTGCATTCCGTTTTAATGTGATAAATATTTAAAATCAAGGCAACTCGCCACAAATTTTACCATTTTTTCAATATTTGAATGTGTGTGTGGAAGAAGGTGCTAAAATCCAATTTTTTGAAATCGCGTTTTTTTGCAAAATCGTATCTTCCTTCAATAGTTCGACCTATTTGCAAACTAATTTGTTAAAAACTTGATCGTTTTCGGTCATAAAATTTACCTTAAAAGTTTAATTTTAGCTATTTTTGGAAATATTTTATATTTTTCTCCGAATACTAACATGTATTTTGCAGTTAAACTAAAGGTGGTATATCAAAATTCTTGCATGTGAGATGGTTAACGTGTAGAAAACATCCCAGGCTTTAACATGTGCCCATTGGTTTGGCAAAAAACGCTTTCATATCTAATCTATCTATAGTTAAAGTGTGAATATGGAAAAAGGTGCTATATCCATACAAAAACACAATATTGTTTTACGAAATACTAAGGGCGGATTTAGATAATCTATCCAATTTTTGAGTTTAAACTATAAAATTGAATGGTTAGTAACTTATATTATAAATTGTGCAAATTTTTTTTAACCCATTACGCGAAAATCTGTTAAAAATAAACCAAAAACCACTTGTTTTTTGTTAAATTAACTACCTTTTATTATTCTTATATAAAAATTAGTATTGCTGGACCCCGTCTAAATTTTGCAGAATTCATCATGCCAAATTTTAATTTTTAAAAAATAACACAAAAAACATAAAACTACTTGGCAAATGTATTGAAATTCCTAGTAGAAATTGTAACATAGCACCTTATTCCACTAGAACAAAATTTCACATGCAATTTTTTGCTACTTCCGCTCATTCTATTTTTATGAAATTTTGTACACAGAAAATAATATCGTATATTTTATTTTAATTAAAATTTTAATTGTTTTTTAATTTAATATTAATTAAACTTTTAATTAATATAATTAATTGTTTAATTAAATTTTTAACTTTATTTTAATTAATATTTTAATTGTTTTCAAATTTAATATTAATTAAGTATTTAATTTATATAATTAAATGTTTAATTAAATTTCTAGCTTTACTTATTTTTTTTGTTTTGTTTTCCGTGTGTGTGCGAGTGTGTGTTTTTCTCTTGCATTGTATTACATACAAAAAAAATACACAAGTATAAAAAGTTTGTTGAAAGTTTTTTTTTATTTTTCACATAGGTTTTTGAATTCTCATTTTGTTTATAGTTTTATGTGTATGTATATGAAAGGTTTATAATCAACTTTATAAAATCATCTCACTGACTATGTCTTTACGGCATAAATAAATTTGGTAAAGTTTGAAGAAATATTTTTTTTTTAAACTATTTTATTCAAAAAGAATGTTTTTACAAATTATTTTTTTTTTAATATAATATTTTTAATTAATTTTTTTAATTTATACAATTAAAATTTTAATTATTTTTTTTTTAAATTTTAATTAAACTTTTTAATTTATAGTATTAAGTTTTTAATTAAATAAATATCCATTTATTTTTAATTAACGACATACAAATATTTTTAATTTATTTGCGCATTTTAGTGATTGGTCCGGATTTAATTAATTTTTTAATTAAATCTACGAATTTTTTAATTAAATATTTTTTTTATTTTTTTCTGTGTACATAGATGCAAATGGTCAAACTTTGTCGATCTGCTAAAAGAAAATTAAGAAATTTAATTTTTTTCGCGACTTATTTAGTTTTTTGATTCTCCTATAAAATTTGGTTTTTGGATTATAGCACCTTGTTCCACACCGACATTCATTTGACCACGCCTCCTAAGCCCAGTTTTCGGAAATTTGAAAAACCAAAAACGCAACTTTCTTAGTTACATATAGGGCTATCCAAACAACCTATTCAGAAATTTACGGGACACATGTTTTTCTGTAGCGGGACATTTGGTGTGGAATTCCTCATATACCCTCTATCACTAAGTGGAGGGTATAAAAAGAGACGATTTTAAGGTTGGGGTGTCTCGGCTTATTGGCCGTATCAGTGTTTTAAAATTTCGTTGCCCCTTATGAAAACCTTCGGAAAAAGTTAGATAACTCCCGAACTAACGGAAATATCGTCATGAAAAATTGAATTTAATAAAGATAATTTCATATGTATGTGGATATCGTAGGTCTATGTCTTCACATAAATATCCCCTTAAAATTTACGCATTTTCGTGAAAAAATTTTTTTAACGAAGCCGAAGATGGTTTTGCCACGGTTGGATAGGCATTAAACAAATTTTTTCTTCTCATATGAAGAAATGTCTGAAAACTCCAAAAATTTATTTAACCTCATGTTTTCTCTGCTTGCTCAACGAAATACGATCATGATCACTAAAAAAATCAATACGATTTGTTTATTTACACAAGAGACATATCGAAAAATAATATTGAAATAACAATCCGCTAAAGGAAAAATATCTACATACGTGAAAAATTAATTTCAATTTAGAAAAAATAAACACAAAATCGTCAGTTCGAAACGATATAGTACTAAACTAAATATATCAAACACTGTACTTTAGAGTGGGATAAAAAAAATATTTAGCTATTTCTTATTATGACCTGAAAAATTTTTGTCCATTAACTAATATCAAAATAAACAATATATATGGGTGCCTTCTATTAAGACAACAATAAGTCACCCTGTATTATAGCAGGGTGACCCCACCAACGATTTTGGAAAGCTCATGTTCAAATCCTTAATCGATCTTACAGAATGTCCCAAGGTTAGGTTAGGTTGGATGGGCGTCCGCCAATTTGGCGAATTCACTCGGAGGCATATTCTTCCTCTCAAACCACCCCGATTCTCTAAGGTATATTGCTAGAGATGTCAATGGGACACTGTTTAGGCAATCCAGGTTATCAAAAAATCGTTGCCCCAAATACTTAAGACGACGTTTCAATGTCCCAATCTATATATATAATTTCCTTATTTGTGTGTTCCTCTTTTTTTGTCTATCCAGAGCTTTTTGAAGCCAACTGATGAGCTACAAAGCTGAAAATTGGCATGCATATAGTAAAACACCTGAGGCAGATCCTAACGTAGCGGGATTTTCGATTTTTGGGCAGTGGGCGGAGAAATAAGCGGAAAACCCAGTAAAAACTTGGTATTAAGTCCCCATTACCGCCTGCATTCTATGTAATGAGGACTCGTTACCTGCTCGATTACTTCTTGTTAACAAATAATGGGTTACCGATAACCTCATACAGAACTGGTTACTTCTTATTAACAAATAATGAGTTACCGATAACCTCATACAGGACCGGTTACTTCGTGTTAACAAATAACGAGTTACTGATAGCCTCATACAGAACCGGTTACTGGTAAATACGATTTAAAATATTTAATAAGTTGTCCAAATAATCTTTTTATACCCTCCACTCTAGTGCTAGAGGGTATATATAAGTTTGTCATTCCGTTTGTAACACCTCGAAATATTGGTCTAGGACCCCATAAAGTATATATATTCATGATCCTCGATCGATTTTAAGACGATCTAGCGATGTCCGTCCGTCCGTCCGTCCGTCCGTCTGTCCGTCTGTCTGTCTGTTGAAAACACGCTAACTTTTGAAAGACTTTACGGAGGCTCCTGAAGTTTGGCATACGGAGGCTCCTGAAGTTTGGCATATTTACCTGGTCAGGTCGGTATTGCAATCCAGCGAAATCGGTCCAGTGGTTCAAAAGTTATTAGCAAATGAGTGAATTTCGGCAAGGGTTTTTCTGGAATTTACGAAATAAAACACACGGTAACTTTCGAACGTCAATTCTGAGGGTACTGAAGTGTGGCACATATTTTTGTCGTTCCCCTGGTCTGGTTCGTTTTAAATTTCAGCCAAATCGGTCCAGCGGTTCAAAAGTTATTAGCAAAACCGTAAATTTCAGATTAGTTTCACCTTAAATTCACGTGTTGAAAACCCGTTAAACATGTTTTAATAACATTTGTAAGTCAAAAAATATTTTACAAGGTATTTTTGTCACACAAAAATATTTTTACACTAAAACAAAAAAAAAAAAATACACTCAAAAGAAATTTTACACTCAAAAAAATTTTACACTCAAAAAAAAAATTAGTAATTTTTTTTTTTTTCAAAATTAATAAAAAAAAAAGTTTTTTACACAAAATAAAATATTTCTAACCAAAAATTTTATTTTTTCACGTTAGAAAATTTACTATCACTTAAAAAGTGCATTGTGGAGGGTATTCATAGATTCGGCCAAGTCGAATTTAACTTTTCTACTTGTTTTGGCTTGTTGGTTTGTTAGTTGTTATTTGTATCAATAGAAGTAAAAAATACGTAGTATGTGTCATACACGTGGTTGCTTATATATAACTTTCATGCATACTTATAAAATATTTTTTTTTTGTTTTTTAAATATTTACATTGCACTATGGTTCCGATCATCACTTTTCTTGGCCAAAATTACAAAAATGGAAAATTGTTTGTAAGTGTTTACGATTTTCTATAAAATCAATTTTGAGAAAATTGAATTTTGGCCAAGAAAGGTCGTCTGCGAAATCATAGTGCATTGGTTAACATTGTGGAGGGTATTTAAAGATTCGGCACAGCCGAATATAGCTTTCTTACTTGTTTATATTAAAATTAAAAAAATTCTAAAGAAAATTTAGAAAGAACTTGAACATTTAGCTTAAAAAAGATTAACATTTCTCTACTTTTTCTAATAAAACTCCGTTAACAGAAATTTAAGTTCAGGAATTCTGATTAAAATTGGGAACAGTCACATTAAAGTTTAGAAAACCAAATTGATATTTGAAAACCTGGATCTAGTTGACACTTGATAGTGATTTGTGAGCCTTAATTAGTCTACATAACTTCTATTGAAGTTTTCTGGATTTTAATTGGCTTTTTGTAAATTGTAATTGTTTTTCTAGAAATTTTGGATCGTTTTCCAAATTTTAATTTAACTTATTTGTTTGCCTTGTTGTTTAAACTATGTTAAAACCGGTTAAAAGGTAAAAAAAACATCATAGACAGTATTTCCCTTAAAAACTTTCTCACTCTTATATAGACTAAAACTTAAGATAGTATTTAATGTGGTTTCCATGGGCTGACAAGCAGTCGGTTCTGTATATTTGTTATTGGTCCTGCCTAGAGATGGGCGCGTGAGTGTATTTTGACTCACGCACGCTCACGAAATAAAAATATTACTCACGCACGATCATGCACGAAATTCTTTTTTCTGCTCAAGTTCACGCAGGCTCACGTGAGTAAATAAAATATTTCTCACGCTCACGAAAAAATCACGCTCACGCAGACTCACGAAATTAAAATTAGCAAATTTTTATTTTACTTCTTCGATTTCTTGCACAAAAAGTATTGAATTTCCTTAAAACAATAATAAAAATCACAATTTTGAATTCATTACCCTCAAAATTCAATATAATAACGATTTTTTTTACTCTTTTTCTGTTTCAAACAGCACAAAACAATCACGCAAACTCACGAAACAAAAATTACTCACGCACGCTCACGCACGAAACTATTTTTTATAATCACGCGCACTCACGATCACGTGAGTAAAAATTAATTTCACTCACGATCACGCGTGATTCACGCGTGAATCACGTGAATCACGAAAAATTCGTGTCACGCGCGCATCTCTAGTCCTGCCCTATGCAGCCAAATGTCCCTTTCTACTATGTTCCAAGATATATTTTCGGTCCTTGTATTATTTGAATTTTACAATCAAACATTTGGAGGGATGGATATCAACGTAAACATTGATTCCGTTGGCCTTCTTTCATTTAGATTGAAGAAATTTTCCGGCTTGGTTGCTCTTGAAATAACCGCGTTTAACATAAACTTTATCATCCTGACGAATAGGCATGAAGCGAACATTTTACTTTTGACGCAATTCCTTGCTGAGGGAAGACGGCCAATTTTTAGGACTAATGTATGCTGTTATTTGGTAGCATTTTTGTAAGGAGTGGGTAACGAGTTATTTTTGGGCTACTTGTAGCTCATTATTTGTGGGACTAATGTATGTAGTTTTTCAGTAGCATTCTCGTAAGCGAGTGGGTATGCGGTCATTACTCCAATGACATCGCCATGTTAAAATAATGAGTGTTTCACCAACCTAGTCACTAGATACCACCATCTATTTTAAGGCGAAAATCCCATTACTTGGTAATAGAAGTTTTTACTGGGAAGTGGACGTGGAAAAATTAAATTTTTTGACATTTTTGCTTAATTTAAAGCCCCCTAATGACCTAGGAAGCTGAAAATTTCCTAGAATATAGTCCTAACGATGGCGCATATCCTGGATTAGTCGGATTTTAAATTTTTGGACTGTAGATGGAAAATTGAGACAAAAAGGGGCGTGTCAAAATTGGGATTTTTTAACATTTTTACTTCTTTTGAAACCCCCAAATGACTAAGGAAGCTGAAAATTGCATAGCATATACACACAAAAAAAAATCGAGGTAATATTACCTAAAAACATAGTATAACTTTATCTAAGTGCCAAGATAACATAGAGCCTACAAAGTTTTTAGACAATATTACTAAAAAGCCAAGGTGATTTTAAAAAAATTATATGTTCGAAAAATTAACTATGCTTTTAGGAAAAATTCCTAGTAAACTTTGTAAGCTTTACAATTCTTTTCAAATAAATATTTACACATAAACTTTGGTAGTTTATCTAATTTATTTTGTTAAAAAGCCAATTAAAATAATTCCACCCTCAAATAAAAAAGTTAATTAATTTTATTATGGTTTTATTTGTAAAAAATATTTTTTTTAATTATAAATTAAAATTGTTGTTTATCTTTAAAGAATTTTCTAAGACATTTTTTCTATAGAAAAAATTTCAGATACTGAGACATTTTTTCTATAGCAAAAAAAAAAAAAATTCAGATACTGAGACATTTTTTCTATAGAAAAAATTTCAGATACTGGGACATTTTTTCTATAGAAAAAATTTCAGATACTGAGACATTTTTTCTATAGAAAAAATTTCAGATACTCTGAGACATTTTTTTTATAGAAAAAATTTCAGATACTGAGACGTTTTTTCTATAGAAAAAATATCAGATTCTGTGACATTTTTTCTAAAGAAAAAAATCACAAATTATGTGAAAATTTTTATAGAAAAAATATTAGATTCTGCGACATTTTTTGTAGAGAAAAAAAATCATAAATTCTGAGACATTTTTTCTATAGAAGGTATCTCAGATTCTGAAACATTTTTGTAAAGAAAAAATCTCATATTCTGAGAAATATTTTTTGTAGAAAAGTTTTAGATTCTAAGAAATTTTTTTATACAAAAAATCTCATATTCTGAGACATATTTTCTACTGAAAATTTTAGATTCTGAGACATTTTTCCTACAAAAAAAGTCTCAGATTCTGAGGCATTTTTCCTATAAAAAAAGTCAGAGATTCTGAGACATTTTTCCTATAGAAAAAGTCTTAGATTCTGAGACATTTTTCTATAGAAAAAGTCTCAGATTCTAAGGCATTTTCCTATAGAAAAAGTCTCACAGTCTGAGACTTTTTTCCCATAGAAAAAGTCTCCGATTCTGAGACATTTTTCCTATAGAAAAAGTCTCAGATTCTGAGACATTTTTCCTATATAAAAAGTCTCAGATTCTAAAACATTTTTCCTATAGAAAAAGTCTCAGATATTGAAACATTTTTCCTATACAAAAAGTCTAAGATTCTAAAACATTTTTCCTACATAAAAAGTCTCAGATTCTGAGACATTTTTCCTACAGAAAAAGTCTGAGATTCTGAGACATTTTTCCCATAGAAAAAGTCTCAGAGAGACATTTTTCCTATAGAAAAGCCTCAGATTCTGAAACATTTTTCTATAGAAATAGTCTCAGATTCTGAGACATTTTTCCTATAGAAAAAATCTTAGATTCTGAGACATTTTTCCTATAGAAAAAGTCTCAGATTCTGAGACATTTTTTTTATAGAAAAAATCTCAGATTCTGAGACATTTTTCCTATAGAAAAAGTCTCAGATTCTAAGACATTTTTTCTATAGAAAAAGTCTCAGATTCTGAGACATTTTGAATATAGAAAAAGTCTCAGACATGTTGCCTACAGAAACAGTCTCAGATTCTGAGACATTTTTCCATAGGAAAAGTATTAAATTCTTACACATTTTTTGTATAGAAAAAGTCTCAGATTCTGAGACATTTTTCATATAGAAAAAGTCTCAGATTCTGAGACATTTTTTCTATAGATAAAGTCTCAGATTCTGAGACATTTTTCTATAGAAAAGTCTCAGATTCTCAGACCTTTTTCATATAAAAAAAGTCTCAGATTCTGAGACATTTTTTCTATAGAAAAAGTCTCAGATTCTGAGACATTTTTTCTATAGAAAAAGTCTCAGATTCTGAGACATTTTTTCTATAGAAAAAGTCTCAGATTCTGAGACATTTTTTCTATAGAAAAAGTCTCAGATTCTGAGACATTTTTTCTATAGAAAAAGTCTCAGATTCTTAGACATTTTTCCTATAGAAAAAGTCTCATATTCTGAGATATTTTTCCCATAGAAAGAGTCTCATATTCTAAAACATTTTTCCCTACAGAAAAAGTTCCGGATTCTGAGACATTTTTCATATAAAAAAGTGTCAGATTCTGAGACATTTTTCCCCTAGAAAAAGTCTTAGATTCTTAAACAGTTATCCTATAGAAAAAGCCTTAGATTGAAAACCATTTTTTTCAATAGGAAAAGTCTCAGATTCTGATAAAAAAATTCTATATTACATCTTGTGACGCGGATTGTGTTATATAAATATAATCATCTTGTTTGTTTGCCGATGACTCATTCAAAGCGTTATTACGGCTCGAAAAGTGGCCAATCAGCGAGTTCCTAGAGTTCATTTTACTGCTCATTCCTGTAAGAAATGAAGAACACAACATTTACTATTAAATAAGTTCTTAATTTCAATTTCGTAATCACTTACCGCATTGAGAGATATGACTGTGCATTGAACATGGAATCACTGAGTCTCCTCATCTCTGATTTTATTAATAAATAGTATTGCAATATGTACATATTTTATTTAGGCCTCTGTTCTGTCTTTCACAACTTTTCAATTCACATGAAAATTTCCGAATCACATGAAATCAAGTTTAACGTTTTGTTGATTACGTTTTCATTCAAAGTTGAAATCGAATAATTAAAATCTAAAAAATTATAAGGAAAAAAGTGCATTCGTTTTACTTTCACAAAAATTTTATTTATGTGAAACAAAACGAAAAAGAAATTCGGATGTGAAATCTAGAACACCAAAAAAATTCGGAAATTTTCATTTTCACATTTTTTATGTGAATTACTTTTTTTGGAACAGCGGCCTTAATTAATTTTTTTTTCTAAATGAAAATTCACAATGACAGAAAAAAACAAAATAAAACTAATTTCGAAATTTTATCTATTTTCCTTTGTAAATCTTACATGGTTAATTGTTGAAATTGTAAAGTAAAATTATACTGGGGGCATAGGTAATAAGTCGTGGCTTTTAAATTTCATACAAAAATAATTCACCTAAGCCAGCATAGATAACATTACCTCGACTTTTTTTTCTGTGTAGTTCCAACAATGGAGTATATGCTGAAGTAATCGGATTTAAATTTTTTAGACTGTGGAAGGCGAATTAAAAGAAAAAAGAGGAGTGGCAAAATTGTGCTTGTTAATACTTTAACTTCTTTGAAGACCCCCAATGATCTATGAAGATGAAAATTTACATTTTTCCTTATTTTAATGATTTAGGAAGCTGAAAATTTATTTGCATATAGTCCTATCGATGAAGCATATCCTAAAGTAGTCGAATTTTAAATTTTTGGACTGTGGGCGGAGAATTGAAATAAAAAGGGTAATGAAAAAATTGGGAGTATTAATATTTTAACTTCTTTTGAAGCCCTTAAGGAAGCAAAAAATACATAGCATGTAGTCCTTACGATGTAGTATATCCTGAAGCAATCGGATTTAAAATTTCTCGACTGTGGACGGAGAATTAAAAGATAAAAGGGGCGTGGAAAAATCGTGTTTTTTTATATTTTAACTAATTTGAAGACCCCCAATGCCATAGGAAGATGAAAATTGGCATGTATATAGTAGGTTTCATGGGGAAGATCAACACTGTCCTGGATTTTTGATATGCAGTTTATGGGTGGAGAATAAGAAGGGCAAAGTGGCGTGGTAAATTTATTTCCATCTATTTTCTGTATACAATTTCGTTTTTGTGTTTCTCTTATTTTTTGTGTATCCAGCGCCTTTTGAATCCCATTGATGGACTTAAAAGCTTAAAATTGGCATTTATATAGTAAAACACCAGGGACAGATTCTTACGAATCCGGATTTTTTTGCCTTTGGGCGGCGAATTACGAGAAAAAGTGGACTTGGAAAAATTATTTTTTTTTAACATTTAAGAGTTTTTAAGCTCTCTTCCAATAAATTAGGATGCTGAAAATTCCCTAAAATGTAGTCATAACTATGAAGAATATTCTAAAGTAGTTCGATTTAACATTTTTGTGATGTAGACGGAGAATTGAGAGTACACTCAAAAAAAAAAAACTGTAAAGTTAGCAAAAAAAGCTTGTAAGCCTACAAGAAAATTTGCTGATTTTGAACCCACAATTTTTTTGGTAAAGTTAGCAAAATCGTTTTGCTAAAAATTAGTTAACTGAATTTTTTTTTATTTCAATTTAATTCATACATATTTGAGGACCCCATTGGGTTCGGACCCGATAGGTCCAGACCCCGATGGGCCTAGACCTAGTTGGGTTCCTTAAAAATCGTCATTGTTTTTGATCCAAAATTTGTGGCCGTTTCGCTCTACCTTGCTTAGTTTTTGAGATACGTGATTTTAGGGGACCACCGGGGTTTTGAGATAACTTCAAAAATATTACTCGGAGAGCTTTTGCGGTCTTGTTCTACGTGTTGAGAGCTACAAAAATGCTTTTGGACTTTTTGTTGTGTCGGCAATATTTACCGAGATATGAGCATTTTAAAATTTTCGGGAATGCTAACTTTTTTGGATCCAAAGTTAGGACCCATTAGGGTCCACACATGTGAAGAGGACCGGCGATACTATGGAAAGCCCGAGAACCAAAAATGGCCTCCATTTTGCTCAATCTGGCTTAGTTTTCGAGATAGCGCCATTTTAAGTTTTCTGAAAATAAAAAAAAAATTTACCATTTATTTTTGCTAATATTAGTAAAAAAGCTTGTAAAAATTTGGCCAACTCAATTTTAAATTTAGCATAAAAAATTAGTTCAAATTTTGTTTAAAATTGCTAATGCGGTAAATGAAGTTTACAAGATATTTTTGCTAACATGCTAATCTCAACTAAAAATTTGCTAAAAGTTAGCTAACCAGCATTAGCAAAAAAAATTAGTAAATCTACTAATGTATTATTTTGAGTGTAAAAAGGGGCAACGCGATATTATGTTTTATTTTTTTAATTTAACTACCTTTAAAGCACTAATGACCTACGCAGCCTGGAGCATATTTTAAAGTAGTCAGACAGAATTTTTGGACTGTGGACGGAGAATTAACAGGAAAAAGGGGCGTGGATACGAGTATAGTACTAACGATGGAGCTTAACCTAAAGTAGTCAGATTTAAAAATTTTGGATTGTGGACATAGAATTAGATCATATCCTTATGTAATCAGATTTAATATTTAAATGTGTACGGAGAATTATAAGGAAAAATTTAAGTGAAAAAAATGTGTTTTTTTTTAACATTTCAACTAATTTTAAAACCTTTCATGACTAATAAAGATAAAAATTGGCATGTATAGTGACCATGGGACAGACCCACAAAATGGATTTTTGATATCCGGTTTCAGGATGGAGAGACGAAATGGGTGTGCTACACTAAGAAAATTATGTCATTAACTGTTTGTAGGTTATTTTAAAAAGTAATCAGTAAAGTCATTTTAAAAGAAAAAACACTTATTTTATAAAGGATTTAATTTTTTTACTGTTTCTGTAGTTTAAAAAAAATAATTTGCAGTATTAAAAACGAATTTTCTGTTACATTTAATTTCGGCAGTAAAAAATTTCTGCTATAGTTTTACTGTTTTTCAATACAAAATAACTGAATATTCACTAGTTTTTTAATGTTTCGGTTAGTCATTAAATTAACATTTAAAATTGACTGTAATGTGTTTTTATTTTAAATGAAAAAAACAGTGGAATGGTTTTTAAATAAAATTTCATTTGTTTTAAGTGAATATTCACTGGAATTTACCTACATAATTCTTTGAGTGTAAATTTAGTTCTAAAATTTATCAATAAAGCCTTTTATACTCATTAAAGTTTTTCCGGTTTGGGCAATATATTGATGTAACTCAATCTAGCAATATTAAATTTTTGAAGCACAAACTAATTTTTTATAAAGTTTGGTAAACAATTAGAATTATTGAGAAAAGTGATTTGGTGTTTCCGCCTGACAGGGACAGGCTATGCGACTAGTAAATAAATAATTTTTCAAAGATATAGCGAAAAAGTCAGTTTCACAGATCATGGTAAATATATGTAGGTTTACATATTTCCGGAACGTTTAGTGTTAACTAGTGCTTCCAATCCCGAAACCTGGGTCCCGGAAACAGTGTTGCCAATTTAGCCATTTTCCGGCTAGATTTAGCTCCTTTTGAACTCGTTTAGCCGGAGAAAAATGCATTTAGCTCTTAGCCGTTTTTTTAGCCATTTTCGAAATTATTTTAGCAGTTTTTTAGCCATTTTTAAGTTTTTTAATTTAAAAGTAATTTTTAGTGTTTTTTTATACTAAAATAAAGAATAAATTGGTTGTTTTGTTAGTACAGATCAAACACAGGCTCCAATTCTATTTAATCTAAAGGTTTTAGTTAAAAAATGTGGAAGAAAATTTAATTTATAAAAATTACAGTCATTTCTCGTATTCCCATACCGGTTTCAAACACTCCAGTTATAGTGTTATCATCAGCAGAATTGTTAATATCGGTTTGCTTTGTTAGTAGGTACTTGTTTTTCAAATATGTATATGAATTTTAATTAGTTCCAGTCTGGAATCGAACAACGGATATTTTTGTCATATTCATACCATTAACATTATACTAAATCTTCGACGCTCTAGCGATGCCAGTTTCTCTGTTAAAAATACACTAACGTCCGAAACTCAAATTAAAGACTGGTTGCTGAATCTTGGCATATACATTTTTGTCATTCTTCACGTCGGGTTTCAGCGAAAGCGGTTCCTGTAGTAAAAAGTTTTACCTAGAATTCACGTGTTGAAAATGCGCCAACTTCCAAAAGAAAGCCAAAAAAATATACGCAGTGTTTTTTTACTATAAAAAATTAACTAAAAAAATTTTTCGGGCACAAAAAAAAATAATTTGCACTCAACAAAAAATTTTACCTCATTTTTTTAAAACAAAAATAACTAAAAAACTTTTTTTTTTGTTTTTGCATTTAAAAAAAGATAAATCATTGGAAAACTGGTTTGAACTCTAGTTTTTATCTAGAATAAGTCAAAACCGTACCAAATATATAACATAAGATCTCTTTATTTAATTTTAAGTGTAAAACTGAAACGAAATTTTTAGCCTTTTTTTAGCCATTTTTTAGCCGTTTTTTAGCCGTTTTTTCGAATGAATTTAGCCGTTTTTGACTACCAAGTTCTGGCAACACTGCCCGGAAACCACGGGATTTTCGGGATTAGGCAAATTCCGAACCTCGGGATTGCTAATTTTCAATCCCAGGACTTTCGAGATCCCAATTTCTTTTAATAGTTTTTATTAAGTACTTTTATATTTTTTTTCAATAATTTGTATAAAGCTTTCAAAAACATTCTTCAAAAGAGCTTTTGAAAGAGCTGTCGTCGTCTCCTAAAATGCATAAGGCCGTAACTTATTAAAAAATCGAAATCGACTTCAGATTGATTATGCTGCACTGATTTAAACTACATATTCCCACAAAATATTTGACTCAAACGCTAAAAAAAACCATGCACTCGAATAAAACACGAACTAGCTGGAACATTGAAAAAAAAAACCATACTCTAAAAAATTCATATTCCTTAGGGGCGGAGTCTCTTGAGTTTGGAGGGGAGTGAAATTTTTTTTTTAACCACTACTGTAGATCAGGATACAGATCTGATTCTTAATTCAAATGTTTAAAACATTTAAAATTAAGAACCGAGTTATAGATAAATTCATAAACTCGAAACATTTTTTGCCAAGAAAAATGTTCAGGTTCTCAGACAAATATCAGAAAACTTTGTGGATTCTAAAAAGTTTTTCGCTAGAGTTGTGTCGTTCATGAACGAACTAGTTTGAAGATCTAGTTCGCTTTACTGAACTAGAAGAACCAGGTCATGACTTTTTGTTCAGTTAGTTCATTCATTCAATTATTCGTTCATTCATTTTTTTAGTTCTTTCATTCATTCGTGTTTTTTGAACAAATTTTTCAGCCCACCCTATTGTACTTTCATTATTTTTGTATGTTCTTCCCCAAACATCACAAAAACGCGAAAAAACGTGAAAGATGGAAATTTTTTTCTCAAAAAAGTATGCAGCAATATGGAAAAGATATATAAATTACAACAAAAAAAAAAACAAGGTGGCTTTTGATGTTTTCGTAAATGTAAAATGATCAATAAACGATCACAATAAAAAGGTGACTCTTTTTCGATGAAATTAAAAGGGGTCAATTGAAACGGATGTTTATAATTTTTATCATTACTTTACAACCGTTTAAAATTACTAATACCGGGTGCCTTAATTTTATAATAATTTATTAAAAGCGGATCAAATTATAGTAGGTATTTTTGTATCAGTGCACTGACACAAAAAACTTACAGAAAATCATGAATTATTAAAAAAATTTAACTTTTTTAACTTAAGATGTGTTTTTTGCTCGTTAACCCAGGAGCAAACAAAACACAGCTTTTATTACTTTTCGAACTTTGCCTGTTAATAACACAGCGTGACAAAACTGACCACTATTTTAGAAAACAAGAGGTGTGACCAACGTTTCTATATATTTGAGACATGCTGATTTCAATGGCGTACTCCGTTTTTCGATGTATGGTACAGTTTTCTGGCAAAATGTCATTAATGATTTGCTGATTTCGAGCCAGTTTTTTAACAAAAAACCGCTATGTTATGTGGACCATCATAGCGAAAAACCGTTTACCAACCTCTTTCATTTGTCATCACCAGTGTCATCCTAGGACAAGTAAAAATATTTCTGAAATATTTTACGTAATGAAAACTGTAAATGCAGTTTTACTCCATTTGATCTATACTTTCAGACTTACATGCACTCAAAAAATTATGTTAGTAAAATCAACTGAAAATGTCAAATAACTACTTTGTAAGTTGTTTTGGGGTCAACTACTTTTTCAGTTAAATCAACTAACAATGTTAGTTATTTTAACTGACAAAAAACAACTGGCTTATGTAGTAAAAACTACTTACATTTGTAGTCAAAATAGCTAACATGTAGTAAAAAAAATAATCAATATATAATTTTTTTTTTCATAAATTTTTTAACAAAAAATTCAAATTTTTTCCAAGTGAAAGTTGTGAAAAAAAAACGAAAATTTATTTTAATTTTTTGGAAAAAAACTGAAAATTTTTCAGAGATAAAAAAAAAATTAAATTAACTTCTTTAAATAACTGTTACTACATTACACTACTTTTTTGTTAGTAGTTCAAAAAACGACTTAAAATAACTAACAGAAATAGTTGTTTGATATTTTTCATACAAAAATAACTGACTTTGTAGTTAAAAACAACTAACTACTTTAAAATATACAAATAACTAACATGTAGTAACTTACATAATTTTCTAAGTGTATTTCATCCGGTTCATGTTTAATATTGGCTGTCGGACGGTGTTATAATAATAGTTCACCAACTTCAAATGCGTGTAAAAAAAATCTAGCACTTAACTTGCAAAAAGCCTTGAGGGGTTTGTTATGTAAAATGTCAACTTTCATTTGCTTTGGTTGTATCCCATTCCGATTCTAGTTGTTGCACTGTGTAATTATGGGTTAAGTGTAGCTAAAAACAACTATTATAATTTTGACTAAAAATGTTATTGGTAACTGTCATATTCAGCTTGTTTTACTAGCATAATTCTGTTGTGTATTTAAAATTTTTAAAAAGTTTATTTATTCGTTGAACCCTTTTTAATTTTCGGCCTTTTTTCTCGCTTAATTTTGTTATGCTTTTTTTTTTAATTTCAAGGCTTTAATTATGATCTAGATCTTCATTTGGTAAAATAAAGAAAAAGAAGAAATGTATTGTATAATTTTGTTTTGCTTGTTAATAAAAACAAACAAATCTCAAAAATCCCACAGTGTTAAGGCATCAAAATTAATTTTATTTGATTGGTATTTTAATTTATGATCTGAGAATTTTTTTTTTTTTAAAATATTCTTTTCAAAAAAATTTAAAAACTGAAAAGCTTGCATAAATGAATTAGAAGCAAACTTATCCCTACTGTCCTATATAAGATTCTACACTAGGGAGGAGCGAGCTTTTAAGCGGTGAGGTTGGAGGTTAATGTAAAGTATATATGGCTCGCCTTTGCGTATGTTACTAATCCAGGGCCAATACCACAGGAGAAGGTCAGCGATCTGATTCGGAAGTCTGAATCTAGGGGACACCAGATAGTAGTGTGCTGTGATGCTAATGCACATTCTTCGATATGGGGAAGTATATTACGACTTCTTCTAAAAAAATGTAATTGCAAGTCCTTAACTGGAGTTATTAGAGCAAAAATAGCAGAAACTGGTTATCATCCCTATAAATTTCCAAAAATTTGTTTTTGCTAAAAAAAAATCTAATAGCAATTAAATCCTTAACTAGAGGTGCTAAAGCGTAAATAGCTGAAAGTGGGGAGCATTGCTATAAATTTTAGAAAGAAATTTTATATGATTTTTTCTTAAACATTACTTGCATTTTATGGCTTAACTAGAGATGCTAGTTTGAAAAAAGCTAAAATTGGGAATCAACGAAAAACGGCTTTAATTGCAATTAAATCTTTAACTAGAGTTGCTGGAGCGGAGATATCTTAAATTGGGAATATTCTTATCAATGTGGATCAATTGGGGATTTCGCTATAAATTTCCAAAAATTCATTTTTTTTACTTTTTTCTAAAAAACTTTGATCGGATTAAAATCCTTTACTAAAGGTGATAAAGCGTTAAAAGTTTAAATTGGGGATCACACATATAAATTTCTGAAAATCAAATTTAATATTATTTTTTTCTAAAAAAAAAAAAGCCCTTGCATTTTTTGACTAAACTAGAGGTGTAAGCAAAAATATCAAAAATATATATTAGAGTTAATTTTGAATATTTGATCTGCGGGTATCATCAATTTTTTGAAGGATTAAAGGGCATTTTCAGCTTAACAAAATGATACCAAATTTTCCGTTCTATCACAACCCGTTAAAAAGTTATAAGCTCTCAAAAATGGACAAAAATATGTTTTTGAGAACTTTGACCTTAATTTTCTCGAAAACATGACGTGATAGAAAAATTTGAAAACTAGATTCAGAATCATCATCAAAATGTTAACCGAAATGATCCCAGAATATCATCCAAAAAAATGCTCTCAATAATGCACAAAAATGCGTTTTTTGTGAACTTTGACCTCAATTATCTCAAAAACCTGACGTTACGGAATATTTTGGAAACCAGATTTCGAATCGAAAACGAGTGTCCAGTCCACTGACCCATCCAAAAATTTTTCAAATTTCGGTCAGTGTTTTATAATTTTGCAACTAGAAAAAATCTTTGAAGCCTTATAACTTTTTAATGGATTGTGATAGAAAGGTGCTTTTTGTACAAAACTGCCTCTTCATCGTTCATGATTAAAAAAATAATTGAAATTTTTTTTTTAAAATCGATTTTTCGCCCCCTGCTGTGGCTTATTGGAACTTTTTTTAAGAGTTCAAAAAACTGCTATTGTATTAATTTTTGCTGTCAAATCGACTGGTGAAACAAGATTTGCAATATATTTAGTCGTTTTTTCTATGCAGAAAAATCAGCTCAAAATCCGCGTTTTCAGATGCTTTGAACAAGGAGTGAAAATTTTTCCAAAAAAATACCGGCATTCTTTTTAGCTCCCTTTAATCCTTTAAAAAAATGATGATATCCGATAAACAGATGAAGTGACATAGTCCAAACGAACTCTAATAAATATGCAAAAATCCATTTTATATAATTTTTTTCTAAAAATCATTATGCAAAAATAGCATACATTTTTTTCTATAAAGCTATGTTATCAAAAATTGGGGATCATCGCTATAAATTTTCAAAATCCATTTTATATGATTTTTTTCTCAAAAACTTTACTCGCATTTTATGTCTTAACAAGAGTTGCTGCAGCGAAATTTAAAAAAATTGTGGATCATCTCCACAAAATTTCAAATGCCGATATTTATATGAATTTTTTCTAAAAATCTTTATTTGCATTTTATCGCTTAACTAGAGTTTCTAAAGCAAAAATAGTTAAAATTAGGGATCATCCCTATAAATATCAAAAATTCCAATTTTTTATGAATATTTCTACTTATATTTATTGGCCTAACTAGAGGAGTTTGAGAGAAAATTGCAAAAATTAGGGACCATCGCTATAAATATCCAAAAATCCATTTTTTATAACACTTTATCGAAAAAAAATTTAATTACAATTAAATCCCTAACTAGAGTTGCTAGAGCAAAAATTACTGAAATTAGGGATCATCCCTATAAATTTCCTAAAGTTAAATTTTATATGATTTTTTTTTTTTCTAAAAAAACTCTAATAGAAATTAAATCCTTAACTAGAGATGTTGAAGCGTAAAAAGCTGAAATTGGAGATCATTGCTATAAATTTAAAAAATTCTTTTAAATGAATTTTTTCTAAAAACTTTTACTTACTTTTTATGGCTTAACTAGAGGTGCTAATGCAAAAATAGCAATCATCGCCATAAATCTCTAAAAATCTATTTTTGATTTTTTTTTCCAAAAAGCTTTAATTGCAATAAAATCCTTAACTAAAGGTGCTAGAGCAAAGATATCTGAAATTGGGATTATTCTTATCAATGTTCAAAATCCATTTTTATATAAATAAAATGACAAATTACAGTATATGGGGATCATCGCTATAATTTTCCAAAATCCATTTTTATTTGACTTTTTTCTAAAAAACTTTAATCGGATTTAAATTCTTTACTAGAGGTGGTATAGCGTTAACATTTCAAATTGGGAATCATGCCTATACATTTCCGAAAAACCATTTTCATACGATTATTTTAATCCTTGCATTTTATGACCCAACTAGAGATCTGAGTAAAAATACCAAAAAAATTGGAAACATCGCTGTAATTTTCCAAAAATCCATTTTTATAAAATTTTTTTTTTATTCAAAAAAACATAACTTGCATTTTATGTCTTAATTAGAGGTGATAAAGCAATAATAGCGAAAATTGTGAATCATAGGTAAAAAATCTAAAAATCCATTTTATATGAATTTTTTTTTTTTTTTAAAATTATTAACTCATCGCTATAAATTTTCAAAAATCTATTTTATATAATTTTTATTTCGCAAGGGGCTAAATTTTAAAAATTGTGGATCATCCCTATAAATTTCCAAAAATCCGTTTTTATATGAATTCCCAGGCAGAAAAATACATACGGGCCAGATCTGGCAAAGTACCTAATAAGGTAGTATTAATACTGGCAAAGTACCTTTTTTTTGGGTTCTTAGTACTTGCTAAGATGCTAAATGATAACACCATTTAGTAGTGGCAAAGTACTTTTAAAAGCGCTTTCCCTGTACTTTGAAAAGTATTATCCGATATTTTTTGTAAATAGCTTTTTAACTAAAATATTCCATTACAAAATTAAAAATTGCGAATAAAATTATTTTTTTATTTAATAATTTGTACATTAGAAGTCTTTTTTTAATTTTTTCATTTTAAATAAATTATATATTAACACAGCATGCCAAAAGTGACCACTATTTTAGAAAATAAGAGGTATGACCAACATTTTCATTTATTTGAGACATGCTGAGTCCAATGGCGTACTCCTTTTTTTGATGTATGGTACAGTTTTCTTGCAATATGTCATTAAAGATTATCTTATTTCCAGCCTGTTTTTAAAAAAAATGTAAAATTTGGTTTAAAGCTTTTCATCTTAAGCCCTTAAATTCGAAAATTTCTTCATTTTTCAAGGTTCTCTCGAAATTAACCTCTAAATTGGTATTTGATAAAAAATTTGCTTTAAGTGGATCATAACACTACGAATAGTGAACAAAAAACATCTATGTGATATAGACCATCATGTTAAAAATCGCGATTTTTTTTTTTATGGCAGAATCATTTTACAAGATGACTTAAGGGTCCATCTTTAACTATATAATGTGGTAACCTTAAAAAAATAACTGACGAAAAATTTGTCCAAAAAAATAATTTTTGGTCAGTTAATTCTGTAAGGTTCCCACATTATTTACTTAAAGGTGGACCCTTAAATTATCTCGAAAAATGGTGCTGCCATATACAACATGATGATAAAATTCAACATGATTGTAAAAGCAAGTTTTTTTTATCAAAGGCCAATTTGGGGGCTAATTTCGCAAAAACTTCAAAAAAATTAAGAAATTCGCGAATTTATTGCTACATCCTCTTAATAGAAGTTCCAAATACTCTAGGAATATAAAAGAAAGCTCGGAATCGAGAGTTGTATTTTCTTTCGTAAACATTAATGGTTTTAAAATAAAACCAATTCATCCAGATAACGTACATATGTTTACTCGACAATGAAAATGTAAATAAAGTTACTGAAATTTTTAATAGAAAGCTGTCTAAATACAAATGTGATGATATATTTTTGAAAGGCAATATTTTCATTGAATGTAGCGATTTTTTTTTAATTTCCACTACCATCAAGAGAAATAGGACTCTACAATGTTAAACAAATTTGATAAAAATAACATTGAAATCAGTATCCACATAGTAGAATCAAAATGTATTTATACTAAATTTGATAATGGCACCATTGTCATTACTTTATAACATAATTAAGTGTTTTCAAATAAAATGTTAAAATTTAATTAAATTATTAAAAAAAAATATTTCAAATAAATAAACCGCCTTTAGTTTGGTAAAAATGTACTAGCAAAGTACTTAATTCGGTGAAACCAAGTACTTTACTAAAAAGAGCTTGCTATACAAAAAATAAATTGCTTTGCCAGTACTTTTTTTTTTGGTACGGTTGGCAATTTCTGGCTGGGTTTTTTTTTTCTCAAAATCTAAACTTGCATTTTTAGCCTAACTAGAGGTGCTTGAGAGAAAATGACACAAAATGGGAATCATAGCTACAATAAATATCCAAAAATCATTTTTTTATGACTTCTTCTAAAAAAAATTAATTGCAAGTAAGTCCTTAACTAGAGCAAAAATAGCTGAAATTGGGGATCATCCTTATAAATTTCCAGTAAATGCCAAATTATAAAATATAGGGACCATCGCAATAAATTTCCAAAAATCAATTTTTATATAAATTTTTTCTTAAAAAACATTTATGGCTTTTTTTAGAGGTGCTAGAGCAAAAATAGTTAAAATTTGGTATTTCACTATAAATTTTCAAAAACCCATTTTTATGTAACTTTTTTTAAATATTTTAATTTGATTTTAATCCTGTACTAGAGGTTCTAAAGCGTTGAAAGTTTAAATTGGTTATCTCCCATATAAATTTCCAAAAATCCATTTTTGTATACATTTTTTCCAAAAAAAATCCTAGTATTTTGTGACTCAACTACAGCGTTTACAGATGTAATTCGAAAAAGATCAATTGTAATTCGAAAATTCTACTTGTTATTTGAAGATTCCATTTGTAATATGAAAATTTCATTTGTAATTCGAAAATTCCAATTGTAATTCGTAAAAGATTAATTGTAATTCGAAAAAGATTAATTGTAATTCGAAATAGATTAATTGTAATTTGTAAAAGATCAATTGTAATTCGAAGATTCCAATTGATCTATTTCGAATTACAATTGATATTTTTCGAATCGCAATTGATCTATTTCAAACTACAATTGATCCTTTTCGAATTACAACTGGAATCTTCGAATTACAAATGGAACTTTCGAATTACAAATGAAATCGTGGAATTGCAAGTAGAATCTTATAATTACAAATGGAATTTTCGAATTACAAATGGAATCTTCGAATTGCAATTGATCTTTTTGGAATTACATCTGTAAATGGTGTAGATGTGCTAAAGCGTAAATATCTGAAATTGGGGATCATTGGTATAAATTTCAAAAAATCCTTTTACATATATGATTGCATTTACTTGCATTTTATGACTCATTTATTAGGGACCATTGCAATAAATTTCTAAAAAATCCATCTTCATATGATTTGTTTCTAAAAAACTTCAATTGCATTTAGATCCTTAGCTAGAGGTGCTAAATCGTAAATAGCTGAAATTGCTGATCATTGCTTAAAATTTTAAAAAAAACTCTTTTACATAAATTAAAAAAAAAAAAAAAACTTTACTTGCATTTTATGACTTAACTAGAGGTGCAAGTGCGAAAATACCTAATTTTGGGGATCATCACTATAAATTTCTAAAAATCTTGATTTATGTGATTTTTTTCTGCAAAAATACTAAAAATTGGGGATCATTGCTATAAATTTCTAAAAATCCATTTTTAAATTTTTTTCTAAAAAACTTTAATTGCAATAAAATGCTTGTCCAAAGATATCTGAAATTGGGATTATTCCTATTAATGTTCAAAAATCCAATTTTATATAATTAAAATACCAAATTATAAAATATGGGGATCATCGCTTAAAATGTTTAAATATTTATTATATGTATGAATTTTTTCAAAAATACTTTACGTGTATTTTATGTCTCAACTAGAGGTGCTAGAGCAAAAATTGGGGCTCTCGCTATAAATTTTCTTTTTTTAATGTCTTTTTTTAAATTATAATTTTATTAAAATCCTTTACTGGAGGTGCTAAAGCGTTAACGCTTTAAATTGGGGATCACACCTACAAATTTCCCAAAAACCATTTTTATATGAATTTGTTTATAACTCAACTAGAAGTCTGTGCAAAAATATCAAAAAATTGGGATAATTTTTTTCTAAAAAAATATAACTTGCATTTTAAGGCTTAATTTGAGGTGCTTAAGCAACAATAGCAAAAATTGAAGATCATAGCTATATGGTTATTTTTTCTAAAAATCATTAACAACGGATGCTAGAGAAAAAATAGCATACATTTTTTCTTAAAAGCCAAATTATCAAAAATCCATTTTATATGAATTTTTTCTAAAAAATATACTTGTACTAGCTGGCCCGGTCCGCGTTGCTGGCCCAAATATAAGATCAGTATTAATTTCGTTTCGCTTGAAATTAATGCCCCCCATTTCACGGTTCTCGATATTCTCAGAAATACCACTATTCTTGGTTCTGGTACGGGTTTCCCGGTTCGGAATACCGGTATTCCTGGTTCTGATCCTGGTACCGGTTCTCAAAAACCAAAAAAAACATACAAAATTTAAATTACACTATTTTATAAGAATTTCAAGAACATTTAGTTGTGTTTGTAAAATTGTTTAAAAATCATTTAACTATTTTTTTTTTAAATTCAAAAAAAAAAAATGAAATGGTGGTTGTAACATGTTTTGTATTTTTTTGGTAAAAGCGAAGAAAAAATATTAATTATACAAAATTTTACGAAATATATATACCGGAAGTCCCGGGAAAACCGGTAATACCATTAGAAGCGGAACCGGGAATACCGGTATTCCCTGGACTAATTCAAGAACCGGGAAACCGGTAACATTTCCCGGTAATACCGAGAACCGGGAGTATTGGTATTCCCGGTACTACGGTACTGACCGTAGGCACTATTTCAAATAATAGCCCTGCAAAAAATGTAATGAATTTCTTGGCTTGTAAAAATTTGTGGGCGTGGTTTTAAAGACCCCGACAGATAATCATCTTAAAGTTATATTTTAGGAACAAAAAAAAATTACCATTCCTTTGCGAACTGTAAAAATTAAAAACTCCTTTAGTATCATAACGAACAACACAAAAATAAATTATATCCTTCGTTCTTATCGTGAGCTATTGTCTTGAGTTCAATCAAACCTAATAAGTTTTCCCGAATTTTCCAATTTTCCGGGACACTTCTCATTTATATTTCCGTAAAAAACTTATTAGAACTAAAATTAACATAAAAAAATCGGTCCGGTCATTAGTAGTATTTCGACAAAAGTGGGCATTAAAACACCGATTTTTTTTTGAACACAATATTAGACAAATTGTTCCAGCCATTCCATGATTTAAAATATATATATCGGGAAAAGTGAGCGTAAAAGTAGACGTGGACAATTTTTCTTTCCTCAAAAATCTTTTGCAGACCATAACCAAATCGGTCTAGCCGTTATAGTTGTTTCGATACGTAGAAAAAAGTGGGCGTGGGAAATTTTACTATTCGTAAAAACCTTAGTTGAATTATGACGAACATTTTCAACAAAAATTAGCCAAAGTGGGGGTGTTCAATTTCTTTTTTCGTAAAAACCAAAGTTGGAATGTGATGAAAATTCATTTAAAAAAAATGTTCAAATCGGTCCAGCGATTCTCAGATTTTAGATAAATTGAAAAAGTGGGCGTGATCGATTTTTCTTGTATTTCCTTGTAATAAAAACTTAAATTGGATTACTACGAACATTTAAATTAAAATCACCCTAATCGGTGCAGCCGTTTTCCGATTTTAGATAAATAGAAAAAGGTGGGCGTGGTCAATTTTTTTTACTTAAAAACCTAAGTTGGACTATGACGAACATTTCAAAAAAAAATTTGTCCAAATCGGTTTAGCCGTTCTCAACTGATGCGGTTACCAACGAACGACAATTAATTTTTTATTTATATAGATTTAATTGCATATTTAGAAGTGCTAGAGCACAAATAGTAAAAGTTTGGGATCATCCCTTTAAATATCCAAAAACAAAATTTTTTATGATTTGTTTCTAAAAAATTTACATGTATTTTATGGCTCAACTAGAAGTGCTTGAGAGAAAATAGCAAAAAATGAGGATCATTTCTATAAATTTTTAAAAATATTTTTTTTTTCTAAATTAAGGTGCCAGAACAAATATAGATGAATTAAGAAATCATTCCTAAACCATTTTTATACGATTTTTTTTTGACACCAATACTTTTATTGTTTGTCTTTACTAGAGCTGCTAGAGTGCAAGTAGCAAAAATTAGTGATCATTGCTAAAAATTTCGAAAAATTAATTTTTATATGATTTTTTAGTTTTTTTTTTCTAAAAAACTTTAATTGCAATTTAATCCCTAACTAGAGGTAGTTTTTGTAGCTGATGTCTTAAATAAAGGATCATGCTATAAATTTTCAAAAATTTATTTTAATTTGATTTTTTTTTTTTTTGTTTTTTCCACAAAAACTATAAATGCAAATAAATCCTTAACTTAAGAAATGGCTGAAATTGAGCACCATCTCTATAAATTTCGAATTTGTGAGATGTTTGTCTTATATGAAGTAGATTAATTGGATTTAATTTTTGTATTTTGGAGTTTTGCACCATCTCTATAACTTTCTAATTTGTGGGATATTTGTCCTATATGAAGTAGATAAATGGGATTTCATAATTGGATTAATTGAAGTAGATTAATTGGATTTCAGTTCCCCGAACAAAACTGGGTATATTTCTACATAATATTATTTTTAATTCAAAATGCTTTTTGTAATTTTTTATGTTAATTGGTAACTTATTAACTTATTAAAATATAATTGATCCCAACAAACAAAAAGGTCCGTTTACGGTCCGCTTTCGGTCCGTCTAAAACGGAATCCGACTCCGTATACGGTCCGTTTTCTGGATCCGTATACGGTCCAGAAAACGGACTATAAGGAACATCGAATCTGATTCGAAATCCGTTGAGAGTAAGACACTTACGGACCGTTTACGGACCGATATGCAGTGTTGAAAACGGAGTACACAAATTTATAGTCCGTTGCAGACGTACCGTAAACGGACCGTTTTCGTGCTGTAGAAATGGTAAAGACTCCTGTTATAGCGGACCGTAAACGGTACGTATTCGTGCCGTAATTTGTAGCAATATACGGGGTACAATTACCAAATTTTAATCTCAAACTCAGTTTTCATGTTTTTTATATATATTTTAATACTAAAATAGTACAATTTTAACAAATTACATATCAAAATTTAAATATAAATATGTAAAAAAAATACCAAAAATCATGCAATAGGAAAATAAAAAATATATATATTTTAAATCTGCTTGTATCACTTTATCTTAAACTTATTTCAGAGTTCACATTATTGTGGTTTTCTCAAGAAAACTGTACTAGGTTTTATTTTGAGTGTATTATTTTTTCCTTTTACATCTCCTGAATTTAATTTATCTGGAACCATAATAAGTTTAATAGCTGGCAATACATAGATTTTCTTGAAATCTAAAATAAAAGATGTTTTAAGTTATTTTTAACAGATCAATCGGTATTTTATTTAAAATACTTACAGTAATTGCTGGAAGTTCAATTTTTAAATGCACATGTAATCAAATCCATATTTCATCGTCTCTAAGAAGCACACATCGTCTCTAAGAAGCACATTGCAGGAACACGAATGATTCACCATAACAGAATATCACTCTTAATTCGCCATTGACTTGTAATTGCAGTAAAATTTACATATAACTAACGGACACAACTTATTAAATTTTTAACGTGATATTTCGCCGTATTACAATATATTTTGTAAAAAAAATTTATTATGACAAATGAAGAAACTCCGTAAGTAACAGAAGAAATACGACTCCGTTTGTAACGGATTGAATACGGATGAAAATCGGTGTAATCCGTTTTGAACGGAACAAAAACGGATACTACAATATGGAGTATAAACGGACCTGTTCGAAAATAAAAAGTAACGGACCGTTTATGCTCCGTTTTCGTACCAGCTATAACGGATACGAATTTTACGGTCAGTAAACGTACCGTAAAAGTCGGTTTCATGATTCCGTACTTGTTGGTGAGTCCGTAAATGTGTTTCTTGGGATGCTATTTGCCCTAAGCTT
This sequence comes from Pegoplata infirma, assembly GCA_963921195.1. Taxonomy (NCBI): domain Eukaryota; kingdom Metazoa; phylum Arthropoda; class Insecta; order Diptera; family Anthomyiidae; genus Pegoplata; species Pegoplata infirma. The sequence continues at coordinate 137,425,913 of OY992539.1, forward strand.
TTTTTTCAATTTCAAATACATTATTGATTATTCAAAACTAACGGTTTTCTTAAAATAAATAAACACATCTCCTAAACTATACAATTTAATCACACCTCATATTTTTCAGTGTAGTACTTAAAAGTACTAAAAAAGGTACTTAAATAAATCAACTATGGAAAAATTAAAATTCACCACACTCTAAAGATCCACCTAGAGAAAGAAAGAGATCAACACACAAAAAAATTTCGTTGTCGGAAAAAAGTCGGAAAACGGGAAAAAGATTGTGAAAAAAAATTAATTTGTGGCGTTAAAATTGTTTTTAAATCAAGTGCAAAATATAAAAGTAAATAATTAAAGATAAAATTACAATTAAAGCAATTTCTACATAAAAAAAAGCGCAGACGCAAACGACGCCTGTATTTTAAAATTGGGCAGAAGATATAACAACGAATACCAATAGAGTGTTCTTGAAGAAAAAAAAAAGAAATTTGTGTTAAGTGCATTAAAAATCAAAAAAAGTTACATTTTGTTTTAATTTGTTTAACAATTAACAAACAAAATGGGTTGCGCTGTGAGTACTGCGCGAGATAAGGAAGCAATTGAACGTTCCAAAAATATTGATCGTGCTTTGCGTGAAGAAGGCGAGCGTGCCGCATCGGAGGTGAAATTGTTACTTTTGGGTGCGTCTGTTTTTTGTATTTTTTTTTATTTCGTACAATTATTATTAAGATAAAATTTTGATTCAGTTTTTTGTTCAAACTCCACGAATTTTTTTTACTTGTTTTGCAACTTAAAAGTAATGCAATCTTTTTTTTTAAGTATTTGTGTAGTTTGATTAATTAACAGTTGTATAAATTATTTGTTTTGTTATATTCATTGTTTTTTTTTATTGCAAAATTACTCATCATTTTAGAGTTTTGTTATTAGGGGAAATTCTGAGAAATTCAACAGTGTTTTTGCTTTTTCTTTTTTTGTTGACTAATTTTATTTTTTATTCGCCTGATTTTCTGTGGCGTCTGTCAAATGTTGTTATGTTAACAGTGCTGCAGCAGCACTGCTGCTACGGCGCTGTAAACAATTTTTTAATTTTGTTATTAGTTTTTGATTTGTTATGTAGGGTTACCGTTGTATTAAAATAAAATTTATAACCGTGATTAAAGCCCCTATGTCACTAACTTTTTTCTGTGTTTGATTTTTTTATTAATTGATAGAATGAAACAGCAAAAAAAGAAGTGAGACAGAAACATAAAATTAACAAATTGTGATGATTACTTTCATTTAAATAAAAACCCGCTGAATAAATACCAAAAATAGCCAAAAACAAACAAAAAGTCGCTTCATTTAATGAAGAACAGAAAAGTAGGCAACACTTAATATTACACTGTGCTACAGTGAAAGAATACGTTTGATGTGACATAATATAGTGTGCAATTACAATTCTGGCGTTGGCCTTGAATTTTGCTTGTTCCCATACGTTTTGTATGTAGAACAAAATTCAAAGCCAACGCTAGCGTTTCAAAGCCAGAATAGAATCAATTCTATTTTCTTGGCTTTGCTCTCTCGTGAGTATTTTTTTTTTTGCTTTGGCATTGCCAGTCGTTACAAAAAATGGGTTGATTTTGTTTATGAAACACATCTTGTTTATGAAACACATCTGTGTATTGGAAAATTATAAGAAAAGTACATATAAAAAAATATAATTTACCGCCAATTATTATAAAAAAAAAAAACATGTATCAAAAAAATATCAATAAAAAAACCAAAGGAGTTTTATGTTTCACCGAAAAAAAATTTTCAGGTAAAATTTATTTTTCATCCACCAAATAATTATATTTCTCTTCTTCTTTGTGTGTGTGTATACAAACAAACGCCAGAACAAAATTCAAAGCCAAAGCCTTTGTTTAAATCAAACGCCCTCTCTTTACACAAAATTCAAAGCCAACGCTAGAATTGTAATTGCACACATAGGTTGTTGGTTTTGTCGATTAGATCACAAAAATGGACATAAACGGAACAAGTTGAGTTTACTGGTATTGGTTCAAAATAAAAATAAAAAAAAATTGAAAATAGCCCTGTTAGCGATGATTTCGAAAAAAATAAAAAAAAAAATTGTGGGCGACACATATTTAGCGAGTTATCTCGACTTGAAGTTTTTTGCTTATATCTTCGTTATTAATTGTTCGATTTCAAAAATATTGTTGTCATTCGAAAGGTAATTGAAATATTTTTCATTTTGGTAAAAAAAATATTAACCCATAAAAGGCAAAAAAAAATTTTTTTTTTTTAAGAAAAAAAAATTTATTTTTTTTTGTTTTTGAGAATTTTCGTAAAAAAAGCTTTTCTGCGTAGCGGCCTTCGGCCGGGCTTAGGGATTATAAACTCCATAAATTAGTTTAGCGGCTTCGCTAAATAAAGTTTTTTTTGTGTAGCTATTAAGCCTTTTTCCAGTTATAATATTCGAATTTCAAGTCGACATAACTCGCGAACTAGATCTCGCCGACAAAAAATCACCCATATATTTTTGATTTGTAATCAAAAGATCTATCTCTGGTAAAAATTTGTGATCAATCCGACCAATGCCAGTATACTCAACTTAAGCCCATTAAACTTGCCAGTCACCATCAAATTTTAGAGTTATAACAATTGCTATATTAATATATTGCAAGGTAAGCAATCGAAACGAATAACGGTATCGATATTAGTATCGTTTTTTATTTTATTTCGGTATCGGTTACGGTATTTGAGTGGAATCGATTACGTTAATACCGATACCGAAACGTCAGTACCGGTGCGTACCGGTATAATCGAAAAAATATAAAAAAAAAAAAAAAAAAATTTTAATTTTAATCAAGGTTGGTTACCGAAACGAATAACGGTAAGGGTAACGGTATCTAATTTTTATTTATTTCGGTAAAGGTAACGGTAAGTGTTTTCAAATCGTTTCGGTAACGGTATGTACCGGTACCGAACCAACCAAACCGGTACGTACCGGTATTATTAATTTAGTTAAAAATTTGAAGAAAGATAGAACTGAAAGCTAAAAATATTTTATAGACCCAAAAACCAGTATAGATTTGATATGATTATTATTTTTGTCATTTATTTTATGATAATTTGCAAATTATAAATTTAAAAAGTTTTATTAGAGATAAACAATTAATTTAAACATAAAAAATCAAAAAATAAAAGTTAAAAATCGTGAAATACAATAAAACAAAACAAAAAAAAAATTCAACTTTTTTTCCCACAAAAAAACTCTAAAAATAGCTAAAAACCGCAGAAAAAAAAATAAAACTGCGTTATTCGAGCAAAAACTAATAAAGTTGACAGCACTTTTAATATTTGTTCTGGAAATGTAAATTCTAGGTTCAAAATTTTTATATTTTTTTGACAGTCTTAGCAAAATTATCATTAACCGATTTAAATTTTTTGAATTCTTGAAGTTTTTTCATGATATTGTCATACTTTTTACACTTGGTCAGTTTTCCTATGAATATATATTACCACTGTTCTTCCAAATAGAAAAAATACAAAAAATAGCAAATTAAATTATACCTGTATGTAAAAAAGATATTAAAAATTAAATTAAAATAAACCTTTTTTTATGTAAAATGGTTTATTTTATGAAATTCCCGGATTTCCCGGGAAAAATTAAAAAAATTCGCGGGAATTCCCGTCAGTCTTTTCCCGGGAATTCCCGGGAAATACGACCCGGGAATTCCCGGACCCCAAACACTAGTTGTAATACAATTTTTTATAAATAGAGCTTTAAAACAAAAATGGGGAAGCGATTTTTAGCTAGTTTTAAGCTAACATGACAACACTTTCTACGACTTAGGAGTGAGTGAAAAAATAAAAACCGATCTGGCGACTATTTTTCTTATTGCGCGTTATATTGGTTTTCTCTTTCTAACCTAATTAGTAGAATAAGACCGAATTTACATTGGGCAATTTTAATTGCGGCAATTCTGATTTTTTAGTGTATCAGAGAGAGAGATAAGATTCTTGCCTCTCTCTCCGATACACTATAAAATCAGAATTGCGGCAATTAAAATTGCTCTGTCTGAATTTGGACTAATTTGAAAAATTATGGTTAAGGACTACTTTTTTGACAGCTGTCACTTATGTCGAGTCTGTATTAGTCTGTGATATGGCTTTCCATGTGTACGAATTCTTATTGATTTATATTTTTGTTATTTTTTTTTAATTTTTAAAATTTTTTTGAGTTTATCGATTCTTTTCTGATATATGTATGTAGTTCGTTTAACAACCTTTGTATTTATAAATGTATTTTTAAAGAAAATTTAATTATAAAACAAGTGAGAGTGTTAAATTCGGCTGTGCCGAATCTTTGATACCCTCCAACATGTTAGAACATATAAAAAAATCCAAAGGCGTTTTTTGGTGGGGGGGCTCGGTGGCGGTGGTGTGGGATCGCGATAAATGTTAACTAATTTATTTATTATGCTTTTTGCACTATAGTAATACCATTTGCTCGCCCACAAAAGGGGGCGGGCAGAAAAAAAACTAAATTTCCCAGCCCCATGGGTCTAAGTTAAGGAGTTTCAACTCCTTCTGATACAAGAAGGCTTCATTTGTTTAACAAAAATGGCAAAAAAAAATTAAAAAATGACGTATTTTAAGAGGGTAATTGCCCTTACCCGATTTTTCCCATTTCCGAACTTAACCGGCCTATAAACATTAGACATATTCTTGCCAATTTTCAGGAGTCTAGCTCTTTTATTTTGGACTGAATCGTGCTTTATACAGACGGACGGACGGACATTCATGCAACGACTTATAATCGATCATAGATCAATAATATGTATATATGAAGGGCTTATTGTAAAAACTCAATAAGCAACACTTCATTTTATGGTGGCTTTTACCTTAAAACTGTTGAAATAATGTAGAAAAAATAACTATTGCAGAACTTTCATTCTCAGGATACTTGTACGATTTGTTTAAGCAAGACTTCTGCCAAAAATCTGTCAATTGAACATCAGTAGAAAGCAAAAAACACAAAAAAATAAAATGTTGCTTATCAAGTTTTTGCAGTAAGCCCTTCATATACTTTATGGGGACCCCGACCGATATTTTAATGCGCTACAAACGGAATGACAAAGTGAGTATACCCCCATACTGTGGTTATAAAAATCGGATAACAATTGACAACTCTGTCATAATTTTTCTAAAAAAGAAAATTAAGATTTTGCTGGAAATCGCCGTTTAGAAAACCCAGGAAAAAAATAAATTAATCATAAGAGGTCATGTATAACATTTTTAATGGTTTTTGGCGCCCTGAATCCGACTATGGCCTTTAAATTGCTCTATCGCGTCAGGTTTTTGGATATTTAACATAAATTGATATTTCAAAAACTTAATAAGATAGATACCTAGATCAATTTCAAGGTCAAAATCGAATCCAGGGCGTCAATATCCTTTAAAAATAAGTGTTGTTGAACGAATTATAGCAGAAAAAATCGATAAACTCGAAAAATTTTCAAAAAATAACAAAAAAATTAGATATTGTTGGAAAAATCAATTCATATTTTCTTATATGTATAGACCAATTCACGCACATAAAAAGCCCTATACATCTTCTATCCAAAACAGTTAAAAAATTGAAAATCGGTTGAAAAGTTTCTAAATTGCACGTGGTTTAGTGAGAAAAGTCTTAAAAAAAACGTTTTTTGACAATAACTTTAAAATTTGTGGGTATCTGGCAACTTTAATGGGCATTTTTGTGATCTTTTCGACGAGACATACAATCTTAACCATTTGAAAAGTAGTACCTATATTCGACTTTGTACAGTGTTATCATAAAAACACTTTTCAAGTAATGCTCAAATATAAACTAACATTTTAAGCTAAAAAAATTAAAAAAAAAATCGGAACTTTCCCGATATTTAAGCCAACAAAGGAACCCAAATACATTTCCCTACAGGTCCAATATTTTTTTATGGTAATATTGACCCTAAAAGGTAACTAATCCTGCCCCGACGATTTTGAAATTCGAAAAGAACAAAATTTGCTCAATCCTACTGTACAACTGTCATAAATTTTATAATGATCGGCGTTTGCCACAAGCTAAACTTCCCTTATAAGTCTTACAGAAATATATAAATTATCCCGCCACAGCATAATTATAAACACACATTTTGAATCACTATTCAAACATTCAACTCTCTAAAAAAGATTAAAGTGAAAATAACAACAATTGTTATTTTTGTGCGAAATATACAAAATAGAAAAAATATATATAACAAAATAACATTTTGTTTAGTTTATGCTAGTACTTTTAGGGCGGATTACTCAATAAAAAGTTAGCTGCTAACTGACGATTTAACGGAGCCTTATGTCAAAATTTGTATGAAAAAGTTAAATTTAACGGAGAATTATTTTATAACGGAGCATTGAGTAATCCAGCCTTAGACAGATAAACATAAAACAATTGTGTATATTCATATAAAACATTAAATTTTAATTGTAATGTGAGTAGGGGGGTCTATTACAAATGTTCCCCTTTTCAAACATAACAAAAATGGTCATAGTAATAATGGTCAATTGTATTATATTTTTGTATATTAAAACAGATGAATGATGCATGTGTTTTGTTTTCATGATTTAATTTATCTGACTTGTATCCCGCTTTTTATGTTATTTTTAATGTTAGACTCAACTTTAAATTTTTATTTCTATAAATTGAAGGTAAAATTTTGTATAAAAAATAATGTGTCCAAGCACAAACTATTACACCGTCCGACAAAAAGAAAGAATGTCGTAAAACACGAACTGAATTATAAACGTTTGAAACTAGAGACTAAATGTAGTAAAACTGCATTTAAAGTTTTTCATTTCGTGATCCTATTTTCTTTTAAAAGGACTTCAATGTTTTAGAAGATTACATTTTTGTAAAATATTTTTTAAAAATTTTTGCTTGTCCAATGATGCCACTAGTGATTGTAAATTGAAGAGGAGAATATTCGCTAATTTTCCTATTTTTTTTATTTTGACATATTAGGAAATTTTTAACAAAATATTTTGATAAAGTTTAGAAAGGACATTATTTTTCCTGATATGGCAAAATAAAAAAAATAGATAGTTAGCGAAGATTCTCTTATTTTATTTTCCATCAATAGTGACATTATAAGACAGGCACAAATATTTAAAAAAATGTAATCCTTAAAAACTTTGAGGTCCTTTTAAAAGGAAACAGGATCACGAAATGAAAAACTGTATATGCAGTTTTACTCCATTTGATCTCTACATATAGACGTATAGCATTCGGTTAATGTTTAATATTGGCTGTCGGACGGTGGTATTTAAAACAAGTAAAAAAGTTAAATTCGCCTTTGCCGAATGTAGTGATACCCTCCACAATTTAAAAAAGATTATTGCTTGCAAAAAACTTTATTTAAAAGGAAATTACTTTAAAAAAAAAAAAATTTTTGAAAAAATTTCCGCGGAAAAAATTTTGTTTAAAAAAAAAATCCGCGATTTTTTTCTTTTTTTGTCAAAAAATATGTTCGTACTTGTTAAAATACCATTTGGTGTTCAATTATGTTCACATATGTCAACCAGAAGCCGAATTAAAGCATTTTGTATTTTTAGGTTATGTTGAATGTACTGAAATTTTTGAGGTGTGCTTACATTTTCGTTCATAACTTTTGAACCGCTGAACCTATATCGCTCAAATGCAATACCAAACTTCTCGGGAGAACTTCCAATAAATATGTTAAATTTCAGTCATCTCTGTGCAATATTTTGTCCGTGATAGCATTTTCCACAGACAGACAGACGGACATCGCTAGAATGTCTTAAAATCGATCGGGCATCATGAATATATATACTTTATGGGGTCCCAGACCGATATTTCGATGAGTTACAAACGGAATGACAAACTTATATATACCCTCTATCACTAACAAGGGAAGTCTCCCTGGTGTCACCCTCCGATCTTCATGAAATTTGGATATGTTGTTAAGAACGGAAATTAATTCGACACGTATTTTTTTTTAGCGGCCCAAACTCATTTTTTAGGGGGGTCGATTTGTATGGGTGGAAATTGACCTTTCTCAGTTTTTTACGATTTACGCCTATTTTAACAAAATTAATATAGGCATGTGTGGTATCAGATTAAAGGTATTAAAAATACCTATCTCATGGTGCTAACAACGGGCCAAAGAATTTAATATTTTTCGACTTATTAACAAAAATGTCCTAAAATTTTGGTATTTTACTCAATATGACGAAAGTTGTGCATGTTTGGACACGTTCTTAGCACACGTAGATAGGTTTTCCAAAGACCTTTCATTTGGTATGTAACATGACTAGGTTTCTTTGCATAGTATAGGAGATAAACGAAAAAAACTGAAAAATGGCCTTGTCTTCCCCCCTCCTTTTTACCACCTAAATATGAATTTGGGCCGCTAAAAAAAAATATGTGTCCCTTTATTTTTTCTGCTCTACAAAATAAAACCAATTCCATAAAGATCTGCGGGTGACACTAGGGAGACTTCCCTTGTAAGTGGAGGGTATAAAAATTTAAAGGCAAAATTTAGATTTATCCAATTTCCCATTACGAAACGAATTCCGGTTAATTTTAAACTGGTAAATTTATATTTATTTTTAACAATGATGGGTACCAATACCTTTTCGATACCAATACCCGTTAATACCAATTCAAATTGAAAACCAATACCAATTTAAAACCAATACCTTTATTTTTGCGATACCAATACCGATAAAAAACCAATACCGATTTCCCACTACCAATACCAATTAAAAACCAATACTTTTATTCTTCAAAACCAATACCAATAAAAAACCAATACCAATTCATTTTTTTCTACTTTCGTATCGGTTTTGTTTCGGTTTTTTGTATTCTTATTTTCGTTTGTTTTAATTGTGACGTCAAACATTTTCTTTCCATCACATTATTAGGTTTTACCTGACTAACGAATTGCAAAAGATGTTACATCGATCAGTAATCGTTTGCATGCAATGTCACATAACAAAAAGGAGCTAGCTACTTGAATTTTAAAAGCCATAAAAACATAAAAGAAATATTTTTTGTCACGGTTTTTATGACCCCTAATAAAAGTAGATCTTAAAAAATTTAGACCTTTTCTGTGATGAAATTTTTTCTTTTGCAAACATTGTTAATATTTGATATATGTACATTGAATGTCACTGCACTCTTCTTTGCGTTGTAAAAAAAAAAATACTAATGTCTTTTTTTGGAAATTCCAAAATTTTAATCAAGCAGACGTTACAAAATTTTATGTCACAACACCAGAATCCAGAAAAAATTTTTATTGTTTTATTAGAGGCACAGTCATATTATATAAGAATTTAAGAACGCATAATGTGCAGTTCACACTTGCTATTTTTGAGAGTTTAAGGGCTACGTGTTTAAAAAAATATTTTTTTGTATCCATTACGTTTTTATTCTGTTACTGGTGTTTTGTTAAACAACTTGTTTAAGGTCGTAAGTGTGAACCCCATATTAGAAAGAAATTGACCCGTGTAATCGCAATTGGCAAAAGATCTAAAATCGAAAAGGGCCCCCTGCATGATAACCCATTTCGATCACCTTTTTCAAAAAAATATTTATGTATGAAAAGGATGAAGTTCAGGTATATTTTGTTACAAATGTTAAGTCTGATCTTTCTGTAATTAAAAAATATCTCCCCTTGACCACCGGAATTTATATGTGCAGAAATTGTTTCAAGCAAAAACGACAAATTTGCATTTTTTTAGTTTAGGCTTTTAATTTTTTTATTAATTAATATTTTTTATTTTTAGATTTAATTTATTATCAAATTCCACTAATTGAAACATTTTGAAACTATTTATTTTGAAAATAACGAAATAAATTAATAAAATAGCAAATAAAGTTAGTTTAAAGTTTGACTTAATTCTGAATGCAAATACTGCTAAAAAATATTTTTTTTTTTTTAAAAGGGGTTTTCAAAAAAAAAACATCCCTCACGCAAAAATTCGACTCACTCTCTAGACACTCACTCAGAATTAACTCACAATCACGTGATTTAAATGAAAATCACTTTTTTGAGTCACGCAATTCACGGGACCAGCGACCATCTCCAATTCAAATACATAAACAAGAGACAAGTGTCTTTTCATTTGTTTAATCTTGAAAAAGTTTCCTTGTAGGTCTGAATCCAAAAAGTTTCAAGGCACTTATTAATAACCTTAATATAGTCACTTGACTTAAATGAAAACCACTCTAAAACCAAATGATTAATATAAAAATCACTCACGCTCACGCGTGAATCACGGGACCAGAGACCATCTCCAATTCAAATACTTAAACGAAAGGCAAGTGTCTCTTCATTTGATTCATCTATAACATCTGTTAATTTTGTTAAAAATGAAGTGTCCACCCTGAAATAGTTTCCTTGTAGGTCCGATTTCAAAAAGTTTCAAGTCACTTATTTATTACCCTAATATAATACTTAATTTAAATGAAAATCACACTATAATCACCTGATTTAAATAAAAATCGCTCACGCCTGAATCACGTGGTTTTTTGAGTCACGCAAATTGCGGGACCACAGACCATCTCTAATTCAAATACATAAACAAAAGACAAGTTTCTCTTCATTTGTTTCATCTATAACATTTGTAAATTTTATTGAAAATGAAGTGTCCACCCTGAAATAGTTTCCTTATAGTTCCGATTTCAAAAACGTTCAAGGCACTTACTTATTATCTTAATATAGGCTTATATTCTGAATTTAAAAAAAAATCGGTTAACATTTACGACCTGTAGAAATTTTTGGCCAAAAAACCTACCATCTCGCCCCAGTGTGCACTGTGGGGCGGGCAGAAGGACGACTTACGTTAAATAAATTAATATTAACGACAAAACCTTTTGCATTCAAATACCAAAACCGATATAAGATAAATACCAATACTTATTAAAAACCGATACCGATTCGAGGCTAAAACCAATACCAATACCCAATACCTAAATAATTCAAAACCAATACCGAAACCTATACCAATTCAACAAAAAATGAAAACCAATACCTATACCAATACTAATATAATTTTAAAAACCAATACCAATACTTTTATCGAATTGGTACCTATCCTTGATTTTTAAACCAAAGTTATTAATACATTAAATTATTTGTACTTAAAACTAAATTGAAATATTTGATTTTTTCTGTAAGTACAGATCGAGCACGGGCTCTAATTATATTTGTTATAAGGGTTCAAGTTGAAAAAATGCAGAAGAAAAATTGAATTTCTAAAAATTATAGACATTTCTGGTATTTCCTATACCGGTTTCAAACACCCCAGTTAGTGTCATCTTCAGTAGGATTTTAAATGTCGTTTGTCTTGTTAATGAAAACTGTTTTTTATATATGTGAATATTTATAGTTTCTACAGAATAAATTTTGACAGTTTCCAACACTACAATTCTATTTCTAGCAATCTCAACCTCACCTCATACTTTCTTTCAACTTTTTTGTCTCTTACATTATTTCGCAAAGGTTACCAACATGATCTGGAATTGCAGACACAAATGAAGGAATTTGCACTTTCTGTTTCGGAGACGTGCCTAATGGCGACATATTTTGTCAGTAATTTTATTTGATTTTTTCTGTAAGTACAGATCGAGCACGGGCTCTAATTATATTTGTTATAAGGGTTCAAGTTGAAAAAATGCAGAAGAAAAATTGAATTTCTAAAAATTATAGACATTTCTGGTATTTCCTATACCGGTTTCAAACACCCCAGTTAGTGTCATCTTCAGTAGGATTTTAAATGTCGTTTGTCTTGTTAATGAAAACTGTTTTTTTATATATGTGAATATTTATAGTTTCTACAGAATAAATTTTGACAGTTTCCAACACTACAACTCTATTTCTAGCAATCTCAACCTCACCTCATACTTTCTTTCAACTTTTTTGTCTCTTACATTATTTCGCAAAGGTTACCAACATGATCTGGAATTGCAGACACAAATGAAGGAATTTGCACTTTCTGTTTCGGAGACGTGCCTAATGGCGACATATTTTGTCAGTAATTTTATTTGATTTTTTCTGTAAGTACAGATCGAGCACGGGCTCTAATTATATTTGTTATAAGGGTTCAAGTTGAAAAAATGCAGAAGAAAAATTGAATTTCTAAAAATTATAGACATTTCTGGTATTTCCTATACCGGTTTCAAACACCCCAGTTAGTGTCATCTTCAGTAGGATTTTAAATGTCGTTTGTCTTGTTAATGAAAACTGTTTTTTATATATGTGAATATTTATAGTTTCTACAGAATAAATTTTGACAGTTTCCAACACTACAATTCTATTTCTAGCAATCTCAACCTCACCTCATACTTTCTTTCAACTTTTTTGTCTCTTACATTATTTCGCAAAGGTTACCAACATGATCTGGAATTGCAGACACAAATGAAGGAATTTGCACTTTCTGTTTCGGAGACGTGCCTAATGGCGACATATTTTGTCAGTAATTTTATTTGATTTTTTCTGTAAGTACAGATCGAGCACGGGCTCTAATTATATTTGTTATAAGGGTTCAAGTTGAAAAAATGCAGAAGAAAAATTGAATTTCTAAAAATTATAGACATTTCTGGTATTTCCTATACCGGTTTCAAACACCCCAGTTAGTGTCATCTTCAGTAGGATTTTAAATGTCGTTTGTCTTGTTAATGAAAACTGTTTTTTATATATGTGAATATTTATAGTTTCTACAGAATAAATTTTGACAGTTTCCAACACTACAATTCTATTTCTAGCAATCTCAACCTCACCTCATACTTTCTTTCAACTTTTTTGTCTCTTACATTATTTCGCAAAGGTTACCAACATGATCTGGAATTGCAGACACAAATGAAGGAATTTGCACTTTCTGTTTCGGAGACGTGCCTAATGGCGACATATTTTGTCAGTAATTTTATTTGATTTTTTCTGTAAGTACAGATCGAGCACGGGCTCTAATTATATTTGTTATAAGGGTTCAAGTTGAAAAAATGCAGAAGAAAAATTGAATTTCTAAAAATTATAGACATTTCTGGTATTTCCTATACCGGTTTCAAACACCCCAGTTAGTGTCATCTTCAGTAGGATTTTAAATGTCGTTTGTCTTGTTAATGAAAACTATGTTTAACTAAAGATAAGAAATTATTAAAAAAAACCTTGATACATTTTTCCCCTTTTGTAACCTTTTATTTTTTTCATATAATAAAAACGTTAAAAAGCAAATAATAATACATACGTCACTATTTACAAAATGATAAGAATTTTTGTTATTTACTTTTGCTTAAAATATAAATATTACGTTCCTTAACTAAAAATACCGGGAAATATACAATTCTCTACTGAAATATGTAATTGTATAAACAGTTATTGTATTTTGCTGATTTTCTAGGTTATCGTATTGTTAATAATTTTTTGTTGTTTCCCCAATTACGTGCCTTTTAAAATTGAATCATCATTTATTAAACACATGTGTTAAATACTTATTCATAGATTTCCTTTTTTCATAAGTTCTAACTTTTTTTTAAATAGTTTAATTAAATTTCAAATTGTTTGTTATAAAGTGGGCGGACATTTAGGTTAGTGAGAATGACGCCAATCCCGAAAATCAAAAAATTTTTGGAAATGCCATCCATAGAGGCCAATGTTGGGCCATTATGATTCTTGCTATTTTTTTCCTTCGTTTTCCTCAATCAATTTTTTGTTTCCCAAAAACGCCTATTTTCGTTTCCTACTTCGACGCTTTAATGAATGACATTAGTAGCCAAAGGTTTATACGTTGTAGGTACTGAAGATTCTTAAAAACATAAGAACCGAAACATTTAAATTAGGGTAATGCCATCTGCAAGTGTAGTTTGACATTACCCCGATTCTTACCATGTGTTTTACGAGTTTATTATGAACCGTGATAAGGTCTATCAACGATCTTAGCTGTCTTTTTTCCATATCCAGAAGAATTTTATTGATACCTTGCTTTTTTTCGTCTCATAGGATTTTCGTCAGTATGCTATCACCCAGTAAAAACTTGGTAATAAGTCCCCATTACCGCCTGCATTCTATGTAATGAGGGCTCGTTACCTGCTCGATTACTTCTTGTTAACAAATAATGAGTTACCTAATACAAAACCGGTTACATCTTGTTAATAAATAATGAGTTACCGATAACCTGATACAGAACAGGTTACTGGTAAATACGATTTAAAATATCTGATAAGTTGTCCAAATAATTTTTTTTAATGAAATTAAAAAAATGCTTAAGAAAATTTAGAAAGAACTTGCACATTTAGCTTAAAAAAGATTAACATTTATCTATTTTTTCTAATAAAACTCTGTTAACAGAAACCCGAGTAAAAATAATTTAATATGATCTTATATACTTTTATATAGTCATATTATTTGATATATGATCATGTGTGACACTATGTATTGCAAGATAAATTTATACAATAAATTTTGATGTGGAATTTTTTTAAGATATCGCCATACATAACTATATGTTGTAACATCTGGTCCCATGCATCATTTAAAATTTCTAAGTGTTTTATATAAAATTTTATATGCCTCCATTATTTTTTAATTTTTTTAAAGGTTTTCCAAGAACATATTTTTGTCGTAAATATTTTCAAAGTGTTTTATATAAAATTTCATATGACTTTATATTTTTTTATTTTTCTAAGATTTTTCCAAGCACCACTTTTTTATCACGAATATTTTCTAAGTGTTTTATATAAAATTTTATATGACTCCATCTTTTAAATTTTTTCTAAGTTTTTTTCAAGGAACATTTTTTTTATCGCAAATATTTTCTAAGTGTTTTTTATAAAATTTTATATAACTCCATTTTTTTAAATTTTTCTAAGTTTTTTCCAAGGACAAATTTTTTTGAAAATATTTTCTAAGTGTTTTATATAAAATTTAACATGACTCCATTTTTTGAAATTTTTCTAAGTTTTTTTCACAGAACCCCAGCAAAACTTGCATGACTTCCAGAACTAGTGCTGGAGTACTTCTTTTTTGCTCGACTAGTTCTCTATCTCGTTCTCAGAGTCATGATTTTTGTTTGAAATTGTCACCCTCAGAACTAGTTCTAGGGAAGTAGTCTAGGAACAATCACCCCTCCTATGGAACGGTTCCATCACTACTTCTAGAACCAGTTCTTTATCCCATTCTATAACCCATGATTTTTCTTTGAAATTGTCACGACAGGAACTACTTCCAAGAAGCTATTGTGGCACTACACCATTTCCAATTTTAATTCAGAAAATACAAATTATATTTCAAAATTTTCCAATTATATTTCAGAAATTTCCAATTATATTTCAAAAATTTCCAATTATATTTCAAAAATTTCCAATTATATTTCAGAAATTTCCATTTATATTTCAAAAATTTCCAATTATAATTCAAAAATTTCTAAATATAATTCAAAAATTTCCAATTATAATTCATAAATTTCCATTTATAATTCAAAAAATTCCAATTATATTTCAAAAATTTCCATTTATATTTCAGAAATTTCCATTTATATTTCAAAACTTTCCATTTATATTTCAGAAATTTCCATTTATATTTCAGAATTTTCCATTTATATTTCAGAAATTTCCATTTATAATTCAGAAATTTCCAATTGTATTTCAGAAATTTCCATTTGTATTTCAAAATTTTCTAAATGCTTTTCAGAAAATTCCATTTGTATTTCAAAAATTTCCATTTGTATTTCAAAATTTTCCAAATGTTTTTCAGAAAATTCCATTTATATTTCAAAAATTTCCAATTATATTTCAATATTTTCCAATTGTATTTCAAAAATTTCCATTTGTATTTCAAAATTTTCCAAATGCTTTTCAGAAAATTCCATTTGTATTTCAAAAATTTCCATTTGTATTTCAAAATTTTCCAAATGCTTTTCAGAAAATTCCAATTGTATTTCAAAAATTTCTATTTATATTTCAAAATTTTCCAAATGCTTTTCAGAAAATTTCAATTGTAATTCAAAAGTTTCCATTTATATTTCAAAATTATCCATTTATATTTAAGAAAATACAAATTGTATTTCAAAAACTTTCTAAATAAATTTAAAAAATTGTAAGTGTAGTTCCCTACACTTTGTAGTTATTATAAGTTCATTATAATTCATGATAAATTATCAAAACTTTCAGAAAAACTTAGTCTTCCTTTGTGGAGGATTGTGGAGGATAATGAGAAACTTGAAAAAAATACAACAAAACCGATAAGAATTAAGAAAACCCTTTATTTGTGTTCCCTTCGAGACATTTAGTGACATTGCTAAAAAAAATCGTATATAAAAGAGACAATTATAAGGTTGGAGTGTCTCTGCTTATCGGTTTTATAGGGACTTTAGAGGTTCAAAAATATGTCAAAAGTTGCAAAACGCATAAACTTGTAAAAAATTTTAAATATATTAGAAGTTTCTGGCAAATCGGTTTATAAGGGTTAGAATAACTTCCCTTGTAAGATACGTTTATATACATATGTATGAATACTTTTGTAGATGCATTTTCATTATTTCTGGTAAGTTAAGAAAAATGTTTAAAACTTTCTTTTGAAAAATATTGATGGTGTATAGCAATGGTTCCCAACCTTTGATTCTCGCCCCACTGGGGGGCAATTTGAAGGTTTCAGGGGGGCAACGACCAATTTTTCAAAAAAATTTTTTAGTCAAATTAACTACAAAAACCTTTTTTTGGCAAAATTAACTACAAAAATATTGTTTATTGCTTAAAATTTTAACTAAAAACTTAGTTTAAATGCTTATTTTGCAAAAACTTTGCTTAACCAGCAGTACTTTTTCACTAGAAACTCAAAGTAGAAAAATTTACAAATTTTGCTTGAGTGTAGGGGGGACAAGTTAATTTTTTAAACTTAAAAGTGGGGCGTGGCATAAAAAAGGTTGGGAACCATTGGTGTATAGGGTTCCGGATAGTCTGATAGTTTCTATAATATTTGTATCATAAAAAATACACTTATAATTTTCTTAATAAAATTATAAACTTTTTGAAATACAATTTGTATTTTCTTAAATATAAATGGAAAATTTTGAAATATAAATGGAAACTTTTGAATTACAATTGGAATTTTCTGAAAAGCATTTGGAAAATTTTGAAATATAAATAGAAATTTTTTAAATACAATTGGAATTTTCTGAAAAGCATTTGGAAAATTTTGAAATACAAATGGAAATTTTTGAAATACAAATGGAATTTTCTGAAAAGCATTTGGAAAATTTTGAAATACAAATGGAAATTTTTGAAATACAATTGGAAAATTTTGAAATATAATTGGAAATTTTTGAAATATAAATGGAATTTTCTGAAAAGCATTTGGAAAATTTTGAAATACAAATGGAAATTTTTGAAATACAAATGGAATTTTCTGAAAAGCATTTAGAAAATTTTGAAATACAAATGGATATTTCTGAAATACAATTGGAAATTTCTGAATTATAAATGGAAATTTCTGAAATATAAATGGAAAATTCTGAAATATAAATGGAAATTTCTGAAATATAAATGGAAAGTTTTGAAATATAAATGGAAATTTCTGAAATATAAATGGAAATTTTTGAAATATAATTGGAATTTTTTGAATTATAAATGGAAATTTTTGAATTATAATTGGAAATTTTTGAATTATATTTAGAAATTTTTGAATTATAATTGGAAATTTTTGAAATATAAATGGAAATTTCTGAAATATAATTGGAAATTTTTGAAATATAATTGGAAATTTTTGAAATATAATTGGAAATTTCTGAAATATAATTGGAAAATTTTGAAATATAATTTGTATTTTCTGAATTAAAATTGGAAATGGTGTAGTTCTCTATCTCGTTCTCAGAGTCATGATTTTTGTTTGAAATTGTCACCATCAGAACTAGTTCTAGGAAAGTAGTCTAGGAACCCATGTATGAAACGGTTCTTTAAGTCATTCTAGAACCAATTCTTTATCCCATTCTTTAACCCATGATTTTTGTTTGAAATTGTCACCATCAGAACTAGTTCTAGGGAAGCAGTCTAGGAACATTTTGTAATTTTTTTTTTTTGCAAAAAAAAAACATTTTTGAATTATTTTTTGTTGAAAATATAACGCAATATCAGCACTTTACTGAACAAAAATTAGTAGTATTTTTTGTTTTTTTAGTCCTTAATGCAATAAGAAATTATCTAGAAGGAGAATAAGGGATTTTTGAAAAAAAAATATTGTAGGGACCAAAAAATATACGATTATATGCTTAGTTGGATAACTCAAATTGCTTACTATTTTTGCTACAATTGGAAAGTTTTGTTTACATTTTGTAATAAAAAATTCCAGCTGTAGTAAATAAAGTAGTTTATTGCAGATTGTAGTAAGGTAATTGAATGGATCTATAAAAACCTATTTGCACTAATGCCCCAATACTAAATAATACCAAACAAATTACCCAATACTTATAATTTTTTTAGCCCCTCCCCAGTAAAAACTTGGTAATAAGTCCCCATTACCGCCTGCATTCTATGTAATGAGGGCTCGTTACCTGCTCGATTACTTCTTGTTAACAAATAATGAGTTACCGATAGCCTAATACAAAACCGGTTACATCTTGTTAATAAATAATGAGTTACCGATAACCCGATACAGAACAGGTTACTGGTAAATACGATTTTAAATATCTGATAAGTTGTCTAAATATTTTTTTTAATGAAATTAAAAAAATGCTAAAGAAAATTTAGAAATAACTTGCACATTTAGCTTAAAAAAGATTAACATTTATCTACTTTTTCTAATAAAACTCTGTTAACAGAAATTCAAATTCAGGAATCCTGATTAAAATTGGGACAAGGAAAAAAAAAGTTTAGAAAACCAAATTGATATTCAGAAAACTGGATCTAGCTGACACTTGATCGTGATTTATGAGCCTTAATTAGTCTTTACATAACTTCTATTGAAGTTTTCTGATTTTAATTGGCTTTTTCTAAATTGTTATTGTTTTTTCTAGAAATTTTGTGGTGTTCTCCAAATTTTAATTTAACTTTTTTTTGCCTTGTTGTTTAAAGTATGTTAAAAGTCGGTAAAAAACCATCACAGACAGTATTTCCCTTAAAACCTAACTCACTCTTATATAGACTTAAGTTGGTGTTTAATGCGGTTTCCATTGGCTGATCAGCAGTCGCTTCTGTATATTTGTTGTTGGTAATGTCCTAAGTAGCCAAATGTCCCTTTCTACGAGGTTCCAAGATATATTTTCGGACCTGTAATATTTGAATTTTACAATCAAACATTTGGAGGAAAGGATATCAACGTAAACATTGGTTCCGTTGGCACATTGGATCTTTTCCATTTCCACATTTGCCCGCTTGGTTGCTCTTGAAATAAACGCGTTCAACATGAACTTGTTGAATTTCACATTGGCGGAAGTTGCCTCAAGTTAAAAATTTATTAAAATCAAAAGCTGTTATTTGGTAGCATTTTTGTAAGGAGTGGGAAACGAGTTATTTTTGAGCAACTGGTAGCTACTTATTTTTGGGACTAATGTATGCTGTTATTTGGTAGCATTTTTGTAAGTAGTGGGTAACGAGTTATTTTTGGGCTACTAGTAGCTTATTATTTGTGGTACTAATGTATGTAGTTTTTCAGTAGCATTCTCGTAAGCGAGTGGGTATGCGGTCATTACTCCAATGACATCGCCATGTTAAAATAATGAGTATTTCACCAACATAGTAACTAGCTACCACCATCTATTTAAAGGCGAAAACCTCATTACTTGGTAATAGAAGTTTTTACTGGGTCTGTACATATTTCAAAAGGTTTGACTTTTTCCAAATAAAAGATGCAACAGAGAAATGCGTAATCAAATATTTATTTTTTTCTTTTTTGAAAAAAATTATAAGTTTTTGAAACAGCTTCTAAGATGTTATTTGAGAACCAGTATTTGTTTCATGGAAGTGGTGCAGAAGTCATGTACGACTAGTTCCAAATCACTAGTTCCCAAACTACTCCAAAAAAGCTCTTTGGAATCAAAATATTACCCTTTTGGATCACTTCTAGAACTAGTTGTGACACCACTAGTTCCAGGATGCTCTTTGAGAACCTATCGTGACAAGCTTTGAAGTACTTCTAGAACTAGTTATTTTTGAACGACTCCGAAAAGTTTTGCTGGGACAACTTATTTTTATTATTTTAATTTTTCAACTTTTTATTTAAAACTAAAAAAAACATCCGATTTATAAAATTGTATAAATTTTAATATAATTGGATATAATTTTATATCGTTGGATTAGACCAAAACTCGTATCAAAGTCGATATAAAGTTATATAAACTGATATTATTAGATATTATTCGATCAAATCTTATGAAACCATTTTTCGTATAAGATTATATCAAGACACGAACCCATATTAAATTATATATTGTGTCATATCAATTTTTTTACTCGGGAATTTAAATTCAGGAATTCTGATTAAAATTGGGACAAGGCAAAAAAAAGTTTAGAAAACCAAATTGATATTCAGAAAACTGGATCTAGCTGACACTTGATCGTGATTTATGAGCCTTAATTAGTCTTTACATAACTTCTATTGAAGTTTTCTGGATTTTAATTGGCTTTGTCTAAATTGTTATTGTTTTTTCTATAAATTTTGTGTTGTTCTCCAAATTTTAATTTAACTTTTTTTTGCCTTGTTGTTTAAAGTATGTTAAAGCCGGTAAAAAGGTAAAAAACCATCACAGACAGAATTTCCCTTAAAACCTAACTCACTCTTATATAGACTTATAAGAAAGATGGTGTTTAATGCGGTTTCCATTGGCTGAGCAGCAGTGGCTTCTGTATATTTGTTATTGGTAATGTCCTAAGTAGCCAAATGTCCCTTTCTACGAGGTTCCAAGATATATTTTCGGTCCTGTAATATTTGAATTTTACAATCAAACATTTGAAGGGAATGATATCAACGTAAACATTGGTTCCGTTGGTACATTGGATCTTTTCCATTTCCACATTTGCCCGCTTGGTTGCTCTTGAAATAAACACGTTCAACATGAACTTGTTCAATTTCATATTGGCGGAAGTTGCCCCAAGTTAAAAATTTATTAAAACAATCAAAAGCTGTTATTTTGTAGCATTTTTGTAAGGAGTGGGAAACGAGTTATTTTTGAGCAACTGGTAGCTACTTATTTTTGGGACTAATGCATGCTGTTATTTGGTAGCATTTTTGTAAGTAGTGGGTAACGAGTTATTTTTGGGCTACTAGTAGCTTATTATTTGTGGTACTAATGTATGTAGTTTTTCAGTAGCATTCTCGTAAGCGAGTGGGTATGCGGTCATTACTCCAATGACATCGCCATGTTAAAATAATGAGTGTTTCACCAACATAGTAACTAGCTACCACCATCAATTTAAAGGCGAAAACCTCATTACTTGGCAATAGAAGTTTTTACTGGGCATTTAATAGCGTTTAACTAAGGAGTGAGATCATAAAACTGTTAACACACATAAAGTTAAAACAGAAAATACAAACCAATAAATTTTAAGACTTCAAACCAAATTCGAAAAATAAGTGAGAGTGGTAGAAAAATTTCCTCAACAGCGAGCTCATGTATATTAGAAGACTTGTGCATGCCTTCGGAAAGATTACTCTAGCCTGAGGTCACATTCTTTGTCTTATCATATCGATGATATTGTAAAAGAAACAACTTTCAAGAATTTAATGTATGGCTTTTAATTTTAAACCGATTACCATCTGACCATCCCTATCAAAACAAACATACCATCACATATAGATTTGTCTTACAACCCGTATTTATAAGGGTGGAGCAACTATAATTTTCTTTTTTGTTTTAAATTCAGAAAACTTTTTTTTTTTTTTTTGATAACTGCACTATTAATTTTTGTTTAAGGTATATCGTCGAACTATATTCAATAAATGCCAACTCGAAAAAGCTTACTGTTCAGGAGAGCTAAAAAACTAGTTATTTCGCATATTATTGCAAAAATAAACAATGTACCTTCCACAAGATGGTTTAAATATTCTAAACAATTTTTACCTATGCAAAAATTTTCATATTTTGCACTTGTTCGCGTATTTTTCAGAGATGGCATTTATTACTATATCAAAAAACAAATATTTTTTTAGAGTTGGCATATTTTGTCGGAAAATAAAAATAAATTTTTTTTGGAAAAATTTTTAATTTTTTTTTTTTTTTTGGTTTTTGTTAACCTTAGTACGGTAATTGCAAAAACTGAACAAAAAATTAAAAATCTTTGCATATTTTTAAAAGTTACTAGCTCCGAAAGCCTTTTAATCTCAGGGTGGTCAAATTTGGCATTCTGTAACTCACGCTGTATTGCAAAAGGGTCACTCCAAACTAGCTATTTTGAAAGCTTATATCATTGACTTTATTTGCCCCATTCATTATGTTTCAATCTGATAAATAATTTGAAAGTTACATAAATATAAGCAATTTTTTTTTTTGCAAACACTATTTACCGATATTTTCAAAATGGCAATATCTCGAGAACCAGTCATTAGATATCAAAATCTTTACAAGATTCGTGTTTAGCATGGCAAATGCAATAAGATATGTGGTCTATTTTTTTTTTAAAAATTTTTTGAAAAATTTTTGGAAATTTACAATGGGAGTTGGCATTTATTTCCACCAAAAAAATATGTACTTTGAGTTAGCAGAATAACAAAAATGGATGTAAAACGACAACAAATTATTTTTTTGCTCTGAAATTTTTATGGCAGATAGGTATTACATAGGGGAGCTATTTGCCATCGGAAACTCATTTCCGTCAAATTTGAGTTGGCATATTTTGAATATAGGTTCACGATATATTGTTTTGGAATTTAAAATAAATTTAAGAAAATATGGTTTTCAATTATAAAGTAAGCTGTTTTATAGGAAGGTACGCTTATAATAATAAAAAAAATAATTACAATTTAAACACAAGTTCGTTAAAACTTCATTAAAACAAAACAATTGAATGCCAGATCAGTGACTCAAGTTTAAATTCACATAATAGAAAATTGTGTGAAAAATGTTCACTTCAGCTGACGCATAATATGTCGTATGTACCAAAGCCACAAAATACGATAAAGTAGTTTTAGACAGTGCACTGCATTTATTTGGAAACATTTCTAATCAAGGCAATTTACTGTCTTAAAACTGATTAAGTGTAGTTTGGCCATTACTACACCATTTTAAGTTGTATTTCAGAAATTATCAATTGTATTTCAGAAATTATCAATTGTATTTCAGTATTTATCAATTGTATTTGAGAAGTTATCCATTGTATTTCAGTATTTATCAATTGTATTTAAGAAATTAACAATTGTATTTCAGAAGTTATCAAGTGTATTTCAGAACTTGTCAAATGTATTTCAGAGATAATCAATTGCAGAGCTTTTCTTTGGGCATTGAGAATAATTTGAGATGCAACTGCATTGCCTATGATCTAGGGTGAAAAAAAAAAACGAAAATTCGAAGATTATACTTGTAATTCAAATACTTCATTTTTAATTTTAATATTTCATTTGTCATTGATCATTTACAAATTACAATTAGAATCTTATTTGATTTTTTCTGTAAGTACAGATCGAGCATGGGCTCTAATTATATTTGTTATAAGGGTTCAAGTTGAAAAAATGCAGAAGAAAAATTGAATTTCTAAAAATTATAGACATTTCTGGTATTTCCTATACCGGTTTCAAACACCCCAGTTAGTGTCATCATCAATAGGATTTTAAATGCCGGTTTGTCTTGTTAATGAAAACTGTTTTTTATATATGTGAATATTTATAGTTTCTACAGAATAAATTTTGACAGAATCTTCGAATTGAAATTTTTGAATTACAATTGATCTTTTGAATTAAAATTTATCTTTTGCGAATTAAAATTGATATTTCACGAATTACAATTGATGTTTTACGAATTACAATTGATCTTTTACGAATTACAATTGATGTTTTGCGAATCACAATTTGAATCTTCTAATTGCAAGTGGTATCTTTGAATAACAAATATAATCTTCGAGTTACAAATAGAAACTTCTAATAACAATAGATATTTTGGGAATAACATATCGTCGAACTATATTCAATAAATGCCAACTCGAAAAAGCTTACTGTTCAGGAGAGCTAAAAAACTAGTTAATTCGCATATTATTGCAAAAATAAACAATGTACTTTCCACAAGATGGTTTAAATATTCTAAACAAGTTTTACCTGTGCAAAAATTTTCATATTTTGCACTTGTTTGCGTATTTTTCAGAGATGGCATTTATTACTATATCAAAAAACAAATATTTTTTTAGAGTTGGCATATTTTGTCGGAAAATAAAAATAATTTTTTTTTGGAAAAATTAAAAAAAAATTTTTTTTTTTGGTTTTTGTTATCCTTAGTACGGTAATTGCAAAAACTGAACAAAAAATTAAAAATCTTTGCATATTTTTAAAAGTTACTAGCTCCGAAAGCCTTTCCATCTCAGGGTGGTCAACTTTGGCACTCTGTAACACACGCTGTATTGCAATAGGGTCACTCCAAACTAGCTATTTTGAAAGCTTATATCATTGACTTTATTTGCCCCATTCATAATGTTTCAATCTGATAAATAGTTTGAAAGTTACATCTATATAAGCAATTTTTTTTTTTGCAAACATTATTTACCAATATTTTCAAAATGGCAATATCTCGAGAACCAGTCATTAGATATCAAAATCTTTACAAGATTCGTGTTTAGCATGGCAAATGCAATAAGATATATGGTCTAATTTTTTTTAAAAAATTTTTTGAAAATTTTTTGGAAATTTACAATGGGAGTTGGCATTTATTTCCACTAAAAAAATATGTACTTTGAGTTAGCAGAATAACAAAAACGGATGTAAAACGACAAAAAACTATTTTTTTGCTCTGAAATTTTTATGGCAGATAGGTATTACATAGGGGAGCTATTTGCCATCGGAAACTCATTTCCGTCAAATTTGAGTTGGCATATTTTGAATATAGGTTCACGATATGAAATTATCATATGATATACTTTTCTTGTAGTATAGTCCATGTGAATTTGGAAAATATTGTATGTATACACACAATGATTCCAGCAAATAGCACCACTGCACTATGGTCCCAAATGGATTTTTTTGGCATAAATTAAAAAAATGAAGCAAGGTCACTTGGATTAATTCTGGGATGATTTTTATTTCTTAGCGCAATCAAAAATCGATTGTCAAAAAAAAAAACTTTTTTTGGAAAATTTTTTTTTTAAAAATTTTTTTTTTTTTTATTTAAGTGTAATATTGATTTCACTCCGGTTTTATTATACGTCTTAAAACTTTCAACTTTGAAAGCCTAGCAAACTGAAAGTATTGGCACCAAATTTTTTTCATTATACTTTCTTGATAGCTTATAGTGTTGACATTAAGGAAATGTATAAGCTTTTTAAAATTTGTTAAATTTTATTTTTTTAATTTCTGCCAAAAAAAATGGATTTGGAACCATAGTGCACTGGACAATATCTAATGGAAATAATTTTCTTTTTGCTTTCAAAAACAACCAACAAAATAACAGACAAGTATCATTAATAGAAGAAAATAGAAAACAAATGAATTTTATAAAGAGGTGAATAACAAATAACAGCAGGTAGTTTTTAATTTTCCAAAAGTTTCCCTTTTTCTCATTAATTACACTTTATAAGTGAATTAAAAAAAAACTGTTCATTTTTATTTACACTTCAATGATTTTAATAATTTTTCCCACATTTCTTCGCTTCCGAAAAATAATCCTTACTCTTTCATTATCTCTTTACTGCCAAACAACCAACCCTCTTCTGCGGGTTTACACAAACAAATATTCATGCATTTTTTTGTTCGTTCCTCTTCTTACTACGCTATTTGTTTTTATGCAATCTCTGGGAATGTCTTTTGACTCTTAAAGAATGTTGTTGCTGTCATCAGTGTCTTAAATTTATGGTTGATATTGCTTTTAAATTATTAAGTATTAGGGAAGTTCAGAATGTTAACAAGATCACAGTAGTATTTAAAAACGGAAGTGTCGTTGAAAACCCTATAAAATATTTAAAAAACCAAAACCCACAAATACCCGTTGGTAATTTCAGTCTACCAATACCAAAGTTATTTATAGAAACTCTGAAAAACTTAAATGAAATGTTTTTTTTTTTGCAATCCCAATATGCTATCCAACACGTCTAACACTGCTCACAACCCATGTGAGTGCACAATAGGGTGGGTCGTTTTGCCACTTTTTTGTCGGATCGAAACGCTATACCCTGCAAAAGTTATCTACCCAGATGGGTATTACAGATGTGAATTTTTTTGGAAATCGGTTAATATCTTCTGCTCTCAGAATGGGCTCAAAGTTTCGAAATTTTGGCTAAAAATCCCAAAATGCCAATTATTGAGGCTCGAAAAGCGGTTATTTTTTTTTGTAAAGATATGTTATTTTAAACGTAAACTCCATCTTAGGCATCAAAATGCAGTTTTAACCTCTCCCGGAGGTCCAGGGAATACCCCCGATATCCAAGGAGGATGTGAATTTCGGCTAAAAATACCCTAATTGATAATTATTGTGGTTCGAAAAAGTGGCATAATTTTTAGGTATAAATATGTTATTTTAGACGTTAAATCCTTTTTAGGCATCAATATGCAATTTTAAGCTGTTTCGGAAATCCAGGGAATACACCCGATATCCTAAGTGGGAGGTGAGTTTCCAAAATTGTAAAAAATTCAAGTCAAGATAAAGTGTCATTATATATGGTAAATGTTATTTTAACGATACCTCCCCACCCTCAATATCAGGAAAAATTGTCACAAATTAAGATTTGAATTTAAATTTTGTTGGAGCTTGTTTAGAAATTTAATCCGATTTTATTATGCCATCCCTTGCGTTTCTGTCGCACACTCTAGATATTGCTTCAGATACTAATTTCACTGTTCGTTCGACTGAAACTGAATGGCACGGAAACTGTGTTTTCAGGAAGTGAAAGTTTGTCAATAAGCTATTTATTTGATACCGTCCTTAAAACGGATGGTACTGTGTTAGAAACATCAGTAATTTCCCGTAATCAGTGGCCTTAAAATTTAGCTTTGGAATAATATTGTAGCGAATGAACTGATAACGATTCCCTGTTTGTTCTTCTTGAGTACTAAGAATTCTTTTTGGTGCATCTTGACGGACAGCAAGTCTGTCGACTGTCATCATCGCGAGAAGAATATTTTGGGGCAGTGCAAAGAACGCATTGGTTTGAATGGATGAATGAACTACAGCTTTTATTTTTACTTTGAGCCAACACTCAGGGAATGCCCCCTACTAATGCAATGCATTGTGTTGGTATTAGGAAAATATGTTATGAGGAGAAGGAAAGAGGGAGTAGTGTTTGTGGACATTTAATTTGGACTTTTCTAAATTATAGCCTACTGGAAAGATTTTTGCCGGGAGTTTATTCCACATTTTAGTTCGACCGAGAAACGAATTTTCTCTATTTGGTGTTTCTTTGGTCAATATCGTGATCTACAAATTGTCTCAAAAACATGACGAGAACCATCAGCAATGGAATGATGTGTACTAATTCTGAGTTGCATCATAGACTTGAGGTATGAGCTTAACTATTTCTATGAGTTCCTTGCTTTGCAGTTGTCAACCTACGAGCCTTGTTCAATTTTCCAGGAATCATGGCAGCAAGAACCTCCGAGCATTCTGTCGAATCAATAGCTTTAGCTAAAAGACACAAGTATTTGAAGTCCTTACCGAGTTTTTTAAGCTCTTCGGAACTGTGATAAGGAAGATCACATTTAATTGCTATAAATGACACCACAGGACGTTTTTCACATCCGGGTAATTTTTAACCTATAGGACCTGTGTAAAAATTGGGACCTGATGTTTGGCCTTCGATATGCTTAAAGAGTACTCGCAATGGTACTTCGATAAAATGCAAAAGGCAACCTGCCCATTGCATGGATTTTCGTATTAATTCTTCTAATTTTCGAAGAATTCTACCTCTATGGAAAATATAACTTTTAAAATATTCTCTTTACTCCACTAGATTTATTTACCATATAAATATTTTATGATAACCTCTAGCCAAACAAAATTAAAAGATATAAATATATCTAGCTTGAAATATCTCCCATATACTCACTTATCGATTTTGACAAGCCCGGCCTTTGAGTTGATTCTCGGCGAGAACTATAAAATTATCAATGTTCCATATAACCAAAAATGGCTTTGAAAGATTAAAAAAATGCCCAAACTTCCATCTTTCTCAGATCCTTAATAATTGATATTTAATGCATAAATGTGAGATGACGTTTAAAATAACACATCTTTACACAAACAAAATGCCACTTTTCGAACCTCAATAATTGTCAATTTGGTTATTGTAAGCCGCAATTCACTTCTCTTTTGGATATCGGGGGTATTCCCTGGATTTCCGACAGGGATTAAAATTGAATTTTGATGCCTTAAAGGGATTTAACGTCTAAAATAACATATTTGTACCCAAAAATTATGCCACTTTTTCGAACCACAATAATTATCAATTGGGGTATTTTTAGTCGAAATTCACATCCTCTTTGGATATCGGGGGTATTCCCTGGACCACCAGGAGGGATTAAAACTGCATTTTGATGCCTAAAATGGAGTTAACGTTTAAAATAACATATCTTTACCAAAAAAAAATAACCGCTTTTTCGAGCCTCAATAATTGGCATTTTGGGATTTTTAGCCGAAATTTCGAAACTTTGAGCCCATTCTAAGAGCAGAAGATATCAACCGATTTCCCAAAAAATTCACATCTGTAATACCCATCTGGGTAGACAACTTTTGCCGGGTATAGCGTTCCGATTCGACAAAAAAGTGGCAAAACGACCCACCCTAGTGCACAAACCATAATGTCAGATATGATATACCTACAGGGCCCCCGGAAACTTCCAAAATCATGGAAGCCATAGTATGCCTAAAAAACAACAAAGCTCCTGGCCCCGATAATATTCCTCCTGAGTTTCTCAAAGCATCTCCAGAAATTAGCGCTAAACTTATTTACCCTATGATCAATAACTTTTGGATAAATAATGCACTGTGTGACGAGTTAAAAGAAGGGCTTATAATCAACATACCCAAAAAAGGCGACCTATCGCAATGCAAGAACTGGCGTGGTATTACCCTAATCAATATCGTAAACAAGGTCATATCTCAAATTATAAATAAAAGGCTACTAATCGCGTTCGATCCTTTTCTGCGCAACGAGCAGGCTGGATTTCGTCCCAATAAATCTTGTATCGACCACATAAATAGTCTCCGTATCATAGTCGAGCAATCCGTTGAATGGAGGACCCCGCTTTACTTGATCTTCATTGACTACGAGAAAACATTTGATACCCTATCCCACTCAGCTATATGGAACGCACTAGCATGCAAAGGTACCCCCACAGAGATCATTGATATCATTAAAGCTCTTTATTACAATGCAAGCTGTCTTATTCTCCACGAGGGCAGTGTTAGTCACTCATTTCCAATTAAAACCGGGGTTAGACAAGGCTGTGTCCTGTCACCTCTTCTATTTAATATAGTCTTGGACAACATAATGAGGAAAGCATCAAGTGAGCAGAGGGGAATTACATGGGGTTTCAATAGACGGTTAGAAGATCTCGAATATGCTGACGATATTTGTCTATTATCCCACAATTTCAATGACATGCAGGCCAAGCTTAATGAAGTACAGACTGAAGCAGCTAAAACTGGCCTAAAAATTAATATTGCCAAAACTAAGGTAATGAGGATAAATACGTTAAACAACAGAGCATTCGCTATAAATGAGCAGATACTCGAGGATGTCACAACATTTTGCTATCTTGGCAGCCTGCTAACTGTAACTGGAGGCTCCGGGGACGATGTCAAAAACCGTATCAGAGCCGGTAAACAAGCATTTGGCTTACTGAACCCCATTTGGCGATCAACTCAAATATCGAAAAGAACCAAACTGAGCATATTCAACGCTTGCGTAAAATCAACTCTTCTCTATGGTTGTGAATCATGGAATGCAACGCAGACAGATATTAACTCCATACAAGTATTCATAAATCGCTGTCTGCGGCGAATACTAAGAATATTTTGGCCAGTCACCATATCTAATGAAAGACTATGGATCCAAACTAACCAAACTCCTATTTATTTGGAAATACGGAGAAGAAAATGGCGTTGGCTGGGGCATACTTTGCGAAAGCCAAATGATGATATAACAAAGAATGCTATCGAATGGAACCCGCAGGGTAGCCGGCGCAGAGGCAGACCATCGCATACCTGGCGTCGCCAAATTGAAATTGAAACTGGCAACCATAATTTGAGCTGGAATGAAATAAAATCCTTAGCATCGGACAGATCCAAATGGAATGAATTTGTTATGGCCCTATGATCCTTATAGGAACAACGGGAACTTATATATATATATATAATAAACCAAATAACGATAAGTGATAGCGAAAATAATATCACCTTTATGATACCGATTGCGGTATCACCTGAAATTAAAATTATGATACCATTTTCGAATTTTGGGTAATTTTGCTATCGTCAATCATGGAAATTTCAATAGCGAAAACGATTTTCATATTGAAACGATATCGTTATTGCCTGCAATAACGATCGTTATATTGATAAATTCTCGAAAATGGCGTTTTTTCGTAAATGACTGGAATTATCGATAGCGAAAAACGATATCATATTTTTATGGAAAAACGATATCATTAGGAAAGGTACATTAATAACGAAAACACTATCGTTAAGTAAAGGTACATTAAGAATGAAAACACTATTGTTTTCGTATAAAATTTGATAATTAGGTGATGTTGCCTCCATATCATAACGGTATCATTTGGTTTATTGGGATAATACCTAATTTAAAAACCCAATTATCTCTAAACCTTAATATTAACAAACTAAATATTTATACATATTTTTGTGTTATTTAAACTTTGACGTCAATTTTTAAAAATATGAAGTCAGCTGTTTTAATTTCTTTCGAATTTGTACTGATAAGAAAATAAAAAAAAAAACTTCTAATTGTCACTAACACAAAATTGATTTGTGTTACAAATATATTTTTTTTTCTTGTTTCTTTCCACATTCCAATAAAAAATACTGAAACTGAAAATGTTCGAAAAATTCCATATCGATACACCGACAAAACATATACCGTTAATATTTTAACAATAGATAGATATATAAACGTAATATAATAAACACATTATAAAAAACTCTTCTCTTATCACTTGACACATGTAGTAGTAGATAATTTAGTTGCATATATTATCTTGATTTAGTTTTTTTTATACCCTCCACTTATAGGGTATATTTAAGTTTGTCATTCCGTTTGTAACTCATCGAAATATTGGTCTGGGACCCCATAAAGTATGTATATTATTGTTCAGTGATCGGTTCATAAACATTCTAGTGATGTTTGTCTGTCTGTCTGTAATGGCCAAAATATTATACTGATATTACTGGAACTTAACATATTTACTGTTGTTGCCCCGAGAAGTTTGGTATTGCATTTCAGCAATATAAGTTCTGCGGTTTAAAAGTTATGAACGAAAATGTAAAGACACCTCGAAAATGTTGGTGCATTCAATATAACCTAAAAATACAAAATGCTTAAATTCTGCTGCTGGTTGACAAATGTGATCAGATTTGAACACCGAATGGTATTTAAACAAATACGAACATTTTTTTTTTCCAAAAAAAAAAAAAAATTGTTTTTTTTAATTTTTTCTTTCTCAAAAGCAATTTTTTTAAAATAATTTTTGCATTGTTAAGGGTATCAATACATTCGGCAAAGCCGAATTAAACTTTTTTACTTGTTTATTTTTCAGTCATAATTTATACTTATTAACATAAATATGTTTTACACAGAAAACTATTTTTAATTTGAACTACATGTCTACAGTTGTTTCTTGTCTAGGCTCTGCTAAATGATTTTTTTAACCTCTTAACGGGATTTTATACAAGTATTGGTAACAATTTTCATAATCATCGTTTATTCGATTCATTTTTGTCAAAGAAGTGTACCAAAACGGATGGGCGGATTACTCAATGAAAAGTTAGCTGCTAACTGCCGATTTAACGGAGCCTTATGTCAAAATTTGAATGAGTAATTTTATAACGGATCATTGAGTAATCCAGTCTATGTAAGCAATTTTTTTTGTAGAAGGGTCATTCTTAGTGAAATCAATCAAAAATAGCTAAAAATTTTCTTGACCCCCTCCGATTTTGATGAAACTTGGTTTAGTTGTAACATTAAGTGATAAGCTGACGCACACTTATTTTCAGCCCTCTAAGTGAACAGTGGCCGAAAATACGGAGGGTCAAAATTTCCCCCAAAATCTCCCAGTCGCGACACTTTACACCTTAAAAACTTAATATCGTTGGTTCTATTATTAGAAAGTTAGAAAGTCCTTTTTTGGTTTGTTTTAAAGCTCATAATATACTCTACAATCCCTACTATAACCAAAAAATTTTAAAAAAAATACGGGTTACCTCCCTCCCACGACCTTAAAATTCGTGATATAGGGAGGAGAAAATTGGGAGGAAGGTATCCCTCGATTTTTTTTTACTTGATAATCTTATAGAGACAGCCCTAAAGAATATATTCTAAAATTTTTATGTTGGGACAACAATGGGATCGTTCAAAATCAAAATTTTTCACAATTTCCCTCAAATTCTCCAAATCGCAACACTCTTGAACCTTAAAAATTTAATATCATAAGTGCTTTTGTAGCTACAGAGCCTATAAGAGTGTCGCGATTTTGGAGATTTTGGTATACTTTCCCCCATTTCCTCCACCCTTTACCACGACCTTTAAATAAGGGGCACCCCTTCCTTATTTTGGAAAATTTTTTGGTTATGGTAGGTATTGTAGAGCGTATTATAAGCTTTAAAACAAACAAAAATGGGCTCTGTAGCTACAATAGCACTTATGATATTAAATTTTTAAGGTTCAAGAGTATTGCGATTTGGAGATTTTGGGGGAAATTGTAAAAAATTTTGATTTTAAGCAAGGATGGGTACCAATTCGATAAAAGTATTGGTATTGGTATTGGTTTTTAAAATTATATTAGTATTGGTATAGGTATTGGTTTTCATTTTTTGTTGAATTGGTATAGGTTTCGGTATTGGTTTTGAATTATTTAGGTATTGGGTATTGGTATTGGTTTTAGCCTCGAATCGGTATCGGTTTTTAATAAGTATTGGTATTTATCTTATATCGGTTTTGGTATTTGTATGCAAAAGGTTTTGTAGTTAATATTAATTAATTTAACGTAAGTCGTCCTTCTGTCCGCCCCACAGTGCACACTGGGGTGAGATGGTAGGTTTTTTGGCCAAAAGTCTCTACAGGTCGTAAATGCTAACCGATTTTTTTGAAATTCAGAATATAAGGTAATAAATAAGTGCCTTGAAAGTTTTTGAAATCGGACCTACAAGGAAACTATTTCAGGGTGGACACTTCATTTTTAATAAAATTTACAGATGCTATAGATGAAACAAATGAAGAGAAACTTGTCTTTTGTTTATGTATTTGAATTAGAGATGGTCTGTGGTCCTGTAATTTGCGTGACTCAAAAAACCACGTGATTCAGGCGTGAGCGATTTTTATTTAAATCACGTGATTATAGAGTGATTTTCATTTTAATTAAGTACTATATTAGGGTAATAAATAAGTGACTTTAAACTTTTTGAAATCGGATCTACAAGGAAACTATTTCAGGGTGGACACTTCATTTTTAACAAAATTTACAGATGTTATACATACACTCTAAAGAACGCATGTAAACTTACTATTATAAATTGGGTAAATATTTGTTGAATAGCACGCATTTTGTGTTAATATAAGCACAAAATGCGTAAAATTCTTTTAAACCAATTTAACACAGCAAATCTATATATATAAAATTGGATGTGTGTATGTATGTGGGTATGTATGTATGTATGTATGTTCCGTATGGACTCGAAAACGGCTGGACCGATCTTGATGAAATTTTCAGGGAATATTCAGAATAGCCCGGCGAGTAATACTGTCAAGTCGGATTTTTGATTTTCCGTCTGTGGGCGGAGGGGCGTGGCAAAATCCAATTTTTGCATTCCACTACTAATGACATCTATATATAAAAAACGGATGGACCGATTTCGATGAAATTTATATCAAATATAGTACTAACTGAGTGCTCACTATGTGCCAAATGAGCGTTATCGGACAAAGTAGCGTAAAATGCCTTGCAACTTTGTATTGAATTGAAAGTTATTTCAATAATGCAAAAAATGGATATATGTATGTTCCTTATGGACGCGAAAATGGCTGGACCGATCTTAATGAAATTTTCAGGGAATATTCAGAATAGCCTAGAAGTAACACTGCAGTCAGATTTTTGATTTTCTGTCGGTGGGCGGAGGGGCGTGGCAAAATCAATTTTTTACATTCCACCACTAATGACATCTATATATAAAAAACGGATGGACCGATTTTGATGAAATTTAAACCAAAGAGTACTAACCAAGTACTAACTATATGCTTTTTTGTCAGTGGGCGGAGGGGTTGGTCAAAATCGAATTTTTACATTGCACCACTAATGACATCTATATATTAAAAACGGCTGGACCGATTTTGATGAATTTTAAACCAACGGTAGTACTAACCAAGTGCCAAATTAGAGCGTGATCGGACATTGGCGTAAAATGCCATGCCCCTTTGTATTGAATTGAATTTTATTTCTGCATGCTTCGCAATAACGCAAAAACTGTTGATTTGATTTAAATTTTCAGCACTGATAGTATTAACCGAGTGGCCATGTTATACTACGATTGGAAAAAGGGGCGTAAAATGCCACGCCCCTTTGTACTATACTGGACATTGTCTGCCTGTTTCGCAATCACACAAAAACAGCTGAACCGATTCTCTTGACATTTTCACTACATACAGTGCTAACCAAGTGCATATGTAGGCCATATAAGATCATTATTGGAAAAAGGGATCAAAATTGCAACGGCCTTAGTACTATACTGACCACGATTGAACAAAGAGGCGTAAATTGCCACGCACCTTTGTTTTATACTGAACGTTATATATGCCTGTTGTGAAATCACGCAAAAACGGATAAGCCGAATCTGTCACTACTGATAGAACTAACCGAGCGGGAACTGTAGGTCATATGTATAGCCCGATTCGGCAAAAGGGTTTACAATATCACTCCCGCTTTTCATAAATAAAAAGTTATTTCCTCCTCTTTCGCAATCACTTAAAAACGACAAAACTGATGTCAATGAAATATCTAATCGAGGATGCAGCAATGAACTTTAGACTAACACGATTCGATAAAAATTCGTTAAATTACATGCCCCTTTATGCTATACTTAACGTTATGTCTGTCTGTTTCGAAATCACGCAAAAACGGCTGAACCGATTTGGTTGAGATTTCTCTAAGGATAGTGCTAACTGAGGGTGGAACCAAAGGTTACTGGCTGGGACCGGACCCGTGCTTTAATTTTGTCCGACACTATATTTAAATTAACATGCAATTAAGATATAAAATAGTTTTTTTCTTAGGGCCAGCAACGCGGACCGGGTATAGCTAGTTATAAATATTATCCGTTAATTCAAATATTTTACACACAAATGTGTAAATAAAATTGTCGAACAACATACATACACACATGTTAAATAACTAAAACGCCAGATAAAAGTATAAGCTTCCGTAGCGTAGTGGCTAAGAGGTGTACTTTCAAATCGGAAGGTGGCGAGTTTGATGCTGGCTGGCGCCGTATGTTTTTTTTTTGTTATATTTATTCACCTCTTTTCTATTTAAATTGACAACTAGTGGTCTATTTATTCAATTTACACATTCAGAGTAAAATTACCAAATCTATAGAAGGAGTCCAGTTTCCTACTATAAGTTGGGTAAATTTCAACAAATTTTGATTAGAGTGTAGATGAATCAAATGAAGAGACACTTGCCTTTTGTTTAAGTATTTGAATTGGAGATGGTCTCTGGTCCCGTGATTCACGTGTGAGCGTGAGTGATTTTCATTTAAATCATTTGGTTATAGAGTGATTTTCATTTAAGTCAAGTGACTATCCCAGCAGAAATTTTTCTGAACTGGCAGCAGCTTTTGGAAAGGAAACTCGAGTCAAGGAGCGCATCCAAACCTGCTGAATTCATGCATGATTCTCTAAGGCGATGTCACACTTTAGAGCGCTAGTTGGATACACCGAAAAAGCACTCTTAAGATGCTCTGAATTCACATCTCTTTAGAGCGCTGAAAAAATGCAGTAAATTCATGTATATTTTAAGAGCTGATTTAAGCAGAATAAAGATGAAGCACATTTGACTATTTCTGAAATGCAAATTACAAAATATGAAATACAATTGACTATTTCTGAAGACAATTGGAAACTCTTAAATACAATTGACCAATTCTGAAAATCAGTTGACTCCCTGCAAGCATTTGGAAGAAATATCGCCTAAGAGATCCAATTACACTTAAAAAATTTCCAATTATATTTCGAAAGTTTCAAATTATATTTCAGAAACTTCCATTTATATTTCAGATATTACCATTTATAACCAAAAAAATTTTAATTACATTTCAAAAATTTTCAATTATATTGGAAATTTTTTAAATATAATTGGACATTTTTAAATATAATTGGAGATTCTAAAATATGATTGGACATTTTTTGTAACATAATTTGTATTTTCTGAAACTAAAGTGGAAATGGTGTACTCAATTTTTTTTCATTTAAAATGTGAGGTGTTATGATTGAAGCACTCTTTGCAGCGCTGATTAATGCGCAATAATGATGCAGTAAATCATGTGTCTTTATCCAAAACTCATGGTTTTTTATTCAAGAAGTGTTAAATATATTCAAAAGGAAAGCACATGAAATTTTATCAAAATATAATTTTATATTTTGAGTTTTATATAAAAAATCTTATCAAAAAATTTTAATTTTTTCCCCTTTTCCTGCATCCGCTCTTTGGATGCGCTTCGGTATGCTATAAAAAGATGCTGTGTCGCCTAAATCTTGATTTATTATTGCTGGGTATATTAAGGTAATAAATAAGTGCCTTGAAACTTTTTGGATTCAGACCTACAAGGAAACTTTTTCAAGGGTGGACACTTCATTTTAAATAAAATTTACAGATGTTATAGATTAAACAAATTAAAAGACACTTGTCGCTTGTTTATGTATTTGAATTGCAGATGGTCGCTGGTCCCGTGATTTGCGTGACTCAAAAAAGTGATTTTCATTTAAATCACGTTATTGTGAGTTGAAAAATTCTGAGTGAGTATCTAGAGAGTGAGTCGAATTTTTGCGTGAGGGATGTTTTTTTTTTTTTGAAAAACCCCTTTAAAAAAAAAAATATTTTTTAGCAGTATTTGCATTCAGAATTAAGCCAAACTTTAAACAAAATAGTACATGTACTTTTTCCAATTGCGATTACACGGGTAAATTTTTTTCTTATATGGGGTTCACACATACGACCTTAAACAAGTTGTTTAGCAAAACACCAGTAAGTGCGTATTTACATTGGGCAATTTTAATTGCGGCAATTCTAATTTTATAGTGTATCAGAGAGAGATATGATTCTTTCCTCTCTCTCCGATACACTTTAAAATCAGAATTGCGGCAATTAAAATTGCCCTGTCTGAATTGGGACTAACAGAATAAAAACGTAATGGATACAGAAAAAAGATTTTTTTAAACACGTAGCCCTTAAACTCTCAAAAATAGCTAGTGTGAACTGCACATTATGCGTTCTTAAATTCTTATATAATATGACTGTGCCTCTAATAAAACAATAAAATTTTTTTTCTGGATTCTGGTGTTGTGACATAAAATTTTGTAACGTCTGCTTGATTAAAATTTTGGAATTTCCAAAAAAAGGACATTAGTATTTTTTTTACAACGCAAACAAGAGTGCAGTGACATTCAATGTACATATATCAAATATTAACAATGTTTGCAAAAGAAAAAATTTCATCATAGAAAAGGTCTAAATTTTTTAAGATCTACTTTTATTAGGGGTCATAAAAACCGTGACAAAAAATATTTCTTTTATGTTTTTATGGCTTTTAAAATTCAAGTAGCTAACTCCTTTTTGTTATGTGACATTGCATGCAAACGATTACTGATCGATGTAACATCTTTTGCAATTCGTTAGTCAGGTAAAACCTAACAATGTGATGGAAAGAAAATGTTTGACGTCACAATTAAAACAAACGAAAATAAGAATACAAAAAACCGAAACAAAACCGATACGAAAGTAGAAAAAAATGAATTGGTATTGGTTTTTTATTGGTATTGGTTTTGAAGAATAAAAGTATTGGTTTTTAATTGGTATTGGTAGTGGGGAATTGGTATTGGTTTTTATCGGTATTGGTATCGCACAAATAAAGGTATTGGTTTTTAATTGGTATTGGTTTTCAATTTGAATTGGTATTAACGGGTATTGGTATCGAAAAGGTATTGGTACCCATCATTGATTTTAAGCGATCCCATTGTCGTCCCAACATAAAAATTTTAGAATATATTCTTTAGGACTTTCTCTATAAGATTATCAAGTAAAAAAAAATCGAGGGATACCTTCCTCCCAATTTTCTCCTCCCTATATCACGAATTTTAAGGTCGTGGGAGGGAGGTAACCCGTATTTTTTTGAAAATTTTTTGGTTATAGTAGGGATTGTAGAGTATATTATGAGCTTTAAAACAAACCAAAAAAGGACTTTCTAACTTTCTAATAATAGAACCAACGATATTAAGTTTTTAAGGTGTAAAGTGTCGCGACTGGGAGATTTTGGATTTATCACGACCGTAAAATAAGGGAGGTAACTCTTATTTTTTTTCGAAAATTTTTTGGTTATGGTAGGTCCTGTAGAGCATATTATGAGCTTCAAAACAAAAATGGCTATAATAGAACAAACGATAATAATTTTTTACGGTGTAAAGTGTCGCGACTGCGAGATTTTGGGGGAAATTTTTACCGTCCGTATTTTCGGCCCCTGTTGACTTAGAGGGCTGAAAATTTGCATTTCTTAATTTTTTATGTAGTGTAAGAACGAAACCAAATTTCATCAATATCG
The DNA here is from genome assembly GCA_963921195.1 of Pegoplata infirma. Taxonomy (NCBI): domain Eukaryota; kingdom Metazoa; phylum Arthropoda; class Insecta; order Diptera; family Anthomyiidae; genus Pegoplata; species Pegoplata infirma. The sequence goes on from OY992539.1 coordinate 137,465,066, forward strand.
GAGGGGGTCAAAAATATTCATGATTGATTCTAGAGATGGGCACATGAGCAGATAAGAGCGTGATTCACGTGATTCACGCGTGAGTGTGACAGATTTCAATTTTACTCACGTGATTGTGAGTGAGTGTGAGTGGAGAAAAAAATTGCGTGAGTGAGTGTGCGTGAGTGAGTGTGCGTGAGTCGCTTTCTTTGCTTGAGCTTGCGTGATTTATTTTCTTTTGTACCAAAAAATGCAACAAAAAATTGCAAAATATAGCTTAATTTAATATTTCGTCCCGAAAAAAGCAAAAACAAAATGTAAAATTTCGCTGAACTTTAAATTTTGCTGAAAATTTTGAAAGATTTTTCAAATTTTAGTTTTTGAATTTTTTTTTATATAAATAAGTGTTTCGTGAGTGTGAGTGAAGCTTGCGTGAGTGCACGTGAGTATGAGTTGTATTAAATTTACTCACGTGATTGTGAGTGAGTGTGAGTAAAAAAAATATGCTCGTGAGTGTGCGTGATTAAAAAATTCCTGTCGTGAGTGTGAGTCAAAAATCACTCACGCGCCCATCTCTAATTGATTCCACTAAGAATGACCCAGAAATTAAGACAATCTATAAAAAGAATTTAAAAAAAACAAGTAAAAAAGTTAAATTCGGCCTTGCCGAGTGTAGTGATACCCTCCACAATTTCTAAAAGATTATTGCAAAAAATTTATTTAAAAGGAAAAAAAAAAAATTTTTTTTAAAAAAAATTCCGCGAAAAAAAAATTGGTAAAAATAAAATCCGCGATTTTTTTCTTTTTTTGTCCAAAAATATGTTTGTACTTGTTTAAATACCATTTGGTGTTTAATTATGTTCACATAAGTCAACCAGCAGCCGAATTAAATCATTTTGTATTTTTAGGTTATGTTGAATGTACTAAAATTTTTGAGGTGTCCTTACATTTTCGTTCATAACTTTTGAACCGCTGAACCGATATCGCTCAAATGCAATACCAAACTTCTCGGGAGAACTTCCAATAAATATGTTAAGTTTCAGTCATCTCCATATAATATTTTGGCCGTGACCACCATTTCCACAGACAGACAGACGGATATCGCTAGAATGTCTTAAAATCGATCGGTGATCATGAATATATATACTTTATGGGGTTCCATACCGATATTTCGATGAGTTACAAACGGTATGACAAACTTATATATACCCTCTATCACTAAAAAATCAATTCTAATTCGAAATAGATCAATTGTTTTTCGAAAATTCAAGTTGTACTAATTCGAAAAAGATCAATGGAAATTCAGTTGATAATTTTCGAATTACAATTGCAATCTCCGAATTATAATTGATCTTTTTCAAATTACTATTGATCTGTTTAGAATTACAATTGATCTATTTCGAATTACAATTGATCTATTTCGGATTACAATTGATCTTTTTCTAATTAAAATTAATCTTTTTTAAATTACAATTGATCTTTTTCGAATTACAATTAATCTTTTTCGAATTACAATTGATCTTTTTTCGAAATAAAATTGGAATCTTCGAATTAGAATTGATCTTTTTTCGAAATAAAATTGAAATCTTCAAATTACAAATGAAATTTTTGAATTACAAAAGGAATTTTTGAAGTACAAATATAATCTTTTGAATTACAAATGGAATTTTAAAATCACAAATGAAATCTTCGAATTACAAGTACAATCTTCGAATCACAATTGACTTTTCGAATTACATCTGTAAATGGTGTAACTTTTCTTTATTCTTTAACTTTTTCTAGAATTTCACGATTCGCAATTAAAGAAGAACAAACTTGTTTTAATTTAACACCATATTTAATTTTCAAAATAAGTATGACCCTCTTAAATGCGCCGCTACAAATATAAAGTTTTGCCAATTTTAAACAACATTTTTTTCATTTTTGTATAAATAATACATTGAGGGGTTAATTTTTTTTAGGGCCATCGTTCCCATTCATTTAATGTATTAAGTATTGTATAATATATGTCAAATGACATCGAACTTCACACTTGAATTACGTCTGTATTTAAAATACATTTATAGCAAATAATTTTATAAAGCTAATACTATTTTTGTCCCTCGTTGTTCGGATTCTAATTCATGAAATCTTAAAGAGGTTTTTTACGTATTACACTACAAAACTCTTTTGTCAATATTGCATTATTTTTGGGAAGTTTTGTCTCCATATTTTTTTTTTTCATCGATTTTTTCAAAGGCTTACCAACGCCTTCTAAGCTCCAAACTGCTCATTCACTAAAATACAAGATCACTTTGAACTCGATTCTTTAATTATAATTGATTCTAAATTCTTAATACCCCGAGTAAAAATAATTTAATATGATCTTATATACTTTTATATAGTCATATTATTTCATATATGATCATGTGTGACACTATGTCACAGACTAAATACAGACTCGACAGTACACGCAAAAAAAAAACTTGTGTCGGAGTGAGCAAAAATCTGGCATAATTTTACCAAAAATATGCTAAAACTACAACCGACGAAGTAGTTTTCGTAATTTAGCCAAAACACTTATGTAAAAAATTTTGAAGAAATTGCTAATGCTATTTAAGCAAAAACTTGGTAAAATATACCAAAAGAAATATGGTGAAATATACCAAAATTATTTGAAAAGCTGACTAAAAATAATGCTAAAAATTACCACATTTATGCTAAAAAAAATTTTCAATAAATTTTTGTAAAAATTTGTATATTTGTTGAATTTAAAATTTTCACAGAATAAATCCATATTAATATAATAAATGTTGTGTAGGATTTAATTTACCACCGACCAACTGACCCTTTTTGTACAATTTTCTCGAGTGACTGCTGCCTACGCTTCTTCTTGAAGTAAAGGATCCGCTATAGCTTCACGAATTTAAAGGCATCCTGTAAAAATAGAAAATTATTACAAAACATAAATTTTTAATTTAAAAAATTGGTTAACCCCATTGGTCTCTTGGTAAGGAGGAACACTTACTTTGTCATTCCATTTGTAACTCATCAAAACAGGTATGGACTCCCTTGGCTTTGGGTTTTTATGCTTAAATTTTATAACTAAAGGCAGGATTGGTGTCCACGCTCTTTATTGTAGTGAAGGATTCTCCATAGCTTCAAAAATTTATTTAGCAGTACCCTGCAAAAATATAAAACTATTACCAAACACTAATTTTTAACTAAAAATCTATTAAACCTTATTGGTGTCTTCGGAATGCGGGTATACTCACTTTATCATTCCATTTGTTATTCATCGAAACATACGTCTGGGACTCCATTGGTTTTTCTTATTGAATAATGTTTTAAGTGATGAAAGCAAAATTAACTTTAACATTCTTTTATCTTACATTTATTTATCTTTTAGAAAACTAATTATTTATTTTTACTAATTTATTTTTATTTTATATGGGTGAAATCAAAAAATGTCAGTGTTTTTGAGCCAAAATTGTACAAACAAAAAAATTTTAATTTTTGGTAAATTTTTTTATTAAAATCGATATGTTACATCACTACTAATATAACTATAAAAGATCTCTTCTACAAACTGTTTCAAACAAATTTTATCGACATTTTTATGATTTTTTTGGTGACGGAGTTTACATTCACCTTAGAAAAATACATTAAATTTTTTGAATTTTCTTTGAAAACATTTTATTGTAATTTAAAACACTTATTTATGTAATTGCTAACAATTTTTGTAATTAGGATTTTTTTCTGGTTTTTGTTATTAAAGATTTTACAATTATTTTTTATTTTAATAGGATTTTTCTAAGGAAATGTAAAATACATAAATTTAGTATTATTTCTGTTAAAATAAGTTTTTTTACTTTTTTGAATGACTAGTGTTAATATTTGCGTCGGTTTTAACAACTTCATAAGGTTTTTTAATGCAATCTGCAAAAAAAAAAAAAAGTTGACGGAGTTTACAGAGACGGAGTTTACATTTCATCACTTTTTGCCCTTTTTTTCGAAAACTATTTGTCGGAAATTGGTTTCCGAAAAAAAATCATTAGATGTCAACTAGATACGTCAAAATATGACGATATTTCAGATGCACGCTAAGTAGTTTTGTTGTAAACGTGGAGACGGAGTTTACAGCATTTTTCGATTTTTCATTTATCATTTAGCTTTTCATGCAGAGAAATTAATATGCAGGGAGCAAACTTGAAACCAATGATGCAAAATGATACTTTATAGCCTCGCGTTTAATAAATGGGGCAATAACCTATTGTTTTTCTAAACACAATACGTCAAAAACAACAAAATTGTCAGGTTCCATAATGTCTAAAAAAAGTGTCGAAAAATCGTTACACAATTGAAGCCGTGTTTGTATGGGTAAAAGAGATAGTTATGACTATACAAAAATATTTTTTAAGAACGTCAACGTGCCCTCTTTAAAAATGTAGTCAATTATTAAGAGTTTGGGTTATTGGTTTTTAAGATATAACCGGTTAAAGTTTAAAAATTGAAAATGTTACTGGCGACGGAGTTTACATCTGGCCTACAAAAATGAAAATAACTTGTTTAAAATAGCTTACTAGTATCCGGATTGTTGTTAGTTATGTAGAAAGCCAATCTATGCGACGTTGTACATTAAAAAATATGGGAATATTTTTACCCATGTATGAGATATTACTCGATTACATGGTTTGGTTGACATTTTTTGATTTCACCCATATATCAATTTCCTTTTTACGTTTTTATAACACAAAAAATAAACGAACAACGCACGCACACAAAAATACAAAATGAAAATGGCGGTCTGTATTTGTTTTGTTTTTTTGTTGTTTTCTTTCGATAAATTTTTGTGCAGGTAATTTGCGTTATTGAGCAAGCTACTTGGTTATTTTACATAAAAAATTAATTATGTTGCTTTAACATCGACAAGCATAATATTAGCAAAAATTTGTTAAAAAATTTTTTTTGGTATGAAAAAAGTTTTACCAAGTAGGATTGCTCAATCTTACACAGATTTTTTTTTTGCGTGTAGAGTTTCTTAAGAAAAAATGGGGAAAAACTAAGCGATTTTAGGAGGAAACACAGCGGTTTTTAGTCAGTTTTACGCTAACATGGCAACACTTTCTACGACTTAGGAGTGAGTGAAACAACAAAAACCGATCTGGCATCCATTTTTCTTATGGCGCGTTATATCAGTTTTCTCTTTCTAACCTAATTCGTAGAATAATTTGAAAATATTAACCATATGGTTAAAGAATACTTTTTTGACACCTGTCACTTATGTCGAGTCTGTATTAGTCTGTGACTATGTATTGCAAGATAAATTTATATAATAAATTTTGATGTGGGATTTTTTAAGATATCGTCATACATAACTATATGTTGTAACATCTGGTCCCATGCATCATTCCAAATTTCTAAGTGTTTTATATAAAATTTTATATGCCTCCATTATTTTTAAATTTTTTAAGTTTTTTCCAAGAATATATTTTTATCGTAAATATTTGCATCGTGTTTTATATAAAATTTCATATGACTTCATATTTTTTTATTTTTTAAGATTTTTTTATTACGAATATTTTCTAAGTTTTTTATATAAAATTTTATATAACTCCATCTTTTAAATTTTTTCTAAGTTTTTTTCAAGGAACATTTTTTTTATCGCTAATATTTTCTAAGTGTTTTATATAAAATTTTATATGACTCCATTTTTGTAAATTTTTTTAAGTTTTTCCAAAGACAAATTTTGTTGAAAATATTTTCTAAGTGTTTTATATAAAATTTAACATGACTCCATTTTTTTAAATTTTTCTAAGTTTTTTCAAGAACAACTTATTTTTATTATTTTAATTTTTCAACTTTTTATTAAAAACTAAAAAAAAACATCCGATTTATAAAATTGTATAAATTTTAATATAATTGGATATAATTTTATATCATTGGATTAGACCAAAACTCGTATCAAAGTCGATATAAAGTTATATAAACTGATATTATTAGATATTATTCGATCAAATCTTATGAAACCATTTTTCGTATAAGCCCAGTCAGAAATTGCCAACAGTACCAAAAATTTTATGTTGGCACAACTTTGTATTTACATAAAACACTACACTATAGATTATAATTTAAAAGTTTAAGATTTTTATTTTTTTAAAAAGTTTTTGATTTACATAGACTTCAACTCTTTAATCTAAGTGGACACTTAAGTAGTTGCTTTTTCAATCAATTTGTACAAAATGGTAGCTAAAAAGAACTACATCGCGATTTTCAATACATTCCTAAGCAAAAGGTAAATCTAAGGTCGTAAATTTGTAAAATCAGTGTTAACCCAACGTCAAAACAAAAGTCGAGCGATCGTTGGCCACTGTTATCATTTCAACCTCGGAATGACGTCGTAGACTTAGAAACGGGTATGATTCGCCAACGTTGGTACCGTCGCCGCCAACTTCATTCCAACGTTGGCCCGTTTGTATTTTTCTGCCTGGGAGATTATATCAAAATAGACACGAACCCATATTAAATTATATATTGTGTCATATCAATTTTTTTACTCGGGACGAAAAACGTGAGAGCATTAGTGATTATAAGTGTGTATTAGTGAAATTTTGGAAAACGAGAATGAATTAAACAAAGCAAAAAAGAAGAATCGAATTCCGTGCTAACAGTTTGTTGATCCAATTGGCATATTGAAACGTCTTCTATTATTGGTCTTCTATAAAAAAATAAATAAATTCTAAAATAAACGAAAAAATCAAGTCATTAAATTCACTAAACCACTGATTTTTTTCAATTACATATTTAATTTAATGCATCGGTTTTTCGATTTATTACAAATTTTTTAAAAATCTTGTTTTCCCGCTTTTTATGAAATTTACAAATCCGTAAACCGATTGATCAGTGCTTGTCTGTGTGATGAAGATGACGAAGATGATTATTATGGTTTTTATTGTTATCTATTAACTATTTTAAAATGTGTCTTTATTTTGCTAATAATTTCTTTACTATTTAAATATTATTCAGCAGATGTGGTGTATTTCTATATTTCTTTACCGCTTAGTGGACGCTTAAATATAGTTTATTTTTTTTTTAATGTTGTGATGATTTCGAGGTCATATTTTATACATGATTATTTTTTTTTTATTATTAAAACAATGATTAATTAGGATTTAATAATAGCTTGGGGAAAGAGTTAATCTCTGGATGGTTTTATATGTTTTTAAATTTTGAAATTCAATTATGAATGATATTCGCATTAAAAATATTTACCGTTGCAAAGTGAAATGCTAATTTTCTTTACAGCATGCATAAGTGCGAACGTTGCAAAGTACAAATTTTTGACAGTAGACACATCAGATGTAATGAAACGCCAAATTTTTGTTATAACAATAAAACGAATAAAATTATATCGTCACCTAAAATGCAAAACGCCCTAACTAACAAAAAATTCAAAATCGCGTTTTTAATTGATTCTTATGTATTGGATCAAAATACATGTCCACAAAAAAATTTAGACTCCTTTGATCAAAAATGGAGATTTTATTAACAAAATTCAAAAAGCCCTAACTACATGCTTTGATATATGTTAAACCAAAAAGAGCCAACTACACATTTGTTTACATAATATTGCCGACGCAACTGTTATTTTTTAAGATTAAACATTTTTTTGATGCTTCTTCTTCCAGAATGTCCACCAATAGGAAAAATATCTGTATACACTGATGCCAACTATTTTTAAAAAAATGTAGCTAGATTGGACAAAAAAATAGCTAGAAATAGCTAAATTTAAAAACAGTTAAAAAATCTAGCTATTTTGTAGCTAGATTTGTATAAACAGTTGAAAAATCTAGCTATTTTATAGCTAGATTTTGGATTTGTGGTTTTTAAAAGGTTTTATTTGCTAAAGTTTTTAATTAAATAATAAAATAAGTTAGTTTTGGTATTAAATTAAGCTTTTAAATCAATTTCTTTAACAAAGAAACATTATTAATCTATATGTTATATGTATGTATTTCTGGATTTGCAGATCCTGTGAACTATTTCCTGTGAATTTCTATTTTCTGTGAATCGGCACCTCACTATTTTCTGTGAATCAGCACCTCATTTTGTATACGTAAAAAGTACTCATAATAGATATAATTCCTGTAATGGGAACTTATTTTATTTTTTTGGACTTATTTCGTTCGGAGTTCTTTAATTTTTTGGGAGTAAGTATTTTGATTTTAAATAACTCCCAAATATTGGGACTTGTTTCATTTTTTCTTTGGGACTTATTTCATTTCTTAAAGTTGGGAGTTAATTCATTCCTCTTAGGACTTATATCATTAGGAATTATTTCATTGGGATTTATTTCATTTGGGAGTTGTTTCGCAGTACCAAATTTTTTAATACACAATTATCTGAATGCGAATTAAAAGCTCGATTATAGCCACTCGTTTTTTTGGTTATGAATTCTGGTGTAAAATTTTATCCGTTATTGGAGAGATGAAAACTATTATATTTTAAACCCATAGCTGTTTTTTCTTTATGTTGGTACTAAACTACATTCTCTATGAATTATGCCAATACGATACTTGCTTGATGTTGAAAATTTTAAGTAACTTTATCATGGAGAGATTTTTGATAAATTTAAAATTTTTGTTTGAAGTTAAAGTAAATATCATAGAAAACCCCTGATAAAACTTTTTGAAAAGTTGAAAAACTAGCAGATGTCATACACACTTATGGTGATTTCTTTTCTGAAAAAAAATGTTTGCCTTTTAAGGGTATACATTTTTAAAATGTTTAACTCACACCTTCAAAAATTTGCATTTTATTTGACTGGAATAGAACACAACATACAAAAATACTCTGCCCTGTATTTTTTAACAGCTGTTTTGAGAAAACAACACAGAAAAAGTCAGCTGTTGTATAAGGCAATTTCAACCCTGTGATTTTTTACGGGGTAAAAAGTGCAACTTTTTTGCACTTTATGGGGCAGACATTTTTAGAAAAGAACACGATATTCTTTATAATGGTTGACATTTTTTATAAAAGAACACAAAAACATAATTTGTGGGGCGAAATGCATTTCAACGAGATCGGTCAAGAACTTTCTGAGTTAGAGTGGGCCGTAATTTTACATTTTGGTCAAACTGTTGTTTTTTTTGCATCCATGTTACTTATTACCTAATGTACCTAGAAAAATGTGTCCCGAGAGTTTAAGATAGCTGTTTTTTTTTAATCTTTTAAAAAAAATTAAAGAACAATTTTTTTTTTTCAAAATCAAAAACTTGTTTGGCATTTTTTTAAAACCGGCCCTTTTCAACTTAAATAAAGCTAAGGAATTTTTCTTTAAGAGCTTTGTAGGATGCGAGTGATATATCTATCAAATGCCCAATATTTACTGTTGATCTTAAGAAATTTTCCAGAAGCGGAGTAAACGCTTTACCGACCAAACATTTTTGGCCGAAGTGTTTTTGATTTTCTTTCCATTTTCGTAATTTCTGACCTAATAATAGTTACTCATAAAAAAATTGGGCCCTCTTTCCCCCTTATTACGCTGATCTATCCAAGGCTATTTTGGTACTCGCCGTGATCTTTAAGAAATGCAACTTAATAAAAGTTATTCTAGAAGAATTTGGATTTCTGAACCCCCTTCTTGACCATTATTTCGCCTGTCAAGTAAATATAATTTTGTCCCTAATATATTTATTACTTCGCAAACTGAGAACTTATAGTGAGTAAGTGGACCCAGTTAGAGACTTAATGAAAACAAAACTTTTGTTTCTCTAAAACTCTTCTATAATTCATTTTTTAGCACATTTATCCTATCTTTTACTTGAACAAAAAAATCGCAAAAAATCATTTGGGAAGTATAGTTGCCTGTGGTCGTTAAAAGGTTAAAGCATTTTGATGCATCAGGTTATTTCGGGCCATACCCCTTGTCCTGTTCCACCCTCATTTGACATGGAGCTTTAAAATGGTAAAATGACATTCTGTATCGAATTCAGTTAAAATGTGTTTAACAGAATCCGAAATGAGACACGCCCCTTTTTCCAATACCGCCCACATTTTGTTAGAGTTCTATATGAGAAAACAACATTCAGTATAAAATTTTGTTAGCATGTTGTTACATTTTATAACACATCTGCTTGGTGTTTTTAAACATCTTCAGTGCAGTTAGGGCTTTTTGTGTTTCTGAAAATTACAAGACAAAAGGGCGTTACTAACATAACTTTTCAGATATTAAAAATTTATAATTTTTTTTAACAAAAATGAATTTGTTTTTGTGTTTTTACTAATATTTAAGAAATTTGTAATGAAAACCTTTATAGTTTTTATACACTCAAAGAAAAATGCTTCATCATATTGATGATACGGTTTCATCACTTGCTGTCATTAATTTTGATGACAAATTTCATCATATTGACGAAGATTTTCTTCTATATGATGAAACATGTCATCCAAATTGAAAAAACAAGTGATGACACATTTCATCATGTCATCAAAAAGTGTCACCAATATGCCTTTCATATGTTTTTTTGTAAATAATTAAATTAATGTTAAAATAAATAAAAATATTAAATAAATATATTAAAAAAATAAAAAAAAAAACAATAAAAAAAAAAAATCCTGCCCCGGCTGGTACTTGAACCCACGTTCCCTAAGTTGCAGTGTTTATTGTCGACGCCTTAGCTAGTTCAGCCAACTATAGATAAAAATCTTGCACCACTACTTAGTTTGATAACGTTTTCTAATATGCAAATGTGAAGACTCAACATTTTTCGTTATATACAATGTATAATATGTATATATACATGTTTTTAAACGTTTGTTTATGGGAATTTGTAAAGACTCAAACATTTTATGAATGTACAATATCCCTCTCTTTCCCTCTCACTGCTTTTAGCAAAGCATAGTTACGTACAAACTTTTAGCGTTATTATTAGCACACAACAAACAAAACGGCTTTTTATTGGTATTATGTATTGTCATGCTGTAGGTCAGTGGCTAGAGGCTAAGCCCAACAAACAAGAGGTCCGGCGTTCTAATCTTGGTGGATATGAAAAAAAGATGTAAGTTTTTAAAAATTAGAAAATAACAAACAATTGTAATTTAATAAAAATAAATTAAATTAAAATCAAATAACAAAAAAAAAATTTTTTTATTTTTTTCTTATTTTTCAAATAAAAAATGTTATTGATGACACTGCTTCATCATATTGATGACAAGTTACATTGGACGAAAAATGATGTAACATTTCATCATATTGATGTCACTTTTCATCAATATGAAGAAGCTTTTTCTTTGAGTGTATACAAACACGTTTTTTGCTTCTCCTGTAAAATTTATAAAATGTTAGATAGGGCGTTTTGCATTTTAGGTGACGAAATGTATAATTTGTGCACTTATATAAAACCATAAACTCAGATTAATTTTTCTTAAAAAATAAAAATTGTTTTATTCGACCCCAGTTGGCAACGTCCTCGAGCCATCCTCAGTGACGGAGCGGTGACATGTCAGAGTCACTGCTGACATACACAAGACATCTCTATGTACTGGGTTGGGGACAGTTTCATACAAATTTTCAAAATGTCCTCACTCAAAGTCAGCGGTGGTCAGGGCTGACCTTCTGGGGACATGTCACCTAAGACTTCTTTGGGGAAATGTCTGACGTAGGTCATGCGAAAATACAAAAAATTTTCGTATTTCCTTTAGTTTTTACTTTTATCCATTTTCCTTTATAAATAATCTTTCTCATATTTAGAAAAAACTTTTCGCCTTTTTTAGTCCCAACTGGATTTGAACCTGGAACCTCCAGTTTATTAGTCCCACACCTAACTACTTGTTCCAAACTTTATTTTGAACATTGTTTGTCTATTTATTACTTTTATTCTACTTGTTAGATTTTGATTTTGATTTTAAATAAATTGATAATATTGCCATCTTTTTCTTGGAAATTGAAGAGTTGCCCAGATTTTAAATTCAAATTTAATATACTGCTATTCTGAAGACATTTCCTTTGAGACGTCTTAGAGGAATTGTCCACACTCTAAAAGCAAACATTCAGTGCTGACAACGTTAGGACATGTCATCAAGGATTATCTATGATTTGTCAGAACCTGAAGACATTTCCTCAAGGAATCACTGTGGAAATTTCCTCAGTGACACATTTTCCAACTGGGACCTTTACACTCAAAGAACTGGAAAACAATTTTTCATAAAAGTTCGTCCAATGAAACTTTTTAATGAAGTTTTCATAAATATTATGAAATGTTTCATAAATACTATGCATTTTTATTAAATTTCATAAATATAATGAAACAGTTTCATTGGACGAACTTTTATGATGAGTTTCATTATATTAATGAAGCTTTTACTTTGTGTGTAAAATATTTTGTTTTGTGTAGGTTTATTCTAGCTCGAGGTCGTTATTTCTTTTACTAATTAAAACTATGATATTTTCATAGAATAATTTTCAAGAAAATTATTTTTCTGTTTTAAATTTATGTTGATCATTTTTGTGAGACTTAGTCGACAAGTCTTTGTTAAATTCCATTGTCAAGACCATGGACGTATACAGGGGGTGGGCACAGGGGGCACGTGCCCCCCTTTTCAAGTACTTCTAGTTAAAACTAAATATAAATAGGCGATGGCAAACAATCTTGGGAGTTGTGCCCCCCCCCCCCTTTTCAAATTCCTGGATACATCGCTGGTCAAGATTAAGGCGATAGTTTACCTTTCAAAAAAAAAAAAACAAAATTAAAAAATATTGCGTATTTATTTTTTATTGCTGTTTAAAAAATTTTATTATAAAGGCTGTTTTTTAGTTCCAACCCCCTTAAGTTTAAAAATGTACAAGGGTTATCATTTTTAATATGAATACCATTAACATTTTGTACTGAACATGGCGAAAAATTTTAGACGTGTCAATATTTTGGACATATTTTTGAGTTTTTATAATTTACATAATGTATTTTTAACGTTTTAAACAGTTTTTTTAATTTGTTTCTGTTATTTTTTATATACACAGAAAAAACGGATTATTATATTGACCCCCATATTTGTGAATACAATTAATTTTTTCACTGAAAGTGCTCCTATACGGAAACAAACACAATTTGTTGATCTTAATTTAATCTTAATTTAATTTTCAACAAAGAAATTCAACAAACACAATTTGTTGATCTGACAAATGAATTTTTTTTCCAACAAAGAAATTCAACAAACACTATTTATTGACGTGATAAAAGAATTTTGAAATAAAATTAGTTGACTGACTTTGTTGAAAACAAAATCGAAGTTTTGTATTATGGACTAAGAGGCTGCCGTTTTTACTAAATGTTTGGTTAATTTACAATTCATGTTTGTTGATTTAAATTTGACGATTTTATTTTCTGTGTAGCTAATGTTTATTACTTTCACTTGCTTGTAATTTTAGTTGTTATTCTTTTTAAGTCTAGGGTAACCATATTTATAGTTGCTTTAATTTATTATGGTTGTTTTATAAATTTTTTTTTAAACAGGGTTTTCCGACAAAAAAGGGACTGAGGCTTCTGGTCAATCTTTGCAAGTGTAATTAAAAAAATATCAATGCTAACTAAATGATTCCATTTGTAATTTGAAGATTCCATTTGAAATTCGAATACTTCACTTGATTCCAAATGTAATTTTTAAAAGCTCAAAAAACGTGATTTTTAAGTTAATGATGCAGCATTTTTTTTATACCATGCTTTATATAGTTTTAAAAATTCGAATTAATATATAAACTCAGTGTTTGCGAAGAGAACACGCATTATTACATTTTCAATGTACCGGCCTTTTTTTAATGGAAACCCAGTTTCAATTGTAAACTTTAAATTCGAAAAAAGATTTTTTTTGAGGTTGGTTTAGTTCTTCAGAAGAAACTTTTTCCCCATGTTCCAATTTTTCCCGGTCAAGAACTTAACCAGCCTATAACATAAGACACATTTGTGACAAAATTCACGGTTATATCCCTCTTATTTTGGACACCGTCGTGACTGACATTTACAGATCACTGATTAATAATATATGGGGCATTCCATGCCAAATCGGACACTTTGAAAATTTTTTTTTTTAGATTTTCCCAATTTGTTTACAGTTGTTAGTACCCTTCGAAAACTCCTTCGTGGTAAATTTTCATATTTTTTTGATGACCCGTTCAAAAGATATCGAATTTTTAAAAATTGGTAGTTTGCTCCTTTACTAAAACTTCTTTTACTCATAACTTCTTCAATAATGGTTCAAATCTCAATTTTTTTTTTTCAAAATTTTTGTTTTTTTGCGTACTTTCTAAAAAAAAATTAAAAAAAGTTCTTAAAAGCGTTGTAATATACGATTTTTAAATTTAAATCTCATTTTTGAAAATGTTGTGTAAAACTTCTATCGATTCTACAAATTTTTTGCCCAGGAGGATCGTGGGATAACGATTATTACTATTTTTTAAAATTTTTTAAAAAAATTTTATTGTAATTTTCCAATCTTAAAACCATTTCTATTGCTCCAATGGTGCGTCGTAGAAGGGTCCTTTATAAGGCCGACCCCCATTAATTTTTACGTCTTAACATTTCTTTGGAACAAACTAATACCCTATCTCCAATTTCTAAGGGGGCTCCCACACAAAACGACATTTTTTAAAATTTGCTCCAACCGCTCTAACCGCCCTAATAGTGCCCTTAGAGCAACAAATTGTATGACTGACCCACAATATTTTTTTAGTCCAAACATTTTTTCTGAACACACCTACCCTCTATCTTTAACTGTTAAGGCGGTCCCCATACAATTTTTTCTATTTTTTGTAAATTAGTTTTATTTAATCAGCTTCTACCGGTCCAATGGTGCGTCCGAGAGGGGTCATTAGTGAGACCGACCCCCATTTATTTTTACCCTACAACATTTTTTTAAAACATACCTACGCCTTATCTCCACTCCCTAAGTAGGCTCCCATACAAATAACAGTTGGAGCAAATTTTATAAAAATGTAATTTTGTATGGGACCCTACTTAGGGAGTGGAGATAGGGCGTAGGTATATTTTAAAAAAATGTTGTAGGGTAAAAATAAATGGGGGTCGGTCTCACTAATGACCCCTCTCGGACGCACCATTGGACCGGTAAAAGCTGATTAAATAAAACTAATTTAGAAAAAATAAAAAAAAAAATTATGGGGACCGCCTTAACAATAAGAGATAGAGGGTAGGTGTGTTCAGAGAAAATGTTTGGACCAAAAAATATTTTGGGTCGGTCATACATTTTGTTGCTCTAAGGGCACTGTTAGGGCAGTTAGAGCGGTTGGAGCAAATTTTGAAAAATGTCGTTTTGTGTGGGAGCCCCCTTAGAAATTGAAGATAGTTAGTTTGTTCCAAAGAAATGTTAAGACGTAAAAAATTATGGGGGTCGGTCTTATAAATGACCCCTCTATGACGTACCATTGGAGCAGTAGAAGTGATTTTAAGATCGGAAAATTACGATAAATTTTTTCAAAAAATTTTAAAAAATAGTAATAATTGTTATCCCACGATCTTCCTGGGCAAAAAATTTGTATAATCGATTGAAGTTTTACACAAAAAAAATTCAAAAAAATCGAAGAGTACAAACATTTTCAAAATGAGATTTATATTTAAAAACTTAAAAATCGCATATTAGAACGCTTTTAAGAATTTTTGGGATTTTTTTTAGAAAGTACGCAAAAAAAACAAAAATTTTGAAAAAAAAAAAATTTGAAGTTTGGACCATTATTGAAGAAGTTATGAGTAAAAGAAGTTTTAGTAAAGGAGCAAACTACCAATTTTTAAAAATTCGATACCTTTTGAACGGGTCATCAAAAAAATATGAAAATTTACCACGAAGGAGTTTTCGAATGGTACTAAAAACTGTTAACAAATTGGGAAAATCAAAAAAAAAAAAAATTTCAAAGTGTCCGATTTCACATGGAATGGCCCATACATACTTTATGGGTTTCTTGATCTTTTTCGAACTACAATTGATCTTATTGCTGTTATAATTATGGGGATATACTCACTTTGTCATTCCGTGTGTAACGCATCGAAATATCGGTCTAGGATATATATTTTATTGATCAGTGATCGATTCTAAGACATTCTAGCAATGTCCGTCCGTCTGTAGAAGACACGATACAGTCCAAAATAAAAGAGCTAAACTTCCGAAGTTTGGCACGAATATGTCTTATACTCCTAGGCAGGTTAAGTTCGGAAATGGGCAAAATCGGACCAAGGGTAAAAAAGTTCCCCCTTGGAGAACTAAACCAACCTAAGAAAAACCATATTTTTTGAATTACTATGGATTTTTTGCGAAATACAATTGATCTTTTTGAATTACAACTGGAATCACTTTTTTAATCAATTTAGCAATGCCCGTAAGATATTAGGGGTATTCACTTTCGAAATTTTTATATTCCATATTTTTTTATGTTGCAGAATAACATAAATACCATCACTGTGATTAAATAGGCCTTTCTAAAAATTCATTGTATCACCCTGTATTTTTTAAGTAAATCTACATGTATTTATTATACGAGTACATGATAGTAAAAGTAATTTAAATTTAATTCACTTTAACAATTTTTATTACAGACGTGTTTATTTCTTTGTATTTCTTTTATGGAAATCTCACAATTAATATTCACAGCCAAGCAATTTATGTACAAATTAAATACCAAACCAAATAATTACGTGTTTTTTGCTTAAAAAGAAATATTTTTTTTTTATTTTATATTAATTTTGATAATTTGGCAATCATAATAAAAAATTGCCAAAGAATAAAAACAAAAATTAAAAGAATTTGATTATTTAAGCAAAACAAATAATCAAGATTAAATAATAAAAAAATGTATTGAATAATTGTTAAATTAGTCATATGATTTATCGGAAACTAAATGCATAATTGCATAAAAAAATTACTTGTTATTAGAGTTCAACCGAATAATGTGTATTGGAAAAAAAGTATTCGGCAAAATTTTTGACAAATGCTGTGGTAATTTTAGAAAATTTTATTAGAATTAAATTTTTATTTGAAAAATTTATTAAACTATTTTTGTTTATTATAAAACTAGCTGAAGCGCCCGGCATTGCACTGATCTTTTTAGATATGAATATCTAAATAAGTTCTCCCCAGCGCCACTTATCGGGTCCATTCATACATACACAACTTCCTCATAACTAAACATACATACATTCTGAAGTGCCGTAAGATTTATTTCACTGAGAATTTTGTTAATAACTTCACCCCAGCGCCATCTACCGAGTCCAAATTTTTTTATCAATAAACTTATTTTTGTTTAAGAAATACAAACATATATTTTGTGAATTTGAGCCAAATCGTACTATAAAGACAAAAAAAGGAATTATGGCAACAGCGCCACCTATCGGGTCCAAACTTTATCAATAACCTTATTTTTTTAATAAATATATTTTGTGAATATTATCCAAATCGTACCATGAATACAAAAAATTTAAATATTACGCCAACAGCGCCACCTATCGGGACTTAATTTAAGAGAAACCTGGCTGATATATAGTCCAAGTTTGGTGACAATCGGCCCAGAGGCTCTTGAGCTTTAGTAACACGTACCCGGTACAAACGTATTTATATATTGCGATAAAATTTATTCGGCCTAATTGTATGCCCGAATAATTTAAATACTGTTCAAAGTTCGGCTTCTGCTATTAAATTCACCTTCGGTCGTTATTACTACTTGTCATGGTCATGATCTCTCTCCACCCAAAAGAAATATAAAAAAACAATTCATTCATTCATTCATTGATGCCACTTTTTGAACTCGTTACTTGTTTTTTTTTAATGAATTTAATTTTTTTAAACTCATACTACAACAATTTATTTACAATCGTGCAAAATTGCTTGTTAGCTGAAGGCAATTAAGTTTTTTCATTCATAAATTTCTGCGTTTTCTTCTATCTATTCCTCTTGTAGTAGTTTTTTTTTTTTTGAAACTCTTCTCTCTCCACATCATTTGTTTATAATTTTTTGGTTTTTCTATTACTTAAGGGGGGCAACCGTTTTAAAAAATTAAAAAAAAAAAATAAACTGATGCTCACTTTAAACATCTGCACAATAACGGAAGCAATTTTTACCCCAATTTGACTTTAACACATGGTTGAAAGAGGTACAACTGGAACTGAATGTTATAGTCGATGACGTCAAAATTCCGACAGTGAATCACCCTAAAATATTGGGAGTAACATTCGACAGTTTGTATTCGTCCTCGGCGCATACCAGCAAAAAAAGTGCGGAGTACTTCTATTTGGAGTGCTTTAAAACTATAACAAATGTAATGAAGTACAACAAAAATAACAAAAAACACAAGAAAAAAATGCAAAGGCATTCTTTTCTACTCCATAAAAAGTTGTTATTCAGCACTTAACTCATTACCTTCCGCGACACTCCCATACAAAAGTAAGTAGAGCTGCCTTCAGATGTCCTCAGTGCACCATTTACATGAAGCGACGAAGATAGTTCCGGTTAAGGAACACAGTCACATGCTGGCAAAACAGTTCCTTCTGGCATGTCATCGGATGGATTATCCGAACCATCACCTTACGGAAATTGATCCTTCCCCGAGGCATGTCAGAAAAGATCTTCGGTATATACCGGACAACTCTGAATGATATTTACAGGGTTACGGTAGAATCGACAACAACCAACTACCGAGTGAATGTCTTACTTGGAGGCCGTCTCCCCCACCGATCGCAGAAGAAGGGAGAATTTTGCCAAGAAGAACACAATTGAGATCCGGGTATTGTAGTCGGATTAATTTCTATTGGTCGAGAATTAACTCGACAATACCCAATAGTGTCCCGCATGTAGAGGTTTTCCACATGACGTACCATATCTCTTCAACTGCGCGGCAAACTCGACTCGTCTGAATTTAACATCTTTATGAACCCAACCCACAGAGGTGGCACGCTTTTTGGAGCTAGATTTGGACTAGTCAACAGAAGAGAGGAAACATAACAAAATACTAAACATAATCTTGCATACATTTACAACCACAACCCGATTTTAATTTTTCAAAGCTGGCAAAAATTTTCTTCAATATGACATCCCGTCAAACAAATTATACAATCTGCTAATTTATATCTATACCATCTACAGATGTAGTTCGTAAAAGATCAATTGAAACTCGAAGATTCTATTTATAATTCGAAGATTTCATTTGTAATTCGTAAATTCCAATTTAAATTCGAAGATTCCACTTGAAATTCGAAAATTACATTTGAAATTCGTGGAAGATCATTTAAAACTCGAAAAACATTAAATGAAATTCGAAAAAGAATCAGTTGAAATTCGAAGATTCCAATTGTAATTTGAAAAAAATAAAATAAAATTCCAACAAGTGAGAGTGTTTCATTCGGCTTTGAAGAGGGGTCGATGGGGGCTGTTATGGGGCACTTACATCCCCTTCGCGATAAATGTTATGTTAATTTATTATGATTTTTTATTTATATCAATATTTTATATCTACGCCCACAAAACGAGGCGGGCTCAACATTTTGTTGGGCCCGCCCTGAGTTCAAGTGCAGGATTTTAAACTTTTTCTGACATAAATTTTTTCATTAGTTAAACAATATTAAAAAGGGAAAAAGTTTCCCTTTGAAGATTAAACCAGCCTCTCGAAAACGTTATTTTTTACTTTCGGTTAAACAAATGAAACATTCATTTGTAAGAAGAAATAATAAAATCCTGCAATTGGACCTAGGGGATTAGAAAATGTTTTTTTTTGGTCCTCCTCCTTTTGTGGGCGTATAAAAAATAATTCAAAGATTTATAATGACCTTTGAAGAATTAATTCAGTTTGTGAATTAATCCACATTATTTTAAATTAATGAATTAATTCATGCTTCAATTAATTCTTTGAATTATTTAAAAAAAATAATTCATTTTGTGAATAATTCAATTTTAATTCAAAGAATTAATTCAAGCGAGAATTAATTATTTTTTAATTAATTCTTTTTAAATTAATTCTTTTTGAATTAATTCATTTTAAATTAATTCATTTTAAATTAATTCATTTTGAATTAATTCATTTTTTGAATAATTTAATTTTTTGGATTAATTAATTTTTAATTAATTTTTTGAATTAATTAATTTTTTGATTTAATTAATTTTTTGAATTTTTTTAGGTAAGTAGCAAGCAAAAATCAAACAAGCAACATTTTTTTGCACATGCGTCGACGTCGAATTAATTCAAAAAAAAAGAATTAATTCAAAAAAAAAATTAGTTTAAAATGAATTAATTCAAAAAGAATTAATTCTTGCTTGATTAATTCTTTGAATTAAAATTGAATTATTCACAAAATGAATTAATTTTTTTAAATAATTCAAATCTAATTCAAAGAATTAATTCAAGCATGAATTAATTAAAATTTATGAATTGAAAAATTGGGCGGTGAATTAAATCTGGTATTACTTTATTGCAAAATCGTTATTTATGAATTTGAACGTCCCCCACCGTCCTGTGAAAACGGTCTCAAACGACCTCCTAAAACGCCCTGATTTTTACATTTTGTTGGGTATAAACAATTCATAACAGTTAAATTTAACACTCTTACGTGTTTTAAAACATAAAGTCTTTTCCCTGGTTATGAATCAATTAAATTTTTTGTGTTAAGTATATAAATTATTGCACTTAATTGTTTGTTGTGACATGGTATTTCCGTTTCTTTCTTCTAAATTTGTTTGTTACTGGTTTAATTTAATAATATCGTGTTTAAAAGAGTCTACTTACATTCCTTCTAAGATGAGTAACTGTATGAAGTGGTGTGTGTTTTGACAAATTTAAAATTCTTTTCTTAATTAAGGAACTTTAAAAGGGCTTTTATTTAAGATGACTTAAAAAAGACACATTTTGTACTGTGGGCCTCTTAAAGAGAAATATGCGATTCAGGTCTTTCATATAGTTAAACAATTTTAAAATAATTTTGGAATTAAAATTTAAATTTAATAACCAATTTTAAATACATTTTTTTAACAATTTACTAATCATTTTATTATCTTTTTCTTATAATTTTAGGTGCTGGCGAATCCGGCAAATCGACAATAGTTAAACAAATGAAAATTATTCATGAATCCGGTTATTCACAAGAAGAATGTGAAGAGTATCGTCGTGTTGTCTACAGTAATACAATACAATCTTTAATGGCAATTATACGTGCAATGGGTCATTTAAAAATTGATTTTGCTGATCCCTCCAAAACGGAAGTAGCACGTCAATTTTTCACATATGCCTCCGCTGCCGAAGAAGGCATCCTCTTACCCGAATTAGTATTATTAATGAAGAAATTATGGTCGGATGCCGGTGTACAACAGTCATTTGGACGTTCACGGGAATATCAATTAAACGATTCAGCAGCATATTATTTGAATTCATTGGATCGTATATCAACACCGAATTATGTACCAACACAGCAGGATGTGTTACGCACGCGTGTAAAAACGACTGGAATTATAGAGACGCATTTTAAATGCAAAGGTTTATACTTTAAGTGAGTTATTGAATTGAAACTTTTTTTAGCCACATTAAGGGGGTAGACTTACTTTGTCATTCTGTGTGTAACACATTGAAATATTGACCTGGGAACCCATAAAGTATAGAAAGCGAGACTTCTGAAGTTTACCACGAATATGTCTTCGTCTGGTCAAGTTCATAAATGGACAAAATCGGACCTTGAAAAACTAAACCAACCTTTGAAAATCCCATTTCCTGTTATTTTTGTTAAGCAAATGAAACATTTTTATGTCAGAAGAAGTTCAAAGTTCTGCATTTGGACCCAGGGGATTAGAAAATGTCATTTTGGAGGCACAGCCGAATTTAAAACTCACTTTTTTTTATAATTTTGTTTATTTTTCACAAATGAAAAATTTTTACAAATTGGAGATTGGCACAGCCGAATTTAATACTCTCACTTGTTTTACATGTTTTTTTTTTTTTGTTCAACAAAGGAACGTTTTTATTCCATATGAAGTTCCTCGACCTGCATTTGGACCAAGGGAATAAGAAAAGAATTACGGTTTTTTGGCACGTCTTTGGGGACCGTTTTTTAGAAAAAAAAAATAAAAAAATCTGAGTGTCGTTTTTTTGTTTTTGTTGTTGTTGTTGTAGCCCCAAGTAGGTCATACCAGGGTCGCCAGTTTTTTTTTTTTGATGCCATCCCCAACTTAAAATTTCTCATCCGCAAAAATTCAAAACTTACTCCACACAAAAAACCCATCAAGTGCTTTCGAGTAAGTTAGCCTATTTTTAGAACAAAAACTTGATTATCTTACGCACAAACACTTGGTGATTTGTATTTTACACAGAAACTTGGCTTAAAAAGTGTAAGTGTATTTTGCGTGTTGAGCGATTAGCACATCATTTGAAACCGACAATGTTTCGATAAATAAATAAATATGATAAAATTCAAAAACCAACGCTTATGCTTTATCAGGGATGGATAACTCTGGAATTTTTAATTTACACACAAGCGATAGAGTACTTTATTGGTCCAAATTTGATTTGATCTAGATTTATATCTTGAATTCCCCCAAAGGTTTTCTCAGCAAACATAAGTTATAGGCCCTAAGAAATTGTTTGTACCCTTTAAAAACAACAACGAAAATTATTTAAAGGTTATATATGGGGCATTCCATGCCAAATCACTCACTTTTAGGCCCGACCCCCTTCGATTAATTTTATTTTGGATATGTTTAATACGTACTAAAGTATTAAATGCAACTTGCAGCCAAATTTTCAGCCTTTTATACCAAGGTGGTGTTGAGTAATCAATTTTTCAAAATGGCGATTTTTTCCAAAAAATGAAAAAATTTAAATTTTCAATCAATTTTGACCAGTAAAAAATATAGATATTTTAAAAAAAGTTGGACAACGTTTTGTTGGTATTTAAATTTAGTTTTAGAAAAAAAATGTGAAAAAATTTTTCGAAGTAATTATCACTTATTTTTTGACGTTTAAAAATTAAAATCGACTTTTTGAAAAAGTCCGAAACCTTCGATTTTTTTGTAAAAAACAATAAGAATTCTACTCTAAATTATGCAACTTTTAAGCCATAACTCGAGATGTGATCACAATTCTTTCTATTTTTTTTTTAATTTTTAAAATTGCACCTTTTATGTTTTGGCTCTGATTTATTTTATATGGAGCTCAAAAAAAAAAAAAAATGGTAATTACTGACCCTAACTTACCCTAAATATATTCATTTGGAGGTAAATATACGTCTCACAAAAATTTGGGACGATCGGACATGTGTAAGGCGCTTAGCATGGTCCTTGAAGTTTAAAAAACGGATTACAAGGGAAAATATGAATTTTTTTCTGTTTTCGCAATTTCTTTGGTATTTTAAGTTAAGTTTTAATTCAAGTGATTACAGAATTATGATGTGGAGTAAAATGCCTTTCTAATAAGGTACTAAAAACTAAAATCGGTTGAAAATCAGCCAAGTTATTACAACTTCCCCAGGCATCTAGCGTGTGCCATACAACTTGATTAAAAAATACGAGGCCCTTTTTTTAAATTTATTGAAATTTTCTACTGTAATAACATTTTTTCATTATTCATGTTTCAGTGTAATATTTTTTTGACTTTTCCAAATTTTAAAACAAAAAAAATATTTTTTTTTTTAAAATAAAGATTTCAAAAGGGTGTGGAAAATGCAGGCATTTTTAGCACTAATTTAAAAAATGTTAGCAAAACACAATATGAAAAATACTTGTCATCTAATAACATTTGAACTTGAAGAATAAAAAAATGTTATTACAGTAGAAAATTTCAATGAATTTCAAAAATCGGATTGTATTGATTAATCAAGTTGTCTGCCACACTTTAGATGCCTGGGGAAGTTGTAATAACTTGGCTGATTTTAAACCGATTTCGGTTTTTATGACCTTAATAGAGAGACATTTTACTCTACATTTCAATTCTGTAACCATTTGAATTCAAAATTAACTGAAAATACCAAAAAAATTAAGAAAACAGAAAAAAATGCATATTTTCCCTTGTAATCCGATTATCAAACTTCAAAGCCGATGCGGCACGCCTTACCCATGTCCGATCATCCTAAAATTTTCTGAGACGTATTTTTACACCCAAGTTAATATATCTAGGGGAAGTTACGGTCAATATTTACCAAATTATTTTTTTTGGAGCACCATATAAAATAAACCAGAGTCAAAAAAAAAAAGTGCAATTTTCAAAATTTGAATAAAAATAGAACGAATTACGATCACATCTCGAATTATGCCTTAAAAGTTGCGTAATTTAGAGTAGAATTTTTTGACATTTTAAAAAAAAAATCGAAGGTTTCGGACTTTTTCAAAAAGTCGATTTTAATTTTTATACGATAAAAAACAAGTGATAATTACTTCGAATAATTTTTCATATTTTTTTTCTAAAACTACATTTAACTACCAACAAAATGTTGTCCATCTTTTTTTAATATATCTATATTTTTTACTGGTCAAAATTGATTGAAAATTTAAATTTTTTCATTTTTTGGAAAAAATCGCCATTTTGAAAAATTGATTACTCAACACCACCTTGGTATAAAAGGCTGAAAATTTGGCTGCAAGTTGCATTTAATACGTACTAAAACATATCCAAAAATAAAATTAATCGAATGGGGTCGGGCCTAAAAGTTAGTGATTTGGCATGGAATGCCCCATATACATTAGGCTGGGTCGTATTCCAACAAAGTGCTCAGATCAACTATTAATAGTGAAAAAAAGTTGGTACAAGTAAATACAAGCAGTTTAAAACCAAAATGAATAAAATCGGTCCATGGCTTCCGTTCTCGCATCGCGGGTCAAAATTGCGGTTTTTGAAAAAATGGACATAATTACAAAAAAAATTAAATATTTAAAAAAAAATTATTAAAAAAAAAAAAAAAATTTTTTGTATCTCATTAAATCAAAGAGATTTAGAAAAATTTTGTTTGTTTTTTTCGGATATCGATAACCCACCCAAATGTGAGGCCAAAAAAAACTCACATTTTTAACATGGAGCTCAAAACTACTTTTTCACTATTTTAAAAATTTAGTGAAACAAAATTTTTAAATATATTAGTTTATCCACTTGATATCATTGAATACATCTCAGGGATTGTAGAAAAAAATTCTTAGTTAAATTCCTTTGTCCAGTTGGTGTGTGGAGCGATTTGAATTTAGCGGATTTCCAGAAAATGTGTTTTTATCGACATTTTTGACTAATTTGTAGTTGTTATCAACATTTTACTTAAATTAACCAACTTTTGTTGTTCAAATGGTTGTTTTGGACCATAGTAACTCTGCTTTGAAATAATAGACTTTTTGGACAACGTTAACCCTTGCCGGCACGAGGTTAAAAATTCCTCCAATGAAATTTTCGAAAATTCCTCACTCTAAAGTCGTGTATGTGTTTAAATAATGAACAATTACAAATTTATACAAAGTTTTCTTGAAAGACATCTTTAACCCTTGTTGAACGAACGCCCAAAAAATTTCAAACAGCTGTTTTTTTGCTCAAATGAACTTTTTTGACATATTAAATAATATATTTTTACTTTTAGTTTTACACAGTAAAAACGACGAAGACGTAATGAAATTTCGGATGCCATTTTTTTTTATT
Source organism: Pegoplata infirma (assembly GCA_963921195.1). Taxonomy (NCBI): domain Eukaryota; kingdom Metazoa; phylum Arthropoda; class Insecta; order Diptera; family Anthomyiidae; genus Pegoplata; species Pegoplata infirma. Next base: position 137,490,660 of record OY992539.1, read on the forward strand.
TTATTTAGTTCAACAAGGGTTAAAGATGTCCTTCAAGAAAACTTTGTATAAATTTGTAATTGTTCATTATTTAAACACATACACGATTTTAGAGTGAGGAATTTTCAAAAATTTCATTGGAGGAATTTTTTAACCCCGTGCCGGCAAGGGTTAACGTTTTCCAAAAAGCCTATTATTTCAAAGCAGAGTTACTATGGTCCAAAACAACCATTTGAACAAAAAAAGTTGGTTAATTTAAGTAAAATGTTGCTAACAACTACAAATTAGTCAAAAATGTCGATAAAAACACATGTTCTGGAAATCCGCTAAATTCAAATCGCTCCACACACCAACTGGACAAAGGAATTTAACTAAGAATTTTTTTCTACAATCCCTGAGATGTATTCAATGATATCAAGTGGATAAACTAATATATTTAAAAATTTTGTTTCACTAAATTTTTAAAATAGTGAAAAAGTAGTTTTGAGCTCCATGTTAAAAATGTGAGTTTTTTTTGGCCTCACATTTGGGTGGGTTATCGATATCCGAAAAAAACAAGCAAAATTTTTCTAAATATCTTTGATTTAATGCGATACAAAAAAATTTTTTTTTTTTAAATAATTTTTTTTTAAATATTTAATTTTTTTTTTTTGTAATTATGTCCATTTTTTCAAAAACCGCATTTTTGACCCGCGATGCGAGAACGGAAGCCATGGACCGATTTTGTTCATTTTGGTTTTAATTTGCTTGTATTTACTTGTACCAACTTTTTTTCACTATTAATAGTTGATCTGAGCACTTTGTTGGAATACGACCCAGCCTAATATACATATTGCTGTAAAACCCTTAACTTTTTATAAATACTTACTCCGAAATACGTATCCAAAACGTGGTATTGCTTTTTAAGAAGTGGTAAAAGACCAGTATTTTCAATTGATGTACTTTTAGACTTTTTTTACAGAAAAAACTAGGAAATTTTCCATAATTGATTTAAAGGATATATTTTCATACATTTTCTATAGTATATATACTAGAGTTGTCAATTATTCGACTTTCAACTTTGTTCGAATAATTCAAATAATTGTTTTTCCTCGTTCGATCAAACGATTAAAGATCAAAATTTATTCGATTAATCGAAGAGAATAACGAATAAAAAAATTATTTTAAAAAATATTTTTATTAACAAAAAAATAAACAATTCATATAAAAAATCATAAAATAAGAAAGTTAAAATTTTTATTAACGAAAAAATGCATACAAAACTTAAAAATAAAATAGTTAAAAGTTAAAAAAACTTAAAAATTGAATAACTGAGATCGCGATAAAAAACCTAAAAATTGAATAACTGAGATCGCTTTTAATTAATGGATGTCGATTTTAATACTTGTTGAGAAATAATTCAAATACAAATTATTATTTAAAATATTCAGACAAAATATATCATAAATGATTTTAATTTTTGTCAAATAAGACAATTTAAGTTGTTCTTAAGAAATAATCTTTTAAAAATAAAAGTTGACTTAATTTTTTTGCTTTCAAACGATTTTTGGTTTTTGTTTTTATTAAATTAGATTTTGAAAACACTCTTTCGCTAATTGTTGAAGTAGGTGATATAGTAAGAAGAGCATAAATTCCAAATATACCATATCGTCTGATATATCGCTAAAGTCCTTTTTATTTTCTGATTTTTTAATATTTTGAATTGAATTAATTAACTCGCATAATCGATTATTATTTTCATTACTAATAACTTCCTCTATTTCAATACTTTTATCTGAATTATTGTGATTACTTTCAACATAAAATAATCTGAAGTATAATTTATTTGCATATTCTTTTGTTTCGCTTTTTGGAGAATATTTTAAGAAACTTTCATTGCTCGGAAAATTCCCAGAATTTAGAAAAATTTTAATACGTTTTAGTAAGTCTGATGCAAAAGAATTATTAATTTTTTCTAAATTATTTATTAAAAACTTGATAACTCCCCCTAATTCTATAATGGATGTGCTATCCAGGGCTATGGCTACAATATATTTTAACTTTCCTACATTTTGTATAAAATCTTTCAAAATTTGTGAGAATAAATCAAATTCTAAGCATTTATTTAATTTTTTAATTAAAAAAATTGTTCGATTAATCGACATTAATTAATCGATTTATTCGTTATTCGAAAATCGTAATTTTTTAATTATTCGAACAATAGTTGGGTTTTGTTTGATCGATTAATCGAATTATTCTTAATCGACTGACAACTCTAATATATACTATAGAAAATGTATGAAAATCTACAATTTGGTTATAAAAAAAGAAAAGCATGATAACATGATACAACTACGATCCAGGTTTTGACAGACACCACAAAAAATTTTAGTTTTTTCTTTATAAATCTCACATAGTTAATACGTTTGCGGTATTTATACCCTACACCACACTGTGGTACAGGGTATAATGAGTTTGTGCTGATGTTTGTAACTACCCGAAATATTGATCCTAGACCCTTTTATGTATACCGATCGACTCAGAATCACTTTTTGAGTCCATTTAGCGATGTCCGTCTGTCTGTCTGTCCATGTTAACGTTGTAAACACGATACAGGTCGCAATTTGTAATCAATTGACTTGAAATTTGAAACTTAAGCCTCTTTTGGCTCAAGGACGAAGCCTATTGAAACTGGAGAAAATCGGTCCATATTTTGACCTAGCCCCCATACAAAGGTCCTCTTTACTTTTGGTTCAAATTTAGCAGGTAATCATGTTTTATCTACACAATCACCATTCCGAATTTTTAAGAAATCAGACCAGTTCTTCTTGTAGCCCCCATATAAACCACCTTTCCAATTTTCACATAAATCTTTCAAATTTCATAAAAATATAAAATATTTAATTAAAATTCTGTTTGTGTATGTGAAACGCGTACTTTAATAACCTTATCAAATCTGTTTATCATGTGAAAATCTCGGCCCATGTGAAAATCTCGGCCGATATTCAGTTAAAGCGGTTTATTGTCAACAAAAAGAAGCCTATTTATTTAACTAAGGCCGTTCCAAAAAAAGTAATTCACATAAAAAATGTGAAAATGAAAATTTTCGAATTTTTTTGGTGTTCTAGATTTCACATCCGAATTTCTTTTTCGTTTTGTTTCACATAAATAAAATTTGGTGAAAGTAAAACGAATGCACTTTTTTCCTTATAATTTTTTAAATTTTAATTATTCGATTTCAACTTCGAATGAAAACGTGATCAAAAAAACACTAATCTTGATTTCATGTGATTCGGAAGTTTTCATGTGAATTCAAAAGTTGTGAAAAACAGAACAGAGGCCTAAAATTGGATTTGTGAGTGTTTTTTTTTTCAATTATTAAAGATTTGACAAAATATAGATCTAATCAGTCCATGTTTGACCTTGGGACCCATTTTCCGGGAAACTCTGGTGAAGGGTATTAAAGGTCGGTCTTGACCGACTTAATTTTCTTACTTGTTTTTTAATGCTTAAATGTCCACGATTGATCAAAAATACAGTAGAGTTCATTTTAGCATTATTTTATGATTGATGTATTTTAAAAACACTTGTTTATCTACAATATTTCATCCCGAAAAAATCAGTGGAGGACAAAAAAAAAAGCGGATTTTTTTTTTACCTAATTTTTTTTTCGCGGAAATTTTTTTTAAAAGTAATTTTATTTTAAATATAGTTTTTTGCACTAATCTTTTTGAAATTGTGAAGGGTCCCTGCAAAAAAAAAGTCATTACCACTTCCAAGTGGAGTGCTTTAAAACTATAACAAATGTAATGAAATACAACAAAAATAACAAAAAACACAAGACAAAAATACACAAACATTCTTTTTTACTCCAGAATTCATAGTTATTCAGCTCTTAACTCATTACCTTCCGCGACGATCCCATACAAATGTAAGTAGATATTCAGTAGATAAGAAGTACTTCGGGAAGTAGTTGGAAGTTGTTTGAAAACTCGGAGTACTTCTTATCTACTGAATATCTACTTACATTTGTGTGGGAGTGTCGCGGAAGGTAATGAGTTAAGAGCTGAATATTATTAATTTATGGAGTAGAAAAGAATGCCTTTGCGTTTTTTCCTTGTGTTTTTTGTTATTTTTGTTGTATTTCATTACATTTGTTATAGTTTTAAAGCACTCCGAATAGAAGTACTCCGCACATTTTTTTCTGGGGTATCACTACATTCGGCAAGGCCGAATTTAACTTTTTTACTTGTTTTTAAATATTTTGACTTAAAACAACCCAGTTTTTCAATATCGATTACTTTTACCTTGTCGTGAGAGAACTTTACTCAATTGAAAACATTTATTGAGAACACTTTAGTCACATTAGCACATATCGCTCATTTACTTGTATAGTGTAATTACTCAAAATATGTCGTTTTTTCGTAAACTATACAGAGTTGTTTGTTATATCCTGCATTATATTGTGTTAAAAATTCGTATTAATATCTTCTAAATTCACCGTTTGAGAAGAGAACACGCCATTATAATATTTTCCATGTACAGGCCTTTTGAAATGTAAAAAAAGTTTCAATTGTAAACTTTAAACAGGTTTTCTGTAAAATCAAACATTTTGCGTTATGACACTATACAAATAAATGAACAATATGTTTACTTAGCAAGAGCTAAGAAGTTTATTATTTATAAACTCCTTGTTAAAGCCATGTTATTTATTTTTAAGTTATCTTTTTTTAATTTTTTTTTTTCTTTTTTTTTACAGAATGTTTGATGTTGGCGGTCAACGTTCAGAACGTAAAAAATGGATACATTGTTTTGAATGTGTTACTGCAATTATCTTTTGTGTAGCATTATCGGGTAAGTGCTCTTAAGAATATACAACCGTATCCAAAATCTAAAACGAGTACCAACTATCAAGTGTCTTACTTTTAAAACAAGCCTTTTGCACCATTTACAGTCCATTTGTAATTCGAAGATTCCGTTTGTATTTTAATAATTTTAATTGTCATTCGAAGATGCTACAATCATCATATTCGAAAATGATCGATTGTAATTCGTAAAAGATCAATTTAAATTTGAAAAAGATCAATTGTAATTCGAAAAAGATTAATTTTTACTCGAAAAGATCGATTTCAATTTAATTTCAGATTAATTTCAAAAGATCAATAGTTAAAAGACTGCAACTGTAGTTCTAAAAAAAAATTGAAAAAGAAAAATTGTAATTTGAAAAAGATTAATTGTAATTCGAAAAAGGTCAATTGCACTCGTTTTTCATTTTGAATGCTACTTTTCTCTATTGAAAATTGGCAGTCAAACAGTCGTTTTTCATTATAAATGCTGCAGTTAGAATTTATATAATAATAATGTTTCTTTTCATACAGGTTACGACTTAGTTTTAGCAGAAGATGAAGAAATGAATCGTATGATTGAATCATTAAAACTCTTCGATTCCATATGTAATTCCAAATGGTTTGTCGAGACCTCAATAATATTATTTTTAAACAAAAAAGATTTGTTTGAAGAAAAAATCAAAAGATCTCCATTAACAATATGTTTTCCAGAATATACAGGTAAGTTGAAATAACTCTTTTTTAAATTTCTTTTACTTTCTTAATTCAAATTCTTTTTTTTTTTCGTAGGTCCTAATACATTTGAGGATGCTGCCCGCTATATAACCATGAAATTTGAATGTTTAAATAAACGTAAAGATCAAAAAGAAATTTATACACATTTAACCTGTGCCACCGATACAAATAATGTTCAATTTGTTTTTGATGCCGTATCTGATGTCATAATTAGAAACAATCTTAAAGATTGTGGTTTGTTCTAGATTTTCATTTAATAGTTTATTATAGCAGTAGTCTTTCTTTTAATTTTTACATATTTTTATACATTTAAAAAAAAAAAAACATTCAACTTGAAAAATGCCGCACACATGCAGTCATCATTCCGTAAAACGTAGAAAAAGAAGATTTGAAATGTGTTTTTGTTTGTAACTTACGCCACAATGCATTCGATTAATTTTAATATTGTTTTTTTTTAACAGAATTATTACAAAAAAAAATATACAAACATTTCCATTTATTAAGTTTGATGTTAGAACGAAACAAAAGACAAACACAACAAGAACACAAAATGATTATAAGCAATTCCATTTTAATTTAATAAAACTATTAATATTTTCTTTTTATATACTACTATTATTAATATTTTGCAAAAAAACAAAACAAATGATTATTTAATAACAAAACAAAAAATATCCTGCATTCTCTCTCTATTTTTTTTTTTTTTTAATGAAAATATTTTTTTATTTGCCCCTCTTTTTATGTCCTTGCTTTAAAACTTTGGCTATATTTTATAAATATTTAACTTAATCTAAATGATATTTAATTTTCTATTAACTATTCTAAACTACACATATTTTAACTGTTATTGAAAAGAAATATTAAAATTTGAAAATTACAATTGAAATTAAAATTTTTGTTTAAAGTAAAATTATATGCGAAAATAAATTTAATTTTGAATAATACATTTGAATTTGAAACCATATTTAGAGTTATGACTAGGGATGAGATTTCCATGCAAATGCATGTTTTTTGTCAATAGTCTAAAAACGATATCGACCAATTATCTTCCCGAATCAAGAAATTTGCGTTTAAATGGCATCGATTTGTTTTTGCATATTTTGGTGAAAATGTATATTTTTGCATATTTCGGTTTTAAATGCATATTTTGTGCATATTTTCAACTTTTAAGTGCATATTTTTGTAAAAATTGGCAAAAACACAAATTAAATTTTTTTTGTTTCAAAAACCAAGCTCTTTGTCTCCCACTCTTAAAATTTTGGAACTTGATAACAGAAGGTACGAAAGCTGTTAGACGAGGAAAATACGATAATGTTAAATTAACATTGTTGGTTTGACAAATAATGCTAACTTTTTATATCGAAAAAGCGCTTAGTAAATTTTAAAAAAATGTATCAATTCATAATTTTTATGTTAATATTATTTAAGAAATACCTTTAAAAGTGTTTAAAACAAATTGTCAGCAAATAAAAAGTCATTGGATTTCCCGATAATCCACAAAAAAAAACTTTTTTTACAGCTAGATGAAAAAAACCGCTAGCTTTAGTCTGAAAATCGCCAAACTGCAACACTTTTTTTGTTTATATCAAACTTAAGGGATTTTTTTTGGTTTGATCAAACGTCCAGTTCGATGACGGACTTAGCAAAGGGAATTTAAGAGAGGGTTTAACAGAAGAAGGGAGACTTCACTTATCTTTAAGTATTGATAGTCTTTGCAAAAACTATTTTAAATTTTAAAAATTTATTTTGAAAATTATTTTTTTTCTTTTAAATTTTTTTTTATATAGTAGATTGTCTTAATATCTTAAAAAAATCTTGCTTATAAAGTTTTAAATGGTACTATTTAAACCCGGTGTTACTTTTTGCTTTTTAAGAAGTTTTTTCTATGAAAACAAGATTTTTATTGCACACATTTTATTTTTTAGTGCATATTTTTAGGTTTTTTAGTGCATATTATGAATTTTTTAGCGCATATTTTCGATTTTTTAGTGCATGAAAATCTCATCCCTAGTTATGACTAATTGTCATTAGACTATTTTAATGACGAACTCGTCATAATATCAATATTTCGACAGCTGACAGGACATTATCCCCATTACGGAAATGGGGACTATGACCGAATTATGGCCATCACTGTTATATTTCCCATATTTCCAAAACGGTCATAATCCCAATGGGGATTATGGAGAGTATGGTCGAAATCAATTTGGTCATAATCACCATAACGGAAATTAGAATGATGTCCGTGGGGATTATGTCATGTCACCATTTCCACAAACAAATCAACAATATCGATTATTAAATAAAAATTATTTGTTATTGAGCCTCAATGGCTTCAATGTCAAATGGAAGTAGACCATCAAATAGACAATCTCACCAAAGGTCCACTGAAGTTTTTAATTTTTTTTTTTTTTTCAAATGTAAAAATGCACATCTGAGATTTAAAATATGGTTAGATGTTTTCATTCAAATTGTATGGCTGACTGCCATTTTAAGGGGTCATTTAAGTCTTATTTCAAAAATTCGTCTAATTAAACGTCCACACTTTGAAAATTATTGCAGTTACTACATGCCGGTCATTTGTGTAGTAAGTAGTAGTTGTTGTTTTCAACTACAATTTCAGTTGTTTTTGTGTGAAAAATCTCAAACAACTGTTTTTTGTAGTCGTTTTAAAAAATAAACACAAAAAATTACTACATTGTAGTAACAGTTGTTTTATGTAGTTGTTTTTAGTCTATAAAAAACTTATAATTTTCTAGAAATTTTTAGAAGAACGGATGTGTTGGAAGAGTCAGATAAAGCTGGAATTATTACCAAATAATGTAACCGTTTTTGACGTTTAGAAGAAAATTTAGACAATTTAAGTTGCAGTAAAAACAACTGTAATTTAAAGTAGTTTTCACCGTTTTTTGTAGTTGTTAATCAATAGTTAAAAACAACAACAACTTTTGGTTGATTTTACCGTAAAATGTAGTGGACGCCTAAACAACAACAAATGTAGTAGTTTTAACTGTCTTTTGTAGTGGAATCTACCGTCATAATTTTTTAGTGCATTTATGGTTAAAATGTTCTACAAATAGTTTCATCATAAATTTTTATTAGGGGTAATCAAAGGTTAAAAGTTCGTGCGACAGGCGTAAAATGCTTAAAAATTAAAAAATACAAAGAATCATATTTTTAATGTATCCTTCTTACTAAAACAGTGTTAAAAAACTCGAAAAAATAGTGTTAATATATTTCTGGGCCAAAAATTACATTCTGGTGTGTGTTATAAAATTTCAGGATGACCCTTTTTTTTGGCCAAATTAACCCTTAGCTCCCGTTTTTCTGAGTAATTTTTCTTATAGAAAATTTCTCAGACTATGAGACATTTTTCTAATAAAAAAAATCTCAGATTCTGAGACATTTATTATAGATTTATTTATCTATTATAGAAAAATTCTTAAATTCTAAAACATTTATCGTACAGAATTATTTCTAGATTCTCAGATATTTACTGTATAGAAAAATTTTCGTATTTTAAGGGATGTGAGAATTCTGCAAATTTTTCGAAAAAAAAAAAAAACTTCAGATTCTGATACATTTTTCGTATAAACATTTTCCGATTCTGAGACATTTGCCGTAAAGAAAATACTTGGATTCTTAAACGTTTTTTTTTCAGATTCTAAAAAAATTTGATGAATAAAAAAATTTACAGATTCTGAGACATTTTTGCAAAGAAAAGTTCTGAAATTCTCAAAATACTGTTCTACTGCTATGTAGATATTTTGCAAAAAAAAAAAAAAGTAAAATTCTAGATTCCAAAAAGATTTTTCGATTAAAAAATTGTCAAAATCATTTAAACTTAAAAAACCCAGATCCTAATTTACGTAGACTACACCTTCTTCAACGCTTAGGTTCTGGAACATTTTTTGGCTTAAAAAATCTCGAAACTAATTTCGTAAAAGTATCCGATTCACAAAATTTAAACGTTTTTTATTAAAACTACATCATTTCTAATTATATTAATGAAATTATCGAAGATATAAAATATATTTCGAAATTTTAATCATTTCAGTTTTTTAAGGAAACTTTTTTTTGCGTTTTTATACCCTCTACTTATTGTTAGTGATAAAAGGGTATATATAAATTTGTCATTCCGTTTGTAACTCATCGAAATATAAAGTATATATACTAGAGTGTCCCTTATTTTGGAAATGTTGGAAATCTTGAGACGGTACCCGCTCATTTTTTTCCTTTTGACTTAAAAATAACTCAGGAAAAATTTTACGCCCCTAGGACCACGCCTTCCCTACGCGACGGGGCCTTAAAGAGCGGGGCCTAAAAAATCATTTTTCCATACAAACCAAAAATTTTTTTTTTTGATTTTTAATTTTTTTGTTATTATTTATTTTATTACTTGGTTTGCTTATTCACGACAAAAAATTTGATTTTGGTGGGATAAGTCTTTCAGCGCTAAAAAATTTTCCGCAAAAAAAAAATTTGAGCCGCCGGGGTCCTGCAGTAAAAAATTTTTAAAAAATATTTTTTTTTAGTTTTGACCAGCAACGGTTTTAGTTGTTATGTTGCTTTTAATGATATATATTCCAAAAAAAAAAATTATTCATACCTGTGACATCTTTATCTTTTTCGAAAAAAAAATTTTTAGCCGTAGGGATCCTACGGTAAAAAATTTTTAAAAAATATTTTTTTTTAGTTTTGAAAAGCAACGGTTTTAGTTGTTATGTTGTTTTTAATGATATATATTCCAAAAAAAATATTATTCATATTTGTGACATCTTTATCGTGTATCGAAAAAAATCAACAATGCATTTTGTACCCTTTTTTAGAACACGATAACGATGTCACAGATACAAAAAATATTTTTTTATGAATATATATCATTTAAAGCAACATAGCAGCTAAAACCGTTGCTGGTCAAAACTAAAAAAAAATATTTTTTAAAAATTTTTTACTGTAGGACCCCGGCGGCTCAAAAATTTTTTTTGCGAAAATTTTTTTAGCGCTGAAAGACTTATCCCACCAAAATCAAATTTTTTGTCGTAAATAAGCTAAGCAAGTAATATAATAATTAACAACAAAAAAATTAAAAATCAAAAAAAAATTTTTTGGTTTGTATGGAAAAATGATTTTTTAGGCCCCGCTTTTTAAGGCCCCGTCGCGTAGGGAAGGCGTGGTCCTAGGGGCGTAAAATTTTTCCTGAGTTATTTTTAAGTCAAAAGGAAAAAAATGAGCGGGTACCGTCTCAAGATTTCTAACATTTCCAAAATAAGGGACACTCTAATATATACATATAGTTGATCTGTGATCGATTTTAAGACATTCTAGCGATGTCCGTCTGTCTGTCTGTGGCAATGGTGGTCACCGCAAAAAAATATTGTACTGAGGCGACTGAAACTTAACATATTTATTGGAAGTTCTCCCGAGCAGTTTGGTATTGCATTTGAGCGATATCGGTTTAGCGGTTCAAAAGTTATGAACGAAAATGTAAGGACACCTCAAAAATTTTACTACATTCAACATAACCTAAAAATACAAAGTGCTTTAATTCAGCTGCTGGTTGACATATGTAAACATAATTGGACACCGAATGGAATTTAAACAAGTATAAACATATTTTGACAAAAAAAAAAGAAAAAAATCGCGGATATTTTTTTTTTTTTTATTTTATTTTTATTTTATTAAGAATTACCATATAATTACAAATTATATACTAATTTTACCTAACCGAGAACTGGTAACAATGACCTTCGTCTCGTTGTAGCGAATCAGACCAAAGCCTCTGGTGGGAATCGAACCCACGACCCCCAGACTCATAGGCTAGCACGCTACCAACTAGCCTACTGGGGCGCCTGGATTTTTTTTAACAAATTTTTTTTCGCGGAAATTATTTTTCAAAATATTTTTTTTTTAATAGTAATTTCTAGAGTCCGACCGAAACCAGTTTTTCGAGGCCGAACCGAAACTGAACCGAATATTCGGCCAAAAAAGATATTCGGCCGAAACCGAAAAAAATACATCTGGCATGAATAAAATCATTAAAAAAAAATGTTTAAGATAGATTCACAGGACTTAATGTTTTGAAACCATAGGAATTGCTGTATTTATTAAAAAAAATATATTTTTTAAAAAACTTACAAAAAATGTAAATTTCAATGTAGATTGAGAGAAAAAAAAATATTTGAACGGTAACAGTATTACATTTATTGGAACCCCTTGCTTCTTTTTGTTCAAGTGAACTGAAACAAGTAAATTGGAACACGAAATTAAAAAATGTTGCGACTTTTTTATATATTTTTAAGAATACTAAAAAGTTTCGGTTTCGGCTAATATTCGGCCAAAATTTTGCCGAATAGAGGCCGAAACCCCATTATTCGGCCGAAACTGAGACCGAAACCGAATATTCGGTCGGACTCTGGTAATTTCCTTTTAAATAAAGTTTTTTGTGATAATCTTAATAGTCAATTGTATTTCAGATTTTCTTAATGCAATTGATTATTTGTAAAATAAAATTGAAAAATCTGAAATTTAATTGACTATTTCTGAAAAACAATTGGAAAATCCGAAATACACTTGATAGCTTCTTAAATACAAGTGGAAAATTTGAAATACAATTGACTATTTCTGAAATACTTTTAAAATTTAAAAACGGTGTAGTTTCGACCATATGAAATTTTTTTTTAATACTTTTTTTTTTTTGTATTTTTAAAATGTTTTGTAAAAAATTCCTACAAAAATATGGAAAAATTTAAAAAAATAGACAACAGTTACGGATATTACAAATTTCGTAATGCAATAAATCTGTTAATTTAAATTTTAAAAAATATTTTTTTTAATTCAAATTTAATTGCAATTAATTTTTTTTAATTTTAATAGTAATTTTGAATTTAATAGTGATTTAATAACAGCTTAAAATAGTGTAGAACTACTACTTTCTCTTACTATTCACCTTCCCCTATATGTATTTAGCATTAATATTTCTTTAATTTTTAATCTATAGAGTTTAAAGAAACAAAAAAATATATTAAATTTAACGAATTTCTATAAGTAATATTAATAAAAAAAAAGATAATTATGAACAATTATTTAAAACGTCTACTTTGAACTACTTATAAAACTAAAACAATATGGCAAATTTTTGTTAAATATTTATTTAAAATATGAAATTTTAAGTGTTTATTATTTTTTGTAAATCTAAAGGCGCTTGTACACACAAAAAATATCAGCGCAGAAAATAAAGATTTTATCATCGCCAGATATCCAAAATACTATCTCTATTGAAATATCTATAATGTTTTAAAACTCAATTATCCCAGCCAGCAATGGCCGCCACTTAAGACTCCAGAATGGTATTTTTTTTTTAATAAAACTTAACTGCCTTTAAAATTTTGCCTAAAGCAGCTTATTTAATATTTATTACCATTGTCTCTAAAAAAAAAGTAAATTATAAAAGTCATTTAAATATATTTATTAAAATAAAGTGATGCTTAGTTTAACAAAATTTCAATAAATTAAATTAAAAAAAAAAAGTTTTTACAACATTTTAGTTTGCTTTCTCACATTATATGTATTTAATATATTTTCTTCTCCGTAGGACCGTAAGATCAACGGAGTAAGTTACCCAAGTACGAACACGAAACTTCTCAAAAGAGAAGATTATAAGCACTGCGAAATCCATGTCATTATTCCAATTTCTTAAAGTACGATTGCTTAGTATATTAATGATTCGGGTAAGTAGCTTTGACATGTTTAAGTCTATAGTGAATTTCAGTGTAAATATTGAGCTTTGGGATGTTTTTTAGTAATGGTTACATAAAATTTAATGTGTAGGAAGGATTCAGTAAAAAAAAATTCAAAAAGTGGAATTGTTGCGTTTCGTTATGGAACTCCTCATATACTTTAAGTTTCAGGCAAATCGGTTCATAAGGGTTTGAATACTTCCATGCAAACGTCCCCATTTAACTCAACTTTAATGCCTCTAATTACCGTAATATAACACCGTCCGACACACTTTTGTAAACATGGACCAGAACAAATTCTGAAAGTAGGGCCGAAAATCAAATGTACGTGTCTCCTAGTGTTTCTAAATTAATTCGCGTTTTCGCGAAAAAAAAACGCCAATAAAAAAAGTTATGTTTTGCATTTAAATGGTTCTACATGTTTCGTCATATTTCACACTAGGGTTCTATAGTCGAAAAGTCGATTAATGGACTTTTTGTATGAAAAAATCGAAAAGTCGAAATCGACTTTTTTGTTCTTAAAAAGTCGAAAAGTCGACTTTTGCTTTCGACTTTTTTTCAATTTTTTTTGACTCTTTTTCTTTTGATTTTTTCAACCTTTTCCACATTTTCGATTTCTTCGACTTTTTTTAATAAATATAATACAACAAAAAACAAGTAGAAAAATTAAATTCGACTTGGTCGAATCTATGAATACCCTCCACAATGTTATCTGATAGTAATTTTCTAAAAAAATTGCATTACAAATTTTTATTAGAAATATATTATTTTGAGTAAAACTTTTTTTAATCATTAAAATTTTTTTGTGAGTGTAAAATTTTTTTGACTGTCAACATTTTTTTGAGTGTGAATTTCATTAAAAAAAAATAATTAAATTAAAAATTAAAAAAAAAGTACATTTATTTTTGAGTGTAAAATTTTTTTGAGTGTAAATATTTTTTTTAGTGTACTATTTGTTTGAGTAACAAAATTACTTTGTAAAATATTTTTGTTGTTTTATACCTATACGTATATGTTAAAAAAAATATTTCACATATTTCCCTCATTTTATTTTACCATCCTCGTCTTTAAAAACCAAAAACAAACTAATATTTGATTTTTTTCCAAAAATTCTTACTATACACCGTTACATACAGTTACAAGAACAAAAACAATAACAAATATTTACTTGTCTAACAACTAAACTGCACCCCACGGCAGGAAAACAAACAACAACAAGTTTAAAAAAAAACTGGTATTTCACCATGCTTTTAAAACTTCCCAGCCAGAAATTGCCAACCGTTCCAAAAAAAAAGTACTGGGAAAGCAACTTTTTTTTGTATACCAAGCTGTTTTTAGTAAAGTACTTGGTTTTACCGAACTAATTACTTTGCTAACATTTTTTTACCAAACTAAAGGCGGTTTATATTATTAATTTGAAATATTTTTTTTTTAATAATTTTACTAAATTTTAACATTTAAAAAAACTCTTAATTATGTAACAAAGCAATTGCAATGGTGTCATTATAAAATTTAGTAAGAATACATTTTGATTCTACTATATTGATACTGATTTCAATGTTATTTTTATCTAATTTATTAACATTGTAGAGTCCTATTTCTCTTGATGGTAGTGGAAATTGAAAAAAATCGCTACATTCAGTGAAAATATTGCCTTTCAAAAATATATCATCACTTTTGTATTTAGACTGCTTTCTACTAAAAATTTCAGTAACGATAATAACGTTTTCATTGTCGAGTAAACATACTTTATCTGGATGAATAGGTTTTATTTTAAAACCTTTAATGTTTACGAAAGAAAATACAACTTTTGATTCCGAGCTTTGTTTTATATTTCCTAGAGAGTATTTGGAATTTCTATTAAGCGGATATAGCAATGGAATATTATTAACTGAGTTATCGGAATGAAAAATATGTAGTTTTCTTTGGATTTGAGCAATAGGGTTAGTTGGGGATTTTATAATAGGTTTTAAATAACCAAGACTGTTTTCAAAATCAAATGGCGAAAACTGTGATATAGGGGCGCCCATATTAGCTACATCGTCTGCAATGTGAATTAAGTTGTGGATGTTCATTGTTTGGGAATTAGAACCGTAAAAACTTGGCATAAGTTCGACAAATGTTCTTAAAATCTGCTTAGCAAACTTATTTGTTAATGTAGCCAATTTCTTTGATGATAAAATTCTGCATGCCGTGTAAAGAATTAAAAAATGCTTGTATTGATCAGATTTTAAAACGTTTTTCAATATGATACCTCCACCGTATAATAAAAAAAATCGGAATTGTGTTGCTTTCCAGTTTCCTATATCATATAAATCGAATGACTTCCTCTGAAACTCTGATGTAATATCTTGAGACAAATTTAAAAAGTTTTTTTGTAAAACAGCAAGATTTTCTGTAGAAATAAATGAAAATGATTTCTTATAAATCATCTTTTGAAGCAAATATTTGCTTATGCCGAGATGCAACATATGCATCTCATCCAGAACAACATTCTTGACTAGGTCAATATTTAAAATTTCAAGTAGTGGGCTATTTTCCTTTGTTAAATGATGTTCTGAATTTATTTTTTCTTTAAATGACTGCAAAGTCCTTTCATCGCAGTTAATTTCTTTAAAAACTCGAGTTTTGTTATCTGTTTCTCCTCGTACTGTGCATCTTTCACAGGAAAAAAATCCAGTATGGCTTTTAGTGCACCTAATAAAGGCACGGGCAGGCATATCGCAACAGAATGCTAGAACTTTAAAGTTAAAAATATTTTCCACTTATATTTACACCTTTAAAAATAAAACCAAAATTAATCTTGAATTCATTTTTTTAGAAATATTATACCTTCATTTATTAACAAATTGGATTCCACAACGACTTCTTCCAAAAACTCTTGTGAGGAATATGGTTTTGAATTTCCGTAATATAAGCCTATTAAAAAAGGTTTACTCATATAATCTGGTGCAAACACTTTTCCCATAATAGACCAAAAACCTTTTTTGAATTTGTTAAAGACATCCATGCCATCCACATGAATTATCAACGATATACCTGCCTCAACATACAGTTTAGGGTTCACAATATCAACAAGATTTTATTTTATTCCAAAATAATGGAATTTCCCAAAAGTGTCATCTGAACTTTTCATAATTTTTGTGCAACCGCTTACAGCTGAAATTCCTAGCAATGTTTTAGAGGATTTTGGTAGTGACGTATATCCTTCTTCTCTCAAAACTATTAAAAGTTCATCGATTGACTTTTAGAGTTAGGGTTTTTATATTTCTTAAAACCCAATTCTTTAACCTGAGCTCTAAATGGCCGTTAATAAGGTTGCTAAAATCAGTTTCCGTTGTTTCAGGTATAAAATCCTCTGTACTAGATGAGGACATCGCTGTCAACTTCACAAAAAATTTCCTCATCCGTTGTTTCAAGATTTTGAGCATCAATAAATTCATCGTGAACGTCGGTTTTGAAGCTAATCATTTAAGTTTATTAAAATAAATTTTTAAAGCTTTCCTCACGAAACAGTTTCCGAGTGAAACTGAAGCCACAGTTTTTTCAAAGATAACTCGCTGGCTATCCGCAGCAAAGGATCAATGCGGAGGTCGAACTGAACGATAAAAATACGATAAAACTACATAACCATTTAAGTCAAATTCGATTATATTAACATTTGAAATGTTATTTAAACGAAAATATTTTTTAACTTTAACATATAATTTATTTAAAAGGATAATTAATATATAATTTTTTTAAAATGAAAAAAAAAAAAAAAAATATTTCGTAAGTACGAATTAAATAAAAAATAATTTAATTTAACACATTTTAAATTTTTCAATTAATTATTTAGTTAAAATGCATGGGAAAGTAAATTTTAAAATATCTCGGATATTACTTTTGAAATTACTGGGAAACGCTCTGGAAAGTACTGGGAAAGCCCAATATTTGTTGTATTCAATGTACTCTTATATTACTTTATTTTGATTCAACAATTACTTTGCCACTACTAAATGGTGTTATCATTTAGCATCTTAGCAAGTACAAAAAACCCAAAAAAAAGGTACTTAGCCAGTATTAATACTACCTTATTAATTACTTTGCCAGATCTGGCCCGTATGTATTTTTCTGCCTGGGTTGTTTAACGAGTTTTCAACAGTTTAAGGTGAAAAAAATCTGAAATTCAGAGCCTTGCTTATAACTTTTAAACCACTGAACCGATTTTGCTGAAATTCAAAACCAAATAGACTTGGGGAACGACAAAGATATGTAACACGTTTTAGCACCCTCAGAATTTTCTTTAGAAAGTTAGAGTGGTTTTAATCTCGTAAGTTCGCAAAATTCCCTTGCCGAAATTTACTCTTTTACTCATAACTTTTGAACCACTGGACCGATTTGGCTGGATTGCAATACCAACCTGACCCGGTAAATACCCAACATATATGTCAAACTTTAGGAGCCTCCATAAAGTCTTTCAAAAGTTAGCGTGTTTTCAACGGACAGACAGACAGACGGACGGACGGACGGACGGACATCGCTAGATCGACTTAACATCGATCAAGGATCATGAATATATAAACTTTATGGGGTCCTAGACCAATATTTCGATGTGTTACAAACGGAATGACAAACTTATATATACCCTCTATCACTAGAGTGGAGGGTATAAAAATAGCACCTAAAAGCTTACAACAAGTCAAAACTAAACTTTTATTTACAAAAAAAATCTACTTTTTTAAAGTTGGAAAAGGTCGAAAAAACTTAAAAAGTCGAAGAAAGTCGATAAAAGTCGACTTTTTAAAATTTAAAAAAAGTCAAAAAGTCGAAAAATTTACTTTTTAGAAATTGAAAAAAATCGAAAAGTCGACTTTTTGGTTCGACTATATAACCCTATTTCACACTTCTTTTGTGAAACACAATTTAACATCATATTTTGTTTGCATTTATCGCGAAAAACGCGAATTGATTTAAAAAACCTCAGACACGGGAATGTTGAAATGGGTATTTGGGTATTTTATTTTTGGACATACTCAGAACTTTTTGGTCCGGTTCATGTGTACAGACAAAATTTTGAAATTTGTGTCAGAAGTTCAACGTCCTGCAGTTGTACCCAGAGGTTAAAAAAAAAAATTGTTTTTCGGCCCGCCCCACAGTGATTCGTTTCATTGGCAAAAATCAAAAAAAAAAGTATGTCTTCAATGTTGATGATTTTTTGTATTTTTACAGTTTAATAGTAAACTAAAAGAAATATGTACTTTTCTGATTTTTAAGAAGTCATATGTTGCCACAAGAGGGCGCTAAAGTATGGAAATTCAACGCTATTGTGTTAAAACCTAAAAATTGATTTTTATAGGTTTACTAAAATAATTATGAAAAATCGAATTTTGAAGAAAGCAACGAACTTTTTTTTGCAAAAGTTACTTTAATATATTAGCTAAATGTTGTATTTGCATTTTTTTAGAATTAATCTTAAAATACATTTTTGTATTGCTCTGAAATCTATATTTTTTCTACCGAATTCCCAAAAATTGATAAATTTTGATGGAATGCATAAAAAAAGTTCGTGAGTCAAAAAATTATTTTTTTCGCTTTTTCGATAGCTCGGACTATGGTTTATAAGGCAAAACAATAAAAATAACTAAGTTTTTGTCTGAAGTTGGAAAAAAGTTAGGTTTTTTTTGTGTCTTTATTTAATTTTATTCAAAAGCTATATTATTAATGGAAAAAATATTAAAAAAAAATTTAATATTAAGTATTTTTTCTTTACACATTGATATATTATATAGTATTCTGTAAAAATATAATAAAAAATCAGAAAAAAATATGCAGTACGTGGGCCGTTTTGCTTTAAAAGTTATCTATGACTTTTACTAAAATCCCCAAAATCACCAAATTTTAATGGCCTTCATAAAAAAAGTTCGTGAATGAAATTTTTTTGTTTTTCACTTTTTTTGTAGCTTTAACTATGTTTTATAAGATCAAAAAATAAAAATAACTAAGTTTTTTTTTTAAGTTGAAAAAAAAAATTTTTAAAAAATCGAAAATTGGATTATTTTTTTATTTATTTTATGTACTGTAAATAAAATTAAAAAAATACATCAACATTTTCGTGTTTTTTTATATAAAGGGATTTATTGTATTGTATACCATAAATTTATAGTAAAAAATTCGATGAAGTAAGTATACAGTGGGCCATTTTGCTTTAAAACCAGTATTTGATTTTCGTTGGTATCCCAAATCAAAACCAAGTTTTTTTTGAGATACATAAAAAAAGTTCGTACTCAAAAATTATTTTTTATTGATTTTTTTAACATCCTGGACTGTTTTCTATACAATCAAATAATAAAAATAACTAAGTTTTTGAAAAAAACGAAAAAAAAAAAAATTTAGTACCAAAAAAAAAATTTTTTTTTTAGTTTTTTGTTATTAACGGGTTATATACTTAGAAATAAAGCAAGTATTAAACGAGTTTACTTAAAACTTATTTTGAATAAATTTATTTTCGTAATGCAACAGGAAATAAGTGTTGTGAATGTTTTGTTTTTGCAGTTATTAGGTATTTTTATATTTTTGACTATATTTAAAAAAAGGATATATTAACAGCTTTTTTGTTACAGCAAGTAACTCAACGAAATTTGGCACACTTATTAACGTTATTTGATCTAATCTATATTAAAAATTTGATAGCAATTGAAAGATTTTTAAAATAGTTACAGCGATTTCAAGAAAAAGGATATATGGCAGCCACGCGAGTCCTTGCTCAGATTAAAATACAAATGTTGTACGTCGATGGTTATCTAAATTTCTAAGACAATAACTAAGTTAAGTAATTTTATATCAAGTTTTGTGGCTAAAACTCCACTTTTAAATTTCAGGATATACGACAGGTACAAATGTCCTTCGACCGATTTGCTCAAAATTTTTATTTTTTTTTCTATTAACTAATTTTGTGCTTGCGTACCAAATTTGGAAAATCGTTGACAACTCTATCTATTTTATTTTTGTGATTAAAATATATTAACACTTTATTGCAGTTTTTAAAAAGGATATATAAATAACTTTTGTTTTACAGAACCGATTTCAGCGAAATTTGGCACACACATTGACATCACTTATTCAAATTTTTACAAAATATTTCAAGAGTATCGAGTAATTTTTGAGCGATTTACAATTTTTTTAAGAAAAAGGATATATGGCAGCCACACGAGTCCTTGCTTCAATCTTGAAAAAAATTTACACATAAAATACTGTATCAAAATTGGTAACATTGACAAAATTTGGGAATTTTGTGGCCATTTTTGTAGTTTTAATCACATATTTAAGTTTCAGGATATATGGGGGGTAGGCGTGTCCTTGCTCCGATTTTTCCAAAAACTCGTTTTTTTCTTGACTAGATAATTAAATGCTTGTGTTCCAAATTTCAGAAATCTGCGACCAATATTCTATTTTTGCCCACTCGATATATGGGAACGAATCACTGTGCGCCCCTTTTTTGTGGGCGTGGATATAAAAAAACAATTAAACTAATGATAAATTTGTATTGCCTAAGTGCAAAAAGCATATTTGTACCACCATCATAAAAACTTTAAATGAATTTCGAAGAAGATCAATAAAATCCGTAAAAGAGTACCTAATTTAAATTCGGAAAGATCAGCTAAAATTCTAAGAATATCAATTTTAAATCTAAAAATTATTAATTCTGATAATTTTTATTAAATAACAAAAATTGTATTTTGTGAGGATGTTTATTCTGGCTCGAGGTCATTATTTTCTTTACTAATTAAAACCATGATATTCTCATAGCATAATTTTCAAGAAAATTATTTTTTGTTTTAAATTTATTTATGTTGGTCATTTTTGCAAGACTTAATCGACACGTGTTTCGGAATTTGTCAAGATTCCATTGTCAAGATTATTTAGCAAAAATAGAAACGATATACTACAAAGTAGCAAACGAGTCTAATGACAAATCGTTTGTGCACAAACTAAAACATTAATACATATTCGACTCTATCCACAATGTGAATTAGAAAGACGAAGAAATTGTACTATGTTAGTAAGTAACGATTGTCAATAACCAACAAAAATATTTAAAACATTTTACATACGATAGTCCATTGGACTACAACAATACGTTTTTTGTTGTTGTGAATGAAATTATACCATTATTAGGGCTATTCATCACTATGGCGTGCCAACCATTATGTTCAAATTCTGATTAATTTTTATTAATAAATAAAAATTGTTTTATTCGACCTTTAAAATATTATATTTTGTGAGGATGTTTATTCTGGCTCGAGGTCATTATTTTCTTTACTAATTAAAACCATGATATTCTCATAGCATAATTTTCAAGAAAATTATTTTTTGTTTTAAATTTATTTATGTTGGTCATTACTTACTAACATAGTACAATTTCTTCGTCTTTCTAATTCACATTGTGGATAGAGTCGAATATGTATTAATGTTTTAGTTTGTGCACAAACGATTTGTCATTAGACTCGTCTAAGTCTTGCAAAAATTACCAACATAAATAAATTTAAAACAAAAAATAATTTTCTTGAAAATTATGCTATGAGAATATCATGGTTTTAATTAGTAAAGAAAATAATGACCTCGAGCCAGAATAAACATCCTCACAAAATATAATATTTTAAAGGTCGAATAAAACAATTTTTATTTATTAATAAAAATTAATCAGAATTTGAAGATAACAAAAATTGTTTTATTCGACCTTTAAAATATTATATTTTGAGGATGTGTATTCTGGCTCGAGGTCATTATTTTCTTTACTAATTAAAACCATGATATTCAGAGATGCCAACTATTTGAGAGCAAAACGCGCACAAAAATTTTATAAACGATTAAAAACGCGTAAATTTTCTTGAAAAAATGGTAAAAAAGCACTGGACTGTTTTTTTAAATAAAAAAAGTAAAAAAAATATTTTTATTCAAATAAAATTTTTGATAAGTTTGTTGGTTAAACTTTTGAGCATCGTTGTACAATTTTACATGGTCTGCATTTTCAACTTCAAAAGCCAAATTTAGCCTTTGAACTTCACCCAGAACATAATTCAAATATTAAACCAAAATACAAAAAAAAAACCTACAATGAATGGCGTTTTTTTAGAGGTTGGTTTAGTTCTTCAAGGGAAAACATTTTTCCCTTAGTGTACATTATGAAACAAAAAATGTAATCTTAAAAATCGCGATGCTGATCAGCAACTGTGGACCAAAATCCCGTTTTCAATTTTTTTACTATTTTTTACATAACATACTCAACAGTTTGTCAACTTTTGAGATGAATTCGGTAAAAAAATAATTTATGTCTTAAAAGTCAGCACCTGTGGTCCAAAACCTTGATTTTGGAATTTTTTATTAGCCGTTTTCATTAATAAATCACGTCAAAATTTACCGATGTCGTAAATGAAATCATAATAATTAATTTTTATTAAAATGCAAAACCCTCTATCTGATAATTTTCATTCATGTACTTAATACTTTTGAGAAACAAAACCCTCCATCTATCATAAAATCCCCAACAGTGCAAAATTTTAAAAACGAATTATATGTGAGATTCAGTAGTTTTTTTTTTTTTTTTTTTTTTTTTTCTTTATTTAAAACAAAATTTGTATAACAGCTTTAAATTTCTATGCAACTAGTCAATGTTTGACTAACGAGCATATTGTTTATAATAAAATACAACTAATCAATTGGGGTATAGGTACATATAGTACAAAACCCTTTTTACGTTGTCGTCACGAGATCGTGGGGAACACGACGTTGAAGTCGTCTACTTTGGCTGGGATTGGAAGACAGAGTTCTTGCCTCTATATTAATATGGTTAATCAAACGATTTTGGTGATTATTTGCAATTTTTGTGATAACATTACTAACAGTTTCTACTTCAAGATCGCGATGTAGATCACTATTGCGAATGTACCACGGGGCGTTGACAATTGTCCTTAGTATTTTGTTTTGGGAGCGTTGCACGATGTCTATAACAGCGGGCTTAGCACAACCCCAGAGTTGGATTCCGTAGGACCAAACGGGTTTTATAACTTGATTATATATCAATAGCTTGTTTGATACCGATAGATTGGAATATTTACCAATTAGCCAGTTAAGGTTTCTGCTGCGTATGTCGATTTCGTTCTTTTTTTTCTTGACATGTTCCTTCCATTTTAATTTCGCATCGAGGGTCATACCGAGGTATTTTGCGTTGTTTTCGTGAGGAATGTTACATCCATTTATTTGTACTGGAACGTGGTTAATATGTTTGTGAGTAAAGTTTACGTGCACGGATTTATTATTGTTTATTTTCAAACGCCATGTTTCAGTCCAGTCTATTACTGAGTTAATGGCCGCCTGTAGATGATTTGCTGCTATTTCTGCTGATTTTGCTGTACTGAGGACTACTGTATCATCAGCAAAGGTTGCTATTGTTGTATTGGGCGAAATGGGAAGATCATTAGTAAACAGAAGATATAAAAGTGGTCCTAAAATGCTTCCCTGTGGTACACCTGCTCTGATTTCTATCAGTTTTGAATATTCACTATCATACTTTACTCGGAAATATCGATTTGTAAGATAAGATTGTAATATTTGACAATAGTTTTCTGGCAATCTGGCGTACAGCTTCATTAATAAGCCTTCATGCCAAACTTTATCAAAAGCCTGGGCAACATCAAGGAATATTGCAGAACAGACTTTGTTTTCATTAAAAGTTTTCTCTATAATATTAGTTATCCTGTGGACCTGATCTATAGTAGAATGTTTTTCTCTAAATCCAAATTGGTGATGTGGAATTAAATTTGTTTGCTCTACGATAGGTTTAATACGATTCAGTAATACTTTTTCAAATAGTTTTGATATTATTGGTAAAAGTGATATTGGACGATAAGACTCAACATTATACGGGCATTTACCAGGCTTAAGAATCATGACGACTTCAGCAAATTTCCAGATATCTGGTATATATTTTAACTTTATTGCAGCTTTAAATATTTCTGTTATAATATGTAAGGCTTTTCTTGGTAACTCTTTCAGCACCTCGGATGTAATTAGGTCAAAACCTGGAGCTTTTTTTGTTTTTAAGTTTTTAATTTCAATTTGAATCTCACGTTCTGTTATATCATCCATAGTATGAAATGGTATTATGTTCGTGGTATAATTTAAAGGAGATTTTAGTGACTCATTTGGCATAAAAATACGATGTAAGTGTTCAGAAAACAAGGTAGCTTTTTGTTCACTTGTGCGTATCCATTGACCATTGGGATCTTTGATTGGATGTAACATGGCTATAGGACTGTTACGTTTTTTTGTTGCTTTCCACAATGAATGTTCATTGTTTTTGTTTGGACACAATTCTTGAAGATGTTGTTGAAGAGTTTGGTTTTTTATATCATTAATAAGTCTTTTAAGTTGTTGTGTAGCTCTGTTTAGAAGAGTTTTATCATTAGGACAACGAGTCTGCTGCCATTTTCGACGTAATTTTCGTTTTTTTGATAGTAAGTTTTTAATTTCTTTAGGATAGTTAGCTCCTGTCGATTGTTTAGTAAGCGTTGGTGTGCTAATCCAAGCTGCTTGCTGTATTTGTACCGTAAGGTTATTAGCTTCTTCCTCTAGTTGGTTGATATTATCTATCTCATTCATATTCAGATTAGTATTTAAGATACACTTGAAATAATTCCAGTCTGTAAACTTATTGGTTAAAAAAGGATTTTCTTCTTTAGTTATTATGTAATCACTTAAAGTAAGGTAAATAGGTGAGTGATCGGAGTTTAAATCAAATCCTTCCTCAATTTTTATGAATTTTGTTGAAATTTTTTTTGTGATAAAAAAATCGATCAGGTCTGGGATTTTTGTGGGATCCGTTGGCCAGTAGGTTGGCTTACCAGTAGACACGAAATCACATCCTAGCTCTTTAGCAGCTTTGTATAGCTCTCTACCTTTCGTAGTTGTCAAACGTGAGCCCCAAAAGGTATTTTTAGAGTTGAAATCGCCTCCCATAATAAATTTGTGGTTATGGTTTTCAATCAGAGTTTTGTATTGATTAGATTTTATTGTATGCCGCGGTGGGCTGTACACAGATGTTACAGACAGTAGACCCATTGAAGTCTTAACTGTTATAGTTGTTGCTTGAAATTCTTTTGTTGATAATTTATTTTCTTCGTAGTGGTTGATTGTATTTTTAATGATAACTGCACTGCCTCCCCTTGCGCTATTATCTGGGTGCAATGTATGGTAAACGTTGTAATGTGGTATATTGATGCAAGATTCGTTTGTTAGATGAGTTTCTGAAATCAAGCAGATATCGATCCCCTCTTTTTTCATAATTATTTCTAATTCGTTTAAATGGTTCAGTAAACCATTTGCATTCCATTGCATAATTCTAATACTTTTAGACATTTTGATGGTTTAAAGATTAAATGACATTTCTAAACGTTCAAGACGTTGCAAAATGCTATTTTGGATCAATTCCTGTTTTTTGACCATATCATGTATACTTGTCAAAAGATCTGATCCTTCGACAGAGCTTGGTTTTGGTAGGCTTGTTTTTACAGCATCAGAAAATGTACGCTTATTGATTTTTGGCCGATTTTCCAGGGTATTGTCATTACGTCTTCTCATTAGAGGAGCGTTATTTTGTGGGGTTTGACGATTTTGTGTTTGTTGTTTGGTGTTTGATTTGTTTCTCATTTTCTGCAGTTCTTTGGCAATGACACATCCACGGTAACTAGCTGGATGACCCTCCCCGCAATTGCAGCATTTTGGCATGTTTGAAGATTCATTGTTACATTCGATAGTTGAATGATTTCCGGCACACTTCACGCATCTTGGCTGTTTGGAACAATAGTTTTTAGTATGTCCAAAGCTTTGACACTGTTTGCATTGGGGTATTATTTTAGATTTTCTAATGGGAGATATACTAACAATACAATTTAAAATAGTTTTAATCCCATATATGTTTTGAATGTCTTCAGTTGATTCAAATGATGCTAAGAACATGTCTAGTGGTTCTTTCGTATAATTTTTTTGTTTATTAACGACTGTTTTTATCTTAAACCCTTGATTTACTAAGTCGTCTATGATATCTTTCGGTTCACAAGAGTGATGAAGATTTTTTATCATAACCTTGATGAGTCTTTCCTGTTTGTTTTCAAACGAGTACCATGGTATTTTATCTTCTGATAATTTTTTTGTAATGTAACGATAATCGTTTATATCAAATGTATTTATTTTAAACACACCATTATTAATTAATTTAGATGTGATGTTGTTTTTCGTGCATTGTTTTAAAATTTCATTTATATTTTTAAAGTCCTTAACACCGTTAACCATTATTGGTGGCGGCGGACGTTTAATTTCTGGTTTGGATATTCCTGTTTTATTTATTGTTTTATTTAAGCTAGAGCTTTCTGACACTTCAGGTGAAGATGTTGCTTTACGTTTTTTGTTTGATCGTTTCTTTTTCAAAATCCAATCTGTTTCACGACAAAGTTCCTCCTCGTCAGTAAAGTATACTGTAGGTGTTTTGGGAGGTTCAATAGCATTTTTATATTTTATAATGTTTTCTTTTGGTTTAGAATTTTTCAGAACATTATTTTCTGTTTTTAGCTTTTCAATTTCTTTACTTAAGTTATGGCATAACTCTTCTAGCTCATTAACTTTTTTTAGCATATGGTTCAGTAGTTGATTTAAAAAAATATTGTAGAATATCGAATTTTTATTACTCTAACAATACGCGAAATAAACAGTTTTTTGGCTCTCCTAAAAAGTTGTGTTTTTTTAGATAGAGGGTTTTGAATACAGGCCCTTGATATATAATTTGTGGGGTCTCCGACTAATATTTCGATGCGTTACACTCGAAATAACACACTAACAATAAGTACACCGCTATACTTTGTTTGGAGGCTATAAAAATTAATTTTAAAAAGCACTAAAAGCACCAACTGAAAATTTCTAAAGCACCAAGTTAGTGCGTTTTTCTAATTTGGCACTAGGTCAAAAATTTTCCCGTTTTGACACATCAAAAAGCACTAGATCTTGCGGGAAAAGCACTAAGTTGGCATCCCTGATGATATTCTCATAGCATAATTTTCAAGAAAATTATTTTTTATTTTTTTTAATTTATTTATGTTGGTCATTTTTGCAAGACTTAATCGACACTTGTTTCGGAATTTGTCAGATTTCATTGTCAAGATTATTTAGCAAAAATAGAAACGATTTACTACAAAGTAGCAAACGAGTCTAAAGGCGCGTTTAGACGGGAGAGAAAACCCCTAGATTTAAAGTAAAACACAACTCTGTGGTAATATACTTTTGACTTTGTTTTTGCTTACCATTTCATAATATTGCTTACCATTTTCATAATATTATTATTTGTTTTCACACATTTAGTCAATAATTTGTAGATTGGAAACCGAATTAAAGTAAATAAAAAATATCGAGGGCCTATATTCAAAACCCTCTATCTAAAAAAACACAACTTTTCAGGAGAGCCAAAAAACTGTTTATTTCGCGAATTGTTAGAGTAATTAAAATTCGATATTCTACAATATTTTTTTAAATCAACTACTGAATCTGACATATAATTCGTTTTTAAAATTTTGCACTATTGGGGATTTTAGAGGATAGATAGAGGGTTTTGTTTCTCAAAAATATTAAGTACAGGAATGAAAATGATCAGATAGAGGGTTTTGCATTGTAATAAAAATGAATTATTATGATTTCATTTATGACATCGGTTAATTTTTAACGTAATTTATTAATGATAACGGCTTATAAATAATTTCGAAATCGCGGTTTTGGTCCACAGGTGCCGATTGTTAAGACAAAAATTATTTTTTTTACCGAATTCGTCTCAAAAGTTGACAAACTGTTGAGTATGTTATGTAAGAAATAGTAAAAAAAAATAAAAACGGGATTTTGGTCCACAGATGCTGATCAGCATCGGGATTTTTAAGATTAAAATTTTTGTTTCACAATGTACACAAGACATCCAAAGTTTGAGACATATTTTTTAAAAAAGTCAAACAAGAATTTTCAGAAAAAATTAGCATCAGTGGACCAAAATCGTGGTTCTGGAATTTTGTTGATAAATTCATGTGCAGCATGCAAAAATTAGTATGAAAACATGTAATGCATGATAAAATTATTCAAAACAAATATTTGTAAATTAATTATTTGAAAAGATAGAGGGTTTTGCATTCAGAAAAATTAATTGTGTAAGAGATAGAGAAAACCAAAAATGCAAATAAAATAGCAAAAAAAAATATTTTTGTTCTGAATTTTACACCATAGATGAGGGCCGTTTTACCGAATATTTTGCCATCAAAAAGTAATTTTCGTGAAAATGGAAGATAGAGGGTTTTGAACATAGAGAAACATAGAGGCGAAGGCGTCAAAAATTGAGTTGTCAAAGTACAACTTGTTTAAATGTATTTGTTGACAAAGTACGACTTGTAAACATGTATTGTGTGGTGAATTCACATCGACAACGTACGTGTGAGAAATTAGAAAAAGATAGCAATATTGTTTTTTCTTTCACCTTCGCCTCTATGTTTCTCTATGGTTTTGAATATAGGCCCTCGATATATAATTAAATTTTATTTGACATTACAATTTTAAAAGTTACCACAGAGTTGTTTTTTACTTTAAATCTAGGGGAATTCTCTCTCGTCTAATCACGCCTTAATGACAAATCGTTTGTGCACAAACTAAAGTATTAATACATATTTGACTCTTGTACTATACTAGTAAGGCAACGATTGTAAAAAAAAACAAACACATCAAATTTTAAATTTTTACGTCCGTTTGATTTAGGTAACTCACATTTAAATAATATAAACTAGTGCCTACGGTCAGTACCGTAGTACCGGGAATACCGGTATTCCCGGTTCTCGGTATTACCGGGAAATGGTACCGGTTTCCCGGTTCTTAATTCATTCCCGGGAGTACCGGTATTCCCGGTTCCGGTTCTGACGGTATTCCCGGGACTACCGGTATTTATATTTTGCAAAATTTTTTCTTTGCTTTTACAAAAAAAAAAATACAAAACGTGTGAAAAAACAGCATTTCCATTTTATTTTTTGAATTTAAGAAAAAAATGTTACATGATTTTTTAATAATTTTACAAACACAACTAAATATTTCTGAAATACTGATTAAATAGTGTAATTTAAATATTTTATGGTATTTTTTTGGTTTTTGAAAACCGGTACCAGGATCAGAACCGGGAATACTGGTATTCCCGGGAATATATATAGAACCAGGAAACCGGTACCAGAGCCGGGAATACCAGTATTCCCGGGAATACCGAGAACCGGGAAATGGGGTGCACTATTATAAACAAAAAGTTATTGGTCGTTACGCCTTACGCGACGTAATTTGATTCAGGTTCGCCGCTGAAGCAGAATAATCGAATATGCATTACTCTTTCCCTACCGCTTACCATATGCATTACTTTTTAGTATTTTTCATGCAAGTTTTTGGGCTATGCACTACATGGTAATGCATTACATTACCATTTAAAATTTTTTCTGTTCACTTCTGTAGATCAGGTTACAGATATGTTTCATAACTAAAATTAAAGACAACTGTTTTAAACTCGTTCAGATCTCTTACACTAGTTTACAGAGATTTTGATTCACGACATTTTACATTAATTTTTCATGTAAAATCTAACGCTGAATTCAAAAATGTAGTACCAAGTTTCAAAAGTAGAATAGTTTTCAAGTTATTGCTAACTTTTTAAAATTTTTAGGTTTTTATAAAAGTGATTTTACTTAAACAAAAATATTTCCGGATCAAATCGGTGGATTTATTGTTTTTTGGTTTTAAATTAAAGGTAATTAAATGCTTAATCAATTTTTTATGTAGTATTTTTCAATCTGAAGCTATTAATCGACAAATAGACGATTTTGCTTCAATTTTACCGAAATTTGGAGAAAAAAAAGGAAATTTAATTGTAGGTAAATTTCGCAAAGAAAATGTTTTTAAAAAAAAATTTCTTTGTTTACAGTTCAAGTTTTTTCGAATGCAAAGGAAATAAGAAGGTTTTCAAAAAAATCTGATCTATTACATACGTGTTATAAAAGTAACACGTATGTAATAGATCATGAGATTTGAACTGTAAACAGAGAAATGAAAAAAAAAAATAATGAAATTCTTTATGAAATCTATATAAATAAAAATCAATTGTCGTTCGTTGGTAACAGCATCAGTTGGGAACGGCTGGACCGATTTCGACAATTTTTTTTTTTAAATGTTCGTCATAGCCCAACTTACGCCCACTTTTACGCCCACTTTTTTCGATTTATATAAAATCGGAAAACGGCTGCACCGATTTGGGTAATTTTTTATTTGAATGTTCGTAGTAATCCAATTTAAGTTTGTACTGAAAGGAAAATCGACCATGCCCACTTTTACGCCCAGTTTTTCAATTTATCTAAAATCTGAGAATGGCTGGATCAATTTGACAATTTTTTTTTTTAAATGCATTTTCATCATATTCCAACTTTGGTTTTAACGAAAAAAAAAATACCACTCCCACTTTGGCTAATTTTTGTTGAAAATGTTCGTCATAATTCAACTAAGGTTCTAATGGGTAGTAGAATTTCCCACGCCCACTTTTTGCTATGTATCGAAAGAACTAAGACGGCTAGACCGATTTGGTTATAGTCCGCAAAAGATTTTTAAGGAAAGAAAAATTGTGCACACCGCTCACTTTTCCTGATGTATATCATGGAATGGGTGGATCAATTTATCTAATTTTGTTTTTAATGTTCGTCATAGTCCAGCAAAGGTTTTTCAGAAAGAACAATTTTCCACTTCTATGCCCACTTTTGAATGGATGGACCGAGTTGGTTAAATTCAAATAAGGTTTTACGGTAAGATAAGTTGTCCATCCTCTCCTTTTTTCGATATATATAAAATTTACTCCATAGAAAAATAAAATATAGAATAATAAAATATAAATAAAAATCACATGTAGTTCGTTGGTAATCGCATCACTTGAGAACTGACCGATTTGGATAATATTTTTCTTTAAGTTCGTCTTATTTTTTTAATGTTTTTCTTTGTTTTTTTTTTCGGAAAACAAATTAATTACGCCCACTTTTACGCCTCCTTTTTTCGATATATCTGAAATCGGAGAACGGCTGGACTTAACTTTTTTTTTAAATTTTCGTCATAGTTCAATTTAGGTTAAAACGGAAATAAAATTTATTCACGCCACTTTTATTTCGATATATCTAAAATAGTAGAACGGCAGGGCCGATTTGGCTATTAGTAGTATTTGTTGACGTTCGTGATAGTACAACTAAAGTTTTTACGGAAAGACTCCACTCCCACATCGAAGAAAGACTGGCCAGATTTGTTAAATTTTTTCTTTAATAATCATTATAGTCCAAGTGAGGATTTTGAAATAATTATTGGCCTCCGCCACTTAAAAGCCCACATTTTCAACATCCTTAAAATTTGCAACACTTGAGAACGCCAGGGCCGATGTGGCTAATTTTTTTTAAATGTTTGTAATGTTCCATATAATTGTTTGGAAAGAAAAATTGTCCTCGGCCACTCTTTTTCGATATATATAAAATTCGTTTTTACTCTAATTCGATCTATTAAAATAAATATTTCTTAATATATTCCGCTTAAACTTGGTAAAAATGATTTTAAATCCTTTGTGATTTTTACCATATGTACAATTTTAACTTACCACACAAATTTTAACGCCCACTTTTGTCTAAATATGTCGACTACTGATGACCGGACTTATTTTTTTATGTTGATTATAGTTTTAATTTAAGGAAATTTAAATGAGAAAAGTGTCCCGAAAAAACGAAAAATTCGGGAAAACTATAAAGGTTTGTTTGAACTCAAGTCAATAGCTCACGATAAGAACGAGCAATATGCGTAATTTTTTTTGTGTTGTTCGTAATGATACCAAAGAAGTTTTAAATTTGTACAGTTCGCAAAGTCGAAGACATGGTCACATTTTTTTAGTTCCTAAAATATAATTTGAAGATGATTATCTGCCTAATCGGAACTTTAAAACCACGCCTACAATTTTTTCTAAGCCAAGAAATTCATTACCCTTTTTTGCAGGGCTATATATTTGAAGCGATACGAAATATAACACTGATCTTATATTTGGGCCAGCAACGCGGACCGGGCCAGCTAGTTTACAATAGAATTTACTTTTTTTTTAATTTCGGTGATTTTAGCAAATTTGTCTATATATCGATGAAAAGCGGTAATCATGTTAAAAAAAAAATAATCATGTTAAAAAATCGGTTTGGGGAGGGGAGGGGATTTTCCACACCCCCCCCCCCCCCTTGGATCCGCGCCTGCAGTTGAATATTTTAATATTCAAATAAGATGCATTGATATTAGAAATGTTTAAATTGAAATTCGAAAAAGATCTGAATTTTTTTAATTTAAATTAGAAGTTTTCGAATTTCATTTTATATTTTCGAACATAATTTGATTTTTTATAATTTTTCGAAATTCAATTATTCTTTTATTTAGATTAAATGAATCTTTTTTAAAGTAAAATTATCATTTTCGTACTTATTTTTTATATGAAATTTTTCAAAAAATAGTCTTAAAATTTGAAAAGCCATTTAAATATTAACTGGAAATTTTCGAACTTCAATAGATTTGTTTCGAATTTTGATCGCCATTTTTTTTATTAAAAAATGTTTTTTTTAATTTGTTTATTTTAAATAACAATATTTTACGTTTTGAAAACTGAATATATAATAAAAACGTTTTGCAGAGACAATCGAATTAAAAAATTAAAAAAATCTAACACCAGTAGTGAGATGACTATTTAGATTCCTTTCGTGCATCATCCATACGCTTCAGTAATAAATTCCAATATTTTTGCACTGTGGCGTTTTTCACAACATAAGTTTCAAACAGCTTGCAACTCAAAAGGAAAACATAAAAGGCACAATCCCAAATGAACACTACTGATTTGAAGAAAGCACTTTCCACTTGTTCACGACTTGGAAGTTTGACATCGGTTTTACTAAGGGGACCTATAGAAGAAGATAGTTTATTACTTGAACAGTTATCAGTTCCAAACGATGTACGACGGGAAGGAGATAAAGTGGATGACATAGATGAGGTTGATTTGCCAGGTGATGCAGATGATGATGATAACGAGGGAGGTGGAGATGGTACCTTAGATTTTGTTGATGGATCTAATAATGATGATGTTTTTGAAAATGAAATTATAGAGTAAGCAACAATTGTGGATAAGGTTGATGAAATTGATGTAGTTGTTGAAAAATTATATTTTTTGAATATAAATAAACTATGATTTATTAGTTTTGCACGAAAATATTTTTAATGATTTATATTACATTTTCGTAAGTACTTACCCCCCGATTTAGCATCATTTGAGTAGGCAGCTGCTATTGGTGTCGTATACCATGTCGTTGTTTGTTGCATTTTTAGAGGTGTTTGTGTTTTCACCGACCAGGCATACACGGCAGGATTGTAATACCGTGTAGCAGCCATACGAAAACTACGAGTAGCCAACATTATTTCCAAGATCTATACCCAAAAAAAAACAATTTTTAATTTATTTTCTTATTTTTTTTTTTGTTTAAAAAGTAGTAGCAGCTATCATCTTACCTTTTTTCTATTAATGAGATCACTTTATTTGTTGTTTATCGACATACAACTTTTTATTAAACAACTGCGAAATGTTTTGTTTAAAGCTTTTTTTACTATATTTGTTTGCAAAAAAAAAATATATTAAAGCTTTTTCTTGTGAATATAAATAAAAGCTTTTATTTTGTTTAAACAAATTCCAACTCATTTGATTGGCAATTGTTGACATTTTACAAAAAAAAAGTTGTTATTAAACTTTGAAATTTAAATCTAAATTAACTGTCATTTGTTAAAAATAAAAATAATTTTGAAGAGTTGAATATAAAATTAACACTAAACGATATTTAAATAAAATCACTTTGCTTTACACTATACTTTACACTTTTTATAACGGTTCTAATTTGCTTTAAATGTGTTTTCACGATTGTATTTTTCTACGGGTCACACTGGAAAATGAAATTATTTATAGATATTTTTTAAAATATTTGTAAATCGATTTTTTCCAAGTTTAAACACTAAAAATTTAAAAAAATTATCCAGTAATTTTTATTCATTTACAGCCGTATTCAAAATGAAGTTCTAGACACGGTCTGTTCACCCTGAAAACCGAGTTCGTAACTAAAATGTTTTTAAGGCTTGTTCACTAGCGCGTCCCGAATTCAAATATTTTTAGCTTGCCCCCTCAAACGATGGGGATTTAGGACAATTTTAAGGGAAAAATAACAAAAAAATTGTTGGACAAAAAACCAGTTGGCTACCAGCAACTAAAGATTGCAATCTTCGTGCATTTTGAAAACACTTTTTTTTTTGTTGTCCAAAAATTTGACGCCAAAAGTTGCGCAATATAGAGTACATTTGAGGAAAAATATATAAAATTTCCATGGAGTAATTTTGGTGCAGCGTTGCATCTCAAAGTTCAAAAGGTGTACTTAATTTTTACTTTTTCTTTCTTTTAAGCTAAATTAGTCTCAAAATCTGCTTTGACACAGTTTTAACAAATGTGAGCTCTTTTGCGCAGGTTTTGAGACCAATTTAGCTTAAAAGAAAAAATAAAAAAAAATTAAGTCACACTTTTCATCTTTAAGATGCAACGCTGCACCAAAATTACTCCATGGAAATTTTATTAATATTTTTCCAGGAATATACTCTATATTGCACAACTTTTGGCATACATTTTTTAAAAAACCAAAAAAAATTTTTTCAAAATGCACTAAGACTGCAATCTTTATCCGCTGGTAGCCAACTGGTTTTTTGTCCAAAACTTTTTTTGTTATTTTTCCCGCAAAAGGGTCCTAAAACCCCATCTTTTTAAACTTGTTAAGTGGTTAAACATGTTTAAAAAAAATGAATACAAATTGGTATTACTCTTAAAACTGTTTTTTTTTTTATTTTTAAAGGCGTGATTAGACGATAGAGAATTCTCCTAGATTTAAAGTCAAAAACAACTCTGTGGTTTTTTGCATTTTACTGAATGGGATCTTTGGAAGTTGTTAGACTTAAACCTCAATTTAACTTAAACCTCAATTTTGTTCAGAACAATTTCAACCAACTGTATTGGGTCGCGTCCACCAACCATCAAGGTTCCAAGTGTAATTGTTTTAATTCATGTTTTTTTTATTTAATAAAAATTAATTATAGATAAGTATTTAGTTATTGTATAATTTCATAGTTCCACAATGCCTGCTTAAATTTTAATATTTACTAAGTTTCGGTTTAAGCAGACGTATAGTTTTCTAATAATTTTGCTAAAAATTTAAGAATTTTGTTGCGTGCTTCAACCAATTGTGGGGGATCGGTTTTAACAGGTTCATACATATTGGCACAATGGGCGGTTCCTTAAAATAAAAGAAGAATATATTATATTATATTCAAAAGGTATTTTTTTAAATTTCCACTTTAATTTTTTGGAATACCCAAAACATTTTTTAAGTTTGACTCAATTTTGTTTTACTAACCTTCTATATAAATTGCAGGAGTTTTAGGATTTTTTGTTTTGAACAAACCCAAAGCATGCCAAGGATCAATAGAACCATGAACATATAAAACATTTGTAGTTGCAGGATTTAAACCGCCGTAATATTTATTAGTATCAGCTACCACGGAATTTAAATATTTGGCATCCATACTGAAATTAAATGAAAATCAATAAATTAAATGAAAATCAATAAATTAACACTTCTATAGTTCAATTATGTACCCTGCAGGAGTGTTGGTTAAGGTAAACCTTATTTCGATTTTCTAAAATCGGCGCCCAGTTTTGTGTAAGGTTTGTCAACATTTTTGTTTACCCTAACCTTACACAAAACTGGGCTCTGATTTTAGAAAATCGAAAAAAAGAGCAAAATAATAAGGTCCACCTTAGTGTCGGTCGATCCAAAATCGCTGTTAAAAACGGGCCATATAACTAAACTGTCTAAAAGATTATCCAGTGGCCGAAGATGATAGGACATATCAAAAGTTTCTAAGTCCCGAAAATATTTTTCCAAAATAAAACCCCAGACATAATTTTTATACTCACTTTGTCATTCCGTCGGAATATCAGTCGGAATACTCATAAGGAGTATATATTACACCGTCCGACAAAAATTAAAAAATACGTTAAACACAAACTGGATAATATACGTTTGTAACTAGAGACTGTAGAAAAACTGCATTTACAGTTTTTATTTTCGTGATCCTGTTTTCTTTTAAAAGGACTTCAAAGTTGTAGAGGATTAAATTTTATAAAATATTTTTTTAATATTTCTACTTGTCCTAGGATGCCTCTAGTGATAGCAAATTAAAGAGGAGGATCTCGTATCAGGAAAAAGGAGGTAAGTTACGTCCTTTCAAAAATGTATCCTTCAAATCACTCAAAATTTTCAACAAAATATTTTGAGAAAGTTTTCAAATGACCTGATGTGGCAAATAAAAAAATGTAAAAATTAGGGGAGATCCTCCTCTTTCATTTGCCATTACCAGTGTCATCCTAGGACAAGTACAAATATTTTAAACATATTTAATAAAATGTATCCTTTAAAACTTTGAAGTCCTTTTAAAAGGAAACAGGATCACAAAATGAAAAATTGAGAATGAGGTTGTACTATATTTGATCTCTACTTTCAGACGTATATCATACGGTTTATGTTTAATATTGGCTGTCGGACGGTGTTATTAATCCATGATAGATTCTAAGACATTCAAGCGATGTCCGTCTGTCTGTCTGTGGAAAACACGATGCAGTCCAAACTAAAAGAGCTAGACTGCAAAAGTTTGGTAGGAATATATCTTACGGTCATGGGCTGGTTAGGTTCGGAAATGGCAAAATCGTTCCAGGGGGAAAAAAATTCCCTTATAGAACTTAACCAACCTCCTAAAAACGTCATTTTTTTCGTGTTTTTTTGTTTTTTATATTTGTTTAACAAATAAAACATTTGTATGGCAGAAGTAGTACAAAGTCCTGCACTTGGACCAGGGGATAAAAAAAAATATTTTTATCAGCCAGCCCCCTTTTGTGAGCGTTGATATAAAAAATTGTTTAATAATGGTAAAATTGCATATTAAAGTCAAAAAATATATGTAACAATTTTCCAGCATTTATCGCGAGGTGGAAGGTGTCCCCCAAAGCACTTCGGACCAGCCAATTTACCATCTTTTAAATATTACTTACCTCTCCGTATAAATATCCATACACTGTTTAATGAAAAAGTCCACATTAAATCTATTACCAAAGGTATCCGAACTATTTTCAGCAGTTTGATAGAAACCAAATTCATTACATGTCTGCCAAGTCCATTGGCGCATACCTTTAGCTACTTCCGATGTCCAGGAAATATCTTGCATTTCTTTAATCATTTTATCATATTTATAATCGAGACATTTTTGTTCAGATTGTTTTAGCAACATGCTATTAACAGCAGCCAAACGTGTTACAGGTGGTCCCATGGTAGTATTTAACAAAACATCACACACATCATCAATGGTAATGGTAGCATGTGGACTATTATCTTTGTTATATTGTACGACACCAGCAAAATTACCGGCAATATTTTCAAAGAAATTCGAAATGTCCATATTATTTTCAATTGAATCCTTAATGGGAGTACAAGTTCTAAGATGAGAGAAAATAAGTGAATGATGAATTGAATAAAAAGGCAATGGTTCAATATTCAATTTTATTAAGACTTACTGAAATTTTTCATCTAAATTACGTTGACCAATCATGTGTTTAAGTAAAATATCTATTTGAGCAAATCCCTTGCCGACCACATCCACACATTCTGGTTTATAACTGGCTAATGAAGCTTTAACTACATCAAAGTATTCTGTATTTAAAAATAAGTTTAAAGTTGAGTTTTTTTTAATTTTTTACATGATTATACAAATTTTAAACCTGTAAAGTCCACTTTAGCCAATAGAGGTCCACTTGAACTTATAGATCCATATATTAAATCAGGATATTTTTCTCTAGCCCATGCTGCTAATGAACCTGGGTATGAACCACCAAATGCTATCCATTTTTGGGTAGGAGCCAAATTATACTCTTGTTTCATGGCCAACACAAATGCCGCCAAATCAGCTAGTGCTTGTTCAGATGTTAAATATTGTAGATTTGTGGTGGAAAGATCACTGAAAATTAAGTATTCGGCAGGGCCGAATTTAAATTTTATTAATTGTTTAATTTCAATTCGAGCTTACGAATTTCAAGTGCAACTAACAAGTAGAATCTTCGAATTTAAATTTACCATTTACAAATGGAATCTTGGAATTACAAGTAGTATCTTTGAATTTTAATTCATCTTTTACGAATTACATCTGTAAATGGTGTAGAATTACAAAATACCTTGTTGGTTTTGATTGTCCATAGAAACGATGTTCCAATTGAAAGCATAACGCACCAAAATGTTCAGCATAATGTATCCAAGCACCCTCATGCATCCATTTCTTAGCTGCCTCAGCTTCACCACCAATCATAATAAATATGGGAGCTGTTGTATCATTGCGATAATGTTCATCATTGACAAAATAGCGTTGCTTCCATGTTGCCGCATTACCATCGGAAAAATGATCCAAACGTTGTTCAAACCATAAATCTTTGGGTTCACTTTCGCGTTGAAGTGAAGGAATTTTACTGGGCTCACCGAGGAAACCATTCCAATAACGTCCTAAATGATAGTGTTTGTTTAGAGCATGAACGCCCGTAGTCTTATCAGTTTGCAAATAAACAAATAAGACAAAGACTACAATGTACAGGCAACGGCCACAGCGATAATGAGGTGCTGCTGACAAGACACCCATCATTTACTTGTTTGTATTTGTTTAGGTCAAGTGGCTGGATGGATTAATGTCTATTTAAAATAAGTATTGAATATTTAATACATGAAACTATAACTATTTATTAATACAAAATTGTGTTATAGTTGTAATTTGATTTAATTTAATTATTGCAAAATGTTTTGCATTTTAGAAATTTTACTTACTTTTTTTAAAAATTGATTTTTACACAAAGAAAATTTTTGCCAACTAAAAAAAATTGTATAAACTACACACAGTTCCAATCACACCATGTATTAAAAAATTTAGCCCGGCAATAAACTGTCTACTTCAAACGATGATTAACGAATGAATGTTGACTTTTGTTATTGTTTAGCGGTATATTAAAAGCCTCACTAACTTTAAAATCGTGCACTTTGTTTACCAATAACTTTAATAACAAGAGAGATTAATATATCTGGCTATGCCGAATCTTGAATACCCTCCAATAAATATTTTAAGCAAAATTAATTTTAAAAAATAGCTAGTAATGCTATATTTGATTATGCCGAACCAAATTTGCCCTCCATAATTTTCCCGATTTTTTATTTTTCTAAAATGTTCCAAGTTTTCCAAAATATTTTCGAATAGTTATATTTTTTTTTGAAGGGGCCCCTGTAGCCTAGTTGGTAGCGTGCTAGCCTTTGAACGTGGGGGTAGTCGGTTCGATTCCAACCAGAACCCTTGTTTTTTCACTTCAACGAGACGACGGTCATTGTTTCCAGTTCTCGGGTAGGTTGAAATTATTAAAAAATGAGTTGTAAATAAATAGATAGAATTAATAAAAATAATTGATCGTGTTGATAGTTATAATTTTTTTGTAATTTTTAAAATATTTCTAAATCTCCCCTTTTCTTTAAATTTTTTGGAATTTCTCTGAACTTTTATGCATTTTTCTGATTTTTTTTATTATTTTTATTAACTATTTAATTTTACTTTTCCTGAATTTTTGTTTTTTAATTTTTATATAAATTTTTTCGATTTTTTTTTGAATTTTTCTGAATTTTATTTAGCGATTTTTAAAACGGTAAAATGAAAAAAAAAAAAAATATTTACTAAATTAAGTTAAATAAATTTTAATCAAAATTTAATTCCAAAAAAAAAAAAAATAATTCAAAAAATTTTCTAAACGAAAATTTATTGCAAAAAATTTAATTAAAAAAAACAAGTGAAAGTGTTAAATTCCACTATGCCGAATTTGTATACCCTTTAAAATGTAAAAAAAAAAAACTAAAAAATAAAATTAGTGGGAGGACGTTGGGGGCATCTTTCCCCTTAATTAATTGTTAAAAAATTCATACATAATGATAGTTACGCTTAAATGATACAATGTTATCATAATTTGTTATTATTTTTCCAACCTCGCCCCCAAAAGAGGACCGGCTGAAAAAAAAAGTCATATTCTCCTTGGTTCAATTGCAGGTCAATGTACTTCATATGCTTCTTTAAAAAAAAAAAAAATCAGAAGTGTACCTCTTTTAGTACACTCAAAAAATTATGACGGTAGATTCCACTACAAAAGACAGTTAAAACTACTACATTTGTTGTTGTTTAGGCGTCCACTACATTTTACGGTAAAATCAACCAAAAGTTGTTGTTGTTTTTAACTATTGATTAACAACTACATAAAACGGTAAAAACTACTTTAAATTACAGTTGTTTTTACTGCAATTTAAATTGTCTGAGTTTTCTTATAAACGCCAAAAACGGTTACAATTATTTGGTAAAAATTCCAGCTTTATCTGACTCTTCCAACTCATCCGTTCTTCTAAAAATTTCTACAAAATTATAAGTTTTTATAGACTAAAAACAACTACATAAAACAAATGTTACTACAATGTAGTAATTTTTTGTGTTTATATTTTAAAACGACTACAAAAAACAGTTGTTTGAGATTTTTCATACAAAAACAACTGAAATTGTAGTTGAAAACAACAACTACTACTTACTACACAAATGACCGGCATGTAGTAACTGCAATAATTTTCTAAGTGTACGGAATGTATCGTGTTTTCCACTGACGAACAGACATTGCTAAAATTTCTTAGATTTGATCAAGGATTTGATTTTATGTTAAAATGTAGGTACTTAAAAAAAAAAAATTTGTGAAAACAATTTAATCAAATCTATTTTGGACCTTTTTTTTCTTAAATAATGGGATTGTTCAGCAGAGAAACCTGCTACTCAACAGTTGAGATGTAGGTTGTTTTGATTAGTTGTCTCTGCTGAACGTATTTTTATTTAAAAAGCTTTTAAAATATTTAATATTTTTTTTTTTTTTTTCGTTTATTTTTTTCTGTTAAAAATTTTATGATTTGTTTTCTTTACTTCCTTGAATAGCGTCCAAGAAATAAATAATTTTAATAAAACAGCTTATGTATCGGTTTGTGATCAAATGTAGCATAAATTGTTTATGCTACTAGTGATGAGAATCGCTCGCTCATGTTGACTGAAATGTCAAAAATTAAACCGTTCAGGAGAAAGTTGAGGAGAAGTTGAGTAGCAGCTTTCTCTGCTGAACTCCATCAATGATTATAGAATCTTGAAATTTAGAATGTAAGGTTCTTCTGTGAAAAAAAAAACATTTTGGAAATTAACTTTTAAAAACCGTTTCTAAGAACGGTAAATGGAGTAAAAAAGTGTACTTTTGGTACTCTTTATTAGAGTTGTCAAAACCGGTTTCCGAATTATTCGAAAAACCGGTTTTTTTCGCTTTTTTCCGGTTTTTTCAACCCGGTTTTCTAAAACCGTTTTTTTTTTTCTAGTTATTCGAAAAACCGGTTTTTTTGTGTCGAATTATTCGACATTTTCGAATATATATGTACTTAATTTTTTTGTCATCATTTGTTACAAATTTTGTAAAATGCAACTATGTAAATTAAAAGTTGTTTCTTAATTCATAGTGAATGACAAAAACTTGAAAAGGTTAGTCCAAGAGGCCTACCTTCAAGTATACCGATCGACTTAGAATCACTTTCTGAGACGATTTTGTGATGTCCATCTGTCTATCTAAACATTGTGAGCACGATTCAGGTTGCAATTATAAATTGATTTCTATGAAATTTGAAACTTAAGCTTCCTTTGGACCAAGGACGAAGCTTATTGAAATTGAAAAACATCGGTCCATGTTTAGACCTAGCCCCCATACAAACGTCCCTTTATAATTTGGCTCAAATGACTCTAATAACTTATAATAGGTACCGTTTCGAAACTTGGCAGGTAAACAAATTTAGTATTCACAAATCATCGGTCCAAATGTTAAGGAATCGGACCTGTTCTTCTTATAGTCTCCATACAAACCACCCTCCAGATATTCACATAAATCTCCCAAAATTCATGAAAATAGGAAATATTTGATTAAAATTTTGTTTGTAGGTGTTAGACATGCACTTGGTGGCCTTATCGATTCTGAATATAATTGGACTATTTTGGATTTGGACCTCATATAAAAATTTCGCCCGATATTTACTAAAATCGGTCAATTGGCAACAAAAAAGGTCAATTTCAACCAAATTTTGTTTGCGTGTGTTTTCTACACAAATTAAAAATCTAACGAAAGATAAATCCAATAGGTCCATGTTTGGACTTGGGAACCATTTTCGGGAAAACACTGGTGTAGGGTATCATATGGTCGGTCATGACCGAATATAATTTTTTACTTTTTTTTGTTTGCTTTTTGGAAAACAGCAAACTGCTAAATTGTAAAGAAACACTACCAAGAAGAAAAGAAATGTATTTTTTAAGTGTATTTAAGTCCTTATTGTACTGATTTAAAGTACATAGTTCCATTTTATAGTGACTGACCCATAGAGGAAAGATAATGTAAGAGTATTTGATAGGCCCCAATAGCAATCTGTCATTTTCTATAAAATGTTAAACTTACAATTAGTGTAGTTCTCTTTTCATATACGATTTTACATGTACACTCATAGAAATATCTTAGTAGAAAAATTAGTAAACCCATTGTAGATCAAGTTTTACAGAATATTGCCGCATTCAACAAAAATTATTGTTGATATCGTTGAATAATCAGTAAAGTTGAATCAACTATTTACAACGATTATACAGAATTCAATAGATAAAACCAAAAATGAAAAAACAACCCTGTTCGTTCATTTTTGTATTATCAAGTTGGTAGCAATGTGAAATTTTTTTGTGTCTTATAAAATTATTTTATGTGTTTGTTTTTTATAAAAATATTTAATATTATAAAAATAAATAAAAATAGGATCTGATGATCAGAATCTGATCTGTAAATATTTAGTAAGTAAAAAAATACATTGATTACTTTAAGCATTCATACTTTATTATAATTTTTTTTTTTAAGGTTTTTGATTTGGTGTCATTAGAAAACTTGAGAATGGCTTACGAATGCATAACATAAATAAACGAAGAGTGTGTGAAAATCTCGTGTTTAAATATTGAACCTTTAAAAGCCGGTGATAGTTCTAAAAAATATTGTGATTTATAATACACTCAACCAAAAATCATTGTATTCCCAAAGAAAATCGCTGTAAATTCAACAGAAATCATTGTTGATTTTGACCCTACAAATATTTATGTTGATTTCAATAAAAATTATTGTCAGTTTTTGTAAAAGTTGATCAACTCG
The DNA here is from genome assembly GCA_963921195.1 of Pegoplata infirma. NCBI lineage: Eukaryota > Metazoa > Arthropoda > Insecta > Diptera > Anthomyiidae > Pegoplata > Pegoplata infirma. The sequence goes on from OY992539.1 coordinate 137,534,459, forward strand.
CTTTTTTGTAAATCAATTCTTATTATTTGTAAATTCAACTCATATTTTTGTTAATATAAGAAATTTTATTAATAAAAAAACTTGTTGTTATTTGTTAATATTCTTTTATTAAGCATAAATCACAATATTTTTGTATTATCGTCGGCTTTTTAAGCTGCAATATTTGAAGATTTTCACAGATTTTCACAAACACTTCGTTTATTCATGTTATGCACTCATAAGCCATTCTCCAGTTTTCTGATGATACCAAACAAAATCCTTAAAAAAACAAAAAAGTTTTAATATAGTATGAATACATAAAGTAATCAATGTATTTTTTTACTTACCAAATATTTACAAATCAGATCCTTTTTTTATTTATTTTTATAATATTAAATATTTTTATAAAAAACAAACACATAAAATAATTTTATAAGAGACAAACACGATTCACATTGCTACCAACTCACTCGCCACTCGCTAATAATAAAAAAAAAATGAACGAACAGGGTTGTTTTTTCTATTTTGATTTATCTATTGAATTCTGTACAAGCGTTGTAAAGAGTTGATTCAACTTTACTGATTATTCAACGATATCAACATTAATTCTTGTTGAATACGGCATTATTCTGTAAAACTTGATCTACAATGGGTTTACTAATTTTTCTACTAAGATATTTCTATGAGTGTAGTTAATAAAAGAATATTTACAAATAACAACAAGCTTTTTTTTAATAATAAAATTTCTTATATCAACAAAAATATGAGTTGAGTTTACAACAAATACGAGTTGATTTACAAAAAAACGAGTTGATCAACTTTTACAAAAACTGACAACAATTTTTATTGAAATCAACATAAATATTTGTAGGGTCAAAATCAACAATGATTTCTGTTGAATTTACAACGATTTTCTTTGGGATTACAATGATTTTTAGTTGAGTGTACTTGCCTCATTACACTAAATCTCGAGAGAGGAAATATCATGGTAGCCAACTAACCTGATACCCACTGGACTGACCCTATAATTTTAATTACTTACATCAAAAATATGTATATTTTGTTGTTTTAAGCTTTGAATTTGATTTTGTTAATAAGACTGAATTGTGTACAATTATTTTTTCCTCTTTTTTATTGTTAAAAACAAATAAAAACCTTTTTTTTAAATTTTTTTAAATGTTTTTATTAAAAAAAATAAAAAAACCGAAAAACCGGTTATTCGAGCCGGTTTTCAAATAAAAAAACCGAAAACCGGTTTTTAAAAAACGGCGGTTTTTTAACTATTCGAAAACCGGTTTTTGCAATATGCCGAATAGTTGACAACTCTACTCTTTATACACTCAAAAAAAAAACTGTAAAGTTAGCAAAAAAAGCTTGTAAACCTACAAGAAAATTTGCTGATTTTGAACCCACAATTTTTTTGGTAAAGTTAGCAAAAACGTTTTGCTAAAAATTATTTATCTGAATTTTTTTTTATTTCAACTTAGTTTATACACATTTGAGGACCCCATTGGGTTCGGACCCGATAGGTCCAGACCCCGATGGGCCTAGACCTAGTTGGATTCCTTAAAAATCGTCATAGTTTTTGATCCAAAATTTGTGTCCGTTTCGCTCTACCTTGCTTAGTTCTTGAGATATGTGATTTTAGGGGACCACTGGGGTTTTAAGAATTACAAAAATCGATAACTTCAAAAATATTACTTGGAGAGCTTTTTGCGGTCTTGTACTACGTGTTGAGAGCTACAAAAATGCTTTTGGACTTTTTGTTCTGTCGGCAATATTTACCGAGATATGAGCATTTTAAAATTTTCGGGAATGCTAACTTTATGGATCCAAAGTTAGGACCTATTAGGGTCCACACATGTGAAGAGGACCGGCGATACTATGAACCCGAGAACCAAAAATGGCCTCCATTTTGCTCTATCGGGCTTAGTTTCCGAGATAGCACCATTTTAAGTTTTCTGAAAATATAAAAAAAAATTACCATATATTTTTGCTAATATTAGCAAAAAAGCTTGTAAAAATTTGGTTAACTCAATTTTAAATTCAACAAAAAAAATTAGTTCAAATTTGGTTTAAAATTGCTAATGAGCTAAATGAAGTTTACAAGATATTTTTGCTAACATGCTAATCTCAACTAAAAATTTGCTAAAAGTTAGCTAACCAGCATTAGCAAAAAAAATTAGTAAATCTACTAATGTATTATTTTGAGTGTATATCCTGGAATAATGGTGTTAGAAACTTTAATTTTGAAATGGTTGTACGTGGAAAAAACATTCTGGAAAAAGTACTTTTAGGAAATTCCGTTTCTTGGGGAGTAAAAGGGGTACAAAATTTTATATACTTTATGAGATTACAGTCCAATATATCGAAGTGTTACATTCTGATTGACCCACATCATATACCCATCAGTTTTAATGGAAGGTATAATAACTAAAATATGTACAAAGAGAACAGCACAAATTAATTTTAAGCTTTTTAACAGTTCACCAAGTTATGTTATTAACAGTAAGTTTAACATGTGCTGTTGGCATGTTACAGTATCCGGCTATATAACTGTTAAATTTGAACAGTGAATAAGCATTTATGAATTGTGTTTACAAACGTTTTATATTTTTCCGAAATATTATAATTTCTTAAGGAAAAATGTTACAAAATTTAAAATTTTTTCCATAGGAAAAATGTCTCAGAATTTGATAAATTTTCTATAGAAAACAATGTCCTAGTGTTAAGACTTTTTCTATTGGAAAAATGTGCCAGAATCTAAGTCTTTTTTAATAGGAAAAATGTCTCAAAATCTGAGACTTTTTCTATAGGAAAAATGTCTCAGAATCTGATACTTTTCTATAGGAAAAATGTCTCAGAATCTGAGACTTTTTCTATAGGAAAAATATCTCAGAATCTGAGACTTTTTCTATAGAAAAATAGTTTCAAAATGATTCAAATTAGTAGAATTTGATAAGTTATTTTTAAAAAAAATTAAAATTAATCAAAAAAATTAAAAGCCTAAAATCAAAAAATGCTAAATTTTCGTTTTTGCTTGAAACAATTTCTGTGCTGATTTGCATTGCATTTCATGGACATATACATAAATTGCGGTGGTCAAGTGGGGTAATTTTTTTTTAATTGCAGAAAGATGAGACTTAACATTCGTAACCACATTTACCCGAAATCCCACCTTTTTCCGTTGTAATGTGGCACAAAAATAATTAATTTGTTAAACAAAAAAATTAAAAATTCCGTTTCACAAAAATAATTAATTTGTTAAACAAAAAAATTAAAAATTCCGTTTCTAAAGGGAGGTAAATGGGGTAAAAATTAAATAATGATCGTAGACGCTTAAAATTTGGAATGTATGACCCGTCGGTGGAAAAAACATTCTGGAAAAAGTACTTTTAGGAAATTCCGTTTCTTAGGGAGTAAAAGGGGTAAAAAATTGTATATACTTTATGAGATTACAGTCCAATGTATCGAAGTGTTACATTCTAATTGATAAACAAAATATACCCATCAGTTTTAATAGAGGGTATAATTACTAAAATATGTACAAAGAGAACAGCCAAGGAGTATCAATACTAAAGAGATCTGAACTCGCTCTTCTTCTGTTAAAGCCGCTCTTAAATTCCCTTTGCTAAGTCCGCCATCGAACTGGACGTTTGATCAAACCAAAAAAAATCCCTTAAGTTTGATATAAACAAAAAAAAAGTGTTGCAGTTTGGCGATTTTCAGACTAAAGCTAGCGTTTTTTTTTGCATCTAGCTGTAAAAAAAGTTTTTTTTGTGGATTATCGGGAAGTCCAATGACTTTTTATTTGCTGACAATTTGTTTTAAACACTTTTAAAGGTATTTCCTAAATAATATTAACATAAAAATTATAAATTGATACATTTTTTTTAAATTGATTAAGCGCTTTTTCGATATAAAAAGTTAGCATTATTTGTCAAACCAACAATGTTAATTTAACATTATCGTATTTTCCTCGTCTAACAGTTTTCGTACCTTCTGTTAAAAAGTTTCAAAATATTAAGAGCGGGAGACAAAGAGCTTGGAACAGCACAAATTAATTTTAAGTTTTTTAACAGTTCACCAATTTATGTTATTAACAGTAAGTTTAACATGTGCTGCTGACTTGTTACAGTATTCGGCTATAAAACTGTTAAATTTGAAAAGTGAAGAAGCAATTATGAATTCAATTTACAAACGTTGTATATTTTTCCGAAATATTATACTTTCTAAAGGAAAAATGTAACAAAATTTAAATTTTTTTCCATAGGAAAAATGTTTCAGAATTTGAGAAATTTTCTATAGAAAACAATGTCCTAGTGTTAAGACTTTTTCTATTGGAAAAATGTGCCAGAATCTAGGACTTTTTCCATAAGAAAAATGTCTCAAAATCTGAGACTTTTTCTATAGGAAAAATGTCTCAGAATCTATAGGAAAAATGTTCCAGACTTTTACTATAGGAAAAATGTCTCAGAATCTGAGACTTTTTCTATAGGAAAAATGTCTAAGAATCTGAGACTTTTTCTATAGGAAAAATGTTTCAGAATCTGAGACTTTTTCTATAGGAAAAATGTCTTAGAATCTGAAACTTTTTCTATAGGAAAAATGTCTCAGAATCTGAGACTTTCGATTATTATGAATTCAATTTACAAACGTTTTATATTTTTCCGAAATATTATACTTTCTAAAGGAAAAATGTTACAAAATTTAAAATTTTTTCCATAGGAAAAATGTCTCAGAATTTGAGAAATTTTCTATAGAAAATAATGTCCTAGCGTTAAGACCTTTTCTATTGGAAAAATGTGCCAGAATCTAAGACTTTTTCTATAGGAAAAATGTCTCAAAATCTGAGACTTTTTCTATAGGAAAAATGTCTTAGAATCTATAGGAAAAATGTCCCAGACTTTTACTATAGGAAAAATGTCTCATAATTTGAGACTTTTTCTATAGGAAAAATGTCTCATAATCTGAGACTTTTTCTATAGGAAAAATGCCTAAAAATCTGAGACTTTTTCTATAGGAAAAATGTCTCATAATCTGATACTTTTTCTATAGGAAAAATGTCTAAAAATCTGAGACTTTTTCTATAGGAAAATTGTTTCAGAATCTGAGACTTTTTCTATAGGAAAAATGTCTCAGAATCTGAGACTTTTTCTATAGGAAAAATTTCTCAGAATCTGAGACTTTTTCTATAGGAAAAATGTCTCAGAATCTGAGACTTTTTCTATAGGAAAAATGTCTCAGAATCTGAGACTTTCTATAGGAAAAATGTCTCAGAATCTGAGACTTTTTCTATAGGAAAAATGTCTCAGAATCTGAGACTTTTTCTATAGGAAAAATGTCTCAGAATCTGAGAATTTTTCTATAGGAAAAATGTCTCAGAATCTGAGACTTTTTCTATAGGAAAAATGTCTCAGAATCTGAGACTTTTTCTATAGGAAAAATGTCTCAGAATCTGAGACTTTTTCTATAGGAAAAATGTCTCAGAATCTGAGACTTTTTCTATAGGAAAAATGTCTCAGAATCTGAGACTTTTTCTATAGGAAAAATGTCTCAGAATCTCAGACTTTTTCTATAGGAAAAATGTCTCAGAATCTGAGACTTTTTTTATAGGAAAAATGTCTCAGAATCTGAGACTTTTTTTATAGGAAAAATGTCTCAGAATCTGAGACTTTTTTTATAGGAAAAATGTCTCAGAATCTGAGACTTTTTTTATAGGAAAAATGTCTCAGAATCTGAGACTTTTTTTATAGGAAAAATGTCTCAGAATCTGAGACTTTTTTCTTAGGAAAAATGTCTCAGAATCTGAGACTTTTTTTATAGGAAAAATGTCTCCGAATCTGAGATTTTTTTTATAGGAAAAATGTCTCAGAATCTGAGACTTTTTTTATAGGAAAAATGTCTCAGAATCTGAGACTTTTTTTATAGGAAAAATGTCTCAGAATCTGAGACTTTTTTTATAGGAAAAATGTCTCAGAATCTGAGACTTTTTTTATAGGAAAAATGTCTCAGAATCTGAGACTTTTTTTATAGGAAAAATGTCTCAGAATCTGAGACTTTTTTTATAGGAAAAATGTCTCAGAATCTGAGACTTTTTTTGTAGGAAAAATGTTTTAGAATCTGAGACTTTTTTTATAGGAAAAATGTCTCAGAATCTGAGACTTTTTTTATAGGAAAAATGTCTCAGAATCTGAGACTTTTTTTATAGGAAAAATGTCTCAGAATCTGAGACTTTTTTTATAGGAAAAATGTCTCAGAATCTGAGACTTTTTCTATAGGAAAAATGTCTCAGAATCTGAGACTTTTTCTATAGGAAAAATGTCTCAGAATCTGAGACTTTTTCTATAGGAAAAATGTCTCAGAATCTGAGACTTTTTCTATAGGAAAAATGTCTCAGAATCTGAGACTTTTTCTATAGGAAAAATGTCTCAGAATCTGAGACTTTTTCTATAGGAAAAATGTCTCATAATCTGAGACTTTTTCTATAGGAAAAATGTCTCATAATCTGAGACTTTTTCTATAGGAAAAATGTCTCATAATCTGAGACTTTTTCTATAGGAAAAATGTCTCAGAATCTGAGACTTTTTCTATAGGAAAAATGTCTTATAATCTGAGACTTTTTCTATAGGAAAAATGTCTCAGAATCTGAGACTTTTTCTATAGGAAAAATGTCTCAGAATCTGAGACTTTTTCTATAGGAAAAATGTCTCAGAATCTGAGACTTTTTCTATAGGAAAAATGTCTCAGAATCTGAGACTTTTTCTATAGGAAAAATGTCTCAGAATCTGAGACTTTTTCTATAGGAAAAATGTCTCAGAATCTGAGACTTTTTCTATAGGAAAAATGTCTCAGAATCTAAGACTTTTTCTATAGGAAAAATGTCTCAGAATCTGAGACTTTTTCTATAGGAAAAATGTCTCAGAATCTGAGACTTTTTCTATAGGAAAAATGTTTCAGAATCTGAGACTTTTTCTATAGGAAAAATGTCTCAGAATCTGAGACTTTTTCTATAGGAAAAATGTCCCAGAATCTGAGACTTTTTCTATAGGAAAAATGTTTCAGAATCTGAGACTTTTTCTATAGGAAAAATGTCTCAGAATCTGAGACTTTTTCTATAGGAAAAATGTCTAAGAATCTGAGACTTTTTCTATAGGAAAAATATCTCAGAATCTGAGACTTTTTCTATAGGAAAAATGTCTCAGAATCTGAGACTTTTTCTATAGGAAAAATGTCAGAATCTGAGACTTTTTCTGTAGGAAAAATGTGTTAGTATCTGAGACTTTTTCTATAGGAAAAACGTCTCAGAATTTAAAATTTTTTTATAGGAAAAATGTCTCAGAACCTGAGACTTTTTCTATAGGAAAAATGTCTCAGAATCTGAGACTTTTTCTATAGAAAAAATGTCTCAGAATCTGAGACTTTTTCTATAGGAAAAATGTCTCAGAATCTGAGACTTTTTCTATAGGAAAAATGTCTCAGTATCTGAGACTTTTTCTATAGGAAAAACGTCTCAGAATTTAAAATTTTTTTATAGGAAAAATGTCTCAGAATCTGAGACTTTTTCTGTAAAAAAAAATAGACTTTCTATAGGAAAAATATTTTTCTATAAAAAATTTTCTCAGAATCTAAGAATTTTTTATCAGACATTTTTTATAGGGACTGAGACATTTTTCTTAAGGAATAGTCATGGTTCTTTCTATCAGTACGGAGACTTTTTCTCAAAAACTCACACTTTTCGGGTGAAAAAAACTGAAATTTATTTAATTTTTGTCAGTGTATTATGACAAAAACAAAACTTAAAAAAAAAAAAAAATCAATTTCTTTCGGAGTCAACCAGTTAATCAATTTTAATAAAAATTAATTTATTTATATTTTATTAACACAAAATTTAAAAAAAAATCGCAATAAATGTTTTCCAAATTCTCCGTGATACCAAAATTTTACAAATATTTTCAAAATAATGTATTACTGCATATGTCAAGATATAAAACGCCCAGTCAACGATCTCTATCAAATATTTTTCAAAATGAATATAGCACAAGAAATTTCATTTTATTGCGACGAGATATTTCATCTATTTTTTGTATATCAAGCGATAATAGTGGGATATATTGTAAAGGGGATCGATATATCAAATTGATACGTAATATGAGCTCAAAGAAATGTAAAGGTTGGAATGGTGAAAATGTAAAAAGAAGTGAAATTTCCGAAAGCAATAATCTAACAATTGTGGAAAAATGCAAACAGATTTTTAGGAGAAGATCCAAAGTAAAGTGTTCAAATAAACAAGATATGAAGTGTAAAAAATCAAAGCAAATTATTGAAAGGAATCTAAACTGCGATAGATTAATACAGCAAGATCAAACACGTGAAGATCCTGTAGCTCCTTATTCAAAAGGTAAGTAGAAAAACTAAAATCTCCAACAATAAAGTTAATACTTGAATCACAATTACCGCCAAAAACTCATGAAATTTGTGCAACGTTTTCTAATTACTTAATATTTATTTCAAACCAAATTTCTAACGTTTAGTTTTCAAAATTTTTCCAGTTCATGTAGAATTTATGGAATCGCAAAATTTGAAAGATTTTGAAATACCTAAAAGACCAACATTGCGAAATATTATCAGCATAAATGCCAATGAAATGAAAACAGTATTGAATAATAATGGTGAGTTTTGAAAAGGATTTTTAAAGAATTTTGCACATACTTTTTTAATATGTATTTATAGCCAAACCGACTGGCAAGGGAAGGATTCTGCCCAGCTTGCAAAAATTGTCAAACTTAAGTCAAAATTTGCAACAACAAAATGCACTAAGGGCACTGAAGTGTGGTGAAATTGGGACTTTAAAGGGTAATGTGTCAAAAGCGACAAATCATAAAATTCTTGCGAAAAATCCTGATTCTGACAAATTGAATAAAAAACTGCTCGTTGATCAAAATTCATTTAAGAACTTACAAAATATATCTGAAACGTTGGCAAACACAATAGCAAAAGGTTAATTTTGAACTGATCATATCATTTTAAATTTAAGAACACTTTAATTAAATTTGTTTAATAGTCTCGTTAAAATGAGATTTCCGCATTAATTTGTATGGGGCATGTCACAAAGTCAGTTTCATTGGGAAGTTGTCTCGGAAAAGCGAAATTGAATTGCATGATTAAAAGTGGTTTCATTTAAAAAAATATTTTTTTTTTTTTTAAGTTTTAGTTGAAAAATTCTATACCACTTCCAAACGGAGTTGACTCTGTGGCATGCGTCATAATCTTAAATCTCGTTCGATGAGATTTCGATCGTTTGAACGAAATTTCATCGACAAAAGTCCATCGAATTGCCTTCTCGAGATATGTTACTTTTTATTTTTTGCGGATCTAGTCCACAAAAATAACATATTAGAGTGAGTAGTTCCCGTTAATATTAAATTCCTTTTTATTTAAAATCAAAATTAAAGTATCTATAATTTGAGGAAGATATTGGGTTTCGGTTACTTTCAGGATCGGCAATTAGTAGGACAGCAAAACTAACTAAATGTAAAAGGCGTGGTGGAAGATCTACAAAGAGAGGAAACAAAGGTGGAAATCGTAGTGAAAATCGAGGTGGTGATGGCGGTAATAAAAATACCGATGAAGAAATACCAAAAACATTAAAAGGTAATAAGACATCTTTAAAAGTATTCGAAATATGGTACTATATGTTCTATTTGTGTATTTATTTTTTGAAACAACTGTAAAAAAGTTGTTGGAAATTTTTCTCACAAAAAAGACTGAAATTACAGTTGATGACAACTTATTGTTAGTTACTACACAAATAACTCATGTAATAAACCATTATCTATGTAAGTATGTACTAAATCGAAACTTTGATTTATTCCATTTTTATAGACAAACGCTCAAGATTTTGGCGTGCTACATCATTATATATATTATCCTTCATATTAGGTATTACGGTGTACACTTATAACAATGCAGAAGCACAAGAGATGTTTCGAAATTTTGTTACGATAACTCACGAAAAAGAACAATTAGCCTTAAAAGTTTTACGAGCATTTGCTGAAAAAGAATCAAAAAACGAAGACGATGGATATATGGGCGATCCTGACTATAGAAAATAAACAAAAAGAGAAGAAATGAAACCAAATCAAATTGTAGCACATCGGGAAAGTTTTAACTAGCAATAAAAAATTAACAAAAAGGGAAGCATTGAAACCAAATCAAATTGTAGAAGATCAAAAAATTTTAACTAGCAATAAATCATTAAAAAGGAGGAGGTCTAATTTAAAGGTGCTACAATTGTTATTTGTCACCCACAGAGCTTCGAAGAATGAAATCCTTTTCGAATGAATTCTCCAAAAAGTCCATTCGATATTTATAGTCAGTGAATGCATTCGATTTTATAAATCAACATTGAGTGCAGTCCTTGGAATGTATTCGATTGAATGGAAAAAATGAATGCATTCGATTTCTTGTTCACTCGATTTAGAAAGATCGAATGCATTCGATTTTTTTTTTCATTCCATTGCAAATGCAATCAATTTTTTTAACATTTATTTTTTAAATTTTTCTTATCATAAGCAAGGATGGACTTCCTTCCATGATCATAAGGTTTCAAAAAAAAATCATAAAATGGCGATACCTCAAAAACTAAGCAATATAGAGCAAAACGAAGCCAATTTTTGTCTTTTCGGTTAGCTTTCGGGTATTTTACAGTCGTATTAAACGAGCCAAGAGCTACAAAAATGAATTTGGATTTTTGGTCGTGTCTGCAGTATTTAGCGAGATAATTACAAAAATTTTTCGGAAATGCCAATTTATTAAGATTTAAAATTAGTGTCAATTGGGATATGAAGAGCGTCGGTGATACTTTTGGGATAAGTACCAAAAATTTGCCTCCGTTTTGCTCTATCTTGCTTAGTTTTTGAGATATCGCCATTTTAAGTTATTTATGCAATGAATGAATAAGTCACTCGATTTTTCAAATTGTATGAAAAAAAAATCGATTGCATTCGCAAAGTCTAAAGTGAATTTATTCAAGTCGCTAAAATGTGATTGTAGAATGTAATCACTAAATTTTCATTCGGAATGCCAAATTGGATAAAGGAATGAAATCCTTTGAAGCCACCCCATACACTCAAAAAAATAAATCTGTAATGTTAGCAAAAAAAGCTTGTAAACCTACAAGAAAATTTGCTGATTTTGAACCCACAATTTTTTTGCTAAAGATAGCAAAAATGTTTTGCCAATAATTAGTTAACAAAATTTTTATTTTTTTAACTTAGTTCATACACATCTGAGAACCCCATTGGGTTCGGACCCCATAGGTCCAGACCCCGATGGGCCTAGACCTAGTTGGGTTGCTTAAAAATCGTCATAATTTTTGATCCAAAAATTGTGTCCGTTTCGCTCTACCTTGCTTAGTTTTTAAGATACGTGATTATAGGGGACCACTGGGGTCTTGAGAATTAAAAAACTCGATAACTTAAAAAATATTACTCGGAGAGCTTTTGACATTTTTGCGGTCTTGTTCTACATGTTGAGAGCTACAAAAATGGTTTTGGACTTTTTGTTGTGTCGGCAATATTTACCGAGATATGAGCATTTTAAAATTTTTGGGAATGCTAACTTTTTTGGATCCAAAGTTAGGGCCCATTAGGGTCCACACATGTGAAGAGGACCGGCGATACTATGGATATTCTAAGAACCAAAAATGGCCTCCATTTTGCTCTATCTGGCTTAGTTTCCGAGATAGCGCCATTTTAAGTTTTCTGAAAATAAAAAAAAATTTACCATTTATTTTGCTAATATTAGCAAAAAATCTTGTAAAAATGTTGTCAACTCAATTTCAAATTTAGCAAAAGAAATTAGTTCAAAGCTTGTTTAAAATTGCTAATGTGCTAAATGAAGTTAACAAGAATTTTTTGCTGACATGCTAATCTCAACTAAAAATTTGCTAAAAGTTAGCTAACTAGCATTAGCAAAAAAAATTAGTAAATCTACTAACGTATTTTTTTGAGTGTAGAGAAATTAAAGTTATTTCGGTACAAAAACACTTGTTTTATTAATTTATTTTTAAAAATATTTTTTACTGTTTTGAAATTGCAATTCTTTTTTATTTTTTCAATATCAAAAATATTTTTTTTGTCAAAATAAATTGTTCATAAAATTAAAAAAATAAAATCTTTCAAATCTAAATTTGTATAGTTTTTTTCGCATAAACCCGCTTAACTTGCTAAAAATTTTGGAAGATGTTTAGAATTAAATCAGTATTGCCAAAATTACAAAATTTCGCATTTAAATTTTATTCCAGCGAGACTCAACTGCCACCACCCACATTAGGGGCACCAGAAGCTATGGGTGCCAAAATAAGCGAAGTTGCTAAAGCTCCAATTTTACTGACAAATGAAGCAGCATTCGGTACTAGAAATATTTCCGGTCATACAACTGGATCACGCCGTGGATCTACAGGTAAAAATGATTGCAATAAAGGAAGTGATTGCAATAAAGGAAGTGGTGTACCAAAATGTAGAAAAGGTAAATTATGTGGTAAACAAAAACCACCTTCAAAGCCTAGCGTACCTGGGGGTAATTTTATTATTGATAAATGTGGCATGTTTGAATCTCATAAGCCGAATGTCAAAAAATGGAGATCCATTTCTTATATGCTAATTCCATTAGTTATTGGCTTCTCTGTCTTAGTATTGGCTACAAGAGATGAACATCCAGATCCAGACTACATACCTTATGAGTACATGTATATACGAACAAAACGCTTTTCTTGGGGAGATGGAAGAACATCTCTTTTTCATGGTCCTAACAATTTAATACCCGATGAAGAAGAAAAACGTAGACAAAGAGATTTAGAAGAAAATAAGGAACAAGTTACATCAGATCAAAATGGTGAACTTGCTTAAGCCAGGGGGAAATAAATTAAAATAAAATTAAAAAAAATAACGAAAACCATACATTCAAGAAGCATTAGAACAACGTTAAGAAGAGAACAAAGTTAAAATTGTTCTAAAGAAATTTTGATTTTAAAATAACCTGAGAAGGAAAAATTTAAAAAAAAAATTAAAATTATAAATTTTTTGTTAAAAAACTTGACTTAGTGGTGAATTGAGATAAAATATGGGTTTGTGGTGAATTTGTATTGCAATTCAAAAATGCTCTGCTAAATAACTTGAAAATTTAAGAGTTCTAAGAAACTTTTTTTAAATTTTAAAAAAATTCTGTATATTTTATAAATTAAAAATAATTCTTTTTATTACAAAATAGATTCATTTTTTTTACCAAAATAAAAATTCAACATTTTCTAACATCTGTTACAAAATTACAACTTTCTTCTGGTTTCTTTTTCACATCTATCGGTGGGCATTCAGTACAATGGATATCATTTTTGGATGTATTAGCCACAAGTCCATTAATATTTTCCCTTTGTTGACTATGATTACTGCGGGCGCTATTGGAAATTTTACGTTCAGATTTTGTTGGCTTAAATTCTTCATTCGCCTGCAATGGAGGTGGATTTGTATTACCCCAATCAGGGTCGCCAGTTTTTTTTTGGATGCCATCCCCAAATTAAAATTTCTCATCCCCAAAAATCCCCAAATTTTTTTTTTCAAAATTTACTAAACGCAAAAAACACTTCCAACCCATTAAGTGCTTTTGAGTAATTAGCCAATTTTTTAGAACAAAAACTTGGTTAACTTACGTACAAACACTTGCTGGTATTTTACACAGAAACTTGGCTAAAAAGTGTAAGTGTATTTTGCGTGTTGAGCGATTAGCACATCGTTTGAAGTGGCCAATTTTTCGATAAGTATTATGACAAAATTCAAAAGCAACGGAAATGTTTTATCACGGATGGATAACTCACGGATTTTTAATTTACACACCAGCGATAGAGTACTTTATTGTTCCAAATTTAATTTAATCTTGTTTTATATCTTGAATTCCCTCAAAAGTTTTCTCAGCAAACGTAAGTCATCGGCCCTAAGAAATTGTTTGTACCCTTTAAAAAAAAAACAACGAAAATTCTTTTAAGTTTTGGTATACATATTGCCGTAAAACCCCTTAAATTTTTATAAATACTAACTCCGGAATAGGTATCTAAAACGTTGTATTGCTTTTTAAGAATTTAAGAAGTTGTAAAAGACCAGTATTTTCAATTGATGTACTTTTAGACTTTTTTCTACAGAAAAAACTAGTGAATTTTGGAAATTTTCTTTAATAGATTTAAACGATATACCTACTATAGAAAATGTATGAAAATTTACAATTTGGTTTAAAGAAAAATAAAAGCATGATAACATGATACCACTACGATCCAGGTTTTGACAGAAACCATATAAAATGTTAGTTTTTTCTATATAAATGTCACATTATTTCTACGTTTGAGGTTTTTTTTGTATGCTTTAATTTCCACGATTTATCAAAAATAAAGTAGAGTTAATTTTACCTATTTTAGCATTATTTTATGATTAATGTATTTAAAAAACACTTGTTTATCTAAAATATTTCATCCCCTAAAAATCCCCGAAAAAATTAGTGTCATCCCCATGAAATCCCCGGATCCCCAAATCAAATTTTTCATCCCCAATTTACAAAAAAAATCCCCTATTTGGGGACAAAACCCCTAAACTGGCAACACTGACCCCAATATTCCTAGAAATTAAAAAAAAAAAATTAACAAAAGTGTAAACAAGTTTAAAAATTAAAAAAATAATAATAATTACTTGTGGTACATCCCATATTATAATGGCACCATCTTTGCAACCGGTAACAAAAAATTTTCGGCACGGACTATATGCAGCACTTTTTACAGCCGATGCATGTTCACAGCCACGAGCCACAACAATACCACGATTGTAGTCCCATAACTAAAGAAAAAGGAGGATAAAGCAATTTTTTTTTAAGAAAATTTGAACAATTTTTAGATTTTGAAATATTTTTCAGAAACAAATCTCTTGAGATTCTGAGACATTTTGTCTGAAAAAAAAGATTTTTTTTTTTGTATGGAAAGTTTCAGATTACAGATGCGCACGTAACACGATTTTTTCGCGTGATCGTGAGTGAAATTTATTTTACTCACATGATCGTGAGTGCGCGTGATTAGAAAAAATAATTTCGTGCGTGAGGGTGCGTGAGTAATTTTGTTAATGACCGTTTTTAAGAATTTATGGCCTAATTTTGTAAAACGCAACGCGCCGCGTTGTCTAAATTTCAATACAATTTGTTGTTGTAACAAAAACAAATTACACAGAAATTTTTACAACGCGGCGCGTTGCGTTTTATAAAATTAGGGGGTTAAATTCTTTTCGTGCAAAAAATCTAAAAAAGTCAAATACACTCAAAAAAATACGTCAGTAGATTAACTAATTTTTTTTTGCTAACGCTAGTTAGCTAACTTTTAGCAAATTTTTAGTTGAGATTAGCATGTTAGCAAAAAATTCTTGTAAACTTCATTTAGCACATTAGCAATTTTAAACAAACTTTGAACTAATTTCTTTTGCTAAATTTAAAATTGAGTTGACTAAATTTTTACAAACTTTTTTGCTAATATTAGCAAAATAAATGGTAATTTTTTTTTTATTTTCAGAAAACTTAAAATGGCGCTATCTCGGAAACTAAGCCAGATAGAGCAAAATGGAGGCCATTTTTGGTTCTTAGAATCTCCCTAGTATCGCCGGTCCTCTTCACATGTGTGGACCCTAATGGGCCCTAACTTTGGATCCAAAAAAGTTAGCATTCCCGAAAATTTTAAAATGCTCATATCTCGGTAAATATTGCCGACACAACAAAAAGTCCAAAAGCGTTTTTGTAGCTCTTAACACGTAGAACAAGACAAGAAAAGCTCTCCGAGTAATATTTTTGAAGTTATCGAGTTTTTTAATTCTCAAGACCCCAGTGGTCCCCTATAATCACGTATCTCAAAAACTAAGCAAGGTAGAGGAAAACGGACACAAATTTTGGATCAAAAACTATGACGATTTTTAAGGAACCCAACTAGGTCTAGGCCCATCGGGGTCTGAACCTATCGGGTCCGAACCCAATGGGGTCCTCAGATGCGTATAAACTAAGTTAAAAAAAAAAAATATTTAGTTAACTAATTATTGGCAAAACATTTTTGCTAACTTTAGCAAAAAAATTGTGGGTTCAAAATCAGCAAATTTTCTTGTAGGTTTACAAGCTTTTTTTGCTAACATTACAGTTTTTTTTTTTTGAGTGTAAAAATTTGTTTATGTTAATTCATGAGACTTCGTGAGCGTGAAAAAATTTAAGTTACTCACGTGAGCGTGCGTGAACGTGAGCAAAAAAATGAAATTTCGTGCGTGAGCAATATTTTGATTCTGTGTGTAAGTCAAAATTCACTCACGTTTTTACTTACCTTGACCATTTGATCACTACCAACAGACACAAAATAATCCCCAGTTCCATTTATGGCCACAAAATTAACCGATGATTTTGCCGATCCTTGTAGTTCCCTTATCAAGCTGCCATTGTAAACACTCCAATAGCTTATGCAGCCATCAGTTCCGCATGTTAATATCTGAACACCGGTGGGAAAATATCTAGCAGTCATAAATTGAGTATTGGCGGTAATAACTGTTTTGCGAGTTAAACGACTATAAAAAAATGGAATGTAAATGTTATCACCGAAAATGAGTTTAAAATATTATATGCATAAAAGATTTACTTAACATCCCATATGACACAGGAACCATCACTACTGGCTGATATAACTTCAGTATCCGATTTATTAAAATCCAATGAAGTTATAGGAC
Organism: Pegoplata infirma; assembly: GCA_963921195.1. NCBI lineage: Eukaryota > Metazoa > Arthropoda > Insecta > Diptera > Anthomyiidae > Pegoplata > Pegoplata infirma. The sequence goes on from OY992539.1 coordinate 137,551,219, forward strand.
CTGAGTGATCCTTTAAAACACCCAATAAACTTTGACGATATGGCTCTATTTTCCAAACACGTACCTGACCTTCAATGCCGCCGGTAACTAAAACTCGACCAGATGATGAAATAGCCAAGGCACTGCAACCTATTAGGTGTGAAAGTTAAGGTGGACCATATTTTGTTTAGTTTCGAGTTTTCGAAATCGTAGCCCAGTTTTGTATGAGGTTGAGTGAATAAAAATTTCACAAAAATATGAGCTCAAGCGGTTGAGAATTGCCGTGCCGCACGCGTATTAAAGTTTGTGAGAATAAAATTGGGACAAAATGGAAAGAAAAAAAATAACATGCTTAAGTACTAGGGAGTTCATTTAATCGGGTTTTTTTATTGTTCGATTAAACGATTAATCGACATTTGGCATTTTTGACTTGTTCGATTAATCGAAACAAATTTTAAAATTAATCGATTAATCGAATAATTCCAAATACAAAAATTTTCTAAATTACAAGTTTTTTTTCGACAATTTTAGAAAAAAATTGGTACTTATGTAAATAAACAATGTTAATTACAAGTATTTTAACAGTTTATTAACAAAAAAAAGAAACAAAACAAATGAACAGCATTACAAAATGTATCAAAATGTAAGTTTTCTGCAATTATGTTTGAGAAAATTAAAAAAAAAAAAAATTTAGAGATTTGAAAAATTTTTAGAATTAAAAAAATATTTTTGTTGCCAAATTTATATGAATTACCGATATCACAAAAATTTTATATTTATTATCTAAATACATTTTGGAAAATGTTAAACAAAAAATATTTAGTTTTGTGCATATTCAAAAATTTTTAATTTAATTGTTTTTTATAATTTACTTTGACAGATCTCAGCGCGGTCACATAGTTAACCGATTTGGTCCAAAATTTTATCAGGTACTAACTTTAGGTCGTTTAACAAATCCAATACTTCAGGAGCAGCGAAAATCCGAAAAAAAATAAATAAAATAAGAACCAATCTAGTAAACATGACTTGCATGAATTATACAAATTTACAGAAAAACCATATGTTATTATTAATCGATTAATCGGCACAAATTCGTCGATTAACCCTTTAATCGAAATTAGCAATTTTAAATTAATCGAACAATTATTCGTCTAAAATTGTTCGATTAATCGAACAAAAATTAATCGGCTGAACACCCTATTAAGTACCTTAAAAAGTTTAATTTAAACATGTTTAAGTGCTTAAACTAGTTTAAAAATATGAATGCGAATATGGTATAAGGCTCTGAATTCTACTTTTCTAAATAAATAACTGCAAATATTTTTTTTTGACCAGACCGAGTGCCCCAATTCTAAGTACTCCCATTTAGAAAGCCTGGGGGCTAATTATGTGACTTGATAATCGTCATCGTTAGCTCATTATTCTATTACCATAAAATGACACTATATGGTAATGGAATAACGATGGAAACGATACGATTGACGACTATCAAGTTACATAATTACCCCCCTGAAAAAACAATTAAAACTAACTTACCCTTATTATGGGCATTAGGTATTGCATATATAAGTCTTCCGCGAATGGGCGTAAATGCTCTGATGACACCATCATTCCAGGCCGATATAATACTAGTACCATCATGACTAAATTCTATGGCAGCACATTGAAAATTATAAACCATTATGCGTAATAATTCTTGAAAACGTATCGTAGACCATATACGAATAGTTTCAAATCCGGCTGTAGCAAAAACTGAGGATAAATTTCTAAAATCCAACAAATTGGGAAATTTTTATTCAAATTTAGTTATTGCAATTGTAACTCACTTTGGAAACACTATGTTGTTAACCGCCTCCTTGTGTGATGTCTTCAATAGTTTCAAGGTAAATATTTTAATATTTAACAAATAGATTTCATTCAATTCGGTAGCAATATAATATTCAATTGGATTGATTTCTACCAATGAAGTTATGGCACCATTTACTTTAGTTTTTTTCAACTGTAAGTTTTAAAATAATTTAGCAAAATTTCACATTCGCAAACACCGATTTCACTTTACAACATACCGTTTTTAACATCGGCCATGTTGGATTTGGATAATTTTTAAAAACAGTATTCTTTATATCTGTTCGCTCTTCCACCAATTCTACAACACCATCTCCAGCTCCCATTAATAATAGACCATCTCCGACTATATGCACGACTCTTAAACCATTATTATACCGATCACAATCTTTACCAAATGGTTTACGTGGATTATGGGTGCCATAGGCGCCCATCATTGACGCATAATGACCCTGCTTAACAACATTAATTGTATCACAACAGTTTAATGTTATTTTAACTACATCACCGGTCTGGGTTCCAATATAGGCGAAATTGTCATTTCGATCTATGCAGATGGTATTATAAAGTCGTTGTTGTTTACCCACATAAACGTCGTGAACATTTAATTTTTTCATTTCACGATGAATACTCCAAATGCGTAAATGTCCTGAAATATAAATATTTTAAGATGTGAATTTGTTTTTTGCAAAAAACAATTACGAAAATTATAGTCGTTTAAGACGGAAAGTATAATAATGCTTGCCGAAAAATGGATCCACATTCTAAACATGATTAATCCAACAAATGTGTAGTTGTTTTTACTGCGTTTTTGTACACAGAAAAAATTTTAGAAGAAAAACTTTTAGTTAAAATTTTTAAAAACATAGTTCATTTTAGTTTTTAATCATTTTTTTAATTGATATAATTAAATTTTTTAATTGATTTTGCAAATTTCCGTGAATTGACAATAAATGCAATTTTTTCGTGATAGGTGCAAAATCAATTAAAATAGTAATTGATATAATCATTTTAGTGATTGAAACTCATTTTCATTTTTTTGTGTGCAGACTTTACCGACATTTTTTTATATAGGTGTCATAGAAAAATTCAGTACGATATTCCATTTTGCCTATGAGAAGAAAATATTAGCCAATTTTCTTCATAAATGGGATTGGTCCTCATTCTTTGGCAAGCACATGTGTAAAGTCGGTCTTTATCGACATTAGTTTTCTTATTTTTTTTTTTTTTAATTTCGTTGTTCCTTTAAAACTTACGTTCTCCAGCGGACAAAAAGAAAGAAGGATTTTTAGATAGAGCTTTGACTGTTATTACATTTCCATTTATGGAACGTGCTGCCACCGATCTACAAATCGGAGAACTGAAAATAGAAAAAAAAAAACAATTTAAGCTAAATTTGACTTGGCTCAATCTACAAATACCCTCCACAATGCCCAAAACATTTGAAACTCTTTTTATAGCACATTCACACTTACCTCGAAACCCCTTTGAAACCTCATATTTTTAATTTTAAAACTCGACTGTTCACACAGAACAAATATGACACTTATCTAGTTTTCAGAAACTATAACAAACAAAAATTTCTTTAAAATGAATTAAGTAATGCCGAAATTATTTTTTTATACGGTTTTATTTTTTATTTATTCGAAATTAATAAATATTTTCAAGAAATTTTGTAAATAAATAGATTTTTTTATTTTTTTAATTTTGGCATTTTCCCATTTTCTCTATTTCTTATTGCCGCACAGTGGTAAAAATATGAAAAATTTTGAAATTTATAAGGTTTCGATCGTACTTTCGTTGAAACCTCACTACAAAAAGGTTTCAATTTGTGAGGAAAAATACGTATTTTCAAATGAGGTTTGGCACGAAACCTCGTCAAACGGGGTTTCGAGGCCAATCTGAACGTACTATTACACAAAAAAAAAAATTAGGGGGAAAACTTTTAATTAAAAATGTTAAAAAATTCACTTTAGTTTCTAATCATTTTTTTAATTGATATAATTAAAATTTGTAATTGATTTCGCAATTTTCCGTGAATTAAGAATAAATGAAATTTTTCCTTGTCAAACTTTTACAAATTTTAGTAATTAATACTATCACTTTCGTGAAAGGTGCAAAATCAATTAAAATAGTAATTGATATAATCGTTTTAGTGATTGAAACTAATTTTTTTTGGGTAGTGATTGTATTTTTTTAATATAAAAAATTGTAAAAACTTTGACTGAATAAATTTTATTTTGATTAACAATTTTTTTTTAGTAATTAAAAAAAAAAAAAAAATTGAGTGAAATTTTTTGAGTGTAATTTTTTTTATAATTATAAAATATTTTCTGACAGCAAAAGTTTCCAACCGATTTGCCTGAAACTTAAAATATATATAAAAGAGACGATTTTAAGGTTGGGATGTCTGGGCTTATCGGCCATATCAGTGTTTAAAAATTGCGTTGCCCTCTTATGAAACAATGTGGACCTTCGGGAAAAAACAATGTGGACCTTCGGGAAAATTCCAATTTTTTTTAGTAATTTTTTTAAAAAAATAAATTTGAGTCAAATTTTTTGAGTGTAAAACTTTTTTATAATTATAAAATATTTTCTGACAGCAAAAGTTTCCAACCGTTATGAACCGATTTGCCTGAAACTTAAAATATATATAAAAGAGACGATTTAAAGGTTGGGATTTCTGGGCTTATCGGCCATATCAGTGTTTACAAATTTCGTTGCCCTCTTATGAAACAATGTGGACCTTCGGGAAAATTCCGATAACTCCCGAACTAACAGGAATATCGTCTAGAGCAAAAATACTTAAATTTAATTATTATTATTCCGTATTCATATTAATATCGTAGGTCTATGTCTTTACATATAAAAAAAATATTTAACGAAGCCGAAGCATAACAAGTTATTCCAGGCCGAAATAGTTGCCATAAGCAGGGCAGCTTTACAGTTCGGTGATGAGACATGAACAGAGAATTAAACTTTTATGTTGACAGTCAAGCTGCTCTAAAAGCTCTTAAAAGCTTGTTTTCGAAAGTAGTTTTTGAATGCTCTGAGAACTTACAAAGTTTAGGGAGTATGAACAAGGTGAAACTAATATGGGTACCAGGTCACATAGGTATTTAAGGGAACTAAAGAGCGGACGAGCTCGCGAAACAAGGTTCTGATGGTATAGGTATCTCTGTACATACTGATCTACCAATCCAGCACTTCAGATCGCTACGCGACACTCAAAACACTGCAATGGCTAACAGAAAGTGGTGAGAGCTAATAGCAAGTACGATCAGCAGAAGATTGTGGGCATGCTACAGTCTGAAGAAAACTAACTATTTACCAGATGGAACTGCCGTATACTCACTGGAGTCATCACTGGGTCTTAAAGGTTATCATAGAAAGAAAATGGGACTAATTTCCGATGCCAGCTATAGAAGGTGCGATGAACCTAACACTGAGAAAACGGTCGAACATATTCTTTGCCAATGCCCTGCTTTGGCCAGAACCCGACTGCACATATTGGGAAGACATGACTTCGAGAGCTTGAAAACGGTTTCGAATGTCGACCTAAGGCAAATAGTACAATTCGCGATGAGGACAAACGCGTACTATCAGCTTCGCTGAGGAATTATTGTGGTTTCGCTATAGACCACCCCGTCTATGTACACTCAGAAAATTATGTAAGTTACTACATGTTAGTTGTTTGTATATTTTACAGTAGTTGGTTGTTTTCAACTACAAAGTCAGTTGTTTTTGTATGAAAAATATCAAACAACTATTTCTGTTAGTTATTTTAAGTCGTTTTTTTGAATAACTAATAAAAAAGTACTGTAATGTAGTAACAGTTATTTAAAGTAGTTAATTTTATTTTTTTATCTCCGAAAAATTTTCAAAGTTTTTTTCCAAAAAAATAAAAATAAATTTTCGTTTTTTTTACAACTTAAAAAAAAATTTGGTCTTAAATTTTTTTCTGAAAAATTTTTTGAAAAAAAAAATATATATATTGATTATTTTATTTTTACTACATTTCAGTTGTTTTGACTACAAATGTAAGTAGTTTTTACTACATAAGTCAGTTGTTTTTTGTCAGTTAAAATAACTAACATTGTTAGTTGATTTAACTGAAAAAGTAGTTGACCCCAAAACAACTTACAAAGTACTTAGTTATTTTAACTGACATTTTCAGTTGATTTTACTAACATAATTTTTTTAGTGTGCTTTATTTTGGACTGTATCGTGTTATCTACAGACAGACAGAAGGACGGACATTCATAGAACGCCTTAGAACCAATTACACCGCTCAACACTGATTTTCCGGTTTGAATTCTGATGATCAATTTTGGTAGACTTTGATCTCCTGCACTCAGAAAATTATGTAAGTTACTACGTGTTAGTTATTTGTATATTTTACAGTAGTTAGTTGTTTTCAACTACAAAGTCAGTTGTTTTTGTATGAAAAATATCAAACAACTATTTGTGTTAGTTATTTTAAGTCGGTTTTTTGAACAACTAACAAAAAACTACTGTGATGTAGTAACAGTTATTTAAAGTAGTTAATTTTATTTTTTTATATCTGAAAAATTTTCAAACTTTTTTTCCAAAAAAAAAAAAAAAAAAATTTTCGTTTTTTGATTTTTAAAAATTTTTTGAAAAAAAAAATTTGGTTTTAAATTTTTTTCCGAAAAATTTTTTGAAAAAAAAAAAAATATATATTGATTATTAATTTTTTTTACTACATTTTAGTTGTTTTGACTACAAATGTTAGTAGTTTTTACTACATAAGTCAGTTGTTTTTTGTCAGTTAAAATAACTAACATTGTTAGTTGATTTAACTGAAAAAGTAGTTGACCCCAAAACAACTTACAAAGTAGTTATTTTAACTGACATTTTCAGTTGATTTTACTAACAAAATTTTTTGAGTGTAAGAAGTGTTTAACTCCGCCACCTCTAACCTATCCTACATGATCCTCAAACGATTATAAGTCGATGTAGCGATGTCCGTCAGACTACCGAGATTTACATATTTGTAATTTTCCTGGTCATGTTGTTATTGAATTTTAGTAAAATTAATCCAGAAGTTCAAAATGTATGAGCAACTTTGAAATTTAGACTTTTGGCCTTTGACAACCAATAGTAAAATTTGTTGCAAAAAAAATTTTCAGCTTAGAAATGAATTTATGACCAAATTTTTTTAAACTCAACGTGCCGCTTTAAAAAAATTGGAATACAACAAAAATTATTTACACCGAAATTTTGACAACGCGGTGCTTCAGAGGGCCATAGAAAAAACTCGAGCTAAGTTTTCAAAACCCTTTGGGGGGTTTTGTTTTAATAATAGTAAACTTTAATTTTTTTTTGTCACATTCAAGAGCAAAATCGTGTTGTTCAGTGTTATTTACTTACAAAGTTTCGATATCAAAAACAATAATTGTACCATCATCCCGACCACCAGCAGATATCATATACTTGTCTTGTGCCGTAAAGCAAATAGATTGGACACGGACCTAAAAAAAGAGAGAAAGAATTTAGTCGGTCAACATCAACAATAAAATCTCTACTTCCAATCGGGAAATCCCGATACCGGGATTAGACAATTCCCGAATCTCGGGATTTCTGATTTTCCATCCCGAGATTTTCGAGATCCCGATTTTTGTAATAATTGTTATTATTTTTATATTTTTTTTTTTTCTTAATAATTTGTATAAAATATGAATTTTGTGGAACAAAATTAAAAAAAATTAACAAAAGTTCCGTCTGGTACCATTTTTTTGTGATAGCTAGGGTGAACCGTGTGCGAAATGTAAAACTTCACTTAGAAAATTATTGCAGTTACTACATGACGGTCATTTGTGTAGTAAGTAGTAGTTTTTGTTTTCTACTACAATTTCCGTTGTTTTTGTACGAAAAATCTCAAATAACTGTTTTTTATAGTCGTTTTAAAAAACAAATACAATAAATTACTACATTGTAGTAACAGTTGTTTTATGTAGTTGTTTTTAGTCTATAAAAAACTTATAATGTTCTAGAAATTTTTAGAAAAACGGTTGTGCAGCAATTACTTCCAAATAATTTTAACCGTTTTTTACGTTTAGAAGTTTTTTTTTTTTGTTAATGAAAAAATTCAGACAATTTGAGTTACAGTAAAAACAACTGTAGTTTGAAGTATTTTTTACAGTTTTTTGTAGTTGTTAATCAATAGTTAAAAATAACAAAAATTTTTGGTTGATTTTACCGTACAATGTAGTGGACGCCTAAACAACAACAAATGCAGTAGTTTTAACTGTCTTTTGTAGTGGAATCTACCGTCATAATTTTTTGTGTGTTGCCAAAAGTTTTAAAAGGGCTTAACTCCTTAAGTTGCAAACTTTTATTAATTTTTTAAAGGCGTGCGTAGATTTTGACTCACAATCAGTTACGCTCACGCAAATTTTTTTACTCACGCTCCCTAACAATACGCGTACAAGTACAAAAAATTGCCCACATGACTCCAAATGACGCCAGATTCTATCACGCTCATGCATAAGTCACGCAAACTCTACTCACGTAAATTTTTTTAACTCCCGCTCAGTCACAATTACGTGATTGAAATAAAAATCACTTACACTCACGCGTGGTTTACGTGAATCACGCAAATCACTTGACCAGCGCCCATAAGTTATTCAACTAAAGAGTTGATGACGATGAGCCACGATGAAAGATAACCGAATACCAAGGTTGGCAATCGAAACGAATAACGGTATCGATATCGGTATTGGTATCGTTTATTTATTTATTTCGGTATCGGTTACGGTATTTGAGTTGAATCGGTTACGGTATTACCGATACCGAAACGTCAAAACCGGTACGTACCGGTATTATCGAAAAAATGCTAAAAATCAAAAAAAAACGTATAAAAACTTTAAAAAAATTTGTAAAAACAATTTTCTACTTAAATTCGACTTGGACGAAACCATCAATACCCTCCATAATGCCTTTCTAAAGTGATAGTTTTCTAACGTGAATCAAATTAACAATTTTGATTAGAAATATTTTATTTTGATTAAAAAACCTTTTTTAGTCATTTTTGAAAAAAAAAAAAAAATTGACAACATTTTTTTTTGAGTGTAAATTTTTTTTCGACTGTAAGTTTTTTTGTTTTAGTATAAAAATTTTCGAGAGTGACAAGAATACTTTGTAAAATATTTTCCTGACTCATCAATTTTTTTTAAAACTGAGTTTAACGGTTTTTTCAACAAGTGAATTTAAGGTGAAACAAATCTGAAATTCACGGTTTTCTTAATAACTTTTGAACCACTGGACCGATTTGGCTGAAATTCAATACGAAAAGTTAGCGTGTTTTTTATCTCGGAAATTCACGAAAAACCCTTGCCGAAATTCAGTCTTTTGCTTATAACTTTTGAAACACTGGATCGCTTGTGCTGGAAATTTTCCTATGTCTTTGGTACACTCAAAATAATTCTACAGTAAAAGGTTTATTAAGTCATTTTGTACCAAAATCTTCTAATAAGTTACTAAATTTAGTATCTTCAAAGTACTAAAATTAGTAATTTTTACTGGTTTTGAATACCAATTCCTGCACTAGGTCTTTTGGACTAAAATTTTGTAAAATTTTTCGTATTGAATACCCACGTTTTTTTTTGGATGTACACAAATATAAGGCTGTATCGATTTGTATCTTTCTTTTTTGTTTGAGCTGAAAGGGGTCCAATAAGTTTTTACTGGGTGTCAAAATGACTTCATTAATTTATTTCCCTCCCGCATCGCGGTTAAAGTAAAAACCCCAACAAATTACATATTTCATCTTATTTCTAGGCAACCAAGTTTTTTTTGTTGGTGTTATCTATTTGGAAAAATTAGTCTTTCCTATTAGGACAAGATTACATTCAAAAATATTGCAAACAATTTTTTCGCGAATTATGGGACTATTTTATGGACGATTTCTACGAGTTAAACCACTTCAAAAAATTATACTATGGTGGAAAACCTTCTGCTTGTATTCCAAATGCCTTCCCCTAAGTCCTGTAAATATCAAAAAATCCTTGGACACACACATCAAGGATTAAAAAAAATTCCAAAAAAAAACTATACTATACGAAAGGGGTAAGGAAAGTTTCTATTGGGAGTCAAAATGAATCCATAAAAATTTCGTGAAAATCAATCATTTTCTTTTGCTCTCGCATTGCGGTTGAAGTATGGCTTTTTTGAAATTTTTACTTATTTCACGATGTGGGTGCCAAAAGATTTTTTTTTTTTATTTTTATGAGACTTCGGTGAGGCATTTGGAGTACGATTTATCATTTACAAAAACCAAAAAATTTACAAACTTTCTAGTATTTTTTTTTTGTAAAAAAAACATGTTTTTTAAGGAAAACCGTTTCAATATCGGTACGTACCGATACCGAAGGAAAAGGTTTTTGGATACCGGTATCCGATACCAAAACTGAGTTTCGGTATTGGTATTGGTACCGGTATTCAATTTAAAGGGTTTTGAAACGGATAACGGTATTGAAAAGGTATCGATTGCCAACATTGCCGAATACGGATATCGTTTACATCAGTAATCTCTACCTTTTTTGAATTCCACAACTTCATTAAAACTTCCCAAATCTTTACGAACGCGTGGATTTGACAATGTGACAAAAAACACTGAAAATTTTTTAAAAACCCGAAAATTTTCAAAAAATCCCGCTCTAATGACTTTTGATAATGAAACTGTAAATTTAACATATTCACAAATTTAGTACAAACCTTGTGTAAATCATGTCTGGCCAATTCTCGTCTTGCGGCAAAGTCCCATAGAATTACATACCCAGGAAAACCCATATGATTTATTTGACCCGATGCCATATAACGGCCACTAATAGTTAATGATTACAATAATAAAAAAATTAAATATAGAATTTTTTAAATTTTTAATTTGCAATCTCTTTAAATACCTTCTACTCAAATCCAAACAGGAAACATTATTGGTGTGACCGGCCAAAAACTCCTGTTTATTAGTTTTTGTATTGCATATCCCAATTTTTGTACCCAATGGAAATGTAATATGCTGACCATCCGGATGTAAATTTAAACCAAATACAACCTTACCATTAAAACCAAATATGGCTCGTGGTTGCAAACGTTTAACAGCGTCAGTTTCAAAATTTTCGGCCATGTTGCAAATTATATATTTTATTTTTTATACGATTTTATAAAAAATATGTGTATTATTAAAATCTTTAATTTGTCAGTTTTTAATTGACAAGAAAAAAAAATCGTGAATATGTTTAGTTTGTAAATCAAGTTTTAAAAAAGGGTTGCTAACGGTAACTATAGTTTTTTTTTTGTAACCGGGTATTTTTTTGTAATATTTAAAAAAACGTCGTTAAGAATATCAAGGGGACAGTTGCCAAGGAAATAAAAACGTATTTATGTCAATCCCAGTTGAAAAAAAAAAATTATCACTGACTTACTACGGATACTCCCTTTATCAAATTGCTGACATATTCATACAATTTTTCCAAATGTCCCCAAGGACAAGTCAGCAATTGGTCAGCTGTTGTCTAAAAAACAAATTTTCTATATAAACTTTCTGAAAGACAATTCTTTTATACAAAATTTCTGAAAGAAAATTTTTCTGTAGAAAATTTCTGAAAGACAATTTTTCTATAGAAAATTCCTGAAAGACAATTTTTCTGAAAGAAAACTTTCTGAAAAACAATTTTTTCTATAGAAAATTTCTGAAAAACAATTTTTCTGAAAGAAAAATTTCTGAAAGACAATTTTTCTATAGAAAATTTCTGAAAGACAATTTTTTGTATAGAAAATTTCTGAAAACATTTTTTCTGAAAGAAAAAATTCTGAAAGACAATTTTTCTATAGAAAATTTCTGAAAGACAATTTTTTTATAGAAAATTTCTGAAAGACAATTTTTCTGAAAGACAGTTTTTTTATAGAAAATTTCTCAAAGACAAATTTTTAATAGAAAATTTGTGAAAGACAGCTTTTCTATAGAAAATTTCCGAAAGACAATTTTTCTATATAAAATGTCTCAAAGACAATTTTTCTATAGAATACAATTCCTCTATACAAAATTTCTGAAAGACAATTTTTCTGTAGAAAATTTCTGAAAGACAATTTTTCTACAGAAAATTTCTGAACGACAATTTTTCTATAAAAAAAAATACGACAATTTTTCTATAGAAACTTTTGGAAAGACAATTTTTCTATAGAAAATTTCTGAAAGACAATTTTTCTATATAAAATTTCACAACGACAATTTTTCTATAGAAATTTCTCAAAGACAATATTTCTAAAGAAAATTTCTCAAAGACAATTTTTCGATAGAAACAATTTTTCTATAGAAAATTTTTGTATAGAAATTTTCTCAAAGACAATTTTTCTATAGAAAATTTCTGAACGACAGTTTTTGTGTAGAAAATTTCTGAAAGACAATTTTTCTATAGAAAATTTCTTAAACAATTTTTTTATAAAAAATTTCTAAGCGACAATTATTCTACAGAAAATTTCTGAAAGAAAATTCTTCTATAGAAAATTTCTTAAAGACAATTTTTCTATAGAAATTTTCTCAAAGATAATTTTTCTATAGAAAATTTCTGAAAGACAGTTTTTGTATAGAACATTTGTGAAAAAAAATTAGAAAATTTCTGAAATATAATTTTTGCATAGAAACCTTCTGAAAGACAATTCTTCTATAGAAAATTTCTGAAAGACAATTTTTCTATAGAAAATTTCTCAAAGACAATTTTTCTATAGAAAATTTCTAAAAGACAATTTTTTTATAAAAAATTTCTAACAGACAATTTTTCTACAGAAAATTTCTGAAAAACAATTTTTCGATAAAAAATTTCTCAAAAACAATTTTTCTATAGAAAATTTCTCAAGGACAATTTTTCTATAGAAACTTACTCAAAAAAAATTTTTCTATAGAAAATTTCTAAAAGAGAATTTTTTTACAGAAAATTTCTCAAGGACAATTTTTCTATAGAAACTTTCTCAAAAAGAATTTTTCTATAGAAAATTTCTGAAATTCAAATTTTCTAAAGAAAATTTGTCAAAGACAATTCTTCTATTGAAAATTTCCGAAAGACAATTCTTCTATAGAAAATGTCTGAAACTCAATTTTTCTATAGAAATACACTTCTTCTATAGAAAATTTTTGAAAGACAATTTTTCTTTAAAAACTTTCCCAAAGACAATTTTTTATAGAAACTTTCTGAAAGACAATTCTCCGATAGAAAATTTCTGAAGGACAATTTTTCTATAGAAAATGTTTGAAAAAGAAATTTTCTATAGAAAATTTCTCAAAGACAGTTTTTCTATAGAAAATTCTTAAAGACAATTTTTCTATAAAAACTTTTTCAAAGACAATTTTTCCATAGAAAATTTCTGAAAGACAGGTTTTCTATAGAAAATTTCTGAAAGACAATTTTTCTATAGAAACTTTCTGAACGATATTTCTTCTATAGAAAATTTCTGAAAGAGAATTTTACTGTAGAAACTTTCTAAAGGACAATTCTTCTGTATAAAATTTCTGAAAGACAATTTTTTTAACGAAAATTTTTGAAAGAAAATTTTTCCATAGAAAATTTCTCAAAGACAATTTTTCTATACAAAATTTCCCAAAAACAATTTTTCAAAAGAAAATTTCTTAAAGACAATTTTTCTATAGAAACTTTCTCAAAAACAATTTTTCTATAGAAAATTTCTGAAGACAGGTTTTCTATAGAAAATTTCTGAAAGACAATTTTTCTATAGAAACTTTCTCAAAAACAATTTTTCTATAGAAAATTTCTGAAGACAGGTTTTCTATAGAAAATTTCTGAAAGACAATTTTTCTATAGAAACTTTCTGAAGGACAATTCTTCTATGGAAAATTTCTGAAAGTCAATTTTTCAATAGAAATACAATTCTTCTATAGAAATTTTTTGAAAGACAATTTTTCTATAGAAACTTTCTGAAAGACAACTCAACACAAACAATTTTTCTATAAAACATTTCTCAAAGACAATTCTTCTATATAAAATTTCTAACAGACAATTTTTTCTATAGAAACGTTCTGAAGGACAATTCTTCAGTAGAAAATTTCTGAAAGACAATTTTTCTATAGAAAATTTCTCAAGGACAATTTTTTATCTTTTCTCAAGGAAAAGATTTTCTATAGGAAAAGATTTTCTATAGAAAATTTCTTTTTCAAACATTTTCTATAGAAAAATTGTCCTTCAGAAATTTTCTATCGGAGAATTGTCTTTCAGAAAGTTTCTATAAAAAATTGTCTTTGGGAAAGTTTTTAAAGAAAAATTGTCTTTCAAAAATTTTCTATAGAAGAAGTGTATTTCTATAGAAAAATTGAGTTTCAGACATTTTCTATAGAAGAATTGTCTTTCGGAAATTTTCAATAGAAGAATTGTCTTTGACAAATTTTCTTTAGAAAATTTGAATTTCAGAAATTTTCTATAGAAAAATTCTTTTTGAGAAAGTTTCTATAGAAAAATTGTCCTTGAGAAATTTTCTGTAAAAAAATTCTCTTTTAGAAATTTTCTATAGAAAAATTTTTCTATGAAAATTTTCTGAAAGACAGGGTTTCTAGAAAATAGCTCTAAAAACAATTTTTTTTATAAAATATTTCTCAAAGACAATTCTTCTATAGAAATTTCTTTAAAGACAATTTTTTTATAAAAAAATTTTCAAAGGCTATTTTTCTATTAAAAATTTCTCAAACCATTTTTCTATCGAAAATATATCAAAAGACAATTTTTCTATAAAAATTTTTTAAAGTCAATTTTAGCCAATTAAATTTTTTGAAGAATTATTGTCTTTCAGAAATTTTCTATAGAAAAATTGTCTTTCAGAAAGTTTCTATAGAAAGATTGTCTTTGGGTAAGTTTATAAAGAAAAATTGTCTTTCAAAAATTTTCTATAGAAAAAGTGTATTTCTATAGCAAAATTTACTTTCAGAAATTTTTTATAGAAGAATTGTCTTTCAAAACGTTTCTATAGAATATTGTTTTTAAGACTTTTTCTACAGAATAATTGTCTTTTACAAATTTTCTATAGAAAAATTGGATTTCAGAAATTTTCTATTTAAAAATTCTTTTTGAGAAAGTTTCTATAGAAGAATTATCCTTGAGAAATTTTCTACAGAATTTTTTTTTTTTTTTGAGAAAGTTTCTATAGAAAAATTGTATTTGAGAAATTTTCTATAGAAAAATTGTCTTTCAGAAATTTTCTATAGAAAAATTGTCCTTGAGAAATTTTCTACAGAAAATTTTTTTTTGAGAAAGTTTCTATAGAAAAATTGTATTTGAGAAATTTTCTATAGAAAAATTGTCTTTCAGAAATTTTCTATAAAAAATTGTCTTTGAGAAATTTTCTATAGAAAAATTGTCCTTCAGAAATTCTATCGAAAAATTATCTTTGAAAAAGTTTCTATAGAAAAATTGTCGTTGAGAAATTTTCTATAGAAAAATTGTCGTTGAGAAATTTTATATAGAAAAATTGTCGTTGAGAAATTTTATATAGAAAAATTGTCTTTCAGAAATTTTCCATAAAAAAATTGTCTTTCAGAAATTTTCTATAGAAGAATTGTCTTTCAAAAATTTTTTGTAAAAAAATTGTCTTTGAGAAATTTTTTATAAAAAAATTGTTTTTAGAGATATTTTCTATGGAAAAATGGATGAAAAATTTTCTATAGAAAAATGGTCTTTCAAAAAATTGTCTAAAGAAAAATTGTCTTTCAGAAATTTACTTTAGAAAAACCAGAAATTTTCCATAGAAAAATTGACTATGAGAAATTTTTTATACACCCAAAAAATTTCCCAGTTACTGGCTACTAATATTTCAACTGAACCCCAGTTAAAATACACCTAACTGAGGCCCAGTTATTCAAATAAGTTGATAGTATCTAATTTTTTAAAAAAATCCAAATTCAATTATTGCGACAGGTAATGGTAACGATTTTCCCAGTTACTTTGAAAAATTATTTATACATAGTTAAAAATAACGAAATTAATATAGGGGTTGGTTGTGTAGAACCGAAATTTTGTTTTAAATAATTTTTTTCTGCAATAAGGAATCTCCAAATCATTATTTAGTTAATAATTTTATTCATACATTTATGACATGACAAAGTTTATTATTTTTTACTACCATTTTTTTTTAATTTATACTCGCTTTAACTTTCCAGAATCAGCATCCGTAACTGAAGCAATTCTGCTTTTGGCCAGATTTTCTTGCCCGTCTCCTAAAAACAAAAAAAAAATTGTTTTTATATAATTTATAATTTAACAAAAATCTTTGAACATAAATCATCCTTACCATGTACCAAATAAATTCTCGGTTTGATTTTAAGCGACACAATATTTTTTTTTTATTTGAAATTGTTTTTTTTTAACTTTTGACAAATTTAAAAGAATTTGAAATACAGGGCAACATAAAAACTGTTATTATTAACTGAAATCATAGTTACTGATGGCTAACCCAGTTATTTTTAAAAAATGTAGTATTAACTGGGAAATTACGTAACTATCCAACTGGGGAATTTTTTCGGTGTAGTAAAATTGTCTTCAGAGTTATTTTCTACACTCAAAAAAAACTGTAATGTTAGCAAAAATAGCTTGTAAACCTACAAGAAATTTTGCTGATTTTGAACCCACAATTTTTTTGGTAAAGTTAGCAAAAATGTGTTGCTAAAAATTAGTTAACTGAAATTTGTCTTATTTTAACTTAGTTCATACACATTTGAGGCCGCATTGGGTTCGGACCCGATAGGTCCAGACCCCGATGGGCCTAGTTGGATTCCTTAAAAATCGTCATAGTTTTTGGTCCAAAATTTGTGTCCGTTTCGCTCTACCTTGCTTAGTTTTTGAAATACGTGATTTTAGGGGACCACTGGGGGTTTGAGAATTAAAAAACTCGATAACTTCAAAAATATTACTCGGAGAGCTTTTGGTTATTTTGCGGTCTTGTTCTACGTGTTGAGGGCTAAAAAAATGCTTTTGGACTTTTTGTTGTGTCGGCAATATTTACCGAGATATGAGCATTTTAAAATTTTCGGGAATGCTAACTTTTTTGGATCCAAAGTTAGGACCCATTAGGGTCCACACATGTGTAGGGGACCGGCTATACTAAGAGCCCGAGAACCAAAAATGGCCTCCATTTTGCTCTATCTGGCTTAGTTTCCGAGATAGCGGTATTTTAAGTTTTCTTAAAATAAAAATTTACAATTTATTTTTGCTAATATTAGCAAAAAAGCTTGTAAAAATTTCAACTCAATTTTAAATTTAGCAAAAAAAATAGTTCAAATTATGTGTGCTAATGTGCTAAATGAAGTCTACAAGATATTTTTGCTAACATGCTAATCTCAACTAAAAATTTGCTAAAAGTTAGCTTACTAGCATGAGAAAAAAAAAATAGTAAATCTACTAATGTATTATTTTGAGTGTATAGAAAAATTGACTTTGACAAATTTTCTATAGAAAAAGTGTCTTTGTGAAATTTTTTTCTGGGAAATTTTCTGAGAAATTTTCAATAACAATTGTTTTCCGGAAACTTCTATAGAAAATTGTCTGAGAAATTTTCTTTAGAACAATTAATTTTGAAGTGTTTTGAGAAATATTTTTATTGAAAATTTTTTAGACTGCGTCCATTTTTTCTATAGAAAATTTTGAAGTTTCTGAGACGTTTTTTCTATAGAAAAAATTTCAAATCCTAAGATATTTTTTCTATAAAAAAATTTTCAGATTCTTTGACATTTGTTCCATAGAAATTTGCAAAAACAAAACATTAGCGGTTCTCACCCTTGATAGAAAACATAAAAAGAATCTGAGAAATGAAGAAAACAAGAAAATGTTTGACAGATACAACAACAAAATACATGTATTTCTGTCAAACATTTTCTTGTTTTCTATCAAGGATGAAAACCGCTATTATAATGTCCAGAGTCATAGAGTAGTCCAACAAATGGCGTTTGAAAAAGTAGTAAACAAAAACCATATGGTATTGTTTACGAAATTTTATCACAAACCGAAATTCGAGCGAGATGAAAGATACCAGTTTTACAGTGAGAATGCAGATTTTTTTTTGTCTCTCTTTGCTTTGCGTTTGAACTTTAGTTTGGCGTTGCCAGAATTTTCCAATTATCTTTGGTGATGCCAGATCTACAAAACGGTCGATGGATTACTATGTCACTATGATAATGTCCATCCAGCATGCTGTTCAACTTTCTACTTTCAATTTGATGCGTTTTGTCGTTCCCATTGTATTTAATCGTGTAGGCTTTTTTAGTTGGCAACAATAAAGTTGTGTACGAAAGAGAAATTTAGATTGTCTGTTTTTTGTTTCTTTCCCACAAAATATGGCAAAACTTAAAAAACTTCAAAATTGTTCTATTGCTCATAGTGCTGCCAGATAGAATTTAAGCCGTGTCCCCATTTTCAAAATTAAAATCCCAAAAAATATTGTTGAATTGTGTTTTCTAGCTAATTTGAAAAATAAAGCAGCATTTTAGCGTTTATATATGGGGGGGTTATACCAAATTCGCATTCATTTTTTTAAACATGTTTAAGCACTTAAACATGTTTATGTACCTTAACAAGTTTAAATTTAAACATGTTTAAGTGGTTAAACATGTTTAAATAAATGAATGCGAATTTGGTATTAGCGCATATTCTGTTCGTGTTTACATGAAAAAATCTGTCAAACTCCATATAAAAACAAGTAAAAAAGTAAAATTCGGCCTTGCCGAATGTATTGATACCCTTCAGAATTTCAAAAAGATTATTGCAAAAAACTTCATTTAAAAGCAAATTACTTAAAAAAAATGGTGGTAAAAAAAATCCGTGAATTTTTTCTTTTAATACCATTCGGTTTACAATTATGTTCACATATGTCAACCAGCAGCCGAATTAAAGCATTTTGTATTTTAAGGTTATGTTGAGTGTAATAAAATTTTTGAGGTGTCCTTACATTTTCGTTCATAACTTTTGAACCGCTGAACCGCTATCGCTTAAATACAATACCAAACTGCTGGAGAACTTTCAATAAATATGTTAGGTTTCAGTCGTCCCCGTGTAAAATTTTTACCGTGATCACAATTTCCACAGACAGACGGATAGATGGACATCGCTAGAATGTCTTAAAATCGATCACTGATCAATTATATATGTACTTTTTGGGGTCCCAGAGCGATATTTCGATGAGTTACAAACGGAATGATAAACTTACATACACCCTCTATTAGAGATGGGCGCGTGAGTGGATTTTGACTCACACTCACTCACGCTCACGCAAAAAATAATCGAATCACTCATGCAATTTTTTTTCTAACTCACGCTCACTCACATTCACGTGAGTAATAAAAAACTTACTCACGCTCACGCGTGACTCACGTCAGATTCAATCACGCTTACGCGTGAGTCACGCAAAATCTACTCACGCAATAAAATTTTCTTACCAAAAAAAAAAAAAAATCCAAAAAAATTTTTTTTACAAAAAATTAAAAAAAAAATGGGCAAATCAAAAAATCTAATCACGCAAACTCACGTGAAAAATAAATGACTCACTCACTCAAATTTTTTTTCAACTCACACCCACTCACAATCACGTGATTGAAATGAAAATCACTCACATCACGCGTGATTCACGCGTGATTCACATGAATCACGCAAATCACGTGACCAGCGCCCATGTCTACCCTCTATCACTAATTTAAAGTGGAGGGTATAAAAATATTTTTGGAAACGTGACTTTATGTGGGGAAATCGTTTAAACTGATTTTAAGTATTTAAAACCGCATAAATTTTGCAATAAAATGAACATTTTAGATTTGTTATAATTGTTTCTTACTTTTAATATATCAAAGTTTTTGTTTTTAATAGTTTTTATTACGATTTTAGGCGTTTCAAAAATGTTTACGTGTAAACTTCCAAAATACAAATTTTCCATAAATTATTATTTTTTCTAAAAAGCTCGAAAATAGAGGAAAAAACTACGAATCCCTCGCCACGATAATCTGTCCGCAAATCAAAGTTAAAAGCCCCTATTTTGTTGACAAATCCTGTTATCTGATAGCACTGCTTGCTTCCTGGCAGCCAGTGTTGCCACTTTCTGGATAATTATCCAAAAGTGGGACAATTTTAAAATCCTTGGATAATTTTTGGATAATGACAGTTTTTGTGTAATTTTTGTGTAATTTGACCTCAAAAAAGTTCCAACTAATTTTGTTCATATTTAAGTTTTTTTGTCATTTTATCGACATTTTCGGCTTAAAAAATATTTGAAAATATGGTTTGTAGAAATTTTTATCACCAAATTTGGGAGACTTTGGGGGACAGCTTCCACTTGCGATAGATGTTATCAAATGGATTTATTATGATGCCTGCAATTATTTAATCCAATTAATCATTTTTAAAATACATTTTTAAACCCACCCACAAGAGTGGGCGGTTCAATTTTTTTTTTTATCCTTTGGATCCACATGCAGGGTTTTGAACTTTTTCTGACATAAAAATAATGCTATGCTTAAAAAAAATTACAAAGAAAATTCGTTTTTCTAATGTTGGTTATGTTCTCCAAGGGAAAACTTATTTACCCTTGATCCGATTTTGCCCATTTCTGAACTTAAGCATCCTACACGCAAAAAAATCCGGTGTGTAAAATTATGCAATCATGCTTGGTAATTTTTTTTTTCTATAGAGTTTTAACATTTTTCGCAAGCCTTGTTTTGTTTTCCTCTGTCAAAGCTAAAATTTCATATTTATGTTGTTAACAAATATTACCAAGCTTGCTTGGCACATTGCAAGTACTTTTAAACATTATGCTAAACGACTTGTTTATTATTACCCGCTACTAAATTGATTTATTTTCGTTAAAACTTGGTAAATTTTTGCATGGGCGTGCACAGGAGACCTAATACACGAACGAAAAAATGTTCAGTTCATTTGAACTAGTTCAAATGAACTTGTTCATTCAATAATTCTATTTTCAGGCGTCAATCCAAATGAACGTGTGAAAAAAAACTATACATAAAAAAATACATTCCAACAAGGTTAGTATAAAATTTTGTTTGTTCTTGTTTAATATTTTGTAAAATTAATTAACTTTTAATTGTTTTTTTTTTTCTAGGTATACGACTTTTTTTGATCAACGCCCGAAGGAAGATGCAGTATTGTTAATATCTACATATTAGATATGTAAGTTTTGTGTATTTTATGTTTAATATAATTGTATTTAATTTTAGTAATATTAAATAAATAATGATAATAATAATAAAAAAAAAATATTACTAAATTTCTTTTATTTTTTATACAAAACAAGATTGGGTATTTTTATTAAGCATTTAAGTTTTTTTTATACGACATGAATGACAATATTTACCAAGCACTTTTGTGCAAATGTTGTTAACATTTTGCTTACTGGGATGTTCCTAAGCGTTTTGGCAAAATATCAAAATATATTGTTTAATGGGATTCCTCCCTATCTGCTTGGTAAAATTGGAACATTTTATTATGAAATCGCACCCAAGTTTTTTTTTGCGTGTATAACCATAAGACATATTCCTCGTGTTCTCTACAAACGGACGGACATCGCTAGAATGTCTTAGAACCGATCACAGATCAATAATATATATACCTTATGGAGTCCTATACCGATATTTCGATGCGTTACACATACTGTGGTTGGAGGATATAAAAATGAGGAGTTAATTTTGAACGTTCTATTGAAGTTTAAGAAAAAAAGTGGAAAGAAAATAATAGAAATAAATAAGTTAATTTCTGATTGTTTAGTATAACAGTACAAAAACTACACAGAAAAAAAAAGTCGAGGTAATGTTATCTAAGCTGGCTTAGGTGAATTATTTTTGTATGAATATTAAAAGCCACGACTTATTACCTATGCCGCAAGTATAATTTTACTTTACATTTTCATCTAATGGCCATGTAAGGTTTACTAATGAAAATAGTTAAAATTTCGAAATTATTTTTTATTGTCATGACAATAATTTGAAATTAAATAAAAATAAAACAAACATCAAAATTATTTTAAAATATATTTTCATAATTTTTCAACGCAATAAAGCCGATGGAAATTAACAACTCGCAACAAATTATGTAAGCAAAGGTAATTTTATTATTTAATTTATTGGTAAAAATAGTAAATTCAATAATTTTTAATTTTTTTTAGATAACGCGAATTTCTGAAATTCTAGGGAAATTATGATGGGAAAAAGTCAACAAGAATTAGAGAAAAAGGAATCTTAAAGCTGTTTTAAAGATTAAAACAAGTGCTTACATGGAATTTCTAAGTTTGAACGCGCAATTTTCGAAATTAGCTTGTTTCTAAATTATAATGATATGTATAATGGTACAAAATTTCTTAGAATCTGAGACAATTATTTATAGAGAAGTTCTCAAATTAAATGATACTTTTTCTAAATCTGAAAACTTTTCTATAGCAAAAAATCTCAGATTCTGATAATTTTTCTATAGAAAAAATCTCTCAGAATCTGATAATTTTTCTATAGAAAAAATGTCTCAGAATCTGTAAATTTTTCTATAGAAAAAATGTCTCAGAATCTGTAAATTTTTCTATAGAAAAAATGTCTCAGAATCTTAAAATTTTTTTATGTAGAAGAAATGTCTCAGAATCTGAGAATTTTTCTAAAGAAAAAATGTCTCAGAATCTGAGAATTTTTCTATAGAAAAGATGTCACAGAATCTGAGAGTTTTTCTATAGAAAAAATGTCTCAGAATCTGAGAATTTTTCTATAGAAAAAATGTCTCAGAATCTGAGAATTTTTCTATAGAAAAAATGTCTCAGTATCTGAAATCTTTTCTATAGCAAAATATCTCAGAATCTGATAATTTTTCTGTAGAAAAAATGTCTCAGAATCTGATAATTTTTCTTTAGAAAAAATGTCTCAGAATCTGAGAATTTTTCTATAGAAAAAATGTCTCAGAATCTGTGAATATTTCTATAGAAAAAATGTTTCAGAACCTGAGAATTTTTCTATAGAAAAAATGTCTCAGAATCTGAGAATTTTTCTATCGAAAAAATGTCACAGAATCTGAGAATTTTTCTATAGAAAAAATGTCTCAGAATCTGAGAATTTTTCTATCGAAAAAATGTCACAGAATCTGAGAATTTTTCTATAGAAAAAATGTCTCAGAGTCTTAAAATTTTTTTTATGTAGAAGAAATGTCTCAGAATCTGAGAATTTTTCTATAGAAAAAATGTCTCAGAATCTGTAAATTTTTCTATAGAAAAAATGTCTCAGAATCTGTAAATTTTTCTATCGAAAAAATGTCTCAGAATCTGAGAATTTTTCTATAGAAAAAATGTCTCAGAATCTGAGACTTTTTCTATAGAAAAAATGTCCCAGAATCTGAGAATTTTTCTATAGAAAAAATGTCTCAGAATCTGAGAATTTTTCTGTAGAAAAAGGTCTCAGAATCTGAGAATTTTTCTATAGAAAAAATGTCTCGGAATCTGAGAATTTTTCTATCGAAAAAATGTCACAGAATCTGAGAATTGTTCTATAGAAAAAATGTCTCAGAATCTGAGAATTTTTCTATAGAAAAAATGTCTCAGAATCTGAGTATTTTTCTATAGAATAAGGTCTCAGAATCTGAGAATTTTTCTATAGAAAAAATGTCTCAGAATCTGTGAATTTTTCTATAAAAAAAATATCTCAGAATCTGTGAATATTTCTATAGAAAAAATGTCTCAGAATCTGAGAATTTTTCCATAGAAAAAATGTCTCAGAATCTTAAAATTTTTTTATGTAGAAGAAATGTCTCAGAATCTGAGAATTTTTCTATAGAAAAAATGTCTCAGAATCTGTAAATTTTTCTATAGAAAAAATGAAAAAATATAGAAATCTATAGAAAAAATGTTTCAGAACCTGAGAATTTTTCTATAGAAAAAATGTCTCAGAATCTGAGAATTTTTCTATAAAAAAAATATCTCAGAATCTGTGAATATTTCTATAGAAAAAATGTCTCAGAATCTGAGAATTTTTCCATAGAAAAAATGTCTCAGAATCTTAAAATTTTTTTATGTAGAAGAAATGTCTCAGAATCTGAGAATTTTTCTATAGAAAAAATGTCTCAGAATCTGTAAATTTTTCTATAGAAAAAATGTCTCAGAATCTGAGAATTTTTCTATAGAAAAAATGTCTCAGAATCTGAGAATTTTTCTATAGAAAAAGGTCTCAGAATCTGAGAATTTTTCTATAGAAAAAATGTCTCAGAATCTGTGAATATTTCTATAGAAAAAATGTTTCAGAACCTGAGAATTTTTCTATAGAAAAAATGTCTCAGAATCTGAGAATTTTTCTATCGAAAAAATGTCACAGAATCTGAGAATTGTTCTATAGAAAAAATGTCTCAGAATCTGAGAATTTTTCTATAGAAAAAATGTCTCAGAATCTTAAAATTCTTTTATGTAGAAGAAATGTCTCAGAATCTGAGAATTTTTCTATAGAAAAAATGTCTCAGAATCTGTAAATTTTTCTATAGAAAAAATGTCTCAGAATCTGTAAATTTTTCTATAGAAAAAATGTCTCAGAATCTTAAAATTTTTTTATGTAGAAGAAATGTCTCAGAATCTGAGAGCTTTTCTATAGAAAAAATGTCTCAGAATATGTAAATTTTTCTACATAAAAAATGTCTCAGAATCTGAGAATTTTTCAAAAAATGTCTCAGAATCTGAAAATTTTTCTATAGAAAAATTCTAAGATGCGGAGACATTTTCTACAGAAATAATGTCGCAGAATCTGAGAGTTGTTCTATAGAAAAAATGTCTCAGAATCTGAGAATTTTTCTATAGAAAAAATGTCTCAGAATCTGAGAATTTTTCTATAGAATAAATGTCTCAGAATCTTAGAATTTTTCTATAGAAAAAATGTCTCAGAATCTTAAAATTTTTTTATATAAAAAAACTGTCTCTGAATCTATAGAACAAATGTCTCAGAATCTAAGAATTTTTCTATGGAAAAAGTGTCTCAGAATCTAAGAATTTTTCTATAGAAAAAATGTCTCAGAATCTGAGAATTTTTCTATTAAAAAAAACTGTCTTAGAATCTACGAATTTTTCTATAACAAAAAACTGTTTTAGAATCTGAGAATTTTTCTATAGAAAAAATATTTCAGAATCTATGAAGATTTCTACAGAAAAAATGTATCAGAATCTTATAATTTTTCTACAGAAAAATTATTTTAGAATCAGAATTTTTCTATAGAAAAATGTTTCAGAATCTGAGGAATTTTTTAAATATATAAAAAATTTTAAAAATCTGAGAATTATCTATAAAAAAAAACAATTTTCTATAGAAAAAATGTCACAGAATCTGATAATTTATTGTATCGAAAATATGTCTCAGAATCGGAGAATTTTTCTATAAAAAATTATTTCAGAGACTGAGAATTTTTCTATAGGAAAAATGTCTCAGAATCTGAGAATTTTTCTATAAAAATCTGTCTTAGAATCTGAGAATTTTTCTATAGAAAAAATGTCTCAGAATCTGAGAATTTATTTTTTGAAAAATATTTCTCAAAATCTTTTTATAACAGCAATAATTGTAATTCATGATTAAATTTATTTATAAAACATAATAAAATCAAATAATTTTTTAATTTAGTAAAGTGTGTAATTATTTATACCTAGCGTATTAACAAAATAATTTAGATAAATTACCAAAATTTATATATAAATTTTTACTCTACTTTGAAAAGTTTACAAAGTTTCCTAGGAATATTTCCTAAAAGCATAGATAATTTTTCGAACATATCATTTTTTAAAAATCACCTTGGCTTTTTAGTAATATTGTCTAAAAACTTTGTAGGCTCTATGTTATCTTGGCACTTAGATAAAGTTATACTACAAATTTAGGTAATATTACCTCGATTTTTTTTTGTGTGTATGATAATTTCGAATTACAAAAAAAAGTTTATAATTTTTTAGTCAAAAAAATATCTTATTGATGGAAAATTTTTTTTTTGTGTAATTTGTGAGATTTTGGATAATTTTGTGTGTAATTTCCAATTCAATTGGTGGCAACACTGCTGGCAGCACTAATTTCTCTCTGGCAGCACTGTTTTCTATCTTCTATCTGGCATCACTGCTGACAATCTGGCAGCTCTGCTTTCCAAGAAAAATGCTCTTTGATTTTCTAGTTGGATTTTTTTTTAGTTTTTAATATTTTTTTAAGTGAAGGCACAAGATTTTTGTTTGTCGCACAACAAAAAACAATTATATATTGGGAGCCCCAAAGCAGATGTACGGTTTATTTTTTATTTAATTTATGTTGTGTAGTTACTTTTTAATGTTTTAACTTGAAATATAAAAAATATCTAAATATTATTGTTATCAAACGCTAAGAAAAAAGTATAATAATTTGTGTTAATACTGGATTTTTTTTAATAAAAGTAATCTGCACCCTTCCATTGTTTTGGTTGTATCAGTCAAAAAAAAAAAAGTACGAAAAGAACTTCCGGTTTTCAAAGAAAAGAAAATTAAAGATAACAAAAAAAACTTTATTTCTAAATTAAAATAATTAATAAATCCTAAAAAATGAGTGTTATGAAAGTGTGTTGTATGGGAGCGGGTTATGTCGGTGGTCCCACATGTTCGGTTATGGCTTTAAAATGTCCTGATATTACGGTGACAGTAGTAGACAAAAGTTCTGAACGTATTGCTCAATGGAACTCGGACAAATTACCCATATATGAGGTAAGTCATAGGAACAAGTCAAGTTTACATCCACCCATGGAAAAATTTTGAATTTTTTTTACCTTTGACCTCTGACCCCACTAAGTTAAAAAAAAATATTTTTTGGGGGGGGCAAACGCCCTCCAGAGGGTGGGCGTGGCCCTAAAGGTAAAACCGTTTTTTGGAATTTTCTCAAAAACTACTAAAGATATATGGTTGATTAATAGCTCAAATTAAAGCTTATTTCAAGACCTTTCTTTTGGTATGCAAAAAGGGTGACATGACACAATCCTTACGGTCATAATCCCCATAATGGTAGTGGGGACTATGACCGAACATTATTTGGACATAATCCCAATAAAAAACGGACATAATTCCCAGATTTATGGGGATAATGATTACGTAACAAATGGCCATAATCCCCATATTGGGGATTATGTCTTCTATACTAGTTGGTCATAGTCCCCAAAATTAAAAGAATATTTTTTTTACTTAAAAGTTTTCTGCGTAGCCGGCCTTCGGCCGGGCTTATGGATTACAAACTCCATGCATTAAACCCACCCTCTCTGCAGAAAATGGGGATTATGACCAAAATTGCTTTGGACTTAGTCCCCATAATGTGAATGGGGGTTATGACCGAAAAAAGTTCGGTCGTAATCCCAACAAGGAACGAACTAATCCGTATACACACAAAAAAAAATTAAAAAAATTGTGCCAGTTTTTGGTTTAATTACAACCTATAAAGTGGTTTTGGATAACTTACCAAAGTTTTTGCTCTAAAAAACTTAGGTAAATTATCCAAAACCACTTTATAGGTTGTATTATCCCCAAAACGGACACAATTTTTTTATATATTTTTTTGTGTGTAGGGATTGTGACTCACTTTTTTTGCATACCAAGAGATCTTAAAATAAGCAATACAATAAGCTTTAATACAACCTTATTTTTTATTATTTACATTCGCATATACTTTTTTTTAAATTGAGCGGTTTACATTTAAATGGAAAAAAGGTTTAAATAAAAAAAAAAACTCCAGAACATTACATACCAGTGGAAAGGTCTTGACCTTAGCTTTAATTTAGTTCCATAAAAAACATACCATATAATCGATGCAAAGTCAAGAAATCCGTAGTTTAGTAATTTTTTTTTTTTTTTAATTTTCAAAAATTAAAATTTTCACACTTTCAACTATGGCAACCCCCATCTTTTTGAACACCAAAAGAAAGGCCTTGAAATATGCTTTAATTTGAGCCATAAATCAACCATATATGTTAAGTAGTTTTTGAGAAAATTGCTATTTTTTTTTAACTTTAGGCCCACGCCCACCCTCTTGTGGGCGTTTGCCCCCGACAAAAGTGGTACCACTCCACTCAGAATGAAGTCCTTATTCGATTCTCAAAGTTTCATCAGATTTGGATGGGTGGAGGTAAACTTGACTTAAGCCAAGTCATATTCACGTGAAACCACTTTATATGAAAAAATACTAAATCACAGTTTATTAAAAAAAGAAAAAATGTTACTTGTATGTTTATGCAAATATTTCACCCAAAGGGGGGCCAACACCTGTAGCAAACCAGTTTTCGATTTTATTTTTGTGGTTGTAGGAAGAATCAAAGAAATTCTTGTTAAATTTGTTTATCTTTCATTAATTTTATTTTTTTTTGTTTTCTTGCGTTCATTGACATTGATGGAATAAAATTTAATATTAAGGCACCACTATCAAATCAATTGATTTTAATAAATAGAAATAAAACCAGTAACTTGATAGACAATTGAACAGACATCTAACCTTCGTATCATTGATATTTCCATAGTGTGTGAGTTGATTGTTGAGGAGTTTGATTAATAAATTGGTACTCTGTTTTTAAATAGAATTTGTTTGGTACTTTAAAGAAATCCATGATGATTTCTAAGTAGTAGTTTGCAGGAGAGTTACGGTACTTGGCCGAGGTGATGTCCCAACTTAGAGAAGTTGCTGTCTTTTAAACAATTATAAAATCCGTATTGAAGATGTGGCAAATATATGTACTTACTATAGGAAAGGACCAAATGATCCAAATCTACTCTTTAATTGCCCATTTAAAGCCAAAAAAAAAAACTAACGCCCAAACCATTTTGAACGCATTCCAAAAATGCAGACTTGTTTCTTGACCTGAAACTCCAGGATACCATCGATTACACTACTAAACATTAAAAATGCGACAGGAACGCTACTTTATACATTTGGTTACAATAGTTCTTGTCTCTAAACTTTTCCATCACATCAGGTTTTTGAGAAAATTGAGGTAAAATTAAAAAAAAAAAATCGCAGTTTTGGGCATTGTTGGCAACTCATATTGAATGAACCCAATATGATGGCGACTTAAAACTATGTCGAGGGTAAAGCTTAAACATTACTCAATAAGATGCAGAGCTCATTTGCTCGGTCGCCTAACCCTCTGTGGCATCGTTTGTGTTGTAATGATATCCTATTTCCCAGTATCAAATGAAAAAATGTTTGAGCGACAAGGCCTTATTAAAAGACAATTGGTGCTCCAACGGTTAATGCGACTGATCAAATGATTAATGCATCTTCAAGACCAATGTTTGAGCTTTACCCTTGACATATTTTCAAGTCGCCAGCATATCGGATTCATCCGTTATGAGCTGTCAAATATTAAAAAAAATGCGATTTTTTTGTACATCAAATTTCTCAAAAAACCTGATGTAATAGAAAATTTGGAAACCGGATTTATGACGAAAAGAATAATTGTAATCATGTGTGTAAGGAGGCGTTCCAATCGCATCAAGTTTTTTTTTCATATACCACTGCGGAACACAAAAAAATAAACAAGAGTTACGACCATCATTTCTATATATTTCGGACATGCTGATTCGAATGGCGTACTCCGTTTTTCGATGTATGGTACAGTTTTCTTGCAAAATGTTGTTAAAGATTTGCTGATTTCGAGCCAGTTTTTTAACAAAAAAATTTGCAAAGTTAATGATTTTGAAATTTTTTGGCATGGAAAACAAAGATATGACTTGTAGCAATATTTCCTATGCAAATTTGGCTTAAAGCTTTTCATATTAAGCCCTTGAATTCGTGAGTCTCTTAATTTTTTTAGGTTTTCGCGAAATTAACCGCCAAATTGGTCTTTGATAAAAAACTTGCTTTTAGTGAATCAAAAAGGCATCCCTAACAATACGAATAGTGGACAAAAAACAGATATGATATATAGACCATCATGATGAAAATGGCAAAAAAACGTTTTTTTTATATTTACGAGATGATTTAAGTTTACATCTTTTAGTCTATAATGTGGGAACCTTAAAAAATTAACTTACCAAAAATTTGGCAAAAAGTTTTCATTTGCAATATTTATTTTAACAAAAACTGCTATTTCAGGGTTGCCCCACAATAATTATAGTTTTTGTTACGATAACTTATGCAAATAAAAACTATTTGGACTAACTTTGGGTCAGTTCATTGTTTAAGATTCCCACATTATGTACTAAAAGATGGACCCTTACATCATCTCCTAAAATTATCATTATATTATTATTATTAGTAGCGAACAAAAAATAATCATTAAAGACAATTGGTGCCCTAAGGGTAAGGGCGACTGACTAAATGAGATCTGCATACTTAAGAGCAGTGTTTAAGCTTAACCATCGACTTATTTTTAAGTCGCTATCACATCGGATCATCCGATGATCAAACTCCGATTTTTTTTTTAACTTTGATCTCAATATTCTCAAAAACCTACACACAAAAAAATTTTTACCAAGTACTTGGGAGGATATGCGTTTTTAAAGTTTTTTGCATATATTATGCAAAAAATAGCATCAATTTACCAAGTTTTTGCTTGTTTCTGATAAAAATTTAGAAAATATTCATAAGAGTATTTAACCTTGTGTAATTTTACAAACCTTAACCAAAATTATGCAAAAACTTGGTAAAATGTTGCAAAATTTTTCATAATTTATGTAAAAAACTTTAAAAACGCATATCCTCCCAAGTTATTGGTAAAATATTTTTTTGTGTGTAATGTGATGGAAAAGTTTGGAGACCAGATTTGTGATCACTTGAACAATTGCAATTAACTGTGTTAATAACGTTGTGGCTACAACAACAACTCTACAATACAGCTTGAATTTTATAGTTCCACCACTTGCAGCTTACGCAATCCCTGTTAATTTAGTCAATGGTCCTTTTCTCCAAAAAAAACAATACACTATTTTCTGTATACAAAAATACTCTTCTGAGATATTTTTACTATAGAAATAATAAAATTGTGAAACATTTGTTTTCTAGAAAAAGTCTTCAATAACATTATATTGGAGTATGGTTTCTTTGGAGAAAAGGACCAACAAAATCGAAGTATAATGTCAAAATCTTTTAATAGGGCAAATCCAGGTCAAACCGCACAGCATTCGGATTGTCATATCCGATTTTGATGAAATTCGCCAAAAATATTGTACATGGGTAGAGTGCATAAAATCATTAACCTTCCGACCCCAAAACCTTTCGGTTTTCAAAATATGACGTCTTAAAAATTGGCAAAAACGTAAAAATTTCAGAAAAGTGTCTATACAAAGTCGCTCATAACTTTTAAAGTATACAACATAAAATTCATATTGGTATAATTTTTTTTGTATTAAAAGGTCAAAAAGGTCAGGTTTTTTGTATTAAAAGGTCAAAGGTAATTTTTTTAAGTTTAATGTTCTAATACACATATCTCAAAATCCATATTTTTTAAAAATTCTGAAAAAATATATGTTAATAATTAACATTTGTATCCAAATTTTATGGTGGACACTAATTTGGTTCTAAAGTTATGGGGAAAAAGTGGTCATAGGGAAATTTTTCTCGTTAAGTTCATATGCTAAAGCTTACACAGGGTGAGTAGTTAAAAAAAAGTTTTGCCACAGTTTTATGTGCGGTTTGACGTGGAATGGTCCAATAGTGAAAATGACAATGAGCCTAAAAATCTTTCTAAAGTGAAAATTTGTTTAAAGTCTAATGATTTTTTTTGTAGAAAAAAAATTTCAGAACCTGATATCACTATATTGAAAAGTCTATGGATCTGATAGGAAAACTGCCCCGAAAATGTGTTGGGAATGCAGTTAAGTAAAAAACTAAGTCAAAATTGTTAGTCCCGAAGACACAGTTCTTTTTTTTGGGGGTTTTTGAGGAAGGAAATTCATTAAGAATAATTTTACGATAAACAAGTAGAAAAGTTAAATTCGACTTTGCCGAATCTATGAATACCCTCCACAATGCATTTTTTAACGTGAAAAATATTAGCAATTTTGATTAGAAATATTTTATTTTGAGAAAACTCTTTTTTTTGTCATTTAAAAAAACAAAGAAAAATTAAATTTTTTGTTTTTTGAGTGTAAAACTTTTTTCGAGTGTAATGTTTTTTTTGCTGTAAAAATATTTCTAAGTGAATGCACGGACGTATGTACACAAAATATTGTAATTTTTTAAAGAAAAACCAAATTTTTTTTTTGAGTGTAAAATTTTTTTTAAGTGTTACATTTTTTTCGAGTGTAATTTTTAAGTTACCAATGCTTTTAAAACTAAACAAGTTTAAAAAGCATTGCTTTAACACTAAAAAAGTTTGAAAAGCATTGTTAAGTTACCACAAATGCTTTTAAAACTTGTTTAACACGTGGCATTTAAGAAGAAACCAATCTGAAATTCAGGGTTTTGCTTATAACTTTTGAACCACTGGACCGATTTCAATACCAAACAGACCTAGGGAACGCCAAAGATACACGCCAAGCTTCAGCAGTCTCATTATTGTCTTTCGAAAGTTAGCATGTTTTTTATCTTGTAAATTAGCGAAAAACCCTTACCGAAATTTACTCTTTTGTTCATAACTTTTGAACCACTGGACCGATTTGGCTGGATTGCAATACCAACCTGACCAGGTAAATAACCAACATATATGCCAAACTTCTGTAGCCTCTGTAAAGTCTTTCAAAAGTTAGCGTGTTTTCTACGGATGGACAGGCGGACGGACGGACTTCGCAGCATCGACTTAAAATCGATCGAGGATCATGAGTAATTATACTTTATGGGGTCCTAGACCAATATTTTGATGTGTTACAAACGGAATGACAAACTTATATATGTATACCCTCTATCACTAGAGTGGAGGGTATAAAAAATGTTGGTAAATTTTTTTTAAAAATTTTCAAAGACCAAAAAAAAATTTTTTTAATGTCCCAGACAGATTTTTTTTGCCATTTTTTTGCGTATTCTCGACCGATAATTCGATGTATTATACACAGAATTAAATTTTTTTTAAAGCTACCGAATAGTGTGTAAATATCCAAATATTACACTATAATGAGTTCTCAAAAAGTACATTTCCATTAATGTTATCATATCCAACACTCATCAACTTGTCTACACTCCAAACCAAAACATTCAAGAGGTTTTTCGGTTTCTGTCTAATACAGATTGTTGAAGTATTTTTCTACCAATTTATAGTAGAAATATAATAATTATTATTTTCTGGTATATTATTTAATCAAAAAAACCTAACAAATTTGTGTACGCAAGGTCAATGTAATCTAAGAGGCCTTTTTTTTTTGCTGCTAAATGACACCTCGCTCAGCTCATTCATAAGTATAATAATTTTGCTGAATTGCTTTGGCCGTTTGATTGTTTTAAGACCACAAAGGTAAACCTCAAACATGCGTGTTTAAAATATACATACGTGGGAATATGCTAAAATTAAATTCCTAAATGATTATAAAATAGGAATACATATTACAATTAATTTAATGGTATTATATTGAACAACTTATCATAAATTAAAACAATTTTTAACGTAGAACATATGGGGCGATCTGACTTTATTTTAAGAACTTTTTAAGTTTATAAAATAAAAATATGTCGGGAACTGCAAGTTTTAAAACTTCTGAGATTTTTATTTTTTCAAAAATTGTTACCAATTGACGGGGAGAACCTAGGGCTAAAACCCGTATTACATCAATAATTTTGAACACGTATTTTTTTCGTAATATTATTTTTATTATTTATTTTATTACCTCAAAGTTTTCGCTTAGGAGAAGATAAATATCCCCACCCCAAAAAACGTTCTTGGCATTTTTTATGATTGAGGGTATAAAAGATTCAAAACTGCCGAATATAACGCTCTCACTTATCTGTATTGAAAACTTTGTTGTCCAACATTACTTTTTATCTTAATAGGTTTTCTAGTTACTCTTATCTATTGTGCAGTTATTTAGCTTAATTTTTACCGTATTTCCCTTTGCTAACAAAAAATATTTAGTGACGCAAATTTATATCTGTGGCAACATACAATAACATCTTATTTCGAAAATAGCATTAACCAATATTGTAGATGATTTCCAGTATTTCTAACCATCACATTATAAATAAAATCTCGTTCGAACTGAACCGTTAATTTAGTTTAATCTATTCGGATGTGTACTTTCCCGATTTTGGGATCAGACCTTATTATGTTTCAAAAAAGGTAATCAAATTTTAAATGTGTATTATAATTTTGAATTAGATATATAATGCTTCAGGCCCTATAAATCTCGTGGACCTGGGGGTCTACTGCGTAACTCAAATCGAAACGAAAATTCGAACAGAATTCTCATTTCTAAAATAAAATAATAAAAAATATTTTTATTCAAGAAAATTACTTGAAACTTGTAAGCGCTTCTCCAGACAATGTAAAAAGAAAAACATATTAAAATTAACATACGCGGTTGTATTGTTTTTTAATGGTTAAAAATGTCCGAATTGGAACGCTTTCTTTCGATTCGAATTACGCAGTAGACCCCCTGATAGAATAATCCTGGCTGAGATGCTGCAAGTGTCGTGCTATATAGCCCCTTGGCTTGGTTGCTTTCTACAAGGCAACATGCATACAGGCAACATACATGGGTAGATCAACGGAAACAGTTCTTCATGAGTTCGTTGGTAGCATCGAGATATCATTTTCGGTAAAGGAGTACACATGGTGGCCTTTCTTAATTTAGAGGAGGCTTTTAATAATGTCATTCCTGACTCGATAATTGTGGCATTGACTGGTTTGGGAGTGTAGCGTGGGATCGTTTTAATGGTGGTAAACCTACTTGACAATAGACGTATAACGTCTGCATTGGGAGCGTCTATCATATCTCGATTTGTCAATAGGGAAGGTGTTCAGGGAAATGTTATTTCGCCACTTCTTTGGAACCTTGCACTGAATTCAAGGCTGCTCTTTCTAAAAGCACGTGGTTGTCAAGTTGTCGCATATGCTGACGATGTCGCGATAGCGGTAAAGTTAAAGCACCTGCCAACATTAAGGGACATTTTTCAGGATTATCTAAAAGGTCTGCCTAAATGGGCAAGACAATGTGGTCTTGGTGTTAATTAAAGTAAAACAGAGCTTGTCTTATTTACAAGTAAAAATAAGATTCCTGCTTTAGGTCCTATTTCTCTGGACGGCACTGAAATCGCCTTTTCAGATGGAGCCAAGTATCTTGGAGTATTTCTAAATAGGAAGTTGAATTTCAGGCGTAATATTGAGGAACGGGTGAGAAAGGAAACAATTGATTTATATTCATGTAAAAGGGCCATTGAAAAAGATGGGGTTTTAGCCCTAAAGTCGTTCATTGGATTTATATAACAGTGGTGCGTCCAATTATTCTGTATGGAATCATTGTCTGGTGGCATGCTTTAGAAACAAAAGGGGACAGTGTCTTTATCACGAAGGTACAGAGAATAGCGTCGATGGGCATCATTGGTGCACTTCGTACTACACCTACGGCTGCGTTAGAAATCCTTATTAACTTGATTCCATTGGACGTATGGGGTAGACAGTATGTGGCTAAGTCGGCAATTCAACTTAATAACAAACTGCAATGGAGGAGCAGTAATTGTGACTATAGCGCGATTTTGAAGAAGATAACAATACCACAAATTGTGAACTATGCTTCCTTTATTAGCCTTTTTCAGTGCCACTTTATCACTATGATACCATCCAGGCAGTCTTGGAAAAGGGGCATTCCGAATAGAGGACCCTCCATAAGTTCTTACACTGATGGATCGAGGCTGCACGAACAAGTGGGCTTTGAAGGCTATTCGAAAGAGCTTGAATTGAGCCTCGATCAAAGATTGCCATATCATTGCAGTGTTTACCAGGCAGATTTACTGGCAGTAAAGGAAGTGACTGACTGGTTGAGTTGCAATGTGTTGCAACGGTCAAGTTCCTGGAGTCAATGTTTCTGAAAACAAGATCTGCCCTTAACTGACGCACGTCATTAAATGAGATAGACATGCAGTTTGACATAAGACTCATATAGGTCCCAGAGTACAGAGACATTCCAGGGTTCCCAGACTGGAAACTACGAAAAAAGTTCCAACTGAATTGGAATGTGTTGAAATGCCTCTACACCATTTACAGATGTAATTCGAAAAAGATCAATTGTAATTCGAAGATTCTTTTTGTAACTCGAAGATTCCATTTGTAATTCGAAGATTCCATTTGTAATTCGAAGATTCCATTTGTAATTCGAATACTCCAATTGTAATTCGAAGATTCCATTTGTAAATTTGAAGATTCCAATTGTAATTCGAAAAAGATGAATTGTAATTCGAAAAAGATCAATTGTAATTCGAAAAAGATCAATTGTAATTCGAAAAAGATCAATTGTAATTCAAAAAAAATCAATTGTAATTCGTAAAAGATCAATTGTAATTCGAAGATTCCAATTGTAATTCGAAAAATATCAATGGAAATACAGTTGATATATTTCGAATTACAATTGGAATCTTCGAATTACAATTGATCTTTTACGAATTACAATTAATCTTTTACGAATTACAATTGATCTTTTTCGAATTACAATTGATCTTTTTCGAATTACAATTGATCTTTTTCGAATTACAATTGATCTTTTTCGAATTACAATTGGAATCTTTGAATTACAAATGGAATCTTTGAATTACAATTGCAGCATTCGAATTACAAATGGAATCTTCGAATTACAAATAGAATCTTCGAATTACAATTGATATTTTTCGAATTACATCTGTAAATGGTGTAGAAACTTGCAAGCAAAATTTAAGGCTTTGTTTCACGTTAGGAGTTCGATAAAAAGCTCAAATTGGTTTAACGGCAGGGACTAGTATGGGAACCTATTACAGCCACGTGGTATCAATGGATCTCAGAGTCTAAAAAAAAATATTTTTACACGGGAAAACAAAGCAGATATTTGATTAATTGTATGGTTCATATTCGGAATATACACTTTTAACCCACATTTCAAAATTCTGCATATGAAGAAAATTTTAACAATATACAATAAAGCGTTTTAAGAAAAGTATATATTTAAAAAATATATTTTGCACTTAAGCTGTTATTGCATCTTGCCACAGATATGTACAAAAATGCACAGACAAAATTAAATCAAGCCTTCAATTCTATTAAAATATGATAAGAATTAATTTAAGATTTTTTTTTTTTAAATATTATATAACAATTTGGCTTTTAAGCTTAACACTTTTTGCACCGGATGTTTATAAACATTTAGATATCAAATTTGAAATTATCAGCCATATATCACAGTGTCAAATTTCGCTTTTAAATGTTGAAAACGAATGTTGAAATATTTTTACTAATGATACAATAGTACTTACAATTATAAAATTATGCACCCGAGTAAAAAAGTTCCTATATAGTTGTATATAATTTTAAAAACATCATATATGATTAAATAGAATTATATAGATTTTGATGCGAAAAATGAGTCGATAAAACTACCCGCCCGAGTAAAAAAGATCATATATAATTATATATAGTTTTATATATACATATATTATTTTGTAAAACTATATGTATTTTTTGTTGCATCATATGTGATTTTATATATTTGCACTTCTAATTTGTTTCTTATATAAAATTATATAACAGAAAATATTGACTTTTATATAATAACATATGATTTAAAGTTCGTTTATATAATTACATATGAACTTTAAAATTCTGTCTTCTTTTTTATTAAATTTGATAAAAAAAAATATTTGAAGAAATTTTATATAAAACTTTATGCAACTGTTTTTAAATTATATGTTATCTTATATGAGTAAAATTTAAAAAAAAAATCTAAGTCCTTTACATATAATTTAATATAACTTTTGAAAATTTTTCTAAGTCCAGATGTTTTTTTTTTTGAAAATTTTCAAAGTCCTAAAAATATTTTTGAAAATTTTTAAGTCCTGGAAACAAATTTTTTTTTGTCAATTTTTTGCGTTTTAGGGGAAAACATTTTTTTCTTATATATAAATATATTTAATTATATATAATTGCATCAATTTTATACAAAAAAGGGTCCAATTTTCGCATATAACTATATAAAATTATATTAAAATTATATCAAATTTGATCAGATTTGATCAAATTTGATAAGTTTTTATATCGTTTTATCGACTCATTTTTCGCATTAGACTATATATGATTATATATGATGGCTTTATATAATTTTATATGAATATATATAATCTTTTTTACTCGGGCGAGTAAAAAAAGTTTTTATATAGTTGTATATAATTTTATAAACATCATATATGATTAAATACCCTGCAAAAAAAGTCATTACCACTTCTCAGTGGAGTGCTTTAAAACTAAAACAAATGTAATGAAATACAACAAAAATAACAAAAAACACAAGACAAAAACACACAAACAGTTTTTTCTACTCCAGAATACATAGATATTCAGCACTTAACTCATTACCTATCGCGACACCTCCATACAAATGTAAGTAGATATTCAGTAGATAAGAACTACTCCGTGGAAGTAGTTGGAAGTTGTTTGAAAGCTCGGAGTACTTCTTATCTACTGAATATCTACTTACTTTTGTATGGGAGTGTCGCGGAAGGTAATGAGTTAAGTGCTGAATAACAACTTTTTATGGAGTAGAAAAAACTGTTTGTGTGTTTTTTTCTTGTGTTTTTTGTTATTTTTGTTGTATTTCATTACATTTGTTGTAGTTTTAAAGCACTCCAAATAGAAGTACTCCGCACTTTTTTTGCTGGGTAGCATTGTATAGAATTTGATGCGAAAAATGAGTCGATAAAACTATATAAAATTTATATATGGTTTTTGAATTGAGAAAAGTGTGAAAGAAAAATTTAATTTTTCTAAAAATTTAAGACATCCTGGTTTGTTTCTTACTAGTTTCATATTATCCAGTTATAATAATCTTCAGAAAAACTTTTAATGTCAAATTTATTTAGTTAATAGTCAATAGAACTCTATATGTGAAAATTATTTACAGATCGCAGCCGCCGAGGATTGAACCCATCATCATCTGTAATACTTTGCTATTAACTGCTTGTAACGTACAATCACTCTAGACCGATACGCCACGAAGGCTGTTAAGCAAGTATCAACTAAATCTGATTTTTTCAATTCGAGTGGTGTTGTTGCTGTAGTTTTTTTCTTACAGAAGTGTTGTTATTGCTATTTTATGTAAATAGATTTTTATTTTTAGTAATCATTATTCTTCTTCCTCTCTTTCATCAATTCTGATCTAAGTACTTATTTTTGCAAACGTTGCCAGACATGGTCTATATTTTAGACACAAATGTTAGGTGTTGCCAATTTTCCAAAGATACTGATATTGCCACTTAGGGCGACTTATAGTCGTTATTTTTAAATTATTGTTTCTGTAAAGACAGTCGAGCTCAGGCTCTAATTATAATTATGTATTATAATTTTTTCGATTTGTTATATATGGTTTTTGAATTGAGAAAAGTGTGAAAGAAAAATTTAATTTTTCTAAAAATTTAAGACATCCTGGTTTGTTTCTTACTAGTTTCATATTATCCAGTTATAATAATCTTCAGAAAAACTTTTAATGTCAAATTTATTTAGTTAATAGTCAATAGAACTCTATATGTGAAAATTATTTACAGATCGCAGCCGCCGAGGATTGAACCCATCCCACCCATAT
This sequence comes from Pegoplata infirma, assembly GCA_963921195.1. Taxonomy (NCBI): domain Eukaryota; kingdom Metazoa; phylum Arthropoda; class Insecta; order Diptera; family Anthomyiidae; genus Pegoplata; species Pegoplata infirma. The sequence continues at coordinate 137,590,720 of OY992539.1, forward strand.
ATAAAATTTGATCAATGTTTCTTATATTTTGATAAATTTTTTATATAATTTTATGCGAAATTTGGACCCCTATTTTTATATAATAATAGCAAAATTATATAATCAGATGTAATTATATAAAAATATATAAAGTTACATAAAATTATATATAATTTTATATAATTAAAACAAAATTTTATGATTTATATAAAACTTGATATAATTTTATATAACTTTATAAAATTATGTATTGTTTTATATAATTTGATAAAGTTGTATATAATTATATCTGATTATATAAATTTGCTGTTGTTATATAAAAATAGGGGTCCAAATTTCGCATAAAATTATATAAAAAATTTATCAAAATATAAGGAACATTGATCAAATTTTATATAGTTTTATCGACTCATTTTTCGCATCAAATTCTACATAATTCTACCCGAGTAAAAAAGATAATATATAATTATATATAGTTTTATATATACATATATTATTTTGTAAAACTATATGTATTTTTTGTTGCATCATATATTATTTTATATATTTGCACTTCTAATTTGTTTCTTATATAAAATTATATAACAGAAAATATTGACTTTTATATAATAACATATGATTTAAAGATCGTTTATATAATTACATATGAACTTTAAAATTCTGCCCGAGTAAAAAAGATCTGATATAATCATATATGCTATTATATAATTATTTATATTTATATATGGTTATTAGAGTCCGACCGAATATTCGGTTTCGGTCTCGGTTTCGGCCGAATAATAGGGTTTCGGCCTCTATTCGGTATTTGGCAAAATTTTGGCCGAATATTAGCCGAAACCGAAACTTTTTGGTATTTTAAAAAATATGTAAAAAAGTCGGCGAATTTTTTGATTTCGTATAAACACTTGTTTCAGTTCAATTGAAGAAAATGTTACAAGTTTATGCAATAAATGTAAAACTGTTTCAGTTCAAAAATTATTTTCTCCTAATCTGCAAATGAAATATACAATTTTTTTGTAAGTTTTTTAAAAAACATATATTTTTTTCAAAAATACAACAATTCCTATGGTTTAAAAGCATTATATTCTGTATATTAATCTTTAACAACTTTTTAATAATTTTATTCATGCCAGGCGGTAATTTTTTTAAAGTTTCGGTTTCGGTTCGGTTTCGGCCGAATATTACTTTTTCAGCCGAATATTCGGTTCGGTTTCGGTTCGGCCTCGAAAACTGGTTTCGGTCGGACTCTAATGGTTATGCATGAACATTGATATGGACATATAAGTTTATATATAGCATTGTATTCTTCCTTATTTTTTAAAATGATAACATACATATTCATATCTATTTACATACCGATCTATATGAAATTAGATATGACATATAATGTCGGGAATTTTTAGATATGGCAGATAAAAAGATATATGATTTTATTTATAATTATATCCCGAAAAAAATTTTCAAAATTTTCTAAGTCCCGGACAATTAAATAAAAATTAAAAAATTTTCAAGTCCTAAAAAATTTTATGAAAATTTTCCAAAGTCCCGGAGTAAAAAAGTCATTTGGAGTAAAAAAATCATTGAAAATGTTTTTAGGAGAAATTTTATTTTTTTGAAAAATTTTTAAGTTCCGAAAAAATGTTTTTAAATTTTCTAAGACACAAACATTTTTTGGAATTTTTAAATCCCTTAAAAATGATTTTAGAAAAAAAATTAAAAATTTTTAATAATTTGATAAGTCCCGAAAAAATTCCGAAGAATGCAATAAAAGCTCTTCTAATTGATGATGTATCCAATTAGATAAAATAATTTCTAATTTCACGTTTAAAATTCCAAAAAAATTCACCAGATTTCATCTAATTATATAAAAATTTATCTAATTTTAACAGATAAGATATGATTTAATACAATTAGATAGACCCATTTTTGGGATCAAACTTAATCAAATTTGATATTATTTTATCAAAAATAATAGAATTTGATATAATCGTATAATATTCGATCCGCCAATTTTCGGATCAAAATTAATATGGATTTACATAAAAGCATATCTGTTCATATATAATTAAATATTGCGTCATATAACTTTTTTTTATTCGGGTGTCTTCTTTTTTATATAATTTGATAAAACAAAATATTTGAAGAAATTTTATATAAAACTTTATGCAACTGTTTTTAAATTATATGTTATCTTATATGAGTAAAATTTAAAAAAAAAATCTAAGTCCTTTACATATAATTTAATATAACTTTTGAAAATTTTTCTAAGTCCAGATGTTTTTTTTTTTGAAAATTTTCAAAGTCCTAAAAATATTTTTGAAAATTTTTAAGTCCTGGATATATGATGTTTATAAAATTATATACAACTATAGAGGAACTTTTTTACTCGGGTATATAAAATTTGATCAATCCCGAGTAAAAAAGTTCCTATATAGTTGTATATAATTTTATAAACATCATATATGATTAAATAGAATTATATAGAATTTGATGCGAAAAATGAGTCGATAAAACTATATAAAATTTGATCAATGTTTCATATATTTTGATAAATTTTTTATATAATTTTATGCGAAATTTGGACCCCTATTTTTATATAATAATAGCAAAATTATATAATTAGATATAATTATATAAAAATATATAAAATTGTATTAAACTGTATAAAACTATATAAAGTTACATAAAATTATCAGGTCGTTTATGAAACCAATGCGGATTGGTTTGACAACACTTTTTCACGGAAATCAGCTGTGTGTGTTTATGAATCCAATCCAATTCCAATCAAAGAAAAAATTAGAAAATTTCCGTTCGAAAACGAAAATGTGCGTTCATGAATTCCATTCAGTTGGTTTGACAGTTGGAAAATTTTCGTTAACGTTTTGCTTCGGGGATTTGTAAGAAAAGTTGGAAATAAATTATTAAAAAAATTTAAAAACAAAAGTTTAATGAAAAAATGTGAGTAACATGTTTTTCTTTTTGTTTTAGATTTTTTTAAAAATATTTTTTCCCTTTTTTTATTTAAAAAGGGGAAGGCAAAAAATTAATGAGCAAAATGCAGTTAGTTCTTCATGAGTTTGTGGAAATAAATCCTGATATATCGTATGGATTTGTGTTTTAAGCGTCTAAAATATAAACTGAAAACTGTAAAAATATGCAATAAAAAAGTGCATTTATACTTTTTTTTTGGAAAAAATGTCCATACATTCCAAACTTTTGTTTCAGTTGTTCTTTTGTTTCATTATTTTACTTTGGCCGCTGTTCCAAAAAAGTAATTAACATTAAAAAAGGCGAAAATGAAAATTTACGAATTTCACTTCCGTAAAAGTAAAACGAATGCACTTTTTTCTCTATAATTTTAAAATTTCAGTTATTCGATTTCAACTTTGAATGAAAACGTAAACGTCCATACATTCCAAACATTTGTTTCAGTTGTTCTTTTGTTTCATTATTTTACTTTGGCCGCTGTTACAAAAAAGTAATTCACATTAAAAAAGGCGAAAATGAAAATTTACGAATTTCACTTCCGTGAAAGTAAAACGAATGCACTTTTTTCTCTATAATTTTAAAATTTCAGTTATTCGATTTCAACTTTGAATAAAAACGCAAACAACAGAACACCAAATTGGATTTCATGTGATTCGGAAAATGTGAATTGAAAAGTTGTAATAGACAGAAGGCTTGTGTTAAGTGTGTATGATACTTGTTTTTTTTATTAACTTTTTCAAATGGTTTTCTACAAAAAATTTGATAACTTCAAACAATAATTTTGAATTTTCAAGTTTTTTTGCAGCAAACCTTTGATAAAATTATTGAAAAAAGTATCATACACACTTTAGCTTATTAACAAAAAAAATATTCAGTCGGACAAGTATTTCGATTTCTCTTATTGCGATTTCGAAATAAGAGACCAGTTTGGCAGCAAGTTACCGATGTTTTAAAAATACATAGTTAGAAAAAGAACAAATAAGCTAAAACTTTATACGAATTATGACCCAAATATATTGATTAATAGCAGAATATGCAAAACATGAATTTTCACCAAAATATGCAAAAATGTGCATTAACGAATCGATGCCTTTTAAAAAGCAAATTCTTTGGTGTGCAAAGATATTTATCCTGAGCCAATGAAATATGTAGAAGAAACTGGTATTTTTTCAAACAAAAGTAATGCCAGATCCTTAGTATGGGTTATGCTTTTGTATAAAACTTCTTACCGTAATGGATCAATAACTAAAAAAATTTAATTCAAAAGAAATGCTTGACAGTTTGTTATTTGCCATATTACAACTGCCATATTATAACAACTCTGACTTTGACTTTCTAACAGAGTTGATACAAAATACGACTCTGTATTTGCAAATACAGAGTCGTATTTTGTAAATACATTTATTTACAACAAAAAAATGTGTCTCCGCTAAGTTCGAACGAAATAGATATTTTTTTCGAACAAACCACTTTCGTCACGGTTTCATGAACGCTTCGAAAATTGGAAACGGAATTAAATTTCGTTTCCAATCGAATTTCGTTGTGGATTCATGAACGGCCTGTATATCAAGTTATATATAAATCATAAAATTTTGTTTTAATTATATATAATTATATATAATTTTATGTAACTTCATATAGTTTTATACAGTTTTATACAATTTTATATATTTTTATATAATTATATCTAATTATATAATTTTGCTATTATTATATAAAAATAGGGGTCCAAATTTCGCATAAAATTATATAAAAAATTTATCAAAATATATGAAACATTGATCAAATTTTATATAGTTTTATCGACTCATTTTTCGCATCAAATTCTATATAATTCTATATAATTCTATTTAATCATATATAATGTTTATAAAATTATATACAACTATATAGGAACTTTTTTACTCGGGATGTTTCTTATATTTTGATAAATTTTTTATATAATTTTATGCGAAATTTGGACCCCTATTTTTATATAATAATAGCAAAATTATATAATCAGATGTAATTATATAAAAATATATAAAAATATATAAAATTGTATAAAACTGTATAAAACTATATAAAGTTATTATATATAATTTTATATAATTAAAACAAAATTTTATGATTTATATAAAACTTGATATAATTTTATATAACTTTATAAAATTATATATTGTTTTATATACTTTGATATAGTTGTATATAATTATATCTGATTATATAAATTTGCTGTTGTTATATAAAAATAGGGGTCCAAATTTCGCATAAAATTATATAAAAAATTTATCAAAACATAAGTAACATTGATAAAATTTTATATGGTTTTAAATTTTTGAATTTTTGATTTTAAAAATTTTTGATCTAAAAATAAGTTTAGTCAGTTTCCATATATTCATAATTTTGAAATTCGATATAAATTTCTTAAGAATTTATATTTTCAGGAATTTAAAAAAAAAAAAAATAATATTTTCAATTGTATTAGCACTTATGGAATGTGGCGTTGTTTTCTTCAATATTCGATTGGTATTCGATGCTGTTATATCAATTTTAAAATATATGGTCACCTTGAGCCACATTCTATGCTGCTTTATTCATATTTATTTAATGTTTATTTTAAATTTTTTTCAATATCTTAAGAAATCTTTAACACCTTCAGTAATTTTTTTATATTAACTAATTATATAAGGAGTGAGATCATAAAAATGTTAACACACATTTTTGCCTACAACTTTGGTGTAAAGCTTCCAAATTTTTTTTTTTTCGGCAGTTTACATTTTAAAAATATGTCAGTTAATAAATTAATTTACATCATGAGTTTTAATTTGCAATTTTTTACACAATGGACGATGAAAGAAAAGTGCGTTCAAAAATAATTAAATATTTTCAACAAAACCAAACATGGACATACAAAAAAATTGCCAAAGAAACTAATGTATGCCGCCAAACAGTTTCAAAAGTGGTAAAAAGGTATCTGGAACACCTAACAATTGAAAGGAAGCCGGGAACAGGAACAACGACTGGTTATCGTAACATTGGTAAGGCATATAAAGTTAAAAGCATCCTTAAGAGAGCTCCTAACACATCTGGCAGAAAAACAGCTCGGTTAGCCCAATGCTCAGACTTTTTTGTACGTAAAGTGAAACGTAAGGCGGGACTAAAGTCCTACAAAGTTCAAAAAGTTCCCGATAGAAACGCTTTTAAAAATTTGGAGGCCAAAACCAGAGCTAGAAAATTGAAATCAAATTTTATAAAAAAATACAACTGTTGTGTAATGGACGACGAAACTTATGTCCTGGCTGATTTTGCGCAGCTCCCTGGTCAAGAATTTTATGTTTCCGAAGTTCGAGGAAATGTTGCGGAAAAATTTCGGTCAAAAAAGCAAACGAAATTCCCCAAAAAATTCCTAGTATGGCAAGCCATATGTAGCTGCGGCCAAAGAAGCCAGTCATTTGTGACATCTGGCTCTATAAACAGCGAAATTTATATCAAGGAGTGTTTGCAGAAGAGACTTCTTCCGTTCTTGAGTCAGCAAAATGTATCCACTTACTTTTGGCCCGATTTAGCATCTTGTCACTACAGCAAGAAAGCGCTGGAGTGGTATAATGATAATAATGTGGTTTTTGTACCAAGAGAGGCAAATCCACCAAACTGCCCGGAGCTCAGGCCAGTGGAGAGATATTGGGCTCTTGTTAAAAAAGAATTAAAGGGCACAAAAAAGGTCTCCCAGGACATGCAAGATTTCAAACGTAGATGGACCACCTGCTCTAAAAAGGTGACAGAAACTACCATAAAAGCCTTAATGGGAGGGTTTCCGGAAAAAGTGGATAACTTTGTTCGTAGTGGTTAGAGTTCCATGCGGTTTTTTTGTTATGATTTTGTATTAAATTTTATTTAATAAAAATTTGGTTTGAAGTCTTAAAATTCAGTAGTCTGTTTTTTATTTAACTTTATGTGTGTTAACATTTTTATGATCTCACTCCTTACTTTTAAGTTATTTTTAAACTTCACGCTTCTTTATTTATTTGTGCATACATACACTGGTTGTCAACTAATTAGAAACGTTTTGATAGTACGAGTACTATATATGCCATTTGTTAAAGACAAAGTTAACAATACTCAACGTTATTATTATCAAACGAGTATAATTTAAAAAAAAATCTTATGTAAGTTATTTATAAAGCTTTAATTTAAGCTTGATAGCGTCCAGATTGAGTAAAAAATAAATAAGCTACGAACGTCTACCTGAAAAATGAAATTATTTTAGACATTTTTCTGAAAACTTTTTAAATATATTTCTAAGTCGATTTTTTTCAAAGTTCATACATTAAAAATTTCAAAAATGGTCCAATAGTTTTTATTCATCAATCAACAAATTTTTCCAACAACCCAAACAAAACTTTAAATTTTTTAAATACATACAATAAATGAAATTCACATTTTTTTACACACAAAAAATTTTTTTTCCATGAACGATTTTCATAATATTTATGAACAAATTCATACAATTTATTAACTTTTTCATAATATTTATAAACTTTTTCATAGTATTTATGAAAAATGTTAAAAATTCTTAAATTTCACATATTATTCATTTATTCATAAATACTATGAAAAAGTTTATAAATATTATGAAAAAGTTAATAAATTGTATGAATTTGTTCATAAATACTATGAAAATTGTTAATGGAAAAACATTTTTTTGTGTGTACCTCCAATTCTTTTGACCACCAATTTTTTGTAAGCAAAGACAAATTTAAATTATTTTAATATCTAATACACTTAGGTGTACTAATATTAATAAACAATAATATATTTTCTTTGTTTACAAAAAAATAGTGGTCAAACGAATTGAAAAATTTAATTTTTTATTTGCGTTATTGGAAAAATTAGTTAATAAATGAATAAAAACTATAGGACCCATTTTTTAAATTTTTAATGTTTGAACTTAGAAAAAATGGACTTAGAAATATTTGTAAAAATTATTTTGAAAAATGTCTATAAATAATTTCATTTTCCAAATCGACACTTGTAGAACATTTATTATTTACTCAATCAGGACGCTATCAAGCTTAAATTGAAGCTTTATAATTTACCTACATAACATTTTTTTTAAATATACTAGTTTGGAAATAATAACGTTGAGTATTGTTAACTTTATCTTTAACAAATTGCATATACTATAGAAATGTTTCTAATTATTTGACAACCAGTGTATATTATTTATAAAAATTTATAATGACTTCTAGAAATAATTTGAATTTACCTGTAATTTTCAATTACAATTGTTTAAAAAATTTGAAAACAAAAAAAATCAATAAAACATTTATAAAATTAGGTACAAAATAATAAATTAATTTTTTTTTTCAGTCGCTTTTCAAGGAAAAAAGTAGTATTTAATAATACACCCTTCTTTAAGCAAGTTTAGGTGGTGTTAAAATGGTGACAAAATCGGCTAATGACATTTCACTCCCCTTTATTTTGAACTTTAAAAATCGTTAACACGAAAATCCTAGCTGATCCTGTTTTCTAGTTATTGCTAAATAAATCCCAGTGAAATATTCTTAAGATTTTGCTCTCCTGAATCCAAATCTGTCATCCAATTTTTTCTAGCACGTTCCGTTTTTGAGATATTCGCTGGTAAAAAGTCAAAAAAACAATAATTTTGCACATTTGGGGGTCCACTGTTTCTTCCAACAAATAGGACTTGATTTCATATAAATTGGACCTCCTGATTCGAAATTTGTTCCGTTTTCAAGATATTAGCGTACGAAAAATTTTCAAACCCGAATATCTCGAAAGCAAAACATTCTAGAAAAATTTGGATTGGAGTTTTGGAATCAGTAGGTCTATTTTTTATGAAAAAAAATAATATTTTTGAAAAAATTTGTAACAGTGGACCAACAAAAGTACGAAATTATTGGTTTTGACTTTTAACAGCGAATATCTCAAAATCGGTACATGCTAGAAAAAATTAAATGGCAAATTTGGATTCAGGACAGAAAAATCTTGGATATTTCACTGGGAGGTTTTTGTTGTCGAACAGTGTAATTATTTAACAATGGGTGATTCCATGTCAAACCGCACAGAAAACTGTGGTTTTCGGATTTGTCACCTCCGATTTTAATGAAATTCGCAAAAAATATTTCACATGCGTTGTTTTCATAAAATGATTACCTTACAGGCTCCAAAAATTTTTAGTTTTTGAAATATGGCGTCTTGAAAATTGGCAAAAACGTAAAATTTTCAATAAGGTGCACATACAAAGTCACCCATAACTTTAAAACTATAAAACCCACAATTACCAAATAGGTACCATTTGAAAGCTGAAAGGATTACCTTAAAAGTGACATGCACAATTTTTTCTTCTAATGAAAGGTCAAAGGTCATATTTCAATGTCTAATGTTCAAAGACCTATATCTCAAAATCCGATATTTTTTAAATTCTCAAAAAAATATATGATAACAGTCAAGTCTTTCCCTACATTTGCATCAACATTTCAGGGTGGACACTCATACCCAATTAGAAATGTCATTAAGGCATCTCAAAGACTTCCTTATGACAATGTCAGTGTACCTGCTGACTGAAAAATCTCTGACCATACAAAAAACCTCATGACACCTCCTGACTTTTTCAAATATTTTGTCAAAACTCCTCGCCGACAAGTATGCAGGTAGTCAATAGTGCTGACTACATTATGACATGTACATAGTACGTTCGAGATCGTCCAAAAATTTAAAATTTATTAATCACGTCTTTTAATTTACACTACTTACTATTTTTATCTGTCCATTTCTTAAATTAAATTTTTTAAAACTTACTATTTTTATCTGCCTCACCTGGTCCGCGAACTCAGAACCTTCTGTTCACTGGTATAGCACCTTACCACAGTATATACAGTAGCGAAACTCTTTTTTTTAACATACTTGAATCATTCTGTTACTAATACTATCACATTTTGTTTTACTTGTATTGGTAAAATATGATACAGGATGCAAAATTAATTTTGCTGTTCACTTTTCAAATTTACTTAAATGAGCATTATTACGCATTAAATAACCGATTCAAATCAAATTGCTTTTATAACATAACGTGCAAAGTTATTTAAAATGTATATACATGCGTTATTTGTGCAAAAATTATGAAAAGAAAATTCAAGAAATTGATCACCTACAAAACACCCATTATAAAATTTGTCAGTTAAAAAATTTTTTATAGCATACTGTTTTGGGTGTTACACCGAAATGTCATATATTTTTTGTAATTAACCTCGTACAAGTCAATATTTTAAAATCACCACATTCAAACTTGACAGCAAAATTGAAAATTTCAAAATATTTTTATAAAAATTCTTTTAAAAAACAATTCAAATTTAAAAAATCGATGTTTAAATACATAATTATCATGATACAATGCATAATTATATGTATATAAAAAGGTAAATACAAACATATGCATTAAAGTTATATAACATGCACATAATGATTTTTTTTATAACTTTTTTAGATGACTTTCTCTCGCACATAACACCATCATCACTAATGGACATAAAAGAAAATTCAATAATTTTCAAAACCATAGAGTATACTCTATGATCAAAACTGTTTTTGGTGCTGTCGTCGATGATCAAATGATGACAGTTTGCTTTCAATTATAATAGAAATTTGAAGTGATTCAGTACTTCATCATTATCTACATAAATATATATATAGGATCAAGATCAACAATATTAAAAATAAATTGCAGTGCCTTAATCAATGATCAAAATAAAACAGTTTTGTATCAGAAGGAATTCCTCAGAACCTGTGACATTTTTTGCGGGAAAATTGTCTTAGAATATAATCCATTTTCTACAAAAAAAAACATTTTAAATCAAAAACACTTTCTTAAGGAAACATATCACAGAATCACAGACTTTTTCTATAGAAAAATGCCTGAGTGGCTTTTTCTATAGGAAAAATGTCTCATGATCTGTGACTTTTTCTAAAGGAAAAATGTCTCAGAATCTGAGACTTTTTCTATATGAAAAATGCCTTAAAAGCTGAGACTTTTTCTATAGGAAAAATTTCTCAGAATCTGTGACTTTTTCTATAGGAAAAATGTCTCATGATCTGTGACTTTTTCTATAGGAAAAATGTCTCATGATCTGTTACTTTTTCTAAAGGAAAAATGTCTCAGAATCTGAGACTTTTTCTATATGAAAAATGTCTTAAAAGCTGAGACTTTTTATATAGGAAAAATGTCTCAGAATCTGAGACTTTTTCTACTGGAAAAATGTCTCAGCATCTGATATTTTTTCTATATGAAAAATGTCTCAGAATCTGATGCTTTTTCTATAGCAAAAATCTCTCAAAATCTGATGCTTTTCTATAGGAAAAATGTCTCAGATTCTGAGACTTTTTCTGTAGGAAAAATGTCTCAGAATCTGAGACTTTTTCTATAGGAAAATTGTCTCATGATCTGTGACTTTCTATAGGAAAATATCTCATGATCTGTGACTTTTTCTAAAGGAAAAATGTCTCAGAATATAAGACTTTTTCTATGTTAAAAATGTCTCAGAATCTGAGACTTGTTCTATAGGAAATATGTCTTAAAAGCTGAGACTTTTTCTATAGGAAAAATGTCTCAGAATCTGAGACATTTTTAATATAGAAGAGTCCCAGATTCGGAGACGTTTTCCTATAGTAAAAATCTCAGATTCTAATATATTTTTCCTGTAGAAAAATTATTTTTCTTTAGGAAAAATGTCTCAGAATCTGAGACTATTTCTATAGGAAAAAAAGTCTTAGAATATGAAACTTTTTTATAGGAAAAATGTCTTAAGAATCTGAGAATTTTTACATAGGAAAAATGTCAGAGAATCTGAGAATTTTTCCATAGAAAAATGTCTCAGAATCTTAGACTTTTTCTATAGGAAAAATGTCTCAGAATCTGGGACTTTTTTATAGGAAAAATGTCTGAGAACCTGAGACCTTTTCTATAGGACAAATGTCTCAGAATCTGAGACTTTTTCTATAGGAAAAAAATCGAAGACTAACTTTTCAATAAACTTTTCAATAAAGAAAATATCTGTTGTTTTTTTTTTAGAAGAATCATTTTAATAAAAATTATTTAAATTTAAAGAATTTAAAATGCACTTTTTGTTTAATTAACACTTTGTTGGTCAACCAGGAACACATGCGATGTTTGTACGTACTGCTGCGAGCTTGGTTATACTAACCACATGCAATAGCTCCTCCATCCTCTATTCCTTGTATAATAGCAGGCTTGGTTATTTTCATTAGCAAGGTCGCTGTATTATTGAGGTCCCTGATGCCCTCTTAATTATTTTTGTTTTTAATATTTTTGTAGTTTAAAAGTGGATGAAATATTATTTTTATTTAAAAGAAACAAATATAAACAAAAGAAATGAAAAAATTAAAAAATAAATGTCTTTAAAATTCAATTTTTTGACAAGTGTGTTGAATTCACACATTTCCTATACGTGTGAGCAAAATGAGGTGAATAAAAAAGGGGGAAAATTCACCATTAAGAGTTTCGCTACTGTATATACTGTGACCTTACCCTTTAGCCAAACTTTGATAATAATTGTGTTTATTTAAAAACAAATTTAAATTAATTTATTATTTGAATTGTCCTGTTATATATTTTTCGTCACCTGAATTGAAAAATGCTACAATATAAATTTTTCTTCCTCAAATATAACATTTTTTTTAAATATTAATTGGAATTTGGCTTCATCCTATTTAATAAGATTTTGTTAGAGTTATTTAAGCGTATCTTAGTTGTTTTTAATATCCCTGCAAAAAAAGTCATTACCACTTCTCAGTGGAGTGCTTTAAAACTATAACAAATGTAATGAAATACAACAAAAATAACAAAAAACACAAGACAAAAACACACAAACAGTTTTTTCTACTCCAGAATACATAGATATTCAGCACTTAACTCATTACCTATCGCGACACCTCCATACAAATGTAAGTAGATATTCAGTAGATAAGAACTACTCCGTGGAAGTAGTTGGAAGTTGTTTGAAAGCTCGGAGTACTTCTTATCTACTGAATATCTACTTACTTTTGTATGGGAGTGTCGCGGAAGGTAATGAGTTAAGTGCTGAATAACAACTTTTTATGGAGTAGAAAAAACTGTTTGTGTGTGTTTTTTCTTGTGTTTTTTGTTATTTTTGTTGTATTTCATTACATTTGTTATAGTTTTAAAGCACTCCAAAAAGAAGTACTCCGCACTTTTTTTGCTGGGATTATTTATACAAAACAAAAAAAAAAATCATTTACGAAAAAATATATTGCAGCCCTTTACAATTAAGGTGACGATATATTCAATTTATTTTGTTTTTGACAAATTTTAAAATATTATAATTTCAAAATATATTTTATTACAAACAATTTTAAGTTGTGGTTGGCCTAGTTGTCTAGCAGGTTCGACTATTTACGTGTTGTAGATTTTTGGCCTTGGTTCAATCCCCGGTCGCGGATTTTTTTTTATTTATTTTTTATTGTTTTAAGACCAATTTAATTTTATTTTTTTAATTTTAAAGAAAATTAAGAGGGTTTTAAAAGATTTAACAAAATTTCATCGATTTTACATCGGAAAAAATTTTTTTAGTGATGGGTCGGATTTGCTATATAAGTGTCAGCATTAAATACATGATTTTTCTAAATTGATAAGACAACTTGTATGACAAGTCAGTCCATTTATAGATCTTGGGGAGCTCCGATAAAAATTATGACATGTCATTAAGTTGTCTTTAGTAAAATGTATTCCCTTGCTGACTTCTACCTGATGAATCATTACTGACATTGTCTTAAAGACAAAATTTCTAATTGGGTATGGTTCCAAAGTTACAGAAGAAAACGTGCTCGAAGGCAAGGTTTTTTCTACGAGTTCATATAAAAAATATTGCACAAACAAAACAATATACATAGTCGTAAACAAAGGTGCGGGCCTAGAACAAGGCTTAAAACTTTTTATGTATTTTAAGTTATATTGTAGGGGTTTTCTTGTTCTTTTACAAGGAAAGTCCTCGAAAGTGAACACACCTGATTTCTTTAAAATTTATACACAAGCTAGAAAAAATAAATCTAAAATCAACCAGTCTGAGCTTGTCGGCCTAAATTCAGGTTAAACGGGGTTAAAAATTACCCATTTTCAGTTATTTTAAAGTTTAGGTACTTTATATTGATGCCATATAAAACAGATCGGTTTCATTCGAAACCTATATTCTTCCATAGTAGGGAAATAGGAATGGGGTGGGGAAACGTATGTTCAAAGCGGAATAAAGCTCATAAAAAAGAATATAATCAAGCTTAAAAATGGTTTAGAAATGGAAACACTAATGTTTCGAACTTCTTTGAATTTTTGCCTTTTTTTATTTTGGACACACTAATAAAGATTTTTTTTTAATTCGGATGAAACCCGAAATGTAAGAAAAACTGCCAATAAAAAATTCATGTGATTGCTTAATTTAAATAGAAAATAGTACCAATAATGAATTTGTTTTACAAAAACTATAACAAAAACTATACATTTTTAACAAAAACAATTATGCAACAAATAAAATGTCTCAAACAGACGCCAAATTTTTTTTTCAAATGAAACGGATCTGATATAAGTGGCATCAATGTACCTAAAAGTTAAAATTACTAAAAATCTGTCATTTTTGACTCCCGTTTAACCCTTTAAAACTAAATTAAGACCAATAAGCTCAGACAGGTCGATGTTAGATATTTGTTGTCTTTCATGGGCATAAATTTCAAAGAAATTACGTATGTTCACTTTGAAGATTTTCCTTGTAAGAAAACAAGAAAACCCTACGATAAAATTCAGTTTTGATAGTGAAATCAAATTCAGGAGGTCGAAATATTAATAAATAATGGGTTCAGTTTTTAGGTCCGTCCCATTGTTTGTTTACTGCTAGCAGCATGCTAGCATGTTATGCTGCTTCGTGTGTGTAAGCTTTTGCATATGAACTCGTAGAGAAAATCTTGACTTCAAGCACGTATTCCTCTGTAACTTTGGAACCATATGAGTGTCCACCCTGAAAATTTGATACAAATGTAGGGAAAGACTTGATTGTTATCATATATTTTTTTGAGAATTTTAAAAATATCGGATTTTGAGATATAGGTCTTTGAACATTAGACCTTGAAATATGACCTTTGACCTTTCGTTACAAGAAAAAATTGTGCATGCCATTTATAAGGTAATCCTTTCAGCTTTCAAATGATACCTATTTGGTAATTGTGGGTTTTATAGTTTTAAAGTTATGGGTGACTTTGTATGTGCACCTTATTGAAAATTTGACGTTTTTGCCAATTTTCAAGACGCCATATTTCGAAAACCAAAAGGTTTTGGAGTCAGAAAGGTAATAATTTTAGGAACACTATCCATTTGCAATATATTTGTCAAATTTTATTTAAATCGAATGTGACAAATCCGAATGCTGTGTGGTTTGAGGTGGATTTGCCCCAATGCCACAATTATCGAGTCTGGGATGACATTACTAAAAGCCCTCTCTATATCAAGAAAGGCCACCATTGTGTACTACTTTACTGAAAGCGATCTCTCGATGGTACCAACGAGCTCATGAAGAGCTGATTCCTTTAATCTACCCTTGCTGTGTGCAAGGGTAAACTCTACGCAAATATGAGTCTTATCATTCGTTCCATTGTTTTTAACAAAAACGAAGACAGACTAGTCGGTGTGAAGTCCTTCGGAACCGTGTGGGAATTTTTCCCAGCCTTCGGGATAAAAACGACACTGGTATTCTTCCATTTTAAAGGAATATACGACCAGTTTATGAATGCTGTGTAGAGATTATAGTCCGCAAGTGTCGGACTGTATAGTCCGACACTTGCTGCATTTCAGGTGGGATTATACCATCAGGTACAGGGAATTTATAGGGGCTAAAGCTTTTAATCGTCCCTCAAAATTTTTTTTTATTTTTTTATTATAAATTTTAAAGGGAGTCAGTAAAAAAATAGTTCAAAGTGTGAAAGCCCAACAAAAAAAGATTTTAGTTTAATTTATTTTTTTATCTTAATTAAACAAATTAATTTTCTAACACATTTCTTTTTTAATTTAATTAAAAATCGACAACATTTAAATTTATACATACATATTTCATTTCAGTAGTAAAAACATGTTTTGTTGGTTCTGTTAATTATATTTTACCATCTACATATGTACAAAAACTGTTATCGTTTAGATATATATGTATATAGAACTACTTCAACATCCATTACTCTTGTTAAGTGATAGTGTGTTGCTGGGTTCTGGTTTCATTATACCCTACACTTTATTCTGGTAAGTTTCGATCGGTTATTGTTATATAAACAATTATATATTAATTCTTTTAACAAACTTACAAAAAAGGTTAGAAAAAGCTCCCTTTTACCCTTCAACCTTAAAAATGGTTAAAAACTATAGACTATACAAAACTTGAAATCGGTCTAAAAGTTTTAGAAATATTGTCATTTAAAATCTGAACGCATGAAAAACCGCAATTTTTTGCAAATTCCAAAAGCCGTTTAACCGATTTTATTTGTATACCCTAAAAAACTATTTGTATTTAGATTAGATTAAAGAGGCCCTATGCACTGCGACCAGAAAGATCTATTGTGCAGCCTAAAAAGGGTGCCCTAAATATTCAGGCTTCTAATAAAGCCGAGAATCCTATTTGGCAGAGAGTTCCACACGTCACACAGTGGGTTGAACGATAGGCAAAATGGGGATTAATTCAGGGATGCCGTAATTTTGAAATATTATAATTTTTTATTGATGAATACTTATTAATCAACAAAAAACTACTATTTTGAAAAAAAAAAAAAAATATGGAAAAAAAAATTTTTAACCTGCTAGGCACTTTTTCGATTTTTGGAAAAACTTATCTTGAGTCACAATTTTTGCTGTAACTTTGGAAGCAAAAGTGATAAATTAATGAATCAAATTGCAAATTAAAGAATATTTAATGCGTTTTTATTAAATTAAAAAAAAAAAATACGTATTTTTATTAGAATAAATTTTTTATAAAATTTTATTTTTGTGGTTCATAAAATTAAAAAAATTTTAAATTTTCTTCAAAAAAAGGAATCACAATTTTTTTTTATTTAAAAATCGTATAAATACAAAAAATTTGACATTTTCAAAACAAAACTTGATTCATATATTTTAAATACAATATTTTTTTTATTTAAAAATCAAAACTAATCCAAAAAAATCAAAATGTTCGATAAAAAATATTGATTCATAAATTTTGTTGTAACTTTAAAATTAAAATCGATAACTTAATAAATTAAAATTCAAATTTAATTGTACTGCTTAGTTTAGTTTCTCAGCTTTCCAGTCCAGGGTGGACCATTGCTTCTGTTACAAGCCTTCTCCAGCTATTTCTGTCCGTTGCTCTAAGTGTCCAGTTTGTTTCATTTAATATTCTTAAGTCATTCAGCACATCTGTCTTCCATCTCTTTCTAGGTCTTCCTCTTTTACGAATACCATCCGGGGATTGCATGTAAATTTTTTTGACTACCTTTTCTTCTGACATTCTGATAACGTGCCCCAACCACCGATTTCTCTGTGCCTTTATATACCTAATGATGCTTTGGTTTTCGTTCAGTTTATCTAACTCATCATTAAAACGTATTCGGTAATTTTCTTCATCGATTCTAATTGGGCCAAATATTTTTCTTAAAATTCTTCGTTCAAAACACAGCATACTATAACCACAGAAAAAAATGTTGAGTAAATTTTTTAGAGTATTAATTAATAATAACTCAATTTTTCACCAGTAAACAATTTAAAAGTGTTGAGTAAATATTTAATAAAATTTATCGAAAAATTTGCGCAAATCAATAAAAAAACTACTAAATTTTTATTAAATTATGTACTCATATTTTTTTAATTTTTGAGTAAATTTATAATTACTCAATTAAAAAATTATAATTTTTGTTTTAAGTTTTAACAATTCATTACTCGAATTGTTTTCTAACATATTTTTTGTATACGCTAATTATGCCTAGTAAATAATTTAGAAAACTCTATATTATATTCTTTAAGAATAACAACACAGTAAAAATATTAAATTGGGTTATTCGCTACAAGTTAACCTAATTAAGGTTTGTTTGATATATGAGGCATTCCACTATATACAATAGAGTGGACTGAAAATCCATTATGACAAATTTTAAAATTTGCAGCTGTTTAGATATTTAAGTGTTTAAATAAATAATGCTGTTTTTTATACCGCGATCATGGCAAAAATATTAACCAGATATCACTGAAACTTAACATATTTACTTCTAGTTATCCTAAACAGTTTGGTATTGCATTTGAGTGATATCGATGTTGCGGTTTAAAAGTTATGAACGAAAATGTAAGCACACCTCGAAAATTTTGGTACATTCCACATAACCTAAAAATACTAAATGCTTTAATTTGGTTGCTGGCTGAGAAATATGAACAAAATTTGATACCGAATGTAATTTAAACATTTAAACAATTTCGCGATTTTTTTTTTTTAAAACTGCATGGGATATGCACTTTTTAGTATTTTAAGCAAAAACATTACCAATTTCGATAAAAAGTAACTTTACACCCCACTCTAATATATATGATCATTAAAATTATTTGTTATTATAATTAAATTACACATTTATAATAAATAGCAATAAACAAAAACGGTAAACAACATAAAGACAATAGAAAAACTAAAACAAAAAACAAGTATTAGCTATTAAGATTTCGAGCATATAATTTTTTTACATCGGAGATGTTTAAAAAGAATCTCTTGTATTTTTCGTATTGGCAAGTCTTGGCATTGGTTCTTTCATGGATTTTAAAGCAAAAATCCTATATTTTATCACTATGTTCTCAGATACGCCCGAGCTCATCAGAGTAGCAACCAAAACTCAACATATACTTATGTAAAAAATACCCCATTTTTAGGGTATTTTTTAAAAAATTATTAAAACATTTTTTTTAACTTTTATTATAATAACCGCTTGTCAATAATATAGTTAAATACCTGTAAATTGTGAATCCATTTTACAAAATTTTTTATTTTTAGTTGAAAACAAAAAAAAAATCACTTGAAATATCTCGTTTTTCACTTTTTACCAGTGTACACTAAATTAATTAAAATTATTAAACTTTGAGAGAGCATAGCAAAAAAAGTAAACAACTTAGAACACTAATTTTGACAGCTATTGATGGAGAATTTTATCCTCTTTAAACCCATTAAAAAAATATTACAATATACCAACTTCAAATTTTGAATTAATCCTCAGTTTTGATAGTGTTCAACCCAATGTGCGTTGGAGGAAACCTTTTCGCTGTATGTTTACAAATTAATTTTTACGTTTTATTAATGGTTTTGGAATTTTCCAATCAGGCTTTCAAGGTCACTGTTTATCTAATATGCAAATAAAAGACTTATTTCATGTTTTTCTCCGATGTGTCGTAGGATGTTTTCCTACCTCTTCAGGGAAATTTTTATTGAATAAAATCTTAAATCTGCATTTACAATTTAACTTTTAATTTAAATTTGGTTTTAAAATTACACATCGTACAAATTAACACAAAATTAAACAAAACAATTAATTGTATAATTACCAATGTTGGCAATCGATACCTTTTCAATACCGTTATCCGTTTCAAAACCCTGTAAATTGAATACCGGTATCAATACCAATACCGAAACTCAGTTTTGGTATTGGATACCGGTATTCAAAAACCTTATCCTTTGGTACCGGTACGTACCGGTATTGAAACGGTTTTTCCTTAAAACCCATGTTTTTTTTACAAAAAAAAAAAAAAATTAATAGAAAATTTTTATTTTTTTTTAGGTTTTTGTAAATAAAAAATCCAAATGTCTCCCCGAAGTCTCATAAAAATCAAAAAAATCTTTGGCCACCCACATCGTGGATAAAGTAAAAATTTCCAATAAAAAAGTCATACTTAAACCGCTATGCGGGAGAAAATTTTTGATTTTCACGAAATTTTTTTTGGAGTCATTTAGACTCTCAATAGAAACTTTCTGAACGCCTTAGTATAGTTTAGTTTTTTTGGAGATTTTTATTTAATCCGCGATGTGGGTGCCCAAGGATTTTTTTGATATTTGTAGGACGTGGTTTAAAAATTATTAGCAAAACCGCGAATTTCAAATTGGTTTCACCCTTAGTTCACGTCTTGAAAAACCCGTTAAACCAGCTTTAATAACATTGAAGAGTCAGAAAAATATTTTTAAAGTATTTTTTTCATTCACAAATATTTTTACAATTAAACAAAAAAAACTTACACTCAAAAAAAAATTTAATTTTTTTTCAAAAATGACTAAAAAAAGTTTTTTACTCAAAATAAAATATTTCTAATCAAAATTGTTAATTTTTTTCACGTTCGAAAACTATCACTTTAAAAGGGCACTGTGGAGGGTAATCATGGAATTTGATAAATAATAAATAAATTAAATCTAAAAAAATTAAAAAATAAATTATAATCAAAAAAATTAAAAGCCGACAATCAAAAAATGGTAAATTTTCTTTTAAGCTTGAAACAATTTCTGTACTGATTTTCTGTATTGCATTTCATGGACATATAAATTGCGGTGGTCAAGTGCGGATATTTTTTTTAATTGCAGAAAGATGAGACTTAACATTCGTAACCATATTTACCCGAAATTCCACCGTTTTCATACATAAATATTTTTTTGAAAAAGGTGTTCTCCTCCACTGTTAAACAAATGAAACATTTTTATGTCAGAATAAATTCAAAGTCCTGCACTTTGATCAAGGGGATAAGAAAATTACAGTTTTCTCTGCCCGCCCCCTTTTGTAGGTGTGGTCCGGCAACGTCTCCGCCGACCCCCTAAAAACGCTATTTTATTTTTTTTTTCACATTTTAAAGAACATTTTACCAAAAATGCTTAAAATAAATACGTAAATACGTGTTTATTATTAAAATTGAAAAAAAAAAATATTTTTTTTTAAGTTTTTATGCGTTTTTTATATTTTTTAGCATTTTTTCGATAATACCGGTACGTACCGGTATCGACGTTTCGGTATCGGTAATACCGTAACCGATTCAACTCAAATACCGTAACCGATACCGATACCGAAATAAATAAAAAACGATACCAATACCGATATCGATACCGTTATTCGTTTCGATTGCCAACCTTGATAATTACTAAAAAACAGGGTTGGCAACCGATACCCACCTAGAATAACGGTATTTGGCTATTGTATCGCAACCAATAAAGATATGGACATTTTCAAAAGCTATTATAAAAGCTGATGAAATTTCTAGTATTTTAAATGTTCCACTTCGTGTTTCTACCGATTCGTTTTCGAAATATAGGTCAATACCTTTATAATACCTTTTGAAACGGTATTATAACGGTATTGGCCTATATAACTAAAACGAACCGGTAAAAAACACGAAGTGACACATTAGAAATACTAGAAATTTCATCAGCTTTCATAATCGCTTTTGAAAATGTCCATATCTTTATTGGTTGCGGTACAATAGCCAAATACCGTTATTCTAGGTGGGTATCGGTTGCCAACCCTGCTAAAAAAACAAAATATCACAGGTTAAAGTTTTTCCTTAATGCCATATCACACTTGTAAATGTGTTACGTTATTAACGCCTAAAAAACACGTTTAATAATATTTTGTATTATTTTCTATAACCACGCCATTAAAAGGGGCGGGCCGAAAAAAATAGCATTTCCTAATAATCTGGTCCACATACAGGTCAATGAACTTCATATGACATAAAAATATATCATTTGTTAAACAAATATACAAAAAAAAAATTGTAAAAAAGAGCGTTACCCCCTCCCCCCCCCCCCGTGGATCCGCGCCTGTCGAAAGGTAATAGTTTATTCTTTCTAAAACCGTCGAGAAATTCAAAAACGGTTAATATTCTAAAAAGTACGAAAAACCGATTTTTTACCCGTAACTCAAGATTTTGGAGGTGTTTCGCAAATTACAAGGACAGAATCTTGTTTTACTCGACAACACCTACTAGGAAAAAAAAGTATCGCATCCCAGGTATTTCTGTTTCATTCTTTTTTGGAACACTGTGTTATCAATCGATTTGGCTAAAGTTTTAAACTTAGCCATTTACTCCACATTTAAAATAATATATTTTGAGTAGGTTTATTCTAGCTCGAGGTCATTATTTCCTTTAGTAATTAAAACTATTATAGTCTCATAGAATTATTTTCAAGAACATTATTTTTCTGTTTTAAATTTATTTATGTTTGTAATTTTTGCAAGACTTAAACGACACGTGTTTCGGAATTTGTCAGATTCCATTGTCAAGACTATTTAGCAAACATAAAAACCCTATACTGCAAGTAGCATAGAGAATTTAGGAGACACGTGCTTCGGAATTTGTCAGATTCCATAGCTAATGTTCAAACAAAAATACTTATCTAACCTCATTGAGAATTAGAAGAAGAAAATTATGCATTCTCTCATTCATTCATTAACCATTTACTCCACATTTAAAATAATATATTTTGAGTAGGTTTATTCTAGCTCGAGGTCATTATTTCCTTTAGTAATTAAAACTATGATATTCTCATAGAATAATTTTCAAGAACATTATTTTTCTGTTTTAAATTTATTTATGTTTGTAATTTTTGCAAGACTTAGGCGATCCCTGTTTCGGAATTTGTCAGATTCCATTGTCAAGACTATTTAGCAAACATAAAAACCCTATACTGCAAGTAGCATAGAGAATTTAGGAGACACGTTCTTCGGAATTTGTCAGATTCCATAGGTAATGTTCAAACAAAAATACTAATCTAACCTCATTGAGAATTAGAAGAAGAAAATTATGCATTCTCTTAGATCACGACTGTCAAACAACCAAAAAAAACTTAACAATAGCTCATATAGAAATTCTACTGTTACATTCTATAATAGAATGTATTGTATGATATATTTTTTATTTTTTTTTTAATTTTTTATTGATATTTTTTGAACTACAATTAATCTTTTTAGAATTACAATTAGAATTTTAATAGGAATCATTGAATTACAATAGAGTTTTTACGAATTACATTTGATTCTTTACGAATTACAATTGATCTTTTACTAATGTCAATTGGAATTTTTTTATAACAATTGATGTTTTTCGAATAACAATACATCATTTACGAACTACAATTGATTGTTTACGAATTATAATTGATCTTTTACGAATTGCAATTAAAATCTTCGAATTACAAATGGAGTATTCGAATTTCAAGTAGATTCTTCGAATTACAAATTAAATCAGCGAATTACAAATGGTCACATGTAAATGGAGTAGTAGGGATGTTATAAAGGCTGTCTTGACCGACACGCGTTTGTATTTGTTTTTTTCTTTATAAACTTGGGTAAGTTCTTTTTTAATTCTATTATTTTTGCTCGTGATCATTGTTTACTATACATGGTAAACAATATGAAGAATATTTAACTATGAAATGTTCATCGGGTTTTTTTTTTGCGAAAACACTCAGACAATTCAGTTAGTAACTGTATGTATTTTTTAAATTAAACAAAATTGAAAACTACATATTTGAAATGAAATACAACAATTGGAAACATAAAAGCTGACAAGAAATTCCGGAAGTCTATGTTTTTTTTTTAATACGTATGCATTGCTGACTTGCACGTAGGTTACATCGAACACGTACTCCTTCGTTGATATCTAGTAAATTTTGTGTGAAAACAATTTTTGAGTGTATGCACTACATTTTTAGTTAATTTCATTAACTTACTTTTAAAAAGTTAAGAAGAGACACACAAAAAAATAGGTCTTTTAACGATTATACTTTTCTATGCTTTGCACGTTTTAACAAACAAATTCTTGAAATTTATAGTTCAATACATGGTTTGTTTTATAACTTAAAAATATTTTTAGTTTAGAATATTACTTTTTACATATATGTATGTAATTAAAAATTATAATTTATTATAATTTACATAATTATTTCTACACCATTTACAGATGCAATTCGTAGACTAAGAAAAAAAATCTCAAATCAAGCAAAAATAATCTCAGATTGAAACTAAAACAGTGACAGTCAAGTTTAATTTAAAATTGACCATTATAATAAATAATTTTCTTTATATCCTAATTTTTAATAAAACAATTAGAAATGTTATATACAGCTGCGGTCAAAAAAATAGCACCAGGATAAAACAAAATTTTCTTCGTTGTTTTTATTTAACAATTTCAACTTATGCTACTGAAAACGTGTGATAAGATACTTACAAGAGTGTGCAACAATAGCCCTGTTTTCGCATAACCGTATATGTATATGTTAACATTAACCGTTTAACCGAAAACGCATCCACGTTTAACAAAATGTACTTGGCATCACTGTGGTTGGTGTCAAAATTTATTAAGGCAAACAAGAAAAAATAGGTGTATGTCTTTGCTATAACAAGAAAAAAAGGATTGTGTCTATGCTATTTCATTAAAAATGTGAAATTGGCTTTACTTTTTATCCACGCTTGAAATTAACGCCGATAATTATGCACGCTAAAAATAAGCGTGGATAATGTAAAATTTGTATGGGTAAGCGTATATACGGTTATGCGAAAACAGGGCTAATATTACATAAGAAAAGGCTAATTTGGTTTTTTATTTTATTAAAAATTTTCAGAGTTTTTAAAAAAACTTCAAAAAGACTCAGTCAAAAAAATAGCACCACAGTACTTTTTGCATTAAAATTAAATTCTTAAATTTGAAAAACGAATAGATTATGAATTCAGTATTGTTTTTATATCTTTAAATATTAAAAAGAAATGTTTGTCGAGTGCTCATTGTTGACAATTACCTCTGTACAACGTTTTTGTACCAAATTCCCGAGATTTTTGGATCTTTAATTCAAAATTGAGTTCCAGATTTGCTGAACAGCCACCCAAAGAGCTTCATTACAAGTTGGTTGTATTCGAGACACTCCCTTCTCTATATCTGTCCATTCACTATCGATTTGGTCTAGATCTGGGGACTGACCAGGCCATTCCATCACATTTACTTCATTGTCCAGACCCAATTTTTCGCCAATTTCCCGTCATGCTTTGAGTAATTGACGTGCTAAAAGACCTAAATTAGTGGCATTTGCTCAGAAACTTATAGTAAGTAACATTACTTTCTGGAGGATATAAACGATAAGTGTATATCCACGGTTGATCTAGTCCAATATGTGAGCCATGGTCCAATATATGAACCCCACTCCGCAGTAGGAAAATATCCCCCACACCACAAGCACCATTTTATGTTATTTTTATTCCGAATTTTGAATTGAATTCCGCGTTATAGGGTCTTCTGACATAGGTATGTGATCCCATGTCTCCAAATAAAACAACAATGGATTCATTTGTCCATAGAACATTGATCCACTTTTAAGCTGGTCATTCTGAGTTACTGTTAGCAAACTTCAAACGACTTGCAGTATGCTTAAGTGAGAGAAGGCACACTTTTCCGAATCTACAAGCGTAAATGTTGTTGTTTTGTAATCTTTTACGAACATTTTCGCCATTTGCTGTCCTTTTTTAGCTCTGGAGCTGCCGTAAATGGGGCTTTCTTCCATTGTCTTTACAAATACCTAACCACTTATGGTGACAAACATCGCTTGTGACTAAGTTTTTCAAGCTCTAAAGTTAATTTTGTTAAATTTCCAATCATTTTATAGCGCATCCAACCAATTTTCCTATTTCAGAATATGGTTTATGTTCAGAAATCATATTTTTTACAACAGCGCGTTTTTGAGGAGTGTAATGCCTTCCACGTCATATTTTTATGAAAATAAATATAAAATTTTGTAATGAATTAAATTTTTTTATAAATAAAAACTACCTTTCTTTAATATTTAACACTTTTATTTTAATAATTAAAACAATATTATTTTTTTTAAAGAAATTTTTTCATTCGGTGCTATTTTATTGACTGCATTGATTCAGAGTTTTTTTAAAATATCGATTATTAAAAAAGAACCGTCCACAATTTTTGGAAAAAGTAAAAACATTTAAGGGGTTTATAATTAGTATAAGAGTATTCAATATTTACTTTTAACGAATACGCACACAATATTTTGTTTTAATTGAATGAATAGAGATTTTGTCATTAATGTAATTTTTTGACCGGCACTGTATGTACCCGAGTAAAAATAAACATACAGTTGTGTTCAAAATAATAGGAGAAAAATAGGAGTGCGTATCGAACATTAAAATTCATAAA
This sequence comes from Pegoplata infirma, assembly GCA_963921195.1. Lineage (NCBI taxonomy): Eukaryota > Metazoa > Arthropoda > Insecta > Diptera > Anthomyiidae > Pegoplata > Pegoplata infirma. The sequence goes on from OY992539.1 coordinate 137,616,929, forward strand.
GGCGTACCTTTGAAACGAAAACGAATATTTTCAGTAGATAAAAAGTACATCGTAGAAAATGTCGCAAGCTTTAATTTAAAATTAATCCCATCCAGATTGGGTAAAAATACATGGGTCGAACTGCAAAATGAAATTTTTGGAATACATTTTTTTGGATTTTTTTAAAAAATACTTACGAGTCAATTTATTTCAAATACACAATTTTGGATTTTTAGCATTAGCCTTATAGTTAATTTTCAGTAATCAAATATTTTTTCTACCTACCAGGAAAAAAATCCAAGACCTTCCCGCATTGTAAAAAAAAACACGTATTTTTGGACATCCAGTTTTTTGTAAAAAAAGTAAATATTAATTTCCCAATATAGCTGGAATTAATTTAAATTAAAGTTTAAGCAATTTGCTACAACGCACTTTTTATTTGCTTAAAATACTCGTTTTATTTTCGAAGATATACCTTTCTGAATTTTTACGAGGATACTCCTATTTTTCTGAACACAGGTGTACATATCGTCACCTTAAATGCAAAACAACGTAACAACCAAAAAATCAAAATCGAGTTTTTGATTGATTATGATGCATTTGACTAAACTACATGTCTCTGGAAAATTTTGGAAGTCTAAGTTCAAAAATTGCGAATTTATTAACAATAAACAAAAAAACGTATCAGCAAGTGCATGCATTTCATAAACCAAAACAACGTAACAGCAGTGTTACACACACAATTTATATGTAAACGGGCAAATATTAATATATTTCAATATATTTTTATATGTATATTGAAATCGCATAAATATTTAAGACATTCACCATACAAATTGAATAAATATTTCTGGTAAAAATTTACATAAAATTTTCAAAAAAAATTTATCTTTTAAAATTTTCCAAAATTGTAAATTTTTTTTTATTTGTCGTTTTTTAACCAAATATTTTTTTAATTTAATAGGTCCATTCGATTACGTTACGACAATCTACTCTTTTTTACTATTTTTACTACAGCTGGAAATTTTTAATACAAAAAGTAAACAAAATTTTCCAGTTGTAGTAAAAATAGTTTGAATTTTTGGTAATCGAATTGACATAATGTTTGGCCTTGTTAAAAAAGAACGTAGCTTCTATTTAAAATTAGTTTTGAGAAATAGAATTTTAAAATGTCGTTTTTGCAACAATAATTCCGTGGGGCATTTTTTTTGTAAATGAAAATAGCTAGATCCGAAGGTTTTGCGAATCCTGTTTCAAATTCTGTGTAATTTACCAGTGCAATTGGAAAGTTTTTCTTAAGAATACACAGAGTTTTTTTTTTTAAATGTATCGTTTCTTCCTAAAACTTTTCCTATACCAAAACCAATTTCAAGAACTTAAAAAAAATGTTAAAACTTCAAAATTTTCTTTCCAAAAACAACCCTTTGATTCTGAGGTAAAACTTTAAGTTAACCAAAAAAATCATAAGGAGCCCGTTTTCTTATAAAGAAATCTTTGGGTTCTAAATAATTTTTTTTTAACCAAGTGAGATCAAAAACTTTATTTTTTTTCGATCTTTACTACAGCAAAATTCTTTACATATGTTGATAAACCCTTACCTTTTATAAGAACTCTTAAGTATTTTATAGAATCTGAAAGTTTTTATATAAAAAATGTTAAGTATAAAGTTTTTTTTTTTAAATTGTTGAAGATCTTGAAGTTTTTTTTTTTGAAAGATGTAAAGCAAATACTTAAGTTTTGTTTTTGAAGATATTGACGATATTATACCATATTCGCATTCATTTAAACTAGTTTACTTATTCGTTTTCTCCATACGTAAACGTCAAATTTAAACGGCGTTTTATTTTGACAGATAAATTGTATAGGAAAAACGAAAAATGTATCTAGTTTTAATGAATGCGAATATGGTATTAAATCAGTTTAAAATCTTTAAAACCCAAAAACGAATGAAAAAAATCAAAAATTTTGAAATCATGTATGTTAAAATTTTTGTTGGCTTGAAAAAAAAAATTTGGCTTGAAAAAAAAATTTGCATCGACTCCTAGGCAATTGTTTTGGCAATAAAGTGGCGGTAAGGGTAAAAAAGCACCAACGATTGCCTCGGGGTCGCTTATAGAGAAGTTCAATGGAAGATTGACCCTCATTAATTTTTAGAATCCAACATTTTTCCTAACAGTTCTATTCCTTCTCGTTATTCCTGAAGGGAGCATCCATACAAAATGAAATTTTTATAAAATTAACTCTCATCTCTCTAACTGTCCCAAGGATGCTCTGAACTACACTGAAAAAAATTTCATGAATTTTCATAAAATTTTGTTAAATTTAACTAAAAAATGTGTAATTTTCCTAACTATAAGGAAAATAAAGGCGGCAGCCAAAATAAGGCCAATTTTGGATGGTGCTGGCGGACGCAATATTTACACCTCGGATTTATTTTTGATTTAAACTCATCTACACGATCTTTCAAAGTAGTAAAAATAATCAACATGTTCTGAACGAACTTTTTATCGAGAGTCAAAAGAGTGTTGGTACTTTGTACAATTTTTTTTTTTTTTAATTTCTAACTTTAAAATAATGTATTTTCGGACTAAAACAAGATATCGGTTTGTTATTTTTTTTTTTTTTAAATCAAAAATCTATATAGTTTTCAAATGAAATTAGTTTAAAAGAAATTGGATTAAATGCGGATTTTCTATTAGCAAAAAACTGGAGCCGGATCGGTAAAATAAGAGATAAACACACCCACTAAAGAGATTTTTTAGGCCGCTACTAGCACATTGTCCGCATATATTTTTTTAAGAAATATGATGATAACAAACAAAAAAATGGAAATTGTTTTAAGTGTTCGTATACAAAAGATGCCCTACTTTGGGGGGTTCTGCTGCCTCCCCCGTTCAACCGCTCCAAACTTAAGCTCGAAAATACGTTAGCTATAACCACTAAAAATTTCATGGCTCTCGGTCCAGTACTTACTGAATGGCTGAAATATTTCCAAAAAATTAGCAATTTATTCAACTTTGTGATGTTACGTCGTTTTGTTTTACAAAACACGATTCCACGAAAAACGTAACCCACATATCTCAAAAAATATTTACAAAAACGAGATTTTTATTTCAGAAAAGGATTTATCGCTGTATTTTAAGCTAACACTTCACAAAAGTCGTTTATATTGCAAATATATTTCATTTAATAACGTTTTTTGCTTCTCCTGTAAAATTGCAAAAAGTGTTGTTACGTTGTTTTGCATTTGTGGTGACGATATATAACTTGATAGGGAATTCACATGGGTGTCCTATTTGTTGTATTGTCCTTTCTAAAAACAGGGTTGGTAAAACTTTAAATTAATTATATGACACGTACAAATATATTTTTCCAAAAAAAAATAAATTTCGCGGAATTTTTTTTTCTTAAAAAAATGTTTTTTATAATTTTTTTCACAATTTTTTTTTTTCAAATAAAGATTTTTGCAATAATCTTTGGTACCCTCCACTTGCTAATAGGGGGTTTAAAATATAAGTTTGTCATTCCGTTTGTAACTCATCGAAATATTGGCCTGGGATCTCGTAAAGAATATATATTATTGATAAGTGATTGATTCTAAGACATTCTACCGATGTCCGTCTGTCTATTAAAATGGCCATTACGGCCAAAATATATTGATATGACTGAAACTTAACATAATTATTTTACGATATCGACTCAGCGGCTGAAAAGTTATGAACGAAAATGTAAGGACACCTCGAAAATGTTAACCAATTGGTACATTCAACATAACCTAAAAATATAAAACGCTATAATCTGATGTATGTGAAAAAAACTTAAACACCAAATGGTATTTAAACAATTACGAACATATTTTTTTTACAAAAAAAAGAAAAAAATCGCGGATTTTTTCACCATTTTTCAAAATTGTTTATTTTTTTCAGAAGTATTTTCTTTTTTAAATAAAGTTTTTTGCAATAATCTTTTTTTACATTGTAGAGGGTATCAATACATTCGGCAAGGTCGAATTTATCTTTTTTTACTTGTTAAACTTTATCTTAACACTTTACTTTTTACATAACTTTTGTTAGTGGTTTTATTTAATACCCTATTCACACGTACAGTTTTAAATCGTTTTTAGCAGCAATATTTTTAGCACTTTCTTTATTCTATTACAGTATATTGACAGCAAATGCTAAAAATAATTGCTAAAAACGGTTTAAAACTGTAAGTGTGAATAGGGTATAAATTACTTATTGTTTTTTTAAGTATTTCTTTAGATTATTTTTATACCTCCAACTACAGTATGGGGGTATACTCACTTTGACATTCCGTGTGTAATGCATCAAAATATCGGTCTAGGACCCCATAAAGTATATATATTTATGATCAGTGATCGATTCTAAGACATTCTAGCGATGTCCGTCCGTCCGTCCGTCTGTCCGTCCGTCCGTCCGTCTGTCCGTCTGTAGTTAACACGATGCAGTCCAAAATAAAAGAGCTAGACTCCCGACATTTGGCACGAATATGTCTTATGTTCATAGGCAGGTTAAGTTCGTAAATGAGCAAAATCGGACCTGGGGGAAAAAAGTTCCCCCTTGAAGAACTAAACCAACCTCTGCAAAATACCATATTTTCACATGATTTTTGTGTTTTTGTTTAACAAATGCAACATTTTCATGCCACAAAAAGTTCAAAGTCCTGCATTTGGTCCTAGAGAATTAGAAAATTACGTTTTTTCGGCCCGCCCCCCTTTTATGGGCGTGGAATAAAACATTTTTTTAAAATACTGATAATCTTGTATTTCTTTAGTGCAAAAATCATAAGAATGAATTTTTAAACACAAATTCGAGGGAAAATTTGCCCCCCTCAATTACTACAAGCGACCCCCTGACCCCCCCCCCCCAAAAAAAATAAAACGCCCTGCATTTTATTTTTTTTTTATTTTTTTGCATGTTGGAGGGTATACAAGATTCGGCCCAGCCGAATTTAACACTCTTACTTTTTTTTTTTACTAATGTTACACCACGAAACTTTTTATAATATAATTGATTATTTTTGAAGCGGCATTGTTAAAATTGTTTAAAGCTAATTTTTAAAATGTTTATAATCAAAATGATGATTTTCAACATGGCGGTACTATTAAATTTAAACTAGGCCTTGAATACTTAATTCAAAAACGCAAAATTATAAAATTAAAACCGAAACATATAAAATTTTATAAAGCTCAGCTTCATAATTAATAGTTTTTAAAAATGAGTATGAAAGTTTTGACTTGACTACGATTTTTTCCCTCATTGTAGAAATTTTTCAAAAATTGTCATGTTGCGGTAAAGAGAAAGTCCCTGCCAAAATTAATTGGCATTCTTCAGGGTTCTCTGAAATATCTGTCTAAATGTTCAAGACACTGTGGTTGGGAGTAAATCCAAGTAAAACAGAGCTTGTTTACAACAAAAAAAAATTGCTTTTGATCCTAGTATCTTGCAGTATTTCTAGATAGGAAGTTGAATTTCAGGCGTAATGTTGAGGAACGAGTGAGAAAAGCAACGATTGCTTTAAATAACTGTAAAAGAACCATTGGAAAACGATCGAGCTTTAGCCCTAAAGTCGTTCATTGGATTTATACAGCAGTGATGCTTTTGCTGTATGTCATTGTCTGGTGGACAATGACAGAGACAAAAATTAACTGCTTTAGAGACAAAAATTAACTTTTTTTCGAATTAATAGCAGACTGCAATGTAGGAGCAGCGATTGTGACCATATCGCGATCTTTAAGAAATTTAAAAAGCTGAGCATTATAATTGCAAAAATTAGTAATATTTACAAAATACAATTATTATAATATTTTTTATTTTTTTACTTTCAGCCTGGCTTAGATGATGTTGTTAAAAAATGTCGCAATGTTAATTTATTCTTTTCGACTGATATTGAGACTGCCATAAAAGAAGCTGATTTAATTTTCATATCCGTTAATACACCCACAAAAACATTTGGCAATGGAAAGGGTAAATATATCTGAAACAAATTTATCCCAGTTTTTTTTTTTAATTAATATTTTTTTTCCAGGACGAGCAGCTGATTTGAAATATGTTGAAAGTGCTGCACGTATGATTGCCGAAATTGCCCAATCCAATAAAATCGTAGTTGAAAAAAGTACTGTACCCGTTAGAGCTGCCGAAAGTATTATGCACATATTACATGCTAATCAAAAACCTGGCATACGTTATGATATACTCTCAAATCCTGAATTCTTAGCTGAAGGTACTGCCATTGAAGATCTTTTACATGCTGATCGTGTACTTATTGGTGGTGAGGAAACCGCAGACGGTCATAAGGCGGTAGAAAAATTATCATGGATTTATGAACATTGGATTCCCAAAGAAAATATCTTAACAACTAATACTTGGAGTTCAGAACTATCAAAATTAGCTGCTAATGCATTTTTGGCACAAAGAATTTCTAGTATTAATTCTCTATCGGCTGTATGCGAAGCCACGGGAGCTGACGTCTCTGAGGTAGCAAGAGCTATTGGTTTAGATTCTCGTATTGGTCCAAAGTTTTTACAAGCTTCTGTTGGTTTCGGTGGCAGTTGTTTCCAAAAAGACATTCTAAATTTGGTGTATATATGTGAAGGTCTCAATTTACCAGAAGTGGCTGCTTATTGGCAACAGGTTATCGATATGAATGAATATCAAAAAAATCGATTTTCACAAAAAATCATTGAATGTCTTTTCAATACGGTTTCAAATAAACATATTTCCATTCTGGGTTTTGCTTTTAAGAAAAATACGGGAGATACTCGTGAGACACCAGCTATTGCCGTTTGTAAAACTCTTTTAGAAGAAGGTGCTAAATTAGATATATATGATCCGAAAGTTGAACCAGAACAAATAATAGACGATCTAACACATCCAAGTGTTACGGAATCTCCAGAAAGTGTTAAACAAGCTGTTCAAATTCACAGTGATCCTTATAGTGCTGTTAGAGGAACTCATGCGATTATTTTATGTACAGAATGGGATGAATTTGTGGTAAGTTGGAATGAAAAATTTAAAATGTCTATTTAAAAAAGAAAATAGGGCGGGTTGATTTGAACATGGAAATTTTTAATTGGCATTGAATTTTCATTGGCATAAGTTGGAACTAATGCCAATGCCAAAAAAAAAGCGTTAGCATTTATTGTCAATGAAATTTTTTGGCATTGCTTGTACTAATGCCAATGAAAGAGCACAAATGCCTAAAAAAGTATTTACAATTGATAAAAAAAGCATTTGTTTACAATAAATATTATTTTTTTTAAACTTAAAATGGCGATATCTCGAAAACTAAGCCAGATAAAGCAAATTGGATGGCAGTTTTGGTTATTAAAATCACCATAATTTCGCCCGTCCTCTTCACATGTGTGGACCCCAATAGGTCCTAACATTGAATCCAAAAAATTTGGCATTCCCGAAAATTTAAAAATGCTTATATATCGGTAAATATTGCCGATACAATAAAAAGTCCGAAAGCATTTTTGTAGCTCTTGGTTTCTAGAACTCGTCCGCCAAATACTCAAAAGCCCTCAGAGTAATAGTTTTTAGTCATTCAATTTCTAAAATTCTCAAGACCCTTTTGGGCCCCTAAATTGCAGTACCTGGAAAACTAAGCAAGACAACGCTTAATAAACAGACCAATTTTTTGAGTCTATGGCGAACCTTTAGGGACCTAGGGGAATTTAACTTTTTTAATTGATTTTTCTACAAAAAAAAAGCTTTTTATTAAAATTTTCTCCCTTTTATCTTTCAGACTCTTGATTATCAACGCATTTATCAATCAATGATGAAACCAGCCTACATTTTTGATGGTCGTAAAATCTTAGATCATGAACGTTTACAACAAATTGGTTTTCATGTTCAAACTATTGGCAAAAAATATTTACGTACTGGTCTTATGCGTTCCTGGGGTAGTGTGCCACAATTGTAGGGCAAGAGCAAAACGGTAAAACTAAATACTAATTTTACAAAAAGAAACAATTGTCTTCACAGTACCAAAAGATGAAGAATGTCTTTAATGAATTATCCCAATCATGTATTTTTTGTTGTTGTCTATTTCCTATTTCTTCACACAATTTTTACTTAAGATTTTGCACAGTATTTCAAAGATAAACAAATAAAACAATTTATATAAATGTATATAAGAATGTCTTTTCTACACTTTAATGATTATTATAAAGTTTTTTTTAATACAATTCCAAACAAGCGGCAATATTTTAATTATTAAAACAAAACAAAAAAATATACCAGAAAAATATTTAAAATATTTTTTTAATTATCTTAGACTTTATATACAATTCATAATTAAAATAAAACTTAAGTGCATAATTCAAATTTTATCTTCAGAAACAAAAAAAAAATAAAAATTATATGTATTAAACATTTATTTGAAATTACTTAGAATTCCTTTATGCATGTATACATAATGAATATGTAGTAAAAAAAAAAAAAAGAAAACAATAATAAAGTATTAGTTTAACTAAAAATAAGCGAAATGAAAGTATATATAATAACAAAATGCTGTGTTTTTTTATTTTAAAATGGTTTTCTTTTCAATATGGTACGATACCACAAAAATCCGGTGGCTAGCGATAAACAATACCATGTAATTAAATAGGACATATGATCATTATGTAAAGCAACACGAGTTTGACCACCTATCGGACCTCCTGGTACCGATGATGAATATATGGCATCTAGGAAAACCGGTTGGGCTCCAGTTAAAGAACACATTTTTGGTAGATCTCTGTAAAAAATGTAAAAAATAGTGGTCATAAATTGTGAAATCTTTTAATGGAATGAAAGAATTATATAAAAAAATATTTTTTATCTGAATTTCAGGATATAACCACCATGACGTTAAAAAATATGAAAAAAATCTTACACATAGGCCTTCTTGAAGGCCAGTCAACGATATGTATGTTTAGCATTTTTTGTATATGGGGCATTCCAGGCCAAATCACTCACTTTTAGACCCGACCCCTCTAGATTTATTTTATTTTTGGATATGTTTTAGTACTTATTATTATTTATTTAGTACTTATTATTCCAAGATGGTGTTGAGTAATCAATTTTTCAAAATAGCGATTTTCTCAAAAAAAATATTTATCAATTAATATATCAATTAAAATATCAATTAAAAAATTTAAATTTTTAATTAATTTTGACCATGGTCTACTAGTAGAAAATTTCAATGAATTTCAAAAATCGGATTGTATTGCTTAGTCAGTCAAGTGGTCTGCCACACGTTAGATGCCTGGGGAAGATGTAATAACTTGGCTGATTTTCAACCGATTTTAGTTTTTCGTACCTTATTAGAGAGACATTTTACTCCGTATTATTATTCTGTAACATACATGGGACTATTTAAATAAATGGACTAATTAATTGACGATTTCATTGGCATTATATTGAAACTAATGCCAATGAAATTTTTAGCATTGGCATTGTTTCAATCAATGCCAATGCCCGTTAAGGAATTGGTAGCATTAGTAATGCCAATTATGAAAAATTTCATTGGCATTAATAAATGCCTTAATGAAAACAAAGCATTAGCAATATTAAAAGTCGTATTTCCGTCAGCGAGTTGTGAAATTTTTTTTTTGTTAAAACTTAAAATGGCTATATCCCGAAAACTAAGCCAGATAGATCAAAATGGAGGGGATTTTTGGTTCTTAGAATCACCATAGTTTCGCCGGTCCTCTTCACATGTGTGGACCCTAAAAGGTCTAAATTTTGAATCTAAAAAATTGTCACTCCCGAAAACTTAAAAATTCACATACCTTTAGCATTATTTTGCTTATTTTTCCAGGTACTGCAATTTAGGGGCCAATAGGGTCTTGAGAATTTTAGAAACTGAATAACTAAAAAACTATTGCTCTGAGGGTTCTAGAAACCAAGAGCTACAAAAATGCTTTTGGACTTTTTGTTGTGTCACCAATATTTACCGAGATATAAGCATTTTTAAATTTTCCGGAATCCCAAATTTTTTGGATTCAAAGGGGCATGTCACAGACTCAATTTCGTTCGGATTTGAAAAAAGTGGTTTACTCGTAAAACGCAAAACGAATATTATTTTTTCGGAATGAAATCACTTTCAAAAATCAAAGTGGAATTCAATTGCATAAAAGTGGTTTCATTCCGAAAAAAAAAATTGCTTTGCGTTTTACGAGTAAACCACTTTTTCCAAATCCGAACGGAATTGAGTCTGTGACATGCCCCAAAGTTAGGACCCATTGGGGTCCACACATGTGAAGAGGACCCGCGAAAGTATGGTGATTCTAAGAACCAAAAATCCCCTCCATTTTGCTCATCTGGCTTTGTTTTCGAGATATCGCCATTTTAAGTTTTTAAAACTAAATATATATTTATTGTAAAAAAATGTTTTTTTTATCAATTGTAAATAGTTTTTTTAGGCATTTGTGCCGTTTCATTGGCATTAGTACAAACAATGCCAATGCCAAAAAATTTCATTGGCAATAAATGCTAATGTTTTTTTTTGGCATTGGCATTAGTTCCAACTAATGCCAATGAAAATTCAATGCCAATTAAAAATTCCCATGTATGTTCTGTAACCACTTGAATTTAAATGAACTTAAAATATCAAAAAAAATTGAGAAAACACAAAAAATTTCATATTTTTCCTTGTAATCCGTTTTCTAAACTTCAAGACCCATGCGGAACGCTTTACCCATGTCCGATCGTTCTTAATTTTTGTGAGACGTATTTTTACCTCGAAATTATTATATCTAGGGTAAGTTAGGGTCAGTATCTACCAATTTAATTTTTTTGGAGCACCATAAAAAATAAATCAGAGTCAAAAAATAAAAGGGGTAATTTTCAAAATTTGAAAAAAAAAAAATAGAACGAATTGCGATCACAACTCGAATGATGGCTTAAAAGTTGCGTAATTTAGAGTAGAACTTTTAGACTAAAAAAAAAAATCGAGGGTTTCGGTCTTTTTTAAAAAGTCGATTTTAATTTTTAAACTTTAAAAAATAAGTGATAATTACTTCGAATAATTTTTTAATATTTTTTTTCTAAAACTACATTTAAATACCAACAAAACGTTGTCCTGGTCAAAATTAATTGAAAATTTCAAGTTTTTAAATTTTTTAAAAAAATCGCCATTTAGAAAAATTGATTACTCAACACCATCTTGGAATAAAAGGCTGAAAATTGGTGTCCAAGTTGCATTTAACAAGTACTAAAACATATCCAAAAATAAAATAAATCTAGAGGGGTCGGGTCTAAAAGTGAGTGATTTGCCTGGAATGCCCCATATATAAAATGTTATTCTCCTAAGCCTAAAACTTACGTAGAAAAAATTTGAGACCAATCGGATTAAATTAACCGATATCGCCCGTCGATTAAAGTTTCGCATTTTTTGAAAATTTAAAAAAAATATGGCTTGCCTTGGGAATTCCCGGACTTTTTAATCTCCCAGGAAAAATGAAAAAAAAATAATTCATTTTCCGGAAATCCCAGAAAATAATATGTGTATCACAAAATGCTTTAAAATAATGCCACGCCCTTTTGAATATATTAAAACTTACATCTGCCTTTTCCTCAATAACTTTTAAACTGCTGAACCGATTTTCATGAAATTTTCACCACATATAGTACTAACCGAGGCGGGAACTATAGGCCATAAGAGAAAGCGATCGGACGAAGGGGCGTAAAATGACACGCCCCTTTTTATGATATTGAACGGTTTCTTTTCCTTTTCCTCAAAAACGCTTAAACGGCTGAAGCGATTTTCATGAAATTTTCACCACAGGTAGTGCTAACCAATGCGGGCACTATAGGCCAGCTGAACCCTACTAAGGAGTGAGATCATAAAAATGTTAACACACATTTTTGCCTACAACTTTGGTGTAAAGCTTCCAATTTTTTTTTTTCGGCAGTTTACATTTTAAAAATATGTCAGTTAATAAATTAATTTACATCATGAGTTTTAATTTGCAATTTTTTACACAATGGACGATGAAAGAAAAGTGCGTTCAAAAATAATTAAATATTTTCAACAAAACCAAACATGGACATACAAAAAAATTGCCAAAGAAACTAATGTATGCCGCCAAACAGTTTCAAAAGTGGTAAAAAGGTATCTGGAACACCTAACAATTGAAAGGAAGCCGGGAACAGGAACAACGACTGGTTATCGTAACATTGGTAAGGCATATAAAGTTAAAAGCATCCTTAAGAGAGCTCCTAACACATCTGGCAGAAAAACAGCTCGGTTAGCCCAATGCTCAGACTTTTTTGTACGTAAAGTGAAACGTAAGGCGGGACTAAAGTCCTACAAAGTTCAAAAAGTTCCCGATAGAAACGCTTTTAAAAATTTGGAGGCCAAAACCAGAGCTAGAAAATTGAAATCAAATTTTATAAAAAAATACAACTGTTGTGTAATGGACGACGAAACTTATGTCCTGGCTGATTTTGCGCAGCTCCCTGGTCAAGAATTTTATGTTTCCGATGTTCGAGGAAATGTTGCGGAAAAATTTCGGTCAAAAAAGCAAACGAAATTCCCCAAAAAATTCCTAGTATGGCAAGCCATATGTAGCTGCGGCCAAAGAAGCCAGTCATTTGTGACATCTGGCTCTATAAACAGCGAAATTTATATCAAGGAGTGTTTGCAGAAGAGACTTCTTCCGTTCTTGAGTCAGCACAATGTATCCACTTACTTTTGGCCCGATTTAGCATCTTGTCACTACAGCAAGAAAGCGCTGGCGTGGTATAATGATAATAATGTGGTTTTTGTACCAAGAGAGGCAAATCCACCAAACTGCCCGGAGCTCAGGCCAGTGGAGAGATATTGGGCTCTTGTTAAAAAAGAATTAAAGGGCACAAAAAAGGTCTCCCAGGACATGCAAGATTTCAAACGTAGATGGACCACCTGCTCTAAAAAGGTGACAGAAACTACCATAAAAGCCTTAATGGGAGGGTTTCCGGAAAAAGTGGATAACTTTGTTCGTAGTGGTTAGAGTTCCATGCGGTTTTTTTGCTATGATTTTGTATTAAATTTTATTTAATAAAAATTTGGTTTGAAGTCTTAAAATTCAGTAGTCTGTTTTTTATTTAACTTTATGTGTGTTAACATTTTTATGATCTCACTCCTTATACCACAATCACGTACAAAATACTTTAACGGATATTGTTTGTCTGTCTGTTCCTCAATCAGGGGAAAACGGCTGAACCGATTTTGATGAAATTTTCACCACAGATAGTACTAACCAAGGCGGGAACTATATGCCATAAGAGAGAGCGATCGGACAAAGGGGTGTAAAATTCCACGCCCCTTTTTATTTTATGGAACGTTGCTATGCCTTTTCCGTAATAACGCATAAACGGCAGAACCGATTTTAATATAATTTTTACCGCAGGTAGTACTGCCCGAGGTGAAAATATGAGCTCAAATTGTGGGCGATCAAACAAAATGGGCGCAAAATGCCACGCACCTTTTTATTTTATGGAACGTTGGTGTGCCTTTTCCGTATTAACGCATAAACGGCTGAACCGATTTTAAGGAAATTTTAACCACAGGTAGTACTGACCAAGGCGAAAACTATTAACCCCCAATAGTGGGCGATTAAAAAAAAAAAAAGTGGGCGTAACACGCCACGCCCCTTTGTATTAAATTGAAAGATTTTTTCTGTATTTTCGCAATCACCCAGCCAGAAATTGCCAACCGTACCAAAAAAAAAGTACTGGCAAAGCAATTTATTTTTTGTATAGCAAGCTCTTTTTAGTAAAGTACTTGGTTTCACCGAAGTAAGTACTTTGCTAGTACATTTTTACCAAACTAAAGGCATGAACGACACAGGTTCGAAGCTCATGTCAGGCTAGTCTGTTGATAAAAAAACATATAAAGAATTTTTCTAGCAAATATCAAATAATCAATTTAATGTAATTGCCTACTGATGACGTAGAAGTGGCTACAGAAACCATGGTCTAGGGTAAATCGACATTTAATTTAATCTTAAGAATACACAATTTTCTTCTTCAATCAGAAAAACACAAACAACAAATTAAATACACTTGGCTTACGCCGAAAAAATATAATAAATTAGAAATACTGACAAATGTCGCTCGTGTGAGCAATTCACTTTAACTATGCGTTACTGTAGTGTGAAGAACAAAAAATTCTCTGCTATAGTAAAGTTTGCATAAAATAAAGTAAATGAAAGATTAAGAAAATTGTTGTTGGTCTCTAGATTAAATGCATTGCTTGAGTTAGAGAAAAAGCTTTTCTGCATACGTCACACACGAAACCTACTGTGAGTTAAAAACAAACGACGTTTAGTCACTGATGTTTATACACCGAGTATAGCCTAGTGGTTATGGCTTCGGCTTACAAAACATGAGTGATTTAACGACACAGGTTCGAAGCTCATGTCAGGCTAGTCTGTTGATAAAAAAACATATAAAGAATTTTTCTAGCAAATATCAAATAATCAATTTAATGTAATTGCCTACTGATGACGTAGAAGTGGCTACAGAAACCATGGTCTAGGGTAAATCCACATTTAATTTAATCTTTAGAAGACACAATTTTCTTCTTCAATCAGAAAAACACAAACAATAAAGGCAGTTTATTTATTTGAAATATTTTTTTTTAATAATTTAATTAAATTTTAACATTTTATTTGAAAACACTTAATTATGTTATAAAGTTATGACAATGGTGCCATTATCAAATTTAGTATGAATACATTTTGATTCTACTATGTGGATACTCATTTCAATGTTATTTTTATCAAATTTGTTTAACATTTTAGAGTCCTATTTTTTCTTGATGGTAGTGGAAATTTAAAAAAAAAATCGCTACATTCAATGAAAATATTGCCTTTCAAAAATATATCATCACATTTGTATTTAGACAGCTTTCTATTAAAAATTTCAGTAACTTTATTTACATTTTCATTGTCGAGTAAACATACGTTATCTGGATCAGTGCTGTATGCTATGATTGAAATAACGAAATGAATAAATAACAATATTTTTTCAAAAATAATCAAATAACAGATTATTTAAATATTTGAAAATGAATAATATTTATTTTGATTTTATTTGAATAACGAAAAATCGAATAATTTTTTCTGATTTTTTTTATTCATACAAACAAAATATAATTTTTCAAAATAATCAACAAAAATTTGTGATTTTTTTTGGTTATTCACAAAAATTCAAATAAATAACGTATTATTCAAACAACAAAAAATAAATATTCTTGAAAATTTTGTGTTTGAAAAAAAATCTATTTCATTTATTTTGTACAGAGAAACACAAAATTATTCTTACAACACAGTTTTGTTTTGATGTCAGGTTCTTAAAAATTGTAATTTAATAAAGTCCATTGAAATTCAGAAAAGTTAAGTTGTAATTTAGGAAATTCCAAGTGCAGATATAAAAACTTTTATTTTTTTAACAAAAGTATAAAAATCTGAAAAAAGGTGATTTTTAGAGGTTGGTTTAAAAGGACTATACTCACTTTGTCATTCCGTGTGTAATGAATCGAAATATCCATCTAAGAGACTATACAATATATGTTATTGATTAGAGATAGATTGTAACACATTCTACAGATGTCCGTCCGTTTGTTTGTGGAAGACATGATGCAGTCCCAACTAAAAGAGCTAGACTGCGGAAATTTGTCAGAAATATGTCTTATGGTCTGAGGCTGGTTATGTACGAAAATGGGCCAAATCGGATCATATTTCAACATCTGAACAAATGCAAAATTAAATAAAATATTTCTATGTCAGAAGAAGTTCTTGCGAAATGGAATGATATCTGATAATTATTATATACAAATTTTTTTCTTAATTCACTTATATGGAGTTCACACTAGCGACTTTAAACAAGTTGTTTAACAAAACACCAGTAACAGAATAAAAACGTAATGGATACAGAACAAAGACTTTTTTAAACATCTCACTTTTAAACACTTCAAAACAGCAATGTGAACGCCGTATTACATATAAAAAAACAAAGTTTTGGGTGACGATATCTTTAATCTAAAGACCCTTACGAAATTTTAAAACCCGGTTTTCAAATAGTTCGAACATCAGCGTTTTTTTAAATTGACAAAAAACCGAATGAACCCGTTTTTTCGGTTTTTTGCAAAATAAGGCAAAAAATATTTATTACGGCCAATATAAAGCAGAGATTTGTCGGTGTTTCGAAAAAATTGGTACTTTATATCACCATTTCCAATATTACTTCAGAAAATACAATTTGTATTTAAGAAATTTGCAATAATATTTCAGAAATTTTTAAATACGTTTTAGAAATGTTCAATTTTATTTATATGTATATCAAAAATTTTCATTTATGTTTCGGAAATTCATTTACGTTTCAAAAATTACCAATTGTATTTTAGAGGTTTTCATTTCTACAAATTGTAATGCAAATGAAAATTTCTGATATAAAAATGAAAATTTCTTAAAAGCGTTTAGAGAATTTGGAATATCAATGAAAAATTTTGAAAACAAAAGGAATTTTTGAAAAGCATAGAAATTTTTGAAATACAAAAGAAAAATTTAAAAAACCAATGGAAATTTTGAAATACAAACCGAAATTTTTTAAATACAATTTAAATTTTATAAAAAGCATTTAAAAAATGTTCAAACTTCAATTGAATATTTTTTACTGCAAACATTTTTTATTAAAAAAAAAAAAAATAACTAGCAAACATTAAAAAATTACTTAAAATAAAATTTTGATAGTCGACAAAAATGTTCATTAAAAATTTTTGCTTATTTTTTTTTATATGTAAAGATTTGCCACATCCAGAAATGATTTGCACTCAAATTTATGGATTCAGCCAAGGCGAAATTATTTTTTTTACTTGGTATTCATTCATTTGGGATTTTTTTAACACCTTTACACTAAAAAAATCGAGTTTAACTGCTTTTAAAGGTTGATTTATAAAAACCGGGGTTCGACAGTAAACCAACCGGTCTAACCGGTTTTCAAATAGTTAAGATTTTAAAAATTCGGAAGTTGCAAGCCACATAAAACCGGTTTAAACCGGTTTCGAAAAACCGGTCTAATCACCCTAGTAAATATACATCCTTTCAGGGCTGTCTATTGTTTTAAAAAAATATCGAAAAGTTTATTCAAGTAGTGTATTTTCAATAGCAAAACGTTTTAACAGTATTTTTTAAACTTTAAAAATCAATTTGCGAAAAAATTAAAAAAATATTCTAATTAATAGCCTTGTTTTTTGCATTAAATCAATATTGGAATAACTTTATTTTACTTTAAAAAGGTTCAAATCTGGCCAAACAATTTTTTTTTTAATTTTTTTCTGAATCTACATCGTATTATCAATAATAAAATAAAAACATAATTAAGCTAAGGTAAAAATTTGAAGTATAAAAACTAAATTTAGTTAAATCCTAGGATTAAATTGGATTTATTTATAACATTTTACATTATGGACACCGCTTAGTTTCTTACCTGTTTATATGTATTTACTAATTGTATGTAGATTTAGAAAAAAAAATATTAAAAAAAATTCTGGACTTGATTTGACACATTTTTACAATAAATAAAGTAAATCCCAATCTTAATCCGGTCTAAAAAAAAAACAAGCCTAATGTTTTAGTAAAGAAAACATTTAATAACAAGCTAACAATAAAACAATAGTGGTTTGTAAGAATAATTGTGTGTTTTACTGTATAATAAAATGCAAAATAAATAAAAACAAAATTATTTTTCAAACACAAAATTTTCAAGAATATTTCTTTTTTTTGTTTAAATAATACGTTATTCATTTGAATTTTTGTGAATAACCAAAAAAAATCACAAATTTTTGTTGATTATTTTGAAAAAATCTATTTTGTTTGTTTGAATAAGCAATCAGAAAAAATTATTTGATTTTTTTGGAAAGAAATATTATTTCATTTTTATGAATTTGAATAAAATAAAATTTTATTTTATTCAAACCAAAATAAATAAAATAACAAAACATTTTATTTTTTGATAGCCAACTAAAATATCAAAGTATTTTATTTATTTCCAAAAAATCCAAATAAAAAAAATCAATAATACAGCTATGAATCTGGATGAATTGGTTTTATTTTAAAACCATTAATGTTTACGAAAGAAAATACAACTCTCGATTCCGAGCTTTCTTTTATATTCCTAGAGTATTTGGAACTTCTATTAAGAGGATGTAGCAATAAATTCGCGAATTTCTTAATTTTTTGACGTTTTTGCGAAATTAGCCCCCAATTTGGCCTTTGATAAAAAAAACTTGCTTTTACAATCATGTTGAATTTTATCATCATGTTGTATATGGCAGCACCATTTTTCGAGATAATTTAAGGGTCCATCTTTAAGTAAATAATGTGGGAACCTTACAGAATTAACTGACCAAAAATTATTTTTTTTTTAGACAAATTTTTCGTCAGTTATTTTTTTAAGGTTACCACATTATATAGTTAAAGATGGACCCTTAAGTCATCTTGTAAAATGATTCTGCCATAAAATTTTTTTTTTCGCGATTTTTAACATGATGGTCTATATCACATAGATGTTTTTTGTTCACTATTCGTAGTGTTAGGGATGCCTTTATGATCCACTTAAAGCAAGTTTTTTTATCAAATACCAATTTAGAGGTTAATTTCGAGAGAACCTTGAAAAATGAAGAAATTTGCGAATTTAAGGGCTTAAGATGAAAAGCTTTAAACCAAATTTTACAATTTTTTTGTTAAAAAAACAGGCTGGAAATAAGATAATCTTTAATGACATATTGCAAGAAAACTGTACCATACATCAAAAAACGGAGTACGCCATTGGACTCAACATGTCTCAAATAAATGGAAATGTTGGTCATACCTCTTATTTTCTAAAATAGTGGTCACTTTTGTCATGCTGTGTTAATATATAATTTATTTAAAATGAAAAAATTAAAAAAAGACTTCTCATGTACAAATTATTAAATAAAAAAATAATTTTATTCACAATTTTGAATTTTGTAATGGAATATTTTAGTTAAAAAGCTATTTACAAAAAATCTCGGATAATACTTTTCAAAGTACAGGGAAAGCGCTTTTAAAAGTACTTTGCCACTACTAAATGGTGTTATCATTTAGCATCTTAGCAAGTACTAAAAACCCAAAAAAAGGTACTTTGCCAGTATTAATACTACCTTATTAGGTACTTTGCCAGATCTGGCCCGTATGTATTTTTCTGCCTGGGCAGGCTTAAACGGCTGAACCGATTTTCATTAAAATGTCACCGCAGATAGTATTAACCGAGGCGAAAACTATGAGCCCCCTATAGTGGCTCATAGTTTCCGCGATCGAAAAATGGGGCGTCAAATTCAGCGCCCCTTTGTATTGCATTTATATTTATTTCTGCCCGTTTTGGTAATCACGCATGAATGGCTGAACCGATTTTATTGAAAGTTTTACCACAGATAGTGCTGATCGAGGCAGAAACTATGAGCCACAATAGAGCGCTTTTGGACAAAGGGGCGGAAAATGACACGCCATTTGTATTTTAATGAACGTTATTTCTGCATTTTCCGCATTCACGCTTAAACAGCTGAACCCATTGTCAGCACCCGAGTAAAAAAGATTATATATGTTTATATTTAATTATATAAAGACATCATATATATTCATATAGAATTTGATGCGAAAAATGAGTCGATAAAACCATATAAACTTGCATTAAATTTGATATAATTTGATGTGATTTTAATATAATTTTATATGATTTGATGCGAAAATTGGCCCCTTTTTTAGAAAAATTTATGCAATTATATGTAATTAAATAAAAAAAATCCAAAAAAAACCCAAAAAAAATTATATTAAATTATATATCAAGAACTTAGATTTTTTTTCATAAATTTTTCATTATATATAATAACATATAAAATTTTTAAAACAAATGTTTAAGGTTTAGGTTTGGAACTTAAAAAAAAAAAAAAATCTGGACTTAGAAAAATTTTCAAAAGTTATATCAAATTATATATAAAGGACTTAGATTTTTTTTTTAATTTTACTCATATAAGATTACATATGATTCAGAAAAAAGTTGCATAAAGTTTTATATAAAATGTCTTCAAATATTTTGTTATATTAAATTATATAAAAAAAACAGACAGAATTTTATATTTCATATGTAATTATATAAACTAACTTCAATCATATGTTATTATGTATAACTTAACATTTTCTTTTATATAATTTTATATAAGAAAAAAATACGAAGTGCAAATATATGTAATCTTATATGATAGCAAAACAATTTACGTATAAATTTATCAAATAATATATGTTTATATAAAAATAAGTAAAATTATATATAATCTTTTTTACTCGGGCACAGATAGTATTAACCGAGGTGAAAACTTTGAGATCGCGTTTGGACAAAGGGGCCTATATTGGCACGCTCCTTTGTCCTACAATTAAATTTTTTTCTGCGTGTTCCGTAATCATCAACTAAACCGATTTTAATAAAACTTTCACCACAGACACCTGTCTGTTCCGCTATCAGGTGAAAACGGCTGAACCGATTTTCATAAAATTATCACCAAAGAAAGTAGTAACCGAGGCGGGAACTATAGTCTTTATTAACGGACGACCGACAAAGGGGGTTTAGGTTAGGTTAGGGTGGCGGTGCCAGATGGGCACTCCGCATAGACCAATTGGTCCATAGCGATACCACAAAACTTTTTCCGCTTATCGGTGTAAACTAAATACATTGACCTTCATTGCGAATTGTTTCAAGCTCTTCAGGTCTATCCTCGTAATTTCCTCCAAAGTCTCGAACTGTGAACTTCCTATAATTGATAGTCGAGTTCGTGCCAAAGCCGGGCAGTGACACAGGATGTGTTCAATGGTCTCTTCGACGTCTGGTGTCTCGCACCTTTTACAGTTTGCGTCCGTAATAAGATTCATGTTCTTGGCATGTTTTCCGACAAGACAGTGTCCCGTTATTAAACCTGTCAACATACGACATTCTATTCTCGTAAGTGTAAGTAAGAATTTAGTTCTTCCTAAATCATAGCGTGGCCATAAAATTCTGCTCATACGACTTGTCCCAAGTTCCTTCCATCTTCGATTTGCTTTGGCGACAGTAAGGGTATTTCGTTTTAGTTTGAAATGCTGGAGTGGCGGTGAAAGCAGCAAAGGGGGTTTACACTGCCACGTATTTTTTAGCAAAAACTAATTTAAATATTTTGTTAAAAAAATTTAAATTTTTTACAGCACAACAAAGTTTTTCGTTTACCATAAAATGATTTTTCAGTAATGTCCTAATACAAAATAATATTTTGAGTAAAAAATAAAATATTTTTTTTCACTTTGTTCGAAGCTTCCCTATTTTAAACACAGGAACCCTAAAAAAGTTCCCCACAAGTCGAATATTTTGTTGTTACCCTAACTGTTCCAAACCCCGACGCTAAGCGAAATCGAAAAAAAAAAACATCGCTCTACCCTTATGAATAGGTTTATGAAGAGTCATGAAGCGGTAAATAATTATCCTGACGTGATAGACAAATTTGGGCTCCGGATTTGGAATCAGCGCAACAGACGCTATCTAAATCACTAACCAGAATCCAATACGCATTTTCTTGTTGAGCTGTGTAAACTGAGTAATAAAAAACAAATAAAAAAGTTAAATTCGGCTTTGCCGAATGTAGTGATACCCTCCACAATTTCAAAAAGATTATTGCAAAAAACTTTTTTTTAAAAGGAAATTAATTTAAAAAAATAAAAAATTTGAAAAAAAAATTTCCGCGAAAAAAAAATTTTGGTAAAAAAAAAAAATCCGCGATTTTTTTCTTTTTTTGTCAAAAAATATGTTCGTACATGTTGAAATACCATTTGGTGTTCAATTATGTTCACATATGTCAACCAGCAGCCGAATTAAAACATTTTGTATTTTTAGGTTATGTTGAATGTACTAAAATTTTTGAGGTGTCCTTACATTTTCGTTCATAACTTAGGTTGTAAGTGGCTGCTGACGTTTTACGTCAACACACGTAGACTCTGAGGTCCATTGTGATAACTTTTAAACCGCTGAACCGATATCGCTCAAATGCAATGCCAAACTTCTCAGGAAAACTTCCAATAAATGTGTTAAGTCTCAGTCATATCCGTGTAGTATTTTGGTCGTGATCACCATTTCCACAGACAGACGGGCAGACGGACATCGCTAGAATGTCTTAAAATCGATCGGGGATCATGAATATATATACTTTATGGGGTCCCAGACCGATATTTCGATGAGTTACAAACGGAATGACAAACTTATATATACCCTCTATCACTAAAGGTGGCTTCAGACTATAATATTTGTAATAATATCTGTCAAAATTTTTTGTAAAACCTATAAAATAGTATGGTGTAAACACAAATCGGTATAAAACCAAGAGAAATACGGATTGAAAAATGACAAGCGGATACGTATTCTCATTTTTAGAAATTTCTCTAAAAATGAGAAAACGTATACGCTTTTCATAAGATCAGGGTTGTATTTATTTTGATAATATTTAAGACGTGATGGTGTAAATACGCAAAGGATTTTTTAAAAGATTTTTTGACAAGCGGAGAAAATTTCGTATTATTTAAGATACGTATTTTCACGACTCAGTATTATAGTCTGAAGTGGGCTTAAGTGGAGGGTTTAAAAACTCATTCATTAAATAATATTTTTTCAACCCGAGCAACGCCGGGCTCAAAACAGCTAGTATGGTCTATAATTTTCGTGGATACTACACCGCTTTCACGAATGGAATGATAAATGGACTAAGGTGTCTTTTTGTTTTTCACAACATTTCAATACACATGAAATTTTCCGAATCGCGTGAAATCAAATTCGGTGTTTTGTTGTTCTTGTTTTCATTCGTAGTTTAAATGAAAAAACGAAAAGCTTAAAATTACAACGAAGAAAGTGCATTCGTTTTACTTTCACCATTTTTTTTTTATGTAAAACAAAACGAGTAAATGTGAAAACTAGAATACCAAAAAAATTCGGAAATTTTCATTTTCACATTTTTTTAATGTAAATTACTTTTTTAAAACAGAGGCCTAAGGCTATATTCCACCTTTGTGGGGTTTTGATTTTTGTGGGAAACTCCCGACACAGTACAATTAAGATTATTAACAATAATAATTTTAAATAATTACCTGTAAAGAAAAACACCTCCTTTATATTCCGGTGTAAATCCAGGATTTTTTTCCCCTTTGCGTACCACGCATGTCAATTCAATTTCATCAGTAATTTGCCCCATTCTACGTGATTCAGGTTTTGCATTCTGGCGCGATACCCAACCACGATTGATAAGTACAACATCACTTTAAGAAAATGTAAAACATTAATTATAATTATTATAATAATTATTAGTTAGTTAGTTTTAACATTAATTATTATTATCTACACCATTTACAGATGTAATACGAAAAATATCAATGTTAATTCGAAGATTCTACTTGTGGGGCATGTCACAGACTCAATTTCATTCGGAAATGGAATTAGTGGTTTACACGTATAACGCAAAATACATATTTATGAGGGTTTCTTCGTCAACCGGGCCACCCCTCTCTCCAAAATTGGTATGGGTTTAATTTTTTATTTTAAAAATTACTTAAAAATATTTACTTTTGAATGCCGAGTGGCGGTTTCTGAATTTCGATATGGCGTATCCAATATGGCGCCCAATTTTTTAAAAACATTACAGATTCGCATAAAAATCTTTATACACGTAAATTCTTCAAATTACAGTTAACTTTTTAAATTACATCTGCAAATGGTGTAATTATAATGGTAAAATACTATTATCTTACTCTCTTCCGGTAAGTTTAAATGGTGTTATTACATAATAACCATTGCCAGCATCACGTTGCGAAAGTAAGCCACCAGCAGTTTCTGCTCCATCAGGTCTTATAAAACTTCTAGGGCCCATTAGCAGTTCTTTATCGTGTAAAAATTTACCTTTTACCTTGACAGTACGAAATTCCATATCTTTTATAGTTGATAAACTGAAATTAAAATAAGTTTTTATTTTGTTAATCAAGATATAAGGTGATGTTTTACTCTTCTGGTAAATCCACTGGTGGTTCTAGGAAAAGTTTTTCCATGTCCTTTATTAACTGTTCCTTCCAAAGTTTACGTTTCACCTGCCAACAGCCTAAACCAAATGTTGCTGCTGGTACAAGCTTAAAATAAGTTTTGAATTAAGTTTATATATTTTTTATTAAATATATATTCAATTACCAATAAAAACCATCCCATGGGAGTAACTTTCTCCTCATTTTTCATTGATGGTGATCCGGGACCGGCAAGCGTTGTTGCAGTACGTTTCGATAAACATCTTTGTTGAGTTTTTGTTGCAATTTGGAAATTATTAAAATTTTGTTTTAAGCTTACTGCAACTAGAGGATGTACTTTACATCGCAACAAATTTCCGCATAACTTAAACATTATTTGTTGTTAATAAATTTGTTGCACAATTCTGAAAAAATATAATTTAATACAAAGCAAAACACTTTCCAGATGTTATAACCACAAATTAAAAACAATAGTATTGCCAGCTTAAAATTATCATAGAATTTAAATAAATTGACAACTCTGTTTTTTACACTGCTGATCTATCGTCAATTTATTATTGTATTGCTTCATATGCCAATAATAGGCTTGTTTTTTGCAGACCGGATTAAGATTAGGATTAACTTTAATATTACGTCGTCTGTATGCACCTTAAAGGTGCATACAGACGACGCAATATTATGTACAATATTCAATTATACTGATGGTGTGTGGGTTAGATTGACCATTGTACAATCGTCAATTGTACAATGGTCAATCTTACCCACACACCATCAATATAATTGAATATTGTACATAATATTGCGTCGTCTGTAGGTACCTTTAGTTAAAATTTTTTCATAATTTTTTTCTGGAAATACATATAATTAGTACACCCAAAAAAATAACTAGTGTTAAACAGTCTAATGTGACTTAGGTAAATTTTTTTTATATTGAGTTCAAGAAATTGCTCAAGTTTTAACTAAATTGTATATGACATTTATTTTGTAAAATAGCATTGTTTACAATATTAAATTTAACATACACAAACTTGAATTTCTTACCTAAGTTTTTTTTATAAATATAAATAAATTTAATTCGATAAAGTCGACATATTAATGCCACATTGTAAACAACACATTGACAACAAATTGTCTTTAATTTTTTATAAAATGTATATATGAGGAACTAATTTATTTAATTAATTAAAAAGGTAAGCAAAAATAATGTGTTTATATATTTGATAAACGTATATTAACCAAAATATTAACTTTCAGTTGCAGACGGTGGTGGTTTATCCGAACATTTGCGGCATCCGCCACGCTTTTAATCGGAACTTGTAAAAATATATTACTTGGAATCTCCACCCAATGTAGGAAGTTTAAATTTTAAGGAACGCCACAAAAAACATAAAACAATTGGTATCCGGTTCGCAGTGTTGGTGCAATAGTAGACACCAAAGCAGATCCAGAAAATGACTTGAGGTTTTTGATTGAAGATTCCGGTTAGTGATAATTCAGTATCTAAAGAAAAAATTCTTTAGAAAAATAGTCTCACAATATGGTACTTTCTATAGAACAATTGTCTCAGAATCTGAAAATTGTTCTAAAGAAAAATTGTCTTAGAATCTAAGATTCTTTCTATAGAAAAATTGTATCAGAACCTGAGACTTTTTCTGTAGAAAAATTGTCACTGAATCTAAAATTTGTTCTGTAGAAAAATTGTGTCAGAATCTGAGATTAAGAATTTACGACTTTTTTTATAGAAAAATTGTCTCAAAATGCAAGACTTTTTCTATAGAAAAAATTTCTCAAAAATAGAGAATTTTTCTATAAAAAAAATTTCTCAGAAATAGAGAATTTTTCTATAGAAAAAAATTCTCAGAATTACAGAATTTTTCTAGAACAAATAAAGAATCTGACAATATTTCTAAAAATATCTTAGGATTTGAAATTTTTTCTATAGAAAAAAGTCTCAGAAACTTAAAAATTTTCGATAGAAAAAATGGACGGAGTCTGGGCATTTTTTTATAAAAATGTTTCTTAAAACATTTAAAAATTTCTCAAAAACATTTGTTCTATAGAAAATTTCTCAGACAATTTTTCTATAGAAAATTTCCCAGAAAAAAATTTCTCAAAGAAAATTTGTATATAGAAAATTTCACTTTTTCTATATACAAATTTTTCTATAGAAAATAACCAAAGACAATTTTTCTATAAAAAAATTCTTATTGTCAATTTCTCTATACAAAATTTCTGAAAGATGGTTTTCTTTAGTAAATTTCTGAAAGACTATTTTTCTTTAGAAAATTTTTTGAAAGACAATTTTTTTATAAAAAAAATTTCAAGCAATATTTCCATAGAAAATATCTCTAAAAACAATTTTTGTATAAAAATTTCTCAAAGACAATTTTTCTATAGAAAATTTTTGAAATACAATTCTTCTATAGAAAATTTCTTAAAGACAAGTTTTCTATAAAAAATTTTTTAAATACAATTTTTTTATAAAAAATTTCTCATACAATTTTTCTATAGAAAATATGTATTAAGACAATTTTTCTTTAAAAATTTCTCAAAGTCAATTTTTCCATAGAAAATTTCTTAAAGACAATTTTTCTCTAGAAATGTCTAGATGAAATGTTAGATGTTTTTTGTTTTTTTTAGAAAGTATCTATAGAAAAATTGTCTTTCAGAAATTTTCTATAGAAAAATTGTCTTTGAGAAAGTTTTTATAGAAAAATTGTCTTTAAGAAATTTTCTATAGAAAAATTGTTTTTAAGAAATTTTCTATAGAAAAATTGACTTTCAGAAATGTTCTATAGAAAAATTGTCCTTGAAAAATTTTCTATAAAAAATTTTCTATAAACAAATTGTCTTTGAAAAATTTTTTATGAAAATTTTTTCAGAAATTTTCTTTTAGAAATTTCCTCTGAAAACCTGTCTTTCAGAAATTTTCTATAGAAAAATTTTCTTTCAGAAATTTTCTGTAAAAAAATTGTCTATCAGAAAATTTTTTTTTTTCAGAAATTTTCTATAGAAAATCTGTCTTTTAGAAATTTAATATAGAAAAATTGTTTTTCAGAAATTTTCTGCAGAAAAATTGTCTCAGCAATTTTCTATAAAAAATTGTCTTTGAGAAATTTTTTATCGAAAAATTGTCTTTGAGAAAGTTTCTATATAAAAATTATCTTTAAAAAATTTTCTATTGAAGAATTGTCTTAGAGAAATTTTCTGTAGAAAAATTGTCCTTGGGAATTGTCTTTGAGAATTTTTCTATGGAAAATTATTTTTCAAAAATATTCTCTAGAAAAATTTCTCTCAGAAATTTTCTATAGAAATATTGTCTAAGAAATTTTCTATAGAATAATTGTCTTTGAGAATTTTTCTATG
Source organism: Pegoplata infirma (assembly GCA_963921195.1). NCBI lineage: Eukaryota > Metazoa > Arthropoda > Insecta > Diptera > Anthomyiidae > Pegoplata > Pegoplata infirma. The sequence continues at coordinate 137,644,365 of OY992539.1, forward strand.
AAAATTGCCTTTCAGAAGTATTCTATAGAAAAATTGAGTTTGAGAAAGTTTCCATAGAAAGATTGTCTTTCAGAAATTTTCTACAGAAAACCTGTCTTTCAGAAATTTTATATAGAAAAACTGTCTTTGAAAAAGTTTCTGTAGAAAAATTGTCTTTGAGAAATATTCTATAGAAAAATTGTCTTTCAGAAACTTTCTATAAAAAATTTTCTATAGAAAAATTAACTTTCAAAAATTTTTTTAAGAAAAATTGTCTTTCAGAAATTTTCTATAGAAAAATTGTCTTCCAGAAATTTTCTATCGAAAAATTTTCTATAGAAGAATTGTCTTTCAGAAAATTTCTACAGAACAATTGCCTTTCAGAAATTTTCTATGAAAAATTATCTTTGTTAAATTTTCTATAGAAAAATTATCTTTTTTATTTTGGTTTAAAACCAATTTTCTATAGAAAAATTGGTTTTAAAACATTTTCTATTAAAAAATTGTCTTTGAGGAATTTTCTGTAGAATAATTGTCTTTGGGAAATTTTCTATAGAAAAATTATCTTTAAAAAATTTTCTATTAAAGAATTATCTTTGAGAAATTTTTTATAAAAAAATTGTCTTTGAGAATTTTTTTATAGAAATTTTCTATAAAAAAATTGGCTTGAAAAAGTTTTCTATAGAAAAATTGTCGTCAAAAACTTTCTATAGAAAAATTATCTTTCAGAAATTTTCTATAAAAAAATTGTCAACCAGAAATTTTCTATCGAAAATTTTTCTATAGAAATTTTCTTTCAGAAATTTTCTATAGAAAAATTGGCGTTCAGAAAGTTTCTATAGAAAAACTGTCTTTCAGGAATTTGCTATAGAAGAATTGTCTTTGAGAAAATTTCTATAGAAAATTTTACTTTAAGAAATTTTCTATAGAAGTATTTTCTTTCAGAAATTTTCTGTAGAAAAATTATTTCTCAGAAATTTTCTATAAAAAAATTGTCTTTGAAAAATTTTCTTTGAAAAATTTTCTATAGAAAAATTGTCTATTAGAAATTTTCTATAGAAGAATTGTCTTTGATAAATTTTTTAAAAAAATTGTCTGTTAAAAATTTTCTACAGTAAATTTGACTTTTAGAAATTTTTTATAGAAAAATAGTCTTTCAGAAATTTTCTATAGAAGAATTGTCTTTCAGAAAGTTTCTATAGAAAAATTGTCTATCAGAAATTTTCTAAAGAAGAATTGTCTTTTTTTTTCTATAGAAAAATTGTCTTTGAGAAAGTTTCTATAGAAAAATTTAGTTGTCACTGATCATGCTAAGTATGTATTTTAGGCTTGTTAGTATTTATATTTTAGCTTGTTAGTATTTATATTTTATTATTATTTATATTTTATTTATTTAAAAAAATATATTAAAAATAAATGTAACTAAAATTTATAATATTGAGCATTTTGTATGGAAGGGGATATATAAAACTATTAAATCAACCTAAAAAAAATACGTTATTTGACCAATCAAACTGTACCATTTATTTAAATATAGTGGCTAAATAAACAAAATTAAATTTGAAATAATGCTTAAATGCATTTTGTAAGTTTACCTAAGTTGATTCGGGTAATATGCAAAGAAACTTTTCAAGTTGGATTCCTGCGAAAAATCTTAGGTAAATTATACCCTAAAATTAAATAATTTCACAATTGTTTTTTTTTGGGTGTACATATAAAATGGTATAAATAAATCTGAGTTAATCCTAGGATTAACCTAAATTTATTTTTAATTCCTTACATTATTTTTTTCTGTTTATATTTACTAATTGTACATAATTTCAGAAAAAGAAATTATAAAAACATCTGGAGTTGATTTGACCCATTTTATAACTAAACAAAGTATATCCTAATCTTAAACCGGTGTGCAAAAAACAAGCCTAATATGTGTACTGACCACAGACCATATAGAAAATTAAGCATTATTTTTGGTCAATGGACACGCCTACCTCCCACACAACCTAAATGGCAAATGTAACATTACTTGAAATGTTTAAAAGTCACGGTATTAAAATTTGGTGCGTAGAATAGTACCAACATAATTTATCTTCATTCCAAAAAAATGCAAGATCCGCACGCAAAAAAAAATATTTTACCAAGCGCTTGGAATCACATTAAACAAGATTTTTGCGTATATTATGCGAGAACTAATAATATTTTACCAAGCGCTTGCATTATTATACCTAACTTTGCAAACGTTTCAAGAAATTTCCCATGAGCTTGCATAATTTTACTAACTTTAAGATAAACAAGCAAACGCTTGGTAAAATGTTATAAGTTTTTGCATAATATACACCGAACCAAATATGGCAGTAATATTAACGAAAAAGCATGTTAATTTGACGAATGAATAATCATTATACAGCTAACAAAAACGGGGTGTTGATTTGAATAAAATTTTTCGTCAATTTATATTTGACATTAGTTTGATGAAATTTCGTCAAATTAACAGAATTATTTTCGTTAATTTGAATAAAATTGTTTATTCAATTTGAATAAATTTCTTCAAATTAACATACCCAAATATTCATATTAACAGAATTGTTTTCGTCAATTCAACGATTTTTTATCAATTTTCGACTTTTTATTACCATAGCAAAAATGATTTTTTTTTATGTATTCACAAATAATTTAATATATTTGCAGTTTGTTATGTAAAGCTGTTAATATTTATAACCAAATTATACGAATTATACAAATAAATTAATTAAAAATAGCGTTAAGGGACAAATTTGTGATATTAATTAAATAATATCACGCAAATTAATATATTTGTATCTGATGCTATTGTCCATCCCACTATAATAAAGTATTTCATTTTTATAGATTAAATACAATTCTTATAAACATTTACATACTATAAATACAACATAAAATGCAATTATATTAAATTATTTATGAATACACATTAAAGATCATCATTCTTAAAAAAAAAACAAAAACAAAAATATCAATTAAATACTCAAACTTAAAAATTTTTATTAGGTATAACAAACAAAAAATTTACAAATTAATTAATAATTTAAACTCTTATTCAATATGAATAAAACAGTAATATTAATTTTAGGTTTTTGACATGCAGACTAGATATTTAATGCATTTAGTCTTAACCTTTTAAAGGTTACATAAATAATTACATTGTGCTTAAAAATGTAATATACCTTTCAAATAACCTAGTGTAAGTTGTTGGTTTCGTAGAGATCACAAAAAATGTCTAAGTTGTTAGCCACCTTCAAATTGTAAATTAAAATTAAATTAATTTTCCAAAATGTTTATGACGCGTGCATAATGAAGAAAAAATAATGGCGTCAAAACTAAACATTTTAGTAAATTTGATAAAATTTCATCAATTTTACCTCTTCAGAAGATGTTAAATTGACGAAATTTTGTCAATTTGAATAAAATTTGTTGATTTCTTAAAAATCTTAAAAAAAAATTGATGAAATTTTGTCAAAGATCAACAAAAATTTTTTGTTGATTTTACCTACGAGATTTGGTTCGGTGTACGATTATATCGGTAATAAATAATCTAGAGCCTTTTCTACACTCAACCAAAAATCATTGTATTACCAAAGAAAATCGCTGTAAATTCAACAGAAATCATTGTTGATTTTGACCCTACAAATATTAATGTTGATTTCAATAAAAATTATTGTCAGTTTTTGTAAATGTTGATCAACTCGTTTTTTTGTAAATCAACTCTTATTTTTTGTAAATTCAACTCATATATTTGTTAATATAAGAAATTTTATTAATAAAAAAACTTGTTGTTATTTGTTAATATAATTTTATTAGGCATAAATAACAATATTTTTGTATTATCGTCGGATTTTTAAGCTGCAATATTTGAAGATTTTCACACACACTTCGTTTATTCATGTTATGCACTCATAAGCCATTCTCCAGTTTTCTGATGATACCAAACAAAATCCTTAAAAAAAACAAAAACACTCAGAAAATTATTGCAGTTACTACATGACGGTCGTTTATGTAGTAAGTGGTAACTGTTGTTTTTAACTACAATTTCGGTCGTTTTTGTATGAAAAAATCTCAAACAATTTTTTTTTGTAGTAGTTTCAAAAAATAACTACAAAAAATATACTACACTGTAGCAATAGTTGATTTATGTAGTTGTTTTTAGTTTTTTTTTCTAAAAACTCGTTTTATTCTAGAAATTTTTATTCCAAACGAATGTGTCGAACGAGTTGGTCGTGCGGGATGCGGAAGGAATTATTTTTATACCAAATAAAAAATATCTAAATAAATTAAATTACAATTTATTAAATTTAATTATAACAAAAAATATGTTTTTGGAAAAATATTCTTGAGCGAAAGAAAATAAGTGGATAAATGAGATAGCAAGTGTGTATAATATAGCGCTCACATAAGCGTGCGTAAAAACCAATCGGAAAAAAACAAAAAAATTCTTGTCGGCTTGGTTGCCTGCGTGCCATCATTCTTTTCTTTGTATACACAACAAAACAGGTACATACCTTTTGAAACATTGCAAATTATTTTTTTTTTTTTATAAATCAATTCGACCAAAGCATTTCTTTTTTTTTATTCCAGACAAATTTTGATCAGAAGCGGTGGAAATTTGAAACAAACTATTAAAAAAACAAAGGTAAATACAATCAATTTATTTTGTTTAACATTTTATTAATATATATTTTTTCTTCTATAATTCCAGATAAATACACCAAAAAATTGTCATCATGTCGAAATTCTATACAACCAACTGAATTGTATTGCTTTTTAAATAAATAAATATCAATCATTTAAACGTTTATACTATGTTTAGACCAAACAAAAACTAACTTGTTTTTGGCAAAAAAGCATTTTGGAAAACCAAACTGTTTACACCGAATAAAAAGAGTTTTTGTTTGTCAAATCAAATTAATTATTTTCTAAATTCACTAAAAAACACAAAATTACAATAGCCACACGTTATTAAAAAAATTAAATTACACATTTATTTACTTTTTTAAAAGATTTGAATATTAATTTAACAAAAAAACAAATATTTTTATTTTGACATTCGTTTTTACCAAAAGAAAATTGAAAAAAACATTCACACTGAATTAATAGTAGCATAGACCACATCCTAAATTCTAGTTTTTGTTCAGTTTTAGTTGGCAACGCAGTTTTTAAATTGTATGGAAAATTTATGTAGTTTTTGCCAAAAACCAAAAAAATATTCAAAAACAAGTTGTTTTCGTTGGTGTAAATACCGTATTAAGAAATTTTTTAAATAAAATTTCAGGCAATTGTTGTAAAAACAACTGTATTAAACAGTTTTGTAGTAGTTTTTACTACATTTTGTAGTTGAAAATCAATAGGTAAAAACAACAACATGTTCAGTTGTTTTTACCGTAATATGTAGTGGACGCCTTTTCAACAACAAAATGTAGTCAAAACAACTGTCTTTTGTAGTTGATTTTACCGACATACTTTTTTGAGTGAAGATTTTAATATAGTATGAATCAGACCTGTAAATACTTGAAAATTTATTTACTTATTTTAACATTTTTCAAATATTTTTTGTATTTGTACTTGAAAGTTTCAAATACAAATATTTTGTTACTTACTTAACATTTTTACAAGTAAGTATAACAAAATACTTACTTAACGTGTGCAAGTTCAAATATTTTCAAATATTTTCAAATATTTGAAAAAATGTTTACAAATAAAATATTTGTCAACAATGTTTACAAATAAAATACTTGAGAACATTTTTTCAAATATTTTTATACTTGCCCAAAATTTTCAAATATTCAGCATTATTATGGTTGACGAAAAAAGGCCATAAAGACCAATTTTTTTCAAAACAATTTTTTTGCACAAATGCATTTTTCTAAAAATGTGTCTGTAAAAATATTAATAACTTCCTATTTCTAAGCAAATTGAGACCTTAGGACAAAAAGGTTCTATTTGCTTATAGAAATAGGTACAAATAGAACCTTGTTGTCCTAAGATCGGTGTCCATGTAATGCAAAAAATTACCCCTAACGCATTTGACTAACAATATCACTTACATGCCACCTGTTCATCCTCTTAAAATTTGGATATGTTGTTTGGGATAAAAACTGTAAAATTGTATTTTAGCGGCTAAAACTAATTTTTAGTGTTGGTCGACTTGTATGGGAGAAATGGACTTTGTTTTTGTAACATTTTTTGGTGACATGTCATAATCCTAACTTCCGGTATGGGGATTATTTTAATCAAAATACGAAACTAAGGGTGGGGATTACGACAGGACAAAATTGGGATATAAACCATAGACAAAATGGACATAATTCAGAGAGTTATTGAAATTCAGAAAGTTCCGTTATGGGAACTTTGTATTTTTTTATGTGGTGTAAGTCCCTTTAATCTGAAAACAATAATTTTTGCATTATTTTTTTATTTGCACCACTTCTGTAGGGCTTTGGAATTACAAACTCCACAGCCTCAACCATAACGGCTTCGATGCACACATTCATAATTTTTATTAAGGACTTCAAAATTGTACATACATATGTATGTAGATCTCTGCATGGACATTCAGGCCAACCGGCTTCGCAAATATAGTTCTTCGGTGTAACGGCATTCGGCTGGACTTAACGATCACCAAATCCAAGGATTCTCCCAAAAAGTGTTCGCTGAATTAAGCTTTTTTGTATGGCAGAAAATTTTATAAATTTGAAAAAAAATTCTTGAAAATTTTTTATTTAAATATAAATATTTATGACAAATAAATTTATTTGAAAAAATGTTGCCAAATATTTTATTTGAGTTCAAATATTTTATTTGTAAACATTTTCTTCAAGTATTTTACTTATAATAAGTATTTTACTTATAGTAAGTATTTTACTTATAGCAAGTATAAACATATTTGAATTTACTTGTATTTGATTTTTTAAATACAAATATTTTTTTTACTTACTTAAACAAATGTTAAGTAAGTAAATAAAATATTTGAACTTGAAAACTTTAAGTATAAGTATTTGAATATTTACTTAAAAATACTTAAGTACAACATTTTTACAGGTCTGGTATGAATACATAAAGTAATCAATGTATTTTTTTACTTACCAAATATGTATTTACAATTCAGATCTAATTTTTTTTTTATTTATTTTTATAATATTAAATATTTTTATAAAAATACAAACACATAAAATAATTTTATAAGAGATAAACACGATTCACATTGCTACCAACTCACTCGTCACTCGTTAATAATAAAAAAATGGACGAACAGGGTTGTTTTTTCTATTTTGATTTATCTATTGAATTCTGTATAAGTGTGCAATTACAATTCTGGCGTTGGCTTTGAATTTTGTGTAAAGAGAGGGCGTTTGATTTAAACAAAGGCTTTGGCTTTGAATTTTGTTCTGGCGTTTGTTTGTATACACGCACACAAAGAAGAACAGAAATATAATTATTTGGTGGAAGAAAAATAAATTTTTCCTGAAAATTATTTTTTTTTTCGGTGAAACATAAAACTCCTTTGGTTTTTTTAATGATATTTTTTGATATTGGTTTTTTTTATAATAATTGGCAGTAAATTATATTTTCAGTTTCTTTTATATGTACTTTTCTTGTGCATGTGAAAATAACAAACTCGCTAACAAACTACCAACAAACTCAACAAACAAAAGCTCTTTTGAGAGCTTTCACAATGAACGTCAAACTTTTTGAGTGCTGCCAGTTCTTTGCCACAAAAACCAAGTGGCAGCAATAAAATCAGATTATAAGTGGTAGCACTAATTGACAAAAAGAGTATTTAGTATATTTTTATCAACTGTAATTTGTTTGTTATTTTCACGATTCGTTAACAAACTCCAAAAAACTTCTAACAAACAAAAACAATAAGAAGAAGAATCTAAGAAAATAAATTTACATTTAAATATTAAAATAAAATCCTTGGAAAAATCTTTAAAATAAAAAATAATGATGGGAATCGATTGCAATTATTTTGGAGCATCATCTAATGTACTATTTATTTTCAGAGTATGCTCTCTGAGAGAGTTTCCCTATGAAAATCTTTGCCATTAATTCTGATTAGGACGGACTTTTGGATATGGAGCCTTAACTAACAATTCACTATACTAACGACTAATAAGGCGTAAGTAGATATTTGAAAAACAAATATTTTTGACTTTTCAAAATATCCAAAAATATTTTTTTGTAAAAGTTTCCTTAACAAAAACTTTTTTTATCCCAGTTGACCAGGACGGACTTTTGGCCATGGAGCCTAACCTAACAATTCACTGTACTAACGAATAATAGGGCTTAATAGATATTTGAAAAACAAATATTCTTGACTTTTCGAAATATCCAAAAAAAGTTTTTTGTAAAAGTTTCCTGAACAAAAACTTTTTTTGTCCTAGGTGACCAGGACGGACTTTTGGCCATGGATCCAAAAGTAGGAGTTCACCAGCATGAGCAGTCAAACGGTTCGATAGATATTTTAAATAGAAACATTTCTGCATTTTCATAATATGCGATTGATGTTTTTTGTGGAATTTTTCCTCACAAGAACTTTTTTTTGGCCCAGGTGAGAAGGACGGACTTTTGGCCATGGAGCCAAAAGTAGGAGTTCACCAGCATGAGCAGTCATATGGTTCGATAGATATTTTAAAGAGAAACACTTCTGCATTTTCAGAATATGCGATTGATGTTTTTTGTGGAATTTTTTTTCACAAGAACTTTTTTTCGGCCCTGGTGAGAAGGACGGACTTTTGGCCATGGAGCCAAAAGTAGGAGTTCACCAGCATGAGCAGTCATATGGTTCGATAGATATTTCAAAAAGAAACATTTCTGCATTTTCAGAATATGCGATTGATGTTTTTTGTGGAATTTTTCCTCACAAGAACTTTTTTTTTGGCCCGGGTGAGAAGGACGGACTTTTGACCATGGAGCCAAAAGTAGGAGTTCACCAGCATGAGCAGTCATATGGTTCGATAGATATTTTGAAGAGAAACATTTCTGCATTTTCAGAATATGCGATTGAAGTTTTTTGTGGAATTTTTCCTCACAAGAACTTTTTTTCGGCCCGGGTGAGAAGGACGGACTTTTGGTCATGGAGCAAAAAGTAGGAGTTCACCAACATGAGCAGTCACATGGTTCGATAGATATTTTAAATAGAAATATTTCTGCATTTTCAGAATATGCAATTGATGTTTTTTGTGGAATTTTTCCTCACAAGAACTTTTTTTTGGCCCAGGTGAGAAGGACGGACTTTTGGCCATGGAGCAAAAAGTAGGAGTTCACCAGCATGAGCAGTCATATGGTTCGATAGATATTTCAAAGAGAAACACTTCTGCATTTTCAGAATATGCGATTGATGTTTTTTGTGGAATTTTTCCTCACAAGAACTTTTTTTCGGCCCAGGTGAGAAGGACGGACTTTTGGCCATGGAGCCAAAAGTAGGAGTTCACCAGCATGAGCAGTCATATGGTTCGATAGATATTTCAAAGAGAAATATTTCTGCATTTTCAGAATATGCGATTGATGTTTTTTGTGGAATTTTTCCTCACAAGAACTTTTTTTTTGGCCCGGGTGAGAAGAACGGACTTTTGGCCATGGAGCCAAAAGTAGGAGTTCACCAGCATGAGCAGTCATATGGTTCGAAAGATATTTCAAAGAGAAACATTTCTGCTTTTTCAGAATATGCGATTGATGTTTTTTGTGGAATTTTTCCTCACAAGAACTTTTTTTCGGCCCAGGTGAGAAGGACGGACTTTTGGCAATGGAGCCAAAAGTAGGAGTTCACCAGCATGAGCAGTCATATGGTTCGATAGATATTTCAAAGAGAAATATTTCTGCATTTTCAGAATATGCGATTGATGTTTTTTGTGGAATTTTTCCTCACAAGAACTTTTTTTCGGCCCGGGTGAGAAGGACGGACTTTTGGTCATGGAGCAAAAACTAGGAGTTCACCAACATGAGCAGTCACATGGTTCGATAGATATTTTAAATAGAAATATTTCTGCATTTTCAGAATATGCGATTGATGTTTTTTGTGGAATTTTTCCTCACAAGAACTTTTTTTCGGCCCAGATGAGAAGGACGGACTTTTGGCCATGGAGCAAAAAGTAGGAGTTCACCAGCATGAGCAGTCATATGGTTCGAAAGATATTTCAAAGAGAAACATTTCTGCTTTTTCAGAATATGCGATTGATGTTTTTTGTGGAATTTTTCCTCACAAGAACTTTTTTTCGGCCCAGGTGAGAAGGACGGACTTTTGGCCATGGAGCAAAAAGTAGGAGTTCACCAGCATGAGCAGTCATATGGTTCGAAAGATATTTCAAAGAGAAACATTTCTGCTTTTTCAGAATATGCGATTGATGTTTTTTGTGGAATTTTTCCTCACAAGAACTTTTTTCGGCCCAGGTGAGAAGGGCGGACTTTTGGCCATGGAGCCTGAACTAACAATTCACTGTACTAACGAATAATAAGGCTCAATAGATATTTAAAAAACAAATATTTTTGACTTCTCAAAATATTCAAAAACAGTTTTTTGTGAAAGTTTCCTTAACAAAAACTTTTTTTGTCCCACATGACCCAGACGGACTTTTGGCCATGAAGCGTGAACAAACAATTCACTGTACTAACGAATAATACAGATTAATAGAAATTTGAAAAACAAATATTTTTGACGTTTCAAAATATCCAAAAACAGTTTTTTGTGAAAATTTCCTTAACAAAAACTTTTTTTGTCCCAGGTGACCAGGACGGACTTTTGGCCATGAAGCGTGAACAAACAATTCACTGTACTAACGAATAATAGGGATTAATAGAAATTTGAAAAACAAATATTTTTGACTTTTCAAAATATCCAAAAACAGTTTTTCGTGAAAATTTCCTTAACAAAAACTTTTTTTGTCCCAGGTGACCAGGACGGACTTTTGGCCATGGAGTCTAATCTAACTATTCACTGTACTAACGAATAATAAGACTTAATAGATATTTGAAAACAAATATTTTTGACTTTTCAGAATATCCAAAAACAGTTTTTTGTAAAAGTTTCCTTAACAAAAACTTTTTTTGTCCCACATGACCCGGACGGACTTTTGGCCATGGAGCCTAAACTAACAATTCACTGTACTAACGAATAATAGGGATTAATAGATGTTTGAAAAACAAATATTTTTGACTTTTCAAAATATCCAAAAACAGTTTGTGAAAATTTCCTTAACAAAAACTTTTTTTGTCCCAGGTGACCAGGACGGACTTTTGGCCATGGAGTCTAATCTAACTATTCACTGTACTAACGAATAATAAGACTTAATAGATATTTGAAAACAAATATTTTTGACTTTTCAGAATATCCAAAAACAGTTTTTTGTAAAAGTTTCCTTAACAAAAACTTTTTTTGTCCCACATGACCCGGATGGACTTTTGGCCACGGAGCCTAAACTAACAATTCACTGTAAAAACACATGATATAGTTCGATATATAATTGAAAAACGAATATTGTTTAGTTTATTTTTTTATTTTATAATTTATTAATACCAATTGCAATATAAAACTTTAAAAATTAAAACTTTTCTGCACATCTGAAGTCTGCAAATTAAAAAAAGTGCTACCAAGTTTTTATAAAACAGTACATATCGTCACCTTAAACTCGAAACGCCCGAACTAGCATTTCGTCAGTAGATTATTGTTTTGCTCTATATCATCAATTTCCATTGGGTACACGAAAAAAAAAACTTGTGTCGGAGTGAGCAAAAATCTGGCATAATTTTACCAAAAATATGCTAAAACTACAACCGACGAAGTAGTTTTCGTAATTTAGCCAAAACACTTATGTAAAAAATTTTGAAGAAAATGCTAATGCTATTTAAGCAAAAACTTGGTAAAATATACCAAAAGAAATATGGTGAAATATACCAAAATTATTTAAAAAGCTGACTAAAAATAATGCTAAAAATTACCACATTTATGCTAAAATAAATTTTCAATAAATTTTTGTAAAAATTTGTATATTTGTTGAATTTAAAATTTTCACAGAATAAATCCATATTAATATAATAAATGTTGTGTACACACAAAAAAAAAATATAAAAAAATTGTGACCGTTTTGGGGATAATACAACCTATAAAGTGGTTTTGGATAATTTACCTAAGTTTTTTAGAGCAAAAACTTTGGTAAGTTATCTAAAACCACTTTATAGGTTGTAATTAAACCAAAAACTGGCACAATTTTTTTAATATTTTTTTGTGTGTAGGATTTAATTTACCACCGACCAACTGACCCTTTTTGTATAATTTTCTCGAGTGACTGCTGCCTACGCTTCTTCTTGAAGTAAAGGATCCGCTATAGCTTCACGAATTTATTTAAAAGCATCCTGTAAAAATAGAAAATTATTACAAAACATAAATTTTTAATTTAAAAAATTGGTTAACCCCATTGGCCTCTTGGTAAGGAGGAACACTTACTTTGTCATTCCATTTGTAACTCATCAAAACAAGTATGGACTCCCTTGGCTTTGGGTTTTTAGGTTTTAATTTTATAACTAAAGGCAGGATTGGTGTCCACGCTCTTTATTGTAGTGAAGGATTCTCCATAGCTTCAAAAATTTATTTAGCAGTACCCTGTAAAAATATAAAATTATTACCAAACACTAATTTTTAACTAAAAATCTATTAAACCTTATTGGTGTCTTCGGAATGAGGGTATACTCACTTTATCATTCCATTTGTTATTCATCGAAACATACGTCTGGGACTCCATTGGTTTTTCTTATTGAATGGTGTTTTAAGTGATGAAAGCAAAATTAACTTTAACATTCTTTTATCTTACATTTATTTATCTTTTAGAAAACTAATTATTTATTTTTATTTATGTATTAATTTATTTTTATTTTATATATCAATTTCCTTTTTACGTTTTTATAACACAAAAAATAAACGAACAACGCACGCACACAAAAATACAAAATGAAAATGGCGGTCTGTATTTGTTTTGTTTTTTTGTTGTTTTCTTTCGATAAATTTTTGTGCAGGTAATTTGCGTTATTGAGCAAGCTACATGGTTATTTTACATAAAAAATGAATTATGTTACTTTAACATCGACAAGCATAATATTAGCAAAAAATTGGTAAAAATTTTTTTTTGGTATGAAAAAAGTTTTACCAAGTAGGATTGCTCAATCTTACACAGATTTTTTTTTGCGTGTAGTATTTCTATAGAAAAAAGTCTCAGGTTCTGAGACATATTTTATGTAGAAAAAATCTCCGCTTCTGAGACATTTTTTCTATAGAAAAAGTCTCAGATTCTGAGACATTTTTTCTTTAGGAAAAGTCCCAGATTCTGAGATATCTTTTTCTATAGAAAGTCTTAGATTCTGAGACATTTTTGTTGTAGAAAAAATTTCTCAAAAATAATTCTTCTATAGAAAATTTCTAATAGACAATTTTTCTTTTTTTGAGTGTACCATTGAGTTTTCACTATCATTAATCTGTTCAATGTTAATGACTTTTTTCATTTCAAATTCTTTACACAATAGGCTTGTTTTTTTCGAGTTTTTTTATATATAACTATAAATACTTGTAAAAAAACGGTATCACAACTTAACATTATAAATTTGGCAACTCTTGTTTTTTGTTGAATGCACTTCACACAAAAAAAATATAAAAAAATTGTGTACGTTTTGGGGATAATACAACCTATAAAGTGGTTTTGGATAATTTACCTAAGTTTTTTAGAGCAAAAACTTTGGTAAGTTATCCAAAACCACTTTATATGTTGTAATTAAACCAAAAACTGGCACAAATTTTTAAATTTTTTTTTGTGTGTTGGTATCACTTTATTATTTATTATTTTATATTGAATTTATTTTGATTAAATTAATAGAATTTACAAAATAATTGTACACTCAACCAAAAATCATTGTATTCCCAAAGAAAATCGTTGTAAATTCAACAGAAATCATTGTTGATTTTGACCCTACAAATATTTATGTTGATTTCAATAAAAATTGTTGTCAGTTTTTGTAAAAGTTGATCAACTCGTTTTTTTGTAAATCAACTCGTATTTTTTGTAAACTCAACTCATATTTTTGTTGATATAAGAAATTTTATTAATAAAAAAAGCTTGTTGTTATTTGTAATATTCTTTTATTAAGCAAAAATCACAATATTTTTTAGAATTATCACCGGCTTTTTAAGCTGCACGAGATTTTTACACACACTTTGTTTATTTATGTTATGCACTCTAAGCCATTCTCCAGTTTTCTAATAACACCAAATCAAAAACGTTAAAAAAAACAAAAAAAAATATAATATAGTATGAATACATAAAGTAACCAATGTATTTTATTACTTACCAAATATTTACAGATCAGAATCTGATCATCAGATCCTATTTTTATTCATTTTTATAATATTAAATATTTTTATAAGAAACAAACACATATATATAACAATTTTATAGGAGACAAACAAATTTCACATTGCAATGCATTTCTACCAACTTGATAATACAAAAATGAACGAACAGGGTTGTTTTTTCTTTTTTTGGTTTTATCTATTGAATTCTGTATAAGCGTTGTAAATAGTTGATTCAACTTTACTGATTATTCAACGATATCAACATTAATTTTTGTTGAATACGGCAATATTCTGTAAAACTTGATCTACAATGGGTTTACTAATTTTTCTACTAATTGTAAGATATTTCTATGAGTGTAATATTTATTTTTTTTTTTGTAGTGAATTAAAATTTTTTAAACTGATTTTTGTAATTTATTTATTTATTTTTTTGACTTTTCAAAATAAAAAATAGTGTTGGTAAGTGATATAAACGAAAATTTCAAGATTTGGCACCACTTTTTATAAATACTAAACTTTTAAGAATATATAAATATCCCTACTTATCAAGTGTATATCTACACGCATTTCATTTCCCAACAAACAAAAAGGTCATTTTACGGTCCGTTTTCGGTCCGTCTTAAACGGAATCCGACTCCGTATACGTACCGTTTTCTGGATCCGTATACGGACCAGAAAACGGATAATAAGGAACATCGAATCTGATTCGAAATTCTGAGGACAATTATATACATATATTTTTCAATAGAATATTTATTTATTTTATGCTTCCGTAAACGTTTGCTTCCGCAGTTGTCCCTTCCGCAATGTATTTTCCGTCAGGAAAAAATCCTTTCGTATTGGTTTTCACATCACAAAGTAAAGACAAAAAAGAAGTTTCTTTAGGATTCTGCTAGCATACTGAGAAATGTTCTATAGAAAAATTGCCCTTGAGAAATTTTCTATAAAAAATTGTCTTTCAAAAATTTTCTATAGAAAAATTGTCTTTGAGAAATTTTTTATAGAAAAATTGTCTTTCAGAAATTTTTTAAAGGAAAATTGTCTTTTAGAAATTTTCTCTGAAAAACTGTCTTTCAGAAATTTTCTATAGAAAAATTGTCTTTTAGAAATATTCTGTTCAATAATTGTGTCTCAGAAAAAATTGTTTTTCAGAAATTTTCTATAGAAAACTTGTCTTTTAAAAATTTTATATAGAAAAATTGTTTTTCATAAATTTTCTGTAGAAAAATTGTCTCTCAGAAATTTTCTATGAAAAATTGTCTTTGAGAAATTTTTTATCGAAAAATTGTCTTTGAGAAATTTTTTATCGAAAAATTGTCTTTGAAAAAGTTTCTATAGAAAAATTATCTTTAAAAAAGTTTTATTAAAGAATTGTCTTTGAGAAATTTTCTTTAGAAAAATTATCTATGGGAAATTTTCTATAGAAAAATTATCTTTAAATATTTTCTATTGAAGAATTGTCTTTGAGAAATTTTCTGTAGAGTATTTATCTTTCAGAAATTTTCTATAAAAAATTGTCTTCCAGAAATTTTCTATCGAAAAATTTTCTTTCAGAAAATTTCTAAAGAAGAATTGTCGTTCAGAAAGTTTCTACAGAAAAATTGTCTTTTAGAAATTTGCTTTAGAAGAATTGTCTTTGAGAAAATTTCTATAGAAAATTTTTCTTTAAGAAATTTTCTATAGAAGTATTTTCTTTCAGAAATTTTCTGTTGAAAAATTGTTTCTTAGAAATTTTCTATAAAAAAATTGTCTTTGAGAAATTTTCTATAGAAAAATTGTCTTTGAGAAATTTTCTATAGAAAAATTGTCTATTAGAAATTTTCTATAGAAGAATTGTCTTTGAGAAATTTTTTCTACAACAAAAATGTCACAGAATCTACACGCAAAAAATAAAAAGGGTGAATTTAAACAAAATTGGGTTATAAAATACCTAAGGAAAGTGTGTACCAGACCACTACCCAAGTTAAAAACATAAATTACTCAATTCCCTTAGGAAAACGTTTATGAAAAAAAACAAGGAATATATGTGCAAAAAGCCTTAGGTAATATTGCCGTTTAAGGAAAAGGAAAATTAAGCAATAAACATAAATAAATTACGCATTTATTTTTTGATATGGAAAGTGCTTTATAGTACCTAGGTTTTTTGGTTTCCCTATAAAAAGAAAGACGCCTTTGTATTTTTTATTATTTTTTTTTTAAATTATAAAATATTGAATATAATCATATTTTTAAGACATTGAATAAACAAAAACGCATTTAATAATAATATCAATAATAATATCTTTTATTTATAATACTGCAACTCACAATATGTTGATCAATTTAATTATGGCTTCCTTATGGGTCCAAAAAAGCATTGGTTGGTCCAAAATAGCATTGGCGTGCAATCCTTAGTTTAAGATTTAAATTCTTTTTTCTTTGTCCTGCAAACACTTTTGTATTGTGTATATGACTTTCTTTTATTATTATTACTATTTTTTATTATTTTAGTTACTATTATTTGATCACATTTTATATAATTTGTTCCAGAATACTTTTTTCGTGTTGTTATGCTAGCTACCGTTTGTTTTTGGCATGTGTGCCATTGTTTTTATGTTTACCG
Source organism: Pegoplata infirma (assembly GCA_963921195.1). NCBI lineage: Eukaryota > Metazoa > Arthropoda > Insecta > Diptera > Anthomyiidae > Pegoplata > Pegoplata infirma. The sequence goes on from OY992539.1 coordinate 137,661,308, forward strand.
TTTTTATAATTTATTGTGCACGTAATTTTTGTGGAAAATACCTAAGTTTATGTGTAAAATAATGATTCATAAAAAAAGACAAAAAATGAAAGGTATATTGCACAAAATGTAAAAGACCATGTGTTATACTAAAAAGTCGTGGATTTTTTACCTAGGGTTCAAAATATGTATTTTATACATTATCTAGCGAAATTTTAACAAGACGGGTGTGTATTCAATAAACTCCATATAAAAAAAAAGTTACCAAGTTCGATTGGATATTTTAACACACGTCTTGTTTTTGTGTGTAAGACTTTCTATAGAAAAAGATGTCTCAGAATCTGTGACTTTTCCTAAAGAAAAAATGTCTGAGAATCTGAGACTTTTTCTATAGAAAAAATGGCTCAGAACCGGAGATTTTTCTACATAAAATATATCTCAGAACCTGAGACTTTTTTTTTTTCTATAGAAATACTACCCAATGGAAATTGATCATATGGAGCAAAACAATAATCTCCTGACGAAATGCTAGTTCGGGCGTTTCGAGTTTAAGGTGACGATATGTACTGTTTCATAAAAACTTGGTAGCACTTTTTTTAATTTGCAGACTTCAGATGTGCAGAAAAGTTTTAATTTTTAAAGTTTTATATTGTAATTGGTATTAATAAATTATAAAATAAAAAAATAAACTAAACAATATGCATTTTTCAATTATATATCGAACTATATCATGTGTTTTTACAGTGAATTGTTAGTTTAGACTCCATGGCCAAAAGTCCGTCCTGGTCACCTGGGACAAAAAAAGTTTTTGTTAAGGAAATTTTCACAAAAAACTGTTTTTGGATATTTTGAAAAGTCAAAAATATTTGTTTTTCAAACATCTATTAATCCCTATTATTCGTTAGTACAGTGAATTGTTAGATTAGACTCCATGGCCAAAAGTCCGTCCTGGTCACCTGGGACAAAAAAAGTTTTTGTTAAGGAAATTTTCACAAAAAACTGTTTTTGGATATTTTGAAAAGTCAAAAATATTTGTTTTTCAAATTTCTATTAATCCGTATTATTCGTTAGTACAGTGAATTGTTTGTTCACGCTTCATGGCCAAAAGTCCGTCCTGGTCACCTGGGACAAAAAAAGTTTTTGTTAAGGAAATTTTCACAAAAAACTGTTTTTGGATATTTTGAAAAGTCAAAAATATTTGTTTTTCAAATTTCTATTAATCCCTATTATTTGTTAGTACAGTGAATTGTTTAATCACGCTTCATGGCCAAAAGTCCGTCTGGGTCATGTGGGACAAAAAAAAGTTTTTGTTAAGGAAACTTTCACAAAAAACTGTTTTTGAATATTTTAAGAAGTCAAAAATATTTGTTTTTTAAACATCTATTGAGCCCTATTATTCGTTAGTACAGAGAATTGTTAGTTCAGGCTCCATGGCCAAAAGTCCGTCCTGGTCACGTGGGACAAAAAAAAGTTCTTGTGAGGAAAAATTCCACAAAAAACATCAATCGCATATTATGAAAATGCAGAAATGTTTCTCTTCAAATTGCCTATCGAACCATATGACTGCTCATGCTGGTGAACTCCTACTTTTTGCTCCATGGCCAAAAGTCCGTCCTTCTCACCTGGGCCGAAAAAAAGTTCTTGTGAGGAAAAATTCCACAAAAAACATCAATCGCATATTCTGAAAAAGCAGAAATATTTCCATTTGAAATATCTATCGAACCATATGACTGCTCATGCTGGCGAACTCCTACTTTTTGCTCCATGGCCAAAAGTCCGTCCTTCTCACCTGGGCCGAAAAAAAGTTCTTGTGAGGAAAAATTCCACAAAAAACATCAATCGCATATTATGAAAATGCAGAAATGTTTCTCTTCAAAATGTCTATCGAACCATATGACTGCTCATGCTGGTGAACTCCTACTTTTTGCTCCATGGCCAAAAGTCCGTCCTTCTCACCTGGGCCGAAAAAAAGTTCTTGTGAGGAAAAATTCCACAAAAAACATCAATCGCATATTCTGAAAATGCAGAAGTGTTTCTCTTTGAAATATCTATCGAACCATATGACTGCTCATGCTGGTGAACTCCTACTTTTGGCTCCATGGCCAAAAGTCCGTCCTTCTCACCTGGGCCAAAAAAAAGTTCTTGTGAGGAAAAATTCCACAAAAAACATCAATCGCATATTCTGAAAATGCAGAAATGTTTCTCTTCAAAATATCTATCGAACCATATGACTGCTCATGCTGGTGAACTCCTACTTTTTGCTCCATGGCCAAAAGTCCGTCCTTCTCACCTGGGCCGAAAAAAAGTTCTTGTGAGGAAAAATTCCACAAAAAACATCAATCGCATATTCTGAAAATGCAGAAATATTTCTATTTAAAATATCTATCGAACCATGTGACTGCTCATGTTGGTGAACTCCTAGTTTTTGCTCCATGACCCAAAGTCCGTCCTTCTCACCCGGGCCGAAAAAAAGTTCTTGTGAGGAAAAATTCCACAAAAAACATCAATCGCATATTCTGAAAATGCAGAAATATTTCTCTTTGAAATATCTATCGAACCATATGACTGCTCATGCTGGTGAACTCCTACTTTTGGCTCCTTGGCCAAAAGTCCGTCCTTCTCACCTGGGCCGAAAAAAAGTTCTTGTGAGGAAAAATTCCACAAAAAACATCAATCGCATATTCTGAAAAAGCAGAAATATTTCTCTTTGAAATATCTTTCGAACCATATGACTGCTCATGCTGGTGAACTCCTACTTTTGGCTCCATGGCCAAAAGTCCGACCTTCTCACCCGGGCCAAAAAAAAAGTTCTTGTGAGGAAAAATTCCACAAAAAACATCAATCGCATATTCTGAAAATGCAGAAATATTTCTCTTTGAAATATCTATCGAACCATATGACTGCTCATGCTGGTGAACTCCTACTTTTGGCTCCATGGCCAAAAGTCCGTCCTTCTCACCCGGGCCGAAAAAAAGTTCTTGTGAGGAAAAATTCCACAAAAAACATCAATCGCATATTCTGAAAATGCAGAAATATTTCTCTTTGAAATATCTATCGAACCATATGACTGCTCATGCTGGTGAACTCCTACTTTTGGCTCCATGGCCAAAAGTCCGTCCTTCTCACCTGGGCCGAAAAAAAGTTCTTGTGAGGAAAAATTCCACAAAAAACATCAATCGCATATTCTGAAAAAGCAGAAATATTTCTCTTTGAAATATCTTTCGAACCATATGACTGCTCATGCTGGTGAACTCCTACTTTTGGCTCCATGGCCAAAAGTCCGTCCTTCTCACCCGGGCCAAAAAAAAAGTTCTTGTGAGGAAAAATTCCACAAAAAACATCAATCGCATATTCTGAAAATGCAGAAATATTTCTCTTTGAAATATCTATCGAACCATATGACTGCTCATGCTGGTGAACTCCTACTTTTGGCTCCATGGCCAAAAGTCCGTCCTTCTCACCTGGGCCGAAAAAAAGTTCTTGTGAGGAAAAATTCCACAAAAAACATCAATCGCATATTCTGAAAAAGCAGAAATGTTTCTCTTTGAAATATCTTTCGAACCATATGACTGCTCATGCTGGTGAACTCCTACTTTTTGCTCCATGGCCAAAAGTCCGCCCTTCTCACCTGGGCCGAAAAAAAGTTCTTGTTAGGAAAAATTCCACAAAAAACATCAATCGGATATTCTGAAAATGCGGAAATATTTCTATTTAAAATATCTATCGAACCATATGACTGCTCATGCTGGTGAACTCCTACTTTTGGCTCCATGGCCAAAAGTCCGTCCTTCTCACCTGGGCCGAAAAAAAGTTCTTGTGAGGAAAAATTCCACAAAAAACATCAATCGCATATTCTGAAAAAGCAGAAATATTTCTCTTTGAAATATCTTTCGAACCATATGACTGCTCATGCTGGTGAACTCCTACTTTTGGCTCCATGGCCAAAAGTCCGTCCTTCTCACCCGGGCCAAAAAAAAAGTTCTTGTGAGGAAAAATTCCACAAAAAACATCAATCGCATATTCTGAAAATGCAGAAATATTTCTCTTTGAAATATCTATCGAACCATATGACTGCTCATGCTGGTGAACTCCTACTTTTGGCTCCATGGCCAAAAGTCCGTCCTTCTCACCTGGGCCGAAAAAAAGTTCTTGTGAGGAAAAATTCCACAAAAAACATCAATCGCATATTCTGAAAAAGCAGAAATGTTTCTCTTTGAAATATCTTTCGAACCATATGACTGCTCATGCTGGTGAACTCCTACTTTTTGCTCCATGGCCAAAAGTCCGCCCTTCTCACCTGGGCCGAAAAAAAGTTCTTGTTAGGAAAAATTCCACAAAAAACATCAATCGGATATTCTGAAAATGCGGAAATATTTCTATTTAAAATATCTATCGAACCATATGACTGCTCATGCTGGTGAACTCCTACTTTTGGCTCCATGGCCAAAAGTCCGTCCTTCTCACCTGGGCCGAAAAAAAGTTCTTGTGAGGAAAAATTCCACAAAAAACATCAATCGCATATTCTGAACATGCAGAAGTGTTTCTCTTTGAAATATCTATCGAACCATATGACTGCTCATGCTGGTGAACTCCTACTTTTGGCTCCATGGCCAAAAGTCCGTCCTTCTCACCTGGGCCAAAAAAAAGTTCTTGTGAGGAAAAATTCCACAAAAAACATCAATCGCATATTCTGAAAATGCAGAAATGTTTCTCTTCAAAATATCTATCGAACCATATGACTGCTCATGCTGGTGAACTCCTACTTTTTGCTCCATGGCCAAAAGTCCGTCCTTCTCACCTGGGCCGAAAAAAAGTTCTTGTGAGGAAAAATTCCACAAAAAACATCAATCGGATATTCTGAAAATGCAGAAATATTTCTATTTAAAATATCTATCGAACCATATGACTGCTCATGCTGGTGAACTCCTACTTTTTGCTCCATGGCCAAAAGTCCGTCCTTCTCACCTGGGCCGAAAAAAAGTTCTTGTGAGGAAAAATTCCACAAAAAACATCAATCGCATATTCTGAAAAAGCAGAAATGTTTCTCTTTGAAATATCTTTCGAACCATATGACTGCTCATGCTGGTGAACTCCTACTTTTTGCTCCATGGCCAAAAGTCCGTCCTTCTCATCTGGGCCGAAAAAAAGTTCTTGTGAGGAAAAATTCCACAAAAAACATCAATCGCATATTCTGAAAATGCAGAAATATTTCTATTTAAAATATCTATCGAACCATGTGACTGCTCATGTTGGTGAACTCCTAGTTTTTGCTCCATGACCAAAAGTCCGTCCTTCTCACCCGGGCCGAAAAAAAGTTCTTGTGAGGAAAAATTCCGCAAAAAACATCAATCGCATATTCTGAAAAAGCAGAAATATTTCCATTTGAAATATCTATCGAACCATATGACTGCTCATGCTGGCGAACTCCTACTTTTTGCTCCATGGCCAAAAGTCCGTCCTTCTCACCTGGGCCGAAAAAAAGTTCTTGTGAGGAAAAATTCCACAAAAAACATCAATCGCATATTCTGAAAATGCAGAAATGTTTCTCTTCAAAATATCTATCGAACCATATGACTGCTCATGCTGGTGAACTCCTACTTTTGGCTCCATGGCCAAAAGTCCGTCCTTCTCACCAGGGCCGAAAAAAGTTCTTGTGAGGAAAAATTCCACAAAAAACATCAATCGCATATTCTGAAAATGCAGAAGTGTTTCTCTTTGAAATATCTATCGAACCATATGACTGCTCATGCTGGTGAACTCCTACTTTTGGCTCCATGGCCAAAAGTCCGTCCTTCTCACCCGGGCCAAAAAAAAAGTTCTTGTGAGGAAAAATTCCACAAAAAACATCAATCGCATATTCTGAGAATGCAGAAATGTTTCTCTTTGAAATATCTATCGAACCATATGACTGCTCATGCTGGTGAACTCCTACTTTTTGCTCCATGGCCAAAAGTCCGTCCTTCTCACCTGGGCCGAAAAAAAGTTCTTGTGAGGAAAAATTCCGCAAAAAACATCAATCGCATATTCTGAAAAAGCAGAAATATTTCCATTTGAAATATCTATCGAACCATATGACTGCTCATGCTGGCGAACTCCTACTTTTTGCTCCATGGCCAAAAGTCCGTCCTTCTCACCTGGGCCGAAAAAAAGTTCTTGTGAGGAAAAATTCCACAAAAAACATCAATCGCATATTCTGAAAAAGCAGAAATATTTCTATTTGAAATATCTATCGAACCATATGACTGCGCATGCTGGTGAACTCCTACTTTTTGCTCCATGGCCAAAAGTCCGTCCTTCTCACCTGGGCCGAAAAAAGTTCTTGTGAGGGAAAATTCCACAAAAAACATCAATCGCATATTCTGAAAATGCAGAAATGTTTCTATTTAAAATATCTATCGAACCGTTTGACTGTTCATGCTGGTGAACTCCTACTTTTGGATCCATGGCCAAAAGTCCGTCCTGGTCACCTAGGACAAAAAAAGTTTTTGTTCAGGAAACTTTTACAAAAAACTTTTTTTGGATATTTCGAAAAGTCAAGAATATTTGTTTTTTAAATATCTATTAAGCCCTATTATTCGTTAGTACAGTGAATTGTTAGGTTAGGCTCCATGGCCAAAAGTCCGTCCTGGTCAACTGGGATAAAAAAAGTTTTTGTTAAGGAAACTTTTACAAAAAAATGTTTTTGGATATTTTGAAAAGTGAAAAATATTTGTTTTTTAAATATCTACTTAAGCCCTTTTATTCATTAGTATAGTGAATTGTTAGTTAAGGCTCCATGGCCAAAAGTCCGTCCTAATCAGAATTAATGGCAAAGTTTTTCATAGGCAAACTCTCTCAAAGAGCATACTCTAAAAATAAAAAGTACATGAGATGACACTCCACAATAGTGGCAATCGATTCCCATCATTATTTTTTTTAAAGATTTTTCTAATGATTTTATTTTAATATTTAATTGTAAATTTATTTTCTTAGATTCTTCTTCTTATTGTTTTTGTTTGTTAGAAGTTTTTTGAAGTTTGTTGAGTTTTTTCATCTCAACAAACAAATTACAGTTGATAAAAAATATACTAAATACTATTTTTGTCAATTAGCGCTACCACTTATAATCTGATTTTATTGCTGCCACTTGGTTTTTGTGGCAAAGAACTGGCAGCACTCAAAAAATTTGACGTTCAGTGTGAAAGCTTTCAAAAGAGCTTTTGTTTGTTGAGTTTGTTGGTAGTTTGTTAGCGAGTTTGTTATTTTCACGCCGATACTTTTCTTCTAATTTTCCAATACACAGATGTGTTTCATAAACAAGATATGAAACACATCACAAAATCAACCCTTTTTTTGTAAAAGACTGGCAACGCCAAAGCAAGAAAAAAATACTCACGAGAGAGCAAAGCCAAGAAAATAGAATTGATTCTATTCTGGCTTTGAAACGCTAGCGTTGGCTTTGAATTTTGTTCTACATACAAAATGTATGGGAGCGAGCAAAATTCAAGGCCAACGCCAGAATTGTAATTGCACACTAAGCGTTGTAAAAAGTTGATTCAACTTTACTGATTATTCAACGATATCAACATTAATTTTTGTTGAACACGGCATTATTCTGTAAAACTTGATCTACAATGGGTTTACTAATTTTTCTACTAAGATATTTCTATGAGTGTATAACGCAAATTTTCAAAAAACGTCAGAATGGTGGGTTTTTTCGTAGGAAATGTTGGATATCTCAAATTTGAAAAGAGGTTTTAAAAAACGGACTTCGGAATAAGAAAGAGGATATTTATATAATCAATTCCCAACTCATTTTTTTCAAAAATGGCGTATGGAGCAAAACAATAAGAAGGCGACGTTATGTCATTTACTCAAAGCAAAATACATGTAGATATTTTGCTGTCTGCTGCTTGCTGCTGTATTGTGAAAAGATACTTACCCCCAGTTTCCGTATAACGAACGATAGACGAACGTCAAAAATTTACATGTATTTTGTTATTGTAACAAAAACAAAATACATGTCGTTTGCTTATTTTTGGTATGACCCAAAGACCATTTACTTTGTTTTGAGAAAAACGAAAAAGAAACTTCTCATCAACTTTATTAAAAATCTACACGATAGATTTGTTTTTTACTTTTGGTATCGATTGCTTAAAATGTTTTAAGAAAAAATATAAATTTTTATACGTTTTTGCACAAGATATCAAAAGTTATTATGATTTTAACAAAAAAAGACTTGGTCCCGTTTTGCTCCATATCCCGTTTAAATGAATATTTTCTTAAAAAAAAATTAATTTTCTTTCACGTGGGTCAAAGTCAACCTGAGTTTACCTTATTAAATTATCTTTAATTTTGGCTATAATTAGCAAAGTTGGGGCTGGATATCTTTTAATTCTTACGAAAAATTCATTCCGGATGAAAATAAAGTGCATAACAATCATAAACAATTGATTCCTAATTCCATTTGGCAAATGGTTTATGGGTCACACCAATAACCAAGCGTCAATTTTTAGTTTGTTTTGATATGCACCCTTTCAACGTTATATGCATCAAAACAAAAGTAGAGAAAAATATTTTAACTTTTAGGTGTAAAATTTGTTGCATGTGCAGAAAATTGGCGTATGCAGCAAACCAATGTTAAGTCAATGTTAATATTGGGGATATGAAGCAAAGTTAGGGCTGGATATCTTCTAATTTATACGATATATAAAAAAATAGATTACGGATTTGGAAAGAGGGCATATTAATCATATACAATTGATTCCTAACTCCATTTTCCCAAAAATGGTCTTTGGGTCATACCAAAAATAAACAAACGATGTAATTTTTTGACGTTCGTCTATCGTTCGTCATACGGAAACTGGGGCTTAATCGCCTAAAATAAAGTAAAGAGGAAAACAACAAAATTGACAACACTTTAAACGAAGAAAAGGTTATTTTTTATTGCAAAAGTTGTTTTTTTATTTTTAATAATAGTTTTTTAAATTTAAAAATAATCAAAATATGCGTTTATTAATTTTATATGGTAGTGAAACTGGTACCGCTCAAGATGTGGCTGAACAGCTATGGAGGTGTTCCAAGAAATTTGGCTTCCAAGGGCCGGTCTTACCAATGGATGAATTTCCTATTCACAAACTTGTTGAGCAGACTTTGGTAATATTTGTCGTTGCCACTACGGGAGATGGTGACGAACCTAATAATATGCGCAATTCTTGGAAATTTTTGCTGAGACGAAGTTTACCCTCCAACTCTTTGGTTAATCTGCAATATGCCTGCCTTGGGCTGGGGGACTCTAGTTATGTAAAATTCAATTATGCGGCTAAAAAGTTAAATAAACGCTTGCAACAACTAGGTGGAAAGCAAATTATACCACTAGGCTTATGTGATGATCAACATGATTATGGATTAAGTGCGGTAGCAATGCCTTGGATGCAGCAACTGTGGCAGGAATTGGAACAACGTTTAGGTTTTAAATCGAATACAGATGGTTTACAAGATGAGACAGCTGTTTTCAAATGGCATTATAGGGTTTCGGAAAGTCCTCTCCAATTGGAAAATGGTGCTGAGCATATTTTATGGCCACATAAAGATAGTCCCGAAACGTTAACACTTAAAAGTAATGTTCGCACCACGGATCCTTTGCACTTTCAAGATGTTAGATTGCTGGAATTTAAAATTCCAGAAAGTATGTCATGGTCTCCCGGTGATATTTTACAACTTCAGCCTCATAACTCTGAAAAACAGGTGAACGATTTTTTTTCTTGGTCCAAGGAACACCAACTAGATTTTGGCCCAGAGACCGTTGTAGAGATCACTAGTAACCATGAGGATATGCCTATACCAAAATGTTATTCAAAGCCTTTAACGGTTTTTCAAATGGCCACATATCTATGGGATCTAAGCTATCGTCCACGTCAAAGAGCATTTGAATTGTTGGCCTTGAATTGTGAAGACGAATTGGAAAAAGAAAAACTATTGGAATTTACTACAGCAGAAGGTTTGGATGATCTAATTAATTACGTAAATAGACCGCGTAGAACTATTTTGGAAGTATTACAAGATTTTCGACAAGCTTCATCTAAATTGACCCTTAGCATTTTAATAGAACTATTTACATTTATACAACCGAGAAGTTTTTCTATAGCCAGTTGTAGGGAATCGGGACAATTGGATCTTTTAATAGCTGTGGTAGAATATAAAACCAAACTATCTAATCCCAGACTGGGACTGTGCTCAAATTGGTTAAAATCTTTGAAACCAGGATTTAGTATATATGCTTCACTAAAACCGGGTACAATGAAAATTCCTAAAGATTTGTCAACACCTTTAATAGTAATTGGTCCTGGTACAGGTATAGCACCATTCCGTAGTATTATACAAAGTAGATACATACAAAATTCTGCGAACGTCTGTGCAACCCCCTTAATAACAGTATTTTTTGGTTGTCGCAATAAAAACAAAGATTTCCATTTTGAAAAAGATCTGGAAATGTGGCAAAAACAGCAATTCATTTCCTTATATTGTGCATTTTCCAGAGATCAAGACAATAAAATATATGTGCAACATTTAATGGAACAAAATGCCAACTACTTAAAATCTCTTATAAACGAAAAGCAGGCTTATATATTGGTAGCTGGTTCTTCCAACAATATGCCAAAATCGGTAAAAGAAGCTTTTATCAAAGTTTTAGATGGAGAAGAAGCTGTAATAGATGACATGATAAAGACTAAAAGATATCAAGAAGAAACTTGGTCTTAAATAATATAAATTTATTTAAACGAAAATTAAACTTATAAACAAAACAAACTACATAATAAATAATTAAACTAAACTATTAATACTCTTCAAATAATTTCTCTGCAGCAGTGCGACAAAACGGACAAAATCCCTTTTGTAAAACCTGCAACTCAAAGTCCTCAGCATAAAAAACCTAAATGAACACACAAAAAAAAATTAATTTACTTACAATTTTTATTTACACAAAACTTACCAATAAACATTCAGGGCAATAAGTGACTTGTAAGTCTGGCAAGATATTTCGGTAAAAAATAAATTTGCTATTTAGTTTAGAACGGCGTTTTAAAATCAATACATGGTTAGGATCTATAGAACGTAAAGCATTACGATCTAAACTTAATGGTAAGGCACTTGCAGTATCCTATAATAATTATTTCATTAATAGTTAACTATTACATATAATATTTTTCTAGTACCTCATTAAAAGGATCTTGATCTTCATTGGATTTTGGTGGAGCCAATATCAGTCGCTCAGCTTCACTGTCTGTTATATCCATTTCCGGATAAAATTGTACTAAAGGTAATATTTCTAAAAATTGAAAAGTATAAGATAAAAACTCATATATTTCAGTTCTATCTAAAGATCTTACCAAATGATATAAACGAAAATATATAATCTTGTCTACATGTGGGACAAGCATTTCCATTTAAATGTTGACTATAATTAGAACATTTATAGCATAACGGCAACAATTCTTCAGGATCATTAAATCCACTTTTGCAGGCTTTACTATTTAAATAATTAATCTAAAATGTATGAAAATTTAAACAGCAATTACTTTTTTTATTCTCAATAAATACACTTACATCAATTTGTTCCTGTACTCCCGAGGGAGGCTTTAAGGACTGTAATCTCTTATTAACAACCAAACAAAGTTTATTGGCTTGTAAAAACTTGGCTTGTTTGGCTAGAGTAAATAATACAGCACTATAGTAGTAAAAATGTTAGTTAAAATTATTTTTTTAAATAAACCACATATATCCAAAACTTACAACATGCTTACTCCTCTGGGAGCTCCTTTATATTCCACTTCATTGAGTATAAAACGAGATACATTAAATAGACTTACTGGAGAATAGGTGGTAAATGGTTCCTTCATATAATTATAAATTACACTATAAGCATAAAATATTTTAGCAACACGTAGATGAGAATGATATTCCTTCAAATGAAAATCTATAGGATTTTGTGTGCTGTAAAAATAATCTTAAAATATTACACATACTACCGGTAAATGTTTAATAAACATACTCCTTATCATAGTATATATCCAAATACTGTTTAGACAGTAACCAATAAAAGTAACTAGCATCTAAGAAACGTTCTTCCTCTATGGCTGAGTTGCTTAATTGCTTCAACAAACGATTAGCATCTTTAATACGGCCCGCCTTTAAATAAGCTGTTGAAATACGTATATTGTTATTAAGAATTTCATCTAAAAGTATTTTCTTTTTTACCTTCATGAGCTTCTATAAATTGATCGTTTTCTGCCAACCATTGGGCGTGTTGATAATGAACCTGAGGCAATATATCTGGCATGTCGTTAGCTAAACGAAAAGCTTCAGCCCAATCGTGAGCCTCTACATGTAATTGAACTACCTCGGATTCATTTCCTAATTTTTTAAATACTTCAGCAGCCAAGGGTAAAGCTTTTAGGCGCTTTAAATTAAAAGCTACTAACTCCAACGACTCCTTATCACTTTGACTCAAACGTCGACCAATATCGTAAAGCCTATAAAAGGAGAATGCTTACATTTTGACTTAAAATGCAAAAAAAATAAAAAATGCTTACACATCAGCCCAGCCTTGTTCTGATACAATTTCTATAGCTTTTTTATGCTCTCCTACGCTTAATAATAGTTCTGCCGCCGCTCTAGGTTCTTTAACTGAATAAGCCCATTCCGCTCTTTTTCGTACTAAAGCTTTCTTTTCTTCAACACTGCCGTCTCTTATAAAGTCGTGAGCCAAGTCAAACATTCTTAAATCAGTATACATTTCCAAAGCTTTTGTACTTAATGAACATTTTTCAAAAAATCTAGAAGCTTCTTTATGTTTTCCAGAATAGGCACAAATCTCAGCTTGTAAAACTTCTTTAGGCTGTTGGCCACGTTTTTGTTTCTCCATTAAATCTCCTATTAACTGCAGCCAAGGTAAGTTTCGTACTTTAACATAAGCATCACGAGCAATATTAAGATGTAAAGCTTCTAAAGCAGATTTAGCTAAACCTTCCCAATCGGCATTTGTAACACCTAAACATGCAACTTGATAAGCTTCACTAAAATTAACAACAACAAAAATATGATACAGAATGTAGAACCGTTTTTATAAAAACTTACTCAAATAGGCCAGCTTCTATAAATTGCCACATTGTGGCTCCCAAAGCCAATGGTACATTATGCATAACATTTCCTCTTAAGCAAAACGCAGTTGCACCACATAAACCAACCACTACACCTAACATTTGTTGAGGAGCTCTCGGTGGTAAGTTTCCAACTCTAACCGACAATCCTCCTGTTGTATGTGTGTAACATAACATTGTGTCTAAATGTGTATTCCATGTTACAGAATTTACTCCAGTATCTTGATAGAGTAATGTATCATTGTATATATCTCTTACAACTAGGCGACCTCCATCATCTACAACTGCAATTTTTGTGCGGTTTGCATTTACATCTAAACAACGTACAGCAGACACAGCAGAAGTTATTAAGAGAGGCAATGCATTATCCAAAAAGATTCGATAGACCTTAAAATATTAAGATTCATAAAAAAAAACTATGACAATCTAAAACATTTAAAATGTTAACTTACTTTTCCAATTTTTAAACCGACCATTAAACCCTCCCGCCCAGCAGGACCTCCTATAACTTTAATATAACGTATAAATGAATCCATTAACCATTCTCTTTGTAAGATACCATTAAAATCCAGACATTGTAATCTTTGATCTTGGCACAAGACAATGTGTCGAGCACAAACAACCAGTAGACTACAATCAAATTTCTTTTGTATCTTTTCTTTAACCTTATAATGCATTGGTTGATCTGGCGTAGAATTTAATTCATATAAAACAACTCTCTCGGGCAGTTGTACAGCTAATTTTTGTCTATATATTGCAATCTTTTGTACTAAATCACGACATTTTATGCGTACTTTTTGTCCAGATATTAAATGTTGTATAATAACATCACACATGTGTTCCCGAAATGCATAACGTTCACGATACAAAGCATGTACCGTTGTCATGGCAATGTTAAAAGTGGATAATGTACCATTTTGACACCCAATAGTATATGATTGACCATTCGGATGTATGGCCACCGACCAAATCCATGACGAATCCATAGTATCTCCCAAAGTACCCAATCGCACACCTTCTCTTGTAAAACAATGTACATTTCCAGTACATCCTGACACTAAACAATACTCTCCATTAGGTAGATATGATAAACTTAATGGATCAAAGCCCAGTGTTCTTTCCTTTCCAATCATTTGCCCACTCAATGTATGAAATGATAAAGTTTGACTCCAATCCGTTACGGCAATAGTGTCAGTATTTGGTTCCGCTATTGCTGGACAACATTGTATGCCATATATGGCACTTGCTGAACCTCCAGGGCGATCTATGCGTCCTTTTTCTTCTCCCGATTTATTGCGTATTGTAATCGAACCATTAGCCAAACCAAGTATAAGGTATTGACCATCATTAGTCCAGCAACAAGCATTTACGCGTGCATGTATTTTATATTTTTGAACAGCTTTTTGATCGGACGACCAAAAGGCAAAATCAGACGAAGAACAAGATGCCAAGTGATGGGATACCGGATTAAATGACATACATTGCACAGAATCCCCATGACTAAAATGAAAATTTTTAGGTACAAAATTTGTTTTCCGTGATTTTAATTTTTAGCGATTTTTTGTTTATTTCTCACAAGTTGTGATGTCTCAAATACGCCACAAAGACAGGCCAACAGAAATTCTTTATAACATCAGGAGGGTAATTATGTAACTTGGTAGTCGTCAATCGTATCGTTTCCATCGTTATTCCATTACCATATAGTGTCATTTTATGGTAATAGAATAATGAGCTAACGATGACGATTGACGATTATCCAGTTACATATTTAGCCCCCACTATGGCATAATAAGTTTTTATTTAAAAACTTATTATGCCATAAGAAAGTCCTACCAATAAAACAAAGTTTAAAAAATAAAATTGAAGGGCTTATTGTAAAAACTCGATAAGCAACATTTCATTTTATGGTGGTTTTTCCCTTAAAACTTTTAAAATAATGTAGAAAATATAACTATTGCAGAACTTTTATTCTCAATATACTTGTACGAAGGGTTAAAGCAAGACTTCTGCCAAAAATCTGTCAATGGAACATCAGCAGAAGACGAAAAACACGAAAAAATAAAATGTTGCTTATCAAGTTCTTGCAGTAAGACCTTCAATTGTTTTAGCAAAAAAAGGGTTATTTTTAAAAATCGGTTTTTTCGATATAATAATAATAATATTTTCGAAATACATAAATACCAATTTGATAGATTTTTCACTACAATTCGCATTTAGTCTATTACAAAAAATTATTTTTATACCCTCCACTTAGTGATAGAGGGTATATATAAGTTTGTCATTCCGTTTGTAACTCATCAAAATATCGATCTGGGACTCCATAAAGTATATATATTCATGATGCCCGATCGATTTTAAGACATTCTAGCGATGTCCGTCTGTCTGTCTGTGGAAAATGCTGTCGCGGACAAAATATTGCACAGAGATGACTGAAACTTAACATATTTATTGGAAGTTCTCCCGAGAAGTTTGTACAAATTTCAGTACATTCAACATAACCAAAAATTACAAAATGCTTTAATTCGGCTTCTGGTTGACATATGTGAACATAATTGAACACCAAATTGTATTTAAACAAGTACGAACATATTTTTTGACAAAAAAGGAAAAAAATCGCGGATTTTTTTTTACCAACTTTTTTTTTCGCGGAATTTTTTTTTTTTTTAATTTTTTTTTTCAAAAGTAATTTCCTTTTAAATAAAATTTTTTGCAATAATCTTTTTGAAATTGTGGAGGGTATCACTACATTCGGCAAGGCCGAATTTAACTTTTTTACTTGTTTGTAGTAGGTTTGTTTTAAAAACCATAGTTTTTTCTAAAATATGTGAATAAATGCAAAAAAATACTTTGTCGCTACATTTTACCTTTAAAAATAATTCTAATCCCTTGATCAAATGTTTTTTTTTTCAATAAATGATTTCGCGCAGTTATAACGTCTCGAATATGGTGATAAACGATTTATTTTAATTTTAAGTTAAAATATTTATTTTAATTTTAAGTTAAAATATCTCGAAAACCTGATGTGAAAGCCAAATTCTGAGGTCAAATTCCGATTCAGCGCAAATCAAACGGTCAAAAAAAGTATACTCTGGTCTCAGGGTTAAACATTTGTTGTCCTGTGTAATTTAAAATTCGAATTTAAGGTCGATTTACTTGTTAACTACCCTTGACCACCCTTATTTACTATTTTCCAGTATTGGGGATAACAATTGTCAAATTTAAATAATTGAAGGGCTTATTGTAAAAACTCGATAAGCAACATTTCATTATATGGTGGTTTTTACCTTAAAACTTTTGAAATTATGTAGAAAATAGATCTTTTGAAGAACTTTCATAATCAAGATGCTTGTACGAAGGGTTTAAGCAAAAATTCTGCCAAAAATCTGTCAATAGAACATCAGTAGAAAGCAAAAAACACCAAAAACTAAAATGTTGTTTATCAATTTTTTGCAGTAAGCCCTTTAATTTTTAGTGTTTCTAAACCGAATAACCCAAAAACCCGGGTTTTCCCCAAAATTTTGGATTTTTGCAAACCGGTTAACAGAAATTGAAAATTTTAGGTGCACCGAAACCCGTTTTTTTGTAATAAGTTCAAAACGGACTATATTTGCAAATATAAAGGGTTTTCACTAATTTTATATGATGTTTTCAAAAGTTTGTTAAAACACTTTGAAAATCCGTTAGAAATAAAGTTTTAAATATTTTTTGTGTTTAAGAAACTATTTTTCAAAAAGTATTTTTCCTATCCCCAAACTTTTCCATTACAACAAGTTTTTGTAAAATTTTAAATACAAAAAAAAAAATCGCATTTTTGGACATATTTGACAACTCATAGCGGATGAACCCGATGTGCAGACGACTTAAAAATAAATGAAGGGTAAAGCTCCAACATTGCTCTTTAAGATTTAAAACTCATTTGATTATTCGCTTGAACCGTTGATTTTAAATAAGGTATTTTCCCCAAAAAACTTTTTTTTCGATAATAGGGAATCAAACATCATTGAAATACAATTGGTCCTTAAAGGGTAAAGGCGACTGACCAAAAGAGTTCTGCATCTTAAAGAGCAATGTTTAAGCTTTCTTCTCGACTTTTTTTGAAGTCGCCATCACATCGTGTTCATCCGCTATGAGTTTCCAAAAATGACCAAAATGGCGATTTTTTTGAACTTTGACCTCAATTTTTTCAGAAACCTGATGTGATGGAAAAGTTTGGAGGCCTGATTTTTGACCAGCAGAACTATTGTAATAAAGTGTATAAGGTCGCCCGGGGGCTCATTATGTAACTTGATAACCGTCATCGTTAGCTCATTACTCTATTACCATAAAATGACACTATTTGGTAATGGAATAATGAGCTAACGATACGATTGGGCGACTATCAAGTTACATAATTACCCCCCCCCCCCCCCCCCCGGCTAATCGTGTCACCAATACTGGGAAATAGTAGTGGTCAAGGGAAGTTAACATGTAAATCAACCTTTTTATATCAAAATTTCTTATTCATTAATGAATAGAATTCTATTTTAAAAGTGTGAATGAGTTTTTATAACCACGATGCAATCCAAAAATAATAGAGCAATAGAGCTAGGCTCCAGAAAATTGGCTAAGGACTAATACCCGCATTCAAGGGGTTTGGAGATAATAAAGCCTTATTAAATGGGTACGTTTCTTGTCGGTTCCAATAGGGTTCCTAATTGAACCAAAATAAAACTATTATTTACCAAATTTTACGGTTCAAGTCTTTTTTTCATAAAAAACTTACGGTTTTTATAAAAACTTACGAATATTTAAGTAATCCCTCCAATTGTGGTGACCATACTATAACTGTCTTGTCTGCCGCTCCACTAGCAAACTTCTTTCCATCTCTAGCATAAGCCACACAATTTACCACGTCCTTGTGGGCTTTTAAAGTATTCAACAGTGTACCATCTTTTGGGTCATATACCAAAACTCGTTCTCTAGCAGCCACTATCAATTGAGTGCCATCAGGATTATAACATACACAATGGATACTAGAAAAACAGTTAACAAACATGTTGGCAATCGTATATATTTTTGATATGTAGGTCAAAAAAAATATTGGCTTAAATTGTATTGACCCATTTGATATATGCATGTTCATGGATGACATACCTGATGTCTTCATCTTTCGTATTAGGAAACTCGACTTTATCAATCCACTTTAATATAGCCCTCATTTTGTAAGCTTTTTTGTTCTATAAATTTTTATTTTTCCATATTTCTTTTTAGAAATTTCCAAATTTTTATCCGGTTTTTACAACAATGTCCAGTTTTCTTTTGTCCAGTTTTGTGTTTGTTTACATATTTACGTTGTTGTTGTTAATAGTAACCAATAATATTCCAGAGAACATATATAGAGAGCACTGGTGCCAACTTTTTTTTGGCAAAAACCCGCTAAATCAGGAAAAAAAATCTCCAGATTCAAAAACAGAAAATAAATTTAGCTTAATATCATGAAATTTTAAATATAACGGCTTTTTGAAAAAATATAACGGTTTTTTGAAAAATATAACGGTTTTTAAAAAATATAACGTTTTTTTTTTTAAATAATGTGTGTATTTGCTATTAAAACAGTTAATGTGTTATAAGACGAGAGTTTCTTTTACAAAGCAAGTTAAATTATTACAGAATCGAATACACATGTTTTGGCCATAGCCAAATATTCGGCAAAATTGTCACTATTCGGCAAAAACCGAAGCCGAATATTAAAAACAAATATTGTCATTGTTTCTTATAAAACTCTACTGTCGAGTCTGTATATAGTCTGTGCCCCAACCTTAGAATTGTCTTCTTTATATATATTTTAAGTTTCATGCAAATCGGTTCATAAGGGTTGAGATACTTCCCTTGTTAGCAGAGCTTCGAAGAATGAAATCCTTTTCGAATGAATTCTCAAAAAATTCCATTCAATTTTCATAGTCAGTGAATGCATTCGATTTCATAAATCAACATTGAATGCAGTCCTTGGAATTCAATCGATTGAATGAACAAAAATGAATGCATTCAATTTCTTGTTCATTTGATTTTGTATCATTCCTGTGCGAATGCAATCGATTTTTTAATCCACATTTGTTAATTCGACTGTGTTAAGACTGTAAAAACAAAATTTTTATTCAAAAATTTTTGACAGATCGCTTACAAGTCTGCCCATCCAAACGGCTCTTTAATTAAAACAAAAAATCAAGTGTGGAAAATTTTTATTTTTTTTTATTAAGTTGTGGCTGTAAAAAATCGCTAGATTTCCCGCTGCCCGCTAAATCACTTTTTTTCCCGCTAGACGCAAAAAAACGATAGTTTTAGCGGGAAAAACACCAAATTGGCAACAGTGATAGAGAGAAGAATTTCTCTCTCTCTCTTTAAGGGCTGCCAGATTTTGTAATGCCATTCCCAACTTTCGATTTCTTATACCCTGTATACACGTACAGCTAAAAACCGTTTTTAGCAACATAATGTCAATATACTGTAATAGAATAAAGAAAGTGCTAAATATATTAGTGCTAAAATCCGGTTTTAGCAACATTTTCTGTCTATATACTGTAATAGAATAAAGAAAGTGCTAAAAATATTGTTGCTAAAAACGGTTTTTAGCTATTCGTGAGAAAAGGGTATTATTAGACGGTATTTACACGCCGCCTTTCTTTATATCCTGTTCTCACGTGCATCTAAAAATCGGTTTTAGCAACATTTTCTGTCAATATACTGTAATAGAATAAAGAAAGTGCTAAAAGTGTTGCTAAAAACGGGTTTAATGCCCTATACTCGTACAGCTTAAAACCGTTTTCAGCAACAATATTTTTAGCACTTTCTTTATTCTATTACAGTATATTGACAGATAATGTTGCTAAAAACGGGTTTTAGCTGTATATGTGAACAGGGTATTAAGTATTATACCCTATTCACACGTACAGTTTTAAATCGTTTTTAGCAGCAATATTTTTAGCACTTTCTTTATTCTATTACAGTATATTGACAGAAAATGCTAAAAATAATTGCTAAAAACGGTTTAAAACTGTAAGTGTGAATAGGGTATTAAACTATGGAAATAAAAACCCTTTTTTATAAAAAATAAGCCACCAAATCGCTGGTGTTAATGAGTTTAGCGATTTTCAAGTTTGATCTAGTGATTTTTTTTTTCAACAGTGTTCATCATTGGTAATTGTCGTGCATTGACGGAAGCACACACGTTTTTAGAGAAAAATCAAATTTTTCGTATGTTTTTAATAATTTAATGCAAATATTTATGCAAATACCAGCTAAAAAAGGTATTCGATTAGAAATTTAAATAAAAATAGTAAAATTAAACATAAAACGCCGGTTATTGCATGTGAAAAGCCGCAGAGGTGTAAAAATTAAAGCGGCATAAAAAAAATCAAGTTATTTTTTTTTAGTACAAGAACAAACAACGAAGCTGCAGCAGCAAATTCATATAGTCAGCCATTTTAACTTAACGAAAGTTGATATATATAGCTATCACATTCTTACAACAGTTTTTTTGTATTTTGCCGAGAAAATCGAAGGAAAGAGATACAAGTGTTTGGACGAAATTACGTTAAAAACGGTTGGATTTTTTAGTGTGTGAAAATTTTTAATATAGTACAGTGTTGCTTGTGAATTGCAAAATTTAATAACCGTCTTAAAAAAAATAGAGCTGCATTTTTGAAGCAATTTTTTTTTTTAGATAATCGATCAGAAAGACTGTTTTGTATACAAATAAAGGGCGATTAAATGAAATGTGTAAGAATTAAAATAAAAATTAAAGAAAATTTAAGAAATTTGTGCATTGAATTTAATAAAACAAAAATAAGTAAAACTACCACCATATTAATGTCGTGGGTTTTATTTTTCCCAATAATTTTTTATTCGTTTAGTTCATCTTCGTAATTAAGTGTTGCCAAAACGGTCAAATAAATCTGCTAAACATCCAAAAAAAAACCGCTAGGTTTTATAAACAATTTAATAAGTATTATTAGGTACCTTTTTGGCATATGTTTAGTTTATAGGTCTCACGCTGACCTTCGGAAATTTAAAAAAAGGAACAAGTTGAGTTTACTGGCATTGGTCAAAAAAAAATTGAAAGTAGCCCCTTTAGCCATGATTTAAAAAAAAAGGCAAAAGTGCACTTTACGGGGCACAAATATTTTGGGGGGAAAAAAAGATTGGACCTCCTCTGGAATTAAAAAAGAAAAAAACCGAAATTAAAATTTAAGGTTTTTTTCTTTTTTAATTCTTACAGATTTGTGCGGGTACTTAAATTAAAGGTAATTAAAAAATAAAAGGGTCTAGGTCAAAAAAAAAAAACCGTCTTGGTGCGATTAGTTTCAAAAAACGTGTACCTAAAAAATTTTTTTTGCTTAAATTTGTTTTCTGTGTAGGCGGCCTTCGGCCGGGCTTGGGGATTACAAACTCCATAAATTAATTTAGCGGCTTCGCTATATAAAGTTTTTTTTTTTTGTATCAAGCCTTTTTTTTACCTTGTTAATTACTGAATGGCGAAATTATTTAACTGAATGATATTAAAATGGATTTAGGAGGTACAGTATTGTTAAAATACACACAAAAATACATATTTGCAATCGCGAGCAAATTACCTTTCATTTGAGTACCCATACATACATGTTGATGGGTGGGGCGGTTTTTTTTTGGCTTCAGGGGGTCCACCGGGGCCCAGCTCCCTTAAAATTTAATTCCGGTTCTTAATTCTAAAGGGGGTGGAATATTTTTTTTGCCAAAATATTTGTACCCCGTAAAGTGCACTTTAGCCATATATTAACGCATAAAACAAAACATGTTTTTTTTTTTTGAAAAAAAAATTTTTGATTTTTTTTTTTTTTTGAGAAAATGTTTTTTTGGGCATATGTTAAGATTAGGGCCTTGGATCCTAATTTGATAAAATTTTGTGGTTTGGTAGAGGGGTCAAAGATACATCGAGTGGCACCAATTTCAAGGAGCGGTCACGCCCTCTTTCGAGTGGGCGGGCCTTCAAAGTTAAAACGTTTTTCTTAAATATCTTAAAAAGTACATATGCGATTTGAATAAAATTGGTATCATTCGAAAGCTTGATGAAATTCCTTTCGAACATTCCTTTACATAAAAAAATTTCATTAACCTGTTAAGCACCAAAACGCGATTTTAATTTTTTTTTTTTTTTAATTTTCAAATATCTCACAAATGTAACGTATATAAGGTCATACAAGGAACACATAGGTGTGTAGCCAAGTTTCTAAGCTTTCATTTGGTCTTTTATTCAAATCTCTAACTCTTCTAACACCAGAGATATAAAGGGTTCAATTTTTGGTGCTAATTTTTGGGCTGAACCAGCAAAAAAGCTTTCTTTAGCGAAGCCGCTAAAGGAATCTATGGAGTTTGTAATCCCTAAGCCCGGCCGAAGGCCGCTACGCAGAAAAGCTTTATTTAGCGAAGCCGTTTGGGCTGAACCTATGGAGTTTGTACGCAGAAAAGCTCTCTTAAGCGAAGCCGCTAAAGGAATCTATGGAGTTTGTAATCCCTAAGCCCGGCCGAAGGCCGCTACGCAGAAAAACTTTATTTAGCGAAGCCGTTTGGGCTGAACCTATGGAGTTTGTACGCAGAAAAGCTTTCTTTAGCGAAGCCGCTAAAGGAATCTATGGAGTTTGTAATCCCTAAGTCCGGCCGAAGGCCGCTACGCAGAAAAACTTTATTTAGCGAAGCCGTTTGGGCTGAACCTATAGAGTTTGTACGCAGAAAAGCTTTCTTTAGCGAAGCCGCTAAAGGAATCTATGGAGTTTGTAATCCCTAAGCCCGGCCGAAGGCCGCTATGCAGAAAAGCTTTATTTAGCGAAGCCGTTTGGGCTGAACCTATGGAGTTTGTACGCAGAAAATCTTTCTTTAGCGAAGCCGCTAAAAGAATCTATGGAGTTTGTAATCCCTAAGCCCGGCAGAAGGCCGCTACGCAGAAAAGCTTTCTTTAGCGAAGCCGTTTGAGCTTAACCTATAAAGTTTGTACGCAGAAAAGCTTTCTTTAGCGAAGCCGCTAAAGGAATCTATGGAGTTTGTAATCCCTTAGCCCGGCCGAAGGCCGCTACGCAGAAAAACTTTATTTAGCGAAGACGTTTGGGCTTAACCTATGAAGTTTGTACGCTTTCTTTAAAATTGAAAAAAAAAAATAAATCGCAATTTCTGTATTCTGGTTTAGTTCCTTCAAGCATTTAAGGGTTAAGGTCTGTTCTCACTTAAGTTTTAAAACATGTTTTAAGAAATTTATTTATGCTATTACAGTATATTGTCAGATTAAAACAAAAAATGTAGTTAAAACCGTTTTCAGCGGAAAAAAATTGAAGCAATGCCAGTAGAATAGAGTAGTGTAAAATCAATTCTTAACATAACAAAAAAAAATCTTTGACCTTTAATATCTCGGTAAATTTTAGAGCTACAACGCCAGTGGTTGGCTCAAATTAAAGCTTAATATCTTGGCTACCAATCTGGTTGGTCTAAATTTTTACTTATATACGTGCAGTTTTGAGATATCAACCATTTTTTAAAAAAAGTCATGACAAAAAACTTTTAAAGCGGGTTTTGGCACTTAAGGGGTTAATTAAACTGAGTCACACCTTCGACATTATTGAAAGGTATTTGTATAAGCTTTCGAATGCAACTAATTTCGTCCAAATAGGACAAGTAGTTTTTAAGATATTTACAAAAGAATTTTTAACTTTGAAGCCCCGCCCCTCCGAAAGGGGGCGTGACCGCTCCTCGAAATTGGTACCACTCGATGTATTTTTGACCCCTCTACCAACCCACAAAATTTTATCAAATTTAGGGTCAAGGCCGCCATCTTAACAAGTTCCTTTTTTTGATTTTTTTTTGAGAAAAAAATTTTTTGATTTTTTTTTTTTTTTAGGAAAAAAACTTCTGATTTTTTTTTTGAGAATTTTCGTAAAAAAGCTTTTCAGCGTAGCGGCCATCGCCCGGGCTTAGGGATTACAAACTCCATAAATTAATTTAGCGGCTTCGCTAAATAAAGTTTTTTTTTTGTGTATTAAGCCTTTTTCCCAGTTGTTATATTCGAATTTCAAGTCGACATAACTCGCGAACCAGATCTCGCCGACAAAAAATCACCCTATTGTTTTCGATTTTTAATCAAAAGATCTATATCTGGTAAAAATTTGGGATCAATCCGACCAATGCAAGTAAACTCAACATAAGCCATTTAAAACTGACATTTTTCTGGGCAAAAGTGCACTTTAAGCACAAATATTTTGAGTGGAATTAAAAACACAAAACGAAAATAATTTAAGTGCACAAAAAACCGCCCCACCCACTTACAGGTTTGTTTGGGCACCTAATACCCTATTCACACGTACAGTGTTAAATCGTTTTTAGCAGCAATTACAGTATATTGACAGAAAATGCTAAAAATAATTGCTAAAAACGGTTTAAAACTGTAAGTGTGGATAGGGTATAAAGGTAATTAAAAAATGAAGGAGGGCTAGGTCCCTGGGTTTCAATGTCCAAAAATCCTAAAATCGTAATAAAAACTATTAAAAACCAAAACTTCTAAATATTAAGCTAAGTACTCTGTTTTTTGCGGTGAAAATTTCACTTCAACTTTAAACGCCTCAAATCACAATAAAACAATTAAAAGTAAACAACTTTTGACAATTATAAGAATGAAACGATCATAACAAAACTGAAATGTCACTTTTTCACGGTAATTTAGAGATTAGTTACAACTGGAGCGGGAAGCGGTTTTCCGCAACTGTTCACATACGCATTTTTATTATACAAGACAATTTAAGAGAATAATTACAATTGGAGCGGGAAGCGGAAAAACGCAATTGTCCTCATAAAAATAGAATTGAATCTAGTTTGGCGGAAAAACGCGGCGGAATTTTGTTGTCATATAAAACGTATGTGAACAGTTGCGGAAAAACGCTTCCCGCTCTAATTGTGATTATTTTGCATGTATTTTGTTTTTGTTACAATAACAAAATACACACAAATTCGTCATGAACGAATGACGTTCGTGTTACAGAAACTGGGGGTAACTCAGCCTTTATTAAAGCGAAAAAAAAAATAAAATAAATCTAAATACATAAAAACGTGAAACTTGTCGGAAAATCGCCATAATAGCTACACATCTACTTTTTTCATATTGCTAGCTGCTACTACTACGGGTTTCGTCAAGTTTGGCCTAGCATAGTATTCGTACAGTAGCGGCTCTACAGACTAGTGTTAAACATTTTTTCGTTGTGGTAACGCCGTCGATTGTTTTTTATCTTGCATATCGTTGATGTCAAAGAAAAAAAATTTTAAAGAGAAGTAAAGCATAAAAAACAACAGAAAAGATAAATTATTAGTTTTGTAAAATAAAGTGTTAAAAATGTTTAAATTCAAAATATTAAGGTAATTTTGATGATGTTAATGTGTTGTTTACATACGAATGGTTGTGAAATTCTATTATTTTTGGCGCGTCACTTTGGTACCATTTATTTTTCATCTTGGATGTAATTTTTTTAGACTTTACTCTATAAAAATAATTAATTAAACGCCTCTTTTAATCAAGAACCTATGTATGGAGTTTCCTCTAGAGAATGAGTGCAATGGCACAAAGTAAATGAAGGCACAAATGTTTGTATATAATATACATGTATGTTCTAAGTGTTGATAAAATAATAGAAGGAAAAAAAAACTAGTTTATTTATAATAAAAAAATCATTGGATATAAAATAAAACAAATTGGTTTTGCAATACAAAAAGTTTTTACAAGTAGCAACGGTATTAAACGATGTTCAAAATCTGTAAAACATAAATTGTTTAATTTAAATTTTCTGGTGCATTTATTTTTATAATTTAAAAACCCTTTTATTCTATAACCCCCTGTGTGTGTGTGTGTTCTTTTTGCTGATATTTAATTTGTGTTTCACTTCGGTTCACTCGTTCCTCATCGTTTTGCAGAAATTTTATTCCCCCATTTTAGTTTCGTTAAATCTTCATACTTTTATTAGTTTAACGAAGCAGCATGTGTCACTGCTAAATTTAACGAATATATTCTTAACGAATTTGAACGAAGAAAAAAAGAACACCCGTCTTTTTTTTTTACACAGACATTCACTAATACATTAATGAGATGGATTTTGACAATCTGTTTAAATAGAGTTGCCATACGGTTGCCAGATAATTATTACGCAGGATTTTTTTTTTTTCAACATTAAGCCCATAATACCTTGCCCACTAAAATTTATTTTTGATTTTTCTGAATTCTTTGCAATGGAACCCCTTTGGGTGATATAATTTTCTTTTATAAATTTTTGTGCCCCGTAAAGTGCACTTTAGCCTAAAATTAAATTCAACCTTGCCAAATCAGAGCTTGTATTAAATTAATTCCTTAATTCAATTTTCCGTTCTCAATTAAAGTCGAAAGAATTAATTCATTGTTCACATTGAATTGAATCGAACGAATTCGTATTTATTTCCATTCAATAACACTGAAAAAGAATACAATTCTTTTTTATTGTTCTTTAAAATACGTTCAAAGTATTCATTCACTAAGAATTCATTCTTATTGAATTAATTCTTTACTGAACACATTCAATTTCTTCACCATTCAGTAAGAAGTGAAAAATTTGTTAACCATTCAGTAAGAACGCAAAAGGCTGAATTGCAGTTTATAGGGCACACGGAAATTAAAAAAACTAAAAACGCCACCCGACCAAGAATTAAAAAAGAAAAAAACCGAAATTAATGATTAGTGGCGCCGGACTCGGGAAGCACCTCTAAGCCCCGCACAAAGTTGCGAATTTAGCACTGATTTTAACCGGCCTGCTACCCAGGAAAACTTTACTTTGCGGAGAGGGTGGGTTTAATGCATGGATTTTGTAATCCCTAAGCCCGGCCGAAGGCCGGCTACGCAGAAAAAAATTTTAAAACAAAAAAAAATTTTTTAAGATGTCCCTTCCCTGGATGTCCCTATTAAAGAGGACCCCAAAAAAAGTTCCCGGCGCCACTAATCAATAATTTTGGTTTTTTTCTTTTTTAATTCTAAAGCGGATGGCGTTTTTAGTTTTTTCGATTTCAGTGTGCCCAGACCTTTGAAGATTTAGTTCCCTAATTCAATTTCTTAAATCTGATTTAAAATAATTGAATTAATTCCCTGTTTCTATAAATCGAAAAGAATTAATTCATTATTTAATTCACTTAACCCATTACTGCCTGCCCATAGATCGGCTCGTACGATTTTGATGAAAATTTGACATGTATACCTGGAAGACCACAGAAGTTGCTAGAAAAAATAAAAAAAAATTTACCTCAGCTCCGACCTGAGATATGACATGGGTATTAGCCCGTGTAATTTTTTACTTTTATTTTTTGTTTGAGCTGCAAGGGGTCTAAAAAGTTTCTATTGGGTGTCAAAATAACTCCAATAAATTTTCGTGAAAACCAAAATTGTCCTTACCCCCCCGCATCACGTTTTAGGTGCACTCTTCCTGAGTATTTTCGATTAAGAAAAATCTTCGATTTTTGTCAGTGAAAAACAAAAGTTAAACAAAACAAAAAAAAATCTTGTAGAGTCCGACCGAAACCAGTTTTCTAGGCCGAACCGAACCGAATATTCGGCCGAAACCGAAACCGAAACTTGAAAAAAATTACCGCCTGGCATAAATAAAATTATTAAAAAGTTGTTAAAGATTAATATACAAAATATAATGCTTTTAAACTACAGGAATTGTTGTATTTTTGAAAAAAAAAAAATATGTTTTTTAAGAAACTTACAAAAAAATTGTATATTTCATTTGCAGATTAGGAGAAAATAATTTTTGAACTGAAACAGTTTTACATTTATTGCATAAACTTGTAACATTTTCTTCAATTGAACTGAAACAAGTGTAATGAAATACGAAATCAAAAAACTCACCGACTTTTTTACATATTTTTTAAAATACCAAAAAGTTTCGGTTTCGGCTAATATTCGGCCAAGATTTTGCCGAATACCGAATAGAGGCCGAAACCCCATTATTCGGCCGAAACCGAGACCGAAACCGAATATTCGGTCGGACTCTAAAATCTTGTTAAATGTTCACATTTAGCCCAATCTCTTCTCTTTTTTATGAAAAAAGAATTAGCCCGATATCTTCCATCTAGCCCGCGCTAAATTTTTTTAAGTATCAACACTTTTTTGGGTATTTAAATACCCATTAGGCAGGAATGGGTTAATTTCATTGCAAAGAATTAATTCTTTGATTTGATTAAATTGAATTAATACATTTTGATTTGAATCAACTGATTCAAATCACTTTGATTTGAATCAACTGATTCAAATCACTTTTGATTTAAATCAACTGATTCAAATCACTTTTGGTTTGAATCAACTTGATTTAAACTTTTTTCACTTAAATCAAACACTAAAAATGCACATTATAAAAATCTTATCATGTCTGATTGCGTTAAAGTCATTGGAATATCGTAAATTTTAAACACACGCCATCAATAAACAACACTCCAAATTGTACAGTTTTATTAAATGTGTACCTTTAGTCTAGAGTTGGGCGCTGGTCACGTGATTTGCTTGATTCACGTGAATCACGCGTGAGTGATTTTTATTTCAATCACGTGATTGTGAGTGAGCGTGATTTGAAAAAAAAACTGAGTGAGTGATTAGTGAGTGAGTCATTTATTTTTTGCGTGAGTTTGCGTGATTAAATTTTTTGATTTGCCCAATTTTTTTTAAATTTTCGTGAAAAATTTTTTTTTTTTTGGTAAGAAAATTTTATTGCGTGAGTGGATTTTGCGTGACTCACGCGTGAGCGTGATTGAATCTGGCGTGAGTCACACGTGAGTGTGAGTAAGTTTTTTATTACTCACGTGAATAGTGAGTGAGCGTGAGTAAAAAAATATTGCGTGAGTGATTAGTGAGTGATCCGATTATTTTTTGCGTGAGTGAGTGTGAGTCAAAATCCACTCACGCGCCTATCTCTACTTTAGTCAATAACGAATTTGGCTCTTCAGCATAAAAATAACTTTAAATTTAACACAAAAACAATTAATGATTAACATTTTTATTATACACATACATTTCCATTATATCGAAAAGTCGTGCATTATCCCACCCTTAATATATATGTGCAAATTAATAAATGTTATATTAAAGCAATGTCTTGTATTTTTGTAATTCCTATGCATGCGGGCATAGGCTAAAAAATGCAGCTTGTGCGCTGCCAATAAAATGTACACTATTAAATTCTGTTCTTTGACTTTTTGCTTGCTACTACCGCACAAGCATAAATGTTATAGTATGTGTGTGCGTGTGTAAAGTAAATACTTTGATTTAAAAAAAAAATGTTTAAATCAACTGATTCAAAACATTTTTGATTTGAATCAATTGATTTGAATCAAATTGATTTGAATCAATTGATTTGAATCAAATTGATTTGAATCAATTGATTTGAATCAAATTGATTTGAATCAAGTGAATTAATTCTTGTTTGATTTGTATCAAGTGAATCAATTCATTATTTAAACAAGGAATTAAACAAAAAATTAGTTAATTCTTTCAACATTAATTCAAAATTAATTCTTTTGAATCAAATCATCAAGAATTAATTCCTTGATTTATTAATATGAATTAATCTTTTTGCGAATCAAATCAAAAAGTGAATTAATTCTTCAAAGGTCTGAGTGTGCCCCATAAACTGCAATTTTGCCACGCAAAATTTTGCTAAGAATTGAAAAATATTTTAACCGTTTAATAAGAAAATATTTTTTTTTTTTGCAAAATGAAAAAATCATTAAGAATACCGAACTTGCTTAAAATTAACAAAAAAAAAAAAAATATCAAAGGTGGTGAAGGTCATATTTTTTTTTTTGTTAATTTTAAGCAAGTTCGGTATTCTTAAGACGGTATTTACTAGTGCCCCCCGGTATTCCCGGGAATACCGGTATTCCCGGTTCTGGTACCGGTTTCCCGGTTCTAGATATATTCCCGGGAATACCGGTATTCCCGGTTCCGATCCTGGTACCGGTTCTCAAAAACCAAAAAATACTATACCATAAATTATTTAAATTACACTATTTAATCATTATTTCAGAAATATTTAGTTGTGTTTGTGAAATTATTTGAAAATAACACAATATTTTTTCTTAAATTAAAAAAAATAAAGTGGAAGTGGTGTTTTTCACATGTTTTGTATTTTTTTGGTAAAAGCAAAAGAAAAAATCTTAATTGTACAAAATTTTAAAAATATACATACCTTGGGAATACCGTCAGAACCGGAACCGGGAATACCGGGAATGATTTAAGAACCGGGAAACCGGTACCAGTTCCCGGTAATACCGGTATTCCCGGTACTACGGTACTGACCGTAGGCACTAGTATTTACACACGGCGTTTTTTCTTGCACGCCTTTTTTATCCGAGTTTTTTCTTTGATGGCAATCGGGGTGAGAAGCATAGAAGAAGGAATTTCGTGATTTTTTTCTACCCCGTTTTCTTTTCACCCCCGCTTGTCTACAAAAAAAGTTGCAAGACTTTATTGCAAGCAAAAAAAGGCTGTGTGTAAATACCGTATATTGAGATAAAAATATACCATTTTATTTTTCATTTTGCAAAAAAAAAGTATTTTCTTATTGAACGGTGAAAATATTTTTCAATTCTTACTGAATGGTTAACAAATTTTTCAATTCTTACTGAATGGTTAGCATTTTTTTCAATTCTTACTGAATGGTGAAAAAATTGAATTAATTCAGTAAAGAATTAATTCAATAAGAATGAATTCTTATACCCTATTCACACGTACAGTTTTAAATCGTTTATAGCAGCAGTATTTTTAGCACTTTCTTTATTCTATTACAGTATATTGACAGAAAATGCTAAAAATAATTGCTAAAAACGGTTTAAAACTTTAAGTGAGAACCGGGTATTATACCCTATTCACACGTACAGTTTTAAATCGTTTTTAGCAGCAATATTTTTAGCACTTTCTTTATTCTATTACAGTATATTGACAGAAAATGCTAAAAATAATTGCTAAAAACGATTTAAAACTGCAAGTGTGAATAGGGTATTAGTGAATGAATTCTTTGAATGCATTTTAAAGAACAATAAAAAAGAATTTAATTCAATGAACCTTACTTTTACTGAATGGACCAAGTTAAATTAATTCTATGAAACAATTTAGAGTAGAATTAATTCAATCAAGTACAAAATTGAATTACTAAATAAGGAATTCGTTCAAAAATTGAATTAATTCTTCCAAGCTCTGTGCCAAATGTATACTCTCCACAATGTAGTTTCATACCCTATTCACACGTACAGTTTTAAATCGTTTTTAGCAGCAATATTTTTAGCACTTTCTTTATTCTATTACAGTATATTGACAGAAAATGCTAAAAATAATTGCTAAAAACGGTTTAAAACTGTAAGTGTGAATAGGGTATTACACACCATTTTCAGCAAGTTTATACCCTATTCACACTCACAGTTTTAAACCGTTTTTAGCAGCATTATTTTTAGCACTTTCTTTATGCTATTACAGTATATTGACAGCAAATGCTAAAAATAATTGCTAAAAATTGTTTAAAACTGTAGGGTATAATACCCTATTCACACATACAGTTTTAATCGTTTTTAGCAGCAATATTTTTTAGCACTTACTTTATTCTATTACAGTATATTGACAGAAAATGCTAAAAATAATTGCTAAAAACGGTTTAAAACTGTTAGTGTGAATAGGGTATAAGGTTGTGTTAAAATGGTGACAATGACATTTCACTCCTTTTTATTTTGAACTCCACTGTTACAGATTTTTCCAAAAATAGGACTTGATTTCATATAAAACGGACCTCCTGGTTCCAAAACTGCAATCCAAATTTTTCTAGCATATTCCGTTTTAGAGATATTCGCGTTTGAAAAATTTTTCAGGCGAAAATCTCGAACGGTAATATCTCGAGAACGGAATATTTTTGGTTGGAAGCAATATAACAGTGTTTTTGACTTTTTAACAGCAAATATCTAAAAAAAGGGAACGTGCTAGAAATAATTGGATTTGATTTAGGAGATCAAAAACTATAAGAATCAGTTGGATATTTCACAGGGAGGTTATTCTCGAACAGTGTAATTATTAAGCTATAACTCGAAAACAGGATCAGCTAGGATTTTCATGTTAACGATTTTTAAAGTTCAAAATAAAGTGTAGTGCAATGCCATTAGGCGATTTCGTCACCATTTTAACACAACCTAAACGATCTTAAATTGATCAATTTAAAACAAACAACTTTATAAAAAGTTTCTTGAAAATTGTTACTTTGACAATATCATCGTAATGATTAGTAAAAGAAATATGACCTTGAGCTAGAATAATCTTTCTCAAAAATAGAATTTTAAAGGTCGAATAATAAATAATTTTTATTAATTTAAAAATTAAAACAGAATTTAAACAAAAGGATAGCACGCCTCACTTCTGTTCATATTATGAATAAGAAGGAATACAACAAAAGCAGTGAACATCTTACTCGCGTAAGAAATCTACTGTCTGTATGTATATACTAGCATGTAATACAAGCTGTATATATGAAGGTATGTTTGAATTAAATAGTGATGGTTTGGTTTTGACTTTTCGTTTGAAATTTAGAGCTGTATTATGGTGTGTATTTAGTACATTTCTCGTTATGACTATTTACATACGAATATAAGTCTTTATGTTTTGCCACAAACGATTGTCAATTTGCTAAATACTCTTGATAATGGAATTTGACGAATTCCGAAACACGTGTCGAGTAAGTCTTGCAAAATGACCAAACCAATCAATTTAAAACAAACAACTTTATAAAAAGTTTCTTGAAAATTGTTACTTTGACAATATCATCGTAATGATTAGTAAAAGAAATATGACCTTGAGCTAGAATAATCTTTCTCAAAAATAGAAAACAAAAATAATTTTGTTAATAATTTCACCCCCGTGCCATCTACCGGTTTCAAATTTAAACTGGAAGCTTTTTTGTTTAATAAATATATTTTGTGAATTTGAGCCAAATCGCACCATAAAAACAAAAAATTAAAATACCACGACAGCAGCGCCACCTATCGGGATCAAACTTAAGTGCATTTACACATACATTTTAAAGTGGCGTAAAAATTCACTCAAATGAAGAATTTGGTTAATAACTTCAACCTAGCGCCATCTTCCTGATCCAAATTTTACCAGGAAACTTATATATTTTGTTTAATAAATATATTTTGTGAATTTTAGCTAAATCATAACATGAATACAAAAAAAAGAAATATTACGACAACAGCGCCACCTATCGGGATATATTATCCAAGTTTGGTTGCAGTCGGTCTAGCGGTTCTTGTAGAGTTGTGTCGTTCACGAACGAACTAGTTCAATTGAACTATTCACTTAACTGAGCGGTTTATCTAGTTCGTTCATTTCCGCTCTTTTAGGTCTTTTCGTTCATTTAGCTCAATTGGTCATTATTTCATTATGATCTTTCAGTTCGGTCGTTCAATTTTTTTTGTTAATTTTGTCATTAGACGTAAGATTTCTCTTCTCTTTTGGCACACTTTCTCAGCATTAATGTTTTTTTTTACAAAAATTGTATATGTTTTTTTAATTCATGTTTTTATTCAACATTTTTTTATTTTTTTTTTCACGAAAGCCAAAACAACAGACATGTTCAAAATGATTCGTTCACAAACTGTTGAACGAAAACAAAAATTGACCGATTTTAACTAGACGAACGACCAACAGACATGATCAAAATGATTCGGTCACGAACTGTTGAACGAAGACCACAAAAGAGCAATTGAACTAGATGAACGAACTAGGTCTTTTATCTGAAATGAACGAAAATGAGCGCTCACTCAATTGAACGATTAAGCACAAGTCTAGGTTCTTGAGTTTTAGTAACACGTACCCGAAACCAGAGTTGGGCCCGAATAATTGAGTCATTGATTTTTTTTTCATAAAAAATTATTAATGAAATCAATTTCATTGAATAATTATTAGCCCTGTTTTTTTGCAGACCGGATTAAGATTAACTTTATTTAGTTAAGAAATGGATCAAATAAAGTCCAGATTTTTTTTTCTAAAACTACATACAATTAGTAAATATAAACAGAAAAACAAATTAAGTTTTGTCCAAAATGTAATGAATGAAAAATAAATTTAGTTAAATCCTAGGATTAACTCACATTTATTTATACCATTTTACATTTTGGACAACGCTTAATTTTTTTTTCCTGTTTATATTTACCAATTGGATGTAGATTCAGAAAAAAATTCTAGACTTGATTTTACCCATTTTTAAACTAAATAGAGTTAATCCTAATCTTAATCCGGTCTGCAAAAAACAAGCATATTATTTCATACAAATTTCTATTATTGCCCAACTATGCCCGGAACAAACGTTTTAATATACGTAATTAAGACTAAGATAATTTTTTGAATTATTTAAAATTTTCATCATTAATTTTATTATTTCTACATATATATTTTCTTTCTCTCTTTCCAGATTAATGTAACAACACTTATTTGGTATATAAAAATATTTTAAACAAAGAAAAGTAGTTATAGAAATAAAACTACATTAAGGCCTCCTCGTCGTCGTCGTTGTTCTCCTTCTTCAGCAGCACACCATCGTCGTTATAATGAATAACCAAATGAATAGTGCAGTACGTAAAATACATAATTTGCTCTCAAGTGGAGCAGTTACGGTAACTGGACCAAATCAACCACGTATTTTAAAACAGAAAATTGTTGGTTCTGGTGGCACAACAACAACAGTTACAAACACTGCCCAAATGAGCAATAATGTACAACAGCAGCAACAACAAGTTGTTACAACAACCATCAATCGTTGTTATGTCTGCGATGATGCATTAAATGCTAATCAGGCCCAACATCAATTAACCGAGATGCAAACAACACATACAACAACAAAATTTCCCAATAAAATTGGGCAATTGGTTGGCGATGCATTTATGGTCATTGTCAGTGTCGAGGATGTTGTTTGTTCACGTTGTACAAATCTTATAAACTATTTGGACCGTTTGGAAAATGATGTCGAACGGGTCCGTACAAATTTAATGAATTTACTACATAAGAAATATGGTTTGAATGATGATGGTGGCGGTGCTGCAACAAATGTCGCTGTTGCTGGAGCTGGTACAGCTATTGCTACCAGTATTACAACAAATAATGTATCGGCTTCAGTACAAGCGCCACCAAATAAATTACAAAAATTAAATAGTGGAGCAGCGGGTAAGAAAGAAAATTACTTGATTTACATATTTTTAAAAATTACACTGTGCGACAATTTAAGACTTTTTGAAAATCACACGGATTACACCGCATAAGTTCGATTCTGCTGCTACCAAAGGGTAGTTAAACTTTTATAATTGGGTTGGTGCCTAAGGGTCGCTTGCATATCGGGTTTAAAGTTGAGCGTAAAGGGATAAAAATAAAAAAAAGCAAAAAAATAAGGCAGACTTCCTTTAAATTTTTGAAAAATTTTAAATTCAAAAAAATCGCGTTTTTGGACATATTTGACAACTCACAGGGGATGAACCCGATATGCTGACGACTTAAAAATCACAATAAAGTTTAAACATTGCTCTTTGAGATGCAAAACTCGTTTGATCAGTCTCTTTAACCGTTGGAGCACCAATTGTCTTTTAGGGGCATGTCACAGACTCAATTCCGTTCGGATTCGGAAAAAGTGGTTTGTTCGTAAAACGAAAAACGAATATTATTTTTGTCGGAATGAAATCACTTTCAAAAATCAAAGTGGAATTGAATTGCATAAAAGTGGTTTCATTCTGAAAAAAAATATTCGCTTTACGTTTTACGAGTAAACCACTTTTTTCAAATCCAAACGGAATTGAGTCTGTGACATGCCCCTTAATAAGGTATATTCCCCTAAAAAAGTTTTTTTACTATATTGCGGACAAGACATCTTTGAACGGCAATTGGTGCCCTTAGGGTTAAGGCGACTGAACTAATGTATTTTAAATAGTATTTTTAAGCTTTACCCTCGACTTAATTTAAAGTGGCAAACACATCGTGTTGATCGGCTATGGATTGCTAAAGATGCCCAAAAATGCTATTTTTATACCCTCCACTTAGTGATAGAGGGTATACATAAGTTTGTCATTCTGTTTGTAACTCATCGAAATATCGATCTGGGACCCCATAAAGTATATATATTCATGATGCCCGATCGATTTTAAGACATTCTAGCGATGTCCGTCTGTCCGTCTGTCTGTCTGTCTGTGGAAAATGCTGTCGCGGACAAAATATTGCACAGAGATGACTGAAACTTAACATATTTATTGGAAGTTCTCCCGAGAAGTTTGGTATTGCATTTGAGCGATATCGGTTCAGCGGTTCAAAAGTTATGAACGAAAATGTAAGCACACCTCAAAAATTTCAGTACATTCAACATAACCTAAAAATACAAAATGCTTTAATTCGGCTTCTGGTTGGCATATGTGAACATAATTGAACACCAAATAGTATTTAAAGAAGTACGAACATATTTTTTGACAAAAAAAGTAAAAAATCGCGGTTTTTTTTTAGCAAAATTTTTTTTCGCGGAAATTTTTTTTTCAAAAAAAATTGTTTTTGTCAAAAGTAATTTCCTTTTAAATAAAGTTTTTTGCAATAATCTTTTTGAAATTGTGGAGGGTATCACTACATTCGGCAAGGCCGAATTTAACTTTTTTACTTGTTTTTTTTAACTTTGACATCATTTTTCTCAAATACCTGATGTGATGAAAAAATTTGGAGTCCGGATTTTTGACCAGCAGAACAATTATAATCAAGTGTTTAAAGTCGCGTGCCCGTGTTTTTGCTTTTGGGGAAACTCCTAAATTTCGGATTTATTTTTTTTTTTTATGACAAACACTCAGGGGATGCCCTCTATAAATGCATTGCACATGCGAAAAAGAACGAATAAACCTTTTGTAGAATTTTACATGTGACATTAAAAACGCCGGAAAAACTAATATTTTTGTCAACTTTTTAACATTAGCTTTAAGATTTAACTCACTTCTACTCATATACAAAATTTTAGTAACGTATTCAAAAGAGAACATGCCAAAATTTGACTTCAATTTTTGCTTAAATGGAAAAAGAACGAATATCCAAAAAAATGTATTGAAATTCGAAGAAAAATGTGTTATTTTTCAGAAGTGTCATATCTAACCATAAATATGTTATCGATATATTTGTGTAAAATGTTATATCTAATAAATACTCAGTTGTTGTTTATAAACCAGATTAATCACATGTGTTTTCATGACATTTCTGGCGACGAAAAAAAATTGAAGAAAAAATTTAATTTTTTTTATGGCAGAACAACCTGCAGACGAATCCAACGCTATTGTGGAAGAAAATATTCAGTTAATGGCCGCTAAAAATTTTCAGATGGATGCGTTTGAAGAGAAGACGATGAAATGGTGTCGGTGGGTGAAGAGGTTTGAAACAGCCCTGGTAATATTCGATGTCGAGCAGACAAAGAAGACTCAGTACTTACTACACTACATGGGCACAGTTGCGTACGATAGACTTTGTGACAAGGCACTGCCTCAAACACCGGAACAACTTTCCTATAAGGGAATCACCGATATTTTGGAAAAACATTACAACCCTGCACCCAATGAGATTTTGCTGAATTTTAGATTTCATTCGAGAAAACAAAAGGCAGGGGAATCGGGGGCAGAGTTCCTTGTCGCATTGCGTCATCTGGCTGTGGGATGCAATTTTGGTGATTACCAGGATAAGGCATTGCGAAATCAATTTGTATATGGTTTGGCCAACCAGAAAATTCAGAGTCGGTTGCTAGAGAAGGAAAAGTTGACATTGGATGAAGCCGCCAATATTACGAGTGCGTATGAAAGCGCGGAAAAAGGCTTTGAGGAGATAAATAAGGATAATGCGGAAACAATCGATAAAGTGCATGAAAAGAAAATGAAAAAGAAGATGACAAATTCATCACAGTCATCGGCAGTTAGCAGCGCGAAATGTTTTAGATGTGGCAACGCTGACCACATGTCAAATAAATGTAAACATATTGATACGGTTTGCAATTATTGCAAAAGAAAGGGTCATTTAAGAAGAGTTTGTTTTAAGGCCAAAAAGATGTTAGGTCGTATCGATGAGGATGACACAGATGCAAGTTCTACCGATGAGGGTGATCTATTGCAGATTCAAGATAACAGGCAACAAGGGTTACGTGATAAAATTGTATGCGAACTACTAGTAAACAGCAAGAATATAAAATTTGAGATTGACACTGGGGCACCAGTAACAATAATGTCCGTGGCAGATGCTAAAAAGTATTTCGGTAAGAACATCAGCGTACACCATCCGGACTTGGAGCTTTACAGCTACTGCAAAACCCCAATTGATTGCATTGGTTATATTTGGGTCAACGTGAAAACAAAATCAACAGTAAAGGTGAAAATGTACATCGTGAATGCGAATCGTAAACCCCTACTTGGCAGGGAGTGGTTGCGTACTGTCCAGTTGGACTGGACTCGGATGTTGAAAAACAAATTTAAATCATCTCTAGTAGTGAATCAGATAAATGAATCAATTCAACAAGAAGGTCAGTTGAGAAATGTTTTAGAAAAATATCCTACTTTATTTTCAGCTACGTCAGGTCAAATTACTGGGTATAAAGCTCGTCTACATGTGAAGCACAATGCGGCTCCACGATTCCTGAAGGCCAGGCGAGTTCCGTTTCCACTCCTACAGGCGGTTGAAAATGAGTTGGAAAGCCAGGTAGAAGAAGGACTCCTGGTGAGAGTAGACACAAGTGAGTGGGCTACACCCATTGTAGTCGTGCGAAAGAAAGATAACAAAATTCGCCTGTGTGGGGACTATAAAGTAACAATTAATCCTGAATTGCTTGTGGATGAACATCCTCTCCCTACAATAGATGAACTTTTCAGCACAATGGCCGGAGGCAGGAAATTTTCAAAAATTGACCTGGCTAAAGCGTATTTACAATTGGAGGTACACCCGGAAGACCAACATCTGTTGACGGTAAACACACACAAAGGGTTGTACAAACCGACGAGATTAATGTATGGAATATCATGTGCACCATCTATTTGGCAACGTTTCATGGAGCAGTTGTTGGCCGATATACCGGGCGTGAAAGTGTTCTTGGACGACATAAAAGTTACGGATAGTAATGACACGTTACACCTACAACGCCTTGACGAGGTCTTACGCAGGCTGGAAGCACACAACATGCGAGTGAATTTGGATAAATCACAATTTTTACGTGACAGCATTGAATACTGCGGCTATGTTATAGATAAAGATGGTATACGGAAAATGCCGTCTAAAGTAAAGGCCATACAGAACATGAAACGGCCGTCCAACAAGGACGAGATTCGCTCCTTCCTAGGGTTGATAAACTATTATGGTCGATTTATTCCGAATTTAAGTTCGATAGTTTATCCACTTAACAGGCTGTTGCACAATGACGTTAAATTCGATTTTGATAGTAAATGTGAAGCTGCATTTAACGAAGTGAAAAAACTAATTCAGTCAGATAATATACTCGTGCACTATGACCCAAAGATTCCGGTGACGCTGGCAGTTGATGCAAGTCCAACGGGCGTAGGTGCAGTACTCAGTCACGAATACGGTAATGGCGAGGAACGACCAATACAGTTTGCGTCACGGACGTTAAACAAAACTCAACAACGTTATAGTCAAGTGGACAAAGAGGCCTATGCCATTATATTTGGCGTTCAGAAATTTTACCAATATATTTACGGCAGAAAATTTACTCTTATTACTGACAATAAAGCTATTTCTCAAATATTTTCAGAAAACAAAGGGTTGCCAATATTGTCGGCAACGAGAATGCAGCACTATGCAGTATACTTGGAATCCTTTAATTATAAAATCCGTTTCCGCACCTCTAAGGAAAACAGTAACGCGGATGCGCTTTCCCGTTTACCTATACCAATCAAGAACAACACAAAAGTGGGAGAGGTCGATCAGATAGAGGCTGATGCAATTGGAACTCAAAGGAACTCAAAGCAGCAACAAAACAGGATAATGAAATCAAAAACTTGATCGAGTGTTTTAAGCATGGTCGGGAATGTGATTCAAACTATCGTTTCGGCATAGATCAAAATGAATTTTCATTACAACAAGGCTGCCTTCTGAGGGGAATAAGAGTATATGTGCCACAGACGTTAAGAACTAAAGTACTCCAGGAGTTACATACGGGCCATTTTGGAATGGCAAAAATGAAGGCGCTAGCCCGAGCTTATTGCTGGTGGAAAAGTTTAGATCAAGACATCGGGCAAATGGTGATAAATTGTCGTGCTTGTCAAAGTTCCAGGCCTAATCCTGCGTCTGAACCGGTACATTGTTGGTTACCTCCAAAAAAGGTATTTGAAAGGGTCCATGTGGACTACGCTGGGCCTTTCCTTGGTAAATATTTTTTCGTCCTAGTTGATGCATACGGCAAATGGCCTGAGGTTCGGATCGTATCCAATATTACAACCGAGACCACTATAAAGGTATGTAGGAACATTTTTGCTACTTTTGGTATACCCAATGTTTTGGTGAGCGACCACGGTACCCAATTCAAGTCGGCGGAATTCGGTAAATTTTTGAATAGAAATGGCATAATACACAAACTCGGCGCACCCTATCGAACGCTTTATACAGACATTTAAGAATAAACTCAAGATAATGAATTGAAACCCTAATGATTTACAGAAAAATCTGGATCAAATATTGGTTTCATACCGCCGCGCGATCCACCCAGCCACTGGTAAATCACCGGCCATGGTTATGTTCAACAGACAAATCCAGTCCAGACTTGACCTTATTCTGCCGAGCAACATAATCAGTGATCCACAACGTCAGATAACTACTAAGAAATTTAAAGTGGGAGATAAAGTGTCGGTACGACAATACATTGGTAAAGACAAATGGAAGTTTGGAACTGTGCTAGATAAAGACGGCGATTTACATTACACGGTCAAGTTGGAGGACGGAAGAGTATGGCGTCGACACGTCGACCAGATTCGCAGGGTCGGACAAGCTGCAGTAGTCCAGACTGAAAATCAAATCCGAACAAACACCTCAGCGAACAGGAATTATGAACCATCAAATATCGTCATCGAAACCTCCACTGAAAACGAAGAACGGTTTGAAACACCTACAAATTCACCCAACCTAGCTGTAAACATCGAAAATGCCCCTAGAGACGAGTGCCCAGAATCAACAGCAGGCGAAACCCATCCGTGTTACTGTATGGATGCGAGACATGGCTGGTAACAGAAGATGTTAAAAATAAGCTTCAGGTTTTTGTCAACAGTTGCCTGCGCACCATATTAAAAATATACTGGCCTAATGTAATCTCTAACGACGAGCTTCTTAGAAAAGCAAATATGGAAAATATTAATACAGAAATACGAAGAAGAAAGTTTGGTTGGATTGGACACACTCTTAGAAAACCTAATGAAGAAATAAGCGTTAGAGCCTTGGTTTATAACCCTCAAGGAAGTAGAAAGCGTGGTCGTCCCCGTAACACATGGCGCCGTTCAACTTTAGATGAAGTCAACAATCTTCCAGAATTTCAACAAAGAAAAATAAAAGACCTACATGAATTGAATAATATTGCTGCTTCACGTCCACGTTGGAGAACTCTTATTGATAGCCTATGCCCACATTGAGGTAGCTTGGATCCCATCACCAAGCAAGGCGTTATTATTATTATTATTATATATAAAGGCGGGGAAAGATGTCATATCTAACCATAAATATGTTATCGATATATTTGTGTAAAATGTTATATCTAATAAATACTCAGTTGTTGTTTATAAACCAGATTAATCACATGTGTTTTCATGACAAGAAGATTATGACCATTTTATAAAACTTGCAAGACTTGAAGAACTATTGTTGATATTTGTTTGAAACACTTTTAAGACTTCAAGGATACACTTTTTAAGGATTGCAAGAACATGCAAAAAATATTTTTTTTTAATTATTGTTTTTTGTTGCTGCCATTTGATGCAGTAGAAAAACTATATGACAAAAAATAATTTTTTAAGAATTCCCAGCTAACAAACTTCGGAATGCTCCAAATAAAAGACTCTTCAATGAATAAAAATAATTAATATTTTTGGAAACCTCATTTTGTTTGAGTTTTAATTTTTTTTTTTTCCAAAACACAAAATTTTTGATTTCAATTTAAAGAAAACACCCGTTTAGAGTCCAAAAGGAATCTCAAACATTGTTCAAGAATAAAAAGGTTTTTGTATCAGAGGGGAGTAGGGAAACAACAATTTAGGGAATTACAAAGAGCGTTATTAACGGTGCCCTGGATAGGATTTAAATAATATGTTGGTGTTACTCCGATTTTTAAGTGGATTATGTTTTTAGGCGATAAAAGAAAGAAAATGAGAAAAAAAGGACTTGGTGCTTTTTTTAGGCGGGGAAAAAGATGAATTTCAAAAACAAAAAAGAATTTATTCTTTCAAATGCATTAAATTTTTTTTTATACGGATGTAAATTCATCACATATTTACTTATCAGTGATATTTAAATATATATGTAACATATTTTTCCAGATATGAGACTTACGAGTAGGGTTGCCAGACGGACTGGAATGACCTGGATTTTCCAGTTTTTTTTTTGATTTGGTCCAGTTTACAGCTAAAATATAATTTGTCCAGTTAAAGAATTTCTTTAATTTCAAAAATTATTTTTTTTGTTAAATATATTTTACAGTTTTTTGGACTACTTTTTGAATAAAACATATCGTCACCTAAAATGCAAAAGGCCTTATCTAACGAAAAATCAAAATCAGTTTTTTTATTTATTCTGGATTATTTTATCAACATACACGTCTCCACAAAAAATTAGGGCTGCATAATAAAAATTAGCGATTTTATAGCCAAAATTAAAAAAAAAAACATGCGATTTGGGCAATCGCCAATGAACGTAACTTACACCACACTGTGGTACAGGGTATAATGCTGATTTTTGTAACTACCCAAAATATTGGTCCTAGACCCACTTTAAAGTATACCGATCGACTTCGAATCACTTTTTGAGTCGATTTAGCGATGCCGTACGTCCGTACGTCCGTCTGTCCGTCCGTCTGTGTGTCCATCTATCCATCTATCGCAATTATCAATCAATTGACTTGAAATTTGAAACTTAAGCATCTTTTGGCCTAAGGACGAAGCCTATTGAAATTGGAGAATATCGGTCCATGTTAAGACCTAGCCCCCATACAAACGCCCCCGTTGTATTCGGCTTAAATGAATCTAATAACCGTATTATATAAGATATCGCTTTGAAATTTAGCGGGTAATCAAATTTTGTATGTCATCATTCCAAATATCAAAGGAATCGGGTCAGTCCTTCTGGTAGTCCCCATGCAAACCACCCTCCCGATATTCACATAATCCCCTCAAAATTCATAAAAATGGAAATATTTGATAAAAAATATTATTTTTAGGTGTTAAACGTGTACTTTAGTAACTTAATCAAATCGGAATATAATTGGACCATTTTTAGACTTAGTCCCCTATATAAAAATTTCGACCGATATTCAGTTAAATCGGTCTATTGACAAAAAAAAATAAACCAATTCCACTAAAATTTGATCTGTGTGTGTTTTCTACTCTAAATAAAGATTTAACAAAAGACAGATCCAATCGGTCCATGTTTGGACTGGGGAGCCATTTTCCGGAAAACACTTGTGTAGGGTATCATATGGTCGGTCTTGACCGACTATAACTTTCTTACTTGTTTTAATTGTATTTATTAAAAGAATGAAATACAGAAAGAAATACTTTTAAAAATTTTAAAAATATTTAGCAAGTCTTTACTTCAAAATGTATTAAATTAGACTTAACTCCTTTTAACATTTACATATATATACCTATTCTATGTATTCTCTTATTCAAATTCATAAAAAAAAACAATTTTTATTAATTTCGTGTCTTTTTTTAATTTTGCAGTCAGTGCTGTACAACAGATGAAAATTTCCACACAATCACCAACATCTGTAACACAACAACAATCTGCTGGTACACAAACGCTGCAACGGAAAACCACCAAGATCTACAAATGTTTATCGTGCGATTATAAAACATCAGATATGCGTCTCTTTAATACACATTATGAAACATGTAAACATCAAAATTTCCAATGTAAAAACTGTAAGAAAATCTTCCCCAACTTTGGAGCAATGAAACAGCATATGGTGCGAGAACACAATACACCCATGGACAATACGTGTGCCGTGTGTCATATAAATTTCGTCAGTGAGTCGGCCCTGCGTAAGCATATGGAAATAAATCATAGTACTAATGTGGTGGTCACGAGTACAACAACACTGCCGGTAGCACAAGTAGCTGCCGCAGCACCAGCAGCAGATCCTATAACTTCGATAAATACTCAAGCTTCACCGACGACCACACCATTGTATACATGTAATCATTGTCAGTTCAAGTCCACAGACAAGGTAATATTCGATGAACATATGCGTAAGCATATGGCTGGAGTAAAATCGAAACCATTCAAGTGTCGTCTGTGTGCTCAACGTTTTGAGACCCGTGAAGCGGCCACAACACATGCTAAGCAACATCAGGGTAATGTATTTAAGTGTGGCACATGTTCGATGTCTTTCCCCAAGAGAGAAATGTTGGTAAAACATTTTGAGGAACATCAACAGCAGCAGCAACAGAATCAACAACCACAGCAACATCAGCAGGTTCAACAGCAACAACAGCAGCAGCAAATGATTGCCATCAAGCAACAACAACAGACAACATCACTTTCTTCGCAGAATATGTTAACTACGCAAAAATTGTTGCA
The DNA here is from genome assembly GCA_963921195.1 of Pegoplata infirma. Classification (NCBI taxonomy): domain Eukaryota; kingdom Metazoa; phylum Arthropoda; class Insecta; order Diptera; family Anthomyiidae; genus Pegoplata; species Pegoplata infirma. The sequence continues at coordinate 137,706,293 of OY992539.1, forward strand.
GGAAACCATTGACGAAGCTTTGAGTGATTCTACTACTCCGGTAACAACAAGTGCCGTTGCAACATCATCTGATGTAACAGGCGCAACAGCCGCAAATAACATACGATTCTTTTCGTGCCACATTTGTTCGTTGACATTCATACAAGAGAATTATTACAATCAACATATGGAAACCCATAGAAGAGGAGATGCATCTAGTACCACTACCAACACGACGACAACAACAACACACAAAAAGACTTCCAATACACAAGCGGGTAATAATTCATTGTCCACATTAAACGCAGCTGCTATGTTAAGTGAGGCAGCCCAGCAGGAAAGTAATGAAATGCACCATCACAGTTCCGACCTGAATGTCCACCATCAACAACAACAGCAGCAACAACAGCATCAATCATCCGGCAGTATGGGCGGCAGTAATTCTGGAAATAATACCATCTCTGAAGCAGATATCGAGAGCATTTTTGAAAAAATGCATTCCGATAAGGGTGATGCCAATATGGTTACCACCACTACGTCATCAGGCAATGGTGGTGGTAACAATGATCAAGTTGTTATAACTTCACAAGCTGGTTCTGGTGGTGGTATAACCTTTAACATCACCCTACCCGGGCAAGAAACGGGAACTGTGGTGTCTACTAGCAATGATCATACATCAATTAATACCACGGCAGCCACAACAACGGCTCCTGTGTCGGTTAGCATAGACATGCCCATGTTGGATCAACCAGATGATGCAGCAAATGCAACGACCACCACCACAACAACCACCACAACAGCAGCATCCACTCAGCTCAAGGCGGCAGATTCACCAAAACCCACAAGTACCGGACCTGTTAGTATGCCTAGTTTAGACGACGATATGAATGAAGAACAACCTGCTAATCCAACATCAACAACATCGGCGGCGTCAAATGAAGATTCCAAAACGATGGAGGAATCTGGCCAAGCACACACAGAAGAATCATCGAAACAACCTGCCACTGAAGAAGGAGAAGGGGAAATGAAAACGGAACACCGATCGTCGCCATCCGATCAACAGACATCTGAAGACCATCATAAAACACAAGAAACTGCCACAACAGAAAATCAACAATCAGAATCAGCGTCCGGTGAAGAAGAACATCATCAGCAGCAAGAGCAACAGCAACAACAAGAAGCATCAGAAGCAGAACAACAGCAGGCTGAACATGAACAACAATTAGCTGCTGAAAATGAGGGGGCCGCTGGTGAGGGTGAAGAACAGCAACATGTAGCTATGGAATTAGACGAAGCTATGCAAGCTCAAGTTGATAGTGGACAAATCAAATTTATACTAAATGAAAATGGCCAGCTATTACAGCTTGATAATCACATCCTAACCGATGCTGATGGCAATCAAATTCTTGTACAAGATCCCGAACAAATACAACAACTTCTCCAGTCCGTGGGTGTTTTACAGTCGGGCGAGGGTCTTGATGGTGAAACACTTCAAATGATGACCGACGCTAATGGACAAATGGTTTTAGTTCAGGGAGAAAATAATGAAACTCAATTGATTGATGCTTCTCTGCTTAATTCTGAGGGCCAACTTGTCATACAGCATTCACAAGATGGCGATGGAGGAGCCCATGTCATTGGCGAAGATGGCACACGTATTCCAGTTTCCGTTTCCTATACAGAAGATGGTCAACCCATTGTACAGGTACAACAACAGCATCTCGAAGCCCATGCAGCGGCGGTTGCTGCCAGTGAAGAGGAAGGAGCTATGGAAAAAGAAGCAGGAGAAGAAGGTAATTATGATTAAGTTAATGTTGGTTTATGTTTCATAGAAAAATCTCACTTGGAATAAAATAGTTTTATTAGAAATTAAAAAAGATTTATTGTAATTGTGTCTTGAATTTTTTTAAATCATAAAATGTACATTAGTGTCCCTTATTTTGGAAATGTTGGAAATGTTGAGACGGTACCCCCTCATTTTTTTCCTTTTGACTAAAAAATAACTCAGGAAAAAGTTTACGCCCCTACGACCACGCCTTCCCTACGCGACGGGGCCTTAAAGAACGGGGCCTTAAAAATAATTTTTCCCTACAAACCAAAAATTTTTTTTTTGATTTTTAATTTTTTTGTTATTAATTATAATATTACTTGATTAGCTTATTCACGACAAAAAATTTGATTTTGGTGGGATGAGGCTTTCAGTTCTAAAAAATTTTTCGAAAAAAAAAATTTAGAGCTTTTGGGGTCCTACAGTAAAAATTTTAAAAATTTTTTTTTTTTTAGTTTTGACAAGCAACGGTTTTAGTTGTAATGTTGCTTTTAATGGTATATATTCATAAAAAAATATTATTCATATCTGTGACATCTTGATCGTGTATCGAAAAACATCAAAAATGCATTTTTTACCCTTTTTTAGATCACGATAAAGATGTCACAGATAGGAATAATATTTTTTTATGAAAATATATCATTAAAAGCAACAATTCAACTAAAACGGTTGCTTGTCAAAACTAAAAAAAATATTTTTTAAAAAATTTTTACTGTAGGACCCCAAAAGCTCTAAATTTTTTTTTTCGAAAAATTTTTTAGAACTGAAAGCCTCATCCCATCAAAATCAAATTTTTTGTCGTGAATAAGCTAATCAAGTAATATTATAATTAATAACAAAAAAATTAAAAATCAAGGCGTGGTCGTAGGGGCGTAAAATTTTTCCTGAGTTATTTTTTAGTCAAAAGGAAAAAAATGAGGGGGTACCGTCTCAACATTTCCAACATTTCCAAAATAAGGGACACTCTAATGTACATGTATGTAAGTAAATTATATATGGTTCATGTATGAACATTTTTCAATGGGTTATTTAAATTTCATTTGATATTTTTTGTATGAAATTGTAATTTGTAATTCTTTGATCTTAAAGAATTTTTACAACAATGTTTTTATTAATTCTCAGGCACACCACCGGCAGAAGATACAGAAAAAATCGGCTCGGATTAGGGATGGCTACTTTAAAAAACCAACCATCATTGTAAAAGCGTTTGCAACAGATGTCCCTTTTAAAATATTTGGTAGTTGGATAGAAAAACAGGTAAGTTGAAAAATGTCGATATCTCGAAAGCTAAGCTAAAAAGAGTGAAACGGGGAAAAGAAAAAGAAAAAAAAATATATTTTTTTTTTTATATCGTTAAACTATATTCAATTTGAGCTATCTGGTTGTTTGACGAAAATGAATTTGATGGCAAAATATACTCTGGCGTAGACGTCTTCTACGATATTAATTTCAGAACAAACAAATTATTTTAAGACTGTTTTTTTTTTTTTTGCAAAAATAGCTTAAGCTATGTGAAACAATGTTTTTTTATTTTATAAATAACAAATTGAGTTATCTACAGTATTTTTTTGATATAATTAGTACATAGAATAAACTTTTAAATTTAGATTTTTTTGATATTACTTTTTAGAAGGTTTTTGCATCAATTAAAATAATGGCATATTTTTTTTTTTGGAAAATTCCAACTCCTTCCCGTGCCTTTTCACGGTTTAAAAAAACCCGGATTTTGACCTCATTTTGATGAGAAGCAAAAACGGCTGAACTTATTTCAAATTTTATTTCACCACTCCATTCTACAACAAAAACTAACTGTTATGACATTTTTCGCATGTTTCCAAAATGTTCCAAATGTACAGTGGCGACAAACTCGAAGATATTTGGCTCCATCTGAGAAGGCGATTTCAGTGCCGTCCAGAGAAATAGGATAAAATACAGGAATCTTATTTTTCCTTGTAATCAAGACAAGCTCTGTTTTACTGGGATTAGATTTAGACAGATCTTTCAGAGAACTCGCGACATCGTCAGCATATGCGACAACATGACAACCACGTGCTTCTAGAGAAAGCATCATTGAATTCAGTGCCAGGTTCCAAAGAAGCGGCGAAAAAACATCTTCCTGTGGTGTGCCTCTATTGACAAATCGAAATACGACAGACGCTCCTAATTCAGACGTTATACGTCTATTGGCAAGTGGACCATCCACTATTAAAACGATCCCACGCTTTACTCCCAGATTATACAATGCCACAATTATCGAGTCTGGGATGACGTTATTAAAATCACCCTCTATATCAAGAAAGGACACCATAGTGTACTCCTTTACCGAAAGTGATTTCTGATGTTACCAACGAGCTTATGAAGAGCTGTTTCTGTTGATCTACCCTTGCTGTTTGCATTAGGGTGGGTCGATGATATGCATATTTGCGAATCTCGTTTACTAATAGCAAAAAGTCGGTGCGCATTTTCGAGCTGATAACGGGAAAAATTCTAAAAAAAATTTAGGAGGGTACTTTTAGTCCTCTACACGCGGTTTTTGGAAAAAAAATATTTTAAAAATTTTTAAAAATAAATTGTATAGTTTTGGTCCATGGAAGCATTTCAAAAACCAGAAAAGTTAGATTTTTTTATATAAAAAAAAATATATTTCATTTCAAAATGGCACTCAAATGATGCATAAGGCCGATTTAAGAACAGGAAAAATAAAAATAAAAAATTTGAAATTTTGGACATATTCGGGGCGTTTATGAAACCAATGCGGATTGGTTTGACAACACTTTTTCACGGAAATCAGCTGTGTGTGTTTATGAATCCAATCCAATTCCAATCAAAGAGAAAATGAGAAAATTTCCGTTCGAAAACGAAAATGTGCGTTCATGAATTCTATTCAGTTGGTTTGACAGTTGGAAAATTTTCGTCAACGTTTGGCTTCGGGGATTTGTAAGAAAAGTTGAAAATAATTAATTAAAAAAAAAAATAAAAACAAAACTTAAATGAAAAAATGTGAGTAAGATGCTCTTTTTTGTTTTCGACTTTTTAAAAAAATATTTTTCCTCTTTTTTTTTATAAGGGGAAGGTACAAAATTAATGAGCAAAATGCAGTTAGTTCTTCATGAGTTTGTGGAAATAAATCCCGATATATCGAAGGAATTTGTGTTTTAAGGTCTTAAATATAAACAAAAGTAATTCATATTAAAAATTGTGAAAACTAAATTTCCAATTTTTTTTTGTGTCCTAGATTTAACTTCCGTGAAAGTAAAACGAATGCACTTTTCTTCTATAATTTTAAAATTTTAGTTATTCGATTTTAACTTTGAGTGAAAACGTAAACAACAGAACTCCAAATTGGATTTCATGTGATTCGGAAAATGTGAATTGAAAAGTTTTGAAAGGCTCTTTTACAAACTTTTTCAAAGGCAAAAAGCCCTTAATAAAATTCTTGAAAAAAGTATCATACACATTTTAGCTTATTAACGAAAAAAATCTTTAGTCGGACAAGTATTTCAATTCCGAAATTGGGCGCAAAAAATAATAAGAGTCCAAATGGGCAAAAAGTTACCGATGTTTTAACAAAAATCATAAAAAAGGAACAAACTGAAGCTACTGGTATTTTTCCATACAAAATACCAGATCCTAAGTATATATTAGACTTAAGGAAAACAAAAGATGGATTTGTATCCCTTCCTTAGTGGATCAATAATCAAAAAAATTTAATTCAAAACATATGCTTGACAGTTTATTTGTTAACAAATTATTTTTCTTTTTACAAACTGCATTATTATAACAACTCTGACTTTGACTTTCTAACAGAGTTGCTATAAAATACGACTCTGCATTTGCAAAAACAGAGTCGTATTTTGTAGATACTTGTGTCTCCGCTAAGTTCGAACGCAATAGATATTTTTTTTCGAACAAAGCAATTCGTCACGGTTTCATGAACGCTTCGAAAATTCTACACGGATTTGAATTTCGTTTCCAATCCAATTTCGTTGTGGATTCATGAACGGCCTGATTTTCGGTTAATGTAGTGCATCTAAACTAAAAAATCACATTTTGATAATTTTGTAGAGGAACCAAACACTTTTTGAAAGTACAAAATATAATATTTTTGAATTTTGATCGTATAGCTTGTATTTTTTAATGTAGAGAACTAAAACTTGTATTTTGATAAAATGCATCACAATCAATCAATAGCTCGATTTTGGAAAAAAAAATTTATGTTGTTTTGCATTTTAGGTGACGATATATTTTACTTATATGTACGAATTTATTTTTGTAATTTACGAATTTATTTTGTATAATTTAGAAAATTGTTTCGTAAAAACACAAAAATATTTCGTACAATGTAGTTATCTTTTTCATAAGAACTTATAATTTTTACAAAATAATTTCGTAAGCAAAAACTACGAAAATTTTCGTACAATGTACGAAACATTTCGTTTATATAAGGCATGAATTTTTTTCGGTGTATAAACAAATCTAACTTTTCTGGTTTTTGAAATGGTTCCATGGACCAAAATTGATCAGCTAAAATTTTTTTGGAATATTTTGAGGATGTGTATTCTGGTTTGAGGTCATTATTTTCTTTACTAATTAAAACCATGATATTCTCATAGCATAATTTTCAAGAAAATTATTTTTTTTTTTTAATAATGACCTCGAGCCAGAATAAACATCCTCAAAATATAATATTTTAAAAGTCGAATAAAACAATTTTTATTTTTTAATAAAAATTAATCAGAATTTGAACATAATGGTTGGCACGCCATAGTGATGAATAACCCTAATATGGATTACTACACTCACAAAAACACAAATAACATATTGTTGTATTCCAATGGACTATCACATGTAAAATTGTTTTAAATATTTTTGTTGGTTATTGACAATCGTTGCCTTATTTTTCTCAGTGTGAATAGATGCGAATATGTATTAATATTTTAGTTTGTGCACAATCGATTTGTCATTAGACTCGTTTGCTACTTTGTAGTAAATCGTTTCTATTTTTTGCTAAATAATCTAGACAATGGAATTTGACAAACTCCGAAACACGTGTCGATTAAGTCTTGCAAAAATGACCAACATTAATTTTAAACAAAAAAAATAATTTTCTTGAAAATTATGCTATGAGAATATCATGGTTTTAATTAGTAAAGAAAATAATGACCTCGAGCCAGAATAAACATCCTCAAAATATAATATTTTAAAGGTCGAATAAAACAATTTTTATTTTTTAATAAAAATTAATCAGAATTTTTTTGGAATGTTTTTCTTAATACGCTTAATTTTAAAAAATGTTTAAAATTTTTTTTTTTTCCAAAAATCGCGAACAAAAACCGCGTGTAGAGGACTAAAAGTACCCTCCTAAATTTTTTTTATAATTTTTCCCGTTATCAGCTCGAAAATGCGCACAGACTTTTTGCTATTAGTTAACAAGATTTGCAAATATGCACTTCATCGACCCACCCTAGTATGCATGTTGCCTTGTCGAAAGCAACCTCGGGTCACTCTACTCAAATATGAGTCTATCATTCGTTCCATTGTTTTTAACAAAAAAGAACACATACTAATTGGTCTAAAATTCGGAATAAAGACGACTCAGGTATCCCTCCAATTTAAAGGAATATACGACCAGTTGATGATTATGCAGCCAAGGGGCTATATAGTCAATCACTTGCTGCATCTCAGCTGGGATTACACCCTCAGATCCAGAGAATTTACAGCGTCTGAAGCTTGTAATTGCAGTTGAATACGGTGTAGTTCTTACATTTATCCTCGTTTGGTTCCGCAAATGGATGTGTTACCCACCATCTTTTTTATACAAAAAATATTTTTTAAGATTTAAACAAATATTTCTTTTTAACAAATTTTGAAATCAATTTTTTTTTTTAATTTCAGATTTTATACATTTGATGAGCCTGTTTAGGTTGTCCAACATTGTGTTAAATATTCATTTTCTACGGATACTTTATTGAAAGAAAAACAAAAATTAAGGAAATAATCGCTTGAAAAACACAATTCTACCAATTAAAAAGAAAAATATTTGAAACGTAGCGTTTAAGATCACGCTTATACATATGTCTATCTATATATCTATTAATTGATTGATTGATTTAGTTATTTTTTTTTCTCTAGTTCTTAAGTTGTAAAATATGCTTAAAACATCTTATATATTTTTATTTTTTATTATTTTTAAATCTAATGACTTAAGTTAAATTAGTTTTTAGCGGAAAAGAAAAAGTCAGACGAAAATCCCTTTTATATCTTAAAAAAACTTCACACACACACACAAACACACTAACCAACACTCACTTTCAATCTCCCACACACTACATTTTGCTATTATTATGTTAAATTAAGTTGAAAATTTAAAAGAATTGAAGAAAAAATCTTCAGAAATAGAAAAAAAAAACACTTTATAAAGAACTTAAACAATTTGCATACACATTTACATAAATTAACTAAAATCCACAAAAGAATGAAACTCTTTAAAACAAAATCTATACAAAGGAATAGTTTGTAAAGCTTAGAAAAAAGAGTTATTAAAATAAAAAAAAATTAACATTAAAAAAAATCCTTCGTCGTTAGTTATTAGGCTTAAACAATTCTTTTTAAAGGAAAAAAACATAAAGAAATAATAATAATAAAATTGTAATTTTAAATAAAACAAAAAAATCTATACATTATTAATAAATTTGTTTATTATTCTAATATATTTTTGGAATTTGTAGTTTGGTAGTTAAAATGAAAGTAAATGAAAAAAAAATGCATCAACAAAAAAAAAATTAACTCTTAAAACCTTCAAAACGTTATAATTATTCAAATAAACATCTCTGTATATGAAACAAAAAATCTTAAAATATATATAAACAATATATTATATTAATAAATTTTATGTTTTAATAAAATAATACAACAGCAAAAGAGTATAATTAACATTTTGTATGATTCAGAACTGATAACCATCGAATTAGGATTTTTATTTTTCTTCTTAGTAAATACAGTTTTTGTTTATCCTTCAGACCAGTAAATCGGTCTAGGACCCCATAAAGTATATAGGGCCTGTCATAGAGTCAATTCCGTTCGGAAGTACATAGTTTCAAAGTTTTCCTCTAAAAACATAAATAAAATAATTTTTCGAAATGAAATCACTTCCATGCAATTCAATTCCACTTTAATTTTTAAAATTGATTCCATTTCGTAAACCACTTATTCCACTTCCGAACGGAATTGTGTCTGTAACATGCTCCATTATAATTTTTTTGTATGGTAAACAATTTTTTCTTCTGATTTTGAACGTCCGGGGAAATTTTTATTCTCATGCGCCTAAAAAATATGATTTGAGGCCAGTCGAAATAAATTAACCCGTAGCGTCTTGCTAGCAAAGTTTTGGATTTTTGAAAATTAAAAAAAAAAATCATTTTCACATTTTTTGGAACAGCGACTTTATTTTTTTTTAGCTATAAACGAATATAAAACAAGAAGAAAAGTTAAATTCGACTTGGCCGAATCTAAGGCCTCTGTTCTGTCTTTCACAACTTTTCAATTCACATGAAAATTTCCGAATCACATGAAATCAAGTTTAGTGTTTTGTCGATCATTCGAACAATTTCATTCGAAGTTTAAATTTTATTTATGTGAAACAAAACGAAAAAAAACTTTCGGATGTGAACTCTAGAACACCAAAAAAATTCGGAAATTTTCATTTTCACATTTTTTATGTGAATTACTTTTTTTGGGACAGCGGCCTAAGAATACCCTCCACAATGTCTTTGTAAGTGATAGTAAATTTTCTAATGTATAAAATAACATTTTTGATTAGAAATATTTTATTTTGTGTAAAAAAACTTTTTATGAAACTAGTAACAAACAACAAGGATGTCTTAAAAATTTTTAGAAAAATTAAAAAAATTTTCTTTAATTTTTCTTTCACACTTTTCTCAATTCAAAACCATTTATAACAAATCAAAAAATTATAATACATAATTATAATTAGAGCCTGAGCTCGACTGTCTTAACAGAAACAAGAATTTAAAAATAACGACTATAAGTCGCCCTATGTGGCAATAATCAGTATCTTTGGAAATATGGCAACACCTAACATTTGTGTCTAAAATATAGACCATGTCTGGCAATGTTGCAAAATAAGTACTTACAATTAGATCAGAATTGATGAAGGAGAGGAAGAAGAATAATGATTACTAAAAATAGAATCTATTTACACAAATTACAATAACCATTCTTCTGGTAGAAAAAACAACAGCAACAACCAAACACGAATTGAAAATCATGATTTAGTTCATACTTGCTTAACAGCCTACTTGGCATATCAGTCTAAAGTAATTGTACATTACAAGCAGTTAATAGCAAAGTATTACAGATGATGGGTTCAATCCTTGTCGGCTGCGATCTGTTAATAATTTTTACATATAGAGTTCTATTGACTATTAACTGAATAAATTTGACATTAAAAGTTTTTCTGAAGATTATTATAACTGGATAATATGAAACTAGTAAGAAACATACCAGGATGTCTTAAAAATTTTTAGAAAAATTAAAAAAATTTTCTTTCACACTTTTCTCAATTCAAAACCATTTATAAAATGGTTTTGAACGCTATCTTTGCCTTTCCAAAGATAGCGTGTTTTTTATCTCATAAATTCCCGAAAAACCCTTGCCGAATTTCAGTCTTTTGCTCATAACTTTTGAACCACTGGACCGATTTCGCTGGATTGCAATACCAACCTGACCAGGTAAATGCCCCACATACATATATGCCAAACTTCAGGAGCCTCCGTAAAGTCTTTCAAAAGTTAGACTGTTTTCAACAGACGGGAAGGACGAACATCGCATCGATCGTCTTAAAATCGATAGAGGATCATGAATATATATACTTTATGGGGTCCTAGACCAATATTTCTAGGTGTTACAAACGGAATGACAAACTTATATATACCTCTATCATTAGAGTGGAGGGTATAAAAAATAAAATCAATCTATCGCTATTTTTCAATTTTCCAATGGCGGTTTTTTTACGTTTAAAAATTAAAAAAACATCTCAAAATTTCTTTCTCTTCACCCTTTCATATAGATTGAGGAAGGAAGGCTTTTATTTAAACTTAATTTAAGCCAAATTGGATCATTCTAACCCGTCAAGTCATTTGAAAAACGCCTTTCCCGTAAGAAATCGATGAAAAAGGAAAGGATTCAACTCTCAAAAATGCTATCGCAACAGGGAAAACATTCAGAAACTATTTAAAAACACAAAGAAAGACAACAACGATGCTCACTCGGCAGTTTACAGAAAAAAACTTACATAAAATTTTTTAAAAAATGACAATAAAAATCTGAAACGAGTAGCTGGAATGAACTCTGTACACACCCCTCTTCAATCAAGTTTAGGTTGTGTTAAATGGTGACAAAATCGGCTAATGGCATTTTACTCCTCTTTATTTTGAACTTTAAAGTTCAAGTTATTGCTAAATAATTACACTGTCCGACAACAAAAACCTTCCAGTGAAATATCCAAATGATTCTTATAGATTTTGCTCCCCCGAATCCAAATCTGCCATCCAATTTATTCTAGCATTTACCGTTTTTGAGATATTCGCTGTTAAAAAGTCAAAAAACCAATAATTTTGCACTTTTGGTGGTCCACTGTTACAGATTTTTGTATTATGTAGTTGTTTTTAGTGTATAAAAAATAGAAAAACGGCTGTGCTGAACGAGTTGGAAGTGTCAAATGCAGCAGGAATTATTACCAAACAATTTTAACCATACTTCTAGAACATTTTTTTTTTGGCTAATAAAAATAATTCCGACAATTTGAGTTACAGTAAAAGCAACTGTAATTTAAAGTTGTTTTTACCTTTTTTTGTAGTTGTTAATCAATTGTTAAAAATAACAACAATTTTTAGTTGATTTTACCGTAAAATGTAGTGGTCGCCTGAACAACAACAAACGTAGTTGTTTTAACTGTCTTTTGTAGTAGAATCTAACGTCATAATTTATTGAGTGTACAACAGAATTGGATCAATTCACAGAACGACTCTATGGCTCAATCGTTTTCCAGAGGCCCTTGTACAGGAATTGGTTGCTTTTTTACGTTCTTCAATATAACGCCTGAAATTCAACTTCCTATCTGGAAACACTCCAATTTAGTTGGCTCTATCTGAGAATGTGATTTTTGTACCGTCCAGTAAAATATGCTCAATATCAGGAATTTTATTTTTCCTTGTAAACAAGACAATTTCAGTTTTATTTAGATTAGCTCCCAGATCACAGTCACTTTCATATTTAGACAGATCTTTTAGAGAACCCTAAAAAATGTTCCTTTAAGTTGGCAGGTGCCTTTTCTTTCCAGCATATGCGACAACATGACAGCCAACGGTTCAGAGGTTTAAAAGTTATGAACAAAAATACGGAATCAAAACAATTATAGAAGCTCGCAGTATTCAAAGTCGGGTTCCTAAAAACGAACCCACACTTAGAAAATTATTACAGTTACTACAAGACGGTCATTTGTGTAGTAAGTAGTAGTTGTTGTTTTCAACTACAATTTCAGTTGTTTTTGTATGAAAAACCGCAAACAACTATTTTTTGTAGTCGTTTTAAAAAATAAATACAAAAAATTACTACATTGTAGCTACAGTTGTTTTATGTATTTGTTTTTAGTCTATAAAAAAATTAGAAAAACGGATGTGTTTAATGAATTGGAAGTGTCAGATGCAGCAGGAATTATTATTTTAACCATTTTACGTGTTGAAGTTTTTTTTTGTTAGTAAAAAATCCCGAACATTTGAGTAACAGTGAAAACAACTGTAATTTGAAGGTGTTTTTACCGTTTTTTGTAGTTGTTAATCAATACACTCAAAATATTTTGTAGGCAAAAACAAATGAAAAACACATTTAAAACCAGTGAATAAGCAATTGAAAACCTTCCCAGTAATTATTCATTTGTTTTAACAAACGTCAAAATTTATTTTTTACTGTTGACAAAATTTTCTAAAATAAATAACATTAAACATTAAAAAATAAAGTTTTTTTTCATTCTTTTTTACCAACAAATTCGAAAAAAATAACCTACGAAAACATTAAAAATTAAGTTCAGTTATTTTTACCAACAAATTCCAAAAAATAACCTACGAAAACATTAAAAATTAATGATTTCGTAGGTTATTTTTTACAATTTTTTATTGAAATATTTTTTTAAAAATTTTTAATAAAATTTTGGGGAATCGATCCCGCATTCAACTAAATTCTGGCCAGACACTCTACCCATCGTGCCAAAGTCACTTGATACAAACATGTTTTTATATTTCTATAAATAATTTTTTGAATTTTTTTTCTACAAAAAAATAACCTACTTGTGTAGGTAAAAACTAATGATATCTCATTTAAAAATACCAATAAATTAAAAAAAAAATTACTTACACAAATCATTAAAAATTTAAAGAATAATCAGTAGTTTTTACCTACAGAACAAAAATAAATGACTTTAAAAATTAAATGTGAATGAAAGTTGTTATTTTTTAGTGTGTTATTTTTGAAACAAAGGACAGAAGTAGTCATTAATAAAAACTGAACATCAAATAAATGTTTTTTCTTTTAAAAACGACTAAACGTAAATTTTTTTAAATAAACTACAAACAGTTAATGACATAATTTTTTGAGTGTAAGTAAAAACGACAACAAGTTTTGGTTGATTTTACCGTAAAATGTAGTGGACGCCTAAACAACAACAAATGTATTTTTTTTAACTGTCTTTTGTAGTGGAATCTACCGTCATAATTTTTTGAGTGCAAAATGTAAAATGTGTGACATGATTTGGAATTTAACCTAAAGGGAGTTAAATTCCGCATCACTGCAGCCTAGATGAGGCTGTAGTTGGTACACAAAATTTTCCGGAATAAATAATGCAAGGCCCTGATGAGGAACGAAAAGTGATAGAAAGTGATACCCAGATATTTATTTGGAAATCCTGTGGATCAGCATTCAAATGTGAGCATATATGTAGATAAAGTTTCCCCTCAGTCCACGTATATTGCAGAAGTCTAAACGAAATCTATCAGTCATAATATGGAAAAATCCCAACCAAATTATCTGACAGTGGTACAAAATATTAAAAACTTAAAAAAAAATAAAATTTGAGATAATTCGATAACTTTAAGTGTACGCGGAACGACCTGAAGTTTGAAAAACGGACCACAAGGGGAAAACATTTAACTAATTTTATCCATTTTTTTCAATATTTAAAGTTAATTTTCAATTCAAGTGGTTACAGAATTGTAATTTGGAGTACATTACCTTTGTAATAATGCACAGTGGTTTAAAATCCTTTTTTTAAGGAAATAATTCGGCCATTCAGTAAGTATTGGACCGATTTCAATGAAATTTATGCCGGTTATAGCTAACATAGTTTCGAGCTTAAGTTTGGGCGGTGGGCACCATATTTCCGATAGGGGCACCTCCAGGAGTCCCTAAAGATTTACACCTTTTGCATTCAAAAGCTTTAAATGCTTGCCAATTTGTTATTTATTATCCAATTTGGAAATTTGGATTTTAAAGCGCTAGTAAAATGCTTGAAGAAATTATCTTTTTTACTTTCTGATTTATAGCCATTTGAATATGGAAAAATTGATTTTTTTCCCGATCTTGGTCCAGTTTTTCAGGAATAGCTTGGTCACATAACTTCTGATTTTTGTCAAACCTTAATTTTTAGTTTTGCGATATTTTTAAACAACAACCAATAAAATATCTTTACGGGTCAACTACTCTTTCAGTTAAATCAACTAACAATTTGAGTAATCACTTGTTTAAATTTTTAAATAAGATTTGAGTAATTTTTTAATTGACGCAATTAAAAATTTACTCAAAAACTAAAAAAAAAATTGAGTAAATAATTTAATACAAAATTTAATATTTTTTTTTATTTTTTTTATTCTCTTCGTGTTTTGAATTCTCGTTTAGTTTATAGTTTTTTGTGTATGTATATGAAAGTTTGAAATCATCTTTATGAAATTTTCCAATGTCTTCAAGACATAAATATGTTTGGTAAAGTTTAAAAAAACATTTCTTTCGAAAAAAATGTGAAACTTTTTTAAACTTTTTAAAAAATAAATTGATAAATTTTGAGTAAATTTTTACTTGACACAATTAAAAAGTTACTTAAAAAATTGAAAATTTTCTAATTAAATTTTTAATAGTATACATTAAAAATTTTTTAGTAAGCATTAAATAATTTTTATTAAAAATTTACTCAATACTATTAAATCGTTTACTGGTGCAAAATTGAGTAATTTTTTACTCAATAGTATTAAAAATTTACTCAAATATTTTTTTTATTTTTTTCTGTGTACTTTAAATAACTGTTACTACACTCTAAAAAACGCATGTAAACTTACTATTATAAATTGGGTAAATTTTGGTTGAATAGCACGCATTTTGTGTTAATATCAGTACAAAATGCGTAAAATACTTTTAAACCAATTAAACACAGCAAATTATAAATATTATCCGTTAATTCAAATATTTTACACACAAATGTGTAAATAAAATTGTCAATCAACATACATACACACATGTTAAATAACTAAAACGCCAGATAAAAGTATAAGCTTTCGTAGCGTAGTGGTTAAGAAGTGTACTTTCAAATCTGAAGGTGTCGAGTTCGATGCTTTCTGGCGCAAGCAAGACGATCCGTCTCTCTATTGAAAACACGCAATCTTTCAGCGAAATTGGTCCAGTAGTTAGAAGTTATGGACAAAACCGTGAGGTTTACCGAGCTGAAAATTTCAACTTGAAATACGTTGGCAAGCCACTAATATAATAAAGATTAGAGTGTATCGCAAGAGAGTATTTTTAATACCTCCACTCTAGTAATAGAGAGTATATAAGTTTGTCATTCCGTTTGTAACACCTCGAAATATTGGTGTAGGACCCCATAAAGTATATATATTCATGATCCTCGATCGATTTTAAGACGATCTAGCGATGTCCGTCCGTCTGTCTGTCTGTTGAAAACACGCTAACTTTTGAAAGACTTTACGGAGGCTCCTGAAGTTTGGCATATATGTTAATTAAACATTTACCTGGTCAGGTTGGAATTGCAATCCAGCGAAATTGGTCCAGTGGTTCAAAAGTTATGAGCAAAAGACTGAATTTCGGCAAGGGTTTTTCGTGAATTTATGAGATAAAAAAAACACCCTAACATTCGAAAGACAATTCTGAAGATGCTAAAGCTTGGCATATATATTTGCCGCTCCCCTGGCCTGGTTCGTATTGCATTTCAGCCAAATCGGTCCAGTAGTTCAAAAGTTATTAGCAAAACCATGAATTTCAGATTAGTTTCACCTTAAATTCACGTGTTGAAAACCCGTTTAACATGTTTAAAACATTGGTAAGTCACAAAAATATTTTACAAAGTATTTTTGTCACTCAAAAATATTTTTGCACTAAAAAAAAAAAAAAATACACTCGAAAAAAATTTTACACTCAAAAAAAATTTAATACATTTTCTTTTTTTTTCAAAAATTACTCTAAAAAAAGTTTTTTTACACAAAAAAATATTTTTAATCAAAATTGTTATTTTTTCTTTAAAAGGGCATTGTGGAGGGTATTCATAGATTCGGCCAAGTCGAATTTAACTTTATTACTTGTTTAAACATTGTGGAACGTTTTAAAATATTTAGAAAGGCTGTTATTAACACTTTAGTTTATTAAAATTCCACTGTACTTTGTAAATAGCCTAAAAATAGATTAATTAACATTTTGAAGTAAAGAGAGAAAAGAGAGACTTTAATACAATGAATAACTTAATGATAACGTTAATGACATTTCTTATCAGTTTCCTTCTTTTTTTTAATTTTTTTCTTAATTCCAGCTGTTTATAGTTGAATATTGACTACAATAATAATAAAAAAATCAATGGATGAAAACTACAGCATCCATACTATCACCGCAGTTGTCTATGGAAATTTGAAATTAAAAGAAGTCGTATTAAAGACCCCCCAAAAACACGGGAACAAAAAAACGTAAATCATGATTAGAAACGTAGCAGCGATTCCAGCAAAAAATCTTAGAACAAATTGTTTATCATCAATTGGTTGTAGTCCACGTTATTTCGCCTCACAAACATCGAACGATAAAGTTGAACGTACCGCACTATATGATTTTCATATTAAAAATGGCGGAAAACTTGTAAATTTCGGAGGATATTCATTGCCTGTACAATATGCTGATCAGGGTATAGCCGCTTCACATTTGCATACTAGAAAATATGCTTCGATCTTTGATGTCTCTCATATGCTGCAAACTTATGTACGTGGCAAAGATGCTGTCGCTTGCATAGAAACGATTTGCACCGCCGATATTCAGGGAGCCAACAAGGGTAGTGGATCTTTAACGGTTTTTACTAACGAACAGGGTTGTATTTTAGATGATTTAATTGTTTCCAAAGTACAAGATGATTTACTGTATGTCGTTTCAAATGCGGCCATGAAACAACAAGATATGCAAATAATGGAAACTGCAATTAATCAATTTAAATCGAATGGCAAAGATGTTTCAATAGAATTTCTAATACCTGCAGATCAATCTCTAATTGCTGTACAGGGACCAACGGCTGTAGAAGCTTTAGCACAACTTACAACAACAGTGGATTTGAAAAAGTTATATTTTATGAATACTTTGGTAGCGGAAGTAGCGGGTGTAGCAAATTGTCGCATAACACGTTGCGGCTATACCGGAGAAGATGGTGTTGAAATTTCCACACCTTCCGATAAAGTGGAACATGTTACGGAGGCTTTGTTGCAACAATCACAGCAACAAGTAAAATTAGCTGGTTTGGGTGCCAGAGATTCGCTAAGACTTGAGGCGGGACTTTGTTTATATGGCAATGATATTGATGCAAAAACTACACCCATAGAAGCAGCTCTTGCCTGGCTGGTAGCTAAACGTCGTCGTTTAGAAGCAAATTTCCCCGGTGCTTCTTTAATTAATCAACAATTAAAGTCAGGAGTTGAACGTCGTCGTATTGGTCTTAAATTATCTGCCACTGGAAAACCACCTCCAGCTCGTGCTGGTGTGGAAATTTTTAAAAATGAACAAAAAATCGGTAATATTACCAGTGGTTGCCCTAGTCCCTCATTGGGTTTTAATATTGCCATGGGCTATGTACAGGAATCTTATAAACAAGCTGGTGGTGAGGTTCAACTAAAAATACGTGATCGTTTTTATGATGCTGAAATTGTTAAAATGCCATTTATTAAGACTAATTATTATCTTAAGCCAAAGCAATAAAAATAAAAATCAAAAAAAAATACTTGTTAAGTGTTTCGACATAAAATATTAATCAAATTAATTAAAAAAATCAAGAAAAATAATAAAAAAAAAAACTAAATATGATCTTTAATTGTTTTATTGTTTAAATGTTTTGATTTATTTAAGAATTTTTATTGTATTTATATGTTCAAGTGGATACTTCTAAATACAAAAAAAATCCTACAATTTCTTTATATTTTATGATAAATGGTTTTTTACATTAAAAAAGGTTAAATTCGACTTGGCCGAATCTAAGAATACCCTCCATATGCCCTTTTTTCGAGGGATAGAAAAATTTTCTAACGTAAAAAAAGTTAACAATTTTGATTCCAAATATTTTATTTTGAGTAAAGAACTTTTTTTTCCCGAGTAAAAATTTTTATATGATACAATATATAATGATATGTAACACAATATATATTTATACGCAATTTGATCCGAATAATGGTGGATGTTTTTGCATTAAAAAGATCAACTTGTATAAAATATGATTTGATTTCATCCGAGTTTTGACCAGACATTGCCATATATTAGTGGATCTAATTAGATCTAATTGCATAAAAACATGTAAAATCCTGTAGCCCGTTTCTGTAATTTAAGTGAGAAGTTTTCGCATCGAAAAATATGAAACAAAAAATTCCACCGTTTCTCGACTCTAGAATAAAAACTGTTTCTGTATGTCAATGCGAAAAAGCAAGCGTTTGTATTGGAATATTCCAAGATAGCTGTCAAAAAAGTAATCACAGTGAGAAAATAGTAACAAAACAGAAAAAAAACACGGAGCAATTCAAATTATTGTTTATGGATCATTTAAAAGCAATAAAATAAATATAAAAAAAATAAAAATTACATATTGTTGATGATAATGTATAGCGTTGTATTAATAAGAGCATTTTTACATTTAGAGATTCTTTGATTTTTCTAAAATTTGTGAAAAAATATAATAAATTAGATATTTATACCAGTGCTGTATGCTATGATTGAAATAACGAAACAAATAAAATAACAATATTTTTAAAAAATATTCAAATAAGCGATTATTCAAATATTTTGAAAATGAATAATATTTATTTGCTATTATTTAAATAACGAAAAATTTAAATAATTTTTTCTGATTGATTATTCAAACAAAAAAAAATAAATTTTTCTTGTTATTCAACAAAAATTTTTGAATAATTTTGGTTATTCACAAAAATATCAAATAAATAACGTATTATTCAAACAAAAAAAAAAAAATATTCTTGAAAATTTTGTGTTTGAAAAAAAATTTACTTTATTTATTTTGTCATTTATTATACAGTGAAACATAAAATTATTCATACAAAACAGTTTTGTTTAAAATTAGCTTCTTTTAAAAAGTTTTATTTTTGAATTTTTAGGGGAATTGTTTTATAGAGAATGCTATTAAAACTCTAAAAAGCCCAATTGATTTTCAGAATAGCTAAGTTGTAATTTATAAAAAGTCAATTGAAATACAGAAAAGTTATGTTGTAATTCAGGAAATTCCAATTGAAATCCCTCTTTTCTGTCATCCTTCTCTCCCACTCTATTTTAAGCTTCACTGGTGATATTATTGTAGCTTTAATTTGAGGCCCCCAATTCATTACACAGCTCAACAAGAAAATGCGTATTGGCTTCTGGTAAGTGATTTAGATAGTGTCTGTTGCGCTGATTCCAAATCCGGAGCCCAAATTTTTCTATCACGTCAGGATTTTGAGTAATTCGCGGTTAAAGTGCCGAAGAAGGGCATTTTTGACCCTTTTTAAAAGCTTATAAAATAATATCCTGAAATGCAAATGACTTGGCATCAGGCTCATTCGAAAGCTTGTAATTTTCTCTTAAAGACAAGATAAAATGTTCTAAAAATTTAATTTTCTAAAATGGTAAAAAAATCATTGGAAAAAATCCTTCCATTTTTTCAATATTTAGTTTATTTACACAGTGTTTTTTAACAAATTTCCATACAAATTCATACGTAAATTTTGGATTTAAAGCACTTGTGGCTAATGATTTTTTTACCATTTTAGAAAATTAAATTTCAAGAGGATTTGATCTTGTCTGAAAGAGAAAATTACACACTTTCGAATGAGATTGATACCAAGTCATTTGCATGTCAGGATCTTATTTTATAGGCGTTCAAAAATGGCCAAAATCGGTCTTTTTTGACACTTTAACCGCGATTTTCTCAAAATTGTGACGTGATAGAAAAATTTGAGAGACCATTTTGGAATCGGGGCACCAAACCCTATCAACTTTTTTTGGTTTCATCCAAAACGCAGCGACAAACCTCAGATTTGTAGAGCGGTGTTATTAATACTCCTTCGCCAAGTCTATGATGGAGCACCAGGGGAGGGAGCCGGGGGACATTGAGGGACACCTTCCCACTCGTGATAAATGTTAGCAAATTCATTTATTATGATTTTTGCAATAAAGCAAGGATGGATACCAATACCTTTTCAATACCAATACCCTTTAATAACAATTTTAATTGAAAACCAATACCGAAGAAAAACTAATACCTTTATTTGGGCGTGAGTTTGCGTGATTTTTTAGCTGTTTTTTTTTTTTGTAAGAAAATTTGTTTGCGTGAGTAGAGCTTGCGTGACTCATGCGTGAGCGTGTTTGAATCTGGTGTGAGTTACGCGTGAGCGTGAGAAATTTTAATTTCAATCACGTGATTGTGAGTGAGTGAAAAAATATTGCGTGAGTGATAAGTGAGTGATTAGTTTTTTTTTGCGTGAGCGTGAGTGAGTGTGAGTCAAAATCCACTCTCGCGCTTATCTCTACTGTAAACGATATGTTTTTGTTTTTATCCTTGATCGATTTAAAGACTTCCTAGTGATATCCGCCTGTATCTCCGTCTGTCTGACCCTATTTCTGCAGAAAGTACGAAAGAGAAAAACTAAAGAAAATTAAGGGCTTAAACTTGTAAGCAATAGGTGTTAGGATTCGAAGAAGAAATCAACACTTCATTCCCCATTTCAGGTATTAGGATTCTTTGAAGAAATCAACACTTCATTTTCATAAGAAATGCCTAAAAGTATTTAAAATTTTCCGCGTATATTTTGACCATTAAGGTTTAGTTAGCCTAAAAACGTAAACTTAACGTTAACTCTATGCAATGTTCATTAAGCAAAATAGTACAGAACATTCTTATTTATGTTTTGTTTTTTTTTGTTAAGTTAGAGAAATTTTATTCCCAACAAAACTTCTTTACGTTTTTACTTGACATAGAAGTAAGAAAAATAATAAAGACTAGGTTAGCTACCCGTTACCGTCACCTAATGTAGCGTAGCGGTCAAAATCATATACAAAATCCCGTAACCTTCTGCAAAGAAGAATAATTGCTCTCACTTGTTCCCATCTAACAAAAACCTCTCTACGCTACGTTAGGGTACGGTTACGGGTGCATTTAAATATATAGAATAATACATTCAAAAATATTTTTTTTTTTCTATAGGAAAAATTTTTAATTGTATACATATGCATTTTTTTTATTTAAATAAATTTTGTGTAGTAGAAAGATTTCAGAGTTAATACTGAAGAATATTTTCTTAAAAATGTCACCAAAGCCAAAAACCTTGAAAATCTGAGTAAATATACATCCTCACAGGACTTTCTGTTGTATTTGAAAAATATCTGAAAGTATTTTAAAAACTTCAGTATTTTCCATATGAAAATGTTTTAACAACATTTTAAAATAGTATAAATCTAAAGATTTCAGTTCAGGAAAATTTACAAAGAATATTCTAATTAATGTTTTAGTAAAAAAACGCTTTGTTAAGAAGTTTACTATTAAACAATATTAGTTTGTAAAAATAATTTTATGTTTCACTGTATAATAAATGACAAAATAAATAAAATACATTTCTTTTTCAAACACAAAATTTTCAAAAATATTTGTTTTTTTTTGTTTGAATAATACGTTATTTATTCAATTTTTTGTGAATAACCAAAATTATTCAAAAATTTTTGTTAAATAATAAGAAAATTTCTTTTTTTCCTGTTTGAATAATCAATCAGAAAAAATTATTTGAATTTTTTGGAAACAAATATTATTTTATTTGTATGAAATTGAATAAAATAAAATTTTATTTTATTCAAATCAAAATAAATAAAATAACAGATCATTTTATTTTTTGATAACCAACTAAAATATTAAAGTATTTTATTTTGTCCAAAAAATTCAAATAAAAGTATTCAATAATACAGCTTTGATTTATACAAACACAAAACAAGTAATTTCTATTTTTCTTACTATTTTTCTTCATTTTTTTAATTTATTATTATCTTTTTAATGTTTTTATTTCTTTTTGTCGAAGTCTCGCACCGTTTTAAAATGTGAGTTTTTTTGACACTTCAAATAGAAAAGTTTTCGACCAATTACTTTACAGAAACGGGTTTTTTCGCATCATTCCAATAAATTCAAAAGTTTTCGCACAACAAAGTTACAGAAACAGTAAAATGTGAAAAGTCAGTTTTTGTGCCGATTTACAATGTTTTTGTTTTATTTCACATGTTTCATGCGAGAAATCTTTCGATTCGAGAGTTACAGAAATCAGCTACTGGTGTTTTTTTTGGTTTGGGTTGAGTTACACCACAGGTCAACGATACATTCACCAAACATATAATTTTCTTAAACAAAAAAATGTTCGGGTACGCTTCGTACCAGATAGGTGATATACATAACCCTAACAAGGAAATGTTTAGGAACATTTTAAAAAGTTTCTTATACTTTGCCTTAAAAACTTAGAAAATTGTTGGTTAAATGGAAACATATAGTGTTATATATGGAACAGAATAGGATATATATAATTTTATATTAAATTATACAGAAAAACAAATTTTGTATTGACCCTCATATAATTTTATATAATTATATCAACCGTACACCTTTTAATCCGAATCATGATTCAATTATTTATAACTACATATGACTGCATTTAAAAAATTTAGAAAATAGCTCACGTTAGGTTTGTATCAAGTTATATATTAGGTGTGTTCCAGAACGTTACCGCGGGTGCCCGCGGGTACCCAAACCAGCCCGAAAAGCGTTCCCGTACGCAAAAATTGGGTAAATGAGAGAGTTTTTGAGAGAATAAATTTGTTTCTCATTTTACCGAACTTACCCGTACTATTTTTTCGTGTAAATTGGTAACAATCAGATGTTGAGGAAACAGCTGATTTTTGTTGTGAAAATAATTTAAAAATTTTAATAAAATAAAAAAACGAAACAAAAGTAATGTTTAATTTTAAACAAAATAATATATTTAGTCATTAAAATCAACTTTTACAATTTGTTTCGCATTGTTAAACGTATTTTTTCTTACTAAAATATGTTAGCATTTCAATTTGTTTACATTTTTTAGTTTTTGGGTAAGAAATGTGGTTTTTAGCGTTCCCGTACTTTTGTGCATTTTTGCGGTATGGTGAGAGTTTTTGAGAATTTCTCTCATTTTACCGAACTTTACCCGGAAAGTTCTGGAACACACCTATCTTACACTCAAAAAAATACGTTAGTAGATTTACTAATTTTTTTTTGCTAACGCTAGTTAGCTAACTTTTAGCAAATTTTTAGTTGAGATTAGCATGTTAGCAAAAAATTCTTGTAAACTTCATTTAGCACATTAGCAATTTTAAACAAACTTTGAACTAATTTCTTTTGCTAAATTTGAAATTGAGTTGACTACATTTTTACAAGATTTTTTGCTAATATTAGCAAAATAAATGGTAAATTTATTTTTATTTTTAGAAAACTTAAAATGGCGCTATCTCGGAAACTAAGCCAGATAGAGCAAAATGGAGGCCATTTTTGGTTCTTAGAATCTCCATAGTATCGCCGGTCCTCTTCACATGTGTGGACCCTAATAGGCCCTAACTTTGGATCCAAAAAAGTTAGCATTCCCGAAAATGTTAAAATGCTCATATCTCGGTAAATATTGCCGACACAACAAAAAGGCCAAAAGCATTTTTGTAGCTCTCAACACGTAGAACAAGTCAAAAGCTCTCCGAGTAATATTTTTGAAGTTATCGAGTTTTTTAACTCTCAAGACCCCAGTGGTTCCCTATAATCACATATCTCAAAAACTAAGCAAGGTAGAAGCGAAACGGACACAAATTTTGGATCAAAAACTATGACGATTTTTAAGGAACCCAACTAGGTCTAGGCCCATCGGGGTCTGGACCTATTGGGTCCGAACCCAATGGGGTCCTCAGATGTGTATAAACTAAGTTCAAAAAAAAATATTTAGTTAATTAATTATTGGCAAAACATTTTTGCTAACTTTAGCAAAAAAATTGTGGGTTCAAAATCAGCAAATTTTCTTGTAGGTTTACAAGCTTTTTTTGCTAACATTACAGTTTTTTTTTTTTGAGTGTACATTTAGCGGGTCATAGGGAGGGGGAAAAACGGGATTTTTTTCGTTTTTTGAGGATTTTTCCTATTTCTTATGAACATTTTATACAAGTCGAAAGGTTTTTTGAAGCCCTATCCAATGGTGTATCGGTCGTGTCAAAATTCGGCTTCGTTAAGTTCGTTATTGTCAAAAATTAATAATGGTTGGGGTAGTTTATATGGCGACCGTCAAAATCATATATAATAATCTCTATAAAAATTAAGCAGACCCGTATTTTTTCGCTAGTTCGTCTTTTATACGGATTTTCCCGAAAGCCCTTATTTTTTCATAAGGTGGCAACCCTTTTTTTTAAATTTGAGATTGGGCAGCTTAAAAAACAGTGGGGTAATTGTGTATTTGGATTCGAAAAGAGGAGCTATTCGCACGACATTTTCGTTTCCAATTCAAAGTACCTAAAATCATTTTTATCTGCACAGAAAAAAATAAAAAAAATATTTGAGTAAATTTTTAATACTATTGAGTAAAAAATTACTCAATTTTGCACCAGTAAACGATTTAATAGTATTGAGTAAATTTTTAATAAAAAATTATTAAATGTTTGAAAAAAAATTGAGTAAATTTTTAATTGACACAATTAAAAATTTACTCAAAATTTATCTATTTATTTTTTAGTTTAAAAAAGTTTTAAATTTTTTTACAAAAAAAAAAACAAAAAACTTGTTTATTCAAACTTTACCATAACATAAACTTTACCATAACATAAACTTTACCATAACATATTTATGTCTCAAAAACATAGGAGCACTTTATAAAGACGATTACAAACTTTCATATACATACACAAAAAACTCTAAACTAAACGAGAATTCAAAAAACTATGAGAGTTTAAAAAAAAAATAAAAAAACTATTAAATTTTTATTAAATTATTTACTTAAATTGTTTTTAAAATTTTTAAGTAAATTTTTAATTGTGTCAATTAAAAAATTACTCAATTTTTGTTTTTAAATTTAAACAAGTGATTACTCAAATTTGTTTCCTCCATATTTTTTCTGTGCATACTCTAATAAGGTCTTCAAAGAGAAATTGCTCTTTCACTTTCGTAATACAACCTAACATAATGAAAGAACGATTGTAACAAAGACTAACAAGACTTCCAACTCATTTTGTTTTGCTGTCAGAAGACCTAACTCTTTGAATGTATTTGAGTTAGGTCCTCTTTAGTATTGGTGAACCTAACTTTTTTCACCACATACACAGAGTTACTTTTCTTTATCAATATTTTTTTTGTTTTGGAATTTTTTCGTAACAAAAAGTGGGAAAGCATAAAAATACATTAAACACAATTGTTAGTACCCACATAAATGCATATTTGCAAAAAAAATTAAAGAAAAGACAAATTTAATTATAAAAATTATAGATTTTAATATCAACTCTGTATTCGTTTTTGATATTAACCACAACTATTTCACCACTAATAACGACAAATGTCAATATTTTATTTGTTTATTTTCATTAAAAATTTTTTAAATTCGGAAAAAAACTAAAAATAATTAAACGAATAAATGTAATGCGATATAACACCTTACCATCAATAAAGTAGGAGCTTATGTGGCTTGTCATCCATAAGGAAGAGTTTCGATTACTATAAAATTGTTCCTGTACAAAAAGTCTTTGATACAGATCTTTTTCTCTAAAGAAAGTTTTAGATTCAAAGGACAATTTCTTAAAAAAAAACTCCTTAAATTTATAGTATTTGTTTCTATAAGTTTAATTAGTTTTTTTTTATAAAAAGTCCTTTGAATGTGATGTCATTCAATAGAAAAAAAGTCCCCACAATCTATAAGAAACATGTCTGAGAATCTGGAACTTTTTCCCTGAGAAAAATGTCTCAGTATATGGTATTTTTTGTAAGAAAAATGTCTTCGATATTAAGAATTTTTCTATACGAAAAGTGTCTCAGAATCTGAGACTTTTTCTATAGAAAAAGTGTCTCAGACTCTGAGACTTTTTCTATAGAAAAAGTGTCTCAGAATCTGAGACTTTTTCTATAGAAAAAGTGTCTCAGAATCTGAGACTTTTTCTATAGATAAAGTGTCTCAGAATCTGAGACTTTTTCTATAGAAAAAGTGTCTCAGAATCTGAGACTTTTTCTATAGAAAAAGTGTCTCAGAATCCGAGACTTTTTCTATAGAAAAAGTGTCTCAGAATCTGAGACTTTTTCTATAGAAAAAGTGTCTCAGAATCTGAGACTTTTTCTATAGAAAAAGTGTCTCAGAATCTGAGACTTTTTCTATAGAAAAAGTGTCTCAGAATCTGAGACTTTTTCTATAGAAAAAGTGTCTCAGAATCTGAGACTTTTTCTATAGAAAAAGTGTCTCAGAATCTGAGACTTTTTCTATAGAAAAAGTGTCTCAGAATCTGAGACTTTTTCTATAGAAAAAGTGTCTCAGAATCTGAGACTTTTTCTATAGAAAAAGTGTCTCAGAATCTGAGACTTTTTCTATAGAAAAAGTGTCTCAGAATCTGAGACTTTTTCTATAGAAAAAGTGTCTCAGAATCTGAGACTTTTTCTATAGAAAAAGTGTCTCAGAATCTGATACTTTTTCTATAAGTAAAATACCTCAGAATCTGAAAAATTGGACCATCTAATTTTGTAAGATATATATTTAAAATCTAATGGACTCACACTTAGAAACTGCTTTTAAGCTTGTTCCTAAAGAATAATAAATCTCAGTTTAATATTTATTTAAAAAACGAATGTGTGTTTTTGTTTTTGCAATATTTGCGATTTATTTAGGTAAATGTTTTTAATATAATTTTACATATATGTACGAGTAATTAGATTCTAATGATTTTTTCCGTTAAAAAGTCTCAGATTCTAAGACATTTTTCTTATAGAAAAAGTCTCAGATTCTGAGACATTTTTCCTATATAAGATTATGAAACACTTTTCCAATAGAAAAAATCTCAGGTTCTGAGACATTTTTCCTTTAGAAAAGGTGTTAGATTCTGGGACATTTTTCCTATAGAAAGTGTGTCAGATTCTGAGACATTTTTCCTACAGAAAAAGTTTCAGATCTTAAGACATTTTTTCTAAAGTCTCAGAATCTGAAACTTTTTCTATAGGAAAAATGTCTCAGAATCTGAGACTTTTTCTATAGGAGAAATGTCTCAGAATCTGAGACTTTTTCTATAGAAAAAATGTCTAAGAATCTGAGACTTTTTCTATAGGAAAAATGTCTCAGAATCTGAGACTTTTTCTATAGGAAAAATGTCTTAAAATCTGAGACTTTTTCTATAGAAAAAATGTCTCAAAATCTGAGAGTTTTTCTATAGGAAAACTGTCTCAGAATATGAGACTTTCTATAGGAAAAATGTCTTAGAATCTGAGACTTTTTCTATAGGAAAAATGTCTTAGAATCTGAGACTTTTTCTATAGGAGAAATTCTCAGAGTCTGAGATTTTTTCTATAGGAAAAATATATCAGAATCTGAGACTTTTTCTATATGAAAAATATCTCACAATCTGAGACTTTTTCTATACGAAAAATATCTCAGAATCTAAGACTTTTTCTATAGGAAAAATATCTCAGAATCTGAGACTTTTTCCATAAGAAAAATGTCTTTGAATCTGAGACTTTTTTTATAGGAAAAATGTCTCAGAATCTGAGACTGTTTCTATAGGAAAAATATCTCAAAACCTGAGACTTTTTCTATAAGAAGAATGTCTCAGAATCTGAGCCTTTTCTACAGAAAAAATGTTTCCGAATATAAAATTTTTTTATTGGAAAATGTCTCAGAAGCTGAGACTTTTTCCATAGCAAAATGTCTAAGAGTCTAAGACTTTTTTTATAGGAAAAACGTCTCAGAATCTGAGACTTTCTATAGGAAAAGTCTTAGACTCTAAGCCTCAGCTTATAAGGCATATTTCCAATAGCAAGTTCTTAGATTCCGAAACATTTTTTTGTAGAAAAATGGCTCAGATAAACATCTTTCCTATAGAAAAAGTCATAGATTCTTAGACATTTTTCCTATAAAAGTCTCAGATTCTTAGAAATTTTTCCGAAAGGAAAAGTCTCCGAATCTGGGAAAATTTTTCCATAGACATTTTTCTTATAGAAGTCTCAGATTCATAGAAATTTTTCCGGTAGAAAAAGTCTAAAAAAAACATTAAACACCGTTGCAATAACTGATGCGAGCACAGGAACAGCGTTCCCCTGTATGCAAGTTTGCATTGTTTCAGGGACGAGGGTTTTCAGCAAATTATTGGCAGTACACCAAACCACAAGTCCACAGAAAAATAGGCAACTGAAAGATACAATAGCAACAATACTAAAGATTAGAATCTAAACACAAAAGAAATTAATAACAATAATTACCTTTAATTATGTTACTTGCATCCCCTCTTTTGAACCACAATCTGAAAAAAGACAATGCAAGTTTGAACTTTAATAATAGAAATTTATTAATTAGAGATCAAATTTATGTTAGATTTTATTATACTTACAAGTTTCTTGTGCAAAAAAACAAAACTCATCTGTAAATTCGATATTTTAGTTAAAAAAAGAAATAAACAAATATTTGTTTATATTTTTATTGCAAACGTCATATTTTTTTTATTTCACCACACTTTCCCAAATGTGTTGAAATACACAGTACCTGTATGTGTGAATTATTTTATTGAGGTTATGTAGAGTCGGAGGTCTTGTTAGTCTTTGGATTGTAAGGTCATAATGTAATGATTGCTTGGAACAGTTTGTTTTTGTTTTTGG
This sequence comes from Pegoplata infirma, assembly GCA_963921195.1. NCBI lineage: Eukaryota > Metazoa > Arthropoda > Insecta > Diptera > Anthomyiidae > Pegoplata > Pegoplata infirma. Next base: position 137,735,545 of record OY992539.1, read on the forward strand.
TTCAGTTTTACGGACATAATGTTTTTATATTTATATTCTTACATTTCAAAATAACAATCTGTCACTAACCTGGACCTATATTGTCCGTCGTTGTAGTATACTTTTTAGTACTTCTTATGCTTGGCTGGGAGGCCATATAAACAGTTTATTACACTCAAAATAATAACTCTGTAAAATACTCTGTAAAATGACTGTAATCTCAATTGAACAGATATTTGACAGAGTTTTCTGTCAAAATACAGATTTAAAGAAAATACTTTGTATTTTGTTGTGATAAAAAAAAGTTGCCTCTGTTATATTACTTTTTACTTTGTAATATTAATTTTACAGATAATTAACAGAGTTTTCTGCTAAAATACAGATCTAAGCAAAATACTTCGTATTTTTTTATAACCAAAAAAGTTTTCTGTTTTGAGTAGTTTTTGTTTTTGTTACCAAACATCAAAATTTTATCTATATATTTTTTTTTTGAGAAAAAGTTGAAAAAGTAGCAAAAAAAGTTATCAAAATTTTTTTTTCAGAAATCTTATAAAAATTTTACAAAATAACATGCATTTGACTAAACTCTGTAAATTTACAGAGTTTTTTCTGTAATTTTTTTTTGCATCAAATGTATTTTACAAATATATGTAAATTTACATAGTTTTCTTTGCTTAATGGAGGTTTATTTAACCAATATTTTACTGGAAACTCTGTAAATTAACAGTTTTTTTTGTCCAAATCATTTTACAGAGTTTTATAGTAAAATTACAGAGTTTTCTCTGTAAAAAAGCTTTCATATTTAACCAATATTTTACTATAAACTCTGTAAATTAACAGTTTTTTTCTGTCGAAATCATTTTACAGAGTTTTTTAGTAAAATTACCAAGAAATGTTGTTAGCTGGAAAAGTATGGTGTACTCTGTTAAATTAGCAGAGTTTTTCTGTAATTTAACAGAGTTATTATTTTTAGTGTATATAAGAAACCTATTAATTAAGTTATATTTTATTTTGTGAATTAGTATTATTAAACTTGTAGACTTTAATGTGATAAACTCTGTAATATTGGTTTTGGCCTTTAGGGGCTTTTAATATTACTTCAAATGAAATAAATAAAATAAATAAATACACTCAAAATAATAACTCTGTTAAATTACAGAAAAATTCAGCTAATTTAACAGAGTACACCATACTTTTCCAGCTAACAACATTTCTTGGTAATTTTACTAAAAAGCTCTGTAAAATGATTTTGACAAAAAAAACTGTAAATTTACAGAGTTTATAGTAAAATATCGGTTAAATATGAAAGCTTTTTTACAGAGAAAACTCTGTAATTTTACTATAAAACTCTGTAAATGATTTGGACAAAAAAAACTGTTAATTTACGGAGTTTCTAGTAAAATATTGGTTAAATAAACCACCATTTAGAAAAGAAAACTACACTCAAAATAATAACTCTGTTAAATTACAGAAAAACGCTGCTAATTTAACAGAGTACACCATACTTTTCCAGCTAACAAAATTTCTTGGTAATTTTACTAAAAAACTCCGTAAAATGATTTTGACAGAAAAAAACTGTTAATTTACAGGGTTTATAGTAAAATATTGGTTAAATATGAAAGCTTTTTTACAGAGAAAACTCTGTAATTTTACCATAGGTTAGGTTAGGTTAGGTTGTAAGTGGCTGCTGACGTTTTACGTCAACACACGTAGACTCTGAGGTCCATTGTGATACCACGGGATCGTAATAGGTTTCCCTACTAGTCCCTGTCGTTAAACCAGTTTGAGCTTCTTATGAAACTCCTTAGATGTTGTATTTTGACATCCGACAAATCAGAAAGATCGCACAGCTCCCTAGATCCCAGTGAAGCAAGTCGCTGACCAGAAAGTGCCGGGCAATGGCAAATAAAGTGTTCGATAGTTTCCAACTCCTCTTCATCCATGCAACTTCGGCAAAAGTCATTCGACGGCACATTTAACCGCTCTGCGTGCTTCCCTATAAGACAGTGTCCGGTAATTATAGAAACCACCGTCGAAATCTCTCCTCTTGGAAGCGATATCAGCTCACTTGTGCGCCCCTGATTAAGAGAAGGCCAAATCAGTCGTGTTGTCTCACACGTCCATCCATTTGCCCATCTTTGATTAGTCTCCGTCGCAGAACAAAGCCGTAGGTTTTGCTTGCAAGTTTCTAGAGGCATACCAACACATTCCAATTCTGTTGGAACCTGTAAGGTAGTTCCTAGTCTTGCAAGCTCATCGGCTTTGCAATTCCCTGGAATGTCTCTGTGCCCTGGGACCCATATGAGTCGTATGTTAAACTGCTTGGCCATCTCATTTAAAGACGTGCGGCAGTTAAGGGCAGATCTTGTTTTCAGAAACATTGAATCCAGGGACTTGACCGCGGCTTGACTGTCAGTATATATGTTGACTGCGGTTGTAGACAAGACATTGCAGCTCAACCAGTCAGCCACTTCCTTTATTGCCAGCATCTCTGCCTGGTAAACACTGCAATGATCTGGCAATCTGCGAGCCAGGCTCAATCCAAGCTCTTCCGAATAGACCCCAAAGCCCACTTGTTCGTGCAGCCTCGATCCATCTGTGTAAAAATTTATGGTAGCTCCACTACCCGGAGTATCCCCCATCCAAGACTCCCTGGATGGTATCATAGTGGTAAAGTGGCGCTCAAAGAGGCTCAAAGAGGGAGCACAGTCCACATGTTGTGGTATTGTTATCTTTTTCAAGATCGCGCTATGGCCACAATCACTGCTCCTCCATTGCAGCGTGCTATTAAGTCGAATTGCCGACGCAGCCGCATACTGCCTACCCAATATGTCCAAGGGTATCAGGTGAAGGAGGATTTCTAATGCAGCCGTAGGTGTAGTACGAAGAGCACCAGTGATGCACATTGACGCCATTCTCTGTACCTTCGTGATAAAGACACAGTTCGCTTTTGTTTCCAAAGCAGGCCACCAGACAATGATTCCATACAGCAAAATTGGACGCACCACTGCTGTATAGATCCAATGAACGACTTGAGGGCTAAAACCCCATCGTTTTCCAATGGCCCTTTTACAGGAATACAAAGCAATCGTTGCTTTTCTCACCCGTTCCTCAATATTACGCCTGAAATTCAGCTTCCTATCTAGAAATACTCCAAGATACTTGGCTCCATCTGAGAAGGTGATTTCAGTACCGTCCAGAGAAATAGGATCAAAAGCAGGAATCTTATTTTTCCTTGTAAACAAAACAAGCTCTGTTTTACTGGGATTAACTCCTAGACCACAGTCTCTTGCCCATTTAGACAGATCTTTCAGAGAACCCTGAAGAATGTCCCGCAATGTTGGCAGATGCTTCCCCTTTACCGCTATCGCGACATCGTCAGCATATGCGACAACATGACAACCATGTGCTTCTAGAGATAGTAGCATTGAATTCAGTGCCAGGTTCCAAAGAAGCGGCGAAAGAACACCTCCTTGTGGTGTGCCCCTATTGACAAATCGAGATATGACGGACGCTCCCAACTCAGACGTTATACGTCTACTGGCAAGTAGGCTTTCCACCATTAAAACGATTTCACGCTTTACTCCCAGACCAGACAATGCCAATATTATCGATTCTGGGATGACATTATTAAAAGCCCCCTCAATATCAAGAAAGGCCACCATAGTGTACTCCTTTACCGAAAGCGATCTCTCGATGGTACCAACGAGCTCATGAAGAGCTGTTTCCGTTGATCGTCCCTTGCTGTATGCATGTTGCTTTGTCGAAAGCAACCTCGGGTCAATCACTCTACGCAAATATGAGTCTATCATTCGTTCCATTGTCTTTAACAAAAAAGAAGACAGACTAATTGGTCTGAAATCCTTCGGAGCTGTGTGGGAACTTTTCCCAGCCTTCGGGATAAATACGACTCTGGTATCCCTCCATTTTAAAGGAATATACGACCAGTTGATGCATGCTGTGTATAGATTATACAGCAACGGGGCTATATAGTCCAACACTTGCTGCAACTCAGCCGGGATTATACCATCAGGTCCCGGGGATTTATAGGGCCTGAAGCTTTTTATCGCCCAGATTAATGTTGGCATATTTATTATTTCCGAAGCAATTTCAGATGCTTGGGCGTCAGAACGTTCCAAAGCTTGAAACGGCGTCATGGAATTGCCCGGAAAATGCGTGTTTAAAAGGAGATCCAGCGACTCTCCACTGGAGGAAGACCACACCCCATTAGGATCTTTCAGGTATCCCAGGGTGCAAGGAGAAGAAGCCAGAACCTTGCGCAGCCTGGATGCCTCAGAAACGTCTTCTATGTTTCCACAGAAGTTTTTCCAAGAATCACATTTTGCATTTCTGATCATCTTTTTATAACTCTTAAGTTGCAGCCTGTATGCAGACCAGTCCTCGTCCGCTCTTGAAAATTTAGCCTTATTAAAGAGCTTTCTGCAGGAATCTCTGCTCGTCTGCAACTCATTTGACCACCAAGGTGGCTTTTTTTTCCCTCTAGGCTTTGCAGAAGGGCAAGACGCATCCAGGCACCTATTACAAACATTTGTTATATGGTCAACCAGACAGTCAATTTCCGCTAAACTATGCGGTTCAGATAGGGGTACTTCATCCAAAAGCAAAGAAAAAGTCTCCCTATATTTCACCCAGTTTGTTCTTCTCAGATTTCTAGAGACTGTCTCAACCGGGGCACGCTCCCTGAGTAAAAACTCAATGTAGCGATGATCTGAGAAAGAATGCTCTTCCAAAACTCTCCAGTCATCAATTCTGTCAGACAATGTATCTGATACAAGTGTTACGTCAAGAACCTCTTGCCTCGTACTTGTAACGAAAGTTGGTTCACTACCCTTGTTACAAATATACAGGTTAGTGCTTAACAAAAACTCCAAAAGTGATTCGCCTCTATCATTTGTGTCTGTACTACCCCATATCGAATGATGTGCATTAGCATCACAGCACACTAGTAACTGGTGTCCCCTAGATTCAGACTCCCGAATCAGACCGCCAACCTTCTCCGGGGGTATTGGCCCAGGATTAGGAAAATACGCAGAGGCGAGCCAAATAGATTTCCCATGAAGCTCTAAGCTAGCCGCTGTAACATCCATATCACTAAAAGTTGATAAAAAGAATATATTTAAGCCATTTTTCGCCAAGATGCAGGCTCTTGGTGAGCCCTCACCTTTGGCAACCATCAACTTAAACCCAGGGGTCTTCAATCCGCAAACCCTGCCACCCCGCACCCAGGGCTCTTGGATAAAAACCAAGTCAACTGCTCCTGTCGTCAGGCGCAGCAATAGTGCAGCTGAGGCTGCCTTACAGTGATGGAGGTTTATTTGTAGGAACCGCAACATCTTGCTTTTTTTCCACCATCCTTTCCACCACCGTTAATTTTACCATAAAACTCTGTAAAATGATTTGGACAAAAAAAAAACTGTTGATTTACAGAGTTTCTAGTAAAATATTGGTTAAATAAACCACCATTTTAGCAAGGAAAACTATGAAATTTACATATATTTGATGCAAAAAAAAAATTTACAGAAAAAACTCTGTAAATTTAAAGAGTTTAGTTAAATGCATGTTATTTTGTAAAATTTTTATAAGATTTCTGAAAAATAAGTTTTGATAAATTTTTTTGCTACTTTTTCAACTTTTTCTCAAAAAAAAAAAAAAATACAGATAAAATTTTTATGTTTGGTAACAAAAGCTACTCAAAACAGAAAACTTTTTTGGTTATAAAAAAATACGAAGTATTTTGCTTAGATCTGTATTTTAGCAGAAAACTCTGTTAATTATCTGTAAAATTAAGATTACAAAGTAAAAAGTAATATAACAGAGGAAACTTTGTTTTTTTGTCACAACAAAATACAAAGTTTTTTCTTTAAATCTGTATTTTGACAGAAAACTCGGTCAAATATCTGTTGAATTGAGATTACAGTCATTTTACAGAGTATTTTACAGAGTTATTATTATGAGTGTATCTTTGACAAAAACCAAAAATAAAAAGTTTTCCGGTGTCTGCTTTTAAGTACATTTATAATTTTAAATAATGTACCAATTCCAACGAATTTTTTTTTAGATTAAATCTTAAAATTTTCTTAATCATTACACCGTCCGACAAAAATTAAAAAAAGTCGTTAAACATAAACTACACTCAAAATAATAACTCTTTTAAATTACAGAAAAACTCTGCTAATTTAACAGAGTACACCATACTTTTCCAGCTAACAACATTTCTTGGTAATTTTACTAAAAAACTCTGTAAAATGATTTTGACAAAAGAAAACTGTTAATTTACAGAGTTTACCGTAAAATATTGGTTAAATATTAAAGGTTTTTGACAGAGAAATCTCTGTAATTTTACTTAAAAACTTTGTAAAATGATTTGGACAAAAAAAAACTGTTAATTTACAGAGTTTCTAGTAAAATATTGGTTAAATAAACCACCATTTAGCAAAGAAAACTATGTAAATTTACATATATTTGTAAAATGCATTTGATACAAAAAAAAAAATATATACAGATAAAATGTTGACGTTTGGTAACAAAAACTACTCAAAACAGAAAACTTTTTTTGTTATAAAAAAACTACGAAGTATTTTGCTTAAATCTGTATTTTAGCAGAAAACTCTGTTAATTATCTGTAAAATTAAGATTACAAAGTAAAATGTAATATAACAGATGAAACTTTGTTTTTTGTCACAACAAAATACAAAGTATTTTCTTTAAATCTGTATTTTGACAGAAAACTCTGTCAAATATCTGTTGAATTGAGATTACAATCATTTTACAGAGTATTTTACAGAGTTATTATTTTGAGTGTAGATAATATACGTTTGAAACTACACGCAAAAAAAAAATCTGTGTAAGATTGAGCAATCCTACCTGGTAAAACTTTTTTCATACCAAAAAAAAATTTTTACCAAATTTTTGCTAATATTATGCTTGTCGATGTTAAAGTAACATAATTCATTTTTTATGTAAAATAACCAAGTAGCTTGCTCAATAACGCAAATTACCTGCACAAAAATTTATCGAAAGAAAACAACAAAAAAACAAAACAAATACAGACCGCCATTTTCATTTTGTATTTTTGTGTGCGTGCGTTGTTCGTTTATTTTTTGTGTTATAAAAACGTAAAAAGGAAATTGATATATAAAATAAAAATAAATTAATACATAAATAAAAATAAATAATTAGTTTTCTAAAAGATAAATAAATGTAAGATAAAAGAATGTTAAAGTTAATTTTGCTTTCATCACTTAAAACACCATTCAATAAGAAAAACCAATGGAGTCCCAGACGTATGTTTCGATGAATAACAAATGGAATGATAAAGTGAGTATACCCGCATTCCGAAGACACCAATAAGGTTTAATAGATTTTTAGTTAAAAATTAGTGTTTGGTAATAATTTTATATTTTTACAGGGTACTGCTTAATAAATTTTTGAAGCTATGGAGAATCCTTCACTACAATAAAGAGCGTGGACACCAATCCTGCCTTTAGTTATAAAATTAAAACCTAAAAACCCAAAGCCAAGGGAGTCCATACCTGTTTTGATGAGTTACAAATGGAATGACAAAGTAAGTGTTCCTCCTTACCAAGAGACCAATGGGGTTAACCAATTTTTTAAATTAAAAATTTATGTTTTGTAATAATTTTCTATTTTTACAGGATGCTTTTAAATAAATTCGTGAAGCTATAGCGGATCCTTTACTTCAAGAAGAAGCGTAGGCAGCAGTCACTCGAGAAAATTGTACAAAAAGGGTCAGTTGGTCGGTGGTAAATTAAATCCTACACAACATTTATTATATTAATATGGATTTATTCTGTGAAAATTTTAAATTCAACAAATATACAAATTTTTACAAAAATTTATTTTAGCATAAATGTGGTAATTTTTAGCATTATTTTTAGTCAGCTTTTCAAATAATTTTGGTATATTTCACCATATTTCTTTTGGTATATTTTACCAAGTTTTTGCTTAAATAGCGTTAGCATTTTCTTCAAAATTTTCTACATAAGTGTTTTGGCTAAATTACGAAAACTACTTCGTCGGTTGTAGTTTTAGCATATTTTTGGTAAAATTATGCCAGATTTTTGCTCACTCCGACACAAGTTTTTTTTTGCGTGTAGAGACTAAATTTACTTGAAATTTGAAACTTAAGCCTCTTTTGGCCCAAGAACGAAACCTATTGAAATTGGAAAAAATCGGTCCATACAAACCCCTAGCCCCCATACAAAGGTCCTCTTTAGTTTTGGCTCAAATGACTCTAATAGCCGCATTTTAATAGGTATATTTTCGAAATTTAGCAGGTAAACCTGTTTCATCCACACAAATCACCATTCCGAATTTTAAAGAAATCGGACAAGTTCTTCTTGTAGCCCCCATACAAACCACCTTCCCGATTTTCACATAAGTCTCTTAAATTTCATGAAAATAGAAAATATTTAATTAAAATTCTGTTTGTGTATGTTAAACGCGTATTTTAATAACCTTATCAAATCTGATTATCATCGGACCATTTTTGGACTTAGGTCCCATGTGAAAATTTCACCCGATATTCAGTTGAAGCGGTTTATTATTGTCAGCAAAAAGAAGCCTATTCCACTCAAATTTGATTTGTGAGTGCTTTTTACACTTATTAAAAATTTGACAAAATATATATCTAATCAGTCCATGTTTGAACTTGGGACCTATTTTCCGGGAAACTCTGGTGTAGGGCATTATATGGTCGGTCTTGACCGACTATAATTTTCTTACTTGTTTTTTGAGCCGGATTTGTTTAAAAAATTGTACATGAATTTTGGTCGAAAAATGCAATTTTTTCAAACTTTGAGCTCTGCTGGTTGCCGACTGAAGATGCCCTCTCAAATTTTTTTTATACATCTATATATATGAATAAAAGAGTAACGTGACTGACTGACTGACTGATATACTCATTCATCATCGCCCAGCCCAAACCGCTGAAGCTAGAGACTTGAAATTTGGACTGTAGGTCCACCTCCCGGAATATAGATCCACTAAGGCTGGATTTTTGCCAATGTTGATTCTAAGGGGGTAAAATGGGTAAAAAACTGTACTTTTGGTGCTTTTTATATCTCCTGAAATAATGGTCATAGAGACTTGAAATTTGGACTGTATGTTCACCTCCCGGAATAAAGATCCTGTAAGGCCGGATTTTTGCCAATGTTGATTCTAAGGGGACATAAAGGGTAAAAAACTGTACTTTTGGTACTTTTTATATCTTCTGAAATAATGGTCACAGAGACTTGAAATTTGGACTGTATGTTCAACTCCTGGAATATAGATCCACTAAGGCCGGATTTTTGCCAATGTTGATTCTAATGGGGTAAAAAGGGTAAAAAACTGTACTTTTGGTACTTTTTATATCTCCTGAAATAATGGTCACAGAAACTTGAAATTTGGACTGTATATTCACCTCCCGGAATATAGATCCAGTAAGGCTGGATTTTTGCCAATGTTGATTTCAAGGGGGTAAAAAGGGTAAAAAAATGTACCTTTGGTACCTTTTATATTTCCTTAAATAATGGTCCTAGACACTTGAAATTTTGAATGTAGGTTCAGCTCCGGAATATAAATCTACTAAGGCTGGATTTTGCCAATGTTTCTAAGGGGGAAAAAGGGAGAAAAACTGTACTATTGGTACCTTTTATATTTTCTTAAATAGTGGTCCTAGAAACTTAAAATTTGCAATGTAGGTTCACCTCCCGGAAAAAATATTCACCAGGGCTGGGTTTTTGCCAATGTTGACTCTACGGGGGTAAAATGGAAAAAAGTGTACCTTTGGTACTTTTTTTAATTTATTGAAATAATGGTACCTTTTATAAAAAGTACATTTTATAAAAAGTACCTTTTATAAAAAGTACCTTTTATAAAAAGTACCTTTTATAAAAAGTACCTTTTATAAAAAGTACCTTTTATAAAAAGTACCTTTTATAAAAAGTACCTTTTATAAAAAGTACCTTTTATAAAAAGTACCTTTTATAAAAAGTACCTTTTATAAAAAGTACCTTTTATAAAAAGTACCTTTTATAAAAAGTACCTTTTATAAAAAGTACCTTTTATAAAAAGTACCTTTTATAAAAAGTACCTTTTATAAAAAGTACCTTTTATAAAAAGTACCTTTTATAACCTTGCCTTTTATAACCTTACCTTACCTTACCTTACCTTACCTTACCTTACCTTACCTTACCTTACCTTACCTTACCTTACCTTACCTTACCTTACCTTACCTTACCTTACCTTACCTTACCTTACCTTACCTTACCTTACCTTACCTTACCTTACCTTACCTTACCTTACCTTACCTTACCTTACCTTACCTTACCTTACCTTACCTTACCTTACCTTACCTTACCTTACCTTACCTTACCTTACCTTACCTTACCTTACCTTACCTTACCTTACCTTACCTTACCTTACCTTACCTTACCTTACCTTACCTTACCTTACCTTACCTTACCTTACCTTACCTTACCTTACCTTACCTTACCTTACCTTACCTTACCTTACCTTACCTTACCTTACCTTACCTTACCTTACCTTACCTTACCTTACCTTACCTTACCTTACCTTACCTTACCTTACCTTACCTTACCTTACCTTACCTTACCTTACCTTACCTTACCTTACCTTACCTTACCTTACCTTACCTTACCTTACCTTACCTTACCTTACCTTACCTTACCTTACCTTACCTTACCTTACCTTACCTTACCTTACCTTACCTTACCTTACCTTACCTTACCTTACCTTACCTTACCTTACCTTACCTTACCTTACCTTACCTTACCTTACCTTACCTTACCTTACCTTACCTTACCTTACCTTACCTTACCTTACCTTACCTTACCTTACCTTACCTTACCTTACCTTACCTTACCTTACCTTACCTTACCTTACCTTACCTTACCTTACCTTACCTTACCTTACCTTACCTTACCTTACCTTACCTTACCTTACCTTACCTTACCTTACCTTACCTTAAAAAACTTAAAATTGGGTAAGGTTCGCCTCTCGGAAAATAAAGGGATTAAAAGGAATAAAAAAGTGTACTTATTTATTTCCTGATATAATGGTCCCAGAAACTTAAAATTTGGAATGTAAAATCCTTCGGTGAAAAAAGAGATTGGAAAAAGTTCTTTTTGGAAATTCCGTTTCTTAACGGGGATAGAAAGTACTTTTAATATTTGCTGAAACAATGATCCTAGATAATTGATATATGGATTGTAGGATCCTTCGGTGAAGAAAAAACATTCTGGAAGAGGTACTTTTTTTAAATTCCGTTTCTAATGGGGGTAATAAAGTGTACTTTTGGTACTTTTTTTGTTCCTATAATAATGACCTTAGAAGATGGGGATGGAATTGGAATTGAAATGGCGTAGAACGGGGAACAATATGAAATAGAGCAGGGAACAATATGGAATGATATTTTCAACTCAAATTTTTGGTGTTTAGCTTTTTTTACTCCATATTTTTTTTATTCCAATTTCTTTTTTCACTGAAATATTTATTCACTCAAAATCCAAACTCGCGACATAAGGGCTCGAAAATTGTCATTATATTTTTCCCCCGGAACGAACATGATAACGAACCAGCAAAGTTATTCAAATTTTATTGTTTAAATTATTCATTGAAATATTTTTATATGAAAGACTTAAACGTCCACAAGTAAATAAAACAAAGACTACGTAGGGGAATTTTTTTGAAATCGATAGAATAATTCTGATCCTTCTATTATCCGGTATTCAATACAACCGGTAACGAAGTACCGGGATTGTAAGCTAGTTTTTCCATAATCAGCTATTCCGCGGCCATCGTTTGGCAGGAATTACGACACGAAATTTGAAAGCTTATGGTGTTTTCTTTTCGGAACAAAAAATTGTGCATTGTTAAAATGTTTACTTTTAAAATGTTGACATGGCCCTGAAACGATGTCGCATTTTTTTCACTCAGAAAAGAACACAAAAAATGCTGTTTTGTACGTAAATTGCCCTGGACTGCGATCACGTAAAACGATAGTTAACTATCGTCGATTTTTGGAGCCTTGTTGCTCCTAAACTAATCGAAATATTTCCAATTTTTTTAATATTCCTGGATTAGACAACACTCTTTAATAATTTACTTAATAAAGAAAAACTTTAAAATTTCCCTTCAAAACGATATGTATTTTGATGTCGTTTATGCATCGTCTATCGTTTTCGTTTTCGTTTTACGTGATTAGCCCCCTGATTTGCTGGTTCGATGGATGTGTTTTTCGCTTATATTGCCGGCAGCTTAGGTTCGAATCCCGGCGATGGCCATCACATATTTTTTTTTTATTTTTTTTTTTGCTTTAAATAATTTTTTTTTAATTATTAGCATCCAAATTCATAAAAAACAAAAGCGTTTAATAACAGGTTTATTAGTCGAATTTCCATGCAAAATTTCCTTTATAAACCTTTTATAAACCTCTTGTAACTTTTATGAATTTGAAGGTTAAACTTTAAAGAAAAAATACCAAAAAATTAACAAATTTAGTCGATTTTATATGAAAATTTATTTTTTTTTAAAAAAAAAATTATTAAATTATTTAAAAAAAAACATTATTAAATAAAAAATAATACGTAATTGAATAAAAAAAAATCCCAGAATAGAAAAAAAAAAAATTGTCCATACCGGGATTTGAACCCCGGACCTCCAGTGTCACATGCCACGACACATCCTCTGCACCACAACAGCACCAGTAAACTTGTTCGCTTAATTTGAGTTTTGCTACATGAGAGAATATCAGGGCAGTTTTTCACCCCGTCATTTGATTTCGGGGTGGAAAATATGCATTTTTTACATCACGGGCAGGCAATATTTTGAGAAAAGAACATAATATTTTTTCAAAAGTGTGCATTTTTTTAGAAAAGAACACAAAAAATTCAAAGAATAAAAAAAATGCTACATTTTTTGCCAGAAAAGAAAACGCCATTACACTCAAAAGAAAAACTCTGTCAAAAAATCTGTAAAACGACTTTCAATTTGAATTAGCAATCTTTTAGCAAATTGTTCTGCTGAGAAGGATATTTTTACTAAAATCTCTGTCATTCAGTTTAAGAAAATAACAGACATTTTACTATGTTTATACTGATTTTGTTTGCTGAATTTCATTATTTTTTCAAGAAATTTTTTTATATATAAAAAAAGAAGAACAGATTGTTCTGCTGAAATCAGCAGATTGCTCTGCTGAAATAAGCAGATTGTTCTGCTGAAATCAGCAGATTATTCTGCTCAAATCAGCAGATTGTTCTGCTAAAATCAGCAGATATTTCTGCTAAAATCAGATTTCTCTGCTGTCGAACAACACACATGTTTAATAACTAAAACGCCAGATAAAAGTATAAGCTTCCGTAGCGTAGTGGTTAAGAAGTGTACTTTCAAATCGGAAGGTGGCGAGTCCGCTGCTGGCTGGCGCCGTATGTTTTTTTTTTTTGTTTTTTCTTGTTATATTTATTCACCTCTTATGACAGATATTTAGCAAACCGTGTCTGCTAACATCAGCAGATTTCTCATATGGCTCAAAATGGGTGTATTTTCAGCAGATTTTTCTGCTGATTGGACAGAGAATTTATTTTGAGTGTAGATTTGATTTTTGTCGCCCGATATTCAGTTAAATCTGTCTATTGGCCTTTTAGTTTTAATTTTTGATTAATTTTTTCCACATTGAAAGTCTCAGTTTCTGAAAAATTTTTCGTTTAGAGAAGGTCTTAGACGCTGAGACATTTTTTCTGTTGAAATAGTCTTAGATTCTAAGAAATTTGTTCTACAGGAAAGGTCTCTGATTCTGAGATAGTTTTCTTCCAGAAAATGTCTCAGATTCAAATGCATTTTTCATACAGAAAAAGTCTCAGACTCTGAAACATTTTTCACACAGAAAAAGTCTCAGATTCTGTAGAAGTCTTAAGGCCTATTCACACCTGAGGTGAAATCTCATTCTGTATCAGTTTATACACAACCATACACTTAGAAAATTATAGGTGTGTTCCAGAACTTTCCGGGTAAAGTTCGGTAAAATGAGAGAAAATCTTAAAAACTCTCACCATACCGCAAAAATTCACAAAAGTACGGGAACGCAAAAAACCACATTTCTAGCCCAAAAACTAAAAAATGTAAACAAATTGAAATGCTAACATATTTTAGTTAGAAAAAATACGTTCAACAATGCGAAACAAATTGTAAAAGTTGATTTTAATGACTAAATATATTATTTTGTTTAAAATAAAACATTACTTTAGTTTCCTTTTTTAATTTTATTAATATTTTTAATTTATTTTCACAACAAAAATCAGCTGTTTTCTAAACATCTGATTGTTACCAATTTACACGAAAAAATAGTACGGGTAAGTTCGGTAAAATGAGAAACAAATTTATTCTCTCAAAAACTCTCTCATTTACCCAATTTTTGCGTACGGGAACGCTTTTCGGGCTGGTTTGGGTACCCGCGGGCACCCGCGGTAACGTTCTGGAACACACCTTATGTAAGTTACTTCATGTTAGTTGTTTGTGTGTGTTTTACAGTAGTTAGTTGTTTTCAACTACAAAGTCAGTTATTTTTGTATGAAAAATATCAAACAACTATTTCTGTTAGTTATTTTAAGTTGTTTTTTTGAATAACTAACAAAAAAGTACTGTAATGTAGTAACAGTTATTTAAAGTAGTTAATTTTATTTTTTTGATCTATGAAAAATTTTGAAAGTTTAAAAAAAAAAAAAAAAAATCGTTTTTTTATTTTTCACAACTTTTTTTTTTTTAAAAAAGACTTGGAAAAAATTGGTCTTCAATTTTTTTTCTGAAAAATTAAAAAAAAAAATAAAAAATTTAAGTCGGCCTAAGTGGCAATATAGTATCTTTGGAAAATGGCAACACCTAACATTTGTGTCTACAAAATATAGACCATGTTCTGGCAAGGTTGCAAAATAAGTACTTAGATCAGAGTTGATGAAGGAGAGGAGGACGAATGATGATTACTAAAAAATTGAATTTATTCACCATAATGCAATTTCACCTTCTTCTGTACGAAAAAACAACAGCAACAACCACACAAGAATTGAAAAACCATGATTTAGTTGATACTTGCTTAACAGCCAACTTAGCGTATCGGTATAGAGCAGCGACAGGCAAAAGCACTACGCGGCGTTATTGCTCTCACACCTACATGCGCTCACAGAATAAATAAAAACAAAAAAACATACTTTTCTCCTCTCTTCTTGTTTAAAATATACTTAGAGAAATAATCAATAAAGAATTTGAATGTAAAATTCTTGTTTATGGAACATTTTTTGGTAAACCAGAATGCTTAGTTTGTCACTTTTCGCTAAATATTACATTGTTAGACATTTTAACTAATGTCATTTATTGTCTTTTTTTATTTTTAAATCAATAAATGTGTTTTTAATTTTACTATAATGTTCTCTAAGTGCATTGAGCATGAGAGAGCTACATCTTACACATACAAAGACAAAATATAGTAGTATGTGTTTGCCTGTCGCTGGTCTAGAGTGATCGTACCTAAGAGGCAGTTAATAGCAAAAACATTGCAGATCATGGGTTCAATCCCTGGCGGCTGCGATCTGTTAATAATTTTCACATATAGAATATAATTGACTATTAACTGAATAAATTTGACATTAAAAGTTTTTCTGATGATTATAATAACTGGATTATATGAAACTAGTAAAAAACGAACCAGGATGTCTTAAATTTTTAGAAAAATAAATTTTTCTTTCACACCTTTCTCAATTCAAACCATATATAACATGATTAAAAAAATTATAATACATAATTATAATTAGAGCCTGAGCTCAACTGTCTTTACAGAAAAACAAAAAAAAAATGTTTATTTTATTTTTACTACAAATTAGTTGTTTTGACTACAAATGTTAGTAATTTTTACTACATAAGTCAGTTGTTTTTTGTCAGTTAAAATAACTAACATTGTTAGTTGATTTAACTGAAAAAGTAGTTGACCCCAAAACAACTTACAAAGTAGTTATTTTAACTGACATTTTCAGTTGATTATACTAACATCATTTTTTGAGTGTATGATCGAAATCTCGTTTAAACGAGATTTTACCTCAGCTGTGAATTGGGTATTAGAGACATTTATCATACAGAAAAAGTCTCAGATTTTTAGAAATTTTTCATACAGAAAAAGTCTCCGATTCGCATACATTTCACATGCAGAAAAGCCTCAGATTCTGAGAAAAATGGCAGTTAAAGGGTTAATTTTTTCTATGAAAAAAAAACTTTATACAATTTCACTGAAGACATCCAACCATAATTTGAATCTAATATGAGGTTCACACTTACACTCAAAAAAAAAAACTGTAAAGTTAGCAAAAAATTTTGTTAAATTTAACTAAAAAAGCACCTGATTTTGAACCTACTAAATTTCTAGTTAATTTAACTAAAAATATTTAGCTAACTTTTCGTAGAATGAATGTAGCAAAAAAAGCCGTAACTTTAACTAGAAATTCAGCTGAAAATTTTGTAACATTTTTATGTACATATTAACAAAAAAAAATTAGTTGAATTCAACTAAACTTTTTGTTACTTTTTTGTAAAAAATTGTAAGTTTGTTAAATATTTGTTTTAAACACTAACACTTCACTTATTTTTTCTTTTTTTTCACAGCATTAAGTTCAGCTTAAGTAGAACTTATGAGATTTGCATAGGAGGCTACACAAAAAATATATAAAAAATGTTCACTTAACAAATATGTTACGAGAAATCAACAAATTAATTAGTAAGAATTCGTAAACTCAGTTTAAAATTCAACAAAAAAAATTAATTCAAATTTTGTTCAAAACTATTATTTCCGTAAATTGAACTTAACTCAAAAAAGTAGTTAAAACGCTGATTTTAACTAAAAATTTGCTAAAAAGCCATTAAACTCGAGTTAACAAAAAAAAATTAGTTAACTTTACAGTTTTATTTTTTTTAATTGTACGACCTTAAACAAGTTGTTTAACAAAACCAGCAGTAACAGAATAAAAACGTAATGTACACAGAATAAAGACTTTTTTAAATAAGTCGCCACACATAAGAAGCGCATTTATTGTAGTTTTTTGGACGATTTCCAAATGCCTTTGATGAAAAAGTTAAATATTTCAGTAGGCCATAAAAAAAATCGTACTTACTTTGCTAAACCCTGTGGTGATCTGTGGCATAGAGTAAAGATGAACAGAGATTTTGATAGGCCCCAACACAATACCCCTTTTCGAGGTATCACTTTGGATCAGGAACTGGTCTTGTGGACATTACGTCAACCTATTAACCTAACCTAAAACAATAAGTCACTTTATATAAATTGGTTCTCTTAATGTTTAAGAGAGTTTTTACATGCAATAGCAAAGGCAACACAAAGAGAACCAACTTATTGAGAGAGCAAAATAAATGGTATCCAACCAATTTGACACCCACTGATCTGTGGATATTGGAGCCATTAGGCTCATGGAGATGACCCAAAATTTGCTGCACAGTGTTATCTCTACAAAATTTTTATTTATATTATAAAAAAAAAAAAATATTTGTAATTATATATACTTTATAAATCTTTTCTACTTTTATTATGTACAACTGTTAATAAAAATATAATTATAAATTTAATACAATGGGTAATTAACACAAAAATTAATAAAAAATAAAATTAACACAGAAATACACATAATATATTTTACAATCACTCCTTAATTTATTATCACCCAATTTCAAAGTTTTGAATTAACATTATTTATTTTTTTTTTGTCAACTGAAAGTTTTAACGATGGTAATTTGCAATATTTGCAACGCCATGTCTACTACAATTTAAGATATTGCAAATTTGCATATTTACAAGTTTACAACATTTACAAGGACTATCGTTAAGACTTAGCTCCAGTTTCCGTATGACGAACGTTTGAAGAAAATAAAGAATTTGCAAGTATTTTGTCGTGATTTTCGTCATCGTCGTTGAACTAAAGCACTCAAAGAATTTCGTAAGAAAATTCCACTAAAACAAAACTGAATATAAAATGTCAAACCTAAAAATAAAACGTTCGTCATACAGAAAATGTGAATAAGATCTGTACACTCAAAAAATTATGTCATTTACTGTTTGTAGTTTATTTAAAAAGTTTTCCGTTTAGTCGTTTTTAAAAGAAAAAACATTTGTTTGATGTTCAGTTTTTATTAATGACTACTTCAGTCCTTTGTTTCAAAAATAACACACTAAAAAATAAAGACTTTCATTGACATTCAATTTTTAAAGTCATTTATTTTTGTTCTGTAAGTAAAAACTACTGATTATTCTTTTGATTTTTAATGATTTGTGTAAGTAATTTTTTTTTAAATTGTTGGTATTTTTTAATGAAATATCATTAGTTTTTGCCAACACAAGTCAGTTATTTTTTTGTAGAAAAAAAATTTAAAAAATTATTTATAGAAATATAAAAACATGTTTGTATCAAGTGACTTTGGCACGATGGGTAGAATGTCTGGCCAGAATGTAGTTGATTGCGGGATCGATTCCCCAAAAATTTTATTAAAAATTTAAAAAAAAATATTTCAATAAAAAATTGTAAAAAATTACCTACGAAATCATTAATTTTTATTGTTTTCATAGGTTATTTTTTTGAAATTTGTTGGTAAAAATAACAGAACTATTATTAATTTTAAATGTTTTCGTCGGTTATTTTTTTCAAATTTGTTTGTAAAAAAGAGTAAAAAAAACGTAATTTTTTAATGTTTAATGTTATTTATTTTAGAAAATTTTGTCAACAGTAAAAAATAAATGTTGATGTTTGTTAAAACAAATGAATAATTACTGGAATGGTTTTCAATTGTTTATTCACTGGTTGTAAGTGTGTTTTTCATTTGTGTTTGCCTACAAAATATTTTGAGTGTAACACAATAATCTTTATTTTACAAGAATTTGAAAACTAGACTTTTGTAGCCCTGACACTGCTTTACAATTCGTATTTTAGTATAGAGCTAAAACACCTCAATTCAACCGAGGAGTTGACCGCACCCCCTCCAAATTTAAAGAAATTAAGTACTGATGTTTGATTTAACAAAAAAGAGATTTTACCAATTTTTCAGGCTTCTGGTCATTCCAGTATTCGAGATATGCGGTCTTGAAAATTAACAAAATCGTGTATATTTGACAAAAGTGTTCTGAGGTAAATAAAGATAACTCGAAAAGTAATAACAATACAGGTCTCAGTCAGGTTGCAAATAATTTGTAATGAAACAGCCTTTAAAATAGCATTCCCCAAGATTTTTTTTGAAAAAGGTCAAAGGTCATTGGTTTTAACCTTAATTTTTGGAGAGCTATATCTCAAAAAACGATATTTTTAAAATTTTGGAAAAAATATATGTGATTAAGAATCATCTATAATACTTAAGTTTAAATTTTCAGGATGGAGTCTTCATTGGAACATTTTATATTAATAGAAACGTTGTGACAGGAAAGAAAAAGCGGTGTAATTTCCCTTAGAAAAAAAATATTTCTTTTTGTCTTTGAAATTCTGGTACCAAAATTCATTTTTCTGAATGTTTTTGACGTGCTGAGCCCAAATATGACCTTTGAACTGGCCTATCGCTATTACTTTTCAAGATATATGCACCTAAATTTTCAAAAAATCACAACAATAGCATTTTAGCAATTTTCACATATTTATGTGCAGATATCTCGAAAACTAATAGCGATAGGCCAGTTCAAAGATCATATTTGGACTCAGCACGTCAAAAACATTTAGAAAAATGAATTTTGGTACCAGAATTTCAAAGACAAAAAAAAAATATTTTTTTCCTAAGGGAAATTACACCGCTTTTTCTTTCCTGTCACAACGTTTCTATTAATATAAAATGTTCCAATGAAGACTCCATCCTGAAAATTTAAACTTAAGTAGTATAGATAATTCTTAATCACATATATTTTTTCCAAAATTTTAAAAATATTGTTTTTTGAGATATAGCTCTCCAAAAATTAAGGCTAAAACCAATGACCTTTGACCTTTTTCAAAAAAAATCTTGGGGAACGTCATTTTAAAGGCTGTCTAATTACCTATTATTTGCGACCTGACTGAGACGTGTATTGTAATTACTTTTCGAGTTATCTTTATTTATCTCAGAACACTTTTGTCAAATATATATCTCGGGAAGAAAAAGTACCAGAAGTCCAAAATTTTGGCACTATGATTTTTTTGTAAGGGCCCAAAAATATTCCAAGTTTCATCAAATTCGAAAGGGGTAAGGTCAAAAATGCTAATTTTTTCGGTTGAATTGAGGTGTTTTAACTCTATATTTATCCTAAAGGCCTGGGCATTTTTAACGTACTGTACACTCAAAAAATTATGACGGTAGATTCCACTACAAAAGACAGTTAAAACTACTACATTTGTTGTTCTTTTAGGCGTCCACTATATACATTTTACGGTAAAATCAACCAAAAATTGTTGTTGTTTTTAACTATTGATTAACAACTACAAAAAACTGTAAAAACTACTTCAAATTGCAGTTGTTTTTACTGTAACTCAAATTTTCTGAACTTTTTTATTAACAAACAAAATTCTAAACGTCAAAAACGGTTAAAATTATTTGGAAATAATTCCTGCACATCCGTTTTTCTAAAAATTTCTAGAAAATTATAAGTTTTTTTTTGAAAACTACACTCAAAAAAAAAACTGTAATGTTAGCAAAAAAAGCTTGTAAACCTACAAGAAAATTTGCTGATTTTGAACCCACAATTTGTTAACTAATTTTTTTTTTTGAACTTAGTTCATACACATCTGAGGACCCCATTGTGTTCGGACCCGATAGGTCCAGACCCCGATGGGCCTACCCCTAGTTGGGTTCCTTAAAAATTGTCATAGTTTTTGATCCAAAATTTGTGTCCATTTCGCTCTACCTTGCTTAGTTTTTGAGATACGTGATTATAGGGGACCACTGGGGTCTTGAGAATTAAAAAACTCGATAACTTCAAAAAAATTACTCGGAGAGCTTTTGACTATTTGCGGTCTTGTTCTATGTGTTGAGAGCTACAAAAATGCTTTTGGACTTTTTGTTGTGTCGGCAATATTACTCGAGATATAAGCATTTTAAAATTTTCGGGAATGCTAACTTTTTTGGATCCAAAGTTAGGGCCCATTATGGTCCACACATGTGAAGAGGACCGGCGATACTATGGAGATTCTAAGAAATAAAAATGGCCTCCATTTTGCTCTATCTGGCTTAGTTTCCGAGATAGCGCCATTTTAAGTTTTCTGAAAATAAAAAAAAATTTACCATTTATTTTTGCTAATATTAGCAAAAAAGCTTGTAAAAATTTGGTCAACTCAATTTGTAATTTAGCAAAAAAAAATAGTTCAAATTTTGTTTAAAATTGCTAATGCGCTAAATGAAGTTTACAAGATATTTTTGCTAAGATGCTAATCTCAACTAAATATTTGCTAAAAGTTAGCTAACCAGCATTAGCAAAAAAAAAAATTAGTAAATCTACTAATGTATTATTTTGAGAGTAGCCCGAGTAAAAATTTGAAGGATCAGAAATGATCCGAAAAATGGATCGCTAAGATTAAATCAGTTTCAATCGGACGGAAATTGTCCCTAATAATTTACTCTGGAGGTTTTAAATGTATAATTAAGTAACCTAATCAAAACTGATCACAGTTGGATCATTTTTGGACTTAAGTAGTTCTTATACTATGTTTAGACCAAACAAAAACTAACTTGTTTTTGGCAAAAAAGCATTTTGGAAAACCAAACTGTTTACACCGAATAAAAAGAGTTTTTGTTTGTCAAATCAAATTAAATATCCTCTCGATATAGAAATAAAATTTTACCGTTATTTAAACAATTATTTTTAGTCCACGCCCACAAAAGGGGGGCGGACTGAAAGCCGAGTGCCATTTTTTAATCCTCTGGGTCCAAATGCAGAGCTTTAAACTTCTTGTAGCATAAAAATATTGTATTTGTTAAACAAAAACACAAAAAATCATGTAAAAAAATTGTATTTTTCAGAGGTTACTTTAGTTCTTCAAGGGGGAATTTTTTTCCTCCTGGTCCGTTTTTGCTCATTTCCTAGGAACATAAGACATAATCGTGCCAAATTTCGGGAGGCTAGCTCTTTTATTTTGGACTGCATTGTGTTAACTACAGACAGACGGACGGACATCGCTAGAATGTCTTAGAATCGATCACTGATCATAAATATATATACTTTATGAGGTCCTAGGCCGATATTTTGATGCGTTACACACGGAATGACAAAGTGAGTATACCCCCATACTGTAGTTGGAGGGTATAAAAAGGTCAATGGAAATTCAGTTGAGACTGAGGCTACAAAAACGTGGCAGTAAGCCACAAAAAGTGTTTTTGTGACTGAAAAAAATGTTTACACTCAAAAATAAACTTAAATGACTAAAAACGTTTTTTACTCAATAAAATACTTCTAGTCAAAATTTTTACATCGGTATGACATAATTTTTTTTTACAAAAAAAGCGTTTTTAAATCAAAATATTTTTTTTTTTTTAAATTTTCAAAAAAAAATTTACACTTAAAAAAAACCATGTCAAACTAATATAAAAAGTCTGTTTTTTTACAATTACTATTGTAATTTGGTCAATTGAAATTTACATTTTTTTTGTAATTTTACAATTTTTTTCGTAAATGTCCAAATTTCCAAGGCAATTTTGAAAAAAAATTACGAGAATTCCTTGTAAGTTTTATAGCGTCAAAAAAGTTGTAAATTTAAAAAAAAAAGGCTCGTAATTTTTAATTAGGAGGAGCAAAAAAAATATTAAAAGCTTTTCTTGTCGTTTTGCAAGGATCCTAAATATTGGTCCTAAATATACCTATAAGTATACCGATATACTCTGAATCACTTTTTAAATTGATTTAGCGATGTACGTCCGCCTGTCCATTAGGGCGTCCCGTAAAAAATTAAATTTCGACATTCATGTCGTAATTCCTGCTAAACGATGGCCACGTTAGAGCTGATTGTGGGAAAATTTCTGAAAAAATTTCGGTAGGTCATCTTCAGTCGGCAACCAGCGGTCAAAGTTGGAAAAATCACGTATTTCGACCAAAATTCATGTCCGAATTTTTTACCAAATAGGGCTGAAAAATTCAGAAATTTTGCGTACTTTATTGGAAAAATATTTAAAAAAAATCCAAAACCGCAATATTGGTCCACAGATGCTGATTTTTAAATATAAAAATATTTTTTTTTGTCCAAATTGGTCTCAAAAGTTGGAAAATGTTGAGTGTGTTATATAAAAAATATTAAAAAAGATATAAGAACGCGATTTTGGTCCAAAAATGCTAATTTGCGATTTTGGTCCACAGATGCTGATCAGTAGGGATGAGATTTCCATGCATTTGCATGTTTTTTGTCGATATTAAGAAATTTGAGCAACAATGGCATCGATTTGTTATTGCATATTTTTGCATATTTTGGTGAAAATGCATATTTTTACATATTTTGGTTTTAAATGCATATTTTTTGCATATTCTAAACTTATAAGTGCATATTTTTACATTTTTTTTTGGCAAAAATGAGCAAAACACAAATTAAAATTATTTGTTTCAAAAACTATTTAAAATTTTAAAAATTTATTTAAAAAAATGGGAAAAATTATTTTTTTTCTTTAATTTTTTTTTTCAGATTGTTCTAATTTCTAAAAAATCTTGCTTACATAAAGTTTTAAACGTTGATATTTAAACCTGGCGTTATTTTTTGTTTTTTAAGAAGTTTTCGTATGAAAACAAGATTTTTATTGCACGTATTTTATTTTTTAGTGCATATTTTTAGGTTTTTTAGTGCATATTTTGAATTTTTTAGTGCATATTTTCGATTTTTTAGTGCATGAAAATCTCATCCCTACTGATCAGCATTTTCGGACCAAAATCATGTTTTTATATTTTTTTAATTTTTTTTTGGATAACACACTTAATATTTTCCAACTTTTAAGACCAATTTGGATAAAAAAAAAATTTTTTATCTAAAATATGTTTAAAAATCAGCATCAAAATCGTGGTTTTGGAATTTTTTTTAAATATTTCGCCAATAAAGTACGCCAAATTTCCGAATTTTGGAGCCGGATTCGTACATGAATCAAAAAATTCGTACATGAATTTTGGTGGAAATACGTAACTTTTTCCAACTTTGACCGCTAGTTGCCGAATGAATACGACCTTGCAAAATTTGTTTATACATTTTTTCACAATCAGCTCTAACGTGACCATCGTTTGGCAGGTATTACGTCATGAAATTCGAAAATTTAAATTTGACGGGACGCCCTACTGTCCATGTAACAGTATAAACATGATCGTAATTTTCAATCAATTGACCTGAAATTTGAAACTTAATCTTCCTTTGGCCCAAGGATGAATCCTATTGAAATTAGAAATTGGTCGATATTTTGACGTAGCCATATGTAAATACCCCCTGTAAATTTCGCATAAATGACTCTAATAACCGCATTATAATAGTTGTCGAAATTTGTCAGGTAAACGTATTTTGAATTCACAAAACATCATTTTAAATTTTAAGGAAATCGGGCGAGTTATACTTGTAGTTGAAATTTAGATTCACAAATCATCATTTTAAATTTTAAGGAAATCGGGCGAGTTCTACTTGTAGTCCCCAAACAAACCACCCTCCCGATATTTACATAAACCTCTCAACATTCATAACTGGAAATATTTGATAAACATTTTGTTTGTAGGTGGTTAATATGTACTTTGGTATATATTCTAATTATAATTGATAATTTATGGACTCAGTCCCTATATAAAAATTTTGCCCCCCCCCATATTTAGTTAAATCAGTCTATCGGTAACAAAAAGAAGCCTATTAAAATAAAATTTAGTTTAGGTGTGTTTTTTACTCTAATGAAAAGGTCTAGCAAAAGATATATCTATTTAATACATGTTTGGACTGGAGACCTATTTACCGGTAAAAACAGGTTTAGGCATTGTATGGTCGGTCTTGATCGGCTTTAATTATCTTACTTGTTTTTACGTTAAAAAAATATTCAAGTGGTATTGTGGAGGGTGTTCATTGATTCGGCCAAGTCGAATTTAATTTATTTTACTTGTTTTTGTTACTTTTGTCCAAATTTCATAATTGTGAGAGAAACTTAAATTTCTCACTTTAAAATGAGTGATAAAAAATTGTTTGTGCTTATGCATGGTTGCTTTCTAATTGTAAGTTACTATTTGTGAACCGTTAACAGTTACTACAATTTTACTACAATTTCTACTACATACTGCCTCTTTTTAGGAATCGAGGAATCCCTAAATTCCTCGACTTCAAGATTGGGAACTATAATTAGATACTGAAAAACAAACTTATAATTTACGTGACTCCTTTTCATCTATAGGTGCATGAGTACGTATATATTCT
The DNA here is from genome assembly GCA_963921195.1 of Pegoplata infirma. Taxonomy (NCBI): domain Eukaryota; kingdom Metazoa; phylum Arthropoda; class Insecta; order Diptera; family Anthomyiidae; genus Pegoplata; species Pegoplata infirma. The sequence goes on from OY992539.1 coordinate 137,760,966, forward strand.
AAAGATTTGATGACATGATCAGGAGTTTTTGGTATATGTTCACCATTTGGATGATAACCATCAGCATCTGCCACATATGTTAATGTTATCGGTATGCCCTCGAGTGATACATATTGTACAACACCACTGAAACCATTTTCATTGCCCGCACTTTTTGTCGTTATGCCATTCGACGTTTGAAATTCATAATGAAAATCTCCATATATATTTGGTGGCTTATTCCGATAATATATCGTATAAGCATTACGATCGAGCGGTCTTGTGACAGCTAACGTGTGATTGATGACAAGTATTATTAAGATAATCACATTGAAAGATATCTGAAAAAAAGGAAAATTGTTAAGTTCACTGTGAAATACGATTTTGTATCTTTGATGGGATAAAAAAAAAATTAAAGTATACAAATAATAGACCAAAACCCCCTGAATGGTTTAGAAAGCTTAGCTCGAATTCTTTTTTTATGGCCAACTGAAGTTTACAAACTTTTTTCAAAGGTGGTTTGAATGATCCAAAAATAAGTATTGAATCTAATTCGGAGGTAAATAATGTTTATTGATTATTTAGTGAAATTCTGAGATGGTTCTTTTCTTACAAGGGAAGTATCTCAACCCTTATGAACCGATTGCCTGAAACTTAAAATATATATTAAAGAGACGATTTTAAGGTTGGGATGTCTCGGCTTATCGGCCATATCGGTGTTTAAAAATTTCGTTGTCCCCTTATAAAACCATGTGGACCTTCGGGAAAATTGTGATAACTTCTGAACTAACAGGAATATCATCTAGCGCAAAAATACGGGTCGACTTAAATTTAATAAAGATTATTTCTTATCCATATGGATATCGTAGGTCTATGTCTTCATATAAGTACCCCCCAAAATTTACACATTTTCCTGAAAAAAATATTTACAAAAGACGAATTTTTACAAGGTTATGCCACCATTGGATAGGCATTAAAAAAACATTTCTTCTCATATGAAAACATCATATAGTTTCTTAAAAAAAAATGGCTGAAAAATTCAATAACCGATTTTTTTGCCATTTTTTGACCCATGTTTTGTACCCCTAAATCCCCGATATGGCCAATAAGCCGAGACACCCCAACCTTAGAATTGTCTCTTTGATATATATTTTAAGTTTCAGGCAAATCGGTTCATAAGGGTTGAGATACTTCCCTTGTTAGAACATATTAACCCTCTATCTCCCATTTTTATGGGTCATTTTGGTCCTTTTTTCAAATATTCCCACACTAAAAAAAAAAAACTTGTAAAATAATAAGAAAAACTTGTAACTGTTTTTTGTTTGCTACTTCCTATTTGACAAAAATTCCTACACTCTTATAAATTTTTGTTGAAATTTACCCACTTTATTGTAGGTAACTGTTCTCCTACAATAAAGTGGGTAAAAATACTCTATGTGTTTAAATTTCAACATTTGCACACAAAGTGTGTACAACTAATAAACATTTTGTGTGTAAACCTACATATGAACTGCTTTCAAAATTCTTTGGCAATACACACAAAATGTGTAATTTTAGCTTACTTGTGCTCAAAAATCGACTTAAAATGTTCAAAATTGCATCCTAAATGTTTTCTTTTACATAAAAACTGCTTAATTTTTAACAACCTGATAAAAAATTAATTCTTTTAGAAAAAATAAAACCAAAAATGCATTTTTATTTTTTTTTTAATGGCCTAATTTTGTAAAACGCAACGCGCCGCGTTGTCAAAATTTCTGTGTAAATTGTTTTTGTTACAACAATAAATTGCATTGAAATTTTGAAAACGCGGCGCGTTGCGTTTTACAAAATTAGGCCATAAGTTTTTATTCAAACTAAAATGAAATTTGGTATAATAGTTAAATATAAATTCATTAATAATTATTTAAATGCATTTTTTGTGGTTATAAAATTATTCGTAACTTAAAATAAATATTAATAACAAATAAAAATAACACGTTACAATAAGTATATAAACGATAAGATTTGGTTAATTAAAGAATTTATTTTTTGAACATTATTAATATTTGTTTGTCCCTCAAATTTTTGGAGATAGGATTAAAAAATAAAATCCATCGTCTGACAGATTTCAGCAGGATATAAAATGTTAAATGTAAATAAACAGGAACCACTTGCATATGCTGTTCTATTATATCCTCCTTTTCGCCCATTAGTACTTTCTTCTCTAGAGAAGTATGAACATAAATATTTTTTATGAGTCTTCTGTTTTATAAACCAGAAATATTGTTGTCTCAAACTGCAAGTATAAAAAATTTCACATTATTTACGAGATATTTCTGATATTTAAACTTTACAAGGGAATATTTTCAGAATCTGATCAATTTCTGTATAGACAATTCACAGAATCTGAGAAATTTTTTCTATAGAAAAATTCTCAGAATCCAAGATAATATTTCTATACGAAACATGTCAGAACCTGAGACATTTTTTTCCTTAAAAAATTTCTAAGAATTTGAGATATTTTGCTATAGAAAAATTCTCAGAATCTTATATATTTTGTACAGAAAAAATTTAATAATCTTATTTTTTCTATAGCAAACATGTCAGAATCAAAGTCATTTTTTCCATAAAAAATTTCTTAAAATCTGAGATATTTTGCTATAGAAAAATTCTTAGAATTTGAAATTTTTTTATAGAAAAATATAATAATCTACACAGAAAAAAATATGGAGGAAACAAATTTGAGTAATCACTTGTTTAATTTAAAAAAAAAAAATTTGAGTAATTTTTTAATTGACGCAATTAAAAATTTACTCAAAAATTTAAAATAAAATTTGAGTAAATAATTTAATACAAATTTAATATTTTTTTTTTTATTTATTTTTTTTTTCTCTTGGTGTTTTGAATTCTCATTTAGTTTATTGTTTTTTGTATATGTATATGAAAGTTTGAAATCATCTTTATAAAATTTTACTTTGTCTTGAAGACATAAGTATATTTGGTAAAGTTTGTAAAAGCAATTTTTTTGGAAAAAAAATTAGAAACTTTTTAAACTTTTTAAAAAAATAATTTGATACATTTTGAGTAAATTTTTACTTGACACAATTAAAAAGTTACTTAAAAATATTAAAAAATTTTAAGTAAAGATTTAATTGTGTGAATTAATAATTTACTCAAATTTTTTATTAAGCATTTAATAATTTTTTATTAAAAGTTTACTCAATACTATTAAATCGTTTACTGGTGGAAAATTGAGTAATTTTTTACTCAATAGTATTAAAAATTTACTCAAAATTTTTTTTTATTTTTTTCTGTGTATGATATTAACAGAATTTGGTATATTTTTTCTATAAAAAAATTACATGAAAATAAGATATTTTTTTATGGAAAAATTCTCAGAATCTAATATATTTTTTTATGTAGAAACTTCTCAGAATCTGCGATATTATTGCTATAGAAAAATCCTCAGAATCTGATATATTTTTTCTATAGAAAAATTCTCAGAATCTGAGATATTTTTTTTTATAGAAAAATTCTTATAACCTGAGATATATTTTCTATAGAAAATTCTCAGAATCTGAGATATTTTATCTATTGAAAAATTCTCAGTATCTGAGATATTTTTTCTATAGAAAAATTCTTAAAATCTAAGATATTTTTTCTATAGAAAAACTCTCAGAATCTGAGATAGTTTTTCTATAGAAAAATTCTCAGAATCTGATTTATTTTTTCAAAATCTTGGAAAATTAAAAAATTTTCGGAATCTGAAATAATTTTTCTGCAGAAAAATTCTCAGACTCTAAGATATTTTGTAATAGAAAAATTTTCAGATTCGAAGATATGTTTTTCTATATTAAAATTCGTAGAATCTGAGGTACTTTTTTTCTATAGAAAAATTCTTAGAATCTGAGATATTCATTCTATAGAAAAATTCTAAGAATCTGATTTGTTTTTTCTATTGAAAAATTCTTAGAATCTGATACATCTTTTCAAAAGAAAATTTTTCAGAATCTGATATATTTTTTCTGTAGAATATTTTACTGAATTTGATTTATTTTTCAGAATCTGATATAAATTTTGAATCTAAAATATTTTTTCTTCAGAAAAATTCTCAAAATCTGAGATATTTTTTTATATACAAAAATTCTCAGAATCTAATAAAGTTTTTCTATAGAAAAATTCTCAGTATCTAATGAATTTTTCTATAGAAAAATTCTCAGAATCTGATGTATTTTTTCTATAGACAAAACAGAAGAATCGGTGATATATATTCTATAGACAAAATATAAGAATTTGAAATATTTTTTCTATAGAAAAATTCTTAAAATTTGATATATTAATTTTATAGGAAAATTCTTAGAATCTGAGATATTGTTTCTATAGAAAAATTCTCAGAATCTGATTTGTTTTTTCTATAGAAAAATTCGTAGAATCTGATACATTTTTTCTATAGAAAATTTCTCAGAATCTGATATATTTTTTCTATAGAACATTTTACAGAATCTGATATATTTTTTCTATAGAAAATTTCTCAGAATCTAATATATTTTTTTTTATAGAAAATTTCTCCGAGTCTGATATATTTTTTTTATAAAAAATTTCTCAGAATCTGATATTTTTTTCTATAAAAAAATTTTTAGAATCTGAGATATTTTTTCTATAGAAAAGTTTTCAGAATCTAAAATATTTCTTATATAAGTAGAATAATTCTCAGAATCCGAAATATTTGTTCTATAGAATAATTTGCAGAATCTGAAATATTTTTTCTATAAAAAAGTTCTCAGAATCTGAAATAATTTTTCTATAGAAAAATTTTCAGAATCTGATACATTTTTTCTGCAGAAAAAAAATCTGTAAGAATCTAAGAACTTTTATTGAAGTATTCCCAGAATCTGGTTAGGATTTAAAACATTTTTTTCTGTAGATAAATTCTCATAATCTGGAAAACCTTTTTCCTTATAAAAAATGTTCTCAGATTCTTATATCCAGACATTTTTGTAAAGAATAATTCAAAAATCATTTGTGGTACTTACCTTTCTGATTTATAATTGCAAATCTTTAAGAAAAACATGCAATTAACAGTATACCATTTTTCTTAAATATTACGAATTTATAACAATTGGATAAGCTTCTTACAAATTTTACGTTGCATTTAAATTTTGAAACTATTAATTAATATTTTCACTTTTTTAACTATATTTCTTTTTATTTTATAGGCTTTTCGCGTTATTTAAGTTTAATTGCGAGCACAACAAAATTTTCTGATTATATTTTTCTTTTTATTTGACAGTTTTAAAATTGTTGAACATTACGCATTTAATGTTTAATATCAAAAATTAAACACTAAATGTTTACAATAAACATTAAATGTGTAATTTTAAAATTCTTGTGTTTATAATTTTATAAAAATATTTTTAAATTCACAAAATACTATATGATGTGCGTAATATTCAAATTTTTGTGTGTAAACTAAAATTTTAAACACTTGGTGCTCAATTTTAGGCGTTGTGTGTTATTTTACATAAAAATTTACCCACTTTATAGTAGTATTTTTACAAGGACTTTTTAGAGTGTAGTAATTATACAAGCTAGTAAGGCTGTAGGCAAAATCGCCCAAAGAAAAATGGGCCAAAAAAGAAAACAAAAATACGCCCAAAAATTTTTCATACAAATTTGGGTCATATTTCATATGAAAAGTTACCCAACATTTTTGGGCAAATTTTCATAGTTTTGGGGCAAAATTTCGAAATTAAAAATTGGGTGATTTTTCATTACGAAAAATTACCCAAAAATTATATATGAAAAATTGCCCAATTTTATTTTGGTTTTATTTTTTGCTAAAATCTTTAAATGTCAAAACTGAAATATGTATGTCCCAATAAATCAGTATATTATTATTTTTAGAAACAGTAAACGTATATCGTGTTTTTTTTATAAATTATATATTTAACTAACCAAGAATAAGCTGAAGCAAAACCGTTCCGTTGTTGCTAACATACAAAGGCTCTGGTGGGAATCGAACCCAAAACCCCTGCTCTTACATGCAGATTACCATATATATATATTAATCTATATATTAATCTATCGCAGCGCAGTAGAAAATCAAAAGTAATGAATTTAAAAACAGCATGCAACTCCGATGAAAGCTCCGCAGGCGAAAAATTTTACCAACAAATTTTAACAAAAAATCGCGCGATTTTTTGTTAAAATTTGTTGGTAAAAATTTTCGCCTGCGGCGCTTTGATTGAAGCTAATTCCAATTTTTTTTATTTCGTTAAAATTTAAGTTTCTCACCTAAAACTTTTACATTAATTACTTATGCATTATCAAAACAACGATCTATAAAAATAAATAATAACCACGTAACCTATGGTCTTATCTTAAAAGTTTTTGTCTTTGTCTTAAAGTTCTTCTGCGTAGCCGGCCTTCGGCCGGGTTTAGGGATTACAAACTCTATGCCTTAGACCCACCCTCTCCGCAAAAGAAAGCTTTTCTGTGTAGTGTGTTTTTAGAAAAAATGTGTTAGAAAAAATCTTTTTTTTATTTTATTTTGGGCCATTTTTCATATCTTTTTTGGGCTGTTTTTCGTTAATTTTGGGCGAAGTTTCGTATTTTTCTTTTTGGGTCATTTTTCATATTTTTTGGGCGATTTTGCATTTGGGCGATTTTTCATAAAATTTTTTGGGCGATTTTGCCTACAGCCAGCTAGTAAATATACAAGCTTTTTTAGTAATTTTGTAATTTTACAAGGTTTTTACCAATAAAATTGTAAATTTTAAAAATTTTTTGACAAGATAAAATTTACAAGGAGGTTTCGTAATTTTGCTAGATTTTTTGCTACCTCCTATTTTACGAGAATTCCTAGTAATTTTATGAGCTTTTTACCAATAATTTGTAATTTTACAAGCTTTTTACTAGAGATGGGCGCGTGAGTGATTTTTGACTCACACTCACTCACGCTCACGACAGGAGTTTTCGAATCACGCACACTCACTCACGAGCATATTTTATCTACTCACACTCACTCACAATCACGTGAATAAATTTAATACAGCTCACACTCACGTGCACTCACACAAGCATCACTCACACTCACGTTGACTCACACTCACGTTGACTCACACTCACGAAACTATTTTTTATACAAAAAAAAAAAACAAATGACGAAAATTTCAAAAACATTTCAAAATTTTCAGCAAAATTTAAAGTTCAGCGAAATTTTACATTTTTTTTTTGCTTTTTTCGGGACGAAATCTTAAGTTAAGCCAAATTTTACAATTTTTTTGTTGTTTTTTTTTTGGTCCGAAAGGAAATATAAAGAGGAAATAAATCACGCAAACTCACGCAAAAAAATCGACTTACGTACACTCACTCACGCAAAAATCTTACTCACGCACACTCACTCACTGACGCAATTTTTTTCTCTACGCACACTCACTCACAATCACGAGAGTAAAATTTAATTCAGTCACACTCACGCGTGATCACGCGTGAATCACGTGAATCATGCTCTAATCTGCTCATGTGCCCATCTCTACTTTTTACCAATAAAATTGTAAATTTACAGTTTTTTGGCGCAATTGAAATTACAAGGAATTCTCGTGAATTTACTAGATTTTTTTTTGTAAAACTATCTTGGAAATTTGTAAAATTACCAAAAAAATTGTAAAATTACAAAAAAAATTTAAATTTTGATCCAAATTTGTTTGCTTAAAACTAGGAAAACTGTTAAATATTGATAAAATGGGATTACGAGACTTTTCCTAGTAATTTGACAAAGTTTTTTTTGTGTGCATGGAATACCACTTAAACGTACCTACTTTTAAAGGGTTGAAATGTTCTAAACAAACTTTCTGCATCAAATTTTACTACACTCAAAAAAACATTGTAAAATAACATGAACAACTTGTAACTTTTATTCTTGTAATTTTACAAGCTTTTTACCAAAAATTTTGTAATTTTACAAGATTTTTACCAATAAAATTGTAAATTTACAATTTTTTAACGCTATAAAACATACACTAAAAAAAAACTGTAAAGTTAGAAAAAAATGTAGTTAAATTTACTAAAAAAGCACCTGATTTTGGGCCTACTAAATTTTTAGTTAATTTAACTAAAAATATTTAGCTAACTTTTCGTAGAATGAATGTAGCAAAAAAAACCGTAACTTTAACTAAAAATTTAGCTGAAATTTCGTAACGTTTTTATGTAATTCAGCTAAACTTTTTGTTACTTTTCGTAAACTAAAATTTATAAAATATTTTGTAAAAAATTTTAAGTTTATTTTTTCTGTTTTTTCATCAGCTTAAGTAGAACTTATGAGATTTGCATAGGAGGCTACATAAGAAATTTCACTTAACAAATTTGTTACGAAAAATCAGCAAATTAATTAGTAAAAATTCGTAAACTCAGTTAATAATAATAATTTGATCCAATGATCAGTTTTTATTTATTCTTCCAATTTTTATTTACAACTCATTTTAAATAATTTTAACCTAACCGAGAACTGGTAACAATGACCGTCGTCTCGTTGTAGCGAAATCGACCAAGGGTTTTGGTGGGAATCGAACCCACGACCCCCTGTTTCATAGGCTAGCACGCTACCAACTAGCCTACAGGGGCCCCTCAGTTTTAAAGTCAACAAAAAAAATTAATTCAAAATTTGTTCAAAACTAGTATTTTCGTAAATTGAACTTAACTAAAACAAGTAAAAAAGTTAAATTCGGCCTTGCCGAATGTAGTGATACCCTCCACAATTTCAAATAGATTATTGCAAACAACTTTATTTAAAAGGAAATTACTTTTGAAAAAAAAAAAAATTAAAAAAAAATTTCTGGGAAAAAAAATTTTGGTAAAAAATAAAATCCGCGATTTTTTTCTTTTTTTGTCAAAAAATATGTTCGTACTTGTTTATATACCATTTGGTGTTCAATTATGTTCACATATGTCAACCAGAAGCCGAATTAAAGCATTTTGTATTTTTAGGTTATGTTGAATGTACTGAAATTTTTGAGGTGTGCTTACATTTTCGTTCATAACTTTTGAACCGCTGAACCGATATCGCTCAAATGCAATACCAAACTTCTCGGGAGAACTTCCAATAAATATGTTAAGTTTCACTCATCTCTGTGCAATATTTTGTCCGCGAGAGCATTTTCCACAGACAGACAGACGGACAGACGGACATCGCTAGAATGTCTTAATCAATCGGGCATCATGAATATATATACTTTATGGGGTCCCAGACCGATATTTCAATGAGTTACAAACGGAATGACAAACTTATATATACCCTCTATCACTAAGTGGAGGGTATAAAAAGTAGTTAAAAAGCTGATTTTAACTAAAAATTTGCTAAAAAGCCAGTAAACTCGAGTTAACAAAAAAAAAAGGAGGTTTCGTGACATTACTAAATTTTTTGATACCACTTATTTTAAGAGAGTTCCTAGTAGAAATTACGACCTTTTTGTAATTTTACAAGATTTTTAAAAATAAAATTGTAAATTTACACTCAAAATAATACATTAGTAGATTTACTAATTTTTTTTGCTAATGCTGGTTAGCTAACTTTTAGCAAATTTTTAGTTGAGATTAGCATGTTAGCAAAAATATCTTGTAAACTTCATTTACCGCATTAGCAATTTTAAACAAAATTTGAACTAATTTTTTTTGCTAAATTTAAAATTGAGTTGACCAAATTTTTACAAGCTTTTTAGCTAATATTAGCAAAAATAAATGGTAAATTTTTTTTTATTTTCAGAAAACTTAAAATGGCGCTATATCGGAAACTAATCCAGATAGAGCAAAATGGAGGCCATTTTTGGTTTTCGGGCTCTCCATAGTATCCCCGGTCCTCTTTACATGTGTGGACTCTAATGGGTCCTAACTTTGGATCCAAAAAAGTTAGCATTCCCGAAAATTTTAAAATGCTCATATCTCGGTAAATATTGCCGACATAACAAAAAGTCCAAAAGCATTTTTGTAGCTCTCAACACGTAGAACAAGACCGCAAAATAATCAAAAGCTCTCCGAGTAACATTTTTGAAGTTATCGAGTTATGTAATTCTCAAAACCCCGGTGGTCCCTTAAAATCACGTATCTCAAAAACTAAGCAAATTTTGGATCAAAAACTATGACGATTTTTAAGGCCCATCGGGGTCTGGACCTATTGGGTCCGAACCCAATGGGGTTCTCAAATGTGTATGAACTAAGTTAAAATAAAAAAAATTTCAGTTAACTAATTTTTAGCAAAACATTTTTGCTAACTTTACCAAAAAAATTGTGGGTTCAAAATCAGCAAATTTTCTTGTAGGTTTTCAAGCTTTTTTTGCTAACATTACAGTTTTTTTTTTGAGTGTACAACTTTTTTTGGCGTAATAAAACCTACATGGAATTCTCGTGAATTGACTAGATTTTTTTTGTAAAAAAACCTTGGAAATTTGTAAAATTACAAAAAAAATTAAAATTGCAAAAAAAAATTTAAATTTCGATCAAAAATTTTTTGTTAAAAAACAAGGAAAACTGTCAAATATTGGTAAAATGGGGTTACGAGACTATTTTTAGTAATTTGACAAGGTTATTTTTTGTGTGTAGAACATTTTAACGCTTTAAATTGACGTTTTTTTAGAATTCTGTATTTAATTTTTAAAAAGAGCCAACATGACCTCTTGAGATGGCATTTAGAGGGTTAATATGTTCCAGAAAAAGTCCGTCAAACAATTTCATTTAAGCCATTCAACCATATTTTTAAGCTCAGATGCGCAGTTATTAAAATTTTTAGACGTTTTCCAAACGCCTTTGAAAAAAAAAAATTAATTTCAGTGGGTTAGCGCCCACAAAGATATTTAAACTAACTTTGCAAAACCCATTGGAGATTTTGTTTATCTAATGGTCTACTTTCATTTGGCATTTCTGCCATTGGACATGACCCAAAATTTGTTGCACAGTGTAGTCAAAAAATTATTAAAACGAGTTGTAATTCATTTCAACAGAAATTTAGCAAAATTTGTATTTGCAAAAATTAATTTTTTTCAGAATTTTTTGTTATTTGTTTTTAAAAATACACCACAAATTTATTTAAATTTAAAGTTTTTTTATATAAAATATTTTACAGTAATTTTAGTAAACATTTCAGTTATTTCACAATTTACGGTTTAAAAAGAATTTCGATTGCCAACACTGTTAAACACTTAAAAAAATTTTTGATTTTATTTTTTAAATTTTATTTTAAAAAATGTTTGTTATTATTTTGTTTAGATTTTAGTTTTTGATATTGACTTTTGTTTTGTTTTAATTACTTATATGCCTTAGTTTTGCTTTTTTATTTTATTCTAAAACCAGATTATTTTTATAGAAAAACCAACCTTGAAATATTGTTTATGTGTTTTAGTTAACATATTGCTAAATATTTAAATATTTATTTTATTGTTTTTTTTTTTGGTTAAAAAAATTTAAAAATTTGACCAACAACTTTTATTTTTTTTTTTAAATCGTTTTTAAATTTGTCAATGCGTTTCCATTTAGAAACGGTTGTGTTCTAAGCAAAATTTGAAATTCAACTGCAAGTCGGTTAAATAAATTTACAAATATTACTTAATAAAATTCGGTTATTTTTTTTTTTTTTCGTTTTATGAGTAGAATTAATTTAAGATATTTTAATAATTATCACCCAAAATTTATGATTGTTATATGCAGTTTAGTATTCAGAAGCTGAAATATTTTTGAAACGAGCACTCTTATATAAACATTATATAAGAGATTTGAAAGAGTTACCGTAATATTTTTTTTTTTTTTAAATAAAATTCTCTTTTTCTTAACAAAATAATTAAAAAACAGGAATTTATAATTAGTTTTTTGTTCGGAAGTTTATTTTATAATCTTTTTTAAATAATTGCTACAGTTGACATTTCAAATTTTCCTATTATGTATTGCATATTAGCATGGTTCGGTAGAATGTTTAGATCTTAAAAAAATTAACAAACTTTTTGAGGATATCGCGTTTAGCATGATATTTATGATATTTATTTATTCCAACAATTTGGAATAAATAAATATTTCGGTTAAAAAAAATGCAGATGGTATTACTGCACTGTGGGCCAGCATCCAAGAATTTTGGCCAAAACTACACTCAAAATAATCACTCTGTTAAATTACAGAGCTACTCTGCTGAGCCAGCAGAAAATACCATAGATTTCCAACCAGCAAGATTTTTTGTTATTTTACGAAGAAAACTCTGTAAAATGAGTTCGATAAAAAAAAAACTGTAAATTTATAGAATTATCTGTAAAATATTGATAAAACTAGAGTTTGCAAAACGATTAAAATCGTAATCGTAATCGCGATTAATCGCGCCAATTAATCGTAATCGTAATCGACAAAAAAATCATTCGATTACGATTAATAATTTTTTATGAAATACACTGTTTTTATAACGATTTTAAAATATATTGTATTGGCCACCGATTCATTTAACTAATCTGCAATTTCTCTTTCCTTTTTTCTTGTAAAAGTAATTTAAATTTAAAGAAAATTTAAATTTTCATCTTAGTAACCCCACAATTTTGTTTTAAAATTAATGAAAAAGGATTTGGCTGGATTTGGTCAAAAATTCGGGCATGTTGTTTTATCAAAAAACGTAATTTTTTCTCTGGTTGCAAAATGAAGACGCTCTTTCTAAATTTCCTTAAACATTTTCACACATCAGCTCTTCAGTGGCCATTGGCAGATATTCTAACAGGAAATTCGAAAGATTATAATTTTCGGGACGCCCAAAATTTATACACTAAAAAGAAATTTTTGTGGAATGTTATTTTTCAGGAGAGCATTTTTCGTATTTTTCGAGAAAATCGCGTTTGAATGTTGGATTTCAGAAAAATTCTGTAATTCTCTTGTATTTATTTTATTGTGTCAACACCGCGTATGAGTAACGACTGTTTGCGAAACCAATGAATTTTCGTTACTCATACGCGGTGTTGACACAATAAAATACAAGAGAATTTCAGAATGTTTATGAAATCTAATATTCAAATGCTATTTTCTCAAAAAATACGAAAAATGCCCTCCTGAATTTTTGTGTAAATAGACAAACATATAAACTTAAAAAAAATTGGCCGGATTTTTGATAAATTGACTTTTTTAAAAAATTAAAACTTTCAGAACGGTTTCTGAAAATTTTCAAAAATAAAAAATTTTAGTATTTAGCCCATAAAAAAAAATACATAATGTTAATTTTTGCGATTGTGGTGCATTTCATAAATTTGATAAATATTTAACCAAGGGAACTCGACACAATTTTGACAATTTTTCCAATATTTAACCACGCCTCATTAGCCCAGTTTTTAAAAAATTGAAAATCCAAAAACCCAATTTTCTTAATTTCATATCGGGCTATCCATACCACATATTCAGACATTCATGTAACATATGTTTTTTTCGCAGGACATTTGGTGTGGAAAGATAATTTTATTGTATAAAATATTTATTTTTGTATTTTCGAACATTCTGAAATGTAAATTTTAAAAGAGTTTTTTTTTCATAAACTATGAATTATATTTATTTAAAAAACTCGATTAATCGTTAATCGCGATTAACGGCTATTTTCTTAATCGTAATCGCGATTATGAAATATCTCGATTATTTGCAAACTCTAGATAAAACCGAAAAGAATTTTACCAAAACAACTCTGTAAATTTACAGAGTTTTAGTTAAATGCATTTTATGAGTTCAAAATTTTACAAAAAAAAAACTCTGTAAATTTACAAAGTTTTAGTAAAATCCATTTTATGAGTAAAACTTCTCTGCATCAAAAACATTAATTAAAATCAGTGTTGGCTACCGTTACCCTTTCAATACCGTTACCGATTAAAAACCCTTTGATATTGACTACCGTTACCGTTACCAATACCGAAATAAAAAACTGTAAATACCGTTACCGATAAAAAACCGTTACCTTTATTCGGATATTTACCGGTATTATATCGGTTTTGTTTCGGTTGTCTTAATATTACTTATTTTAATACTTTCTGGTTTTAAAACAGTAAAATATTTTTAATATATTAATATCTATATATATAATTTCCCTATTTGTGTGTTCCTCTTTTTTTGTCTATCCAGAGCTTTTTGAAGCCATCTGATAAGCTACAAAGCTGAAAATTGGCATGCATATAGTAAAACACCTGCGGCAGATCCTAACGTAGCCGGATTTTCGATTTTTGGCCAGTAGGCGGAGAAATAAGCGGAAAAGTGGGCGTGGCAATATTCAATTTTTTGACATTTTTGCTTAATTTAAAGCCCCCTAATGACTTAGGAAGCTGAAAACTTCCTAGAATATAGTCCTAACGATGGTGCATATCCCCAAGTAGTCGGATTTAAAATTTTCGCAATGTGGGCGGAGAATTGAGGGGAAAAGTGTCGTGGCAAAATTGGGATTTTTTAAACATTTTTACTTCTTTTGAAGCCCCCAAATGACTTAGGAAGCGGAAAATTGCATAGCATTTAGTTCTTACAATGAAGCATATCCTGAAGTAATCGAACTTACATTTTTTAGACTGTGGAAGGAGAATTAAGAGAAGAATGGGGCGTGGCAAAATTGTGTTTTTTTATATTTTAACTAATTTGAAGACCCCAATGACCTATGAAGATGAAAATTTACATTTTAGCTTATTGTAAAGTCCTCTAATGACTTAGGAACCTGAAAATTTCCTAGCATATAGTCCTATCGATAAAGCATATCCTGAAATAGTCGAATTTTAAATTTTTGAACTGTGGGCGGAGAATTGAAAGGAAAATATCGAATGGACAAAATTGGGATTATTAACATTTTAACTTATTTTGAAGCCCACAAAGGAAGCGGAAAATGGATAGCGTATAGTGCTAACGATGTTGTTTATCCTGAAGTAATCGGATTTTAAATTTCTCGACTGTGGACGGAGAATTAAAAGATGAAAGAGCGGGAAAAATTTGGGTTTTTAATATTTTAACTAATTTAAAGACCCCGAATGACTTAGGAAGATGAAAATTGGCATGTATATAGTAGGTTTCATGGGGAAGATCAACACGAACCTGGATTTTTGATATCCAGTGTATGGGTAGAGAATACACACAGGGAAAAAATTATTTGGAACTCAGTTGAAGCTCCTCAAATTTGGTTTGGGATTATAAGTTTTAGTTACAACTACTTATATTCAATTATCATGATTTAAAAAATAAATTTTAAACCAAATATCTGAACAAATTACTAATAAACAATCACATGTTGAAAAAATATTGGTTGCATTTATCAATTTGAAAATAATATTTGTTCGAAAACTTTCATAATAGTCCGAACCATTCATTTATATTTTGTTTTTTAATGCAATTCATTTTTGATAACAAGCACAGGATATTAGTTCAGTTTTATTAAAAATCAGTTACAGCAACTGATACTTGGTATAAATTGTTGTTAATTTTGAAAAATTCCAAATACATTTGAAATTAAAAATTTTAATGTAATACTATCTAAGAACAATTAAGTATTGGTAAACACAATCATATTTTAATTTTGTAAAAACGTTACTGCAACTAATTGTATGTTGCTTATACAAAAACTTAGTTAAATTACTAAAACGTCATCAAAAAACAAAATAATTTTCCATCTAATATTTTTTTCAAAATATTTTTTGCAAAGAAAAACCAAAACATCAATTAAATATGCTGTTAAAAAAAAGGATAATAAACCACAAAACGTAAGTATATTTAAAACTGTGCAAAAAACATGTGTACTATTTTAATAAAGATTGGTTTCATTTGCAGGAAAAAAATTGACACTTAAAGATCAAACAAGAAATTTGGATCCATATTTCGTGTGGATTCTCCAATTCAGTATCTAAACATACGATGAATATCAACACTCGAACTTTAAAGGAAAACCTAAGTTTACGATATATAAGAGGTAACCTGTTTGCATAAAAAATATCACATAAAAAATATCACTGAATATCAGATTTTTTTTCAATTGCAAAATGTTTTAGAGTCTGGGACTGTTTCTATAGGATAAATTCGCAAATTCTGAGACATTTTTCTTACAGCCAAATTCCATATTTTTGAGACTTTTTCTATAGATAACATTTCTCAGAATCTCAGACTTTCTATAGGAAAAATGCATCAGAATCAGAGATTTATTCTATAGGAAAAATCTCTCAGAATCTGAGAATTTTTCTATAGAAAAAATGTCTTAAAATCTGTGAGTTTTCTATAGGAAAAATGTCTCAGAACCTGACACATTTTCTTTAGGAAAAATGTTTCGGACTTTTATTATTGGAAAAATCTCTAAGAATCAGAGACTTTCTCTTTAGGAAAAATATCTTAGAATCAGAGACATTCTTTTTAGGAAAAATATCTCAGAATCTGAGATTTTTTCTATAGAAAAATATTTCAGAATCTGAGACTTTTTCTATAGAAAATATATCAGAATCAGAGACTTTTTCTTAAGGAAAAACATCACAAAATCTGAGACTTTTTATAAAGGAAAAATTTCTCAGAATCTGAGACTTTTTCTATAGGAAAAATTTCTAAGAATCTGAGACTTTTTCTAAAGGAAAAATGTCTAAGAATCTGAAACTTTTTCTAAAGGACAAATGTCTCAGAATCTGATCCTTCTTCTATAGAAAAATGTATCAGAATCTGACACTTTTCCTATAAAAAAATATTTCAAAATCTGAGACTTTTTCTATAGAAAAAATTTTCAGAATCTGAGATTTTTTCTATAGAAAAAATGTTTCAGAATCTGAGACTTTTTCTATAGAAAAAATGTCTCAGAACATGAGATTTTTTCTATGGAAAAAATGTCACAAAATCTGAGACTTTTTCTATAAAAAAATGTCACAGAATCTGAGACTTTTTCTATAGAAAAAATGTCTTAGAATCTGAGAGTTTTTCTATAGAAATGTCTCAGAAACTGAGACTTTTTCTATAGAAAAAATGTCTCAGAATCTAAGACTTTTTCTATAGAAAAAATGTCTCAGAATCTGAGACTTTTTCTATAGAAAAATGTCTCAGAATCTGAGACTTTTTCTATAGAAAAAATGTTTCAGAATCTGAGACTTTTTCTATAGAAAAAATGTCTCAGAATCTGAGACTTTTTCTATAGAAAAAATGTCTCAGAATCTGAGACTTTTTCTATAGAAAAATGTTTCAGAATCTGAGACTTTTTCTATAGACTTTTTCTATAGAAAAAATGTCTTAGAATCTGAGACTTTTTCTATAGAAAAAATGTCTCAGAATCTGAGTCTTTTTCTATAGAAAAAATGTTTTAGAATTTAAATTTTTTTCAATAGAAAAAATTTCTCAGAATCTGAGACTTTTTCAATAGAAAAAATTTCTCAAAATCTGAAACCATCCTATAAAAAAAAATTGCTTAAATTCTAAGAATTTTTCTATAGAAAACGTCTAAGATTTTTTGACATTTTTTCTATAGAATAAGCCTTAGATTCTGAGATATTATTTTAAAAGAAAAAGTCTCAGATTCCTAGACATTGAGATTCTGAAACATTTGTTCTCCAAAAAAATCTCTGATTCTAAGACGTTTTTCTTTAGAGAAGTCTCAAATTCTGAGACGTTTTTTCTATAGAAATAGTCCCAGATTCTGAGACGTATTTTCTATTGGAAAAGTCTCAGATTCTGGGACATCTTTTCTTTAGAAAAAGTCTTAGATTCTGAGACATTTTTTCTATAGAAAAAGTCTCTGGTGCTGTGACATTTTTCTCAGATTCTGAGAATTTTTCTTAAAAAAAAAATATTTTTAAAAATTGTATTATATATTAACTTAACTTATTTAATAAATATATTTAAAAAAAAAACATTATTTTTGTCTTTTTATTTAACTGTTGAATGGCCCCATTAATAAAATACTTTAGTTGTGGTGGTATTATGTCGGTCACAACAACCATTTTGTTCCTATTATTTTTCGTTGTTTCAACCGATATATTCAGTTGCTCTAACTGAAATTCGATATAAATACCAATTGACTAAATCGAAATTATTAGTAATCACAACTGATAAAAGTGATAGTTGGCTGGACTACAAAAATTTGGTTGGTTCTAAATTTGGTTGGCACAACGAATCCGTTTTCTGTGTGTAAGAAAGGCAAAGGGGTGTGGTAAATTTATTACCATCTATTTTCTGTACATATATTTTTTTTTGTGTGTTTTTCTTATTTTTTGTGTATCCAGCGCTTTTTGAATTTCATTAATGGCCTTATACGCTTAAAATTGGCATGTATATACACTCAAAATAATAACTCTGTAAAATACTCTGTAAAATGACTGTAATCTCAATTCAACAGATATTTGACAGAGTTTTCTGTCAAAATACAGATT
This sequence comes from Pegoplata infirma, assembly GCA_963921195.1. NCBI lineage: Eukaryota > Metazoa > Arthropoda > Insecta > Diptera > Anthomyiidae > Pegoplata > Pegoplata infirma. The sequence continues at coordinate 137,779,277 of OY992539.1, forward strand.
TAAAGAAAATACTTTGTATTTTGTTGTGACAAAAAAACAAAGAGTCATCTGTTATATTACTTTTTACTTCGTAATCTTAATTTTACAGATAATTAACAAAGTTTTCTGCTAAAATACAGACCTAAGCAAAATACTTCGTATTTATTTATAACCAAAAAAAATTTCTGTTTTGAGTAGTTTTTGTTACCAAACATCAAAATTTTATCTGTATATTTTTATTTTTTGAGAAAAAGTTTAAATAGTAGCAAAAAAAGTTATCAAAAAAAAATTTTCAGAAATTTTATAAAAATTTTACAAAATAACATGCATTTAACTAAACTCTGTAAATTTACAGAGTTTTTTCTGAATTTTTTTTTGCATCAAATGTATTTTACAAATATATGTAAATTTACATAGTTTTCTTTGCTAAATGGTGGTTTATTTAACCAATATTTTACTAGAAACTCTGTAAATTAACAGTTATTTTTTGTCCAAAGCATTTTACAGAGTTTAATAGTAAAATTACAGAGTTTTCTCTGTAAAAAAGCTTTCATATTTAACTAATATTTTACTACAAACTCTGTAAATTAACTGATTTCTCTGTCAAAATCATTTTACTGAGTTTTTTAGTAAAATTACCAAGAAATGTTGTTAGCTGGAAAAGTATGGTGTACTCTGTTAAATTAGCAGGGTTTCTGTAATTTAACAGAGTTATTATTTTGAGTGTAGCAAAACACCAGGGACAGATTCTTACCAAGCCGGATTTTTTGCCTATGGGCGGCGAATTACGAGAAAATGGGGACTTGGCAAAATATTTTTTTTTGTAACATTTTAGAGTGTTTTTAAGCTCCGCCCCTACACTCAAAATAATAACTCTGTTAAATTACGAAAAAAGTCTGCTAATTTAACAGAGTACACCATACTTTTCCAGCTAGCAACATTTCTTGGTAATTTTACTATAAAACTCTGTAAAATGATTTTGACAAAAAAAAACTGTTAATTTACAGAGCTCCAAGTAAAATATTGGTTAAATAAAACACCATTTAGCAAAGAACAACTCTGTAAATTAAAATGCATTTGATGCAACCTAAATTTTACAGAAAAAAACTCTGTTAATTTACAGACTTTAGTAAAAAACATGTTATTTTGTAAAATGTTTGTTACTTTTTAAACATTTTCTCGAAAAAAATACAAATATAATTTTGGTGTTTTTACAGAAAACTCTGTTTTAAACTATGAAATTAAGATTACATAGAAATAAGTAAAAATACAGATAAAACTTAGTTTTTTTGGTTATAAAAAATACAGAGTATTTCGCTTAAATCTGTATTTTAGCAGAAAACTCTGTTAATTATCTGTAAAATTAAGATTGCAAAGTTAAAATTTATATTATAAAAGAAACTTTTTTTGTCACAAAAAATACAAAGAATTTTCTTTAAATCTGTGTTTTGACAGAAAACTCTGTCAAATATCTGTTGAATTAAGATTACAGTCATTTTACAGAGTATTTTACGGAGTTATTATTTTGATTGTATGAATTAGGAAGCTGAAGTCCCTAACATGTAGTCCTAACTATGAAGCATATTCTAAAGTAGTCCGATTTAACATTTTTGGAATGTAGACGGAGAGTTGAAGGGAAAAAGGGACAAGGCAATATTGTGTTTTATTATTTTTATTTTAACTAACTTTAAAGCCCTTATGACCTACGCAGCCGAAAATTGGCCAGCATATTGTCCTGACACTGGACCATATCCCAAAGTAGTCAGACTTACAATTTTTGGACTGTGGACGGAGAATTAAGAGGGAAACGGGCGTGGATACGAGTATAGTACTAACGATGGAGCTTATCCTAAAGTAGTCAGATTTAAAAATTTTGAAATATGGATGGAGAATTAAAAGAAGAAATGGGCATGGAAAAATTATGTTTTCACATCTTACCTAATTTTGAAGACACCTTATGACCTTGAAAGATGAAAATTAGGATGCATATGGTACGGACTATGGCAAAGATCAACACTGACCTGGATATCCAGTAAAAGGGCGGAGATACAAAAAAAATCCGTTGTGAGTTTTGTTCAGTTTATATATATAATCTGTAACGTAGCCGAATTTTCGGCCTCTAAGACAGGGGAAGTCGGCGAAATTTAGTTTTTAAACATTTTGGTGGTTATTCATAAAAACTAAAATATAACTAAAGTAGGTTTATTTGACAGATATTGCAGGCATATTTGAGAAATATACAAATTTCCATGTATATAGGAGTGACGATGGGACATATCCATACGATGGATTTTTGATATCCGGTTTAAGACGAAATGGGCGTGCTAAATTTAGTTCTAAAATTTTATCAATAAAACCTTTTATACTCATTAAATTTTTTTCCAGTTTAGGAAATATATTGATGTAACTCAATGTAGCAATATTAAATTTTTGAAGCACAAAACATAATTTTTTATAAAGTTTAGTAAAAAATTAGAATTCTTAAGAAAAGTGATTTGGTGTTCCGCCTGGCAGGGACAGGCTATTCGACTAGTACGTAAAATAAAAAAACAAATTTTTCTTTATTGCCAATCGTATTGTTATTTGGACAAAGACAATGAGGATGTCGGTCCAACCAATGACCACATTCGCAATAAACTAAATTTTGGCAAATTAAATGTGGAAATCGGTCCAACGAATGATAACATTCGCGAATCTCACGATTTCGAATTTTCAATCCTGGGATTTTCGGGATCCCGATTTTTTTAAATTTTTTATATTTTTCTTAATAATTTGTATGAAAACTAAATTTTGTGAAACAAAATAGAAAAAAATCTAAAAAAGTTCCGCCTGGTAACATTTTTTTTGTGATATCAAAAGGTGAACAGTTTGCAAAATGTAAAACTTGCAAAAAAAATCCAAAAACTAATGGTGGTTTGACGAAAGTGCTTTTGTCACATCTTAACTCCTTAAGTTTTAAACTTTTTTAATTTTATGTTTAATAAACAACTATGTTTAATAAACAACACACTCTGTCACGCTTACGCAAACAATAATGGAATCACTAATCACTTACGCACTTTTTTTTACTCACCTCACTCAATATTCGAGTACTAGAAAGTACAAAAAATTGCCCACCAGAACGCATGACTCACGCCAGATTCAATCACGTGACTCACGAAAGCCTACTCTACTCACTCTATACACTCAGAAAATTATGTAAGTTACTACATGTTAGTTGTTTGTATATTTTACAGTACACACAAAAAAATGTTTACCAAGTACTTGGGAGGATATGCGTTTTTAAAGTTTTTTGCATATATTATGCAAAAAATAGCATCTTTTTACCAATTTTTTGCTTGTTTCTAATAAAAGTTTAGAAAATATTCATTTAACCTTGTGTAATTTTACAAACCTTAACCAAAATTATGCAAAAACTTGGTAAAATGTTACAAAATTTTTCATAATTAATGTAAAAAACTTTAAAAACGCATATCCTCCCAAGTTATTGGTAAAATATTTTTTTGTGTGTAGTTAGTTGTTTTCAACTACAAAGTCAGTTGTTTTTGTATGAAAAATATCAAACAACTATTTCTGTTAGTTATTTTAAGTCGTTTTTTAAATAAATTTGAGTTAATCCAAGGATTTAACAAAATTTTTTTTCATTCTTTGCATTTTGGACATAGCTTAATTTGTTTTTCTGTTTATATTTACTAATTGTATGTAATTTCAGAAAAAAATTATAAAAAAAATTCTGGACTTGATTTGGCCCATTTTTTAAATAACTAAAGTTAATCCAAATCTTAATCCGGTCTGCAAAAAACAGGGCTACTATTATGTATTAAAAATGTACTTAATTTAACAGTTTTTTAATTTTTTTAAATGATTTTTTTTACGTGTTTTTAACAAATTTGTGACTTGTTAACATTTTATTCATAATACCGGTACGTACCGGTATTGATGTTTCGGTAACGGCTTACCGTTACCGAAATAATCGAAAATACCGTTACCTTTACCGTTACCGATATAAAACATATTTGATACCAATACCGTTACCGATAGCGTTATTCGTTTCGGTTGCCAACCCTGATTAAAATTAAAACAAACTATGCATAATAATGTCAAACCAGGATAGAACCATTGGATATATTGCCTAGAAATCCTGGATGAATTTACTGGATAACCAAACCGGATAAAATTAAACAAACCAGGAAACCACTGGATAATAAGAAAGCATACCAGGATACTGGAGAACCATACTGGATATAAAATATACCAGGATACTGGAGAACCACACTGGATAAAAATGGGATACTGTTTTGAGCCAGGAAACGACCGGATATTAAAACAGTATTGAAATGTTGATGATTAAGCTGGATAACCAAGCTTTTCATTCCAATTAGTAAAATTTCAAATTTTAGGCAATAAAAGTGGGATGGATGACACCAAAATTTTGAATGTTCCGGCACGCCAGGAAAATAATTGAGACAGGATCCAGTTGAATGCAATAATATAAAAATGTTCTCGAAATCCAGGAATAAGTATGTAAATGCCTGAAGGATGTGACTGGATACAATTAAACTTTTATGAAAATGCAGGAACTTTTAACGAATCCAAAGTTCAACGGTATGTATAAAATATTTAAGATAACTAAGATTCGGCAGATAATATGTAGAAAATACTACTATATATTATTATTTTCGGCTGTATCCACAAAATATGTAGAAAATATATTATTTTCGGCATCCAGGATACGAGAGGTAATCCATTAATTTAAAGAGCGACTGGATAGCCACGATGTATTTTTTTCCGGTACTCCACGAATTTGAACAGCGACTGGATAACGAAGATGTAAGCTTTTTTCGGTAATCCGGAAAATTTTTTGTATCCTCGATACAAGGATATACAGGAAAAGTCGAAAAATATTTTTATTTTAAAATTTTTCGTTGGGCGCCAATAAGACGATGTGTGTCTTTATAAATTAAAAAGTATTCTGATTTTATTTTCAATATTTCAAATTACAAACAAAATTAAAACCAAAGAAAAGTTGTTGTTTAAAAATTTAAATATTCTAAGTCCAAATTCAGACAGGGCAATTTTAATTGCCGCAATTCTGATTTTATAGTGTATCGGAGACAGAGGGAAAAATCGTATCTCTCTCTCTGATACACTAAAAAATCAGAATTGCCGCAATTAAAATTGCCCAATATAAATTCGGTCTAAATCTATTATATAATTCTACAGAGATGGGACTTCATAAATACAGGAGTCCCACAATCTCTAAAAAAAAAATTTTGTTTACGTTATAAATTTTTAAACAAAAATACAGACTTCAAATCAAAAAAAATATCAATATCTTCCAAAAATCTTTAACATTATCAAAAAAAAAGGTAAGAAATAATACGTTTTAGGCTGGATTACTCAATGCTCCGTTATAAAATAAATCTCCGTTAAATTTAACTTTTTCATACAAATTTTGACATAAGGCTCCGTTAAATCGGCAGTTAGCAGCTAACTTTTCATTGAGTAATCCGCCCTTAGAGGAATTTGATTTGACACAATTATTGAAAAAGTCAAATTCACAGGTACACAGAATCGTTTTTTGATATTTGTCCAGCAGAGTTCTCTCCCGTGTAAACGCGCCTTTAAATTCAAAGAATTTTTTTATGAAAATTTTTTTAGATTCAGGAAAAACATTTTTTTTAGAAAAATTTTAAGATTTCTAATAAAAAATCTTCAACAGAATTCATTCTCTTATACCCGAAAAAAATCTCCGATTTAAATGAATGGCTCATAAAAAAATCCTTTTTGTGTTTGTTTTAGATAGGGATGTGCAATTAATCGATTATTTCATCATTCTGATTAATCGAAATCCTGATTAATCAATTAATCAAATGTTTTGATTTATCAAAATCATGAATAATCGAATAATTTATATTTTGAATAATCAAAATTCATGATTAATTGATTAATCAGGAAGTTGAATATTCAAAATTTGAATAACTGAATATTTGTTTTTCGTTTCTATTTTGTTTTTATTAGGGATGTGCGATTAATCGATTATTTAATCATTCTGATTAATCGAAATACTGATTAATTAATTAATCGATTAATCAAATGGTTTGATTAATCAAAATCATGATTAATCGAATAATTTATATTTTGAATAATCAAAATTCATGATTAATTGTTTAATCAGGAAGTTGAATATTCAAAATTTGAATAACTGAATATTTTTTTTTCGTTTCTATTTTGTTTTTATGCACATATGTATGTGGGGCATTCCATGTCAAATCGGACACTTTGAAATTTTTTTTTGTTAGATTTTCCCAAATTGTTTACAGTTTTTAGTACACTTCGAAAACTCCTTCGTGGTAAATTTTCATATTTTTTTTGATGACCCGTTCAAAAGATGTCGATTTTTAAAAATTGGTAGTTTGCTCCTTTACTCATACTTCTTTTACTCATAACTTCTTCAATAATGGTCCAAATTTCAATTTTTTTTTTTTAATTTTTGTTTTTTTTGCGTACTTTCTAAAAAAATCCCAAAAAATTCTTAAAAGCGTTCTAGTATGCGATTTTTAAGTTTTTAAATTAAAATCCCATTTTTGAAAATGTTTGTACTCTTCGATTTTTTGCCCAGGAGGATCGTGGGATAACGATTATTACTATTTTTTTAAATTTTTTGAAAAAAATTTATTGTAATTTTCCAATCTTAAAATCATTTCTACTGCTCCAATGATGCGTCATGGAGGGGTCATTTATAAGACCGATCCCCATTAATTTTTTCGTCTTAACATTTCTTTGGAACAAACTAATACCCTATCTCCAATTTCTCTAACTGCCCTAATAGTGCCCTTAAAGCAACAAAATGTATGACCGACCCACAATATTTTTTTAGTCCAAACATTTTCTCTGAACACACCTATCTCTAATTGTTAAGGCGGTCCCCATACAATTTTTTTATTTTTTGTAAATTTGTTTTATTTAATCAGCTTCTACCGGTCCAATGGTGCGTCCGAGAGGGGTCATTAGTGAGACCGACCCCCATTTATTTTTACTCTCCAATATTTTTGTAAAACATACCTTCGCCCTATCTCCACTCCCTAAGTGGGCTCCCATACAAATAACAGTTGGAGCAAATTTTATAAAAATGTAATTTTGAATGGAAGCCTACTTAGCGAGTGGAGATAGGGCTGTGGTATGTTTTACAAAAATGTTTGAGGGTAAAAATAAATGGGGGTCGGTCTCAATAATGACCCCTCTCGGACGCATCATTGGACCGGTAGAAGCTGATTAAATAAAACAAATTTACAAAATATAAAAAAATGTATGGGGACCGCCTTAACAATTAGAGATAGAGGGTAGGTGTGTTCAGAGAAAATGTTTGGAATAAAAAATATTGCTCTAAGGGCATTATTAGGGCAGTTAGAGCGGTTGGAGCAAATTTTAAAAAATGTTGTTTTGTGTGGGAGCCCCCTTAGAAATTGGAGATAGGGTATTAGTTTGTTCCAAAGAAATGTTAAGACGTAAAAATTAATGGGGGTCGGTCTTATAAAGGACCCCTCTATGACGCACCATTGGAGCAGCACAAAAGATTTTAAGATTGGAAAATTACAATAGAGGTATTCAGAGTCTTGTTGCCACCCCTGGCAATGTAGCAAAAGAGTACTTCTTTCAAAAAATACATGTATTTTGAAAAGTAATTTTGAAAAGTGCTCTTTTACCATCAGTGCCAGGGCTGGCAAGCAAGACTCTGAATACCACTAATAAAATTTTTTCAACAAATTTTAAAAATAGTAATAATCGTTATCCCACGATCCTCCTAGGCAAAAAATTTGTAGAATTGATAGAAGTTTTACACAAAAAAATCGAAGAGTACAAACATTTCCAAAAATGAGATTTAAATTTTAAAAATAAAAAATCGCTAACTAGAGCGCTTTTAAGAATTTTTTGGGATTTTTTTTTTAAAGTACACAGAAAAAAATAAAAATGAATTTCAATTACGAAATTCGTTGATTCAATTAAAAAAATAATTGAAGTCGGACGTATCACGAAAATGCGCATATTAATTAAAATATTTTTTTTTTAAATAATTGAAATTATTTTCAATTAAACTTTTAATAACTTTTTTAAAAAAGTTTAATTGAAAATAATTTAAATATTCAATTAAAATTTTAATTAAATGAATTAAAGATTTTATTGAATATAAAGCTAAAAATCAATTAAAATTGTAATTGAATATATTACACTGATAATTGAAAACGGAAATAAAAATCAATTAAAATTTTAATTCATTTAATTAATTTTTTTAATTGAAATAAAACCAAAAATCAATTAAACTTTTAATTAAATAAATTAAAACATTTATTTAAAATAAAAATGTTTTTTGTTATATTTTTTAACATTTTTTTATTACATCAAAACTAAAATGACATCAAACCTGATAACTGTACAATTTTTCACACACTTGTATGTAGCCGAGAAGGGATTAGTTGCCAACGCCACAAATTTCACCAGATTGCACTAAAAAAAATTGGTGTCATTAAAAATATTCAATTCTAATAAGTAAAAAAGAAATGCAAATTAAATTGCTTTACTTACTTTGTTATAGGCTTGGAACTCTCAAAAATATCAGCTTTTGACCCTTTAAATGTTTTCTTGAAATTTCCGTCTGTCTGCTAAAATAAAGAAAAAAATACTTATATATACATATTTTTAATATATTAATTTTTTTCTATACTTACTTTGATTATTCCACAAAATATACACACGACTTAACAACACAACTTATTTAAGCAAACTGTTTACATAGATCGACGAGACAACGCAGTTTGCTTCAGCAAGTGTTAATGCATTTTTGTATTTTCTTTAAAACACCAATGATGTTATAACGGGAATAAGAAGCATATACACACAACAACAACATTTCTTTGGCAAATATTTTAATGTGTATTGAAGAAACACAAAAAGAGCGTACAAAATGTTTGATACAGAAAACTAACATGCAAAGCAATAAGAGGGTTGATTTTTTTTTTTGCAATGTAGAGCAGTGTTGGTATTTGAGATTTTTCAATTAGTGCCAAGTTGAAGGCTAAAAAGGGCCAAAATACGGTGAAAAGGGCCAACAAAGATTTTTTTAAATATTTTTTAGTATTTTTTACACACAACTTATAACTTTTTTTATAAATGACGGTTTTGAAAGTAAAATCATCTCTGCGGGAAAGGTGACCAGTCGAGGACCGGGCATAGTGTTTTTTTGTACAAAAAGGACCTGCCAATAATTAACACCTTGTTATATGTTCCAGGACTTGTGTCGAACTAATCTTTCAGATCTCCGGACACATTTTTACTGTTCTTAGAATTAGTATTCCATTACCAGTTCGCGTGGAATAAGTCATGGAATAGGTTTTTATGATCAATTTTTCCTGTAGGACCAATCAATTTCCCTGAGGGATTAAACACTTTAAAATCTTAATTTAAAGGAAACAGAAACTTACATTGTTGTAAGGGGGAACAACTGATAATTTTTTCGTGTTTGTAATACATAATTACTAGGGATGAGATTTCCATGCAAATGCATGTTTTTTGTCGATAGTCTACAAACGATATCGACCAGTTATCTTTCCGTATCAAGAAATTTGCGTTAAAATGGCATAAAAATGCATATTTTTGCATATTTTTGTTTTAAATGCATATTTTTTGCATATTTCCAACTTTTAAGTGCATATTTTTGAATTTTTTGGCATAAATTAGCAAAAACCCAAATTGAAATTTATTTGCTTCAAAAACTATTTTAAATTTTAAAAATTTATTTTGGAAATAAGAAAAAATATATCTTTTTTTCTTAAATTTTTTTTATAGATTGTGTTAATTTCAAAAAATTTTTGCTTATATAAAGATTTAAATGTTACTATTTAAACCCGGCGTTACTCTATGCATTTTAAGAAGTTTTTCCTATGAAAACAAGATTTTTATTGCACACATTTTATTTTTTAGTGTATATTTTAAGGTTTTTAGTGCATATTTTAAGCGCATATTTTAGATTTTTTAGTGCATGAAAATCTCATCCCTAATAATTACATTTTTGTACGAATATTTTTATTTTAAATAAATTTTGACAATATTTGGAGAGAATGAAAAAGGGCCAAACCTGTTATTTGTGGTGCCACTGACCATTCAATAGTGCCAAAAATGGCACTATTGTGCCACATTTCCCAACCGTGATGTAGAGTATTTTGTACAGACAAGATACTCTACATTTCTTTAATATGCCAAAAGAGCTGCTAAGGAAAGTCTTAAAAAAACATTATTTTCAAAAAAGCAAAAGAATCAATTAAAAAAATAATTGAATCAATTAAAATATTTAATTGAATATCAATTTAAAGTGAATTAAAATTTTAATTGAAAAATAAAATTGGATATTTTTTTCTGTGTACGTAAAAAAACAAAAATTTTGAAAAAAAAAATTGATATTTGGACCATTATTGAAGAAGTTATTAGTAAAAGAAGTTTGAGTAAAGGAACAAACTACCAATTTTTAAAAATTCGATATCTTTTGAACGGGTCATCAAAAAAATTTGAAAATTTTCCACGAAGGAGTTTTTGAAGGGTACTAAAAACTGTTAACAAATTGGGAAAATCTAAAAAAAAAATTTTTCAAAGTGTCTGATTTGACTTGGAAAGCCCCATATATACTTTATAGGGTCCTTGACCAATATTTCGAGGTGTTACAAACGGAATGACAAACTTATATATGAGGCATTCCACACCAAATGTCCCGCTACAGAAAAATATGTGTCCTGTAAATTTCTGAATAGGTTGTTTGGATAGCCCTATATGAAACTAAGAAAATTGCGTTTTTGGTTTTTCAAATTTTCAAAAACTGGGCTGAAGAGGCGTGGTCAAATATTGGAAAAATGGTCAAATTTGTGTCGAGTTGCCTTGATTAAATATTTATCACATTAAAACGGAATGCACCCAATCTCAAAAATTTACATTCTTATATAGTTTTGTATGGGCTATCGACTAAAATTTTTTTTTTGGAAAATTTTCAGAACCCGTTCTGAAATTTTCCATTTTTTAAAAAAGTCAGTTTATCAAAAATCCGGCCACTTTTTTTTTTTTTTTAAAGTTTAGATGTTTGTCCATCCACACAAAAAAATTCAGAAACACGTTCGTCGTTTTTTTCGAGAAAATCGCATTTGAATATTGAATTTCACGACAATTTTGGAATTTCCTTGTATTTTCTTGTTAAAACATGGCGTATGAGTAACCTGACCAACTGTTTTTGGCTGAAAAGCGGGATGGGAAGGTTGAAAAAGCGGGATTTTGACCTAAAAAGCGGGACTTTTTTATACCCTTCAATTAGCGATAGGGAATATATATTTGTTTGTCATTCCGTTTGTAACTGGTCGGAAATAGGGCCTAGGGTCCCATAAACTGTATAAATAAATGATTTTCAATTGTATTTAAGTCGACATAGCGATGTCCCTCCGTCTTTATGACTGTATGTCTGTTGAAAATATACGAAAGATAGCTCTGAAGCATATGAAGCTTTTTATTTCAAACGTACCACAAAAAAAAAAATGTTGGTGGATAAAAGTCATACCTACGGACCTTATGTCCTATATGAAACTAAAAAATCGTGGAACAAAAGTTTAACCTTTTCGGAAAAATGGGCGAGATGGGCCTGATAAAAAATTGTAAAATTAAGCAATTTGCTTTATATAATTTTATCTTCATTACTACTTACATTATAAATGTACACTACATTTTATAGTTTTGTTTGGGCTTACGATTTGCATTATTTGTTTTTGTATAAAACTCAGAACTATGTCTGAATTTTTCAAATTTAACATATAAATCGATGTAGCAAAAAACGTGCCATTGTTATTTTTTTTTTTTAATTTAAATGAAAGTCCATTAAATTCTCTAGAAAATTTAAAAGTTTTAGAGGGCAGTTATTTTTTGTTTTCGAAAAAAATGATTTTGAACTTCAAAGTTTCGTAAACTTTGGTAAAATTGTTCAATTTTCGCATGACATCGCTTTATTTTTTTTTCTACTGTAACTAGAGAATGTATCCCGGGATTCCCGGGAAATTCGTCAATTTTCATTTCCCGCATTCCCGGGAAATTTGTGCGGGATTCCCGGGAATTTTAAAAAATATGCATAACAAGTTAACGCTATAATTACGTCAATACATTTTTACGCACTACGAAATCGAAAATATGTGCTTAAAATATGCTCTTAAAAATCAAAAATATGCGCTAAAAATTCAAAAATATTTACTAAAAACGTAAAAAGTATAAAAAATGGTTTTTCATTATCAAAGGTTTTAATATTTATTTACAACTCAAAAAATTGTTTTTATATTAAAAAAAAGTATTTTTTATTTGTACACAGAAAAAACAAATTGCCAATAAACCACATTCGTAGCATTTATGAACAAATTCTTAAAAATGTATGAACCTTTCATAAAATTTTTGATTTTTTTATTCATTAAAAAAATTATAATATTCCACATAATAGATATTATGAAAAAGTTCATAAATATTATGAAGAAGTTAATAAACTCTTATCAATTAGTTCATAAATACTATGCATTTTTTGTGACTTTTACTTATTTTCAATGTTTTTAATTTAAATTTGTGTAATTTTTTCAGTTTTCTTATTTATGTAATTTTTATGTGTATTTTTTTGTTTTCTTATTTATGACAAAATATGAAAAAATAAGCATTTTCGTAAAAATCTGCAATAATATGCAAAAACAAATCTTTTTCTCTAAGTGAAATGTCAATGACAAAAACAGCCCATTCTAGTAAACAAAAATTTCTTAAAAAAATATAACAGGACATTGTTTAATATTTTTTTTTTTAAATAGAGTTTTTAGCTTAGTTTGTTATTTTTTGTTTTATAAGATTGAATTATTATTTAATTTGCTTTTAAATGTATCAGGCATTGTTAGACGTACAAATTTAAAAAAAAAAAAAAAATTAAAAAAAAAAATTTTAAAAACAAAAAAAAATTATTAATGGTTTTTAGTGCGGGATCCCGGGAATCCCGGGAAGTTCAAAAATGTTTCCCGCTTTCCCGGGAAATGTGAAAGTGCGGGAAATTGCGATCCCTAACTGTAACTCAACAATTCTGAAGATGCCGAAACCAATCTATTTAATAGTTTTGTACGGGCTATCTATTGGCATTATTTGTTTTAAGAAAAAATTCAGAACTGGTTCTGAATTTTTCAAATATTGGATAAACATTTTTTTTGAAAACACGTCAATTTTGATTTTTTATTATATTTAAATTATGTTCTTTACAAAATGTCAAAATTTAAGAGTTACTTTCAGTTACTTTTTGTTTTTGAGAAAAATCACTTCGAAGATAAAACTCATATTCCCGAAAAAAAAATACTGATTTGAAAATTTTAAATTTTATAGAAAATTCAATAAACTTTCATTTTAAAATATTTAAAAAAACTGCTGTGTTTTGAAAAAAAAAAAAATATTTTTATCCCGATACAAAACTATTTAATAAATATGTTTTGGAAACTGCAGAAATGTTGAGTTACTGTAGAAAAAATTAATTATAAAGCGATGTCATGCAAAAATTGCTTAATTTTACCATATACCTTGAAGTTCAAAGTCAGTTTTCTTAAAAACAAAAGTTAATTTCTCTCTGAAAATTTTACATTTTCTAGAGAATTTAATAAAATTTCATTTAAAATTAAAAAATAAAATGGAGTAGTTTTTGCTACATCAATTTTAAGGTTAAATTTGGAAAATTTAGACATACATAGTTCCGAATTTTTTCCAAAAACAAATTGTAATGCCAATCGATAGCCCATAAAAAACTCTATAAATAAATGTGTTTCGAAAATTGCAGAATTGTTGAATTACCGTTGAAATAATTTAATAAAATTGGTCAATTTTACCATATTTGGCCACGTCTAAAAACTTTTTTTTTCTGAATTCAATTTTTTTTTTAATTTTCTAAAGGTGGTATGATGTACACTAGACTGGGTCGACCATAAAGGAGAAAAAAAAGTTCCCATTGTGCGGGCTTAATTTTAAAGCTTACCTCGAAAAAGTTCCATAGCCAAAATATTAGATTTTTAGGTCGCGATTTGGTACCGCCGAAATCGTTTTTTGTTCATAGCTTTGTCAGTTGATGTCCGATCGTTTTAAAAAAAAAAAATTGTTAGAAAGTCCTCAGCGAGTACTAAAGTTGACTCATATCTGGTTTTAACCTCAGAGGTCATCTTCTTGTTATGATTGTTAGTTTCTCATCTTTCTACCCACTTAAATGATTTTTATTTTTCCATTAAATTATAGCACTAAAAAATTCATGAAATTCTTCCCTTGGAAGTATCCAGTTAAATTTATTAACAAAAAAGTTACATTTGATTTAAGATTTTCATATACAATATAAAGAAAATTAGAAAAAACACTTGTTGTTATGCCTTTAAACCACAGACCATATAGACATGCAACACGAGTGCTTATTTTGGTACTTTCAATATGGACGCATACAAAATACTACTAAATTTACTTCTCTGCCTAGAATACGTGTGCCTGTACGTGTGAGCTTTTGCATCTGTATTTTCGTTGTTTGTTTACGTTTTGTATGAAACGTCAAAAGTTACACGCGCGTGCCGTCACTAATACATACACATATGCGAAACTTGTTCGTTTCACCCCTATGCTTTAAACTATACTACTATTTAATTTTTTTAGTTTGTATTTAAATACATACGAACAAGTGTTTTAAATCTTTTTCTATGGAAATTTAAAATTGAATGTAACTTTTTTGTTAATTAATTTAAGAGGGTACTTCTAAGGGAAGAATTTCATGAATTTTTTAATGCTATAATTTAATGGAAAAATAAAAATCATTTAGGTGGGTAGAAAGCTGAGAAACTAACACTCATGACACGAAGATGAGCTCAGAGGTCAAAACCAGATATGGGTCAAATTTAGTACTCGCAGAGGACTTTCAAACAAATTTTTTTTTAAAACGATCGGACATCAAATGACAAAGTTATGAACAAATAAGGATTTCGGCGGTACCAAATCGCGACCTAAAAATCTTATATTTTGGCTATGGAACTTTTTCGAGGTAAGCTTTAAAATTAAGCCCGCACAATGGGAACTTTTTTTTTCGACCCGGTTTAATGTACACTTGTTTTCGTCAATTTTTTGTCTTGATAAAGAAAAGAATAAAAAGTGCGACTATATTCCAATAGGTTTTCTAATGAGTAAAAAACAAACACTATAAAAACAAAAAAGTTATTTCAAGTCAAAATTTCAAGTTTCTGAAAGGAGAGAAAAAGCAGCAAAACTTTAAAAAAGACAAAAATGTTTGTCTTTTTATTATTTTTCAACTGGCAGTTTTTTTCTAAACAAAATTAAAAAAAAAACCAAAACAAACAGAAAAAAATATTTGAAAATTACAAAAAATATTGAAAATTGTGTTTATTTTTAAAAAAATGTGCAAAAAATTGGAGAATAAATTAATAGCAAAATAAATCTATTTAAATGTCATAATTTCAGTGTGTTTTTTTGCATAAATTTGGCAAAAATTTGCATTTTTGTTAATGTGTTATTTTTTTGTTCGAACAATGGGACAATTTCGTAAATTTTTTGGAACAAAATTTTTATACTTAATTTTTTTCTACGTATACAACGCGGTTTGCACGGTTTATTATGAAAAATATGCTTTAATTAATGCTTTGAAGGTTTCTTGTGTCTTTCATAAATAAATTAAATTTTTTATAGAATTTTTAAATTTGTTTAATTTATTTTACAAATAATGATATTTGCCCTATTGTGTTATTAATAAAATGGAAATAAAAAACGTCAACTTCGAAAATTCCATGTAGTTTTTATTCTTTTACTCATATATATCTGTTTTGCTCACACAGCTCTTGCAAGAAGACAAAAAAAGACAACAAACCCTGCAAGCATTTCGAAACGAAAAAGATACGCTAGCGTATCGCCTGGAAGATAAATTGTATTGCGGGGGATATCTTCTTCGTATTGCGGAAGAAACACCCGTGAGTACAAATCGTGTCCCGAAAGCGATACGTCCAGGAGATACGAAGGCAATTCTTCTGGAGGATAAATACGCAATATTGCCAGATAATCATTTGGAAGATAAATTGAAGATATCACTCAAATTTTACCTAGAAGATAAAAACAAGATGTTGCCATTTTTTCTCATAGGAGATAAAAGTATGTTTATTATTCAAATTAAAGAAGATATTTTACAAACGATAGTGATGAACGGTAATTTATTCACTGTTTCCATGATCTTGAAATAGATTATCTTCTTCAAAAATGGCAGATTGAGTTGTTGAAAATTTGGAGGACCTAATGTAGTTAAAAAAATTATAAAATTTTGCAGATTAATGCTTTTGTTGTTTGCGAATTCATTACTTACCGCTTAACCACAGTATAGACTAGTATGCAAACACTGGTGCTAATTGCGTACTTTCCAATATGGTGGTATGATTTTTAGTACAGAATGATCATCTCTGCCTTGTATATGTGTGCCTGTACGTGTGAGGTTTTGTGCATGTATTTATGG
This sequence comes from Pegoplata infirma, assembly GCA_963921195.1. NCBI lineage: Eukaryota > Metazoa > Arthropoda > Insecta > Diptera > Anthomyiidae > Pegoplata > Pegoplata infirma. Next base: position 137,795,823 of record OY992539.1, read on the forward strand.
TGTTTGTTTACGTTTTGTATGAAACGTCAAAAGTTACACCGTGTGCTGTCACTAATACTTACACCCATCAGATGCATCTCTGTGATACTACTACTCATGTACTGTGCGCTTAACACAAATTTTTATGATTTTTTGTTGAATTATTCCAAAAAAAACAATGAAAATCGAAATAAAAATTATTTTTGACAATAAATAAAATGTATTGATTTCGTATTTTTTAATCCCTATGATAAGAGGAAGATATCGTATATGTATCGCGCTGGAGAAAAATCACCTAGGAGATAAATTTTTGATAATTTGGCGATTTTGTCTACTTTATAAATGACAAAAAAAATATTTGTTTTTTTTTAAATTGCTAAAATATCCTCGAAATGATAAAAGGAAGATTTTCAAAAATACTACTTTGATGAATTTTTATTACGATAAAAAGAAGATATTGCCGCAATTTCTTCTAGGGGATATTTCTTCCAAATGCTTGCAGGGAAGACAACATCATAATACCCACGGTTTAGATATATAGAGGTTGAATAAGATTAGACAACTGGTCGGCCATTTCAATTTTTTGACAAGTTTCGGTGTTTTATATTAATTTTTATTAATTGAAATTTTTCACACTTTTAGCGGAAACAATTATTAAATTTTTAAAGATTAATTAACAAAAATTAATAATTTTCAAAAACATTAAAAAAATCACACAATTTTCTTCTATTTTAAACAAATTAAAAAAAAAATAAATTGACAATTTTCACAATTCCTTTTTGTTTCGACATTCTATTTTTTTAGTACACACCGATTTCTGTCGTTCTTCTCAATCCTTTATATATGTCATTCGTGATAATACCTTAATAAACATTTAAAAAGGTTTTGGAAATTTTTTCGAATTCCAACACAATTTTAGAAATAATTTCCTTTAAATTTTTTTTAACACGGTAAAAAATTCTAAATGTTACTATATTTATATGATCAAAAAAAAATTAAAAACTACAAAACAATGATACTCAAAATATTATTTAAAAAATTATAAATTGTACACTCAAAAAAAAAAAACTGTAATGTTAGCAAAAAAAGCTTGTAAACCTACAAGAAAATTTGCTGATTTTGAACCCACAATTTTTTTGCTAAAGTTAGCAAAAATGTTTTGCCAATAATTAGTTAACAAAATTTTTTTTTTTGAACTTAGTTCATACACATCTGAGGACCCCATTGGGTTCGGACCCGATAGGTCCAGACCCCAATGGGCCTAGACCTAGTTGGGTTCCATAAAAATCGTCATAGTTTTTGATCCAAAATTTGTGTCCGTTTTGCTCTACCTTGCTTAGTTTTTGAGATACGTGATTATAGGGGACCACTGGGGTCTTGAGAATTAAAAAACTCGATAACTTCAAAAATATTACTCGGAGAGCTTTTGACTATTTTGCGGTCTTGTTCTATGTGTTGAGAGCTACAAAAATGCTTTTGGACTTTTTGTTGTGTCGGCATTATTTACCGAGATATGAGCATTTTAAAATTTTCGGGAATGCTAACTTTTTTGGATCCAAAGTTAGGGCCCATTAGGGTCCACACATGTGAAGAGGACTGGCGATACTATGGAGATTCTAAGAACCAAAAATGGCCTCCATTAGTTTCCGAGATATCGCCATTTTAAGTTTTCTGAAAATAAAAAAAAATTTACCATTATTTTTGCTAATATTAGCAAAAAATCTTGTAAAAATGTTGTCAACTCAATTTCAAATCTTAGCAAAAGAAATTAGTTCAACGTTTGTTTAAAATTGCTAATGTGCTAAATGAAGTTTACAAGAAATTTTTGCTAACATGCTAATCTCAACTAAAAATTTGCTAAAAGTTAGCTAACTAGCATTAGCAAAAAAAAAATTAGTAAATCTACTAACGTATTTTTTTGAGTGTACTTTACTATTCTAAAAGTCAAAAAGCGGGATAAAGCGGGATGAAGCGGGACTTTTGCTTAAAAAGCAGGATGGAAAATCAAGGCGGGATGAGACTTCAAAAAGCGGGATAATCCCGCCAAAAGCGGGATGGTTGGTCAGGTTACGTATGAGTAACAAATTTTTGCGAAACCAACGAGTTGATCCCATTTTAATTATTTTTTCATTTGTGGTGCAATATAGAGATGGGCGTGAATGCGATTTGACCCGCGCAAGAAATATTAAAGTCACTGACGACTCGTTATTATTTTTAGTTTACTTGTGCAATCACGTGAGTCAATTTACTGTTACTCACGCAGTTTTTGATTACGCTCACGGTTGTTCACTCACGCTGATGATGATTTTACAAAAATAATAAAAACAAGAAATTTTCTATGAAAAAAGCACTGAAAACGGAAACTCAAAAAAACAGTAAAATTCCAAAAAAAAATAGTTAAAAATCACAAAAACTTACTTAAGAAAAATTTTAAGCATTCACTCATCTCGCAAAAATTGGACTTCCTAATCACTCACGAAATGTTCTACTCACGCTACCTCTTTAATATCGTGAATAGCTTAGTACGTGACTCGCGAGTCAATTTTTTCAAATGTTGAACGTTAAAGGATATGTACCTATAATGTAGTGTCCGATTGATTGCTCCCGCTTAAATGCGCTTATCCAAAATATTAAATAAATCAGAAGGATATTGATGCATTTACATAAAAAACTCTTATAAACGCACATCAAGTGATCTTAAGATTTTGAACTCATTTTAGTGTTGATATTTCAGTAAAATTTGTATGAAACTACTCTTACCAGTTTTAGGCATTTAAGCGAGTAATTCTGTATTTTTTTAATTTAAATTGAAATCTTTATGAAATCTTAAAACAAATTTTTTTAACAATTGACGATTTGTTTTCGATATAAACGGTCAGAAGGACATTGATGCATATCTAAAAAAACTCTTATAAACGCATCTTATCAGTTTTACGCATTTAAGCATTTTATGCATTTACGCATTTAAGCATTTTACGCATTTAAGCGAGATGAGTGAATGCTTAAAATTTTTCTTAAGTAAGTTTTTGTGATTTTTAACTATTTTTTTTTGGAATTTTACTGTTTTTTTGAGTTTCCGTTTTCAGTGCTTTGTTTTCATAGAAAACTTGTTGTTTTTATTATTTTTGTAAAATCATTATCAACGTGAGTGAGCAACCGTGAGCGTAATCAAAAATTGCGTGAGCGTGAGTAACAGAAAATTGACTCACGTGATTGCACAAGTAAACTAAAAATATTAGCGAGTCGTCAGTGACTTTAGTATTTCTTGCGTGGGTCAAATCGCTTTCACGCCCATCTCTATATTGTATCACACATGAAAAAACAATTAAAATGGGATCAACTCGTTGGTTTCGCAAAAATTTGTTACTCATACGCCATGTTTTAATAAGAAATTACAAGGAAATTCCAAAATTGTCATAAAATACAATATTCAATGCGATTTTATCGAAAAAAACGACGAACGTGTTTCTGAATTTTTTTGTGTGGATGGACAAACATCTAAACTTTAAAAAAAAAAAAAAAAGTGGCCGGATTTTTGATAAATTGACTTTTTTAAAAAATGGAAAATTTCAGAACGGGTTCTGAAAATTTTCCAAAAAAAAAAATGTTTAATCGATAGCCCATACAAAACTATATAAAAATGTAAATTTTTGAGATTGTGGTGCATTCCGTTTTAATGTGATAAATATCACAGTGCAACACCCAAAATCGGAATGGGATGAAACCAAAAGCAAACGAAAGTTGACATATTACATAACAAAACCCTTTAGGCTTTTTTCTAGTTCAGAGCTAGATTTTTTTTTACACGCATTTGAAGTTAGTGATCTTTTATTATAATTATAATAATAAATGCTTGAAACTGTATTAGGGCGTATGATCAACATTGAAATTTCCTTTAAATAACAATCATACGCAACGGTGTGCAGTGGTTTATTTTAATAATTTGGCTTATCAGTAAAAAGGTACTGGACCGATTGCAGCAAAATTCATACCAGTTATAGCTAAAGTAATTTTAAGCTTAAGTTGGGAAGCTGGACCCTACATGTCCAATAAGGGCATTACCAGGGGCCCTTAAAGTAGGACATATTTAGTACACCAACACTTTAAATGCTTTAAAATCACCAACTTTAAATGTGTGTAAAAAAATCTAGCTCTGACCTAAAAAAAAGCCCGTGAGGGTTTTGTTATGGAAAACGTCAGCTTTCATTTCCTTTTGGTTTCATCCCATTCCGATTCCGAAAGTTCGATTTTGTATCACTGTGTATTTAATCAAGGCAACTCGACACAAATTTGACCATTTTTCCAATATTTGACCACGCCTCCTGAGCCCAGTTTTTGAAAAATTGAAAAACCAAAAACGCAATTTTCTTAGTTCCATATAGAGCTATCCATACAACCTATTCAGAAATTCGTGCGACACGTGTTTTTTTTCGCTGGACATTTGGTGTGTAATGCCTCATATACCCTCTATCACTAGAGTTGAGGGTATACAAATTTTTAAATTAGACTATTTTTGAAGAAGTTAAGGCCTTTACAGATCATTCAATATTATGCACAATTTGCATGTATTTTGTTTTAGTTCAATATTTTATACAGTATTTTTATGTATGCCATTTGTGGGAAAACGTCAAAAATATTGTGCATAATATTGCGTCGTATGAGTAAAAAAAGTTTGAGTTAAGGAACAACAATCAATTTTTAAAAATTCAATATCAAAAAAATTTGAAAATTTAGTACGAATGAGTTTTCGAAGGGTACTAAAAACTTTAATGTATTAGTGACAGCACGCACATGTAACTTCTGACGTTTCATATAAAACATAAACAAACAACGCAAATACAGATGTAAAAGCTTACACGTACAGGCACACATATTCTAGGCAGAGAAGTAAATTTAGTAGTATTTTCGATGCGTCCATATTGGAAGTACCAAAATAATCATGCGTATTGCATGTCTATATGGCACAGTACAGACTAGTATGCAAACACTGGTGCTAATTGCGTACTTTCCAATATGGTGGTATGCTTTTTAGTACAGAATGATCATCGCTGCCTAGTATATGTGTGCCTGTACGTGTGAGCTTTTGAGCATGTATTTATGATGTTTGTTTACGTTTTGTATGAAACGTCAAAAGTTACACCGTGTGCTGTCACTAATACTTACACCCATCAGATGCAACTCTGTGATACTACTACTCATGTACTGTGCTATATGGTCTCTGCTGTCAGCTAGGGTTGCCAGACGGGCTTGATTTGGCTTGATTGTCAAGCTTTTTTAGTACGTGTTAAGAATCAAGCCAAAATCTCATTTGTCAAGCTAAAATCAAATTTTACACAATTTACACTAAATTGTCAAGAAAAATTAAGAAGAATTTATTATAAAAATCTTTAAATGTAAATTTATAAAAATTAAAGATTATTTTCATTAATTAACATGTTTGTACCACTAGGTGTTCTAATATCAGTTTTATTTTATAAATAACAAGCGATAAAAGTAATTTATGGAACTGATATCGCAGTTCCGCGAAAAAAATTGGATATACCACTTTTTCCAAATGACTGATTCTTTTTAAACATTTTGTAGAATGTATGTTTCTGAAACGCCACAAAAAAATTTGCATTGATATTAAAGAAATCTTAAAACGTACTCTAAAAAAGCTGATTCCAAATTTTTGTTATTATGTATTAATAAAAAATTTGCCAAAAGTTAGTTAACTGAAATTCAAGTCTTCAAATTTTGAAAACTTTTGTAGATCGCACTTAAATTTTGCTGAAATTAACAATCGTTTTTTCTAATTCTTCGTAGAACAGTGATTTGTTTTATTTTAAGTCCCGATTTTTTCTAAATTTCTAAGTCGCACAAAATTCGTTTTGTAACCTTTTTAATTGCGTTTTGGATTACAAAAAGTTCATTAAACACGACCACAACATTTTCTTAGTAAATTTTAAGATTTTTTTTTGAAAATAACCGATTTTGATTCCTCGATTTTTTCGTTGTACAGATCAAAAATACTTAAAAAAATTAAATTTTTCCAAGTCCTGACACTTTATTTAAATAAAATTGGTTTAAAAAGTACTTTTTTTTTAAAATACTAAAATTTCATATGTCAAGAAAAATCAAGCTTTTTTTTCTAGATGTCAAGAAAAATCAAGATTTTTTTTTCTAAATGTCAAGCTTTTTACTATTTTCGATCTGGCAAGCCTACTGTCAGCTGATACAAAGTTAGGGTTGTTATTATGTTATTATAATGTTTAAAATAAAACGGTGTTTTAATTTAAATGTATTGGGAAACAGGTATTAACATTTAAACACGCCAATATGCTATAAAAAAGGAGTGCTTACTTTTAGGATTAAAGCGAAAATTTATATTTCGTATGATTTTTCAATATTTTTAGAAACGTTTCTAAATATTTCCAAAACCATATGGCTCGGCGGCATGAATTGATATAGAAAAATGAAAAAGTTTTAAAGCTATTTAAAGTCAAATATATGATCAATATGTTTGCCTAAATATATGCATTAAAAAAATCTTATTTTTTTCAAAAATTATATAGACAATCTTACTGTGACAATTGACCTTTGGGAGCCATAGAGTAATATAGAGGCGAGATAGAATTACCAGCAACTTGTAAGCATGTATTTGCTTTTGAAGTAGAATTTGTAAGCATGTATGGATGGTGTGGTGAATTTATATCGACAACGTACGTGTGAGAAATTGAAAAAGATGGTAATATTTGCTGTGTTTTTCAATAAGTGGATTTATTTTCGGATTAGTATTATTAAGTTTAAAATAAATATTTTAACATGCCAAAACAAATTTGAAATATTTTTTTCCTTAATCTACGATAAATTAGGAATTATAATCCGAAAAAATGATTAAAAAATTTGAAAAATCAAAAAAGTTATAAATAAATCAAAATTAATCCAAAGTGGACTTATTAAATCCTAAAATTTAATTGAATTAATTTTGATTTATTTATAACTTTTTTAATTTTCCAAATTTTTTTATCATGTTTTCGGCATATAATTGCTAATTTATCATAGATTGCGGAAAAAAATATTCCAAATTTGTTTTGGCATGTTAAAATATTTATTTTAAACAAAATAAGATTAATATGAAAATAAATCCACTTTTTGAAAAACACAGCAATTGTTCGCCTCTAACTTACTCTCTGTAATGCGTAAACAAAACTAGAAGTAGAGTGAACTAAAAACTTAAACATATGGTTCAAGATAACTCTTTTGACACCTGTTATAAGTGTCGCGTCTTCTTATTCTATGCTTCCACAGTTAATGGGCAGTTTACATATTAACTACCCTTGACCACCCTTATCTACTTTTTCCCAATATTGGGCGCTAACAATTGTTAATTTTAAATAATTTTTTATACAAAATTAATTAAACCCGGCAAATCGTATCCCCAATACTGGGAAATAGTAGATAAAGGTGGTCAAGGGATGTCAACGTGAAAACTGCCCTTAAAGCTTGATTTACATGTTTAATACCCTTGACCACCCTTATCTACTATTTCTCAGTATTGAGGGATAACAATTGTCAATTTTAAATAATTTTTTATACAAAATTATTTAAACCCAGCAAATTATATCCTCAATACCGGGAAATAGTAGATAAGGGTGGTCAAGGGTAGTTAACATGTAAACTGCCCTTAAATTGCAGCACCCAATTGAAAATTTCAAAAATTTATAATTTATAAATAATCTTGTTCATTTTTTTATTCAACAAAATACTGTACACTTAAATTTATAAAATAACCCAGTAGGCAAAAATAAATCACCGCTGACGTACTACTGACTCCCCCTTTATAAAATTGCTGACATCTTCATACAATTTTTCCAAATGTCCCCATTGACAAGTCAGCAATTGGTCAGCCGTGCTCACTAGCATCGGTGGCCACCAACAATTTTTTTTAGACAACAGCTGATCAACTGCTGACTTGTAATTGGAAACATTTGCAATTTTCTAAAGGGAGTGTCAGCAGTATGTCAGCGGTGATTTTTTTTTGTCAACTGGGAATTAAAAAATAAAAACTTAACATAAAACACATTGTACTTAATTTTTATAGTTTTAACACTAAAACTTTTAACATTTCGACATCATTTATTCATCATCCTCTGGTGTATAATGATTTTTGTTGTATTCTATTGAACGCAATATATAATCTGGTATTGGGTGTGGTCTTGGCAAATGGCGGCCAACCGCATGAAAACCTAATTCATCGGCTATATAACGAACTTCTATGGGTATACCTTCGGGTGAGGTATAACTAAAAATGCCAATCGCTTCTAAGGGGCTACCGGCAGCTTGAACATCGATACCGTTGCTGGTGGCAAAGGCATATTTATAAATACCCGATTCGTCGGCTGGAGCAACACGATATTTAGTAATTTGAGCATCTTTTTCTGAAACTGCTGCCGTACAATATGATGTGAGGAGTGTGGCGGTAGATAAGATTAATAGATACAACTGTTTTGGAGAGAATATAAATAATTGGGTTATTAATTTGAGATGTTAATTATAATTTTGTTAGTAATTAATAAATGTGGCTACAAATTAAAACAGCTTATATCGAATATAAATAGTTTTTAAACAGCCATTACTGCCAAAATATTGTAAGTGCCACAACTTTCAATTTTTTTTTGTAAAAAAAATTGTTTTTCTAAAAACTGTTGTTATAAGTAGTAAAGAGTTCACATTCTTAGTTTGTTCACACTTTCGGAAGCGGGAAGTGTTACTTCCATTATCATTTTCTTTAACACTTTCAATATTTTGGCGGTACTTTTGACGTTTTCTTTTATTTTGATTTAAACGTTTTTTAATTTATTGCCACAGGCATAATTATATTAATTACTCACCATTTTGTTAAACATTCTGTTTAAATGTTATTCTATAAATTTTTTATAATGTTTATAGTTCTAAATTATTAACAAGACTGCTTAAATTAACATAAGGAAATATGGTTTTTATTAAAATTAGAGCTTTTTATTAATCGTTTTAATCGATTTTAAATATTTTATTTTGATTTCTGGCCAATTTGTTTTTTATTTATTTATATTGTTAAAAAAAAAATCGTCGATCATCAATGATGTCGATGGTGTTGTTTCTTCTTGTAGTGTTTTTGTTAAAATGTTTCATGATTTTTCTTAAATATCGTTATAGTTTAACAAAATTGTATTGTTCATATTTCCATTTCCGTTTATTAACATATTTATAAAATATATTTATTTTTTGATAAAGTTGAGTTGATTTCGTTTTTATGATGTTGTTTAATTTTTCTTAAAGTTGTCCAATTTTATGCATGATTTTTGGTTATCATAATGTAGCTACGAGTAGATAGATACTTTAGTTGTCATCAATAGGTTGGCATTTTAGTACTCGTTTGTCTATTGTTGTTTAACGTGTTTAAAAATTTACACTTTTGTGTACCCTACTTTTAAAATTAAAGTTGGTGATGGCGTTTGGAACGTCTCAAAATTGTGGCAGAATATAGCACTCCTATAGTGCTGCAGCAACACTGTGTTTGCTAAATTTACAACCCTTAAAATTTATTGAGTTTTAAAGAAAAATTCCGCATTTTTTTTTATTTTACTTGAAATATGTTTGGTACTTGTTTAAATATTCTTCAAAAGTGGGGGAAGTGGTCTTTCACAGAGATCGAAAGCTCTCTGTCTGCTATCTACTTAGGGGTGCTTTTGTGTTCCCTGGAAATATCATTCAGGCCAAGGATGGTACACTCCATAGAGAAACATAGAGGCGAAGGCGTCAAAAATTGAGTTGTCAAAGTACAACTTGTTTACATGTATTTGTTGACAAAGTACGACTTGTAAACATGTATTGTGTGGTGAATTCACATCGACAACGTACGTGTGAGAAATTAGAAAAAGATAGCAATATTGTTTTTTCTTTCACCTTCGCCTCTATGTTTCTCTATGGTACACTCCTATACACAGATAATAATGAGTTGTTAGATCAATATTATTTTACTTGAAATATGTTTGGTACTTGTTTAAATATTCTTCAAAAGTGGGGGAAGTGGTCTTTCACAGAGATCGAAAGCTCTCTGTCTGCTATCTACTTGGGGGTGCTTTTGTGTTCCCTGGAAATATCATTCAGGCCAAGGATGGTACACTCCTATACACAGATAAAAATGAGTTGTTAGATCAAGCACGAAATACACCAGGTTGAGCATTATTTTAATTAAAAGTCATCTAATGAGGAAAATTGTTGGATCAAGCACGAAAATTGTAGGTCAGTCATTGACTGTTCCTTGATTAAACCAATGTTTGATTTGAGTAATTTGTTAATTGTTATTTTTCTGTTATTTTTGATTAAACCAATGCTTGATTTGAGTGAGCGGTTAATCAATAATTTTGTGTTATTTTTGATTAATCCAATGCTTGATCTGAGTGAATGGTTAATCATTATTTTACAGTTGTAGTGTTTTTTGACAGTCTTTTCAAGTCTTTTGTTTAAATTGTTTTTTTTTTATGCTTTATATTATTTTGTTTTTTTTTTCGTCTTGTGTGCGTAAAAGTACTTTTCTATTTGACGACTAACGAAAACTAAAACAAAAAACGCAACAGCGTTCATCGCAATGTTACTCAAAGCCTACACTCATAAAAATTTGTTAGTATTCCTTACAAAAAAGTCTGTTACCATTACTAATAAAGTTTTCAATTTGCGCCCGATAACTTTTTCAGTTACCATTACAAACTTCGGTTTTCAAAAATTAGTAATCTTAAAAATACTAAAAAAATTAGTATTACTTAATTTTTCTGTACAATTTTTGTAAAACGGATTTTAAAACGCGTTTGTAAATAATATTAACTTTTTTTGTAAAAAAATTGTAATTTGTGTATTTTTAATTTTTGTGTATTTGTATACATCATGTAAATTGCGTATTGCGCTTGTTGTCGCCAGTAACTATTTCCATGCAAGTCAGTTTTTGTTAGAATTTTCGATCTTAAATATGTAAGAGAAAATATTGAACACATTTTTTTAATACAAAATATACATACCACCATATAAAATTAATTCTTTGTAGATTGATGTTGAATAAATTGGTGTACGGTGAACTAAAATAAAATGTCAACATAATGTTTTAAATGGATCACATGAATATATAATTGTTACCTGTTGTCATCATTTCCTACTTTGCTTTATTATTCTAGGTTAGGTTAGGTTGTAAGTGGCTGCTGACGTATTACGTCAACACACGTAGACTCTGAGGTCCATTGTGATACCACGGGATCGTAATAGGTTTCCCTACTAGTCCCTGTCGTTAAACCAGTTTGAGCTTCTTATGAAACTCCTTAGATGTTGAATTTTGACATCCGACAAATCAGAAAGATCGTACAGCTCCCTAGATCCCAGTGAAGCAAGTCGCTGACCAGAAAGTGCAGGGCAATGGCAAATAAAGTGTTCGATAGTTTCCAACTCCTCTTCATCCATGCAACTTCGGCAAAAGTCATTCGACGGCACATTTAACCGCTCTGCGTGCTTCCCTATAAGACAGTGTCCGGTAATTATAGAAACCACCGTCGAAATCTCTCCTCTTGGAAGCGATATCAGCTCACTTGTGCGCCCCTGATTAAGAGAAGGCCAAATCAGTCGTGTTGTCTCACACGTCCATCCATTTGCCCATCTTTGATTAGTCTCCGTCGCAGAACAAAGCCGTAGGTTTTGCTTGCAAGTTTCTAGAGGCATACCAACACATTCCAATTCTGTTGGAACCTGTAAGGTAGTTCCTAGTCTTGCAAGCTCATCGGCTTTGCAATTCCCTGGAATGTATCTGTGCCCTGGGACCCATATGAGTCGAATGTTAAACTGCTTGGCCATCTCATTTAAAGACGTGCGGCAGTTAAGGGCAGATCTTGTTTTCAGAAACATTGAATCCAGGGACTTGACCGCGGCTTGACTGTCAGTATAGATGTTGACTGCGGTTGTAGACAAGACATTGCAGCTCAACCAGTCAGCCACTTCCTTTATTGCCAGCATCTCTGCCTGGTAAACACTGCAATGATCTGGCAATCTACGAGCCAGGCTCAATCCAAGCTCCTCCGAATAGACCCCAAAGCCCACTTGTTCGTGCAGCCTCGATCCATCTGTGTAAAAATTTATGGTAGCTCCACTTCCCGGAGTATCCCCCATCCAAGACTCCCTGGATGGTATCATAGTGGTAAAGTGGCGCTCAAAGAGGCTCAAAGAGGGAGCACAATCCACATTTTGTGGTATTGTTATCTTTTTCAAGATCGCGCTATGGCCACAATCGCTGCTCCTCCATTGCAGCGTGCTATTAAGTCGAATTGCCGACGCAGCTGCATACTGCCTACCCAATATGTCCAAGGGTATCAGGTGAAGGAGGATTTCTAATGCAGCTGTAGGTGTAGTACGAAGAGCACCAGTGATGCACATTGACGCCATTCTCTGTACCTTCGTGATAAAGACACAGTTCACTTTTGTTTCTAAAGCAGGCCACCAGACAATGATTCCATACAGCAAAATTGGACGCACCACTGCTGTATAGATCCAATGAACGACTTGAGGGCTAAAACCCCATCGTTTTCCAATGGCCCTTTTACAGGAATACAAAGCAATCGTTGCTTTTCTCACCCGTTCCTCAATATTACGCCTGAAATTCAGCTTCCTATCTAGAAATACTCCAAGATACTTGGCTCCATCTGAGAAGGTGATTTCAGTACCGTCCAGAGAAATAGGATCAAAAGCAGGAATCTTATTTTTCCTTGTAAACAAAACAAGCTCTGTTTTACTAGGATTAACTCCTAGACCACAGTCTCTTGCCCATTTAGACAGATCTTTCAGAGAACCCTGAAGAATGTCCCGCAATGTTGGCAGATGCTTCCCCTTTACCGCTATCGCGACATCGTCAGCATATGCGATAACATGACAACCACGTGCTTCTAGAGATAGTAGCATTGAATTCAGTGCCAGGTTCCAAAGAAGCGGCGAAAGAACACCTCCTTGTGGTGTACCCCTATTGACAAATCGAGATATGGCGGACGCTCCCAATTCAGACGTTATACGTCTATTGGCAAGTAGGTTTTCCACCATTAAAACGATTTCACGCTTTACTCCCAGACCAGACAATGCCAATATTATCGATTCTGGAATGACATTATTAAAAGCCCCCTCAATATCAAGAAAGGCCACCATAGTGTACTCCTTTACCGAAAGCGATCTCTCGATGGTACCAACGAGCTCATGAAGAGCTGTTTCCGTTGATCGTCCCTTGCTGTATGCATGTTGCTTTGTCGAAAGCAACCTCGGGTCAATCACTCTACGCAAATATGAGTCTATCATTCGTTCCATTGTCTTTAACAAAAAAGAAGACAGACTAATTGGTCTGAAATCCTTCGGAGCTGTGTGGGAACTTTTCCCAGCCTTCGGGATAAATACGACTCTGGTATCCCTCCATTTTAAAGGAATATACGACCAGTTGATGCATGCTGTGTATAGATTATACAGCAACGGGGCTATATAGTCCAACACTTGCTGCAACTCAGCCGGGATTATACCATCAGGTCCCGGGGATTTATAAAAAAAAACAATTTCGAAGGACCAAATGTTTGCCGTAAAAGCGGGTCCAAATATGTAAATATATAAAAAATAAAAACACAAGAAAGTTTAAGTTTTTAAATTAGAAAATTATATTTATTTAATTATATTACCTTGTACGGATATATGCACGTAGTGCGTTGGTTGGTTTACAGAAGAGAAGTAAGTAAATTTAAAACTAGAACAAAAGGGACGACAAACAATGTTTAAAAATCCCGTTACCGGTTAACTAGTTAAAATCACTGCTTACTCTTTACAGAGTTGCACGGAAAGTGGAGCAAGTAGATTTTAACTAGTATTAACCCTCGAAAGACTCAAGGGGTGAAAACTGGGACAAATTAAACCAAAGAAAGGCTTTAGGTTTAAACATTGCCGGCCGCCTTGCAATATTAATTAAAAATTGCAACAAAGTCTTAAAGTAAATAAACTAAGGTAATAAAAAATAAAATTCAAAATTTTCTATAAAAATTCAAGTATGTATTTTCTTTTCATTTTTTCAAATAACACTTAAATCTAAATGGCCAAGAGACCAACCAGTGTAAACTGGATTTTTTATAACAAGCGGTTAAAATAACCGTATAACCCAAGGGGGTAGATGGTCTCAAGGGAGCCGGATGGTCTCTTTGTAAAAGAGCCGATTTTGACCCAAGGGGGCCGGATGGTCTCATGAGAGCCAATTTGTCCAAGGGGACCGGATGGTCTCAAAAGAGCCGTATTGTTTTTTTTCCTAGATAGGAGATTGGCCCGAAATTATCCAGCCAAAGATGGTATATTGCGCTAATGGCAGACCCGGGCTCGAATGTATTCTACCCTTCAAAATGTGGGGAGTGACCTCTGGACCTAAGACCAGAACAACCCGACCAGAAATATTAAACCGTGGGTCAGCTAGCTGAAACCCAGCAAAATTGTCCTTCACTGAGTCGGGAACCGACTCCGAGGGAGTATTCACACCCTTCATTTTTGTCACCTTCGCCGTGACCGAAACTTTTTGTTCCCGATCATAAGACGAACAAAGGGTCAAGCGACAGTAGCCGTTCCCATCCATAGTGGATACGGGTAGGCGAAGCTGACGAACCAGCGAATCGCAAATGTAGCTGACGCTACAACAGGAGTCCAAAGCGGCTCTCACCGGAATGAAATTCCCGGGCACCTGAAGCTTGACAACAAGCGTTGGCGAAAAATTGACAATATGTCGAATTGGAAGGGTACAAACTTTTGACACGGACGATTTCGGACGGTTTTTGACAAAAGCCTTTTTAGCAGGCTTAGAAATCTGTTTTTCTGTGGGTCGGGCTGCGCGAGACTGTTTTTGTTTGGCAGAGTCTGCTTGTGTAGGTTGCCGAAAATGAAGCAAGACGTGATGGTCGCCTTGACACCGACGACACTTGGACTTGCTAGGGCAATCCTTAGCCAAGTGAGAAGAAGCCAGACATCGGCAGCAATAGCGATGCAATACTACCATTCTGATCTTCTTCTCAGGCTTAAATCTAAGGAAAGCCCTACATGCCCGTAAAGGATGAGTGCCGTTGCAGACCCTACACTTATTTTTAACAGCAGAGACAGTGCTCGCGGCCACATTCGAATCCGAGGGTCCATTAGTGTCCGACAAAGGTTCGGACACCGCAAACGTAGGTGGTACTTCAGGGGAAGTAGCTGGCGGAGAAACACCATCAAAAGTGGGTGTGTCCACCGGCGAAGGCGTCGAATCAGGTGCTGTTGTCGTATCAGATGCAACTAAGGTAGCTGCTGCAACAACCGGTTCTGTAACCTCCATCGCCTCATCGTAATCTTCCAAAATGGCGTCATCAAAAAGGTTGCGTAAGGAGTCCATTTTGCTGTGAAACAATAAAGGTTAACAGAAAGGAAAATAGATATGTATGTTTAATTTAAGTTAGTTAGAATGACCAGTTTTGCGATATGACGTCTAACAACCCCATTCGCAGTGCGTACGTCAACGACCCTAACATGACCGTCACTTCCAGGGTGTATTTCAACGACCCTGCCTAACCTCCAAGAAGTCGGAGGTAGCTGCTCATGTCGTATAACTACTAAATCATCTACCTGAATTTCCCGTGTTGGATGTTGCCATTTGTACCGTTTATGTAAGCTCATTAAATACTCATCTTTCCACCGTTGACAGAAATGCTGAGTAAGAGCTTTCATTTTTCTAAACCGATTGACAATACTCATTGGAGACTCATTTATTGCGGGCTCCGCAGGAGCTAGAATTGGAGAACCTATAAGAAAATGTCCAGGAGTTAGGGCAACCGGTTCCCGCGGGTTGTCCGTCATTGGACAAAGAGGACGCGAATTGAGACAAGCTTCAATCCTCGCAAGAATGGTTGAAAACTCCTCAAAAGTATATTTGAAAGCCTGTGCTTCCTTTCGAAAATGAAGTTTGAAACTTTTCACACCGGCTTCCCAAAGACCACCCACATGAGGGGCGCCAGCTGGGATAAACCGCCAAGAAAGTTCCTGGTAAACGGAAATGTTACAAACTTCGACCTGACATTCCTTAAGAAAAGTTCTAAAATCCCTTTCTAACTCACGCGACGCGCCTACAAAGTTAGTCCCGTTATCCGAAAACATGGTACGAGGACAGCCTCTACGCGAAACGAATCTTTGAAAAGCGGCTAAGAAAGTAGCCGTTGACAAATCCGAAGCTGCCTCTAAATGTATTGCCTTCGTAGAAAAACAAACGAAAATACAAACGTAGCCTTTTGTTATTCTACACGCTCTTCCAGTAAAACTTTTGATGTCGAAGGGCCCTGCAAAGTCTACACCAGTTGTAGTAAAAGGCCTATCAAGTCTAGTCCTTTCAGGAGGAAGCGCTGCCATAATCTGACTGCATGATCGTTTTCGATCTAAAATGCAGCGTTTACAGCGACCGATTATTCCACGAATTTTCGATTTCATTCGCGGGATCCAATATTCAATCCGAAGAATTCGCAGCATCAACTGATTTCCACCGTGGATGGAAATCAAATGTACAAACTCTACTAAAAGTTGAGTAAACCGATCGGAATAAGGTAAAATTACAGGATGCTGTTCAGAATATGAGAGAGATGGGCATTTAACTAAACGACCATTTAACCTCATAACACCGTCCTCATCCAAAAAGGGGTTCAAAGGAACCAAACAACTTTTAGCGGAAAGAGGTCTTTTCTCCGAGAGACATTTATATTCGTCCTCGAAGTGACGTTTTTGAGCTATAATGGCCAAATGCATTTTTGCTCGTTTTATCTCCCAATTGGAAAGTGCCTTGTCCAAATACAAACATCTACCGGACTTTCGCGCTTTTTGAGAATTGTAGATAAATCTCAAGACATACGATATTACGCGAAGTGCTTTGTCGAGCTTTGAGTATCTCCCAAGAATATCAAAATCATTCTCTTTATTGTCTGCAAAGAACGAAGCATGGGCCTTTACGGTCTGAGCTTCAATATCCGTATGCAAACCAGAAAGATCTGATATATTCCAATAAGATTTTCCCTGGCGAAGCCAAAGTGGTCCATGCCACCAGAGATCGTTATCCGCCAGTTCATTGGGCGAAATACCACGACTACCTAAATCGGCAGGGTTGTCTTCAGATCTCACGTGATACCAATTGTGATTTCCAACATTTTGTTGGATTTGGCACACCCTGTTTCGGACAAAAGTGGCCCAGGTACACGGGTCTTTCTTCAACCAAGCAAGAACGATGGTAGAGTCCGTCCAGCAATAAACTTGCCGAATCCCAATATCAATTTCCTTAAGCACTGTCCGCAAAAGTTCGGAAGCCAAAACTGCTCCACAAAGCTCAAGGCGAGGAATAGAAATCGATTTTATGGGAGCAACTCTTGTCCTGCCAGATAATAGGTGGGTATAAATTTCACCGCTGAAAGTCTCAACTCGAATATATATATAAATTATTATTCTAAAAATAAAAAACGAGTTACATAGTTTTAAACAAAAAATACTTTAAAATTTGGTTACCTGCATTTTACCCGTCGCGCGATGTTCACCGATCGAATGTTATTTTGTGACTAAAATACTCAAAGAAAGGCATAAAGTAAATTACACAAAAATCAACCCTTTATGTGCGTGAGAAAAAAAATATTCGTGGATAGCATAAACAAAAAAATTCCGCAAGTAAAGAAGAAAGAAAAAAAGAACTGATGTTATTATGGAAATTTTCCCTTTGAAAAGGTCGGCATTGTTTTTAAATTTTGCATGTCTTCCCAGTGAAGCAAGCCGGTCGGCGCGGCTGACGGCTGAGTCGCTAAGCCGATATTTTTCCACGAGCCGCGCCGCCGCCGATATCATCGGCTGATCGGCGGCTCAAACTCCAGCCGATTTTGGCGGTTTTGAAATTAAAAAGAGCATATTTTGTTCCATTTGGATATTAAAATTTCTAAAAGTCATATTGGAATTCAAAAAAGTCCAATTAAAATATAGAATCACAACTGAAATTAAAAAGTTCGCATTCTCAGAAAAACTAATAGAGAATTACAATTTCTGAATTACTATTGGCCTTTTCCAAATTTCAAATGAATTTTCTAGGTTTCAATACTTTTTTCTAGATTTCATTTGAATTTCAACTAAACTTTTCTCAAATTGAATTGCCATTGCTGAATTTTAATTGTCTGTTTTATTTGTGTTTTATATTGTTTGGCTTTACATTTTATAATTTAATAGGTATATTAGTTCGGTTTGAGTCCTTATTATTTCTGAGAAATAATAACTCTTGTTTACAAATTAAAAAAAAATTTGCGATCCACGGCACTTTGCACTTATTTCCAATGTAAAATCTTACGCAAAATCCGAAAATGTTTTAATATTTGAACAGTTTATGTAAAAGTTATTCATATCTTTTTTATTCAAATTCCCAATAAAATTACCTAACTTTTGCAAGAAATCCGGAATCGGTACGATCAAGGAAACCATCAGGATATTATAAGGAAGTTCAAAATATCCTTTTTATGGTTATATCCAGGGACCCAAAATAACTATTATCGACATTTTGGATTTCCAAAAAATTGCCAACTTTTAATAGTTATTTAAAAAAATTGAAAATAATTATTATCAACAAAATAACTATTAAATAACTATTATTTTATAATAGTTATTTTTTATCCTTTGTAGGTGCAAATGAAATGATATCCTTTTTTGGAAGGATATTTCTTAAAACTAAATAATTCGTTAAAAATCTTACTTTTTTTCAAAAATTAAAGTGACCGCGGCTTAATTTATAAAAATTACTTACGCCCATAACTATTATTTTACAATAAAAAAAATATTAATTAGTATTTAATAGTTATTCATAAGAAATAAAATAAAAATTGACCTATAATAGTTATGACATAAGTAATTTGCCATAAAACTTATAATAGTTATGTCCTTGGTTATATCCTTATAAGTATCCGAAGTTTGCAAAAAATTTCCTGTTCAAAACAGATGTGTTAAGTAGACACTCCAATAAAAAGAAAATCTAAAATCCATTAAGTATATCCTGAAATATTTGCAAAAGAAGTCAAAATATTGAACCAAATTTGAATATTTTTTTCATACATTTGTTCGTACCAATTTTTATGATTTTTTTGTTAAAATTAAAAAAAGAAGATTAAATCACATTTCCCAAAAATGTTTGCCTCCTAAAAACGAATCTGACACCAACAAATTGTATTAAATCGCCTTCTCGAGATATAGCCATTTTTAATTTTTGTGAACCAAGTTCAAATAAATAAAAATATGAATAACTTTAACATACACTTTTTCAATATTAAAAAAATTTTCGTTTTGAGCGCTTAGTCCACAAAAAAAATAAAATGCCTATATCTCGAGAAGGCGGTTCGATACAACTTTTCTGATGACAGATTCGTGTTAAGGAGGCCAAAATACTTTAGAAAATGTATCCAACATGTCTGTGCAAAAACCGTGTAGAGTAGTGTTAATGTTTATATATTTTTAACGAAAATAGTAGTTAACTTTAATTTTTTTAAATACTTTTTTTGTGATTTCGTGTTATATGTATGTTTTTTAGTTTTGTTTTATTTTTTTTTTGTTCGGAAGGGGGGGGGGGCTTTTGCCCACCCCAAAATAATGGCCTAGATGCGCTTATGCCTACACCACTCTATGGTACAGGGTACAGATGGTCGCGTGAGTGACTTTTGACTCACACTCACGAGTACTCACACAAACTTCACTCACACAAAATTTGCTTTTTTGGAATGAAAGAAAATATAAAAGCACGCAAAAAAAACGACTCACGCAAACTCACTCACGCAATTTTTTTCCACTCACTCACAACCACTTGAGTAAAATTGAGTTTCAGTCACACTCAAGCGTGAATCACGCACAAATCTGCTCATGTGCCCATCTCAAGTACAGGGTATTATGAGTTTGTCTTAATGTTTGTAACTATCCGAAATATTGGTCCTAAACCAAACTTCAAGTATAGCGATCGATTTAGAATCACTTTCTGGGTCGATTTAGCGATGTCCGTCCATGTTAACATAGTGAGCACGATACAGGTCGCAACAATCAATTGATTTGACTGAAATTAAATTTATGCTTCCTTTTTCCCAAGGAAGAAGCCTCTTGAAATTAAAAAAATAATCGGTCCATGTTTTGACCTAGCCCCCATGCAAACGCCCCCCAAATTTGGCTAACATTACTTTTATACCCGTAATTTAACAGGTATCCTTTCGAAATTTAGCATGTGAATAAATAAATACCCCAAAAATAACATATTTTGTAATCATATATTTGGAATGTTTCCAAATTATAAAGAAATCTCACCATTTCTACTTGTTGTCCCCACACTAACAAAAGAGCTAACTTAATTTTGGGATACTATTTTCTTCAAAATATTTCATAAATTTTACCACAATTTAGTAAAATTTAACTAAAAGTTTAGAAATTTAGAAAAGTTTGGAAACTTTCTAACCATTAGTTTATCATATTTATCTTCTAAGATTTTAGAAAGTTTTTTTTTTCACTACTTTAGTAAATTTTTTAAAAGTTGTGAATTTTTTTTTTTTAAACATAAAATGGCGATATCTAAGATTTCAAACCGAAAAAAGCTTGTTGAGCGGTGTAATTAGACCATTCTTGGACTCAAATTAAGTTTATGCACTAATTAAATATGTCACAAAATATAGATCCAATCGGTTCATGTTTGGACTTCGGACACATTTTCCGGAAAACACTGGTGTAATTGATCGACCACTTGTTCGGTAGGGTATCGTGATTAATATGCCTAGATTTAAACCGTTTTTTACTATACAATAGCGGCGCAGCCGAATTTTTTTTTCAGCCGCGCTGTTCTAAAAAAAACGCGGCGCGCAGCCGAAACGCCGCCGCCGCCGAAAATTTTTGCTCTTCAGCCGCCGCCGAAAATTTTGCATCGGCTTGCTTCACTGTGTCTTCCTTTACTCTATTTTGTTTCCTTTTTAATATATATATTTTTTTTTAAATGAAAAAAAAAAACTAATGAAGCGTAATTGAATATTAAAAATAATAAACATATTCATACTCATCAAAGCGCAGTTTTATCATTAAAAAAATAACTAATAACATAATTTTTTTATT
The DNA here is from genome assembly GCA_963921195.1 of Pegoplata infirma. Lineage (NCBI taxonomy): Eukaryota > Metazoa > Arthropoda > Insecta > Diptera > Anthomyiidae > Pegoplata > Pegoplata infirma. The sequence goes on from OY992539.1 coordinate 137,816,967, forward strand.
TACTTTTTTTTAATTTCGAAATATTTTAATAAAATAAATTTTTTTTTAATTATAGTGCATAGGTTTTCTAGAGAAAAAAAAACGAAATTTACTAACTAATATTGTAAAATTTACAAAATAATTATCAAAAATTAGTACGATAATTTTTAAAAAATCAACTGAAAAAATTATAAAAAAATCAGTATAAAATTAATAGTTTGTAAAGCGAGTTTACTAAAAAGAATTACTAAAAATTGATTTTTTAGTAGAATTTAGTAAAAAAAGTAGTAAATTTGAGATACAAACCACTTTAAAATTTTTTTTACTAACGTATTTTTTTGAGTGTACTATGATGAGTTTTTTTGTGTTTATGAATTTTTTGTGAATTTTTCAGATTTGAGCAAATGGTTAATTGATTCAAGTAAAATTTAATTGAATGTCAAATTTTAAGCTGAGCAAATATTTAATTGTTTTTTCCCATCGAATATTTTTTTCTGTGTAAGGATGATTAAAAGTTGGAAAAGTTTTATAATTACACCGCTCTACAAATCTGATGTTTGTCGCTGCGTTTTGGATGAAACCAAAAGAAGTTGATAGGGTTTGGTGCCCCGATTCCAAAACGGTCACTAAAATTTTTCTATCACGTCACAATTTTAAGAAAATCGCGGTTAGAGTGTCAAAAAATGCCTATTTTTACCACTTTTGAACGTCTATAAAATAAGATCCTGTCCTGCAAATGACTTGGTATCAAGCTCATTCGAAAGTGTGTAATTTTCTCTTTCAGACAAGAGCAAATCTTCTTGGAATTTAATTTTCTAAAATGGTAAAAAAATCTTTAGCCACGAGTGCTTTAAATCTAAAATTTACGTATGAATTTGTATGGAAATTTGTTAAAAAACACTGTGTAAATAAACTAAATATTGAAAAAATGGAAGGTTTTTTGCTAATGATTTTTTTACCATTTTAGAAAATTAAATTTTTAGAACATTTCATCTTATCCTTAAGAGAAAATTATAGGCTTTCGAATGAGCTTGATACCAAGTCATTTGCATGTCAGGATCTTATTTTATAAGCTTTTAAAAAGGTTCAAAAATGCCCTTTTTCGGCACTTTAACCGCGAATTACTCAAAATCCTGACGTGATAGACAAATTTGGGCTCCGGATTTGGAATCAGCGCAACAGACACTTTCCAAATCACTAACCAGAATCCAATACGCATTTTCTTGTTGAGCTGTGTTATCCTTTATTCCGTTTTTTATTCCATTTTTTTATTGCGTTTTTTTATTCCATTTTTTTATTCTTTATTCCAATTTTTTATCCCTTTTTTGTAAACGAAATAATGCATTTATGTTTTTGCTGCGATTTTTGATGCATTTTTGTTTTATTAGGTTTTTATTGAAAATTATATTCCCTTGGAATAATTATCTCATTTTTTTAAGCTATTTTGTTATGTTAAGACAAATTTAACAATTTGATGGATTTTTTAGATGCATTTATGTTTTGCTGCATTTTTTTGATGCATGTTTGTTTTATTTAATTTAAAATTATTTTCACAGGGGATAATTATCCCATTTTTTGATGCTAGTTTTGCATGTTAAAAAAAATTAAACAATGTGATGAATTTTTTTGATACATTTATATTTTTGCTGCATTTTGTTATGTTTTTATATAAAATTATTTTCCTAGGGAAGAATTTTTAAATTTTTATGCTATTTTCTTATCCTAATTTAACAATTGGATGCATTTTTTGATGCATTTTTGTTCTATTATGTGTTTGATGCATTTTAGTTTGGGTTTCCTTAATTTTTCTTAAAAATTTACAAAAAAACTTTATAAAAATTTAACTATTAGGAACAAATGCCCACAAAAAATTAAGGAATTAAAAATAAATTTAAATTTCAACAAAAAATATTAAGAAATTATGAAAAACATAATAAAAAACATCAAAAAAAATGCAGAAATAACATAAATTCATAAAAAAGGGCATCAAATTGTTAAAAATGACATAAAAAATGGGATTATCCTATTTTCTCAAAACTGTGTTAAAGAGAATCAGAAAATCAGATTCCTAAATTGAATTTCTGCATTTTTACTCAAATGAATGTAACTTGTACAGCTTTCATTTTTTGTTAAAAAAACATAAAAAAAATTCTCAAATAGAATTTCTGCATTTTTACTCAAATGCATATGAGGCATTCCACACCAAATGTCCAGCGAAAAAAGGATAGCCCTTTTCAAAAACTGGGCTTAGGAGGCAGAGAAGCAAGCCGATCGGCTCACCGTTTTTCACATTCTACGCCGCCATTTTTTCACATTTTAAGCCGCTGGGAGCCGCTTAAACCAAGCCGCCGACAAAAATCACAACACAAATTCACAAAAATACTACTCCGCAACAAAAAGGAAATATGAGCCGATAATTGAACCGCCGCCGGCTAAAAACTACAAACGCCGCCGCCGGCAAGCAAAATTGGTCGCGCCGCCGCCGCCGAAAATTTCTTGTCGGCTTGGTTGCCTGTTAGGAGGCGTGTTAAAATATTGGAAAAATGGTCAAATTTGTGTCAAGTTGCCTTGTTTAAATATTTATCAAATTAAAATTGAAAGCACCACAATCTCAAAAGTTTACATTTTTGTATATTTTTGTATGGGCTATCGACTAAAAATTTTTTTTTTGGAAAATTTTCAGAACCCATTCTAAAATTTGCCATTTTTTGAAAAAGTCAATTTATAAAAAATCCGGCCACTTTTGTTTTTTAAAAATTTTTTTTTAAAGATCTGATGTTTGTCTATCCACACAAAAAAATTCAGTCATGCGTTTTTTGTTTTTTTTTTCAAGAAAACCGCATTTAAATTTTGAATTTCATAACAATTAAGTAATTTGCTTGTATTTTCTTGTTTCAACGTAGCGTATGAGTAATATTTATGCAAATATTTAGTACTCTTTAGCTACGTTGAAACAATAAAATACAAGCAAATTACAAAATTGTTATGAAATTTAATATTCTAATGCAATTTTCTCGAAAAAAACGAAAAACACATTTCTAAATTTTTTGTGTGGATAGACAAACATCTAAACTTTAAAAAAAATTTAAAAAAACAAAAGTGGCCGGGTTTTTGATAAATTTACTTTTTTAAAAAATGGAAAATTTCAGAACGGGTTCTGAAAATTTTCCAAAAAAAAAATTTAATCCATAGCCCATATAAACTATACAAAAATGTAAATTTTTGAGATTGTGGTGCATTGCGTTTTAATTTAATTTTTTATACCCTACACCACTCTGTGGTACAGGGTAAAATGAGTTTGTGCTGATGTTTGTAACTACCCGAAATATTGGTCCTAGACCTACCTTCAAGTATACCGATCGAATCAGAATTACTTTTTGAGTCGATTTAGCGATGTCCGTCTGTCCGTCCGTCCGTCTGTCTGTCCGTCCGTCCGTCCGTCTGTCCGTCCGTCTGTCCATCTATCGGTTTAAGCACGATACAGGTCGCAATTTTTTCTACAATTGGATTCGGCTTAAATGACTCTTATAACCGTATTAAAATATATATCGCGTTTGAATTCAGCAGGTAATCAAAATTTATATGCACAAATCACCATTCCAAAGGTATCGGGTTAGTCCTACTGGTAGTCCCCATACAAACCACCTTCCCAATATTCACATAATTCCCTCAAAATTCATAAAAATAGAAATATTTGATAACAATTTAATTTTTAGGTGTAAAACGTGTACTTCAATAATCAAATCGGAATATAATTGGACCATTTTTGGACTTATTCCCCTATATAAAAATTTCGACCGATATTCAGTTAAATTGGTTTATTGACAAAAAATAAACCAATTCCACTAATATTTGATCTGTTTGTGTTTTCTGCACTAAATAAAGATCTAACAAAAAAAAGATACAATCGGTCCATGTTTGGACTTCGGGCCCATTTTCCGGAAAACACTTTCTTACTTGTTTATTTATAAAGAATGTCTCAGAATCTCAGATTATTTCTATAGAAAAAAGTCTAAGAACACTGTTGAACAAATTCTTAGAAAATCGCAATCCCATGTATCAGAATACAGGAAATAAATAGATTTTTACCTCCTGATTCCAAATCTGCCTTCCAAGTTTTTCTATCACGTATGGTTTTTAAGATATTCGCGTTTTAATATTGAAAAATACGCTAATTTAGCACTTTTTGGGTCTCCCCTGTAACGTATTCTTAAGTTGCTCACAAAAAAAAATAAGACTAGAATTAGAATAAATATAACCTCTTGATTCCAAATCTGTTATCCAAATTTTTCTAACGCGTGCCGTTTTTGAAATATTGGCGTTAAAAAAAACTCAAACTCACATACTTATCTATACTTCTATACTTCTATACTAATATTATAAAGAGGTAATGTTTGTATGTTTTTTTGTTTGTAGAAAGTAATCTCCGGAACTACTCATGCGATTTCCAAAAAGTTTTCAGCAATATTTAGAGTGTTCCTCCGGGACGGACATAGGCTATGTTTCATCGACCACGCCCACTTCTACGCCCACTTTTTGCCAAAAAACGTAAAATATAAAAATCTCCAAAACTACTAAGCCAATTTAAATTTTTTTTCCAATTACCTACTTGCACATATGGTGGGTTTCATCGACCACGCCCACTTCTACGCCCACTTTTGGCAAAAACTTAAAATTTAAATATCTTTGATACTACTCATCCGATTTAAAAAATACTTTTATCAATATTTAGAGTGCTCCTCCAGGGGTGACATAGTCCAGGATTCATCGACCACACCCACTTCTACGCCCACTTTTGGCAAAATATTTAAAATTAAAATATATACGAGACTACTCATCCGATTTGAAAAATGTGTTCACCAATATTTAGAATGTTCCTCCAGGATGGACATAGGCTACGATTCATCGACCACGCCCACTTTTTGGCCAAAAAACCTAAAAAAAATCTCCAAAACTTTAAAAATCTCCAAAACTACTCATCCGATTTCCAAAATTTCTCCACCAAAATGCTTGGTATGGTTCTTCAGAGTGAAAATATGCAGGGTTTCATTGACTACGCCCATTCTACGCCTACTTGGCAGCAAAAACGTAAATTTTAAATATTATGAATCCACTCATCCGTTTTCAAAAATCTTTTCACCAATAAATATTAAGAATGGTCCCTCAGTGTGGGCATGGGCTAGATTTCATCGACCACACTCTTTCTACGTCCAGTTTTGGTAAAAAAACGTAAACTTTCAAAATCTCCGAAACTACTAATTCGATTTTAAAAAATTTGTTCTCCAATGTTAAGAATGGTCCTACGGTTCATCGACGTAAAATTTTAAAATATACGAAACTTTTTATCATGTATTAAAACTGATTTTACCAATATTTAAAATTCTCCTTCAGGGTGAGTTGGGGTAGGTTTCTTTGATCGCACCCATTTTAAAGATCACTTTTGGTACAAAAAGACTTCAAATTTAAAAACCTCCGAGACTATCCGATTAAAAAACATTCTGAAAAATATTCTTTTAGAAAATTCTTTGTAACCTTTTCTATCTCCAGAAAAATTGGTCATAGAAACTTGAAATGTGGGATCCTCCAGCCCAAAAAATTATTCTGAAAAAGTACCTTCAGGAAATATAGATTTTACTGGGGGTTATAAGGGCAAATTATTGTGCTGTTGTACTTTTACTATCCCCTGAAATCCTCCAGAAGAATTACCAGTGAAGAAAATGACATATTTTGAAATTAAAGTTTTTAATGGTTAAAAGGAGTAAACAATCGGTTAAGGTAGAGTAATATGGTACTTTTTGTATCGATTGAGATAACGACCCTAATATGTTTTTATTTCTTTAACACATATTATACAGAAAGGAATGAAGCCTACATGGAACGAAATGAATTGGAATTCAATGAATTGAATAGAATAGGGGACGAAATGGAATAGAACGGGAACGAAATGGAATGATACGGGGAATGAAATGATTTCAATAATAACGATATAAGTAAGGGCTCGAAAATTTTCAACATTTTTTTTACCGGAACGAACATGATTTCGGACTAAACGGGGCTGTTTGAATTTTATTGTTTGTTCTAAATAGTTTTTATGAAAGACTTCAACGATAAAAATTTAATAAAATAATGATTCTGCAGGGGACAATTTTAGAAATGGGGACTCTAATCCTGATCCTTCTTTAATACCGTATTTATTATTACCGGTGACAAAGTTCCGGGCGGGCCTGCTAGTATTCTTTATAAATAGGGATGAGATTTTCATGCATTAAAAATTCGAAAATATGCGCTAAAAAATTAAAAATATGCACTAAAAAACCTTAAAATATGCACTAAAAAATAAAATGTTTACAATAAAAATCTTGTTTTCATAGAAAAAACTTCTTAAAAAGCAAAAAATAACGCCGGGTTTAAATAGTAACATTTAAAACTTTATATAAGCAAGAATTTTTTAGAAATTAAGAAAATCTGTAAAAAAAATTAAGAAGAAAAAATTTTTTTTTCTTATTTCCAAAAAAAATATGCAAAAATATGCACTAAAAAGTTAGAAATATGCACAAAATATGCATTTAAAATCAAAATATGCAAAAACATGCATTTTCACCAAAATATGCAAAAAACAAATCGATGCCATTTTAACGCAAATTTCTTGATTCGAAAAGATAATTGGTCGATATCGTTTTTAGACAATCGACAAAAAACATGCATTTGCATGGAGATCTCATCCCTATTTATAAATAACACTAAAATTTTCAAATGCGAATATTTCAAAAACGGAACATCCTAGAACAATTTGGATAGCAGTTTTGGAATCAGGGGGTCCATTTTTTTTTAAATTAAGTCCTATTTTGTGGAAGCCACTTAAGAATACGTAACAGTGGACTTCCAAAAGTACTAAAATAAATATTGATTTTTTGAATTTTTATGTATATCGAAAACGGTACGTGCTAGAAAAATTTGGATGGTAGATTTGGAATCAGTAGACCAAAATCTATAAGGACCAGTTAAAGATTTCACTGGGAGCTTGTTGGCGTCGAACAGTGTAATTATATCGTAGCCGTATTGAATTGTAACCGTTTACATAGACTGAAGGACGGACACGCTAAGTCAACTAAAATAGTGATTCTGAATCGGTCGGCACTAAAAGGTTGGTCTGGGACCAATATTTCGGGTATTAACAAACAAAATGGATGCTTTTTGTATTTTTTACTAATTAAGAAAAACAGCATAATTTTTCAAAAAACTTGTTTTTTTTTTTTTTTTTTTTAAATCTAAAAATCTTTTTAGCACCTCAAAAAAACTTGCAAAAAAAGGGCAATCCTGATATATGGCAACACGAGTAGTGTGTAACATTGCCGTTGTTGATTAATTAATCAATTTAAACTAGCAGTGTGAATTTATTAAAAAAAATGTTGTTTATTTTAGATTAATTTAAATTGTTTGATGGATTTTTATCATATTTGGAATTGAAAAAAAAAAAAAAATATGAATGAAGTTATTTTAATTTATTGCATCTTAATTTTTTTTCTTTACCTCCAGCCGACTGACTCTGAGTGGTCGCCCGCCCAAACCAATCTATTGACGATGAGTTTATTTTGTTTTTTTTCGATAGATTTTTTTTTGGGTTAATGTTTTTAACATCATATGGGTTTAAAAAACGAATTTTGTATCTATTAGTTAAATTGAAAATTCAATAAATTTCAATGCAGACATTTGGAAGATTAAGTGGAAACACAGATTCAACCATGATATGCATTAACATATAAATTAATTAGTACTATTTAGTATTTGTTGTGTTTGTGATATTGAGGTGTTGATTGAAGACCATGAATTTTAAAATGGAATACGAAAGATTTATGAAAGAATGCCAAATTTAATTGGAGCATTTTATGCATTTTGTAGGAAATTTAGCACTTAATATTAAATTTGTACTAAATACAATTTATTAAATTTATACTATTTAAAAAATAATTTACTAAAATCGATTTGATTGAAATTAAAATATGCACCAAAATATTCAAAATATGCACTAAAACACCTAAAAATTTGCACTAAAAAATAAAATTTTTTAAATTGTTTTTTTTTTTTAGAAATTAAAACTATCTTTTAAAAAAAAGGAAAAAATTTTATTTTCAAAATAAATTTTAAAAATTTATAATAGTTTTTGAAACAAATAAATTTCAATAAAAGTTGGAAATATGCACAAAATATGCATTTAAAATCAAAATAAGCAAAAACAAGTAAAAAAGTTAAATTCGGCCTTGCCGAATGTAGTGATACCCTCCACAATTTCAAAAAGATTATTGCAAAAAACTTTATTTAAAAGGAAATTACTTTTGAAAAAAAAAATTTTTTTGAAAAAAAAAAATCCACGAAAAAAAATTTTGGTAAAAAAAAATCCGCGATTTTTTTCTTTTTTTGTCAAAAAATATGTTCGTACTTGTTTATATACCATTTGGTGTTTAATTATGTTCACATATGTCAACCAGAAGCCGAATTAAAGCATTTTATATTTTTAGGTTATGTTGAATGTACTGAAATTTTTGAGGTGTGCTTACATTTTCGTTCATAACTTTTGAACCGCTGAACCGATATCGCTCAAATGCAATAACAAACTTCTCGGGAGAACTTCCAATAACTATGTTAAGTTTCAGTCATCTCTGTGCAATATTTTGTCCGCGAGAGCATTTTCCACAGACGGACAGACGGACATCGCTAGAATGTCTTAAAATCGATCGGGCATCATGAATATACTTTATGGGGTCCCAGATCGATATTTCGATGAGTTACAAACAGAATGACAAACTTATATATACCCTCTATCACTAAGTGGAGGGTATAAAAATATTTATTCTCGCCAAAATATGCAAAAACAAATCGATGAAATTTTAACGCAAATTTCTTGATTCGTTTTAAGACTATCGACTAAAAACATGCAATTGAATGGAAATCACATCCCTATTTATCAGGTTTGTAGATACATATGTGGCATTCCATGTGAAATCGGACACTTTGAAAAACTTTTTTTTTTTAGATTTTCCCAATTTGTTTACAGTTTTTAGTACTCTTCGAAAACTCCTTCGTGGTAAATTTTCAGATTTTTTTGATGACCCGTTCAAAAGATATCGAATTTTTAAAAATTGGTAGTTTGTTCCTTTACTCAAACTTCTTTTAATCATAACTTCTTCAATAATGGTCCAAATTTCAATTTTTTTTTTCAAAATTTTTGTTTTTTTACGTATTTTTAAAAAAAAAAATCCCAAAAAATTCTAAAAAGCGCTCTAGTATGCGATTTTTAAGTTTTAAAATTTAAATCTCATTTTTGAAAATGTTTGTACTCTTCGATTTTTTTGAAATTTTTTTGTGTAAAACTTCTATCAATTCTACAAATTCTTTGCCCAGGAGGATCGTGGGATAACGATTATTACTATTTTTTAAAATTTTTTGAAAAAATTTTATTGTAATTTTCCAATCTTAAAATCATATCTACTGCTCCAATGGTGCGTTCTAGAGGGGTCCTTTATGTGACCGACCCCCATTAATTTTTACGTCTTAACATTTCTTTGGAACAAACTTATACCCTATCTCCAATTTCTAAGGGGGCTCCCACACAAAACGACATTTTTTAAAATTTGTTCCAACCGCTCTAACTGCCATAATAGTGCCCTTAGAGCAACAAAATGTATGACCGACCCACAATATTTTTTTAGTCCAAACATTTTCTCTGAACACACCTAGCCTCTATCTTTAACTGTTAAGGTGGTCCCCATACAATTTTTTTTATTTTTTGTAAATTTGTTTTATTTAATCAGCTTCTACCGGTCCAATGGTGCGTCCGAGAGGGGTCATTAGTGAGACCGGCCCCCATTTATTTTTACCCTGCAACATTTTTTCAAAACATACCTATTCCCTATCTCCACTCCCTAAGTAGGCTCCCATACAAATAACAGTTGGAGCAAATTTTATAAAAATGTAATTTTGTATGGGAGCCTTCTTAGGGAGTGGAGATAGGGCGTACACTCATAGAAATATCTTAGTAGAAAAATTAGTAAACCCATTGTAGATCAAGTTTTACAGAATATTGCCGTATTCAACAAAAATTAATGTTGATATCGTTGAATAATCAGTAAATTTGAATCAACTATTTACAACGTTTATACAGAATTCAATAGATAAAACCAAAAAAGAAAAAACAACCCTGTTCGTTCAATTTTGTATTATCAAGTTGGTAGCAATGCATTGCAATGTGAAATTTGTTTGTCTCTTATAAAATTATTTTATGTGTTTGTTTCTTATAAAAATATTTAATATTATAAAAATAAATAAAAATAGGATCTGATGATCAGATTCTGATCTGTAAATATTTGGTAAGTAATAAAATACATTGGTTACTTTATGTATTCATACTATATTATAATTTTCTTTTTTGTTTTTTTCAAGGTTTTTAATTTGGTGTCATTAGAAAACTGGTGAATGGCTTACGAGTGCATAACATAAATAAACGAAGTGTGTGTGAAAATCTTGTTTAAATATTGCAGCTTAAAAAGCTGGTGATAATTCTAAAAAATATTGTGATTTATACTTAATAAAAGAATATTTACAAACAACAACAAGCTTTTTTTTATTAATAAAATTTCTTATATCAACAAAAATATGAGTTGAGTTTACATAAAATACGAGTTGATTTACAAAAAAACGAGTTGATCAACTTTTACAAAAACTGACAACAATTTTTATTGAAATCAACATAAATATTTGTAGGGTCAAAATCAACAATGATTTCTGTTGAATTTACAGCGATTTTCTTTGGGAATACAATGATTTTTGGTTGAGTGTAGGTATGTTTTGAAAAAATGTTGTAGGGTAAAAATAAATGGGGGTCGGTCTCACTAATGACCCCTCTCGGACGCACCATTGGACCGGTAGAAGCTGATTAAATAAAACAAATTTACAAAAAATAAAAAAAATTGTATGGGGACCACCTTAACAGTTAAAGATAGAGGCTAGGTGTGTTCAGAGAAAATGTTTGGACTAAAAAAATATTGTGGGTCGGTTATACATTTTGTTGCTCTAAGGGCACTATTAGGGCAGTTAGAGCGGTTGGAACAAATTTTAAAAAATGTCGTTTTGTGTGGGAGCCCCCTTAGAAATTGGAGATCGAAGAGTACAAACATTTTTAAAAATTAGATTTAAATTTTAAAACTTAAAAATCGCATACTAGAGCGCTTTTAAGAATTTTTTGGGATTTTTTTTTAGAAAGTACGTAAAAAAACAAAAATTTTGAAAAAAAAAATTTGAAATTTGGACCATTATTGAAGAAGTTATGATTAAAAGAAGTTTGAGTAAAGGAACAAACTACCAATTTTTAAAAATTCGATATCTTTTGAACGGGTCATCAAAAAAATCTGAAAATTTACCACGAAGGAGTTTTCGAAGGGTACTAAAAACTGTAAACAAATTGGGAAAATCTAAAAAAAAAGTTATATATATTAGAATGCCCCTTATATTGGAAATGTTGGGTATGTTGAGACGGATCCCGCTATTGTTTTTCTGTTTGACTTGAATATAACTCATGTTTCATTTTACGCCCCCACGACCACACCTTCCCTAAGAGCATGCGCGGGTACAAGGGGGAGGAAGGGGAAATTCCCCACAGACCAAATTTCAAAAAGAAAAAGAAAGAAAAAGGAGAAAAAAGAAAATTTCTAAAAAAAAAATTCCGAAGGAAAAGAATATCGAAATCAGAAAATTTTTTATAGAAAAAAATCTGAAAATTTTTATTGGGAAAATTTGAACATTTTTAAAAGAAAAATGTGACTTAATATTGTCTCAGAATTTGAGAATTTTTCTATGGAAAAATTTGAGACTTATTTATGAAAAAGGTCACAGAATTTGAGACTTTTTCGATAGGAAAAAGGTCTAAGAGTCTAAGACTTTTTCTATAGGAAAACGGTCTCAGAATCTCTGAATTTAAGACTTATTTTAAGGAAAAAGGTCTAAGAATCTCAATTTTTTTTTTAAGAAAAAGGTCTCAAAGTCTGAGACTTTTTATTGTTAAAAAGTCTCAGAAGTTAAAACTTACTCAATTGAAAGAAGGTCGCAGAAGCTGAGATTTTTTCTATGGAATTGAGAATTTTAGACATTTTCTATAGGAAAAATGTCTCAGAATCTAAGACTTTTTCTATAGGAAACAAATCTCAGAATCTATGACTATTCTACAGGAAAAGGTCTAAAAATCTGAGACGCTTTCTGTAGAAAAAAGTGTCAGAATATTAGACTTTTTTATATAAGAAAAAGGTCCCTGGAACTTTTTCTTTACGAAAGGGTCTCAGAATCTCAGACATTTTCTATAGGAAAAGGGTCTCAGAATCTCAGACTTTTTCTTTAGGAATAAGGTCTCAAAATCTGAGACTTTTTCTATAGGGAAAAGGTCTAAGAATTTGAGACTTTTTCTTTAGGAAAAAGGTCTCAGAATCTAAAACTTTTTCTATAGAAAAAAGGTCTCAGAATCTACAATTTTTTAAGTACAAAACAAATCTAACAATCTGATACCCTTTCTATAGGAAAAATATTTCAAAAATGCTTTAAAATATAAGACCTTTTTCTTTAGTAAAATGTCTCAGAATCGGAGACTTTTTCTGTGGAAAAAAGTTCTTAGAATCTGAAAACTTTTCAATACGAAAAGAGTCCCAGATTCTGAGACATTGATCTAAACGAAATACGATCATGAAAAAAACTCCTTCGCCAAAAACTAATAAATTTGTAGATTTTATAGCTTTCCCATCACTTTTTTTTGCAAAAAAGCGTATTTTGTTTTTGCTCGTCAGACAAAGGTGAATTTGTGATTTTTGTTTATTCGAATTTAAAAAAAAATATTCCCCCCCCCAAAAACCCTTAATGAGCATTTTTTCCATACAAACCAAAACGTTTTTTCTGATTTATTTCTTTTTTTAATTATTATTTTACCTGATCAGCTTATTTACGACAAAAAATTTAACTTTGGTGGGATAAGGCTTTCAGCTTTAAAATTGACTTCGAAAAAAATTAAGCCATGGGGGTCTAACTCTAAATGATACATATGAGGCATTCCAAATGTCCCGCTACAGAAAAATAGTGGAACCGTGAATTTCTAAATAGGTAGTATGGGTAGCCCTATATGGAACAAAGAAAATTGCGTTTTTGGTTTTTCAAGAAAAATGGTCAAAGTCGTGTCGAGTTGCCTTGAATATATTTTTATCAAATTAAAACGGAATGCAAAAAATTTCAACTTTCGGTTTTACTTACGAAGGGTGTAGCTTTTCGGTGTGGTCCATATGCATTATTATTTTTAGCCTTTTTTTAGGTTTTTTGAACTTTGTAGATCTAGAATCCACTTTGATTACCGGTGTTTAAAGTAAATGTTTTGAAAAAAATTAATAAAGACAAAACTTCAAAGCTTTCGGTGCGGAAACTTTTTTCACGATAGAGAAAAAGTGGCACCATATTTTTTAATATTTGTTTATGCCCCACACGGCTATGTGGTGGTATTTTGAATATGTATTTGCAAAAATTGCAAAAAGTTATATCCCTATTGTATAGTTTTGTATGGCCTATCGATTCATTTTTTTTTTTTGAAAATTAAAAAAACAACTAAAAAAGTTAAATTCGGCCTTGCCGAATTACCTTTGAAAAAAAAAAATTTTTTTTTGAAGCCGAATTAAAACATTTTGTATTTTTACATTTTCGTTCATAACTTTTGAACCTCTGAACCGATATCGCTCAAATGCAATACCAAACTGCTCAGAGAACTCCCAACAAATATGTTAAGTTTCAGTCATCTCTGTGTAATATTTTGGCCGTGATCACCATTTCTACAGACAGACGGACATCGCTAGAATGTCTTAAAATCAATCACTGATCAATTATATATGTACTTTATGGGGTCCCAGACCGATATTTCAATGAGTTACAAACGGAATGACAAACTTATATATACCCTCTATCACTAAGTGGAGGGTATAAAAACATTTTTTTACAAGTTTATTTATTTGTCTATTCACACAAAAATATTCAGACATGTGTTCTTCTTTTTTTTTGAGTTTTAACATTGCGGATGAGTATTAAATATTTGCATAAATATTACGCATACGCTATGTTGAAACAAGAAAATACAAGCAAATTACTAAATTGGTCTGAAATTCAAAATTCAAATGCGTTTTCTCGAAAAAAAACGAACAACACATGTCTGATCGTTTTTTGTGTGGATAGACAAACATCTAAACTTTTAATAAAAAATTAAAAAAAAAATGACCGGATTTTTGATAAATTGACTTTTTAATAAATGGAAAATTTCAGTACGGGTTGTGAAAATTTTCAAAATAAAATTTTTTAATCGATAGCCCATTAAATAGTATTTAAGAATGCTAATGTTTGAGATTATGGTGCATTCCGTTTATATTTAATAAATATTTAATCAAGGCAACTCGACACAAATTTGACAATTTTTTCAATATTTAGCTACGCCTCTTAAGCCCAGATTTTGAAAAATTGAAAAGCCAAGAACGCAATTTTCTTAGTTCCATATAGAGCTATTAAAAAACCTATTCAGAAATTCGTGGGACACATGTCGCGACCTTGGAACAACAAGGTTCTATTTGCACCAACACTACTATTGACAAAACTAAGGTTGAATATTGTTAATCGCTTTACTAAGTCAGTTTTGACTAAATTTAAAAACGGTTTTTGAATAATTTTAAATTAGTCCTTAAATTTTATTATGTATTTGAAAATATTTGCGCTACTGTATTAGTTTTTGCACAATTTGAGTCTCAAAAAGCAGATAGAACTCTGTTGCTCAACGATAAGGCACATGAATTTGGACAACATGGTTCTAACTGCCAAATAGAACCTTGTGTTTCTGTAAGAAATAGTTTTTTGCAGATAGAACCTTGTGTAATTTGGATTTCAATATAATAATACAACATTTGTTAATCAAAAATAAACCGACTTACAAGGTAAGCCTCCCTAGTGTCCACCTGGGATCTTCATAATATTTTTTTTATTTTGTAAAGCATGAAAAATAATGTCACACGTTATTAGGGGAGGGGGGGGGGCATAAGGGGAAGAGAACGGTCAGTTTATAGTCCTGGTAATGAGTATTTCATTGTAATGCTTTTACCATCGGCATGAGTTTTAATAAAATACTCCATTGCTAGAGCCATAATGGAATTTTTGCTTTTTAGTACCACCAGAATCGCTCCATGTTAACAGTTTTGTGATATTCTTGTCTTCGACAGTTTTTTTTGGAAGGCTGATGCTATATCGTTCACACTTCTTCCGTGTGTTTTTACTTTAAAAACCTTGCTTCAGGAATTCGTTTTGCGGATTTTAATTCCTAATCGCATCTTTTAGCTACCCCAGTTACATTATTTTTCTTCTCGAGTGTGTTAAAACTATTATTTGGGAGTCGCAAAAGCTCCAAGCAAAGCCACTAGGGAGGAAACTCTTTATTTTCAATAAGTTTCAAGACAATGCTGTGCTCATGTGACTTTAAACACATATTTCTCTTTACAGTTGGTTCTAAACTCAAAAAAAAAACCTTGTCAAATTACTAGAAAAAGTCCCGTAATCCCATTTTACAAATATCTTACAGTTCCTTGTTTTTTAACAAAAATTTTTTTATCGATTTATAAATTTTTTTTTTTTGTAATTTTACAATTTTTTTCGTAAATGTACAAATTTCCAAGGTAATTTTACAAAAAAAAATTAGTTAAGGCACGAGAATTCCTTGTAAGCATTATCGCATCAAAAAAGTTTTAAATTTCCAATTTTATTGGTAAAAAACTTGTAAAATTACAAAAAAGCTTGTAATTTTTACTACTAATTCTCGTCAAATAGGAGGTGGAAAAACTTAGTTAAGTTACGAGAAGTCCTTGTAATTTTTATAGCATCAAAAAGTTGTAAATTTCCAATTTTATTGGTGAAAACCTTGCAAATTGTTTGTAATTTTACAAGCTTATTACCAATAAAATTGTAATTTTTACTTGAAACTCTCTTAAAATAGGAGGTACTCGTACACGCAAAAAAAAATCTGTGTAAGATTGAGCAATCCTACTTGGTAAAACTTTTTTCATACCAAAAAAAAATTTTTACCAAATTTTTGCTAAAATTATGCTTGTCGATGTTAAAGTAACATAATTCATTTTTTATGTAAAATAACCAAGTAGCTTGCACAATAACGCAAATTACTTGCACAAAAATTTATCGAAAGAAAACAACAACAAAAAAAACAAATAGAGACCGCCATTTTCATTTTGTATTTTTGTGTGAGTTGTTCGTTTATTTTTTGTGTTTATTTTATATGTAAAAAGGAAATTGATAAATAAAATTAAAATAAATTAATAAATAAAAATAAATAATTAGTTTTTTAAAAGATAAATAAATGTAAGATAAAAGAATGTTAAAGTTAATTTTGCTTTCATCATTTAAAACACCATTCATTAAGAAAACCCAATGGAGTCCCAGACGTATGTTTCGATGAATAACAAATGTAATGATGTGAGTATACCCGCATTCCGAAGACACCAATAAGGTTTAATAGATTTTTAGTTAAAAATTAGTGTTTGGTAATAATTTTCTATTTTTACAGGGTACTGCTAAATAAATTTTTAAAGCTATGGCGAATCCTTCACTATAATAAAGAGCGTGGACACCAGTCCTGCCTTAAAACACAAAATTAAAACCTAAAAACGCAAAGCCAAGGGAGTCCAGACCTGTTTTGATGAGTTACTAATGGAATGACAAAGTAAGTGTTCCTCCATACCAAGAGACCAATGGGGTTTACCAATTTTTTAAATTAAAAATTAATGTTTTGTAATAATTTTCTATTTTTACAGGATGCTTTTAAATAAATTCGTGAAGCTATAGCGGTCCTTTACTTCAAGAAGAAGCGTAGGCAGCAGTCACTCGAGAAAATTGTACAAAAAGGGTCAGTTGGTCGGTGGTAAATTAAATCCTACACAACATTTATTATTAGGGTTCGGATTTTTATGCAAATGCATATTTGTTGTCGTCAGTCTGAGAGCAACAAAAACTAAATATCTTTGCGAATCAAGAAATTTGCAGTAAAATGGCATTGGTTTGTTAGTGCATATTTTTGCATATTTTGCTTTTAATGCATATTTTTGCATATATTGCTGATATTACATATCTTTGAAAAAAAGTGTTTTTTTTTTTATTTTACGATATTTTTACATTGCTGTATATATTTTTTATTTTATAATGTGTGCATTAAAGTAGGTACACAGAAGAAAATATGGGAAAAAAATATTGAGTAATCACTTGTTTAAATTTCAACAAAAAAGAAATGGCGTATTTTTTTAACTGACACAATTAAAAATTTACTTAAAAGTTTTTAAAAAAAAATTTGAGCAAATAATTTAATAAAAATTTTATATTTTTTTTTAATTTTATTTTTTTTCTCTTTGTTTTTTCAATTCTCATTTAGTATATAGTTTTTTGTTTATGTAAATCAAAGTTTGAAATCATCTTTATGAAGTTTTTCAATGTCTTAAATGTTTTTAGTAAAATACTAAAAAAAAATTTTTTTTTGTAAAAAAAAAAAATATTTTTTTTTGTAAAAAAAAATGTGAAACTTTTTTAATCTTTCTGAAAAAAAAAAATTGATAAATTTTGAGTAAATTTTTACTTGACACAAATAAAAACTTTATTAAAAAAAAAACGAAAAATTTTGAGTAAAGTTTTAATTGTGTCAATTAAAAATTTACTAAAAATTTTTGGTATACATTTAATAAATTTTTATTAAAAGTTTACTAAATACTTTTAAATCGTTTACTGGTGCAAAATTGAGTAGTTTTTTACTCAATAGTATCACAAATTTACTCAAAAAAATTTTTTTTTTACTTTTATAATTTTGTGTTTTACTTTATTTGAACTTAAACTTTTGTGTTTATTGTGCCTTATTTTCGTTTATAAGACTTAATTTTTACGATTTTTATGTTCTTTTTTGTTTTTCTTATTAATTTTATTTTTTATTATAAATTAATGTTAAAAAAAAAAATTTTAAGTGCATATTTTTTAAATTTTTAGCGCATATTTTTATATCTTTTGTGCATGTTTTATGCGCATAAAACGCGATTTTAACTGCATAAAAGTCCGAACCCTATTTATTATATTAATATGGATTTATTCTGTGAAAATTTTAAATTCAACAAATATACAAATTTTTAAAAAAATTTATTGAAAATTTATTTTAGCATAAATGTGGTAATTTTTAGCATTATTTTTAGTCATCTTTTCTAATAATTTTGGTATATTTCACCATGACTCTTTTGGTATATTTTACCAAGTTTTTACTTAAATAGCATTAGCATTTTCTTTAAAATTTTTACATAAGCGTTTTTGCTAAATTACGAAAACTACATACTTCGTCGGTTGTAGTTTTAGCATATTTTTGGTAAAATTATGCCAGATATTTGCTCACTCCGACACAGATTTTTTTTTTTGCGTGTAGCAAAAAATCATTTTACGAGAATTTTTTGGTAACTTTACAAGATTTAAAAAAAAAAAACATGTTAAATTACTAGAAAAAGTATCGTTATCCAGTGTTAATTTGTGTTTTGTGTGATCGAAATTTACATTTTTTTTTTTAAATTTACATTTTTATTGGTAAAACGTTAGTTATCCGCAGCCAAAATTTACGAAAAAAATTTAAATTTACAAGAAAAAATTATTGTTCACAAGGAATTCTAGTAATTTTATAATAAAAACAAAAATCTCGTTATTTTTACAAGGAATTCTCGTAAAAAAGGATGGAGCAAAAAATCTAGTTAAGTCGCGAGAATTCCTTTTGAGTTTTATCGCGTCAAAAAAGCTATAAATTTACAATTTTATTGGTAAAAAGCTTGAAAATTACAAAATTTTTTGGTAATTTTTAATAGGAATTCTCGTAAAATAGGAGGTAGAAAAAAATTACAAGCTTTTCTTATCATTTAACAAGTTTTTTTGTTAAGTGTATTTGTGCAATATGCAATTTTTAATCTGTGCAACATGGTTCTGTTTCCAATTAAAGTGTCAACATGGTTCTATCTGCAAAGCAATATGGGCTTTTTTGGTAAACAAGGTTCTATCAGCCAGTTAGAACCTTGTTAACTGAATCTCAAACCAAAAACATGTAGATAGAACCTTGTTGAATTGAATATCTCAGAAGCTGTAAGAGATAGAGAAAAACTGAGAACGCCAATCGAAAGAGCGTAGTCGCTTTAGTGCGATGCGATATATAACTCATTTTTGAAAAAAATGTCAGTTAGAACCTTGTTGTCCCAAGGTCGCGATGTACATAAATTTTTTAAATTCAAAAAATTTCATAGAATTCAATAAAAAAAATTATATTTTAATTCTTAGAATTAAATTAAAACTTCTTAGAATTTAGTTAAAACTACTTAGAATTTAGTTAAAAACTCAAAATGGCGATATCTCAAGACCCTTTAAGGCCCAAATTCCAGTATCTAAAAAAACTAAGGTTTAGCGAAACGGACAAACATTTTAGATCTATATCTATGCACTCAAAAAAAACCTTGTAAAATTACAAGAAAAACTTGTAACTTTTTTTTTGTTTGCTACCTCCTATTTGACAAAAATTCCTAGTAATTTTACAAGATTTTTACCAGGTTTCGTAATTTTACTAAATTTTTTGCTACCTCCTATTTAACGAGAATTCCGAGTAATTTTACAAGCTTTTTACCAATAAAATTGTAAATTTACGGTTTTTTTTGGCGCAATTAAAATTACAAGGAATTCTCGTGAATTTACTAGATTTATTTGTAATTTTAATTTTAATAATTATAATTTTATTATAATTTGATAATAATTTTAATTATCTTTACAATTTGTAAAATTACAAAAAAATTGTAAAATTACAAAAAAAAAAAATGTAAATTTCGATCCAAGTTTGTTTATTAAAAAACAAGGAAAACTGTCAAATATTGGTAAAATGGGATTACGAGGCTTTTCCTAGTAATTTGACAAAGTTTTTTTTTGTGTGTGGCGAACCTTAGAGAATCCAATAGGGTATCAGGACTCATGGAGACTGAACCCAATAAGTACTGGACCCAATATAATCCTCAATATAATATTTTTTTTTTCCATTTTATAGTTAAAATTGGCATAATGTGGCCTGCTACAAAGTCAATTCTGTTCAGAAGTAGTTTCAAAGTTTTCCTCTAAAAACGTAAAACAAAATATTATTTTCGGAATGAAATCACTTTCATGCAATTCAATTCCACTTTGATTTTTGGGAGTGATTTTGTTACAAAAAAATATATTCGTTTTGTCTTTTACACTCAAAAAAAAAAACCTTGTAAAATTACAAGAAAAGTTTGTAATTTTTTTTTGCTACCTCCTATTTGAAAAGAATTCCTTGTTATTTTACAAGATTTTTACCAATATTTTTGTAACTTTACAAGTATTTTACCGATAGATTTGTAAATTTACATTTTTTTTGACGCGATAAAACTTACAAGGAAATTTCGTGACTTTACTAGATTTTTTGCTACCTCTTATTTCACGAGAATTTCTAGTAAAAATTACGAGCTTTTTTGTAATTTTTCAAGATTTTTACCAACAAAATTGTAAATTTACAACTTTTTTGGCGAAATAAAACTGACAAGGAATTTTACTGGATTTTTATTTTTGTAAAAAACCTTGGAAATTTGTAAAATTACAAGAAAAACTGTAAAATTACAAAAAATATGTAAATTTCGATAGAAAATTATATGTTAAAAAACAAGGAAAACTGTCAAATATTGGTAAAATGGGATTACGAGACTTTTTCTAGTAATTTGACAAGGTTTTTTTTGAGTGTACGAGTAAACCCTTAATTCTACTTCCGAACGGAATTAATTAACATGCTCCAATATTAAATTATTTTGTTTTTCTTAATTTTAATAAAAGTATGAACTAAATCGAAAGATACAAATTTTTACAATTTAGTTCATTTTCACCAAAAAAGATATCAGATCAGTCCGTGTTGACGCTTAATGATTTTTTTTTCGTTTTAGTTCATATTTTTCTTAGAAATATGAACTATTTTCAAAGAAATGTCTTTTTTTCAGTGCAGGTGTCGTATTACTGGGGTTCTACTGTTTATAGTTTTTGTATTGTTTGGAAAACCCCGTTATTTATTAAACCCCGTTATTTATTAATATTTACATATTTTTTATTTAAAATGCTTAAATGTTTTACTCATCTTATAATTTTAAATGCCTCAGCTGTCCTCTAACTATCATTTTGATTCAAAACAAAGTGTCAAGTAGAGATGGGCGTGTGAGTGACTATCGACTCATACTAACGTAAACATTTAATCACGAGTTTTTTGATTTTTTTTCAGAGTTTTGTGATGCAGTTAAATATCAGAAACAATCACGTTTGACTCACATAATGTCACTTAATATGAAAAAAATTCAAAATCGAGTCATTAATTGATTATGATTGAATTTATCAAACTACATACATGAACGCCCAAAAAAAAATATTTTTAGCTTTTTACCAATAATTTTGTAATTTTACAAGTTTTTTACGCGATAAAACTTACAAGTAGGTTTCGTAACTTTACTAGATTTTTTGCTACCTCCTATTTTACGAGAATTTATAGTAAAAATTACGAACTTTTTTGTAATTTTACAAGCTTTTTACAATAAAGTTGTAAATTTACAACTTTTTTAGCACAATAAAACCTACAAGGAATCCTCGTAAATTAACTAGATTTTGTTTGTAGAAAAACCTTGAAAATTTGTACAATTACAAAAAAAAATTGTAAAATTACAAAAAAAAGGAAAATTGTCAAATATTGGTAAAATGGAGTTACGAGACTTTTTCTAATAATTTGATAAAGTTTTTTGTGTGTATTTTACAAATTTTTTTTTTTTTAAATTTTAATCAAACTCACTTATGATTTACGTTAAACAAAATCTATCAAAAATCTATTCATGTGCTCATCTCTAGTTTGCAGCATTCCAATAATGAAACTAATAAATGTTTATATAAAAAAAGTTCAATAAAATATGAGAACATTTTTTTAATTGTTTACTATAATTTATTTATCCATTAAGGTGTTTATTAATATTGTTATGGAGATTTGATTCTCACAATGTCTAAACAAATTTTTTTCAATAAGCGGCGTCAAAATTTTTATAATGGTTATAAAAACAACAGTAGGTGTTTATAGAATAAGAAAAACCGGAAGTCTGAATTTTTTTTTTGCAAAGATGGTCATTGTTTGAAAAAAATTATGATTTATGATGGATTATAAAAGACTTTATTAATTTATTGTTTGCATAAATATGTAGCTAAGGGTGGCATTAAAAGATATGGAAAAGAAATTTTTCAACTGTCCTCAAAAAAAAAAATAATAAGGCGTAGGACGTTTGGGGCATGGCGACTACAAGTATAACTGGTCTGATTCCTTTAAAATTTGGAATGGTGATTTGTGAATGCAAAATACCATTACCTGCCAATATCTAATATATTACGGTTATTAGAGTCATTTAAGTCAAATTTAAAGGGAACGCTTTAATGGGGGCTAGGTCTGAAAATTGGCCGATGTTTTCCAATTTCAATAGTCTTTGTTTAACAATAATCTTAAGTTTATAATTTCAGGTCAATTGATCGAAAATTGCGTATTGCTGTATCATACACAAAAAAAAATTGTCAATTAACGAAATTCATAGTATTTATGAACAAATTCATTAAAATTGATTAACTTTTTCATAATACTTTTGAAATTTTACATTGTATTTATGAATAAATAATAATATGTGGAATTTAAGAACTACCATAGTAAAAAAGTTTTGATATAATGATATATAATTTGATACAATCATATTAAATTATATATGACTTTTTATATGTTCATATCTAATTTTATCTAAGATTTACTGCGGCTCCATTTTCTTATCTGAGGTTATACATAAATACTTATATCTGACTTTATGTAATTATATAAATCTATATTAATTTATATAAAATAAGATCAAGTGGATTCAATTGGATGTGACCAAAATTCGGATTTAATTGTATCTATTTTTATATTAGTGTATCTAAAATAATATATTTAGATCAATATCTGATCCAACTTGATACAGCCAATTTTGAGATCAAATTAGATCTTAAAAGTTTTTTTTTACTCGGGTATTTAACATTTTTAACATGATAATGTTTTTAGGCTGGTGTCTTATTTTAAAAACAAGTAAGAAAATTATAGTCGGTCAAGACCGACCATATAATACCCTACACCAGGGTTTCCGGAAAATGGGTCCCGAATTCAAAAATGGGCCGATTAGATCTATATTTTGTCAAATCTTTAAAAAGTGTAGAAAACACTCACAAATCAAATTTGAGTGAAAAAGGTTTCGATTTGTTGCCAATAAACCGTTTTAAGTGAATATCGGGCGAAATTTTTACGCGTGCCCAAGTCCAAAAATGGTCAGATGATAATCAGATTTTTAAAAGTTATTAAAGTACGCGTTTAACATACACAAACAGAATTTTAATTAAATATTTTCTATTTTCATGAAATTTGAGACATTTTTGTGAAAATCGGGAAGGCGGTTTGTATTTGGGCTACAAGAAGAACTGGTCCGATTTCTTTAAAATTCGGAATGGTGATTTGCGTAGATAAAACATGATTACCTGCCCAATTTCGAGATAGCTATTAAAATGCGGCTATTGGAGTCATTTGAGCCAAAACTAAAGAGGACCTTTGTATGTGGGCTAGGTCTAAATATGGACCGATTTTTATACCCTCCACTCTGGTGATAGAGGGTATATATAAGTTTGTCATTCCGTATGTAACACATTGAAATATTGGTTTAGGACCCTATAAAGTATATATATTCATGATCCTTGATCGATTTTAAGTCGATCTAGCGATGTCCGTCTGTCTGTCTGTCTGTCTGTCTGTCTGTCTGTCCGTCCGTCTGTCTGTCTGTCTGTTGAAATCACGTTTTTGGCAATACTCCGAAACCGATTTAAACGCTTGGGGTACTAAAAGTTGCGTAATTTTCCCAGGCAAAAACTGAAGGATTTTTTTTTTAAATCGGTTAAGTATTTTAAAAGTTATGAGCGAATTACTAAAAAACACATCGTTTTTTTCAACATAACCCTAAATTAACTCATATTTTGTGTGATCCATAAGAAAGAAAACGGAAATGAAAAAAAAAAAAACTGAGAAAAAGAAAAAAAATCTTTACAAAAAAGCTTTAAAATATGTAAAACAAAATCTAAATTTAATTAAAAAAAGTTCGTTAAGTAATAGTAAAAAATTAATGGTTATTTTTATATAGCATGTGTGTGTGTGTGTCCATTTTTTGCTTTGTCATATTAACGGGGTTGCCAGACTTTTTTTTGGCTTTGTCGCCAAATCGGATGTAAAATATCGCCAAAATTCAATTTTGTTCAGATTTCTTAAAAAAAAATATTTTCATTAAAAAAAATAAATTTTGCTAAATAATAAAAGACAGAAATAAACTTTATGGCAAAAATCGCCCAAATCCGGAAAATGTATATATATGTATAACAGAGTAATATGACTGACTGACATACACATTCATCATCGCCCAGCCCAAACCGCTGAAGTTAGAGACTTGAAATTTGGACTGTAGTTTGACCTTCAGGAATAAAGATCCACTAAGGCCGGATTTTTGCCAATGTTGATTCTAAGGGGGTAAAAAGGGTAAAAAACTGTACTTTTGGTGCTTTTTATATCTCCCGATATAATGGTCATAGAGACTTGAAATTTGGACTGTATGTTACCCTCCCGCAATATAGATCCACTATGGATGGAGTTTAGCCAATGGTAAGGGGGTAAAAATGGTAAAAAAAACTGTAGTTTTGGTACTTTTTAAATCTTCTGATATAATGATCATAGAGACTTGAAATTTGGACTGTATGTTCACCTCCCGGAATATAGATCCATTAAGGCTTGATTTTTGCCAGTGTTAATTCTAAGGGGGTCAAAAGGCTAAAAAACTGTACTTTTGGTGCTTTTTATATCTCCTGAAATAATTGTCATAGAAACTTGAAATTTGGACAGTATGTTCACATCCTAGAATATAGATCCAGTACGGCTGGATTATTGCCAATGTTGATTCTAAGGGGGTAAAAAGGGAAAAAAATCTGTACTTTTGGCACCTTTTATATTTCCTTAAAAAATTGTCACATAGACTTAAAATTTGGACTGTATGTTCACCTCCCGGAATATAGATCCCCTAAGGCTGGGTTTTTGCCAATGATTTTTCTAATAGGGTAAAAAGGGTAAAAATATGTACTTTTGTTACATTTTATATTTCCTTAAATAATGATACTAGAAAATGGAAATTTGCAATGTCGGTTCACCTTCCGGAAAAAAGATTCACTAAAGCTCGGGTTTTGCCAATGTTGATTCTACTGAGGTAAAATGTGTAAAAAAGTACTTTTGGTACTTTTTTTTATTTACTGAAATTTTATTCAAACTTGAAATTTAGAATGTAGGATCCTTTAGTGAAATAAAACATTCTGGAACAAGTACTTTCCGAAAATTCTGTACCGTTTTCAAAAAGTACCTTTTATAAAAGGTTCCTTTATAAAAAGTACCTTTTATAAAAGGTTCCTTTATAAAAAGTACCTTTTATAAAAAGTACCTTTTATAAAAAGTACATTTTATAAAAAGTACCCTTTATAAAAAGTACCTTTTATAAAAAGTACATTTTATAAAAAGTACCTTTTATAAAAAGTACCTTTTATAAAAAGTACCTTTTATAAAAAGTACCTTTTATAAAAAGTACCTTTTATAAAAAGTACCTTTTATAAAAAGTACCTTTTATAAAAAGTACCTTTTACAAAAAGTACCTTTTATAAAAAGTACCTTTTATAAAAAGTGCCTTTTAAAAATAGTACCTTTTTTAAAAAGTACCTTTTATAAAAAGTACCTTTTATAAAAAGTACCTTTTATAAAAAGTACCTTTTATAAAAAGTACCATTTATAAAAAGTACCTTTTATAAAAAGTATCTTTTATAAAAAGTACCTTTTATAAAAAAAAAAAACTTTTATAAAAAGTACCTTTTATAAAAAGTACCTTTTATAAAAAGTACCTTTTATAAAAAGTACCATTTATAAAAAGTACCTTTTATAAAAAGTACCTTTTATAAAAAGTACCTTTTATAAAAAGTACCTTTTATAAAAAGTACCTTTTATAAAAAGTACCTTTTATAAAAAGTACCTTTTATAAAAAGTACCTTTTATAAAAAGTACCTTTTATAAAAAGTACCTTTTATAAAAAGTACCTTTTATAAAAAGTACCTTTTATAAAAAGAACCTTTTAAAAAAAGTACCTTTTAAAAAAAGTACCTTTTATAAAAAGTACCTTTTATAAAAAGTACCTTTTATAAAAAGTGCCTTTTATAAAAAGTACCTTTTATAAAAAGTACCTTTTATAAAAAGTACCTTTTATAAAAAGTGCCTTTTATAAAAAGTACCTTTTATAAAAAGTACCTTTTATAAAAAGTACCTTTTATGAAAAGTACCTTTTATAAAAAGTACCTTTTATAAAAAGTACCTTTTATAAAAAGTACCTTTTATAAAAAGTACCTTTTATAAAAAGTACCTTTTATAAAAAGTACCTTTTATAAAAAGTACCTTTTATAAAAAGTACCTTTTATAAAAAGTACCTTTTATAAAAAGTACCTTTTATAAAAAGTACCTTTTATAAAAAGTACCTTTTATAAAAAGTACCTTTTATAAAAAGTACCTTTTATAAAAAGTACCTTTTATAAAAAGTACCTTTTATAAAAAGTACCTTTTATAAAAAGTACCTTTTATAAAAAGTACCTTCTATAAAAAGTACCTTTAATAAAAAGTACCTTTAATAAAAAGTACCTTTTATTAAAGGTACCGAAAGTACACTTTTTGGTACTTTTTTATTTCCTGAGGTATAAATAAAACAAACTTTTTTGTTTTTTAAATCATCACATTGGTGGAGGGTATTTAAAGATTCGGCACAGCCGAATATAGCTGTCTTACTTGTTTCCAATTTCAATAGGCTTCGTCCTTGGGCCAAAAGAGGCTTAAGTTTTAAATTTCAAGTCATTTGATTAAAAGTTGTGACCTGTATCGTGTTTACACCATTTACATGGACAGATAGAGGGACGGTCGGACGGACATCGCTAAATCGACTCAAAAAGTGATTATGAGTCGATCGGTATACCTTAAAGTGGGTCTAGGACCAATATTTCGGGAAGTTACAAACATCAGCACAAACTCATTATACCCTGTACTAGAGATGGGCGCGTGAGTGGATTTTGACTCACACTCACTCACGCTCACGCAAAAAATAATCGAATCACTCACTAATCACTCACGCTTTTTTTTTTACTCACGCTCACTCTCGATCACGTGAGTAATAAAAAACTTACTCACGCTCACGCGTGACTCACGCCAGATTCAATCGTGATCACGCGTGAGTCACGCAAAATCTACTCACGCAATATAATTTTCTTACCAAAAAATAAAATTAAAAAAAAAATTGGGCAAATCAAAAAATCTAATCACGCAAACTCACGCAAAAAATAAATGACTCACTCACTAATCACTTACTAAGACTTTTTTCAACTCACGCTCACTCACAATCACGTGATTGAAATGAAAATCCTTCACACTCACGCGTGATTCACGTGAATCACGCAAATCACGTGACCAGCTCCCATCTCTACCCTGTTGGGGTTGCTGGGTTGACAGTCCTTGGTCGGAGATGACTCTCCGAGTCGTTTCGGCTTTTCGAAGATCCGACTGTCGTGGAAACTGTGGTACCCTGTATCACAGTGTGGTGTAGGGTATAAATATGCAGGACGCCATTTCAGTTTGACTGTATAAGCTAACGACTAACAAAAAAGAAAATAAGAATTACTGTTTTCATTTTCTTAAAACCAAAAAGTTTTGCAACTTCGATTTGGATAATAACTCACCAGCTGGTGAATAAAAGCATTTATAATTACATCACATTTTTTTATACCCTCCAACCACAGTATGGGGGTATACTCACTTTGTCATTCCGTGTGTAACGCATCGAAATATCGGTCTAGGACCCCATATAGTATATATTTTATTGATCAGTGATCGATTCTAAGACATTCTAGCGATGTCCGTCCGTCCGTCTGTCCGTCTGTCCGTCTGTAGAGAACACGATACAGTCCAACATAAACGAGCTAGACTTCCGAAGTTTGGCACGAATATGTATTTTATTCCTAGGCAAGTTAAGTTCGGAAATGGGCAAAATCGGATCAGATGGAAAAAAGTTCCCCCTTGGAGAATTAAAACAACCTAAGAAAAACTTAATTTTTTGCAGGGTTTTTTTTGTACTTTTGCTAAGCAAATGCAACATTCTTATCTCAGAAGAAGTTCAAAATCGCAATGGGAAGATCCCCCTAACGTCCCCCACCAACCCCCCCCCAAAAAAAGACGCCCCTGGATTTTTTTATACTGTTTTTTTACATTTTGGAGGGTATAAAAGATTCGGCACAGCCGAATGTAACACTCTAACTTGTTTTTTCATCAAATTTTATTTTTTTCATCAATTTTTTTTTTTTCATCAATATTTTTTTTTATCAAAAACTTTTTGTTCGTCAATTTTTTTCATATTTTTTTTTTCCATCAAATTTTTGTTCATATTTTTTTTTTTTTCATCGAAATTTTTTTTCAACAATGTAGTTTTTTCATTAAATTTTTTTTCGTCAATTTTTTTTTATCACAATTTTTTTTTTTCATCAAAAACGTTTTTTAACCAAATTTTTTTTTCACCAATTTTTTTTTTCATCAAAAGTTTTTTATACCCTCCACTTAGTGATAGAGGGTATATATAAGTTTGTCATTCCGTTTGTAACTCATCGAAATATCGATCTGGGACCTCATAAAGTACATATATTCATGATCCCCGATCGATTTTAAGACATTCTAGCGATGTCCGTCTGTCCGTCGGTCCGTCTGTTCGTCTGTCTGTGGAAATGGTGATCACGACCAAAATACTACACGGATATGACTGAAACATAACACATTTATTGGAAGTTCTCCTGAGAAGTTTGATATTGCATTTGAGCGATATCGGTTCAGCGGTTTAAAAGTTATGAACGAAAATGTAAGGACACCTCAAAAATTTTAGTACATTCAACATAACCTAAAAATACAAAATGCTTTAATTCGGCTGCTGGTTGACATATGTGAACATAATTGAACACCAAATGATATTCAAACATGTACGAACATGTTTTTTGACAAAAAAAAGAAAAAAATCGCGGATTTTTTTTTACCAAAAAATTTTTTTCGCGGAAATTTTTTTTTCAAAATTTTTTTTTTTTTATTTCAAAAGTAATTTCCTTTAAAATAAAGTTTTTTGCAATAATCTTTTTGAAATTGTGGAGGATATCACTACATTCGGTAAGCCCGAATTTAAATTTTTTACTTGTTTTTATTAAGATTTTGTTGTTCATAAAAAAAACAATCTTTTAATATTTTTTCTTCACCAAATTTTTAATTTTCATCAAAACATTTTTTTTGTTAAGATTTTGTTTTGTGAATTCCACCGATTTGGTCCGAAGATCTCGAAAACTGTACTACTTTTTTATTTTTGGACTTCATTTTCGAATTCAGCGCAAGATTTTACATGCAAAATGTCGTGGATCCCAAACTTTTTTTTTTAATTTGTAGACTAGTGTAATTTCATTACACACAAAAAAAAAATCTAATTCACGACTTTCATAGTATTTATAAACAAATTCATAAAACTTGTTAACTTTTTTATAATACTTATAAAATATTTCATAGTATTTATGAATAAATCATATTATGTGAAATTTAAGAACTATATAACATTTTTTCATAAATACTATGAAAAAGTTAAAAAATGTAATGAAAAAATTCATAATTTGTATGTATTTGTTCATAAATACTATGAATTCATTGGCAAATAATTTTTTTTCTCTATAAGGACTTCTTACAAGGGAAGTATCTCAACCCTTATGAACCAATTTGCCTGAAACTTAAAATATATATTAAAGAGACGATTTTAAGGTTAGGGTGTCTCGGCTTATCGGCCATATCGGTGTTTAAAAATTTCGCTGTCCCCTTATGAAACCATGTGGGCCTTCGGGAAAATTTTGAGAACATTCGAACTAACAGGAATATCGTCTAGGGCAAAAACACGTGTCGACTTAAATTTAATAAAGATTATTTCTTATTCATATGGATATCGTAGGTCTATTTCTTCACATAAATACCGGCCAAAATTTACACATTTTCCTGAAAAAAATATTTAAAGAAGCCGAATTTTTACAAGGTTATGGCACCATTGGATAGGCATTAAAAAAACCTTTCTTCTTATATAAAAACATCATATAGTTTCATAAAAAGAAATGACTGAAAAATGCAAAAAACGATTTTTTCGCAATTTTTTGACCCATGTTTTGAACCCCTAAATCCCCGATATGGCCAATAAGCGGAGACACCCCAACCTTAGAATTGTCTCTTTTATATATATTTTAATTTTCAGACAAATCGGTTCATAAGGGTTGAGATACTTCCCTTCCCAGCAAAAACTTGGTAATGACACATCATTACCATTCGAATTACTAAGTAATGACAGAAAATTACCTTTAGCATTATTTTGAAATGTAAAATAATGACTTACTAATAATGACTTACATAAGTCATTATAATAAAATAAAAAAAAATTCAGAACCAGATTTTCACTTTTTGCCTCACTGTACATTATTTTGAATAAAAATAAAATAAAATTAAATATTTTTTTATTTTTTAAAAAATTTTTTTAAAATAATTTTTTCATTACCTATAAGTATATATGTAATTAGTTATTAATACTGGTTTGATAATCATTACATTTGGCACATTTGCTTGAAAATGTAATGGGAAAGGTAATTCGAATCAGAAGTAGTTATAACTTTTGAATTTCCCATTACACATTTCATTACTTGGTAATGCAAGTTTTTGCTGGGTTGTTAGTTTCAACTGATATATTTTTTTTTATTTTATTAAGAATTACCATATAATTACAAATTTTACCTAACCGAGAACTGGTAGCAATGACCTTCGTCCCGTTGTAGCGAAACAGACCAAGGCCTCTGGTGGGAATCGAACCCACGACCCCCAGACCCATCCCAGCAAAAACTTGGTAATGACACATCATTACCATTCTAATTACTTAGTAATGACAGAAAATTACCTTTAGCATTATTTTGAAATGTAAAATAAGGACTAATTAATAATGACTAACATAAGTCATTATAATAAAATAAAAAAATTTCAGAACTAGATTTTCACTTTTTGACTCACTGTACATTATTTTGAATAAAAACATAATAAAATTGAATATCTTTTTATTTTTAAAATTTTTTTTTTTAAATAATTTTTTCATTACCTATAAGTATATATGTAATTAGTTATTAATATTGGTTTGATAATCATTACAATTGGCACATTTGCTTGTTAATGTAATGGGAAAGGTAATTCGAATCAGAAGTACCCAGTCAGAAAAATACAATCGCAAAAGCGCTGTGAAAGCGTTGTAAACGGTTCTACAAGCGTTCCATTTACCATCTTGAAAGCGCTTTCAGATGATCCGAATGATAACATCGATCTACGCTAGGTTTAAAGTGCTTTCAGAACGTTTTGTTAAAAGTCATGAAAGCGCTTTAAAAACCAAAAGTAAAGCACTTATAAAGAGCTTAAATACAAAAATTAAAGATATTTTCCAGCGATTGAAATAAGAAAAAACAGTACTTTAAAGGACTTCATATAAAGCAGATATTTTTTATACCCTCCACTCTAGTGATAGAGGGTATATATAAGTTTGTCATTCCGTTTGTAACACATCGAAATATTGGTCTAGGACCCCATAAAGTATATATATTCATGATCCTTGATCGATTTTAAGTCGATCTAGCGATGTCCGTCCGTCCGTCTGTCTGTCCGTTGAAAACACGCTAACTTTTGAAAGACTTTACGGAGGCTCCTGAAGTTTGACATATATGTTCTCCATTTACCGGGTCAGGTTGGTATTGCAATCCAGCGAAATCTGTCAAGTGGTTCAAAAGTTATGAGCAAAAGAGTAAATTTCGGTAAGGGTATTTTTCGAATTTACAAGATTAAAACCACTATAACTTTCGAAAGACAATTCTGAGGGGGCTGAAGCTTAGCATATATATTTGTCGTTCCCCAAGGCTATTTGGTTTTGAATTTCAAAATCGGTTCAGTGGTTCAAAAGTTATAAGCAAAGCACTGAATTTCAAATTTGTTTCACCTTAAACTGTTGAAAACTCGTTAAACAAGTTTTAAAAGCATGGTGAAATACCAGTTTCTTGAAACTTGTTGTTGTTTGTTTTCTTGTCGTGGGGTGCAGTTTAGTTGTTAGACAAGTAAATATTTGTTATTGTTTTGTTATTGTAACTGCATGTAACGGTGTATAGTAAGAATTTTTGGAAAAAAGAATCAAATGAAGTAAAATAAAAAGTGGGAAATATGTGAAATATTTTTTTTGTATTGCATATAGGTATAACACAACAAGGGTATTCATTTCAGAGAATGTAAAAGTGGAAAAATGAAAAATGTAAAATTCCACTCTCATTGATGTGAACGGGTACATAAAAAAAATGTGATACAAAGTTTCCAAAAATAATTAAATTATTCGATGAATGAACCAATTAACTTATAAATTACACTTTTCACTTATTTTGACAGTTTTTTCTTGTTGTTTAATTCTTAATTTCTGTTATTATAACTAAAATTATTTGTATACATATTTTCTTCTAAGAAAAATTTAAAACACATGTTCAATAAGGGCTGCCGAGGTAGAAAAAACTTAAATAACAGTAGCAAATTTTGGTACTTTTTCTTTGACTAGTAATGAATGGCAACGCTTAAATAATTGGAAAAATGTAACTTTTTACTCTGATAATTTTACACTTGGATATAGGTTGTTTAAATTGCAACTTTTGAGTGGAAAATTTTTTCATGTGTTTGTTGTAATAAAAAGTTACATTTTTCCAATTTTTCATTTTTACAACAAAAAAAAAGCTGAAATGAATACCCTTAACAAAAATATTTTACAAAGACCGAATTTACATAAGGCAATTTTAATTGCGGCAATTCTGATTTTCTAGTGTATCAGAGAGAGAGGGAAGAATCTTAGATCTCTCTCTGATACACGATAAAATCAGAATTGCCGCAATTAAAATTGCCTAATGTAAATACGGTCAAAGTAATTTTGTTACTCAAAGAAATTGTACACTAAAAAAAATATTTACACTAAAAAAAATGTTACACTCAAAAAAAAATGTATACATAATTTTTTTTTTTAATGAAATGTCACACTCAAAAAAATGATGACAGTCAAAAAAATTTTACACTCAAAAAAAATTTGATTGATTAAAAAAAAGTTTTACTCAATATAATATATCGTGAACCTATATTCAAAATATGCCAACTCAAATTTGACGGAAATGAGTTTCCGATGGCAAATAGCTCCCCTATGTAATACCTATCTGCCATAAAAATTTCAGCGCAAAAAAATAATATGTTGTCGTTTTACATCCATTTTTGTTATTCTGCTAACTCAAAGTACATATTTTTTTGGTGGAAATAAATGCCAACTCCCATTGTAAATTTCCAAAAAATTTTCAAAAATTTTTTAAAAAAAAATTAGACCACATATCTTATTGCATTTGCCATGCTAAACACGAATCTTGTAAAGATTTTGATATCTAATGACTGGTTCTCGAGATATTGCCATTTTAAAAATATCGGTATAAAATTGCTTATATTTATGTAACTTTCAAACTATTTATCAGATTGAAACATTATGAATGGGGCAAATAAAGTCAATGATATAAGCTTTCAAAATAGATGGTTTGGAGTGACCCTATTGCAATACAGCGTGAGTTACAGAGTGCCAAAGTTGACCACCCTGAGATTAAAAGGCTTTCGGAGCTATTAACTTTTAAAAATATGCAAAGATTTTTAATTTTTTGTTCAGTTTTTGCAATTACCGTACTAAGGATAACAAAAACCAAAAAAAAAAATTTTTAAAAATTTTTCCAAAAAAAATTTATTTTTGTTTTCCGACAAAATATGCCAACTCTAAAAAAATATTTGTTTTTTGATATAGTAATAAATGCCATCTCTGAAAAATATGCAAACAAGTGCAAAATATGAAAATTTTTGCATAGGTAAAAATTGTTTAGAATATTTAAACCATTTTGTGGAAGGTACATTGTTTATTTTTGCAATAATACGCGAAATAACTAGTTTTTTAGCTCTCCTGAACAGTAAGCTTTTTCGAGTTGGCATTTATTGAATATAGTTCGACGATATGTATTTCTAATAAAAAATTTGTAATGCAATTTTTTGAAATTTTTTTAGAAAATTACTATCAGATGATATTGTGGAGGGTATTCATAGATTCGACCAAGTCGAACTTAATTTTTCTACTTGTTTTATAAAAGTATTTTAGTAAATAAAAATTAAATTCAATAGAGGTATTCAGAGTCTTGTTGCCAGCCCTGGCAATGTAGCAAAAGAGTACTTCTTTCAAAAAATACATGTATTTTGAAAAGTAATTTTAAAAAGTGCTCTTTTACCACCAGTGCCAGGGCTGGCAAGCAAGACTCTGAATACTACTAATGTAATAAAAAAAGTAAACTTAGTAAAGGTAAACTTCATAAAAAAAGCAAACTAATTTATTTATAGGGACTTTCTTCCTCCCATTCTGTCCTTTACTGCAGCCAGCCAGCGGCTAATTTTTGTAAAAATTGCTCAACATCGTTAATTCTATTGCTATAACTCTTTAGCATAAATGATAATAATAAAACTTTAAATAGATTTACAAATTAAAAAATGTTTTATGTTTTCAAAATTTTGCGTTTTCAATGTGGTGGTAGGGAAAAATTATTTAATTTGATTTAACAAAATGTTTTTATAACAATTAGTTTAAAATTGAGTATAATCTAAAAAAATACTATACTTGTATGCACTACGAAAAAAATTTAAAAACGTTTGCAAAAACTGCTTTAAAACCATTTAATTTTGAAACGAACATGTATTTTGTTAATAAAGTGCTTTCAAAACGCTTTTCGAAAACGCTCTCAAGGCGTTCGAATAAAGCGTTTTGAGAATGCTTTATTTTTTGTTACAGTGCTTTCAGAACGCTTTTCGAAAACGCTCGCAAAGCGTTCGAAAATAACGTTTTGAGAACGTTCTTTTTTTGTTACAGTGCTTTCAGAACGCTTTTTTTTATAACCGTCGTCAATTTCTGCTTGGGTAGTTATAACTTTTGAATTTCCCATTACACATTTCATTACTTGGTAATGCAAGTTTTTGTTGGTATAGGCTAGCACGCTACCAACTAGCCTACTGGGGCACTTTTTCAACTGATATATTTTTAACGAGACTTTGATTCTTATTTCCTATTAAAAAATTAAGTGCCACCTTAAGGACTTAGTCACAATACCAAAAAATATTAAAATTTTAGTTAAATAAAGATGTAAACAAAAATCCACACGTAGATAAAACATATTTACCCGTATTCTAAAAACTTGTCAGGTTATTGAACGTTTAAAAATGTTCTACTTAATTTTGAAGATGACAACAATTTTATTTTGTTAATTAAATATTGTGTTTTGGTATTTAAATTTATTAAATAAATAAATATTTCAGCAAAGCGTTATTTTTAAATCAATTATAAACCTATAGCCGGTTTTTATAAATATTATGAAATTTTAATTAAAAATTCTAAACAAAAATATCACGCATGCGAAGAACTAATAAATATTTTATTATTATGTAAGAATTGCAAATTTAAATTAATTTTAAATTTATGATTTTATTGATGATGCAAAAAAAAAAGTTACTAATTTAAAAAATAGAAAAATAAAAGACACAAATGTTTAAATTTTTTTAAATAATTCAAGTAACGGTATTTTTAAAAAAAGAAAATTTAAAATCATTGAACTTTATATTTAATCAACAAAATATTAAATTAGCATAATTATTAAAATATGCACATATTTATATTGAAAGCTTTCGAATATTTTTTTAAGTGTATTAATTTATGCAACGGTAAAAAATTCTTTGGTAACTAAAAGTAATAAAATTTTTATTTTATTAAATAACTCGATTTGACGCCCTATGTTCACTTTGAACTTTTATTTAAGTATTAATTAAAAATCGATATGTATTTCTATTAATATTTAATTAAATAAAGGACATATATATATGGGGCATTCCATGTCAAATCGGACACTTTGAAAATTTTTGTTTTTAGATTTTCCCAATTTGTTAACAGTTTGTAGTACCCTTCGAAAACTCCTTCGTGGTAAATTTTCAGATTTTTTTGATGATCCGTTCAAAAAATATGTAATTTTTAAAAATTGGTAGTTTGTTCCTTTACTCAAACTTCTTTTACTCATAACTTCTTCAATAATGGCCCAAATTTCAAATTTTTTTTCTTCAAAATTTTTGTTTTTTTACGTACTTTAAAAAAAAAATCCTAAAAAATTCTTAAAAGTGCTCTAGTATGCGATTTTTAAGTTTTTAAATTTAAATCTGATTTTTGAAAATGTTTGTACTCTTCGATTTTTTTAAAGTTTTTTTTTGTGTAAAACATCTATCGATTCTACAAATTTTTTGCCCAGGAGGATCGTGGGATAACGATTATTACTATTTTTTATAATTTTTTGAAAAAATTTTATTGTAATTTTCCAATCTTAAAATCATTTCTACTGCTCGAATGGTGCGTCATAGAGGGGTGCTTTATAAGACCGACCCCCATTAATTTTTACGTCTTAACATTTCTTTGAAACAAACTAATACTCTATCTCCAATTTCTAAGGGGGCTCCCACATAAAACGACATTTTTTAAATTTGCTCCAACCGCACATACTGCCCTAACAGTGCCCTTAGAGCAACAAAATGTGTGAACGACCCACAATATTTTTTTAGTCCAAACATTTTCTCTGAACACACCTACCCTCTATCTCTACACTCACATAAAAAATCGGTTAGAATGAGGTTGCCACAACCTCAATACGGTTGTCGTAACCGGCTTACGGTTGCTACAACTGAGTTACGGTTGTCACAACTGTATACGGTTGCAGCAACCGTAAATTGAGGTTGTTAAAACTTTTTTTAAAAAATGTGTGTGCCAGTTGCCACAAACTCAAAAAAAACGTTGATACAACTTCCAACCCCGGTTGAGACAACCGCAAGTTGAGGTTGTTATAACTTTTTATTAAATTTGTGACTGCCTTTGAAATGTCAAACAAAAAAATTATTCAATAAAAAAAATGTAATAAAAAAATATAAAAATTGTTTAAAAAAGATGTCAATAAATAAATAAAAAAAATAAATAAAATCAATAAATAAAATTAAATTGACGAAAACTCCTGCATATTTACGTACATATGTAAGTATAATTATAAATCTTAAAAAACAATTCTTTTAATGCAAATTTTTCTTGCAGATTTTCCAACTTGGTCAACATCATTACATTTATTCTACAAAGATTTGAAGAAATTGCCTCTTATTAGAAGCTTTTATTTAGACATCTTTAAAACTCAATATGAATCAGGTATCCTCCGCAGCTCTTCTTTAGAAAAAAGTGTAACAAAATGAGATTTATTTCTGCTCATAATCTGAGACTTTCTGTAGTAAAATGTCTCAAAATCTGGCTTTTTTCTGAAGGAAAATGTCTCACAGTCTGAGACTCATTTTTCTTGTAGGAAAAATGTCTCAGAATATCAGACATTTTCTAAACGAAAAACCTTTTAAAATTTGAGACTTCTATATGAAAAATCTCTCAGAATCTAAAACTTTCTATCGGAAATATGTCAAAGAATATGAGAATTTTTCTATAGGAAAACTGTCTCAGTATCTGAGAATTTTTCTATAGGAAAACTGTCTCAGAATCTGAGACTTTTTCTATAGAAAAACTGTCTCAGAATCTGAGAATTTTTCTATAGGAAAACTGTCTCAGAATCTGAGACTTTTTCTATAGAAAAACTGTCTCAGAATCTGAGACTTTTTCTATAGAAAAACTGTCTCAGAATCTGAGACTTTTTCTATAGAAAAACTGTCTCAGAATCTGAGACTTTTTCTATAGAAAAACTGTCTCAGAATCTGAGACTTTTTCTATAGAAAAACTGTCTCAGAATCTGAGACTTTTTCTATAGAAAAACTGTCTCAGAATCTGAGACTTTTTCTATAGAAAAACTGTCTCAGAATCTGAGACTTTTTCTATAGAAAAACTGTCTCAGAATCTGAGACTTTTTCTATAGAAAAACTGTCTCAGAATCTGAGACTTTTTCTATAGAAAAACTGTCTCAGAATCTGAGACTTTTTCTATAGAAAAACTGTCTCAGAATCTGAGACTTTTTCTATAGAAAAACTGTCTCAGAATCTGAGACTTTTTCTATAGAAAAACTGTCTCAGAATCTGATACTTTTTCTATAGAAAAACTGTCTCAGAATCTGAGACTTTTTCTATAGAAAAACTGTCTCAGAATCTGAGACTTTTTCTATAGAAAAACTGTCTCAGAATCTGAGACTTTTTCTATAGAAAAACTGTCTCAGAATCTGAGACTTTTTCTATAGAAAAACTGTCTCAGAATCTGAGACTTTTTCTATAGAAAAACTGTCTCAGAATCTGAGACTTTTTCTATAGAAAAACTGTCTCAGAATCTGAGACTTTTTCTATAGAAAAACTGTCTCAGAATCTGAGACTTTTTCTATAGAAAAACTGTCTCAGAATCTGAGACTTTTTCTATAGAAAAACTGTCTCAGAATCTGAGACTTTTTCTATAGAAAAACTGTCTCAGAATCTGAGACTTTTTCTATAGAAAAACTGTCTCAGAATCTGAGACTTTTTCTATAGAAAAACTGTCTCAGAATCTGAGACTTTTTCTATAGAAAAACTGTCTCAGAATCTGAGACTTTTTCTATAGAAAAACTGTCTCAGAATCTGAGACTTTTTCTATAGAAAAACTGTCTCAGAATCTGAGACTTTTTCTATAGAAAAACTGTCTCAGAATCTGAGACTTTTTCTATAGAAAAACTGTCTCAGAATCTGAGACTTTTTCTATAGAAAAACTGTCTCAGAATCTGAGACTTTTTCTATAGAAAAACTGTCTCAGAATCTGAGACTTTTTCTATAGAAAAACT
This sequence comes from Pegoplata infirma, assembly GCA_963921195.1. Lineage (NCBI taxonomy): Eukaryota > Metazoa > Arthropoda > Insecta > Diptera > Anthomyiidae > Pegoplata > Pegoplata infirma. The sequence goes on from OY992539.1 coordinate 137,856,189, forward strand.
GTCTCAGAATCTGAGACTTTTTCTATAGAAAAACTGTCTCAGAATCTGAGACTTTTTTTATAGAAAAACTGTCTCAGAATCTGAGACTTTTTCTATAGAAAAACTGTCTCAGAATCTGAGACTTTTTCTACAGAAAAACTGTCTTAGAATCTGAGACTTTTTCTACAGAAAAACTGTCTTAGAATCTGAGACTTTTTCTACAGAAAAACTGTCTTAGAATCTGAGACTTTTTCTATAGAAAAACTGTCTCAGAATCTGAAACTTTTTCTGTAGAGAAACTGTCTCAGAATCTGCGACTTTTTCTATAGAAAAATTGTCTCAGAATCTATGACTTTTTCTGGGACATTTATATTATAGAAAAAGATTAAGATTTTTCCTATAGAAAAACACTCAGATTCAGAGTTATTTTTCTCATAGAAAAAAGACCAGATTCTGAAATACTTTTCCATTTCTCCCAAAGAAAAATTCTCAGATTTTGAGACATTTTTCCTTTAGAAAAAGTCTCAGACTCTGAGAAGAAGAATTCTTTGTATCGGATTTTTAGCAAACGAATTAAAACCACCTATAAATGTAACATTTGGTTTAGTATTTTTAGTATAAGTCATTAATATAACTATTTTTTTTTTCAAACAATAAAAAAAAGCGAAAAAAAAAAATTAAAAAATGTGTTTTATTTTTGGAATTTTATTTTGTATTTTGGCATAATATCGAAAATATATTAAACACACCTCTGGTTGGAGCAACCGGCAATACGGTTGCTACAACCGGCAAATGTCGTTATTTGAGGTTGCTGCAACCGGAATTTGCAGGTTGCCACAACTGTAAATTGTCGGTTGCTACAACCGTAGATTTACCGGTTGCCGCAACCTCAATCTGAGGTTGGAACCTTGTACGGTTGACACAACCGTATTTTGCTGTGAGTGTAATTGTTAAGGCGGTCCCCATACAATTTTTTTTATTTTTTATAAATTTGTTTTATTTAATCAGCTTCTACCGGTCCAATAGTGCGTCCGAGACGGGTCATTTGTGAGACCGACCCCCATTTATTTTTACTCTACAACATTTTTTTAAAACATACCTACGCCCTATCTCCACTCCCTAAGTAGGCTCCCATACAAATAACAGTTTGAGCAAATTAACAAATTAAGACGTAAAAATTAATGGGGGTCGGTTTTATAAAGGACCCCTCTATGACGCACCATTGTAGCAGTAGAAATGATTTTAAGATTGGAAAATTACAATAAAATTTTTTCAAAAAATTTTAAAAAATAGTAATAATCGTTGTCCCACGATCCTCCTGGGCAAAAAATATGTAGAATCGATGGAAGTTTTACACAAAAAAATTTAAAAAAAATCGAAGAGTACTAACATTTTCAAAAATGAGATTTAAATTTTAAAAATTAAAAATCACATACTAGAGCGCTTTTAAGAATTTTTTGGGATTTATTTTTTAAAAGTACGTAAAAAAAAACAAAAATTTTGAAGAAAAAAAAATTGAAATTTGGACTATTATTGAAGAAGTTATGAGGAAAAGAAGTTTGAGTAAAGGAACAAACTACCAATTTTTAAAAATTCGATATCTTTTGAACGGGTCATCAAAAAAATCTGAAAATTTACCACGAAGGAGTTTTCGGAGGGTACTAAAAACTGTAAACAAATTGGGAAAATCTAAAAAAAAAATTTCCAAAATGTCCGATTTGACATGGAATGCCCCATATACTTTATGGGGTCCTAGGCCGATATTTTGATGCGTTACACACGGAATGACAAAGTGAGTATACCCCCATACTGTAGTTAAAGGGTAAAAAAGTGCAATTTTCAAAATTTGAAAAAGAATAGAACGAATTATGATCACATCTCGAATTATGGCTTAAAAGTAGCGTATTTTAGTGTAAAAAATTTAGACTTTTTTAAAATAAAATCTAAGGTTTCAGACTTTTTCCAAAAGTCAATTTTAATTTTTAAACTTTAAAAAATAAGTGATAATTAATTTATAAAATGTTCATATATGATGCATTCCACACCAAATGTCCAGCGAAAAAAAACACGTGTCGCACGAATTTCTGAATAGGTTGTATGGATAGCTCTATATGGAGCTAAGAAAATTGCGTTTTTGGTTTTTCAATTTTTTAAAAACTGGGCTCAGGAGGCATGGTCAAATATTGGAAAAATTGCCAAATTTGTGTCGAGTTGCCTTGATTAAATATTTATCACATTAAAACGGAATGCAACCCAATCTCAAAAATTTACATTCTTATACAGTTTTGTATGGGCTATCGATTAAAAATTTTTTTTTTGAAAATTTTCAGAACCCGTTCTGAAATTTTCCATTTTTTAAAAAAGTCAATTTATCAAAAATCCGGCCACTTTTTTATTTTTTTTTAAATTTTTTTTTATACCCTCCACTTAGTGATAGAGGGTATATATAAGTTTGTCATTCCGTTTGTAACTCATTGAAATATCGGTCTGGGACCCCATGAAGTATATACATATATTCATGATGCCCGATCGATTTTAAGACATTCTAGCGATGTCCGTCTGTCTGTGGAAAATGCTGTAGCGGACAAAATATTGCACAGAGATGACTGAAACTTAACATATTTATTGGAAGTTCTCCCGAGAAGTTTGGTATTGTATTTGAGCGATATCGGTTCAGCGGTTCAAAAGTTATGAACGAAAATGTAAGCACACCTCAAAAATTTCAGTACATTCAACATAACCTAGAAATACAAAATGCTTTAATTCGGCTTCTGGTTGACATATGTGAACATAATTGAACACCAAATGGTATTTAAGCAAGTACGAACATATTTTTGACAAAAAAAATAAAAAAATCGCGGATTTTTTTTTTACCAAAAATTTTTTTTGCGGAAATTTTTTTTAAAAAAAAATTTTTTTTTCAAAAGTAATTTCCTTTTAAATAAAGTTTTTTGCAATAATCTTTTTGAAATTGTGGAGGGTATCACTACATTCGGCAAGGCCGAATTTAACTTTTTTACTTGTTTTAAAGTTTAGATGTTTGTTCATCCACACAAACAAATTCAGAAACACGTTCGTCGTTTTTTTCGAGAAAATCGCATTTGAATATTGAATTTTATGGCAATTTTGGAATTTCCTTGTATTTTCTTGTTAAAACATGTCGTATGAGTAACAAATTTTTGCGAAGCCAACGAGTTGATCCCATTTTAATTGTTTTTTCATGTGTGGTACAATATAGAGATGGGCGTGAAAGCGATTTGACCCACGCAAGAAATATTAAAGTCACTGACGACTCGCTAATATTTTTAGTTTACTTGTGCAATCACGTGAGTCAATTTACTGTTACTCACGCTCACGCAATTTTTGATTACGCTCACGGTTGCTCAACGTGAGTGAGCAATGATGATTTTACAAAAATAATAAAAACAACAACAAATTTTCTATGAAAACAAAGCACTGAAAACGGAAACTCAAAAAAACAGTAAAATTCCAAAAAAAAAAAAATAGTTCAAAATCGCAAAAACTTACTTAAGAAAAATTTTAAGCATTCACTCATCTCGCTTAAATGCGTAAATGCGTAAAATGCGTAAATGCTTAAATGCGTAAAATGCTTAAATGCGTAAAACTGATAAGATGCGTTTATAAGAGTTTTTTTAGATATGCATCAATGTCCTTCTGACCGTTTATATCGAAAACAAATCGTCAATTATTAAAAAAATTTGTTTTAAGATTTCATAAAGATTTCAATTTAAATTAAAAAAAATACAGAATTACTCGCTTAAATGCCTAAAACTGGTAAGAGTAGTTTCATACAAATTTTACTGAAATATCAACACTAAAATGAGTTCAAAATCTTAAGATCACTTGATGTGCGTTTATAAGAGTTTTTTTATGTAAATGCATCAATATCCTTCTGATTTATTTAATATTTTGGATAAGCGCATTTAAGCGGGAGCAATAAATCGGACACTACATTATAGGTACATATCCTTTAACGTTCAACATTTGAAAAAATTGACTCGCGAGTCACGTACTAAGCTATTCACGATATTAAAGAGGTAGCGTGAGTAGAACATTTCGTGAGTGATTAGGAAGTCTAATTTTTGCGAGATGAGTGAATGCTTAAAATTTTTCTTAAGTAAGTTTTTGTGATTTTTAACTATTTTTTTTTTGGAATTTTACTGTTTTTTTGAGTTTCCGTTTTCAGTGCTTTTTTCATAGAAAATTTGTTGTTTTTATTATTTTTGTAAAATCATCATCAGCGTGAGTGAACAACTGTGAGCGTAATCAAAAACTGCGTGAGTAACAGTAAATTGACTCACGTGATTGCACAAGTAAACTAAAAATAATAACGAGTCGTCAGTGACTTTAATATTTCTTGCGCGGGTCAAATCGCATTCACGCCCATCTCTATATTGCACCACAAAAGAAAAAATAATTAAAATGGGATCAACTCGTTGGTTTCGCAAAAATTTGTTACTCATACGCCATGTTATAACAAGAAAATACAAGGAAATTACAAAATTGTCGTGAAATTCAATATTCAAATGCGATTTTCTCGAAAAAAACGACGAACGTGTTTCTGAATTTTTTTGTGTGGATGGACAAACATCTAAACTTAAAAAAAAAAAAATTAAAAAAAAAAGTGGCCGGATTTTTGATAAATTGACTTTTTTAAAAAATCTAAAATTTCAGAACGGGTTCTGAAAATTTTCAAAAAAAAAATTTTACATAAGAATGTAAATTTTTGAGATTGTGGTGCATTCCGTTTTAATGTGATAAATATTTAATCAAGGCAACTCGACACAAATTTGACCATTTTTCCAATATTTGACCACGCCTCTTCAGCCCAGTTTTTGAAAATTTGAAAAACCAAAAACGCAATTTTCTTAGTTCCATATAGGGCTATCCAAACAACCTACTCAGAAGTTTACGGGACACATGTTTTTCTGTAGCGGGACATTTGGTGTGGAATGCCTCATATGCAAGTTTCAGGAAAATCGATGGGTGCCTTGTGAAAGACCTTCCTTGTAAGTTGGCGCCCTGCGTCACTTTTAAAATTAGACACCAAAAAAAAAAAAAAAAAAAATGATCATGCTAAAAAAATTAAATCTCGTTTGGATCAACTTCGACCTAAAAAATGGAATTAAGGTTAAATTAATTCAGTTTTTAAATAATATTCAGTTTAATCAAATATGTAATTCCCCCTCAAAAAAAAATGTAAAACCAGTAGGATTTATATATGTACATACTTTTGTGTAACTTTTACTTAAATCTGATAAATATAAAGATATTAGATAAAACATAAAATAATTGCAAATTTTTAAATTAAATTTTTCATGTTTGGGCGAATTTTATTGTCCAAGAAAAAGTGTGTTACACTCAAAAAAAAAAGTTTGTAAAATGACATAAAATCCCCGTGATTTTACGGAGCAGGTTTTGTAAAATATGTACTAGCAAGAATCCCCGTAATGTTACGGGGATATTTTGTAAATTGATTTAACAAAAGAAAATGTAAATTTACAATTTTTTTTTGTAAAATATTAACTTCAAGGTGAACATTTTTTTGGAAATTTACAAAAAAATTGGTAAATTGACAAAACAAAATTGTAAACTTACAGAAAAAGGTTGTTATTTTGCAAAGAAAAAATAGAAAATGAAAAAAATAAATTGTAGATTAACAAATTATTTGGTTAAAATACTGTTTTTACCGCAAAAAAATATTGAAAAACACGTAAACTTACAAAAAAAAGTTGTAAATTTACAAAATTAAGTGGAAAAGCAAACAACAAAATTGTAAATTTACAAATTATTTGGTTAAACTACTGTTTTTTATGGCAACAAAATTGTATATTTACAATAAAAAGTGGTAAATTTACAATTTTTATTGTAAATATACCATTTTTTCTTATTTTTTGCCGTAAAAACAGTAGTTTAACCAAATTATTTGTAAATTTACAAAATTTTTTTCGTATTTTTTTACTTATTTTTTGTAAAATTACAACTTTTTTCTGTAAGTATACAAATTTGATTTTTAAATTTTCATATTTGTTTTGTAAATTTACAAAATATTTGGTTTATTTACAAATTTGTTTTGTAAATTTAAAGGTTTTTTTCCATTGGTGCATCTTATTTTTCCTTCTTCGGCAGCAGGAGTAGCACTTCAACAACCTGAAATGATATTTTTTTTCACTTGAACACTTTTAACAAACTTTTTAAAGTATAACACTGCACTTTTTTATTTCTTTTCGGCATTTCGTTTTTCTTAAGTGGAACATATGAGAATTGCGAAGGAGGCTACACAAGAAAATTCTTATATTTTCAGGAAAAATTAGGCCAAAAATAACAATTTTTTTTTTTAATTTTTAATTATTTTCACAAGTATTTTTAAAAAATCGGAAAAAAATTTGTGGATATTGTAGATTGGATGTTTAAGTACCTGTTAAAATAAGAAAAACTTAATTTTTCATAATTGGCAGCTTTTAATTGACATTGTAGGTGCCAAATTTAAAAAAAAATACAAAAAAATATGGTAAAATTACCAAAAAAAATGGTAAAAATACAAAAAAAAAATAGAACAATTATATAGTAGAAACACGTAAAAATTGTGATATTTTATTTAACGCAAATTACCAAAAAATGGTTTAAAAATTAAATTTTTTCTAAAGTTTACAATTAATTTAAAAATTTTTGTGTCCGGAACTTAAAAAATTTCCAAATTTTTTTTTCATGAAATTTTTTATTTATAAAAAATGATTTTTAACTAAATTTTTTACTCCAAAACGCAAAAAAAATTCTGAACTTAGAAAATTTTTGCGTGTCCTATTGTTGACTAATTAATTTTTTTTGTAAAACAACATTAATTCTAGTAATAAAATAAGTTTTGTAAAATTAGATTGGAATTTTGTACTTTTCAATACATACATTTCAAACTGAAAACATTGTAAACTATCTTAAAAAAAAAATGCTTGTAATAAAACATTTTTTTGGTAGAAAGACTAAATAACATCAAGTAAAATTTTGTTGTACAATTACAGTTTTCTTGTGTAAAAAAACTAAACACCTTGTAATATTTTTTTAATTTGTAAAATAATTCACTTTTTTGTTAATTTACTTAAAAAAATTGTAAAATAAATTTACCAACATATAATAGTAAAATTACAAAGCAAACTGTAGTTTTCGTTTTATTAAATATACAACAATTTTTGTAAAAAGACAAAAATATTAGTAAAATAGAATTACAAAACCTTTTACTTGTAATTTTACAAACTTTTTTTTTTGAGTGTAGTTACTTCATGCAGTCTTTTGCACAATGAGAAGAAAACAAAAGACTTAAGAAACAAACATTTTCTGATTCATACATTTTCGTTTTTATTATTGCGAGTACCAAAACAAAAACATATTTGTTTTTCATATTGAATGGTAAATTCAAATCAATTTTTTTTTTGTACAATAAAATTATAACGCAAATATTTATTTTAAAATTACAAAAATTTTGCCGACACTCAAAGATGATTAAAAACGTAAAAAAACAAAAACACTGACCTATGACAAAGTCAAAAAAAAGGAGGGTAAACAATCATTATTCATTTAATATGAAAGCGAAAATAACTAAAAATAACAAAAAACAATAACAAATATTTAAATGTTAAAAACATATTAAAGACAAAAAAACAATGCAATAAATGGTAAAACATAAAAAAAAAGTAACCAACAGCGAAGAAGAAATGTGAACTGAACTGATGATGATGAATGAACACAGTGTTAATTAAACAACAACATGAAAAAGGCAGCAGCAAATGTGATGCCCCTGATGAAGAACATGATAATCAAGTTAATTATGATGATGATGACGCCGATACTTAGTATTGATGAAACTGAAAACAACAAAAAAAGGTGATAATATTGATTTCAGTACCTACACACAGATAAACTTACACATTTATTGTGGTTAATATTGATGATGGTGGTGAAGTTGACGTTACTGACCTTGCGACACAATAAGAAGATAAAATTAAAAAACGTGCGCGTATTTTTCGACTTCGCTACAGTAAACTATTGATTTTTTTTTTTGTAAATTTTTTTTATCATCATCATGCTGTTCAATTTAAGAAATTAAAGTTAACTTAAGTACATTGTTGTTTTTTAATTTTTTTTTATTATTTCAATATGAAATAAATTCACAGTTAGCAATTTTAAAATTTTGGGAGTATCATAAACAAAAAAATATTTAAGGTTTCGTTTCTTGAAAAAAAGGTGGATTAATTAAAATTTCGTTAACACCATTGGCGTAGATAAAACCTTTTTATGGAAAGTAGTAGACCCTAAATTTTAAAAATGCGGGGATCAAAACTTTAAAATCAAGTCGTCTTTACATCATAAAAAAATGTTTAGTGATGTGTCGGATTTGCTATATAATTGTCAGCATTATTGACATGATTTTTCTAAATTGATAAGACAACTTATATGACAAGTCAGTACATTTATAGAACTTGGGAAGCTCCGACAAAAATTATGACTTGTCATTAAGTTGTCTTTAGTAAAATGTATTCACTTGCTGACTTCTACCTGATGAATCATTACTGACATTGTCTTAAAGGCAAAATTTCTAATTGGGTTATTATTAGTTCCTCTTGTTCCTAAGAGGAACATAGGATACTAGTACTGGTTAAACATTCCAATTTACAGTTAATGCAGTTAATGCATCCTTGGCGTTATTCTTGGGTTTTTTGATTATGAGAATTTTGGAGCCAAAATAGCATTTATCTTTCGTGGACAAAAAGTTGTGTTTGGGCACGAACTTGCATGAGTCTTTAAACGTGAAAGTGTTTTCAATATTATTAACTCACACAATTTCCATTTAAATTTAGCACAAATTTCGGCCAAATTTGCTGTTTTTTGCGTGTCATGTTTTCAAATTATTTTTTACCTTTGGTCGAGCTAATTAAATAAGAGAAATATATTTTTTTTTCAAAAAACAAAAAAAAATTAAAAAAAAAAAAAAATTGTTAAATTTTTTTTTTTTTATTTTTGAATCTAGTTTTTTTTGACAATTGATTTTTACGATTGAATTTGCTGTTTTTTGCGTGACATATTACCTTCGGTCGAGCTAATTAATTAAGAGAAATATATTTAAAAAAAAAAAAAAATTTTCAAAAAAAAAAAAAAAATTGTTCAAAAAAATTTTTTTTTTTAAATCTTGTTTTTTTTTGACGATTGATTTTTGATTGCGCTAAGAGATAAAAATCATCCCAGAATTAATCCAAGTGACCTTGCTTAATTTTGAGAATTTATGCCAAAAAAAATGCATTTGGAACCATAGTGCACTGGACCGATTTTGCCCAACATATATGCCAAACTTCAGGAGCCTCCGTAATACTTTCAAAAGTTAGCGTGTTTTCAACAGACAGACGGACGGACGGATATCGCTACACTCAAAAAAATACGTTAGTAGATTTACTAATTTTTTTTTTGCTAACGCTAGTTAGCTAACTTTTAGCAAATTTTTAGTTGAGATTAGCATGTTAGCAAAAAATTCTTGTAAACTTCATTTAGCACATTAGCAATTTTAAACAAACTTTGAACTAATTTCTTTTGCTAAATTTGAAATTGAGTTGACAACATTTTTACAAGATTTTTTGCTAATATTAGCAAAATATGTGGTAATTTTTTTTTTTATTTTCAGAAAACTTAAAATGGCGCTATCTCGGAAACTAAGCCAGATAGAGCAAAATGGAGGCCATTTTTTGTTGTCGGGCTCTCCATAGTATCGCCGGTCCTCTTAACATGTGTGGACCCTAATGGGTCCTAACTTTGGATCCAAAAAAGTTAGCATTCCCGAAAATTTTAAAATGCTCATATATCGGTAAATATTGCCGACACAACAAAAAGTCCAAAAACATTTTTGTAGCTCTCAACACGTAGAGCAAGACCGCAAAATAATCAAAAGCTCTCCGAGTAATATTTTTGAAGTTATTGAGTTTTGTAATTAGCAAAACCCCAGTGGTCCCCTAAAATCACGTATCTCAGAAACTAAGCAAGGTAGAGCAAATTTTTAGCTGAGATTAGCATGTTAGCAAAAATATCTTGTAAACTTCATTTAGAGCATTAGCAATTTTAAACAAAATTTTAACTATTTTTTTTTTCTAAATTTAAAATTGAGTTGACCATATTTTTAAAAGCTTTTTTGCTACACTCAAAATAATCACTCTGTTAAAGTACATAGATACTCTGCTGAGCCAGCAGAAAATACCATAGATTTCCAACCAGCAAGATTTTTTGTTATTTTACGAAGAAAACTTTGAAAACTAATGATTTCGATAAAAAACTGTAAATTAATAGAACTATCTGTAAAATATTGATAAAACCGAAAAGAATTTTACCAAAAAAATTTTGTAAATTTACAAAGTTTTAGTTAAGTGCATTTTATGAGTTCAAAATTTTACAAAAAAAAAAACTCTGTAAATTTACAAAGTTTTAGTTTAATCCATTTTATGAGTAAAACTTCACTGCATCAAAAACATTAATTAAAAAAAAATAATTAATAAAAATTCAAATTTTGTTAAATTTGCCCGCTTTAATGCTTCCAAATTGTAAATTTACGTTTTTTTTAATACACTTTTTAAAGATGGGTTATCGGTCATATTTGGAAGTTTTTTGAAGTGTTTTTATTTTTACAGAGCAATTAGTAAAATTACAAATGAAATTTCGTATTTTGGTTACGAGAAAAAAGCGAACTATTTTTCTAAAATCCGCATTTTAACAAAAAAACAGTTTATTATCTGTAAAATAGAGATTACAAAGTATAAAGTAAAATTGAGATTTTCGGTCACAAGAAAATACAAAGTATTTTCTTAAAATCTGTACTTCGACAGATAACTTTGTCAAATATCTGTCGAATTGAGATTTCAGTCATTTTACAGAGTATTTAACAGAGTAATTATTTTGATTGTAATATTAGCAAAAATAATTTTTTTTTTTTAACAAAACTTAAAACGGCGCTATCTCGGAAACTAAGCCAGATAGAGCAAAATGCAGGTCGGTCCTCTTCACATGTCACATCGCCGGTCCTCTTCACATGTGTGGACCCTAATGGGTCCTAACTTTGGATCCAAAAAGTTAGCATTCCCGACAATTTTAAAATGCTCATATCATATTTTTGTAGCTCTCGACACGTAGAACAAGACCGCAAAATAATCAAAAGCTCTCCGAGTAATATTTTGAAGTTATAGAGTTTTGTAATTCTCAAAACCCCAGAGGTCCCCTAAAATCACGTACCACAAAAACTAAGCAAGGTAGAGCGAAACGGACACAAATTTTGGATCAAAAACTATGATGATTTATAAGGAACTTACTAGGTCTAGGCCCATCGGGGTCTGGACCTATCGAGTCCGAACCCAATGGGGTCCTCAAATGTGTATGAACTAAGTTGAAATAAAAAAAAAATTCAGTTAACTAATTTTTGGCAAAACATTTTTGCTAACTGTACCAAATAAATTGTGGGTTCAAAATCAGCAAATTTTCTTGTAGGTTTACATGCTTTTTTTACTAACATTACAGTTTTTTTTTTGAGTGTTGATTAATTCTGCTTCTTTTTCCATTCATGCAGTTTCCAGCAACAGAAATTGCTTTTTTCGATGAGGCAGATGTGGCAGGATTGCCAAAACATATATTGGCAAGTTTTGCAACGTTTGGAAAAATCTAAAAGGAGAAATATTTTAAAATAAATTTTACCTTAAAACAAAAAATAGTATACCTCTGGGTGCTGTTGCCACCAATCAATAGTTTCCTGGACTTTGATATTAAAATATTTGGTTACCTCTAGTTCCAAAAGATCGATGTTGACCGTACTTGCCGAAGAAGACGCTGAAAATTCTAGCATTTGCTGACGAGTATTTGATATTTTCTGAAATAAAAAATTGTATTTAAATATTTTAAAATTTTACACAAGCTTTCAATAAATTTTACCTGTTTCTTTCTGATATGTTCTAAAGCAGCTTGGCTTGTAGAAGGATGCCTTGATTCTAGGTCGGACATTTTTTCTATTTCTTCTATTAATATTTGCTCCTTTGAAATTGGCGAGTCGACATTAGCTTTTAAGTCAAAAGAACTGTCCATAGATTTTGGTATTTTCTTTACATACATACGCTTCCAGTACTTGCCAATTTTTTTTGGCACGGGTCAATTAATGCCGCTACCACATGCATTTTATATATTTTGAACCGTTTTCCAAAAGTTTCTTTTGAAAAATTACATAGTTGTATTGACAAGTCAAAGCAGGAATCCTCTTCTGATTTTTGCAAGGAACTCATTACTTGTTCATAAAAATAAATACAGCTTGACAAAGTTGGGTATTCCTACCATTGAAGGTACCGTGTTGCTTCCTTAAAAATTTCTAAAAAAAATACCAAACTCCTTAATAATTTCGTTTTCCATTTCAGGAATAACTAAAGGTTCTTTATTGACCTTTAGTAATGTTATGTTTATTATTCTGATATTTTTAGTAAAACTTTTAATCATGACTAACATTGAGTTCCAACGGATTGAAACAGAATTCTTTAGTGATGGTTAGTGGCTTGTTTGTAAAGCACTTTCTGCCTGTACAAAAATGTCGTGGTCGTTGCTTAGAAATTGATCATCGCACTCTAAACTATCTATAATAGTTTTTGCTTCTAAAATAGTTTTAATTGTTTCATTTTGCTCCTCTTAATTTTGAAGTCTCATAATTTCTTCGGAGCTGTATATTAAACTTTTGTATATGCTCTTCAGTTTTCCCACTATTACGTTTATATGACTAGAACGGTCATTACTTAATACGTCGTGAGTTAAAAATCTATGAAGTGCGTGTGTACTACATCCATATCGAAGTATATTTTTTTTTAAGTGCACTAACAATATTGCTCCCACCCACTGTGGGCCAGAATCTAAGAATTTTGGCCAAAACTAGAATACAGAGGATAGAAGTCTTGATAGTAATCCAAAAGAGGTTTAGTCAGTGGCTGATCACAAATCTGGAATCAAAAATTAAAAATTCAAAATGGCGGATTCAAAATGGCGGCCATAAATTTTAAAATTTAAATATGTAATACTTAAAATATTTGTTTATAAAGGAAATGGCGACGCTGATTATGAATATGGAATCGGAAACCTAAAATTCGAAATGGCAGATTCAAAATGGCGGCCAAAAGTTTAAAAATTTTTATACATTGAACTTCACCTATTTGATTAAGAAGGATATGGCGTCGTTAATTACAAATATGGAACAAAAAAGCACAAATTCAAAATGGCGGCCAAAAATGTTAAAAATTGTAAATATTGAACTTCAATTATTTGTTTATGAATGACATGGCGTCACTGATTAAGAATATGGCATCAAAAATTTGAAATTCAAAAGGGCGGCCTTTAATTTAAAAATTGGTAAATATTGAACTTAAATTATTTGTTTGTACTGGATATGGCTTTGATGTTTGCAAATATAGAATCAAAAATTTTAAACTCAACATGGTGGATTTAAAATGGCGGCCATACATTTCAAATTTAAATATATTGAACATTTGATAATAAACGATATGGCTTCGCTGATTACGAATATGATATCGTAAATTTAAAATTCAAAATGGTGTATTCAATATGTTTATAAAAATTTTCTAATTCAAACTAACATTTTCAGACAAGGCTTAGCAGCAAAGTGTTTTCGTGAGGGCATTAATAATAAACAAACTCCAAGGAAGTCGTAATTAACGAGAAAAAATGCAGCAAAGTTTTGTTTATGTAAATTACACCCGAACTATTTTATGGAAATGCACTTAAATGAAGAGATGTTAACTTAATTTTTATTTGACTTCTTTTTTTCTCACAGAGAAAAATGTAATCAAATTAAAGATGAAATATTGCACCAAAATATACCCAATAAAATTTTGAATTCCAAAGAATCGGTTATGTGTTGCGAATCGAATATTTACCGCTTTAACTGAACATGTCAACTTGCTGATGCTTTTAACAGATAATAATTAATTTATGCTGAAACTCCGATAAAAGCGCAGAGGCGCATTTTTACAAGGCCGCATTTAAAAAATACGGCTAAAAAAGTTAATAAATTCTAATCCGGACCATTAAACTGCATTGCAATTTCAGCATAAATGTATCATTAAAATGCAAAACTAGAAAACGCAGTTATACTGGATATATTCTATATGAATTCTCCGATATTGGTGTTCCTATAAGAACCTCGCAAAAATGCTCATCAATTGCCACTATCGGCGAATTAAAGTGGTGACCCATGAATAGCATCCGCTTAAATGCGTCACTGAATATGTGAGCAATATGAATTTATAAAAAAGTATAAAAGTCCGAAGCAAAAATGTCGCCAAAATCAAAAACACGTGTCGACTTAATCATAATAGAGATTATTATACATGAATTTGGCGGTCCTATGTATGTAATACTTATAACGTATATAGTATAGTTTACAGATTTTTGACAATTACAACTTAACAAAACCGAATTTCGCTAAGTCCAATACACCATTTAATATGCCTTCAAAAATCCTTTCGATCTGTATAAAATGTTTATATAGCTCCTTTGGAACAGATATGAAAAAAAATCAAAAAAGCTAACATTTGCCGTTTTCCCCTCTTTAACCACCTAAAAAAATGGTTTATCTTGGATTTCGACCTTCTATAACAAAGGTGAATTGCAGAACAATCGGAGTGCAAGTAATTTTAACTTCCGTGCTAGTGTAAAAGTGTGATCTGAACGCCATTTTTCAGTTATTGGACAATATCTCGAAAGTTTATGAATGGTCGCAGACGGTCGCAAAACTCTAGTTAGGGGACATATTAAGGAACACATTGGCATTAAAGGTTTTTCAATATCGTTTGGAGCTTTTTGGAGATCGATGTTGAAAAATGGCGATTTTGAAAAAAATCGTTATTTCTTTGAAAAAATTTAAATTTTATACCTTCTTTAGATAATTATTGAAGTGGTTTAGATTTTTGTGTGTCAATAAGTACTTCTTTAGTGATTTCTGAATGTTTTTCAGTCAAAAATTCTTTAATTTACAAAGTTTTTCTAATATATTTGAAAAAAAAAATTCTCACCAAAATTCGAAATTTTGACTTTGACCTCTTACTTTTTGCCACAATATTACAATATTTTTTTTACATAATATTGAACATTCCTAGATTCTGAATACATCAACAGAATTTGGATCCAGCAAAATGGACTTTTGGCCAAAAAACGGAGATGCAGGCCCACTGTGCCACCGTCTGTGACTGCGCATATATTTTTGTCTTGTAAATCGAACTCTTTTAAAGCAACGTCTATTTTTTGTGGACGAGGAAATATTTCTGTTTTCAAAGTAGTGACCTTCATGTTAAAATTTTCGCAGTAGTGCACCTTTATACTTACGTATGACAGGTGCTTAAACTTATCGGTCCACATGTCTACATAGTACCAAGATTATATTATTAGGGAGCTGCAGTTTGAATATTTTTTACATGGTACATGTATGTATCATATACATCTTTCAATGCTGAGGTTGCTACCGTTCTGTCCGTTGGTTGGACCACTTTGGGATTTTAAATTTTTACAAATTTTATTAAGCCACGTCGTTCTACAATTTTGAAAGGCTGCAAATTCCAGCAACACATTTTTGCAATTAAATGTGCATTTTGAAATGTGTTATTATTGGAGGAAGAATTATTAAGAGCACTCTCGGTCATCATTGAAGTTTTCTTCAACCGTAGATGGTTGTTAAGGTTAGTTGTTGCCGTTGATTTTGCAAAATTAAGGAAAAAACTATTAGGTTTTAAATTTATTAAAAATTCTTCATTACTTACAATTTGAATGCCATTGTTTCTCCTTCAAAGCATATTTTGCAAAAATAAAAATTTTACAATATTTTACGATCTCTTAAATAAAATTCACTGAAATGTTTCCAACATTTTGAAATTTTATTATTTTATTATTACAACTTTTGCAAAGTTTTTTAGCTCTTCTTTTCTGGTTAACAAATCTTCATAGTAAGCAATATCCGACGATATTGGAACGTTTAAACTTTCATCACTATCATCAGAATCAGATTCTGGTTCATTGTTGGCCGTGTTTTTTTAAATAATTGTTAATTTGTGTTTGTGACATTTTCCCACTTTTTTATTAATGATTCCACTTTTTTATTAATGACTCCACTTTTTTTGTTAATGATTTATTGGCTTTGTTAGAAATTCCGTAAAAACTGTAAATATAACGGGATAGTAAGCAAACCTCATAGAGCTGCCAGAATTTTTTTCTGCCAGGTATTGCCAGACCGAAACTGCTTAAACTATTTAGTGTTTTCTCACAATTCAGCAGCAAGCAGCAAGCAGCAGACAGCAAAATTTCCCACACATATTGTGTTTGCTGCATGAAAAGTTTTACAGTCTGCTGCTTACAATCAGTGCTGAATTGTGAAGAAACACTTATTATCCACCTGCAATAATAATTGACGGTAGTACGCCGTCACATTATCAGCATGTAAAAGGTTTTTAATTTTTAAAAAAACCCTAGTAAAAATATTATGCTAATTTTACTAAATAGATCTATTTTGATCCGTAAAATGGTTGAATCAAATAATATCTAATTGTATTACTTTAGATCAAAAAATATAAAAATTGATACAATTTGATCCTGAATTTGGTCAAATCTAATTATATCATATTGATCTTATAATATCTTTTTTTATACAATTTGATGAGCACAACCAAAATACGAATCTAATCATATATGGAGCAATATCTAACCATATAAAGTGGATCAACCGTATCAAAATGATAGATATAATTTTATATAAATTTATACGGAAGCATATTAACTCATATAAGATTGTATCAAATTATATATGATTATATTAGAAAACTTTTTACTCTGGAATTTAAAAAGTTAAATTTAGACGACTAAAAATGTTAAGCCGGCGGCGGCTAGAGTACCTGAAAAATGGTCGGCAGCGGCTTAGCCGCGGCTGTTAGCCAATCATCTTCGTTCTCTGATTCGGAATATACAAATTTTTCTACAGCAAGAATTTTATAAATTCTTAAAGCTTTTCTGTAGCAAAATGGCTCAGAACCTTAGAATTTTTCCATTGGGATAATGTCCCAGAATCATGAACCTCTTTAACCCATTTTGGAGCAAGGTTCAATTTTATTTTTCTTTTTTGGAGAAAGGTACTTTTTTAGGGTAATTAGCACCCGTTTATCTCAAAAATCTTGTCAATTTTTTTTTTCAATGTTCCGTTATTCCACAAAAGCCGGAATTGCAACTTTTGATGCAATTTTAATATTTGGATTTATTTGATATTTTATTAATTTATTTGATTAGAGGTATTCAGAGTCTTGTTGCCAGCCCTGGCAATGTAGCAAAAGAGTACTTCTTTCAAAAAATACATGTATTTTGAAAAGTAATTTTAATAAGTACTCTTTTACCACCAGTGCCAGGGCTGGCAAGTAAGACCCTGAACACCACTATTATTTTCAAAATAAATAGTTTCAAAATGATTTAAATTCATGAAATTTGATTATAAATTAAATCTAAAAAAAATTAAAATTAATTAAAACATGTAAAAAAGTTAAATTCGGCCTTGCCGAATGTAGTGATACCCTCCACAATTTCAAAAAGATTATTGCAAAAAACTTTATTTAAAAGGAAATTACTTTTGAAAAAAAAAAAAAATTTTGAAAAAAAAAATTTCCGCGAAAAAAAAATTTTGTTAAAAAAAAAATCCGCGATTTTTTTCTTTTTTTGTCAAAAAATATGTTCGTACTTGTTTAAATACCATTCGGTGTTCAATTATGTTCACATATGTCAACCAGAAGCCGAATTAAAGCATTTTGTATTTTTAGGTTATGTTGAATTTACTGAAATTTTTGAGGTGTGCTTACATTTTTGTTCATAACTTTTGAACCGCTGAACCGATATCGCTCAAATGCAATACCAAATACTTCTCGGGAGAACTTCCAATAAATATGTTAAATTTCAGTCATCTCTCTGCAATATTTTGTCCGTGATAGCATGTTCCACAGACAGACAGACGGACAGACGTACATCGCTAGAATGTCTTAAAATCGATCGGGCATCATGAATATATATACTTTATGGGGTCCCAGACCGATATTTCGATGAGTTACAAACGGAATGACAAACTTATATATACCCTCTATCACTAAGTGGAGGGTATAAAAATAAAAGCCGAAAATAAAAATAATCCTAAATTTTCGTTTTTGCTTGTAACAATTTCTGTGCTGATGCACATTGCATTTTATGCACATCTAAATTGCATTTTATGCACATATTAATTACAAAAAGATGAGACTTAAAACTCGTTACAAAATAAACCTGAAATTCTATCTTTTTCATACATAAATATTTTTTTTGAAAAATGTAGAAAAATTGAACATTGGATCAAAATGGGTTAAGCAAATGACTGAAAAAATTTTGAAATCAGAAAACTTTTTTGAAATAAATATGTCGCAAATATAATATATGTGTTTTCTAAACACACTGAAAATCTGAAAATCGTTTCAGAATCTGTGGCCCTTACCACAAGAAAACAAAAAGTCTATTTTAACAAAAGTTTTATTTTAAATTTCAAATTTTCAATACATTTTTTGAAAGTCGATTTTAAAAACAAAAACAATTTGTATGGAAATAAAATTAAAAGCTCATTTTAAATTTATATTATTTTCTTGTGGTAAGGCTGTGTGTCTTTTGCTGTAAATTTTGAGGATAATTTTTTTTTAATTATTAAATACTAGCACGCCCGCCTGTACTTCGGTACCGGTTATGTTTAATACCGTTTGTTTTATTTACTTGTGGACGTTTAAGTGTTCCATAAAAAAATATTTTAATGAATAATTTAAACAATAAAAATTGTATAACTTCGCTGGTACGTTATCATGTTCATTCCGGGAAAAAAAATATATTGACAATTTTTGAACCCTTATGTCAGGATTTTGGAATTTGAGTGAATAAATATTTCAGTAAAAAAAGAGAGGGGAGTTAAAAAAATATATAGAGGGGAAAAATATGGATTAAAAAAGTTAAACACGAAAATTTGAATAAAAAACATCATTCCATATTGTTCCCTGCTCTATTCTATTTCGTTCCCCGTTCTACTCCATTTCATTTCCAATTCCATGTCCTTCTTCTAAGATCATTATTATAGGAACAAAGTACCAAAAGTACATTTTAATTCCATTAGAAACGGAATTTCCAAAAAGTTCCTCTTCCAGAATGTTTTTTCTTCACCGAAGGATCGTATAATCCATATTTCAATTATCTACGATCATTGTTTTAGCAAATATTACAAGTACAAAGAGTATACATTTTATCCCCGTTAAGAAATGTAATTTCCAAAAAGTACTTTTCCCAATCTTTTTTTTCACCTAAGGATTTTTATTCCAAATTTTAAGTTTCTATGACCATTATATCAGGAAATAAATTATAACACTTTTTCACTTTTATAAGGTACTTTTTATAAAAGGTACTTTTTATAAATGGTGCTTTTGATAAAATGTACTTTTTATAAAAAGTTTTTATAACAGATACTTTTTATAAAAAGCAGTTTTTATAACAGATACTTTTTATAAAAAGTACTTTTTATAACAGGTACTTTTTATAAAAGGTACTTTTTTTTAACAGGTACTTTTTATAAAAGGTACTTTTAATAATGCTTTTTATAAAAGGTACTTTTTATAAAAGATATTTTTATAAAAGGTACTTTTTATAAAAGGTACATTTTATAAAAGGTACTTTGTGATAAAAAAGTACCTTTATAAAAGGTACTTTTTATAAAAGGTTCTTTTTAAAAAAGGTACATTTTATAAAAGGTACTTTGTGATAAAAAGTACCTTTTATAAAAAGTACTTTTTATAAAAGGTACTTTTTATAAAAGGTACTTTTTATATAAGGTACTTTTTATAAAAGGTACTTTTTATAAAAGGTACTTTTTATAAAGGTACTTTTTATAAAAGGTACTTTTTATAATAGGTACTTTTTATAAAAGGTATTTTTTATAAAAGGTACTTTTTATAAAAGTTACTTTTTATAAAAGGTACTTTTTATAAAAGGTTCCTTTTATAAAAGGTACTTTTTATAAAAGGTACTATTTATAAAAGGTACTTTTTATAAAAGGTTTTGTAACATTTAATCATGTAGAAATCAAACTGCTTTTACACTTTTCGTCGACACTAAAGTTCAACCTAAACATCGCTGAGGCTCACCGTGTAGAGTGGAGGGTATAATAAATTAAAATGTTATAAAAAGCTTTTAAATTAATATATACTCCCACTTTTTTAAGAAAAATAAATTTGGTTACGCTACGAAAATTCAAAAAGAAGAAGTTAACGTCTGTTTTTTTTATTATAAAATTTTTTGGGGGTACTAAAATAATGTAATATTGATGATGATACAATGACTTTTATACATTTTTTCCTCTTCTTTTGTAAGTTTTGCACATTTTATTTGACTGTTTAAAGGATTATTTATATTAAACTGGTTTTTTAATGTTTTTGGTAATTTTTTTTTGTATTTTTTGTAAAATTTGTGCCCAAGTTAATACAGGTCATTGTAGGAAACCCTTTTTTGTTTTTGGTATATCACATATTAGGGTAAGTAAGTATATTTCTTAATATATATTTTTGGTAAACTATAAAAACTCTAGAGTTTAACAAAAATTTAAACAGTTTTCAACAGCAATTACTTGTTAAAACACATTAATTCAACCTCCTGTACACACAGTTCTTTAAAAACAACAGCCAAAAAATGAAACTAGTAAGTTTGGTTTTTTTTTGCATTTAAATATCATATGTTAAATTTTTAAATTAAACAATTTCAATTTTTTTAATTTTAGTTCATTTGTATTGCCGCTCTTGCCTTTGCTGCCATCTGCCATGCGGATAACATTGATAAAAATGCTGAAATTCGTAGTTTTAACAATGAAGCAGCCGATGCTGAAGGAAACTATAATTATGCTTATGAAACTAGCAATGGTATACAATTCCAAGAATCTGGTAATACGGCTGGTGCAAGTGGTGCCTTTAATTATATTTCACCCGAAGGCGAACATATCGCTCTAACTTATACCGCTGATGAAGATGGTTTTCATCCAGTTGGTGATCATTTGCCTACACCACCACCAATTCCAACTTATGTTTTACGTGCTTTGGAATATATTCGTTCTCATCCACCCGCAGAACTTAAGCAACAACATTAATATGGAGACAAAAAAGAAAATGTTATATATCAGGAAAAAAAAAAATATTGTGTTAAATAGTCAAACAAGGACGTAACCCCTGCCTCATATTTTTTTTGATTGGATTTTAAAAGGCTGTTGAGATAAAAAAAAAATATATGAACTCAGTTATTTTGTTATTATTCATATAGATGTTTAAGTTGAAAATTTGTTAAGAAAAAAGTAAAAAAAAAAAATATAATAAAAATTAAAAAAATAAAAATAAAAAAAGTTTGTGTCTTAAGTCTTTTGTTTTATATCGTAAACAATAGTTTTTTATATAATACAGTTTAACACAAAAATGTGTTTTGAATCGATACCACAATAAATTAAAGCATGTTATTAGTAGATCAAAAATCTCCAAAGGGTTTTAAGAACTTAGTTCTAGTGTTTTTAATGGCCAACCTTAGTTTTTGTAATTCTCTTCTCAAGGAGTTTGGAATACGTTAAAAAAATTTATAAAATCAGCTTCTGAGCTAAATAATGTTTATAGATGTCTGCAATGTAATTTGATGACTGATCTTTTCTTAAACATATTAGAACTTTATTTCCACTATTTATCATTTAAAGGTGCCATTTAAATCCTTTTTCCAAAAATTTCCATTTAAGTCTACTAAACCATGCATTAAATTTCACTGGGGTTGTCAAATTTTAAAATTTATTGCTGCTAATAACTTTTGAGCTAAAAGTTATATTAGGATTTTTTTTTTTGAGAGTTTTATGGTAATTATTTTTTCATACCAAATAAACGCTCTATTTTTTACTAAAAAGTCCATTAAAAAGGCATTGGAAAGGTTAAAAATATTTGAACACTAAAGTACAAGTACTTTTATGAAAATGCATATTTTTACTCCGCACTCTAAACATAACATAAATTAAATATCTATCCGAATCAATAAATTTGCAATAAAATGGCATCGATTTGCAATGTAGTTGCATATTTTGGTATAAATGCATATTTTTGCATATTTTCATATAAATTGCAATTTTTTTAATTTTCATCAACATTTTTTCAAAAAATCATTTCAAAAACCATTTCAAAAAAAAATATTTTCTTATAGAAATGATATTCTGAGACAGTTTTTAAAGAAATTTGTTTCTAAAAATAAAATTTTTAGATTCTTAAAAAAAAGCTTTAAATTTAAAAATTTCTTACAGGAAAATGGAAAGAAAAGCCTATACAAAAACTTTTATTATTCTCCAGGTCAGATTGGTATTGAATTTTAGCGAAATTTGCACAGTAGCTAAGAAGTTATGAACAAATCCGTGAAACTAATATTGGTTTTATCCCGAAGTCACGTGTTGGATAAAACGCTTTACACGTTTTAATAGAGATTGGTAGCCACAAAAATATTTTAGTATTTTTGCGACTTAAATATTTTTTAAACTCAAAAAAATTTTACACCCAAAAAATATTTTTTTTTTTCAAAAATTACTAAAGAAGTATTTGACTTCAAATTAAATATTTTTAGTAAACATTTGTACACACTTTTTTACGTCCAAGTCGATTTTTAACTGTTGTTTATTTTTAAAATTTGTATTTTTAAAATTTGAATCAGAAATATTTTTCGACTTCTAAAGAAAATTTGTACATTTAAATTTTTTTATCACAAAATGTGTCAATAAAAAAATATTTTCTAATTGAAAGCTGAGTCCACCCTAAAAAACATTTGTTTAATATTTAAAAGGGGATTAAAGTATTTAAAAAAATCTAATTTGTGTTAATAAAGCACTTTTTTAGTAAAAGCAGTTCATTTTTAATACATATTTTTAAATTTTAAGTGCATATTTTTTGAATTTTAAGTGCATATTTTTGATTTTTAGAGGCATATTATAGGCACATATTTTCGATTTTTAGATGCATGAAAGTACTTGCCCTATTTATTAGACTTCTGTGTTTCATTTTGAAAAAAATACTAAAATTACCCTTAATATGTTCTAAGAAAAGATCCACCATAAAATTTTACTGGAGGCATCTAAACACATTTTTTAGCTGGCCTTAAATAAAAAATGCCTGCGAATTTTGTACTCTTGCCCAAAACAGTAAATCATGATAATGTTTTGCTAAAGATTTGGGTGTACTTGCCAAAGCAATTTTTTTTAGAAAAAATAATTTTATTTTCATTTTCTATTCCATGCAAAAGGAGTTGAAATTTCTGTCGAGGACCTCATAAAGTTTATATATTATTGATCTATTTCTAAGAAACTCTAGCTTTATACATCCGTCCATCTGTCTATGGAGAGCAAGATGCAGTCTAAACCAAAAGAGCTGAAAATTTGGTAAATAAGTGTATTACTTTAGTACATAAAAGTACTTTTAAATTTTTGAGAGTATACAAGGTTCAGCACAGAAGAATTAAACACTTTCACTTGTTTTTGTACATTTGTTAAACAAATGGAACATTTTTATGACAGAAGCTTAGACTTGGTGAAAGATGAAAATTAAAACAAGTAGGAAAGTTTAATTCGACTAGGCCGAATCTAAGAACACCCTAAACAATGCCCTTTTAAAGGACAGTAAATTTTTTAACGTGAAAAAATGAACAATTTTGATTAGAAATATTTAATTTTTAGTAAAAACTTCATTTGTCATTTTTGTAAAAAAAAGAAAAATTACTAAATTTTTTTGAGTGTAAAATTTTTTTCGAGTGTACATTTTTTTAGTGTAAAAATATTTCTGAGTGACAAAAATACTTTGTACAGTAGTTTTTGACTGAAATACAATACGAACCAGATCAGGGGAACGGAAAATATATGTATATGCCAACTTCAGCACCCTCAGAATTTTCGTTCGAAAGTTAGCGTGTTTTTTATCTCGTAAATTCGCGAAAAACCCTTGCCAAAATTCACTCTTATGCTTATAACTTTTGAACCACCGGACCGATTTCGCTGGATTGCAATACCAAGGTAAATGAACAATATACTGACCAGGTAAATGAACAATATATATGACAGACTTCAGGAGCCTCCGTAAAGTCTTTCGAAAGTTAGCGTGTTTTCAACATAGAGACAGAAGGATGGACATCGCTAGATCGTCTATATATACTTTAGTACGTCCAAGACCAATATTTCGACAAATAAAAAAAATATATAAAAAAATTTGAGGAAAAAAAATGTTTGATAAAAAAAAATTATGAAAGAAGTTTAGACTTGGTGAAAAAGAAGTTTTGGTAAAAAAAAATATTAATGAAAAACAAAATTTTGATAAAAAAAGTAAAAAAAGTAAAAGAGAGTAAAAAAAGATTTGATAAGAAACAAGTGAGAGTGTTACATTCGGCTGTGCCGAGTCTTTTATACCCTTCAAAATGAAAAAAAAACAATATAAAAAAAATGCAGGGGCGCCTTTTTGGGGGGGGGGGGTTGGTGGAAGACGTTAGGGGGCACCTTCCCCTTGCGATTCTAAACTTCTTCTGAGATAAGAATGTTGCATTTGCTTAGCAAAAGTACAAAAAACACTGGAAAACATGCAGTTTTTCTTAGGTTGGTTTAGTTCTCCAAGGGGGAACTTTTTTCCCCTTGGTCCGATTTTGCTCATTTCTGAACTTAACCTGCCTAGGAATATAAGAAACATTCGTGCCAAACTTCGGAAGTCTAGCTCTTTTATTTTGGACTGTATTGTGTCCTCTACAGACGGACGGACGGACGGACATCGCTAGAATGTCTTATAATCGATCACTGATCAATAAAATATATACTTTATGGGGTCCTAGACCGATATTTCGATGCGTTACACACGGAATGACAAAGTGAGTATACCCCCATACTGTGGTTGGAGGGTATAAAAAATTTAATGAACCCAAAATTTTTGATGAAAAAAAATTTTGATGAAAAAATTTTTTTGATGAGTTTTTTTGATGAAAGGAAAAATTTTTTCATGTAAAAAAAATTTATGAAAAAAAAATTTTTTTTGGTGAGTAAAAAATTGGTAATAAAAAATTTGATAATAAAAAATTCGATAATAAAATTTGATGAAAAAAAAATTTATGAAAAAAAAAATGATAAAAAAAAAATTATGAAAAAAAAAATTAATGAAAAAAAATTGATGAAAAAACAAAAAAATAGATGAAAAAAAAAAATTGATGAAAAAAAAAAGTTTGATAAAAAAAAAAAATTATGGAAAAAAAAGTTTGGAAAAATTGATAAAAAAAGTTTGATGAAAAAAACAATTGATGAAAAAAAAAAATTGATGGAAAAAAAAAAATTTAATGGAAAAAAAAATTGATGAAAAAAATAAAATTTGATTAAAAAAAAATAAAAATTTATGAAAAAAAAAAATTTTTGTTGAAAAATAATTATGTTACTTTTTATTCACCACCTGGTGAAAAACGGTTTTATTCACCACGAGGTGAATTATTATCCAAGATACAAACCCAAGTTATTCAAATTTTTGGTTTTAAGAAAATGAAAATAGTAATTCTTGTTTTCTTTTTCGTTAGTCGGTAGCTTATATAGTCAAACTGAGGTGGCGTCCTGCAACTTTTTTAAAATTAGACACCAGCCTAAAAACATTATCATGGTAAAAAAAACCTTGTAAAATTACAAGAAAAACTTGTAATTTTTTTTTGTTTGCTACCTCCTATTTGATTCCTAGTAGTTTTACAAAATTTTTACCAATAATTTTGTAATTTTACAAGGTTTTTACCAATAAAATTGTAAATTTACAAATTTTTTGACACGATAAAATTTACAAAGAGGTTTCGTAATTTTACTAGATTTTTTGCTTCCTCCTATTTTACGAGAATTCCTAGTAATTTTACAGGCTTTTTACCAATAATTTTGTAATTTTACAAGCTTTTCACCAACAAAATTGTAAATTTACAGTTTTTTTTGCGCAATTAAAATTACAAGGAATTCTCGTGAATTTACTAGATTTTTTTTTGTAAAATTATCTTGGAAATTTGTAAAATTACAAAAAAAAATGTAAAATTACAAAAAAAAATGTTAATTTCGATTTGTTAAAAAACAAGGAAGACTGTCAAATATTAGTAAAATGGAATTACGGGACTTTTCCTAGTAATTTGACAAGGATTTTTTTTGTGTGTATCGTGTTTACAACATTTAGATGGACGTCAGACTGACATCTCTAAAATGACTTAAAAAGTTATTCTGAGTCGATCGGTATACTTAAAAATGGGTCTAGAACCAATATTTCGGGTAGTTACAAACATAAGCACAAAGTCATTATACTCTGTGCCACAGAGTGGTGTAGTGTATAAAGCTGAATTCATGAATTCATTGACGGAGTACTCTGTGCCAGAGAGTATATTTTGTTACTTTCTCTTTCGCACTTACACATTTTTTGTATGATGTTATCTCTATTTTTAGAGATGGTACTCTGTAGTACATAGTACTCCGAAATTGTGTCGGAGCCTTAAATACCTCAGAATCTGAAAAATTTTCTGTACGAAAAATCTGAGAAAATTCCGATACGTAAAATATCTCAGAACCAGAGAAAGTTTTCTATACGAAAAGTATCTCAGAATCTGAGAAAGTTCCTATACGAAAAATATCTCAGAATCTAAGAAATTTTCATATAGAAAATGTTTTTCTATATGAAAATTGCTTCAGAATCTTAGAAATTGTCCATGGGAAAAAAATCTTAGAGTCTGAATATTTTCTATACGAAAAATATCTCAGAATATAATAAATTTTCTATACGAAAAATTTTACAGAAGCTGACAAATTTTCTATACGAAAATTATTTTAAAATTTTAAAATTTTCCATCATAAAAATACCTCAGAATCTGAGAAATTTTCCGTGCGATAATTATCTCAGAATCTTTGAAATGTTATATAAAAAAAATATCTTAGAATCTTAAAAATGTTCAATACTAGAACTATCTTAAAATCTGAAAAACGACATATACGAAAAATATCTCAGAATCTGAGAAAAATATTTTCAAAACGAAAATATCTCGGGATCTAAGAAAATTTTTATACGAAAAATATTTCAGAATCTGACAAATTTTCTGTACGAAAAATATATTAGAATCTGAGAAAATTTCTGTAGAAATAAATTAGATGCGAAAAATATCTCATATTCTGAGAAATTCTCTAAAATTAAATATCTATCTTAGAATCTTAGAAATTCTCTATATGGGTGAAATCAAAAAATGTCAACCAACCCATGTAATCGTGTAATATCTCATACATGGGTTAAAGTATTCGCATATTTTTTAATGTACAACGTCGTATAGATTGGCGTTCTACATAACCAACAACAATCCGGATATTAGTTAGCTATTTTAAACAAGTTATTTTCATTTTTGTAGGCCAAATGTAAACTCCGTCGCCAGTAACAAGTTCAATTTTTAAACTTTAACCGGTTATATCTTAAAAACCAATAACCCAAGAGCTTAATAATTGACTACATTTTTAAAGAGGGATTGTTGACGTTCTTAAAAAATATTTTTATATAGTCATAACTATCTCTTTTACCCATGCAAACACGGCTTCAATTGTGTAACGATTTTTCGACACTTTTTTTCGACATTATGGAACCTGACAATTTTGTTGTTTTTGACGTATTATATTTAGAAAAATTATAGGTAATTGCCCCATTTATTAAACGCGAGGCTATAAAGTATCATTTTGCATCATTGGTTTCAAGTTTGCTCATTGCATATTAATTACCCAGTATGAAAAGATAATTCATAAATGAAAAATCGAAAAATGCTGTAAACTCCGTCTCCACGTTTACAACAAAACTACTAAGCGTGCATCTGAAATATCGTGATATTTTGACGTATCTAGTTGACATCTAATGATTTTTTTTCGAAATCCAATTTCCGACAAATAGTTTTCGAAAAAAAGGGCAAAAAGAGACGAAATGTAAACTCCGTCTCTGTAAACTCCGTCAATTTTTTTTTTTTTTTGCAGATAGCATTAAAAAACCTTATGAAGTTGTTAAAACCGACGCAAATATAAACACTAGTCATTCAAAAAAGTAAAAAAAATAATTTTAAAAGAAATAATAGTAAATTTATTTTACATTTCCTTAGAAAAATCCTATTAAAATAAAACATAATTGTAAAATCTTTAATAACAAAAACCAGAAAAAAATCCTAATTACAAAAATTGTTAGCAATTACATAAATAAGTGTTTTAAATTACAATAAAATGTTTTCAAAGAAAATTCAAAACAATTTAATGTATTTTTCTAAGGTGAATGTAAACTCCGTCTCCAAAAAAATCATAAAATTGTCGATAAAACTTGTTTGAAACAAATTGTAGAAGAGATCTTTTATAGTTATATTAGTAGTGATGTAACATATCGATTTTAATAAAAAAAATTACCAAAAATTAAAATTTTTTGTTTGTACAATTTTGGCTCAAAAACACTGACATTTTTTGATTTCACCCATATGCATTTGGGGGTTTTCGTGTCAACTGACACAACTTTTGAAACCGATGTCTTCCGCTCGGGATGAAATTTGCACCAAGGTTAGTCCTATTGGATAGTACTTCAGAAACAATTTTTCAACGAGATCGGTCAAGGACTCTCTGACTCAGAGAGTTCTTGGCCGATCTCGTTGAAAAATTGTGTCTGAACTACTATCCAATAGGACTAACCTTGGTGCAAATTTCATCCCGATCGGAAGACATCGGTTTCAAAAGTTGTGTCAGTTTCGTGTCAACTGAACACGGTGAGCCTCAGCGATGTTCAGGTTGAACTTTAGTGTCGACGAAAAGTGTAAATGCAGTTCGATTTCTACATGATTAGTTGTCACAAAACTGTTTTCAGCGAAATCTTAGCTGATCGCATTCGCGAGATATCGCGAAATTAGTGATTTTATATTTTAAAAAATTTTGATATTGAAGTTTTTTAAATATTTTCAAAAACTGAGTATACAGTTTTCATTGTACTTATTTTAAGGTCACAAAACAGTAAACATCGAAATCCTATCTTCTTTAGTTCGCGAGAAATCGCGAAATAACATTTTTGTCAATTTTGTTTTTCAACTTTTTTTAGGTTTTTTTCAAATGTTGTGGAAAGCTGATATGCACTTTAATGTGTACGTGATCGAAGGTCATAAGGGTGTTGACATCAAAGTTGTGGTGTACACTGTCGCAAGATTTCGCGGAATTATTTATATATTTTTTATTTTTTTTTTTTATTTTTCAATTTTGCATGTTCTTTTGAAATGGTGTAAAAACGTGGTATGCATTTTTATTTGTACATGATAAAAAGACATTAAACTGCTAACACAAAAGTCCTATGTGGTCAATTCTTTAAGGAATCGCAAAGTTAATAAATGGTTATGAATTATTTGAAGAAAAAGAGAGTGCATAATAATATTACAATACAAAATAAATGAAAAAAAAAATTGAAAAATTTTTCGCGATTTTTCGCGAAAATTAGCGTCAATATATAGATTTCAGCAGTTTTACCACCTTCAGTTACGGGCAATTTAAACTGCATACCATATACTTGTCGTTACTTAAATTTTTTTTTTTTTTGATACCAAAGAAAAAAAAGTAATTTATTATAAAAGCTCGTACAGTAATTTTGCGATTTCTCGGGAAATTGATCGTCTATAATTTTTATGCTTGCAGTTTTGTCACCTCTAATAACCTCAAATTCAAACTGCATACCACATTTTTGTCGTTAATTGAAGTATATGTTTTTACAGACCACAAATAACACAAATTAATGAATAAATAGTAGATAAGCGAGTTTTTTTGCGATATCTCGAAGAATTAAGCAGCTAGAATTTAAATGTTAACAGCCTTATGACCTTTGATCAATAGCAAGTCAAACTGAATTTCGTGTTTTTCAACAATGTTAAAGAAACTTCTTTTATTAATCAAAACAAGAAATAACCCCAAAAAGCTGTTTTTCGCTATTTCTCGCGAAAGTGAGCAGCTATAACTTTTTTGGGGGCAGTTTTAATTTCTTCCAGCATGTTCAAATCAAACTGCTTACACTTTTTTTTATCATTTCTAAAGAACCGGGTTTAAAATATAATAAAAAAAAAAAAATATATATATATGATTACGCGATATCTCGCGAAATTTAGCACCTACAATTTTGATGTCAACAGCTGTGTGACCTTTGATCAACCACAAGTAAAACTGCATACCATGTTTTTATGAAATTTAAAAAAATCATATATGAAGATAAAAACAAAAATAAAAACAGCAAAAAAGTAATTTCGCGATTTCTCGCGATATTGAGAAGATATGATTTTGCTGTTAACTGTGTTGTGACATGTAAATAAATACAATTAAAACTGCATACCCAGTTTTTGAAGATATTGAAAAAACTTCATTGTCAAAATTTTAGAAAATACAAAAACACTAATTTCGCGATATCTCGCGAATGCGATCAGCTACGATTTCGCTGTTAACAGTTTTGTGACATTTATTCATGTAGAAATCGAACTGCCCTTACACTTTTCGTCGACACTAAAGTTCAACCTGAACATCGCTGAGGCTCACCGTGTGAAACCCCCATATATAGAATCTGAGAATTCGATACGAAAAATATCTCAGAATCTAAGAAATTTTCCGTACAAAAAATATTTCAGAATCTGTGAAATTTTCTTTATGAAAAATATCTGATATTATGAAAAAATATCTCAGAATCTAAAAAATTTCAATTAAAAAAATCTCAGAATCTGAGAAATTTTCGTCAAAAAAAAATATCTCAGATTCTGAGAAATGTTTAATTAGAAAAATATCAGAATTTGAGAAATTTTCTATGAGAAAAATATATTGTTAAAATCTGAGAAACTTTCGATACGAAATATATCTCAAAGTCTGAGAAAATTTCTAAACTAAAAATTATTTAGAATCTAAGAAATTTTCTATACGACAAATATCTCAAAATCGAAAACATTTTTTATAAAATAAAATATCTCAGTATATATGAAATTTTCTAAATGAAAAATATCTCAGAGTCTTATAAATTTTCTATTCAAAAAATATCTCAGAGTCTGAAAAATTTTCTATAAGAAAAATATATTGAAATCAGGGAAATTTTCTATAAGAAAAATATATTGAATACGAAAAATATATTAGAATCTAAAAAAAATTCTATACGAAATATATTTCAGAACCTGAAGCATTTTCTATAGAAAATATCTTAGAATCTTGAACTTTTTCTATACCAAAAATATTTTCTTAAACTTTTTATACGAAAAATATCTAAGAATCTGAGAAATTTTCTATATGAAAAATATTTCAAAGTAAGAATAAAATGAAAATATTTCAGAATCTGCGAAATTTTCCACAGAAAAATATTTCAGAATCTGTGAAATTTCCCATAGAAAAATATTTCAGAATCTGAAAATTTTTCTATACGAAAAATATTTTTTAAATTTTCTATAGAAAAATATCTCAAAATCTGAGAAATTTTCATTTTTATACAAAAAAATCTGAAAGTCTGGGAAATTTTTTACAGGAAAAATATTTCAGAATCAGAGAATATCTCAGAATCTGAGAAATTTTCTATACGAAAAATATCTCAGAATCTGAGAAATTTTTTTACGAAAAATATCTCAGAATCTGAGAAATTTTCTTTACGAAAAATATCTTAGAATCTGAGAAAATTCCTCGACGCAAATATCTAAGAATCTGAGAAATTTTCCATACAAAAAATTTCTCAGAACCTTACAAATTTTCTATACGAAAAATTCTGATTTCTATACAAAAAATGTTTAGAATCTAATAAAATTTTGTCTACAAAAAATTTCTTGTTTTAATTTTAGATGCCTTCAAATGTGTGAATTGAAAAATGTTATGCTTGAAATACTGATTAATAGTATAAATGTTGTTATCATTGTATATTTAACATCATCCATAAAAAACCGATAAATTTAAATTTATTTGAGACTCTTTTAATTAAATAAAAGCCTTGAATTGTCCAGACTTCCTTTCACTTTTTATGGTTTTTTTGTTTTATTAATTTGTTTTTTATTACGCTAAAGAATTTTCCTAATAAAATTTAACAAAATGAAAAAAAAAAATCAAGTTTAAAAAAAACATTTAGTAAATGGTCAATGAAAATGTTTTAAAAATTTTTCCCATATTTAAGAACTTAAATACTTGACCCTTCACTTTGTAAAAATTTACCACACACAAAATAAGTTATAAATCAAAATGTTTCATAATAAATTTTTAGAAATATGTTAATATCAAATTGTTTTTGGGGTAATTTGAAAAACTGGTTGTGATTTTATTTTTATTTTTTATTTCTACACGTTTCATAATAAATTAAATTTTAATTAAATTAAAGTAGTTTAAGATTTTTCATTCAAATCTACGTAAATATGTTGTCATCATTATCATCTTAAGTCTCTAACTAAAGTTTCATCTTTTGCTTCTTTAGACATATAATAATGACAAGTATTTGTAGTCGAGATGGAAGCGTGTGTTGAATATTTGACGCGTGACTAATTGTAAGTACTACACCATTTAAAAATCAATTGTAATTTGAAAATTCTATTTGTAATTCGAAACTTTTGTAACCATTTGTAATTCAAAGATTCTATGTGTTATTCAAAAATTTAATTTGTAATTCGAAGTAATTTGAAAAAAATCAGTTGCAATTCGAAATAGATCAATTGTAATTCGAAAAAATCAATTGTTATTCGATTAAGATCATTTGAAATTCGAAAAGGATCAATTGTAATTCAAAAAAATTTATTGTTATTCCAAATGTCGATAATTCCAATTGCAATTAAAAAAAAAACAATTGTAATTTGAATAAGATCAATTGTAATTCGAATAAGATCAATTCAAAATCCGAAAAGATCAATTGTAATTCCAAAAAGATCAATTCTAATTCGAAAGAGATCAATTGTAATTCGAAAAACCACACTTGTAGTTCGAAAAAGATCAATTGTTATTCGAAAAAGATCAATTGTAAGTCCAAGTGTCCGTGTAAATTTTACTTCAGATTTTTGGAAAATTAAAAAAAAAATAATAAAAACAAGTAAAAAAGTTAAATTCGGCCTTGCCGTATGTAATGATACCCTCCACAATTTCAAAAAGATTATTGCAAAAAACTTTATTTAAAAGGAAATTACATACTTTGAAAAAAAAAAAAAAATTTGGAAAATAAATTTCCGCGAAAAAAAATTTGGTAAAAAAAAATAATTGCGATTTTTTTCTTTTTTTGTCAAAAAATATGTTCGTACTTGTTTAAATACCATTTGGTGTTCAATTATGTTCACATATGTCAACCAGAAGCCGAATTAAAGCATTTTATATTTTTAGGTTAAGTTGTTTGTACTGAAATTTTTGAGGTGTGCTTACATTTTCGTTCATAACTTTTGAACCGCTGAACCGATATCGCTCAAATGCAATACCAAACTTCTCGGGAGAACTTCCAATAAGTATGTTAAGTTTCAGTCAACTCTGTGCAATATTTTGTCCGTGACAGCAGTTTCCACAGACAAACAGACAGACGGACAGACGGACATCGCTAGAATGTCTTAAAATCGATCGGGCATCATGAATATATACACTTTATGGGGTCCCAGATCGATATTTCGATGAGTTACAAACGGAATAACAAACTTATATATACCCTCTATCACTAAGTGGAGGGTATAAAAATATATGTCTTGCGATAGATAATATTAAAAAAAAAACGGTAGAACGGTTTTCGAGATATTGCTACTTGAAATTTGCAAAAAACTACAGTTTTTTCAACGCTCAATAATTAAAAAAAAAACAAGTAAGAAAATTATAGTCGCTCAAGACCAACCATATAATACCATACACCAGTGTTTCCCGGAAAATGGGTCTCAAGTCTAAACATGGACCGATTAGATCTATCTTTTGTCAAATCTTTAATTATGTTACTAAAGTACCCGTGAAACACACACAAATAAAATTTTAATAAAATATTTTCTATTTTCACGAAATTTGAGAGATTTATGTCAATATCGGGAGGATATATACATAATATATCCTTATTCCAATATACCTATTGGAAAAAGGTTATTAGAGTCATTTAAGACAAATTCAAATGGACCGTTTGTATGGGCGCTGGGTCTTAATATGGGCCGATATTTTTTAATTTCAGAAACGATCTATCTTGAGTCAAAAAAAGCTTAAATTTCAATTTTCAGACAAATTGAATAAAAAATTTCGACCCGTATCGTGCGCAGAAGTTTACATGGACAGACATACGGACGGGCATCGCTAAAACGACTCAAAAAGTAATTCTAAGCCGATCGGTATACTTAATGGTATATTTAAGACCAATATTTCGGGTAGTTACAAACATCAGCACAAACTTATTATACACTGTACCTAGGGTTGCCATTCGTACTGTTTTAAACAGTACATGTACTGTTTTTTATAAAAAGTACTGTTTTATGCACAGCACCTAAAACAGTAGGCAAAAGTACTGTTTTTTAAAGCGTGTACTGTTTTTGTACTGTTTTTTATACTCATCACCAAAAATGTTTCATATTTGACAAAATTTTAATTCAATTTTAAAAAGAACACTCAAAAAGAAAAATTATTTAAAAAGTGGAAAACTTAAGTAAATTCAATAATGATTTAGCTCCATTGCCATGTTTTCCTTCTTTTTATCTAAATTTTTCTGATAAATAAGAAAAAGAAAAAACTAGAAAATGGGAAAAATTTATTTTATTGACTACATCTCATTTAAAGTTCCGATTGCGGGCAGACCCCATTAGGTTCGGAACCTAGGGTCCAGACCATCTCAGGCCCAGTCCCATTGGGTCTATTAAGGATCGTCATAGATTTTGATTCAACATCTTTGCCCTTTTCGCTCTACCTTGCTTAGTTTTTAGGAATCTTAACGGGATAACTAAAAAACTATTACACGGAGGGATTAAGACGGTCATGTAAAGAACTACAAAATGTATTTGGCATTTTTTTGTTTCGGCAATATTTTCTGAGAAATGAGGAACGCCCAAATTTTTAGATTCAAATTGAGGAGTCCAAACATTGAAAGAGGACCGGAGATTCTTTAGAGATTTTTAGAATCGAAAATGAACACTTTTTTTGCTCTTTCTGGCTTAGTTTTTGAAATTTTTGAAACATTTTTTGAAAAAAAAAATCCTTTAATTGCATAAAATTTACTAAACCTGAAGAAAAAACTTTATCAATTCTAAGAAGATAAATATGATGAACTAATTGGTTGCAAATTATGTCAAAGAAATTTAAAAGTTTTTATTTAATTTTACTAAATTGTGAAAAAAAAAACATTTTCTCAAAATTTAGTTAGGCCTTTGCTTGAGTGTAATAATACCGTTTTCGCGTTTGCTTTTTAAAGTCGTGTTTTAATTAAAACACTGTTTTATGGATTTTTTCATATGTTTTTGATAGGAAGATCGGTGTTTTAGTTAAGCAAAAGCATAGACTACAAAAGCTTTTCAAGTAAGATATCGCGGTAACTAAGACAAATGCTCCAAAAAGTCAATCGCAATTTTTTTTAAACACTGATAAAAAAAAATAGAATAAATTTGAGACAACCTTTTATGCTCGTTTTGGCTGAGATCTGTTTAAAATCAGGGTAAAAGGGCTAAGTTTTTGTAGTTTGATATAAAATAAGACTTTTAAAAAAGTACTGTTTTTATTTGCAATGTACTGTTTTTTGAGACCAAATGTACTGTTATTCCATATTTAAAATCTGGTAACCCTAACTGTACCACAGAGTGGTGTAGGCTATAAAAGTCTTAAAATTTCATTTTCTTGACCCCTTTCATTTAGCTTGAGGCAATCTTTCATTTAAACAAAATTTTAGCAAAATTCAATCATTTTAACATGTGTCGTTCTACGATCAAAATTTTTTTATACCCTCCACTCTAGTGATAGAGGGTATATATAAGTCTGTCATTCCGTTGGGCATTTACCTGGTCAGGTTGGTACTGCAATCCAGCGAAATCGGTCCAGTGGTTCAAAAGTTATGAACAAAAGACTGAATTTCGGCATGGGTTTTCCATGAATTTACGAGATAAAAAACTCGGTAACTTTCGCACGACAATCCTGAGAGTGCTGAAGTGTGGCATATATATTTGTCGTTCCTCTGTCGCGGTTCGTTTCAAATCTCAGCCAAATCGGTCTAGTGGTTCCAAAGTTATAAGCAAAACCCTGAATTCCAGATTGGTTTCACCTAAAATTCACGTGTTGAAAACCCCGAGATTCAAAAAACAAGCTTTCAAAACAATTATTAGCCACAAAATTACTTTACAGAGTATTTTTGTCACTCAGAAATATTTTTACACTAAAAAAAAAAATTTACACTCGAAAAAAATTTTACACTCGAAAAAAAATTTGTAAATTATTTTTTTTTTTACAAAAATGACAAAAAAAAAGTTTTTTACTCAAAATAAAATATTTCTAATCAAAATTTCTAATTTTTTTACATTAAAAAATTTACTATCCTTTAAAAAGGGCATTGTGGAGGGTATCCCAGCAAAACTTAGATTACCCAATAAGGTATAAAATAACACTCAAAAAATTATGTTAGTAAAATCAACTGAAAATGTCAGTTAAAATAACTACTTTGTAAGTTGTTTTGGGGTCAATTACTTTTTCAGTTAAATCAACTAACAATGTTAGTTATTTTAACTGACAAAAAACAACTGACTTATGTAGTAAAAACTACTTACATTGGTAGTCAAAACAACTAAAATGTAGTAAAAATAAAATAAACAATAAATATTTTTTTTTTTCAAAAAATTTTTCAGAAAAAAAATTTCAAGACCAAATTTTTTTTTTTTTTTTTAAAGTTGTGAAAAATAAAAAAAAAAAACGAACATTTATTTTTATTTTTTGGAAAAAAACTGAAAATTTTTCAGAGATAAAAAAAAAAATAAAATTAACTACTTTAAATAACTGTTACTACATCACAGTACTTTTTTGTTAGTTATTCAAAAAAACTACTTAAAATAAGTAACTAACAGATATAGTTGTTTGATATTTTTCATACAAAAACAACTGACTTTGTAGTTGAAAACAACTAACTACTGTAAAATATACAAACAACTAACATGTAGTAACTTACATAATTTTCTGAGTGAAGGTATAGGATCTCTTATTTTATACATTGCAGCATTGATGATTTGAACAGGCGATGAGACTCAAAGTAATGCATCCACATTATCACAAAGAATACCAGTAAGGTATAAAATAAGTCATAAATTTATAACGAAGAATACGAGTAAGGTGTAAAATATATGATATTTCATAGTAGAGATGGGCGCGTGAGTGGATTTTGACTCACACTCACTCACGCTCACGCAAAAAATAATTGAATCACTCACTAATCACTCACGCAATTTTTTTTTTTACTCACGCTCACTCACATTCACGTGAGTAATAAAAAACTTACTCACGCTCACGCGTGACTCACGCCAGATTCAATCACGCTCACGCGTGAGTCACGCAAAATCTACTCACGCAATAACATTTTCTTACCAAAAAGAAAAAAAATCCAAAAATTTTTTTTTTTACAAAAAATTAAAAAAAAAAATTGGGCAAATCAAAAAATCTAATCACGCAAACTCACGCAAAAAATAAATGACTCACTCACTAATCACTCACTCAGATTTTTTTTCAACTCACACTCACTCACAATCACGTGATTGAAATGAAAATCACTAACACTCACGCGTGATTCACGCGTGATTCACGTGAATCACGCAAATCACGTGACCAGCGCCCATCTCTATTTCATAGGTTACGAGAAATGAAATAATATAGCATACCAGAAGATAATATATAAGGTGTTACGAGTAGGGAAAAAGTAATTTTGTATTAAATTTACTCACGTGATTGTAAGTGAGTGTAAGTATATAAAATATGCTCATGAGTGTGTGTCGTTAGGTTAGGTTAGGTTGTGAAGGATGACGTCGGTTTATACAAAACTAACGTCCATAGAGACCTTGATGTGGCCCATTATGATTCCTTTAATGGTCGAAACCTTCTCTCTTCAATTTTATCACTCGCATTGTTTCCAGTTATGCATCCCATTTTGAAGCTTTTATAAATGCCAGTAGAGTCCAAGGATTCTCGCTTCGAATTTCCAATAAGCTCTGAAAGAAATAAGAGCCAAATAGTTTAAATCTTCTAAAAGACAGCGCAGGGCATTCACATAAGAAGTGATAGCTGTCTTCGACAGCTTCCCCACACCATCTACAAGTATCATCATTCAATCTACATATTCTTACCATATGTTTACCTAATGTATTATGACCAGTTATAAGATTTATTACCATTCTTAGTTGTCTTCTATTCATATCTAGGAGAATTTGGGTGTGTTTTGTCAAGTTTTCATCCCATAATGATTTAGTCTGAATATATCTGTCTGAATTTGTCCATCTGCATATCCAGGTATCTCTAGCTTTGCACTTGATCCGTAGTGAATTCAGTGACAAAGGGGGGTAAACATCGGATTCCGACGCTTCCTCTGGAAGGCTGGCACCTTTTTTTGCCAGTTCATCTGCTTTCTCGTTGCCTAGAATATCTTTATGTCCGGGTACCCAGCACAGTCTAATGTTATGCTGCTCGCTGAGAGCCTTAAGTTCTCTGTGGCAGCGGCTGACTACCTTAGACCTGATGTTGTCATTTTTAAGAGCCAATAGTGCAGCTTGACTATCAATGAAAAAACTAATATCGCTTCTGTATATTGGCAACATTGAAATCTGTTCCGCAGCTTTGGCAATAGCATATATTTCAGCTTGAAAAATACTGCAGTCATCCTTTAATCGATAAGATCTGTTAATGTTTAGCTCCATACAGTGAAAACCACTACCAGTTCCTGTGTCAGTTTTGGAACCATCTGTATAGATATTAATTTGATAAAAATCTATTTTACTCTCCAGCCAATCCTCTTGCGATGGTATTACAATATTCAACTTCCCATCAATGACATTATATGGAGGAATGTAATCCGTTATCATGTGTGTGTCGTTAGAAATTTCCTGTAGTGAGCCCATCTCTAGTTTAAACTTATGCATTTTTTATAAAAATATTATTTTTATGTTATTGTAATGCATTATGCATCCAATTATAAATAATGCATTATTTCAAACTTTCAAATAGTACATAATGTAACCAAATAATAATAATATTATTCTTCTATTTTTTTTATTATTAATGTAACCAAATATAAGTCATCCATGATTTAATGTTTAGAAATAATTAATATGAAATACATTTTTTCGGCCATGTCGAATTTAACTTTTATACTTGTTTTTTTTTTTTAATTTTCATCAAAAACTATCCATTTGATCGAAAGGCGCCATTTTAAATGGTCTGATTTGGATTTAATTTAGTTTAAATGGAAGTTTGTCTCAATCTCTATGAAATAGTTAAGGGAAAAAAATTAAATTTTTATTTAAACATTTCTTGAACGAAGGAAAACCCACCGTTATTGGAAGCTTTCTGACATTTTGAAATGGCATCTCGAAAACCGCGATTTTTTTGATATTCGTATGCGGCATTGTATAAAATAATATATCGCAAGAAAAAAAAAATCTTACCCCTTAAATTTGTTCTTTTTATTGAAAACAAGTTACATTGTTAAATTCGGCTGTGACAATTTTTTTTATTTTTGCTTAACAAAAATACGAAAAAAACCTGTAAAAATATGGCGTTTTTCAAAGGTTAGTAAAGTTCTTCAAGGGCGAACTTTTTTCCCCCTGGTCCGATTTTGCCCATTTTCGAACTTATACTGCCCAGGGCCAATCGACATATTCCTGCCAAACTTGACGAGGTGTTTTACTTTGGACTGCATCGTGTCTTATACAGACGGACGGACATACGGACATCTAGAAATGTCTTAGAATCGATCATAGATCAATAATATATATATACTTTATGGGGTCCCCGACCGATATTTCGATGGGTTACAAACGGAATGACAAAGTGAGTATACCCTCATACCGTAGTTGGAGGATATACAAATTTCGGTTTTTGGGGGGATTTGTATACCGGGATTCGCGGGATTTTTTGAAAATTTTAGGGGTTTTTCAGTATTTTTTTGTCACTTTGGCAAATTCATGCGTTCGCAAAGTTTTTCAAAGTTCTGTTGAAGTTGTGAAATTCAAAAAAGGTAGAGATTACTCTTGTGAGTGATATCCGTATTCGTTTCTCTTTCTTACCTTTCGTCGTATCTCATCGTTATCAACTATTAGTTGCTTTACCTTCACTCAAAAAATTATGTTAGTAAAATCAACTGAAAATGTCAGTTAAAATAACTACTTTGTAAGTTGTTTTGGGGTCAACTACTTTTTCAGTTAAATCAACTAACAATGTTAGTTATTTTAACTAACAAAAAACAACGACTTATGTAGTAAAAACTACTTTTAAGTTGTGAAAAATAAAAAAAAACGAAAATTTATTTTTATTTTTTGGAAAAAAACTTTGAAAATTTTTTAGAGATAAAAAATAAAATTAACTACTTTAAATAACTGTTACTACATCACAGTACTTTTTTGTTAGTTGTTCAAAATATCGACTTAAAATAACTAACAGAAATAGTTGTTTAATATTTTTCATACAAAAACAACTGACATTGTAGTTGAAAACAACTAACTACTGTAAAATATACAAACAACTAACATGTAGTAACTTACATAATTTTCTGAGTGTTATGAACTGAGTGTAAGTGATTTTGTAATTAATTGTAAGTGAGCGTGAGTTGAAAAAAATCTACGGTAGTAATAAGTGAGTCGAATTTTTGCGTCAGTGATTCATTTTTTTTTGCGGAAAGTTGCTAGATAAAATTTTTTTTATTAAAAATTTATTTGTTTTTTTTTTTTTCCTTTCTTGCTAAAAAAATATTTGTTAGCGATGTTTTTATTTTTGTTGGTGACAACATTTTATAGCGTGAGTAGTTTGCGTGACGGATTGAATCCGGCGAAAGTCATGCGTGCGAGTGAGCAATTTCTTGTACTCTTTTGTAATTTATTATACTCGAATATACCCAGGAAAATTTTTCAGAACCGATTCTGACAACACTTGTTCTAGAACAAGTTCTTCAGTAACCATACACTATTACACTTTAATTATTTAGAACAAGCAATGTTGGCAATCGATACCTTTTCAATACCGTTATCCGTTTCAAAACCCTTTAAATTGAATACCGGTACCAATACCAATACCGAAACTTAGTTTTGGTATCGGATACCGGTATCCAAAAACCTTTTCCTTCGGTACCGGTACGTACCGGTATTGAAACGGTATTGAAACGGTTTTTCCTAAAAACATGTTTTTTTTACAAAAAAAAAAATAATAGAAAATTTGTAATTATTTTGGTTTTTGTAAATGAAAAATCATACTCCAAATGCCTCCCCGAAGTCTCATAAAAATGAAAAAAATCTTTGGGCACCCACATCGTGGATTAAGTAAAAATTTCCAAAAAAAATCATATTTCAACCGCTATGCGGGAGCAGAAGAAAATTAATGGTTTTCACGAAATTTTTTTGAAATCATTTAGACTCTCAATAGAAACTTTTCGCAACCCTTAGCAGTGTTACCGTTGTGCGACTTTAGTTGCAATTTGCAACCTTTTTGACACTCTGAGACTTTTTGTGCGACTTTTTTAAACTTGTCTTATTTTGCAACTTTTTCCAACTTTGTGCGACTTTTTTCCCCTTTTTTGTTAAGTGAAATATATTTTTATTTTTTAAACCATATACTGCGAAATTACACAAATTTTAAATAATTTTACCAAATATTCGAATTTTAGATTTTTACATTATTTACATTGTTAAAATGCATAGTCAAATGAAAACAAAAATCATAAAAAAACGGAATTACGATAAAAATATGTATCGCCCATTCCAAAATATATTGCCCAATCCATAAGATATAGTCCATTCCTTTAGATATATCCTATACTATCGTAAAATATTGCATGGAAACACACTTATGAAATGGATATAGGTTGTTGGTATGGTCAAACAAATTTTGGGGGGTAAAAATGAATGAGGGTTTGGGTTAAAAAACAATTGGGCTTCGGTCATACATTTGACGCCTCCAGAGGCACCCTTGGGACAGTTGGGGCACAGACTACACTAAGAAAATTATGTCATTAACTGTTTGTAGGTTATTTTAAAATGTAATCAGAAAAGTTATTTAAAAAAAAAAAAAATCACTTATTTTATAAAGGATTTCATGTTTTCTACTATTTCTGTAGTTTAAAAAAAATAATTTACTGTCTTAATAATGAATTTTCCGTTACATTAAATTTTGTCAGTAAAAAATTTCTTATACATTTGTAATGTTTTTTTATACAAAATAAGTAAATATTTATTAGTTTTTTAATGTTTTGGTTAGTCAAATTAATCTAATTCGTAGATTTATTTGAAAAAGTTAACCATATGGGTTAAGACTGCTTTTTTGACACCTGTCACTTATGTCGAGTCTGTATTAGTATGTGGTTAGGGCTTAGGTATGTTTGAAAAAAATGTTAGGGAGGAAAAACTAATGTGGATCGATCTCCCATTTTATTTTTGTTTGGGCGTAAAAATCCACAAAAATCCCCACAACTGCCCCAGAGACGCCAAAAAAGAGTTACATTTTGACTCCCTAATACAGAAAAAAATTATAAAAAAATCTTCAACCCTTAAAAAAAGGTGCAACTTTTATTTGGTAAAACGACTTTTTTGTGCGACTTTTTTTGAAAAAAACGACTTTTTCTGCGACTTTTTCAAAATTCTCAACGGTAACACTGACCCTTAGTATAGTTAAGTTTTTGGGGATTTTTATTTAATCCGCGATGTGGGTGCCCAAGGAGATTTTTTGATATTTATAGGACTTCGTGTTTCAAAAATTATTACAAAACCGTGAATTTCAAATTGGTTTCACCTTTAGTCCACGTGTTGAAAAACCCGTTAAACCAGCTTTAAAAACATGGAAGAGTCATAGAAAAATATTTAACAAAGTATTATAGTCACTCACAAATATTTTTACAATTAAGCAAAAAAAACTTAGACTCGAAAAAAAATTTTTGTTTTTTTTTTTTTTCAAAAATGTCTAAAAAAAGCTTTTTACTCAAAATAAAATATTTCTAATCAAAATTGTTAATTTTTTTTTAAGTTAGAAAACTAACTATCACTTTAAAAGGGCACCGTGGATACTCATGGATTCGGCTAACAAGGAGAGTCTCCCTGGTGTCACCCTCCGATCTTCATGACATTTGGATATGTTGTTCAGAACGAAAATTAATTCGACACGTATTTTTTTAGCGGCCCAAACACATTTTTAGTGGGTTCGATTTGTATGGAAGGAAATTGACCTTTTTCAGTTTTTTACCATTTACGTCTATTTGCTCAAAACTAATATAGGCGTATTTGGTATTAGATTAAAGGTAATTAAAATACCTATCTTGTGATGCTAACAACGTGTAAAAAAAGTAAATATTTTTCGACTTATTAACAAAAATGTCCAAAAATTTTACTCAATATGACGAAAAGTTGTGCATGTTAGGACACGTTCGTTGCACATGA
Organism: Pegoplata infirma; assembly: GCA_963921195.1. Classification (NCBI taxonomy): domain Eukaryota; kingdom Metazoa; phylum Arthropoda; class Insecta; order Diptera; family Anthomyiidae; genus Pegoplata; species Pegoplata infirma. The sequence goes on from OY992539.1 coordinate 137,899,875, forward strand.
AGATAGGTTTTCCAAAGACCTTTCATTTGGTACGTAACATGATTAGGTTTATTTGTATAATATACATATGAGATAAACGCAAAAAAAATGAAAAATGACCGTTTCTACCCTCTCATTTTCACCCCCTAAATATGAATTTGGGCCACTAAAAAAATACGTGTCCCTTTATTTTTTATACTCTACAAAATAAAAGCAACTGCATAAATATCGGCGGGTGACACCAGGGAGACCTACCTTGTAAGTCGAATTTTACTCTTCTACTTTTTTTACATATTTTTTTTTACTTTCTGTAACAAATGAAACCTTTTTATGTCAGAATAACTTTAAAGTCCTGCACTTTGATCAAGGGGATAAGAAAATTACAGATTTCTCGGTCCGCCCCCTTTTGTAGGTGTGGTGCGGCAACGTCCCCGCCGACCCCCTAAGAAAACGCAATTTTAATTTTTTTTCACATTTTAAAGCGCATTTTAGCAAAAATGCTAAGAATAAATACGTAAATACGTTTTTTAGTATTAAAATTGAAAAAAAAAATTAAGTTTTTATGCGTTTTTTATATTTTTAAAATTTTTTTCGATAATACCGGTACGTACCGGTATCGACGTTTCGGTATCGGTAATACCGTAACCGATTCAACTCAAATACCGTAACCGATACCGATACCGAAATAAATAAAAAACGATACCAATACCGATATCGATACCGTTATTCGTTTCGATTGCCAACCTTGAGAACAAGTTAAGTGCAAATTATTGTGAAGCTTGTTCTCTGCAATCAAAGTTTCATAACATTTTGGTTCTCAGGAATTAAAAAAAAAATTATGTGTCAAAAAAATTAAAAAATAAATATCAATTTTTTTTTTGTTTACCAAGAAAAAACACGAAATTCTATTAAAATAGCAGGATATAATCGTGAAAATTGTTGAAACAAAGGTGAGTTAATTAAATTTTCATTGTCTGGGTCGGGTCAAATACTAATAATATTATGTTTTTTATTTTTGTTTGCAGAAAATCCATGTTCTGGTATGCCATTATTGTAAGGCCCAAAATGCAACTTTGTAGGCGAAAAAGGATAAATGTGTGTTAAAAAAATGTAAATATTCCATTTATATATGATTGTCTTTATCTTTGTTGAATAAATTTATGCGTTTCAATATATTTCTTTAATTCTTATTTCTGTTCCAAATTTTACTTCTAGAACCGATTTCGAGGAACAAAAATATGTTCTAATTTTGCTTACAAACACCTGTTGCTTTTGGGACAATCCCTTTGTAAAAAGAATCGGTGTTGCACAATAATTAGAACAGGTTCTAGGGAAGTATAAGTTGTTCCACAATCGGTTCTTTGCAACCGAAAATTTGCTGGGTAGAGTGAGCTTGAGTAAAAGAAATTATGCGTAAGTGATTAGTGACTGATTCGATTATTGTTTGCATGAGCGTGACTGAGTGTGAGTCAAAATATAATCACGCCTTTAAAAAATGTTGTTTAGAAAAACATTAAATTAAAACAGTGTACAACTTAAGGAGTTAAAATATTTCAAAAGCCCTTTCGTCGAACCACTATTAGTTGTTAAAATATCTGGCAAGCTTTACATTTCGCAAACAGTTCACATTTTGCTATCACAAAAAAATTTTCGAATTTTTTTATTTTGTTCAACAAAATTCGTATTTTACAAATTATTTAAAAAAATAGCGGGATATCGTGATTGAAAATCAGAAATTCCGATATTCGAGATTTGCCTAATCCTGAAAATCCCGTGATGACCGGAATTGGTTTTTTTCCGTTTGGAAAAATCATATACTTCTCACTCACAATTAAAACGCCGTCACGCTCTCATCACTAATCTAAAAAAGAATATTTATCAAGCGTTAAGTATTTTCGCTCTGTTTTGGGGTTAATCTGCATATTTCATTAAATTCATCACACTAGAATGACTAAAACGGTTGAGGTGAACTTGAGATTTTGTGGGCTCAAATCAACAATAATATTTGGTATTATGCATAAATAAAACACACACGCACTTTCAAGTATTTCTACGTACGTATCTCACTCTGTCTATTCTAATAAAAAGATTTATTAACTTTTGATGCTTTTCAAAAAAAATCGAAATCAGTTTATCACACAAGAAATATAATAAAATGGATTTAAAATAAATTAATTAAGTATTAAATTTCATAATAAAGTGGAAGATATTGATGAAGTGCTTTTTATCTTCTAAGCCAAAACTAGTTATGGCTTTGAAAATGCCAAAAATTGAAAACAAATCGCATAGAACGTGGTTTAATTTATTGAAAGTTGAAATAATTTCTTGAAATATTAGTGGGTACAACTAGAGTTAGTTAGTAGAAGTATTTTTAAGTCAAAACATAAGATGATTTACTTATTTCGTATGTATTTGGTGTTGATGTATGATTAACAACTAATTTATTAATTAATTATAGATTTTTTCTATGTTGGACACACCTTCATAAAGAATTTACATAAAAAAATATACATGTTAGTTGAGTAAAATGACTATGTTTAAAAATTATAACATAAAAACATACATACCTTGTTATTGCCAGAAATCGTTTAAATTTTTAATAGTACTTTAAGCATTTTATTGATTTTAATTCGAATTTATTACACTGTGCAATAGGCCGTATCGATTTTTACTTTTATTTTTTGTTTGAACTGAAAGGGGTCCAAAAAGTTTCTATTGGGTGTCAAAATGACGCCATAAAATTTTCGTAAAAATCAAAAATTTCATTACCCTCCCGCATCGCTGTTAAAATAAAAACCCCAAAAAATTACATATTTCATCTTATTTCTAGGCAACCAAGTTTTTTTTTGTTTGTGTTATCTATTTGGAAAAATAATTCTTTCCTGTCTCGACAAAATCACATTCAAAACTATTGTATTTTTTTTTTTTCGCGAAAATCGAAATCGTAACTTCATTATGGTGAAAAACCCTTCTGCTGGAACTCCAAATGCTTCCCCTGAAGTCCCACAAAAATCAAAAAGTCTTTGGGCACCCACATCGCGGATTAAGTAAAATTAAAAAAAAAGCCGATGCGGAAGCAGAAGGAAATTATTGATTTTCACGAAAATTTTTTGGGATCATTTTGACTTCCAATCAGGGCCGGATTAATCATATTGGGGCCCCTAGGCAATGCATGTCTCAGGGCCCCTTCAGCCTTTTTATACTTCCTAATACATATTTTTTCTACCAAAATATATATTTTTTTTTACCCCCCCCACTCATTTTTTTTTTTTTAATTTTTGTTTTTTTACGTACTTTAAAAAAAAATCCCATAAAATTCTTAAAAGCGCCCTAGTATGCGATTTTTAAGTTTTTAAATTTAAATATCATTACCCATACAAGTAACAGTTGGAGCAAATTTCATATAAATGTAATTTTGAATGGAAGCCTACTTAGGGAGTGGAGATAGGGCTGTGGTATGTTTTAAAAAAAATGTTGTGGGGAAAAAATAAATAGGGGTCGGTCTCACTAATAACCCCTCTCGGACGCACCATTGGACCGGTAGAAGCTGATTAAATAAAACAAATTTAAAAAAAAAAAAATTGTCGGTCATACATTCTGTTGCTCTAAGGGCACTATTAGGGCAGTTAGAGCGGTTGGAGAAAATTTTAAAAAATTTCGTTTTGTGTGGGAGCCCCCTTAGAAATTGGAGATAGGGTATTAGTTTGTTCCAAAGAAATGTTAAGACATAAAAATTAATGGGGGTTGGTCTTATAAATGACCCCTCTATGACGCACTGTGTTGCGTTTTCATGTAAAGAGTGGCCAAAAATAGAAGGAGTTAAGCTAGAGCATTGAAATTTGGAACACTAGTTAAAATAGATAAGATCAAGAAAAATTTTGAATTTGGTAAATATCCGCCCAAGGATTCGTATCCTTCCCATATATCCAGAAATTAAAATATGGCATAAAGGGAAAACTAAAACTTCAATCTTCATGTTATTTATTGTAGTTATTACCTATAATGCCATTACTAGTTCTACTAAATTTTGTCCAATTCGGAGCAAGGATACGCTTAGCTCAAAAATGTCCTTTTTAAAATAACGTTCAGAAAAAGGGTAAAAATTGAAGTTATTTCATGAAATTTTGAAAATCCAACTGTTATAATACACCCAATGTATTTACCAAAATTTGTGCAAATCGGAACAAGGATACTCTGTCCTCGAAAATGTCCTTTTTTAAAAAAGTCAAGAAAAAGTGTAAAATTCAAATTCCTTCATGAATTTTTACATCCGCAATACTTAGAATATACCCAAATCTTAATCAAATGAAAAAATTGAAGCAAGGATGTAATACATAAATTAAAAATGTCCTTCAAAAATTAAAAAAAAAGTTTAAAAAATCCTTCGTACTTCATGAAATTCTGTTCTGATAATGTTGAAAATACCTTATTTTAGTATAATTGAAGCAAGGATTTTCCTTAACCTACCCTTAGGATATTCTTAATAGTGTTTATAAACCGGTTAACCGGTTAACCGAAAAACCGGTTTTTTCCTAAAATTTCGGTTTTTTTGCTAACCGGTTAACCGGAATTGAAGATTTCCGGTGCACCGAAAACCGGTTTTTTTCTGTCGGTTTACCGGTTTTTTAAATACATTCAAAACAGAATATTTTCGCAAATATTAAAGGTTTACACTTATTTTTTTATGATATTTTCAAAATTTCGTTGAAAACACATTAAAAATCCTTGAAAAAGTACGTCTAAAATATTTTTTGTCTTCAAGAAATAATTTTCTAAATAGGAATTTTATTCCGAAACTGATAAAAATTTTAAACACTCACCATTGTCAGCGTTTTTTTGAACATTTCATGAAAAACTTAATAAGTGACTGTTAACCAGATACTAAAATCCCTGTTAATGGCGAAAATGTCAATAAAAGGAAATAAAAATAAAATTCGGAACTGCAATTTTCTTATAACGAATAAATGTATATTTCTAAATAAAACCAATACAAATTAAATTGAAATTCTAGTGAATATGGTCAATTAAAGTACATTATTTAAATATCGCTTTTTTATAGCGTAATAGTTGCAAACCTTGCTGAAAGAAACAAATATGTTAACTTAAGCTATATTCGCTTTATTATTTAATAAAAATCAGTTATTTTCAAGTATTTTTTGGTTTTTTCAGTTAAAGAAAAAAAAAACCGATTAGCCGGTTCTTTTATTCCGGTTTAACCGAGAAAACCGGTTAACCGAAAAAGCTGATTTTCGGTTAACCGAGAAACCGGTTTTCCAAAATGTCGGTTTTTTATAAACACTAAATCTTAACAAATAAATATCCTTTTTATAAAGACTTGAGAAAATTCAGGGAAATCCTTTGACCTTAAAACTATCAATAATTCGCAACACTTTTTGCACGTAGTATTTACAATACGTTTAATATTGGTTTAGGTTTGAGCAGGGATATGCCTATATCAAAAAGACCTTTATAAAATAAGCAAGTAAAAATATAATACAACGTACTTCCTCAACAAAATCTTACTAAATAAAAGTCTGCATCTGTTAATGTACAACTTGTGTCTAGCCAAACATCTAATTTGTGTCAGGCCTAGATGACAAATAATGGTTCTTGGACCAATTTAAATAAAATTTTAAATTTAACCGACCGATTCATTTTGCATTCCGATTTATTATTTGTGTTCCATAACTATTTTTCGCAAAACATTTCAAATTATCAAGGACAACTGCTGCATCTTGGTGTTTTACTGTAAGGCGTTCGTTAAAAAAATTTACAAATTTATATTCGGGTTCCCACAAAAAAAAATTGATTAAAAAAAAAAGTGGAAAAACGTGGACGAGTTCTTTTATTATTTTTAATATACATACTTATACCAATATTTTCGAAAATTAGGTAATCTACTAACATGTTTTTTTTTAGTGTAAAATGAAAATAAGTGGATCTCCAAAAAAATTTAACGGGGTGACAACTAAATCATTCTTATTAATATAGTCGTATCATGGTCATTTTAAATTACCATCTTCCATTAGTTTTGATTTATTTAAAAATTATATAAGCAAATATAAGGAAGTCTACAATGAATGTCTAGTTTGACAGCCGAAAATAATTATGGTATTTCAAATGTCTTATTCCGGCAAAACAGTAATAAGTTACCATCGGAAAATTTTTTTAAACAGAGGAAATAAAAACAAGTAAGAAAGTTATAGTCGGTCAAGACCGACCATATGATACCTTACACCAGTGTTTTCCGGAAAATGGGTCCCAAGTCCAAACATGGACCGCTTGGGTCTGTCTTTTGTTAGATCTTTATTTAGTGTAGAAAACACACACAGATCAAATTTTAGTGGAATTGGTTTATTTTTTTGACAATAGGCCGATTTAACTGAATATCGGTCGAAATTTGTATATGGGGGACTAACAAGGGAAGTCTCCCTGGTGTCACACGCGGATCTTTATGGAGTTCGTTTTATTTCGTAGATCAAAAAAAATAAAGGGACATGTATTATTTATAGCGGCCCAAATTCATATTTAGGTGGTAAAAAGAAGGGGGAAGACAAGACCATTTTTCAGTTTTTTTCGTTTATATCCTATATTATGCAAAAACAACCCTAGTCATGTTACATACCAAATGAAAGGTCTTTGGAAAACCTATCTACGTGTGCTAAGAACGTGTCCAAACATGCACAACTTTTCGTCATATTGAGTAAAATACCAAAATTTTAGGACATTTTTGTTTATAAGTCGAAAAATATTATTTTCTTTGGCCCGTTGTTAGCAACACGAGATAGGAATTTTTAATACCTTTAATCTGATGATGCCTATACTAATTTTGTTTAAATAGGCGTAAATCGTAAAAAACTTAAAAAGGTCAATTTCCCCTATACAAATTGAACCCCCCCCCCCCCCCCTAAATATGAGTTTGGCCCGCTAAAAAAAAAAATACGTGTCGAATTAATTTTCGTTCTTAACAACATATCCAAATTTCATGAAGATCGGGTGACACTAGGGAGACTTCGCTTGTAATAACAATTATTTAAAAAAAAAAAAAAAGTCCAAAAATGGTCCAATTATATTCCGATTTGATAAGGTTACAAAAGTACACGTTTAACACCTAAAAATAAAATTTTTATCAAATATTTCCATTTGTATAAATTTTGAGGGTATTATGTGAATATCGGGAGGGTGGTTTGTATGGGGACTACAAGAAGGACTAACCCAATAGGCTTCTTCCTTGGGCCAAAAGATGCTTAAGTTTCAAATTTCAAGTCAATTGATTGAAAATTGCGATCTGTATCGTGCTTAAACCGATAGATGGACAGACGGACGGACGGACATTGCTAAATGGACTCAAAAAGTAATTCTGAGTCGATCGGTATGCTTGAAGGTAGGTCTGGGAACAATATTTCGGGTAGTTACAAACATCAGCACAAACTCATTATACCCAAACTCATTATATGTCTTTAGTAAAATTTGAAGGCGGTTCTTTTCGTAGAACATATTAACCCACTATCTGCCATTTTTAGGGGTCATTTTAGTCCTTTATTTCAAATATTCTCATTTAACACCACTAAAAAGTGCATTCAAAGGGTTAAAATGTTCTACAAAAATGTTCTGCATCTAATTTCACTAGTGATTGTCAAAAGTCAAAAACTCGTGCGATATAAGCAAAATGAATAAAAAAGTAAAATTGTAAAGTATCTTTTGTGAGACGCAATTTAATCTATATATATAAAAGAGTAATGTGACTGACTGACTGACTGACTGACTGACTGACTGACTGACTGACTGACTGACTGACATACTCATTCATCATCGCCCAGCCCAAACCGCTGAAGCTAGAGACTTGAAATTTGGACTGTAGGTCCACCTCCCGGAATATAGATCCACTAAGGCTGGATTTTTGCCAGTGTTGATTCTAAGGGGACAAAAAGGGTAAAAAACTGTACTTTTGGTACTTTTTATATCTCCTAAAATAATGGTCATAGAGACTTGAAATTTTTACTGTAGGTTAACCTCCCGGAATATAGATCCAGTAAGGCCGGATTTTCGCCAGTGTTGATTCTAAGGGGACAAAAAGGGTAAAAAACTGTACTTTTGGTACTTTTTATATCTCCTGAAATAATGGTCACAGAGACTTAAAATTTGGACTGTATGTTCAACTCCTGGAATATAGATCCAGCACGGCCGGATTTTTGCCAATGTTGATTCTAAGGGGGTAAAAAGGGTAAAAAACTGTACTTTTGGTACTTTTTATATCTCTTGAAATAATGATCACAGAAACTTGAAATTTAAACTGTATGTTCACCTCCCGGAATATAGATCCAGTAAGGCTGGATTTTTGTCAATGTTGATTTTAAGGGGGTAAAAAGGGTAAAAAAATGTACCTTTGGTACCTATTATATTTCCTTAAAAAATGGTCCTAGACACTTGAAATTTTGAATGTAGGTTCAGCTCCCGGAATATAAATCTGCTAAGGCTGAATTTTGCCAATGTTGATTCTTAAGGGTAAAAAGGGTAAAAAACTGTACTTTTGGTACCTTTTATATTTTCCTAAATAATGGCCCTAAAAACTTAAAATTTGCAATGTAGGTTCACCTTCCGGAAAAAATATTCACCAAGGCTGGGTTTTTGCCAATGTTGATTCTACGGGGGTAAAATGGAAAAAAGTGTACTTTTGGTACTTTTTTTAATTTACTGAAATAATGGTACCTTTTATAAAAAGTACCTTTTATAAAAAGTACCTTTTATAAAAAGTACCTTTTATAAAAAGTACCTTTTATAAAAAGTACCTTTTATAAAAAGTACCTTTTATAAAAAGTACCTTTTATAAAAAGTACCTTTTATAAAAAAAAATATTCACCAAGGCTGGGTTTTTGCCAATGTTGACTCTACGGGGGTAAAATGGAAAAAAGTGTACTTTTGGTACTTTTTTTAATTTACTGAAATAATGGTACCTTTTATAAAAAGTACCTTTTATAAAAAGTACCTTTTATAAAAAGTACCTTTTATAAAAAGTACCTTTTATAAAAAGTACTTTTTATAAAAAGTACCTTTTATAAAAAGTACCTTTTATAAAAAGTACCTTTTATAGAAAGTACCTTTTATAAAAAATACCACTTATAAAAAGTACCTTCCATAAAAAGTACGTACATAAAAAGTACCTTCCATAAAAAGTACACTTTTTGGAACTTTTTTATTTCTTGAAATAATAAACATAGAAACTTGAAATTGGAAAAGGTTCGCCTATCGGAAAATAATTGGGTTAAAAGGAATAAAAAAGTGTACTTATTTACTTCCTGATATATAGTGGCCCCAGAAACTTAAAATTTGGAATGTAAAATCCTTTGGTGAAAAAAGAGATTGGGAAAAGTTTTTTTTTTGAAATTCCGTTTCTTAACGGGGATAAAAAGTACTTTTAATATTTGCTGAAACAATGATCCTAGATAATTGAAATATGGATTGTAGGATCCTTCGGGGAAGAAAAAACATTCTGAAAGAGGTACTTTTTTTAAATTCCGTTTCTAATGGGGGTAATAAAGTTTACTTTTGGTACTTTTTCTGTGCCTATAACAATGACATTAGAAAATGGAAATGGAATTGGAAATGAAATAGAACGGGGAACAATATGGAATAGAGCAGGGAACAATATGGAATGATATTTTTAACTCAAATTTTTTTACTCCATATTTTTTTTTTTGTTGCAATTTCTTTTTTCACTGAAATATTTATTCACTCAAAATCCAAAATCCCGACATAAGGACTCGAAAATTGTCATTATATTTTTCCCCCGGAACGAACATGATAACGTACCAGCAAAGTTATTAAAATTTTATTGTTTATATTATTCATTGAAATATTTATTTTATGGAAGACTTAAACGTCCACAAGTAAATAAAACAAAGACTACGTAGGGGAATTTTTTGAAAATCGATAGAATAATCCTGATCCTCCTATTATCCGGTATTCAATACAACCGGTAACGAAGTACCGGGATTGTAAGCTAGTAAAATATAATCCTTGACAAATTTTACTTTTTTAAGCATTTTGCTAACATTATGCGAACTATTGGCCTTTGACAACCCATAGTGATATTTGATGCGGAAAATTTTTGTAGAAAATTTTAAAGCCTTTAAACGCATTTTTTAATGGTTTTCTTTGAGAGTATTTGAAATAAGGACAAAAATTACCCCTAAAATGGGAGAGAGAGGGTTAATGTGTTTTAAGAAAGTAACCGCCATCAAATTTTACTAAAGCAGTGGTCGGCATCAATTGCACATGGATCCCGAATACATTCGGCTATTCACGTGTATTCAACACGAATGTTAACAAAATTCACAACAAAGAGCATAAAAATACAACAACAAGCAGGTCGATGTCGCTTTGTTTGAGAAATATACCAACACATTCATATTTATATTCATATACCAATGCATTCATATACTCTCTTTCTGCCGACCACTGTACTAAAGACACCTATCAACGTTATTTTTATCAGAAGTATATTTCATACAGTTTTTTGACTTACTTCATTCACGCGTCTTTTGTGAAACACAATTTAACAATATATTTTTTTTTGCATTTTTCGCGAAAAACGCAAATTCATTTAAAACCCTGAATGACACGGGAATATCATTTTTATCCCCTCTTTCTGACTAGAGTGATTTTTCTTTAGTGAAACACAATTTAACAATATATTTTTTTTTGCATTTTCGCGAAAAACGCGAATGCATTTAATAAACCTGAAAGACACGGGAATATTATTTTTATCCCCTCTTTCTGAATAGAGTGATCTTTTTTTTAGTGCAAACAATTTTTTTTTTTTTCATTTTTCGCGAAAACGCGAATTGATCTAGAAAAACTGGGAGACACGGATATTTTATTTTTGTTCCCACTCTCAAAATTTGTTGGTCCGGTTCATCTGTACACTTTCTATTGACACTCACTGTATATATTCAGGAACATTTAGTGCGGAATCCCTCAATTGCATATGATTATCTCAGTTGACAGCTTAAATAGCTTTAAAAGTAATTTGCTTCGTATATTATTTGTTTGTAAGCAGCTCTTGATTGATTTGAAATGGATTGTGTGAATAGTGTATGTGTCTTAAGTCTTTTGATTTGTCATATACTACATAGCATGATTTAGGTAAAGGTATTTCCAATTATGTACTTTAATATAAATTTTTCTCACAAGATTTTTTTTTATTTTTTTCATATGTTTCTTTTCTTTAGCGAAACCTATTTTGAACAATAGATTTAAAACATGCCATTTTAAAATTAACACATTACAACACCTTTTAAAACCTAAAAAAAAACTAAATAATATCTATAATTTCCAGAAGCAATTATCAAAATAAACCACACACTTTAAATGACCTATAGTCAGCCCCGGTTGTATTGAAGTGCATAAAGATGAATATATGATGATACCCGGGTGAAAAAAATAATATAGTAGAAGAATTAGGGCGTATCTGTTTTTCACAAAGTTGGATTAAGATAACGCGGAATTGTATTCAAGCCCAGAAAAAAAAAAATAATATTCAAATTGTCCTTATAATTGCAAAGTGTGATTCAAGTATTGTTTTTTTAAGAGTACAAAATATAATAAAATGATGTATGTATATTAATAAATTTTTTTAAAAATTTTCAAAAATGTTTAAAAACTCAAAAGTTTGATCCCCGGAATAAAAAATATCCAATTTGAATCAAATTTGCAAAAAAAATCTCTAATGGATTTGTATAAACATAAACTCATTTTCACCCGGGCATGTAGTAAAATTCATCATCATCATCATAAAAATACAAATAAAAAAATAAACTTTTAAAAGGTTCCTTTGTTTGTTGGAACAATTATAGACAATTTGTGATTTTGGTTTATGGACATCTTTGTAAGTGTAGACAACAATAGCCGGTCCAACCACAATAGATTTTGTAATATTATATTAAACACAACTTTTATGTACAAAGTCATGTGTATGGAATTGTGAACAACAAAAATGCTTTAAATTTAATTACAACTTTTGAAAAAAATATATTTATCAAACATTTAAAATTCGTACTCACCATCTACAACTAACAATAATATTTTTAGTAGGTCAAAAAATTAAAAAGGTTGATAAGCTTGATATATTCGGCTAAAACGATTCAAAAATTCGCTTCGAAATTGTTATTATTTTTTCTTATTTTTTATAATTTTCGGATTTCTTCTATTTAGCATGTTTTCTTCAATTTTTATTTTTCCTAGTGTCCGTGCAAATTTTCATTTTACTTGACCTAAATAAAAATCAAAACAAGTAAGAAAGTTATAGTCGGTTAACACCGACCATATGATACCCTACACCAGTGTTGTCCGGAAAATGGGTCCAAATCCAAACGTATGTTGTCCAAAAAATGTCCTTCTCTTGGCTGTATTTCTGGGGCTTTTAGTTTAATAGTTAGATAGGTAAAAATAACCATTTGCCACCTTTTCCCCTTAAAACTAAATTTTCCAAAAACTGTTTTTTTTTTGTGCTAGGTGATCCTATATTTAAAATATCAAATTTATGGACCATTAATTTAAGAAACATAAGAATAACCAAATTTAAACTTTTTTTATCCCCTTTACGATCGGTCCCGACCCTTAGAAACAGAATTTCCAAAAAGAACTTTTTCCAGAATTCAATATTTCAGTGCCTAGGATTATTACTTCATGAAATATAATAAGTATCAAAAAACAGAAACAGATTTTTTTAAAAATACTTTAGCAGAATGTTTTTTTTGCCGAAGGGCCCTACATTCCAAAATTCAAGCTTCTAAGTCATTATTATAGGAACAAAAAAAGTACCAAAATTACCCCCGTTAGAAACGGAATTTCCAAAAAGTAACTCTCCCAGAATGTTTTTTTCTTCACCGAAAAATCCTACATTTCAAATTTCAATTTTCTAGCATGATTGTTTCAGCAAATGAACAGTTCATGCGAATAAAGACGAATAGACCATTTGTAGAATTTTACAGGGGACAATAAAAACGCAGGAAACGGTTAAAAACTAATATTTTTGTCAACTTTTTGGTATTAGCTTAAAGATTTAAGTCACATCTACATATATACAAAATTTTAGTAAGGTATTCGAAAGAGAACTTGCCAAAAATTGGACTTCAATTTTTGCTTAAATGGAAAAGGGCGAATATCCAAAAAAATGTATTGAAATTTGAATAAAAATGTGTTATTTTGCAGCAGATTTTAACTACATTTTTATGAGACTTGCAAAACTTGACGAACTATGGTTGATATTTGTTTGTTACACTTTAAGGACTTCAAGGATACACTTTTTAAGGATTGCAAGGATATGCAAAAACAAATTTTTTTGTTAATTTTTTTAATATTCCTGCCATTTGATGCAGTAGTAAGTCTTTATGACACTAAATACATTTTTAGGAATTATAATATTAACCCTTGACTGCATATTACAACGTAACATAAAAGGACATGAAAAAATTTTTGCTTTTTATCAAAACAACATTACCAAATATTTGTAGGTAGGGTATCGAAGGAAAGTAACTATAAAATATGTTTAAAGATTTGATTTCCGAAATAAAATAATTCAAAAGACGGTTAAAATATGCTTAGATCATGTATTCGTGGTTATATGATGTTAATTACGCGCTAACACTGAAGATTTTTTTTTTCGCAAATCTGGTCAATTTGTTTGTATGTGCTAAGATTGTTTTTTTTTTTGTACAATTTCAAATTTTAGCTAATATCAATTTTAAACTCGCAGCTAAATAATTTTTATATAACATTTTGTTAAGGATGGATATTCGCTAGAGTTGTCAATTATTCGACTTTCAACTTTGTTCGAATAATTCAAATAATTGTTTTTCCTCGTTCGATCAAACGATTAAAGATCAAAATTTATTCGATTAATCGAAAAGAATAACGAATAAAAAAATTATTTTAAAAAATATTTTTATTAACAAAAAAAATAAACAATTCGTTTAAAAAACTTAAATAAGAAAGTAAAAAATTTTATTAACGAAAAAATGCATAAAAAACTTAAAAATAAAATAGTTAAAAGTTAAAAAAAACTTAAAAATTGAATAACTGAGATCACTTTTAATCAAGGTTGGCAATCGATACGCACCCAGAAAAACGGTATTTGGCTATAGTACAGCAACCAATAAAGATATGGACATTTTTTAAAGCGATTATGAAAGTAGATGAAATTTCTAGTATTTTTGATGTGTTACTTCGAGTTTGTACCGGTTCATTTTCGTTACATAGTCCAATACCTTTAAAATACCGTTTTAAACGGTATTATAAAGGTATTGGCCTATATTTCGAAAAGCAACCGGAACAAACACAAAGTAACACATTAAAAATACTAGAAATTTCATCTACTTTCATAATCGCTTTAAAAAATGTCCATATCTTTGTTGGTTGCGGTACAATAGCCAAATACCGTTACTCTGGCGGGGTATCGATTGCCAACCTTGCTTTTAATTAATGGATGTCGATTTTAATACTTATTGAGAAATAATTCAAATACAAATTATTATTTAAAGGGCTTACTGCAAAAACTTGATAAGCAACATTTTATTTTTTTGTGTTTTTTGCTTTCTACTGATGTTCCATAGAAAGATTTTTGCCAGAAGTCTTGCTTAAACCCTTTGTATAAGTATCTTGAAAATGAAGTTTTTCAAAAGTTAAATTTTTTACATTATTCTAAAGTTTTAAGGCAAAAGCCACCATAAAATGAAATGTTGCTTATCGAGTTTTTATAATAAGCCCTTCATTTAAAGTATTCAGCCAAAATATATCACAAATGATTTTAATTTTTGTCAAATAAGGCAATTTAAGTTGTTCTTAAGAAATAATCTTTAAAAATAAAAGTTGACTCAATTTTTTTTGCTTTCAAACGATTTTTGGTTTTTGTTTTTATTAAATTAGATTTTGAAAACACTCTTTCACTAATTGTTGAAGTAGGTGATATAGTAAGAAGAGCATACAAAAGTTTATCTAATTTTTCTGTTCTTTATTCAGATTTTCCCAAATATACCATATCGTCTGATATATCGCTGAAGTCCTTTTTATTTTCTGAATTTTTAATACTTTGAATTGAATTATTTAACTCGCATAAAAGATTATTATTTTCATTACTAATAACTTCCTCTATTTCAATACTTTTATTTGAATTATTGCGATTACTTTCAACATAAAATAATCTGGAGTATAATTCATTTGCATATTCTTTTGTTTCGCTTTTAGGAGAATATTTTAAGAAACTTTCATTGCTCGGAAAATTTCCAGAATTTAGAAAAATTATTAACGTATTTAACACTTTTTTACGTCTCTCATTAATTCTTATTTTAATACGTTTTAGTAAGTCAGATGCAAAAGAATTATTAATTTTTTCTAAATTATTTATTAAAAACTTGATAACTCCCTCTAATTCTATAATGGATGTGCTATCCAGGGCTATGGCTACTATATATTTTAACTTTCCTACATTTTGTATAAAATCTTTCAAAATTTATGAGAATAAATCAAATTCTAAGCATTTATTTAATTTTTTAATTAAAAAAAAATTGTTCGATTAATCGATTTATTCGTTATTCGAAAATCGTCATTTTTGAATTATTCGAACAAGAGTTGGGTTTTGTTTGATCGATTAATCGAATTATTTTTAATCGACTGACAACTCTAATATTCGCCCTTTTTGCTTTCCACACTTTAAAGTCTTATAACTCAAGAACGGTAAAATTTTTTGCCAATATAATAAGTGTGGTTTGTTCCTCGTTATGTTCTTCTAACACGTTGTTACCGAAAGTAAAGTTTTTGTATGTTTTTGTGTTGTATTTAATCGAAATTGTGCGTTAGTTCACTCCCAATTTAAACAAAAATATAAAAATATACGAATTATTGCACTTTCAAAGTCATTTTTCCAAATTTTAAGATTCTAGGATAATTTTTTCAGGAAATATAAAAAGTTTCTATGAATATTACTTCAGGAAATAAAAAAAGTATCAAAAAGTTAACATTCGGTACATGTAAAAGGTACTTTATATTAAAGGTATTCTTTATAAAAAGTACTTTTTATAAAAGGTACTTTTTATAAAAGGTACTTTTTATAAAAGGTACTTTATATAAAAGATAATTTATATCAAAGGTAATTTTTATAACAGTTACTTTTTATAAAAGGTACTTTTTGTTAAAAGGTACTTTTTATAAAAGGTACTTTTTATAAAAAGTACTTTTTATAAAATGTACTTTTTATAAAAGGTACTTTTTATAAAAGGTACTTTTATAAAAATTTGAAAATTCAAATTAAAAAAAAAGCCGAATTCGGGACGCGCTATTCTACATTCCAAATTTCAAGTTTCTATGCCCATTGTTTTAAGAAATAACAAAAGGTACTAAAAGTACAAAAAAGAATCAACATTGGCAAAAACCCAGCCTTAGTGAAACTTTTTTCCGGGAGAAAAAAGCAAATTTCAAGTACCATTATTTAAGGATATATAAAAGGTACCAAAAGTACAGTTTTTTACCGTTTTTACCATCTTAGAATCAACATTGGCAAAAGTTCAGCCTTAGTGGATCTATGTTCCGGGAGCTGAACTTACATTCCAAATTTAAAATTTCTAGGACCATTATTTAAGTAAATATAAAAGGTACCCTTTTTACCCTCTTAGAATCAACATTGGCAAAAGTCCAGCCTTACTGGATCTATATTCCGGGAGGCGAACATACAGTCCAAACTTCAAGTCTCTATGACAATTATTTCAGGAGATATAAAAAGTACCACACTTAAAAAATTATGTTAGTAAAATCAACTGAAAATGACAGTTAAAATAACTACTTTGTAAGTTGTTTTGGGGTCAACTACTTTTTCAGTTAAATCAACTAACAATGTTAGTTATTTTAACTGACAAAAAACAACTGACTTATGTAGTAAAAATTACTAACATTTGTAGTCAAAACAACTAATATGTAGTAAAAATAAACAATATAAATTTTTTTTCAAAAAATTTTTCAGAAAAAAAAATTGAAGACCAAATTTTTTCCAAGTTTTTTTTTTTAAAAAAAGTAAAAAAACGATTTTTTTTTTTTTTTGGAAAAAACTTTGAAAATTTTTGAGAAATAAAAAAAATAAAATTAACTACTTTAAATAACTGTTACTAGGTTAGGGGTGGTGGAGCCTAAAGTTCAGACTCCTCGCATAGACCGGCTGGTCCATAGCGATACCACAATTTCCTTCAGCGACGAGGATAAAACGCGTTAGTCCATGTTGCGAACAGTTTTAGTTGCGTAAGGTCCTTAGCGGCGATATCATCCAGATTCTCGATTTCTGCTTTACCTAGTATTCGCTCGCGGTGTCTGGCCAATGCGGGGCATTTGCACAGAATATGTTCAACTGTTTCATCTGTATTAGGTTCATCACATTTTCTACAATTGGCATCCGAGATAAGTCCCATAGTTTTCGCGTGAAAAGCAATTAGGCAGTGTCCTGTGACCACTCCCGTGAGTAAACGACAATCCTCTCTGCTAAGAGAGAGAAGGTAGCGAGTTTTCCCGAGGTCGTAATGCGGCCAGATTCTTCTGGTGATACTGCTCGTGCTTAGCTCTCTCCATTTCCTGTTTGCAATAGAAATGCAACGACAGTCACTTCTCGTCCTATAGTACTGAATCGGGGGCTCAATATGAACAAAAGTTCCTACGCCATCTGCTCCAAGCTTAGCGAGCTCATCAGCTTTCTCGTTCCCATCTACTCCCCTATGTCCAGGTACCCATACAAGAGATACGGTATTATTCCCGGATAGTTTCTGAAGATTCTCGTAACATTTAAAAACGACTTTTGATTTAATACAAAAGCTCATTAGAGCCTTTAGTGCAGCTTGACTGTCGACGTAAAAGTTTATCATTTTACCCGTTTCCCCAAGAAACTGTGAGGCTGCCTTATCTATAGCAACTATTTCAGCCTGGAAAATACTACAGTGTAAAGGTAATTTGAAAGACTTCTCTATATCACAAACGTCTGAAGTAAAACCGGCTCCAACTCCCGTCGATTGTTTGGAGCCGTCTGTGAAAATATTTATAGCGTCATTTGGAGCGCAACGCCAGTCCGACCAAAATTCTCGAGTCGGAAATTCAACTTTAAATTTCCGGTCGAAAAGTAATTTGGGCACTTTGTAGTCAGTGACAACATTTTCCAAATTGTCCATGCTACTGTCTCCAAAGTTTCGGCGTCTGAGCCAATTTGACTCCTTGAGTCTGAGGCATGCCTTATAAGCCTCACCTTTAGCAAAGATGTCAATTGGCAGCAGATGCAGTAATGTGTCGATGGATGCAGCTGATGTCGTCCTTAGGGCTCCAGTGACACTAAGGCCTAAAAGCCGTTGGGCCTTTTGGAATTTCCTAAGAGTCACATCCCTTTCAAGTGCTTTGTGCCAGACCATAACCCCGTAGAGTAAGATAGGTCTTACTATAGAAGTGTATATCCAGTACGTGATCCTTGGCTTAAGTCCCCATGTTTTTCCGAACATTTTCTTGCATGCATAGTATGCATTATTTGCCTTCTTTAATCGTTCCTCTGTATTTTGGTTCCATGATAACTTATTGTCCAGGATGATTCCTAAAAATTTCGCATGATTTGAAAGTGGGATTTCAACGCCATTGACCCTGACTTTTCTAAAATTTTCGATCTTGTACTTTCGTGTAAACAGTACCATTTCAGTTTTCCGCGGATTAACGTTAAGACCATTTTCTTTTGCCCAACTCCATAACTGTTTCAGCGATCGCTCCAGCAGCTCGGATAACGTGGCCAAAAATTTACCAGTTGACATAATTGTCACGTCGTCTGCATATGCAACAACTGATACTCCTTGCGTATCCAGTTTTTTGAGAATAGGATCCACAACCAAGAGCCAGAGTAATGGTGATAAAACTCCTCCCTGTGGCGTTCCCCTCGACGTATATCTTGTGACTCTTTCAAGTCCCCATTCGGCTGTGACTTCCCTACAAGACAGTAGGCAGCCAATCCATTTTCCGATGGTTGGATTTATACTAGCCTTGTCCATAGCGTTAATGATTGCATCCATACTTACATTGTTGAACGCACCTTCCATGTCTAAAAAAGCGGCCAAAGTAAATTCTCTGAATTCCAGAGATCTCTCTATTGTATATACGAGTGAATGAAGTGCCGTTTCTATCGATTTGCCCTGCTGATAAGCATGTTGCGTTGCCGACAAAAAGTTTCCACCCAGGTTTTCTCTTATGTACAGGTCCAGAATTCTCTCCAAGGTTTTCAGAAGGAAGGACGATAGACTAATAGGCCGATAATCCTTTGCAGTTGCGTGATTAATTTTACCGCTTTTCGGTATGAACACTACTTTGGACTTCCTCCAAGATTGCGGTATATAACATTGCTGCAGACACGCTACGAACACTTCCTTCAAAAATGGAATTATTTCGATAACAGTATGTTGCAGCATTGCTGGAATAATGCCATCTGGACCTGGCGATTTATAAGGCTCGAACGATTCGACTGCCCATCTAATCCGCTCATCAGATATCAGATTGTGTGGAATTATCAATTGCTCGTGAAATTGTATCTCCGATAAAGGTTGTTCCCTGCATCCTGGAAAATGTGTTCTAAGAAGAACATCCAAAGTTTCCATTGCATTCTCGGTCCATGTGTCATCAATTCCCTTCAGTAAAATTGGTGGTATGGGCCTTTTAGATAAGACTTTCCTGAGTCTGGCGGCTTCGGCAGTGTGTTCAACGTCACTGCAGAGCTTCTCCCAGCTACTCTTTTTCGATTTCCGAATTAATTTCTTAAAGACTTTCAGTTCCTCTCTATATAAGGACCAATTTGCGTCAGTGTTAGCCTTTCTTGCTTCTTTAAAGAGGTCTTGAACCTTTTTCCTTGCATGCGATAGTTCTCTAGACCACCAAGGTGGTTGTATTCTCTTACTCCGATATCTTACCGGGCAAGATTTCTCGAAGGATTTGACAAGAATAGATGTAAGGTTCATATTTAACATTTCAATATCACTGTGACTGTTAAGGCACTGGTGATTTATGGTAGTTAATTTAGAAACTGCTGCGTTCCTAAATTTCTCCCAGTTCGTTTTCTCGGGATTTCTGAATGGTTTATTATTGGAGTTTATATCGGTTACAATTCTAAAAGCGAGATATTTATGGTCAGAACAAGAAGCCCTATCTAGTATTCTACAATTCCTAACATCTAAATTCGCGATATTAGAAAATAGAGTGAGATCTAAAACATTTTGACTCGTTGGTCCTATATAAGTAGGTTCGCTACCACTATTCGCTATATTCAAATTAGTCGAGTTTATAAAAGTTAAAAGTTGATCACCCCTATCATTTGTATCAGATGAGCCCCATACTGTATTATGTGCATTAGCATCACAACCTATAACTTCTGCAGATCGTGAGGTGGAGCTTCCATGTCGTGCGCCATATATGATGCAAGATATAGGACTCTATTCCCCATTTTGTAGATTGCGGTTGTTAGGTCGTTATTGCTATATTTTTGTAAGAGAAATAGGTTTAAGGTTTTTTTAGCTAAAATAGCTGCACGTTTCTTACCCTCAGTTTGCGAGAAAATGATATCGTATTCAGATGTCGTGAGCCCGTTTATTTCGCCTTTGGCATTCACCCAGGGCTCTTGGATGAGTGCTACGTCGTATGACTCTTCTGAGAGAGTCATCAGCAATGCAGCAGTTGCTGCACTACTGTGATGCATGTTGATTTGTATCAACTTCATCAACGATAGAACTGTTACTACACAGAAAAAAATATCGTAAAATCAAGAGTAACAAAACAAATTGTTACCAACGAAATACTAGTTCAACAACGTTTTTAATTGTATCAACAATGGGTATTGTTAATGTGACAAAAATCCGGGTTTATTTCCAATTAAACGCATGAATTAAAATCATTGTTAAAGATTCCACTAAATTCACATTAATAACACAAACAATTTATAAACTCATTTAATCAAGCACAAATATATGCGACGATAGCACGGTGGTAGTGTGCTAAACTCGAATCATGAAGGTTTCGGGTTCGCTGCCAGTTGGCGGAACAGTTTTTTATTTTTGTTTTTTTTTTATTTGAGATTATTATTTATTTTTAAAAACGCAAAAAGTGCATATTGAAATCACAGACACCTTATGTACGCATTTAGTCAACTTTAATTATACATGAGGAATAGCACGGTGGTAATGTGCTAGCTTCGAATCATGAAGGTTGCGGGTTCGCCGCCAGTTGGCGGAACTTTTTTTTTTTTTTATTTCCAATTTTAGTTTTTTTTTATCATTCTAATTGTAGACTGTTTTAAATATGACGTTTAGTCAAATACAAATATGTATAAGGATAGCACAGTGGTAGTGTGCTAGACGCGTAGCACGAAGGTTGCGGGTTCGATGCTAGATGGCGGTAGACATTTTTTTTTTATTTTATTTTTTTTTTTCTTTTTTTAGATTATTTTTTATTCTATTTTTAGATTTCAGATTATTTTTTATTCTATTTTTAGATTTTACAAATTTTTCAATTAATTTCATTGTTAATGTAACAATGAATGATGTTGATTTTTTTTTCAAAAGTTACAAATGCCATTGTTGTATTGACAAAATCCAATGTAGGCTCAGTTTCAATTAAATGTTTAATTGTATTAACAATGAAATTAATTGTATTGACAATTTTTTTTTTTCTGTGTACATTACAGTACTTTTTTGTTAGTTATTAAAAAACACGACTTAAAATAACTAACAGAAATAGTTGTTTGATATTTTTCATACAAAAATAACTGACTTTGTAGTTGAAAACAACTAAATACTGTAAAATATACAAATAACTAACATGTAGTAACTTACATAATTTTCTGAGTGCAAAAGTACAGTTTTTTACCCTTTTTACCCCGTTAGAACTAACATTAGCAAAAATACAGCCTTAGTTTATATTAGAGATTTTATGCTAATAGATATAAAAAGTACCAGTTTTTATACCCTCCACTCTAGTGATAGAGGGTATATATAAGTTTGTCATTCCGTTTGTAACACATCGAAATATTGGTCTAGGACCCCATAAAGTATATATATTCATGATCCTTGATCGATTTTAAGTCGATCTAGCGATGTCCGTCCGTCCGTCCGTCTGTCTGTCTGTCCGTTGAAAACACGCTAACTTTTGAAAGACTTTACGGAGGCTCCTGAAGTTTGACATATATGTTCTCCATTTACCGGGTCAGGTTGGTATTGCAATCCAGCGAAATCGGTCCAGTGGTTTAAAAGTTATGAGCAAAATAGTAAATTTCGGCAAGGGTATTTTTCGAATTTACAAGATTAAAACCACTATAACTTTCGAAAGACAATTCTGAGGGGGCTGAAGCATAGCATATATATTTGTCGTTCCCCAAGGCTATTTGGTTTTGAATTTCAGCAAAATCGGTTTAGTGGTTCAAAAGTTATAAGCATAGCTGTGAATTTCAGATTTGTTTCACCTTAAACTGTTGAAAACTCGTTAAACAAGTTTTCAAAGCATGGTGAAATACCAGTTTTGTAAAACTTGTTGTTGTTTGTTTTCTTGTGGTGGAGTGCAGTTTAGTTGTTAGACAAGTAAATATTTGTTATTGTTTTGTTATTGTTAGTGTAACTGTATGTAACGGGAAAAAATCAAGTAAAGTATGTGTATGATGGAATGTTAATTTGTTTTTGGTTTTTAAAGAAGAGGATGGTAATATAAAAAGAGAAAAATATGTGAAATAGTTTTTTTGTATTACATATAGGTATAAAACAACAAAAATATTTTACAAAGTAATTTGTTACTCAAAGAAATTGTACACTAAAAAAATATTTACACTCAAAAAAAATGTTACACTCAAAAAAAAAATGTACACATTATTAACATTTTTTTTTGAATTAAATTGAAGACTCAAAAAAATTTTGATAGTCAAAAAAATTTTACACTCAAAAAAATTTGATTGATAAAAAGAAAGTTTGACTCAAAATTATATACATCTTTCTAATAAAAAATTTGTAATGCAATTTTTTAATTTTTTTTTAGAAAATTACTATCAGATAACATTGTGGAGGGTATTCATAGATTCGACCAAGTCGAATTTAATTTCTCTACTTGTTTTTATTAAATTCGTATAAAAAGAATTTACTCATACGCCTTGGCACCTTTCTATGCGTATTAAAGAAATTGAGTCTCCTTTTGGACTCAAAACAACAAAAAAAGTTTTAATTTAAAATTATTTTATTGTATTATATTGTATATAAATATTTTTTTTAAGTATCATTATATTTTCAAACTTAAATGCTTTAATCTGCTTTAAATACATATTTCTAAATAACTAAAGCTAAATTCCAACACATTATTTTTAAAATATATGAATCAACCAAGTCTTGTGAGAATCTGCAAAAATCTTAAGACAACCTTTCAAATGGCGGGATTTTTTTCGAATAAAATTTAAAATTAATCTTAAAAAGAAGAAAATGTTGTAAATTCAAAACAGAAAAACTGACGTGTTATGTTGTAGGATTGAGATTAAAATTCTTTTGAATTCCAAAAAAAAAAAAATAACTGAATTTTAATGAGTTTATTATATAAGTGGAAGAGTTGTTGTTATAAATTTAAAATCATCATATTGTAATTTGTTGTTATTGTTATTTTATTATAATAATTTACAGATTTGTATTTTTGTTTTTTGCTATTTTTTTTTTTGGTCAATGGTTTAGAGCGCATCAAAGACATTAATTTTTCTATATTTATTTGTCTCACAAAAAAAACTAAATTTTTGTAGAGTGGTTTGATAGTTTGGTGGTTAGTTTTTAATGTGTTTTTGTTGGTGTTAAAAATACTACTAACTTGGCTTTGAGGTTTTTTTTTTTTTTAATTTTTTGTTCATCTTCTCTGTCTGTCTGCCTGCCGATTTAACTCTAAATGTGGTTTTTTAAATTTATTTAAAAGCGTGGCTGTGTGTATTTTATTTTTGTATTTTTTTCTATAATTTGTTTTTTGCATTTGATTGTCTTTGAGATTTTATTTATACATTTTTTTTTCCTATCTACAATTTGTTTTTCTTCTTCTATAATTTTTGTTAGTATTTTTTTTTTTTTTTTAATTTTTTATTATTAGTTTATTTTAGAGTTATAGTTTAAACCAAAGTGATATAAAAGCAAAGGTTTCAAGCAATATTATTAACAGTTTATCAAAGTTTAATTTACCAAAATGTTCAAAATTGTGAGTAAAAAATTTAAAAAAAAAATAACGAAAATAATATTATGTTAAAAAAGGACATTTACAAAACTAACAATTAAATTGAAATAAAAAAATTTATTACATATAAAGTGTTTTGTGGTAACAAAAAATTAAGGACAACTAGTTTAGAGCAACATTTTTTTGTGAAATAAAATTTTAAAATTAACCAAAAAATAAATAAATCCATAAAAAAAACTCTTAACCAGTTTAAAACACGTGATGGCAATAAATTTATTAAAGATGTTTAAGATTTTAAAGAAATTTACAAAGTTATTTTTTGAAAAAAAACATGATATTTAAATGTTTGTGATAAAATCAATAATAAGTGCTAACTAGTTTAAACACCCAAAGAAAAGATTTGTTTACGCTCAAAAATTAATATAAGTAGTAGATTTACTATTTTTTTTTTAAACACGAATTAGCCAACTCTTGTGGAATTGATAAAGTTTTGAGAATTTATTTTTACCTAGAGTTTGCAAATCGATTAAAATCGTAATCGCGATTAATCGCACTAATTAATCGTAATCGTAATCGACAAAAAAATCATACGATTACGATTAATCATTTTTTATGAAAAACACTGTTTTTGTAACGACTTTAGTATAATTTTTTCTAGGAAAATTTTTGGAAAATGATTCCTTTTACAATACTTGTAGATTCTTGAATATATTCTACGGTAATCACTACAAAATTTTCTATGTAAAATTACACCGCTCCACAAATCTGAGGCTTGTCGCTTCGTTTTAGATAAAACAAAAAAAAATTTATAATTTTTGGTGCCCCGATTTCAAAACGGTCACTCAAATTTTTCTATCACTTCAAAATTTTGAGAAAATCGCGGTTAAAGTGTCAAAAAAGGTCAATTTGGAACATTTTTGAACGCCTAAAAAATAAGATCCTGAAATGAGAATGGCTTGGTATCAAGTTCATTTGAAAGTGTGTAATTTTCTAGTTAAGACTAGATCAAATTTTTTTGGAATTTAATTTTTTAAAATATTAAATAAATTATTAGCAAGATGTGCTTTAAATCTAATATTTTCGTATGAATTTGTATGGAAATTTATTAAGAAACACTGTGTTAATAAACAAAATATTTAAGAAGTGGAAGGTTTTTTGTTAATGATTTTTTACAATTTTAGAAAAATATATTTGTAGAATATTTTATCTTGTCTTTAAGAGAAAATTACAGTCTTTCGAATGAGCTTGATACCAAGACATTCGCATGTCAGGATTATATTTTATAAACTTTCAAAAAGGGTCAAAAAGTTCCTTTTTTCGGCACTTTAACCACAAATTACTAAAAATCGTGACGTGATAGGGAAATTTGGGCTTCGGATTTGGAATCAGCGCAACAAGTACTATCTTAATCACTAGCGAGAACAACCAATTACTCCTAAAAACCAATTACTTCAAAACAACCAATTACTCCTAAAAACGAATGCTTTCAGGACAAAGAAAAAAAATAATTGACTCTGAAATGTTAAGTAGAATCGATTGCAAAATAATATGATGCGTTCTGGAACAGATTATTAGGAACGAAAAAAGTTGCTGCGTTGACCCATGATTCATTTTAATTGTTTACATTTTTTTTTATCAATGTGCTATGATATCAAAAAAAAATTAGCTTCCAAAATTTCGATTCATTTTTGCTAGGGAAGCTCAGAAGTTTATAGTTTTATTTTTTAAAAATATTGATTTTTGCGTTTTCGTACGTTTTGAAATGTATTTTTTTTTTTGATAAAGCTATAGCAACTCAAATTATTTAAAAATTCGATTAATCGATAATCGCGATTAACGGCGATTTTTTTAATCGTAATCGCGATTATGAAATATCTCGATTATTTGCAAACTCTATTTTTACCAAAGTATTTAGAAAATCTCTAGAACTAAAAAAACAAATCTAAAGGCTTGATTAGACGAGAGAGAATTCCCCTAGATTTAAAGTAAAAAACAACTCTGTGGCAACTTTTAAAATTGGAATGTCAAAAAAAAATTTATTATATATTTTTTATTTACTTTGATCAAGCTCTTTGTCTCCCACTCTTAAAATTTTGGAACTTGATAACAGAAGGTACGAAAACTGTTAGACGAGGAAAATACGATAATGTTAAATTAACATTGTTGGTTTGACAAATAATGCTAACTTTTTATATCGAAAAGCGCTTAATAAATTTTTAAAAAAATGTATCAATTTATAAATATTATGGTAATATTATTTAAGAAAGACCTTTAAAAGTGTTTAAAACAAATTCTCAGCAAATAAAAAGTCGTTGGATTTCCCGATAATCCACAAAAAAAAAACTTTTTTTACAGCTAGATGAAAAAAAACGCTAGCTTTAGTCTGAAAATCGCCAAATTGCAACACTTTTTCTTTTTTTTATATCAAACTTAAGGGATTTGTTTTGGTTTGATCAAACGTCCAGTTCCATGGCGGACTTAGCAAAGGGAATTTAAGAGAGGGTTTATCAGAAGAAGGCAGACTTCACATATCTTTAAGTATTGATGGTCTTTGCTTTAATTCGGTTTCCAATTTACAAATTATTGACTAAATGTTCGAAAACAAATAATAACACTGTGCTACAGTGAAAAGATACTTCTAATGTGACATGGTATAGGTTGTTGGTTTTATCGAGTAGATCACAAAAATGCCCATTTAACTTGCCAGACACCCTCAAATTTTAGAGTTATTGTCAAAAAACGTTTTTTTGGGACGTTGCTTACTAAACCTTGTGTAATTCAGAAAATTTTCTACCGATTTTAAATTTTTAAACTGTTTTGGATAGAAGAAGGGTAGGTCTTTCCATGTGTATGAATTGGTCTGCATACATAAGAGAGATATCTATGAATTTTTTCTATAATATCTATTTTTTTTGCTATTTTTTAAAAAATTTTCGAGTTTATCGATTTTTTTCTGCTATTGTTCGTTTAACAACCTTTATATTTTTAAACACATTTTTAAACAAAATTTAGTTCTGAATTCGATGAGCCTTATCCTGTAAAAATCAGATAAGAATTGACAGAGTTGTGATAATTTTCCTAAAAAAGAAAATTAAGATTTTTCAGAAAATCGCCGTTTTGGACAACCCAGGCAAAAAAAAATAAATTTATCATAAGAGGTCACGTACAATATTTTTAAGGTTTTTGGCGCGCTGAATCCGAATCTGGCCTTTAAATTGCTCTATCGCGTCATGTTTTTGAGATATTAAACATAAATTGATATATCAAAAACTTAATAAGATAGCGCAATTTCAAGGTCAATCTCGAATTCAGGGGGCCAAAAACCTTTAAAATAATGATACGCGACCTCTAAGTATGTTCGTTTTTTTTTTATTTTTTTTTGCCTGGGTTGTCCGAACGACAATTTCATGAAAAATTTTAATTTTATTTTTTTAAAAAAATTATTACAACTCTATCAATTGTTATTCGATTTTTTCGGCATAAAGCTCATTGTATTCACAATTAAATTTTCTATAAGAATGCGTTTATAAATATAAATATTATTGAACGAACTATAGCAGAAAAAAATCGATAAACTCAAAAATTTTTCAAAAAATACCAAAAAAAATTTGATAGTGTTGAAAAAATCAATACATATCTTTCTTAAATGTACAGACCAATTCACACACATAAAAAGCCCTATATTTCTTCTATCCAAAACAGTTAAAAAAATTGAAAATCGGTGGAAAACTTTTTAAGTTACACGTGGTTTAAGCTAAGTAAATTGTTCACTCAGTGAAAAAAAATGTTTCGAAACATCAAATAATTTGTAGCGAAAATTTGACAGTCATATGTTTGGTTATGTTTTTGCGCGTCAGAATACATAAAATAACTTAAATAATATTTTTTTGGTAATTTATGTGATATAATTAATGTTTACAGTCCCAAACACTTATAATTACTTCGTTTTACACCTGAATGTTAAATTTCACCGCTTTTTAAATGGTCTGTACAATTTAAAAAAAATGTTGCTTATAGTGTTGATGCGTATTGTTGCAACATATACCGGGTTATTTTGCCGGTTTTTCACCAGTGAACAGAATACCTCTTCAGCGAAATTTATACGCTTTTGTAAAGCCAGTGTGAAATTTATGTTTTTTTATATGGAGTTTGACAGATTTTCACGTGAAAACGAGCAACTTACCCACCTTTATTGAGAAAAGTCCCAAAAAACGTTTTTTGACAATAAATTTGAGGGTGTCTGGCAAGCTTGATGGGCGTTTTTGTGATCTTTTAGACGAGACCTACAACCTTAACTACCTCATTTCAAAAGTATATTCGATTTTGTGTTTTTTGTAGCACAGTGTCATATAATGAAAATGGTAAGCAAAAACAAGTATTAAAGAAATGAGATTTGAGACAAACAATTTTTTAAGTCAAAAGTATATTACCACAGAGTTGTGTTTTACTTAAAATCTAGGGGTTTTCTTTCCCGTCTAAATGCGCCTTAATGATATATTTAGTGAATTCGCTTGTTGGTCCCAAAGCGCATTAAATAATTGAAATCTTAAGCTCATTTTGGTGTACTAAACTTTTGAAAGAAAATTAGAAAATATTTGAAAGAAAATTTTCCTACAAATATTTTTTTTTTTATTTTTACCACAAAACATTTAAAAATTAGACTTTTAAAAATTATATTTTGGGACGTAATAAAAACACTTTTTTATCAATTTATTTAGCATAAACTATTTTTTTGTTTATTAAAAATTTAATTCATTTTTCATAGATTTTTTTTAGTTTAATTTTACAGTTTTACGTTTTTTGTCATTCAAAACAACGACATTTGTTAGTTGTTTTAACTGGAAAATTAGTTAACCCCAAAACAACTTACATACGTGCAGGGAAAAAATATTTGTAACTTACAACAGTCGAGTCCTCCTCTAAGTTCTAGAATATTAGTTTAAGTGCCAACTACTTAAATTCAATTATCATGATTTAAAAAAATAATTTCAAACGAAATATCTAAACAAATTACCTATGCACACCAAAAAAACCTTGACAAATAACTAGAAAAAGTCTCGTAATCCCATTTTACCAATATTTGACAGTATTCCTTGTTTTTCAACAAACAAATTTCGATCGAAAATTATTTTTTTTTTGTAATTTTACAAATTTTCAAGACAATTTTACAAAAAAAAATAAATTTAGTAAAATTGCTTGAAGTTTTATTGCGCCAAAAAATTTGTAAATTTACAATGTTATTGGTAAAAAGCTTGTAAAATTACAAAAAAGCTCGTAATTTTCACTAGGAATTCTCGTAAAATAGGAGGTAGCAAAAAATCTAGTAGAAGCACAAGAGTGATTTAATTGGTAAAAATCTTGTAAAATTACAAAATTATTGGTAAAAAGCTTGAAAAATTACTAGGAATTCTCGTCAAAAAGAAGGTAGCAAAAAACAATTCAAACTTTTCTTGTAATTTTACAAGTTTTTTTTTGAGTGTTGGTCATTACGGCTCTTTTTCAAAAATTAAATAAAGTCTAATAAAACGTCCATTTAAAGGGTTAAAATGTTCTACAAAAAAAAAAACATGTCAAATACTAGAAAAAGTTTAGTAATCGCATTTTATCAATATTTGACAGTTTTCCTTGTTTTTTGACAAACAAACTTCGATTGAAATTTATTTTTTTTTTGTAATTTTACAACTTTTTTTTTTATAATTTTACACATTTCCAAGATAATTTAACAGAAAAAAATTTTGTAAATTTACGAGAATTCCTTGGAGTTTTATTGCGCCAAAAAATTTGTAAATTTACAATTTTATTCGTAAAAAGCTTGTAAAATTACACACAAAAAAAATAAAAAAATTGTGCCAGTTTTTGGTTTAATTACATCCTATAAAGTGGTTTTGGATAACTTACCAAAGTTTTTGCTCTAAAAAACTTAGGTAAATTATACAAAACCACTTTATAGGTTGTATTATCCCCAAAACGTACACAATTTTTTTATATTTTTTTTGTGTGTAGAAGGAAAGGGTCCTCCAAGTAAAAAAAATAATTTTGATTAAACATTTTAGTTTTTCACAAATTAGCAAATGTTCTACGAAACTTTTATCCTTTTTTTAAACTTACATCCTTTAAAAGTAATTTTGCAACAAAAAAATGTAAATTAACAATTTTTGATTACAAAGGAGTTTTTGTTACATCACAAGATTTGTGGCATTTTTACGAAATACCTTTTAAAATTATTTTTTTTTTTCGTTTGTATGGAAGTAACAATATTTCTCATTTTTATTTTCAGTTCGTTTTAACTGCTCTTTTGGCTTTTGCCTATGCCGATAACATCGATAAAGATGCTCAAGTTTTGAGCTTTAAAAATGATCCTGCCGATGCTGAAGGTAACTATGCTTATTCCTTCGAAACCAGCAATGGTATTCAACAACAAGAAGCTGGTAATCCCAATGGTGTAGCTGGTTCATATGAATTTGTGGCCCCAAGTGGTGAAAAATTCCTTGTTACTTATGTAGCTGATGAAAATGGTTTCCAACCTACCGGTGATCATTTACCAACACCACCACCAATTCCAGAAGCTATTTTAAGATCTTTGGAATATATTGCTGCCCATCCACCAAAAGAGGTTGTACAAAAGAAATAATTTTTAATTCGGAAGGCGTTAGTTAAACAAAAGTAGTTGAATTAAAGAAAGTTGGAGACGAGTGAGAGAAAGAGAAGGTATAGTGAAAGAAACTAGTCACCATGAATTTAACGGTTTTCTAAAAAAAAAAAATTACTTGGCTTGAGTTTTTTTTTCCTTCCTTTCTCTAAGCCGCCAAACTATTATTGCATATTCTCAAAGCAATTTCTGTAAATATTTGGTAAAAAAATTTTCTTTTTTCTTAAAAGAGTTTTTATATTATAGTATTAGTTTGTTTTTATTATTGTATTATTTTAGTTTTAACAAAATATTAAAAGAAAAAAGAGTTGTTTCTTGTGAAATAAAAGAAGAAAAAACATTTTTTTATACATCATCAACAAAATTTGAAATTTTTTTACTTATTTAAGAACACACTAAAAATAATGAAAAAAATATTGCCTAAGTTTTTGGTTATATAATAAACTACCAAGTGTGTTTTACCTAAAACTTAGGTAATTTTTTTTTGTATAAAATTTAGCTTAAAATTTTTAAGGTAGGTCTTAATAAATTTTAAAAAAAGGAAAAATATCATGAAATGTTTAAGAAACTCTCCGAAAAATTTATGACATTCTTTCAGTGCACAAAAAATATAATAAAAGCTGTGTTTTTTTACTCCCAGATAACGTTAACATAAAGGAATGGGAAAAAACTATACAAATAAATTTGGCAGCACTTTTTATGTTTTGTATACAATCTAAAAGCATTTACAATAAACTGATAACACAATTCAATCATCGAGGGGAAAATTAGCGTCGAAAATTTTACGAGTTAACCGCCTAATGTTGTAAAACGCAACGCGCCGCCACAGACTATATACAGACTCGACAGTAGAGTCACAGACTATATACAGACTCGACAGTAGAGTTTTATAAGAAAAAAATGGGGAAAAACTAAGCGATTTTAGGAGAAAACACAGCGGTTTTTAGTCCGTTTTACGCTAACATGGCAACACTTTCTACGACTTAGGAGTGAATGAAACAACAAAAACCGATCTGGCATCCATTTTTCTTATGGCGCGTTATATCAGTTTTCTCTTTCTAACCTAATTTGTAGAATAATTTGAAAATATTAACCATATGGTTAAAGAATACTTTTTTGACACCTGTCACTTATGTCGAGTCTGTATTAGTCTGTGGTAGAGTTTTATAGTAAAAAATGGGGAAAAACTAAGCGATTTTAGGAGAAAACAGAGCGTTTTTTATCTAGTTTGAAGCTAACATGGCAACACTTTCTACGACTTAGGAGTGAGTGAAACAATAAAAACCGATCTGGAATCTATATAGGGAAATTGATAAAAAAAAACCAAGGTTGGTTACCGAAACGAATAACGGTAAGGGTAACGGTAACGGTATCTAATTTTTATTTATTTCGGTAAAGGTAACGGTAAGTGTTTTCAAATCGTTTCGGTAACGGTATGTACCGGTACCGAACCAACCAAACCGGTACGTACCGGTATTTTTAATTAAGTTAAAAATTTGAAAAAAGATAGAACTGAAAGCTAAAAATATTTTATAGACCCAAAAACCAGTATAGATTTGATATGATTATTATTTTTGTCATTTATTTTATGATAATTTGCAAATTATAAATTTAAAATTATGTTAGCAATTTGATTTTATTTTTTTGTTCGTTAAAATCCCTTAAAATAGGTAAAATTTTGAATACCGGTACAATACCGGTAACTTCTAATAATTATAACGGTAACGGTAAGGGTAACGGTATTTTAAAAATATTTTTAGCGGTAACGGTAACGGTATTCGATTTGAAAGGGTTTTGAATCGGTAACGGTATAATAAGGGTAACGGTAACCAACCATGAAAAAAACTTTTCACACATTTTTATTATACAAGACAATTCAAATTGCCGTGAAAAAGTGACATTTTAGTTTTGTTATGATATTTTGTTCATGTTCACGTGAAAAAAACCTGTCAAAATCCATATAAAAAAAGTAAAATTGGGCATTGCCCAATTGCAAAAAAACTTTATTTGAGAAAAAAAATTTCCACAAAAAAAATTTTTTTGAGGAAAAAAATTCGCGATTTTCTTTTAATTTTTTTGTAAAAAAATATGTTTTTACTTGTTTAAATACCATTCGTTGTTCAATTCTGTACGCATATGTCAACCAGCAGCTAAATTAAAGCATTTTGTATTTTAAGGTTATGTTGAATGTAAAAAAATTTTCGAGGTGTTCTTAAGTTTTCGTTCATACAACTTTTGAACCGCTGAACCGATATCACTCAAATTCAATACCAAACTCGAGCTCGAGGCAACTAAAAGTAAACCTATTAAGTTTCAGTCATGTCCGTGTATTATTTTAGGCGTGATCGCCATCGCTAAAATGTCCTAAAATCGATCACTGATCAATAACATATATACTTTAAGGGATCCCAGTCCAATATTTTGATGTGTTACAAACTGAATGACAAACAAATACCCTCTATTACACTCAAAAAAAA
This sequence comes from Pegoplata infirma, assembly GCA_963921195.1. Classification (NCBI taxonomy): domain Eukaryota; kingdom Metazoa; phylum Arthropoda; class Insecta; order Diptera; family Anthomyiidae; genus Pegoplata; species Pegoplata infirma. The sequence goes on from OY992539.1 coordinate 137,933,202, forward strand.
AACCTTGACGTAGGTAAAATTCTCGTAAAATTACGAGGATTTCCTCGTAATTTTGAATGCGCCATAAATTGATAAAATAACCAATTTTATTGGTAAAAATATTGTTATAAAACCGGAAAAATAAAAAAAAATAAAATGTTAAACTTACAAGAAAAAATGGTAAATATATTTAAAAAAATGGTAAACAAAATGGTAAATTTACAATTTTTTTTATTGTTAAACAACATAAATCCTCGTAATAAAATCATTTTTGTAAAATAACTGTTTTTTGTAAATTAACTAGAATCCTCGTAATCATGGTTGGTTACCGTTACCCTTATTATACCGTTACCGATTCAAAACCCTTTCAAATTGAATACCGTTACCGTTACAGATAACGCTAAAAATATTTTTAAAATACCGTTACCCTTACCGTTACCGTTATAATTATTAGAAGTTACCGGTATTGTACCGGTATTCAAAATTTTACCTGTTTTAAGGGATTTTAACGAACAAAAAAATAAAATCAAATTGCTAACATAATTTTAAATTTATAATTTGAAAATTATCATAAAATAAATGACAAAAATAATAATCATATCAAATCTATACTGGTTTTTGGGTCTATAAAATATTTTTAGCTTTCAGTTCTATCTTTTTTCAAATTTTTAACTAAATTAATAATACCGGTACGTACCGGTTTGGTTGGTTCGGTACCGGTACATACCGTTACCGAAACGATTAGAAAACACTTACCGTTACCTTTACCGAAATAAATAAAAATTAGATACCGTTACCGTTACCCTTACCGTTATTCGTTTCGGTAACCAACCTTGCTCGTAATCAATTTTTCAAAATTTTTTCAACTTTTTTAAAAATATTTTTCAATAAAAAAAAAAAAAATTACAAAAAAAACAGTTTTTTTGTAATTCAACTAGAATCCTCGTAATAAAAACTTTGTTGTAAAATTACAGTTTTTTTTTGTAAAATAACCTTCCAAAATTGTAGAATACAATTACAAAAATAAACTTGTAAAATTACCAATAAAACTGTAGTTCTCGTTTGAGCAAAGTACAAGATTTTTTGTGAAAAAACAAGGAAAATTGTTAAATATTGGTAGAACGGGATTACAAGGCATTTTACCAGGCGTTTTACCAGTTTATTTTTTTGAGTGTACTAGAGTGGAGTGTATAAAAATATTTTTGGCAACGTGGCTATATTGTGGGGAAATTGTTTAAACCGATTTTAAGTATATAAAACCGCAGTAATTTTTCAATAAAATCGACATTTAAAATTTGTTACGATTGTTTATTACTGTTGATATTTAAAAGTTATCGTTTTTAATAGTTTTTATAAAGGCCCTAAGGCTGGATTACTCAATGCTCCGTTAAAAAATAACTCTCCGTTAAATTTAACTTTTTCATACAAATTTTGACATAAGGCTCCGTTAAATCGGCAGTTAGCAGCTAACTTTTCATTGAGTAATCCGCCCTAAGCCTTTTAAAATTTTTCTCTTGAAAAACAACTTACTTAGCTTTATAGCTATTTCCCCCCCCCCCCCCCCCCCGCGTTGCCAAAAATATGATTTTTTTTTTGAGTTTGTTACATTTTCTCACGTGAACACGAACATAACACGCACCTTAAAAACCCACATTCTGGTTTTCACGGGATAAAATTTTTCAACCCCATAAATCGTATTTTTGGCAAACGCGCCTATATTGTGGGGAAATCCAGACACCGGATTTTAAAAACCGAAAACACAAAATTTAAAGTTTTCATCAAAAATAAAAAAATTTATTGTGTTCCAAATAAAATATTTTTCTGTAATATTGTTTGGTATTTTTATCGAAAGTTCAAAATATATTTTTCTTTCAAAAACATAAAAATATAAAAATACAAAAAAAACGTTTTCCATAAAATTTAAAAAAGATATTTATCGTACAAAAAAAAAAACAAAAAAACAAACCCAAAAAAAAACGTTTTTTTTTTTGTATCAAAAAATAATTGGAAATATGTATGTATGTATGTTCATTTAAATAAAATTGTGATTCCTTCATATTTTTTTCAATTTTGGTACGATAAATTGGAGTAGCACACCATTGGACGTCTATTTAATAAAGTAAAGAGTTTGTGATCTTGTAAAACCTTTTTGTCCAGATAACAATATGCTAAATGTGATAAAAGATAAATTCTAGAATGTTATGGTAACAAAACCCTAGTATTCAGTAAGTCTCTATTTAGAACCACTTAGCTTCTGTAAGTTCTCCAAGTTCCTGAACATGTGAAGATGCTTCTGTCCCTTAAATGTAGATATTTTAGGGACAGAAGCATCTTTACATGGCAATTGAAATTTGGGCCAAGAAGGTGGTTCCGAGATCCAAATTCTGAAAGAATCATTGTTATAAAGTAGAAGATCTTAATAGTCACTGCGGAATCAAATTTGTTCACAAATAAAAAGCAAGGACTGTGGAAAAGGGTTTAATTTTGTATGGCGTAACAATTATTAGGTCGCAGAGAACGAATATTAATGGTTAATCGCTTCGGCAGAAAACCCTTTAACGACCACTACCAATACTTGTCCAAGTGTTTTTCGCGATTATTTTTATTCACATAAAATAAAGGGTAAATGTGCTACAAATTAATATGAAGGCAATTAAAGTCTTGTTATAAGTAAGTCTTTAATTCGAACCACTTATTCGCTGTAAGTCCTTAAAAGTTGTGAAAAATAATCTCTATTTCTCTATTATTTAGTTGCAAATTATAATAATCATAACGAAATCCAAATAGCTATGGCCTGCATAGTCGTAAGATACCATATTTTATCTCTGTAAAAAATATGTTGCATACATAACAAAATACAAACCAATGTTGTTTAAAGCATCCCCCATTTGTACTACGCCGAAAACATAAATTTTCATCGGAATTTTCTTGGCAGATTCCAATTTCTTGCTTCTTGAGAAATTATTTTGAATTTTGAAAATAACAAAAATTCAAATAATAAAAAGAATTTGTAAATATTGAACAATCAAAAAAAAACGTTTTATTTTTTGAACTTTTGATAAATATCTTTTTTGGAAAACGTTTTTTTTTTGTTTGTTTTTTATTTCGATCATGATGAAAATTTTTAAATAAATAACTTTTTATAATTTTTTTCTGTTTGAATAATTTAAAGTTTTTTGAACTTCTACGATAAATATATTTGATAAAAACAAAAAATAAAAAGTTTTCCGGTGTCTGGGGAAATCATTTAAACTGATTTAAACTGAAGTATTAAAAACCTTATAATTTTTGCAATAAAATGTTTGCAATAAAATATTTCAAAGTCGTTTTTATTATTTATTCATTTAACTTATTTTAAACAGAGTTTTGCTTTCAAATGTTAATATTTCCTTTTTTATTTATTTAAATTGTGCATTATACCAAGCTCTTTGCCTCCCGCTCTTAATATTTTGAAACTTTTTAACAGAAGGTACGAAAACTGTTAGACGAGGAAAATACGATAATGTTAAATTAACATTGTTGGTTTGACAAATAATGCTAACTTTTTATATCGAAAAAGCGCTTAATCAATTTAAAAAAAAATCATCAATTTATAATTTTTATGTTAATATTATTTAGGAAATACCTTTAAAAGTGTTTAAAACAAATTGTCAGCAAATAAAAAGTCATTGGATTTCCCGATAATCCACAAAAAAAACTTTTTTTACAGCTAGATCAAAAAAAAAACGCTAGCTTTAGTCTGAAAATCGCCAAACTGCAACACTTTTTTTTGTTTATATCAAACTTAAGGGATTTTTTTTTGGTTTGATCAAACGTCCAGTTCGATGGCGGACTTAGCAAAGGGAATTTAAGAGCGGCTTTAACAGAAGAAGAGCGAGTTCAGATCTCTTTAGTATTGATACTCCTTGCTGCATTGTTTGTTTAGTTGCTCTTATTAAATGAGAGAAAATAAATTAAGAGTAAAATTGTTTTATATATTTTTATGAAACTTAACTGGTTCTTAAAATTCAGATTGGAAATCATTTACATCGTAAGTTAAAAGTAAGGCCTTTTTTTGGGGTATAAAGAAACGCAGCGAGTAATTAGTACTCATTACCAGGTAATCCAATTGGGAATGGGTACTCATTACCTAGTTTTTGCTGGGAATTTAAAATAAAAACAAGTAAGAAAGCTATATTTGGCTGTGCCGAATCTTTAAATACCCTCCACAATGTTAACCAATGCACTATGGTTTCGCGGACGACCTTTGTTGGCCAAAATTCAATTTTCTCAAAATAGATTTTATAGAAAGTCGTAAACACTTACAAACAACAGAAAACATATTTTATTTTTGTACAAACTCATTTATTGTTCAAAAACAAATTTAGCTAAAAATAAAAAAAAAGTATTTTTTTAAATTTTTTCAATTAATTTTTTGAGTTTAAATACAAAAAATTTTTTATAATATTATACATGGAAAACAAAAAAATTATAACAATTTTTACCACAAAACCTATTTAAAACCAAAATTTTTTCCATTTTTGTAATTTTGGCCAAGAAAAGTGATAATCGGAACTATAGTGCAATGCAAATATTTAAAAAACAAAAAAAATATTTTATAAATATGTATGTATGAAAATTATATAAAAATTATATAAAAGCAACCACGTGGCACGTGTATGACACATACTACGTATTTTTAACTTCTTTTGATACAAATAACAACAAGCCAAACAACCATCAACAACTACAAAAACGCGCTGCCACGCCATATCATAGAGGTTTATATTGAAACTCATCTCAATTGCTCATAGCTTCTTAACCCCTGAACCGATTTTGCCATAATTGGTACCAAAATAACCAGAAGAACGTTGAGAACAATAAAATAAGAACCTATTTAAAATTTTATTTGAATATGTCAACCATGAGCCAAGATAAATCATTTTAAAATTTTGGGTTAAATGGCTGGTGCTACGCCCCATTGTGCGATTCGGCCCAAATTTTTTGTGAGTGTTAGGAATGATAAAATTACATTAAATTCAAAGTTTCGTTTACATTCATTCAACAGGTGTCAAGTTATAGCATTTATTTTGTGTAAAATTCACATTTTCACTCATCAAAATTTACATTTTCACTCATAACTTTTAAACTACTTAACCGATTTAAAAAAAAAACCATTAGATTCTGCCTAGGAGAATTACGCAACTTTTGGTACCCCAGGCGTTTAAATCGGTTCTGGATTATAGCCAAAAACGTGATTTCAACAGACAGACAGACAGACGGACGGACAGACAGACAGACAGACAGACAGACGGACATCGCTAGATCGACTTAGAATCGATCAAGGATCATTAATATATATACTTTATGGGGTCCTAAACCAATATTTCAATGTGTTACATACGGAATGACAAACTTATATATACCCTCTATCACTAGAGTGGAGGGTATAAAAATAAATAACAATAAAAATATGTTTCCGCCAGCTGGCAGCGAACCCGCAATATTCATGATTTGAGTCTAGCACACTACAACCGAGCTATCGTCACATATATTTGAGCTTCCCAGCAAAAACTTTCATTACCAAGTAATTAACTTTGGGGTTTATAACGAAAATGAGTAACTAGTTACGTCCCAATTTAATTCTTAATTACTTTAACAAGGCGATGTCATTGGAGGCAAAGCCTTCTTTGTTCGTTTACGAAAATGCTAAAAAATAACAGCCCATTCCTAGCTCGCTTACACTCAAAAAATTATGTTAGTAAAATCAACTGAAAATGTCAGTTAAAATAACTACTTTGTAAGTTATTTTGGGGTCAACTACTTTTTCAGTTAAATCAACTAACAATGTTAGTTATTTTAACTGACAAAAAACAACTGACTTATGTAGTAAAAATTACTAACATTTGTAGTCAAAACAACTAATATGTAGTAAAAATAAAATAAACAAAAAAATTTTCAGAAAAAAATTGAAGACCAAATTTTTTCCAAGTTTTTTTTTTTGTTTTTAAAGTTGTGAAAAATAAAAAAAAATAATTTTTTTTTTTGGAAATAACTTTGAAAATTTTTCAGAGAAAATAAAATAAAATTAACTACTTTTAATAACTGTTACTACATTACAGTACTTTTTTGTTAGTTATTTAAAAAAACGACTTTAAATAACTAACAGAAATAGTTGTTTGATATTTTTCATACAAAAATAACTGACTTTGTAGTTGAAAACAACTAACTACTGTAAAATATACAAACAACTAACATGTAGTAACTTACATAATTTTCTGAGTGTACAAAAAGTTGAAAAGGTGACTGCATTGTTTGTTTAGTTGCTCTTATTAAATGAGAGAAAATTAATTAAGAGTTAATTAATTTATATATTTTTATGAAACTTAGCTGGTTTTTAAAATTCAGATTGCAAATCATTTACGATGTAAGTTAAAAGTAAGGACTTTTTTTGGGGTATAACGTAATCCTATTGGGAATAGGTACTCATTACCTATTTTTTGCTGGGTTCATCAAATGAATTTATAAAGTGTCTGTGTTATTAATGCGCTTTTTGTGCGTTTTTTAACAATGATTTTAATTAATGCATTTAATTGGAAATTAAATTGGATTTTTTTCACATTAACTATATACATTGTTGATACAATTAAAAACGTTGTTGAACTGGAAGTTAGTTGCTAACAATTTGTTTTGTTACTTTTGATTTCACGATATTTTTTTCTGTGTACATAAAAACACTAATAAATAAATTTAAATTTAAGTGCTCATTTATACCCTTAAAAGTTGGAAATATGCACAAAATAGGCATTTAAAACAAAAATATGCAAAAATATGCATTTTCACCAAAATATGAAAATCAAATCGATGCCATTTAAACGCAAGCTTCTTGATTGGGAAGATAATTTGTTGTTATTGTCGTGGTATTTTAATAATATTTTATTTATCAATAAAACGACAATATGTTGTTGTACAGTGGCACCACAATATAGTTTTTAGGCTCGTCAAAAAACATGCATTTGCATTAAAATCACATCCCTATTCATAGCCATAGATTTTTTTTCGGGACACGCTTATACACGCATGATGTTGAATGTACCAACCAAAATGAAACAACCTACACCTAAAATCAAAACCAGTTTAAAAATATTTTAGAAGGAGATTTTCGACATTGAAAATTTTTTTTCAATTCGGTGTTACTTATTTACTTCCTGTTTTGGGAAATATGTACATTGACATCACAATAAATAACCCAACGATTAAAGTACTTTTTACGCATGTATCAATTTCATGCTTTTAATTATATAAAAAACACAACAAAAATATCTTAGGTTAGGTTAGGTTGTAAGTGGCTGCTGACGTTTTACGTCAACACACGTAGACTCTGAGGTCCATTGTGATACCACGGGATCGTAATAGGTTTCCCTACTAGTCCCTGTCGTTAAACCAGTTTGAGCTTCTTATGAAACTCCTTAGATGTTGAATTTTGACATCCGACAAATCTGAAAGATCGTACAGCTCCCTAGATCCCAGTGAAGCAAGTCGCTGACCAGAAAGTGCCGGGCAATGGCAAATAAAGTGTTCGATAGTTTCCAACTCCTCTTCATCCATGCAACTTCGGCAAAAGTCATTCGACGGCACATTTAACCGCTCTGCGTGCTTCCCTATAAGACAGTGTCCGGTAATTATAGAAACCACCGTTGAAATCTCTCCTCTTGGAAGCGATATCAGCTCACTTGTGCGCCCCTGATTAAGAGAAGGCCAAATCAGTCGTGTTGTCTCACACGTCCATCCATTTGCCCATCTTTGATTAGTCTCCGTCGCAGAACAAAGCCGTAGGTTTTGCTTGCAAGTTTCTAGAGGCGTACCAACACATTCCAATTCTGTTGGAACCTGTAAGGTAGTTCCTAGTCTTGCAAGCTCATCGGCTTTGCAATTCCCTGGAATGTCTCTGTGCCCTGGGACCCATATGAGTCGTATGTTAAACTGCTTGGCCATCTCATTTAAAGACGTGCGGCAGTTAAGGGCAGATCTTGTTTTCAGAAACATTGAATCCAGGGACTTGACCGCGGCTTGACTGTCAGTATAGATGTTGACTGCGGTTGTAGACAAGACATTGCAGCTCAACCAGTCAGCCACTTCTTTTATTGCCAGCATCTCTGCCTGGTAAACACTGCAATGATCTGGCAATCTACGAGCCAGGCTCAACCCAAGCTCTTCCGAATAGACTCCAAAGCCCACTTGTTCGTGCAGCCTCGATCCATCTGTGTAAAAATTTATGGTAGCTCCACTACCCGGAGTATCCCCCATCCAAGACTCCCTGGATGGTATCATAGTGGTAAAGTGGCGCTCAAAGAGGCTCAAAGAGGGAGCACAGTCCACATTTTGTGGTATTGTTATCTTTTTCAAGATTGCGCTATGGCCACAATCACTGCTCCTCCATTGCAGCGTGCTATTAAGTCGAATTGCCGACGCAGCCGCATACTGCCTACCCAATATGTCCAAGGGTATCAGGTGAAGGAGGATTTCTAATGCAGCCGTAGGTGTAGTACGAAGAGCACCAGTGATGCACATTGACGCCATTCTCTGTACCTTCGTGATAAAGACAAAGTTCGCTTTTGTTTCCAAAGCAGGCCACCAGACAATGATTCCATACAGCAAAATTGGACGCACCACTGCTGTATAGATCCAATGAACGACTTGAGGGCTAAAACCCCATCGTTTTCCAATGGCCCTTTTACAGGAATACAAAGCAATCGTTGCTTTTCTCACCCGTTCCTCAATATTACGCCTGAAATTCAGCTTCCTATCTAGAAATACTCCAAGATACTTGGCTCCATCTGAGAAGGTGATTTCAGTACCGTCCAGAGAAATAGGATCAAAAGCAGGAATCTTATTTTTCCTTGTAAACAAAACAAGCTCTGTTTTACTAGGATTAACTCCTAGGCCACAGTCTCTTGCCCATTTAGACAGATCTTTCAGAGAACCCTGAAGAATGTCCCGCAATGTTGGCAGATGCTTCCCCTTTACCGCTATCGCGACATCGTCAGCATATGCGATAACATGACAACCACGTGCTTCTAGAGATAGTAGCATTGAATTCAGTGCCAGGTTCCAAAGAAGCGGCGAAAGAACACCTCCTTGTGGTGTGCCCCTATTGACAAATCGAGATATGACGGACGCTCCCAATTCAGACGTTATACGTCTATTGGCAAGTAGGTTTTCCACCATTAAAACGATTTCACGCTTTACTCCCAGACCAGACAATGCCAATATTATCGATTCTGGAATGACATTATTAAAAGCCCCCTCAATATCAAGAAAGGCCACCATAGTGTACTCCTTTACCGAAAGCGATCTCTCGATGGTACCAACGAGCTCATGAAGAGCTGTTTCCGTTGATCGTCCCTTGCTGTATGCATGTTGCTTTGTCGAAAGCAACCTCGGGTCAATCACTCTACGCAAATATGAGTCTATCATTCGTTCCATTGTCTTTAACAAAAAAGAAGACAGACTAATTGGTCTGAAATCCTTCGGAGCTGTGTGGGAACTTTTCCCAGCCTTCGGGATAAATACGACTCTGGTATCCCTCCATTTTAAAGGAATATACGACCAGTTGATGCATGCTGTGTATAGATTATACAGCAACGGGGCTATATAGTCCAACACTTGCTGCAACTCAGCCGGGATTATACCATCAGGTCCCGGAGATTTATAGGGCCTGAAGCTTTTTATCGCCCAGATTAATGTTGGCATATTTATTATTTCCGAAGCAATTTCAGATGCTTGGGCGTCAGAACGTTCCAAAGCTTGAAACGGCGTCATGGAATTGCCCGGAAAATGCGTGTTTAAAAGGAGATCCAGCGACTCTCCACTGGAGGAAGACCACACCCCATTAGGATCTTTCAGGTATCCTAGGGTGCAAGGAGAAGAAGCCAGAACCTTGCGCAGCCTGGATGCCTCAGAAACGTCTTCTATGTTTCCACAGAAGTTTTTCCAAGAATCACATTTGGCATTTCTGATCATCTTTTTATAACTCTTAAGTTGCAGCCTGTATGCAGACCAGTCCTCGTCCGCTCTTGAAAATTTAGCCTTATTAAAGAGCTTTCTGCAGGAATCTCTGCTCGTCTGCAACTCATTTGACCACCAAGGTGGCTTTTTTTTCCCTCTAGGCTTTGCAGAAGGGCAAGACGCATCCAGGCACCTATTACAAACATTTGTTATATGGTCAACCAGACAGTCAATTTCCGCTAAACTATGCGGTTCAGATAGGGGTACTTCATCCAAAAGCAAAGAAAAAGTCTCCCTATATTTCACCCAGTTTGTTCTTCTCAGATTTCTAGAGACTGTCTCAACCGGGGCACGCTCCCTGAGTAAAAACTCAATGTACCGATGATCTGAGAAAGAATGCTCTTCCAAAACTCTCCAGTCATCAATTCTATCAGACAATGTATCTGATACAAGTGTTACGTCAAGAACCTCTTGCCGCGTACTTGTAACGAAAGTTGGTTCACTACCCTTGTTACAAATATACAGGTTAGTGCTTAACAAAAACTCCAAAAGTGATTCGCCTCTATCATTTGTGTCTGTACTACCCCATATCGAATGATGTGCATTAGCATCACAGCACACTAGTAACTGGTGTCCCCTAGATTCAGACTCCCGAATCAGACCGCCAACCTTCTCCGGGGGTATTGGCCCCGGATTAGGAAAATACGCAGAGGCGAGCCAAATAGATTTCCCATGAAGCTCTAAGCTAGCCGCTGTAACATCCATATCACTAAAAGTTGATAAAAAGAATATATTTAAGCCATTTTTCGCCAAGATGCAGGCTCTTGGTGAGCCCTCACCTTTGGCAACCATCAACTTAAACCCAGGGGTCTTCAATCCGCAAACCCTGCCACCCCGCACCCAGGGCTCTTGGATAAAAACCAAGTCAACTGCTCCTGTCGTCAGGCGCAGCAATAGTGCAGCTGAGGCTGCCTTACAGTGATGGAGGTTTATTTGTAGGAACCGCAACATCTTGCTTTTTTTCCACCATCCTTTCCACCACCGTGTTATTGGCTTCATCCTCCGTGTTATCATAGAGGTCGCATTCGTCCCCAGATTCGGTTTCGAATAAGCCAGATATGTGTCCCATCTGTTCTGAATCGGAGGCAACAGAACTCTCCGAATTCCTCACTGCATGGGCCTCGTCCTGAATGTCACCCATAGTGGCATCAGCTTTATCCTCCGTGCCATCACAGAGGTCGCATTCGTTGCCAGATTCGGTTTCGAAAATGCCAGATGCATCTCCCATCAGCCTAGAATCGGTCAGCTGAATATCAACCTTTTCCAGATTCTCCTCCCCAGCCGACTCTGCCACTGGCTTGTCTGCTTCCAAAATAGGCTTCTGGTCGCCCTTGTAGACATTGACTCTTATATGAAAAAAGCCAAATCTAATAATGCCGTCAGTCCTGGCTAAAAGCGGAAGCGATTCCTCATTAACCAAGACCACTGCTTGACGACGAGCGCCCTCCATTTCACCCAATCTGGCAATTTGCCAATTCTGAGTTGGAAGGTCAGGATTGCAGACTTTTATCATCTTTAGAATCACCGCAGTGTCACTTGTAGCCATTGGGATCCATGCATGAGCTCTGGGTTGCGAGGGGATATCATGTTTTTCCACAACGTCCAGTCTGGCTCCAGGCCATAACTCTCCCACTTGGCTAATGGCAACCTTAAACACGGCTGCGGATCTTTCGTTTCCAAAAGCAACGAGTTTTACTCGCCCCTGATACCAACCTGCGTTGACAGTAGTAGGGAGAAAATCAGGCATACTCTCAAGAAGCCTATAGTAGATTTCATTTAGTTTAGTTTCAACTAAACTCCACTTGTCCCTTGGAATACTACAATCCCCATTTTGCCTGTTTATCACAGCCCTAACGAAGTTACCTTTCACCACTTCACTAAAAGACTGAGTCCAGACGTTGCCGGTCACCTTAGATCTTTTAGGTAAAGGTTTCTCGTCGGGCGAGCGCAACCTTTTACCAGACTTCGATGACGAGGCCGAAACAGCGCTCTGTTTGTCAGATGCGCGCATTGCCGAAAGTTTGTCCTGTTCTTCAATGACTCCTTTCGCCCATGATAGCGACGCCTTCTCACGTTCGGAGAGCTTCGTTCCATCGAGTTGGCTTAGTCTGTTAATTATTTTCAAACAAAGCCTTCTCTGGTTGTGCCTGACCTTTGATGGCTTAAGTTTCTTTTTCTTTTTACCACCAATATTAGGCTGAGCACCCCTACCAGAATCAAGGCCGGACTTCAAGGTCGCAACCCTAAGACCAGTGCTAGGACCAGCACCAGTCGGTGAGGCAGAGCCTCGAACTAAATCGGTATCATTTGTGTCCATATTTTCATTTTCCTTGATGTGGTAATGAAAATATCACAAAAATACCTATTACGAACAAACCTATTACGAACAATTTTAGTAATTCAATTTATAGCACGGAGTTAAAATAAAACACGTCCACACTCGTCAACAGTTGAACGATTAAAAATATCTTACTACAATATAAAAGTGCATTAAAAATGTTCAGATTTCAAAAATTATGGCCTTAAAATATGTTAATTGAAAATTAAATTTAGGATAATACAAATAATAATTACAATGACCTACATAAGTACACTCAAACAAAAAAAAAATATGAACTAAAAAATAGGAAAATTAACTAAATTTTAAGAAAAAATTTTAATGATTTAGTGCAAATACGGAAAACAAAGTAATTTAATATATGAGGCATTCCACACCAAATGTCCCGCTACAGAAAAACATGTGTCCCGTAAATTTCTGAATAGGTTGTTTGGATAGCCCTATATGTAACTAAGAAAATTGCGTTTTTGGTTTTTCAAATTTTCGAAAACTGGGCTTAGGACGCGTGGTCAAATATTGGAAAAATGGTAAAATTTGTGGCGAGTTGCCTTGATTAAATATTTATCACATTAAAACGGAATGCACCACAATGTCAAAAATTTACGTTCTTATATAGTTTTGTATGGGCTATCGATTAAAATTTTTTTTTTTTTGGAAAATTTTCAGAACCCGTTCTGAAATTTTCCATTTTTAAAAAAAGTCAATTTATCAAAAATCCGGCCACTTTTTTCTTTCTTTTTTATTTATTTTTTTAAAAGTTTAGATGTTTGTCCATCCACACAAAAAAGATCAGAAACACGTTCATCTTTTTTTTCGAGAAAATCGCATTTGAACTTTAAATTTCATAACAATTTTGTTATTTGCTTGTATTTCTTTGTTTTAAAGTTGCGAATGAGTAATATTAATTGCATAAATATTCGTCATACGCTCTGTTGACACAAGAAAATACAAGCAAATTACTAAATTGTTATGAAATTTAAAGTTCAAATGCGATTTTCTCGAAAAAAAAGATGAACGTGTTTCTGATTTTTTTTGTGTGGATGGACAAACATCTAAACTTTTAAAAAAATAAATAAAAAAGAAAAAAAAAAGTTGCCGGATTTTTGATAAATTGACTTTTTTAAAAATGGAAAATTTCAGAACGGGTTCTGAAAATTTTCCAAAAAAAAAAAAATTTAATCGATAGCCCATACAAAACTATATAAGAACGTAAATTTTTGACATTGTGGTGCATTCCGTTTTAATGTGATAAATATTTAATCAAGGCAACTCGCCACAAATTTGACCATTTTTCCAATATTTGACCACGCCTCCTAAGCCCAGTTTTTGAAAAATTGAAAAACCAAAAACGCAATTTTCTAAGTTCCATATAGGGCTATCCAAACAACCTATTCAGAAATTTACGGGACACATGTTTTTCTGTAGCGGGACATTTGGTGTGGAATGCCTCATATAAGGGTTCAAGTTGAAAAAAATGCAAAAGAAAAATTGAATTTCTAAAAACTATAGATATTTCTGGGGGGTAATTATGTAACTTGATAGTTGTCAATCGTATCGTTTCCATCGTTATTCAATTACCATATAGTGTCATTTTATGGTAATAGAATAATGAGCTAACGATGACGATTGACGATTATCAAGTTACATAATTAGCCCCTGGTATTCCCATACCGGTTTCAAATACTCCAGTTATAGTGCATTTACACTGGTCCGCTAAGCTAGCTTAAAGGAGATTGTGGCTCCAATCCAGTTTCAATCTATTAGATTGCCCATACAAATTTATTTTTTTCAATCCAGTAGTTTAGGCTCTAATCGGCAAACGCAATCTGGTAAAGTTAGATACAACTCTGTATTTATATTATTTTCATTTTCCAACACTGAAAAACACCGACACAAAGCCTGCCGTTTTGATGACGCAGCCAAGTATGTTTATGCCGCCGTCATTGTTATTTGTAAACGCCGTCACTGTCCTTGTTAATCATACGACGACTAATAACCGTCGCTGTCTTTTGACGCAGTCACACACATTTATTACCAACTTGTTGTTATAAATGCCAATCTTATACTGTATACAGACTAGCGTGATTTTAAAATCACCATCCCAGGCAGAAAAATACAAACGGGCCAGTACAGCTAAAGTACTGTGCACGGTAGTACAATTACTGCCAGCTTTCTTATATAAGTACTGCGTAAGTACGAGATATATAACACCGTTGCAATATAGTGCCGTAGGTTCTCAAAGCTCTGGCAAAGTACCTTAAAACCAAAAATATATTGCTGTGACGGCGCTTCAAAAACAAAAATTGGGGTGGTTTCCCAGCATCTAAAAAAATCTAGAGAGTTTTAGAAGAATTTGTGGTGGAATCCAATGTTTTCTTTAGAGAAGGTATTAATCTATGAACTTGAAATATATTTTTTTTTTTTTTGAAGTCATACCATTGAATGGGAAACCTTTTCAATTTAATTTGTTGGCTTTTTGCCTAGCTTACATTAAATGTTGCAAAAGTTATGTTGCTTTCTTTTTGTGTGAAAGATGTAGAGTAGCGAGTCTCGAATAGTTATTTTTTAAAGCTTTCGGTTAACAAATGCTACAATTAATTTTAAAGGGAAATATTATTAATAAAATTACCGATTTTTTAACTACCCAATATTGTCTTCAAAAGAAATCGGATTGTAAAATGTTTAAAATTATGGTAAAAATATTGTTATGATGAAACAATTGCTATTGCACTGTTACACAAATAATTGTAATAAAAGAATTTAATAAATAGTAAAAATATAAACAAAAATATTCTAACAAAAATTGTACAAAAGTAATGCCAAAGCACTTTTAAGGTTGTAATTTGAAACGTTGGCAAAGCGCTTCAGTTTACAAAAAATAAGTGTTTTGGCAGTACTTTATTTTTTGTACCGCTGGCAATTTCTGCGTGGGATGTGATTTTTCTTTGAACAAAATCACATAGTGATTTGCAAAATCATCTCAAATTGTACTAGCATAAAGAAAAATTGCAAAATCATCTCAACTTACCATGGTAAGTTCTTGTAGTGTGAACATTAGGGTGGATCGAATTTGGCTTTTGGGCGAATTTCGTTCCGGCTCACCGACAGATGTGTTGGAATAGACCTAAAAACAATGTGGTTAAATTTTCATGCAGATCGGTGGTCATCTTCCGCTGCCGAAATGACGTTGAAAATCCGCGATTTCTTAAAAAATAGTATTTATTTCAAAAAATTGCCAAAATTACAAAAATCACTTAAACTTCTTTTTTATTTCAGTCAATCTTTTCAATTCGATCATATTTTCTTAGAAAAAAATTTCAGCTAATTAGGACATTGTTAACCCCTCTAAAACGGTTGCCGAAAATGACCCATTCATTTTGCCCTAAACTCAAAACCACCAAATTTAAAAAAGATTTTTTTTTTTGATTTTAAGTTGCACAATCTAAAGTTTTTATTGCATTTTTTTTCAAGTATATATAATAGACTTAATTTTGAAAATTTGATCTGCGGGTATCATAATTTTTTTGAAGGATTTAGGGGAGTTAAAAAGAATGGCGCTATTTTTTTGGAAAAATTTTCGCTCCTTGGGGTGGTTCAACGCATTTGAAAACGCGGATTTTGAGCTGCTTTTTTTGCAGAGCAAAAACGGCTGAATATATCGCAAATCTGATATCACCAGTCGATTCTACAGCAAAAATTAATACAATGGCCATTTTTAGAACTCTTAAAAAAAGTTCCAAAAACCCACCACAGAGGGCGGAAATATAAGATTTTTCCATTTTATTTTTTAATTAATTTTTTAAATATGCACGATTAAAGGGCATTTTCAGCTTAACAAAATGGTACCAAAATTTCCGTTCTATCACAACCCGTTAAAAAGTTATAAGCTCTCAAAAATGGCAAAAAACACGTTTTTAGAGAACTTTGACCTCAATTTTCTCGAAAACACAACGTGATAAAAAAATTTGAAACCCATATTTAGAATCAGCATCGAAATGTTAATCGAAAACGAAATGTACGATCTTAGAACATCATCCAAAAATATCACAAAAAATGCTCTCAATAATGCAGCAAAATGCGTTTTTTGTGAACTTTGACCTCAATTTTCTCAAAAACCTGACATTATGGAAAACTTTGGAAACCAGATTTGGAATCAGCATTAAGAGGTAAATCGAAAATGAGTGTCCAGACCGCTGACCCATCCAAAAAATTTTCAAATTTAGGTCAGTGTTTTATAATTTTGCCATTAGAAAAAAAACTTTGAAGCTTTATAACTTGTTAATGGGTTGTGATAGAAGGGTGCTTTTTGTACCAATTTTCTTAGCAAAAACTGCCTCTTCATCGTGCACGATTAAAAAAATAATTTAATTTTTTTTTTAAAAAATCGATTTTTCCGCCCCCTGCTGTGGGTTATTGGAACTTTTTTTAAGAGTTCAAAAAACTGCTTTTGCATTAATTTTTGCTCTAGAATCGACTGGTGAAATCAGATTTGCAATATATTCAGCCGTTGTTTCTCTGCAGAAAAATCAGCTCAAAATCCGCGTTTTCAGATGCTTTGAACCACCCCAAGGAGTGAAAATTTTTCCAAAAATATACCGGCATTCTTTTTAGCTCCCCTAAGTCCTTTAAAAAAATGATGATATCCGATAAACAGATGAAGTGACATAGTCGCCAAACGAACTCTAATATATAAGTTCGTTTGACAAAATTTTTTTTTTTAAAAAATACGAGATTCTAAAACAGCGCGTGTAGCGGTCTGTTTCCAGGACATTTTGGGAAATTGCACTTTTTTTTTTTAAACTCAACATTTTTAGTTAAAAACTTTTCATTTTATACTAGATTTATTATCTATATATATAAAAATGGATGTGTGTATGTATGTATGTATGTATGTTCCGTATGGACTCGAAAACGGCTTGACCGATCTTGATGAAATTTTCAGGGAATATTCAGAATAGCCTGGGGAGTAACACAGTCAAATCGGATTTTAGATTTTCCGTCTGTGGGCGGAGGGGCGTGGCAAAATCCAATTTTTGCATTCCACCACTAATGACATCTATATATAAAAAACGGGTGGACCGATTTTGATGAAATTTATATCAAAGATAGTACTAACTGAGTACTCACTATGTGCCAAATCGGACAAAGTAGCGTAAAATGCCATGCAACTTTTTATTGAATTGAAAGTTATTTCAATAATGCAAAAAACGGCTATATGTATGCTCCTTATGGACGCAAAAATGGCTGGACCGATGTTGATGAAATTTTCAGGAAATATTCAGAATAGCCTAGGGAGTAACACTGTGCAGTCTGATTTTTAATTTTTTGCGTGTGGGCGGAGGGGCGTGGCAAAATCGAATTTTTACATTGCACCACTAAAGACATCTATATATAAAATAACGGATGGACTGATTTTGATGAAATTTAAACCAAAGACAGTACTAACCAAGTACTAGCTATATGCCAAGTAAGAGCGTGATCGGACAAATGGGCGTAAAATGCCATACTTTTTTGCCAGTGGGCGGAGGGATGGGCAAAATCTAATTTTTATATTGCACCACTAATGACATCGATATATAAAAAACGGCTCGACCGATTTTGATGAAATTTAAACCAACGATACTACTAACCAAGTACTAACTGTGTGCCAAATAAGAGCGTGATCGGACAAATGGGCGTAAAATGCCATGCCCCTTTGTATTGAATTGAATTTTATTTCTGCATGCTCCGCAATAACGCAAAAACTGTTGATTTGGTTTTAATTAAATTTTCAGCACTGATAGTATTAACCGAGTGCGGAACTATAGGCCATGTTATACTACGATTGGAAAAAGGCCACGCCCCTTTGTACTATACTGGACATTGTCTGCCTGTTTCGCAATCACACAAAAACAGCTGAACCGATTCTCTTGACATTTTCACTACATACAGTGCTAACCAAGTGCATATGTTGGCCATATAAGATCGTTATTGGAAAAAGGGATCAAAATTGCAACGCCCTTAGTACTATACTGACCACGATTGAACAAAGAGGTGTAGATTGACAAGCCCCTTTGTTTTATACTGAACGTTATATCTGCCTGTTGTGAAATCACGCAAAAACGGATAAGCCGAATCTGTCACTACTGATAGAACTTATCGAGTGGGAACTGTAGGTCATATGTATAGCGCGATTCTTCAAAAGGGTTTACAATATCACTCCCGTTTTTCATAAATAAAAAGTTATTTCCTCCTCTTTCGCAATCACACAAAAACGACAAAACTGCCCAGTCAGAAATTGCCAACCGTACCAAAAATTTTGTGTTGGTACAATATCGGGCTAGCCAAAAATACAACATTGTATAATGTAAAACAGTTTTACTAAAAATATTGTGTTGGCACAACTTTGTGTTTACATAAAACACTACACTATAGATTATAATTTAAAAGTTTAACATTTTTATTTTTTTTTAAAGTTTTCGATTTACATAGACCTCAACTCTTTAATCTAAGTGAACACTTAAGTAGTTGCTTTTTCAACCAATTTGTACAAAATTGTAACTAAAAAGCACTACATCAAGATTTTCAATACATCCCTAAGCAAAAGTTAAATCCAATGTCGTAAATTTGTAAAATCAATGTTATCCCAACGTTAAAAAAAAGTCGAGCGATCGTTGGCCACTGTTATCATTTCAACCTCGGAATGACGTCGTAGACTTAGAAACGGGTATGATTCGCCAACGTTGGTACCGTCGCCGCCAACTTCATTCCAACGTTGGCCCGTTTGTATTTTTCTGCCTGGGTGATGTCAATGAAATTTGCAGCACAGATACTAATCGTGGATGCAGCATGGAACTTTAGACTATCACGATTGGATAAAAATGCGTTAAATTACATGCCCCTTTGTACTATACTTAAGGTTATGTCTGTATGTTTCGAAATCACGGCTGAACCGATTTTGTTGAGATTTCTCTATAGATAGTGCTAACTGAGGGTGGAACCAAATGGTACTTGCTGGGCCCGGACCCGTGCTTTAATTTTGTCCGACACTATATTTAAATTAAGATGCAATATACAATAGTTTTTTTCTTAGGGCCAGCAACGCGGACCGGGTATAGCTAGTAAATTATAAAACCTAATATAGAAATGTTGGATTTTAAGAAATTATTTAACCCTAAACAGCTTTGGGCCCTAAATGACCCATGATGAACAAATGCATTGTAACGAATTGTCTTGGGCTGTAGCGGATTTGGCACGCTGGTGTTGGGCTGTAGCTCGCCGGATGTTGGGGGGTTCTTTTCCGCTTCAATTCGTTGACAAAATTTTTATAATTCGTGCCAAAAAGATAGTAAACAAAAACACTAGACAAACACTGAGGTGGGCTTGACGATTATGGGAACGGACAGACTTTGATTAACCTTTATTCATACCAGTATTCTAGGATCTATGATGGGAACCGGATGGTGATTGTTCCCTTTAGGCAACCCGCCCCTAATGATCAGGTTATGTCATCCTTGACATCTTTTATGGTGCCTGTATGTAAATTATTTAAAAGATGTCCCTTAACTTGACCAACCTTATCAAATTAGCTACCTAATCAACCGTATACAACATTTTAAAGCTATTTTTCATTTCTCAAAAATAATCATATTTTATTTCACAGAAATTTATTTTAACGTACATATTATTTGGAATATTTAATATCTAGGTAATCTATAAACCTATTCTATTATACAACAAAAAAATTTAACATAATTATATGCTAAGTACCGGTATAAATATAGTTAGAAAATAGGGGTATAATAAGACTTAAATATTTACATGGGTTTAAAAAAAAGTGTATAATTAATTATATGACTTATCTAAATTTTTCAGAATATTTGATTCCAAATCGCAGCAATACTGCCATCAGTAAAATCCTGTGGCAATACTACAACAATTTGGATTTAAATATTCCGCTTTTTTTTTAGCTTAAATAATTGATATGTTAGTTTTTAGAAATATTTGTTTCTTGTTGTGTTCGGAATTTAAACAGAACTGACGGTCAACAAACAAGTACCACAATACAAATATTAAAATAAAAAAAATACGTAGTTGGAGGTTAGGTTGAATATCAACGTGATCAGAGATTAATGATTTACTTTTTGTTGGTGTGTTTCTAAATTTCACGTCACTTTTCACTTATATGGCTTACCCCAAACGCTTTTATACGGTAATTTTTACCTAATCCACAGCGGGATGATCTAGTTGCGATTATATGTTGTGGTCGATTTACCAAAAAAATTATTTTGACCGGGGAACAGCAAGGATGATTTGGCGATGAGTTTACACTCGCTGTAATTGATTACCTAGTTCGTCCCCTTTCATAAAAAAAACAATTATACAGATTTCCTCTTTTTTTAAACGTTTAATTTCAGTTCCGACCTAGTGAAAGAAACACTAGTTTTAATCCAAAAGCTTTGTCAATAATCCGGCAGATTATAAAAATGGTAATTTGTATTTTGGGATTTTTCTTACCTCAATCGATCTTAAATTTGCTGCACGATAAAAAAAATGTTTTTTTTTTTTCTTTACAACAAACTTTTTGTCTTCAGTAACTTTAAAGTGCTATCTTTTAATTTTAGAAGAGTTTACTTTACGCACCACATGTTCTGTTTAAATTACAAGATCAGAATGACCGAATTGTAAAGTAACTCGTTTCTTTTTACAACATCCCTGTTTTCTTTTCTTTTTCGCCCAAGGCAAAGTGTCAATATGACATTAGTTGGACTTTTTCCTTTTCCCACCCAGCAAACAATTCAGACACAGTTCTCGTGTCGTTACACTGAAAACTTTTAACTTTCAGCAGAATTTACAAGGATGGAAACTAGTGCAGCCAAAACGCAGCCGTCACAGCATCTAGCAATAAACCGCTTTTGGCGGGCGACTAACCATTGGGAACATATTTTTTACATTAAAAATGGGAGCGTGATTAAAGATGGGAACGTGAGTGGAGTTGAGAGCCTGCACTTAAAATATTATGTAAGTAAATTCAACAGAAAATACGTTTGAAACAAATGAAACTTTATTTAAAAAACGGACTACTTACATTTCATTTAAAACCAAAACATTTCTCAGTTATTTTTAAATGTTAATTAATAACTGTCGAAATCCGTAAAAATAACTTAAAAATCCGTAAAAAATGACTGACAAAATTTTACTGTAAAATCGGTTAAAATAACGGAAATTTACATTCATTTTTATTTATTTTTTTAGAAATAATTTTAAAAAACTTCGAACCTGAGGGGAATCGAACTCATAATTTCTGGCTGATAGCCCAGCACGCTACCCTCTGTGCCACAAGCTACTTATTTTTTCAGCAACTAAATTTAAATTTCAAATTCCAAAAAAAAAAATCTGTTTTTAGAAATTTTCAAATAACTGACAATAACAAACGACAAAACGATAAACGATAAAATAATGTGGTTTGTTTTTTAAATAACTGAAAAAAACAAACGTTACGGAAAATTTTATTTAAATGACAGTTATGTATTTGAATAAACGTTCAAAAAGTTGTTTAGAATATTTGTATGTGAAACAAACGAATTTTCTTTTAATATCAACTGAAACGAAAACTATTTGTTTGACTGTGAATCAGTAACCGTAAAACTTTTATGAGTGTGAGTGAATTTGACCAACTCACGCTCACGAAGAAAACAAATTTTCACGCAGGAAATTTTTTAAGTTTACTACATTTTACGCAGGATCACGTGATTGACACATATTAAATTCATTGACGCTGTAATCACGCTCACGAAAACTCAACATAACTATATTTTGACGTGTTTTATTTTTCTGTCACCATAAAAAATCATGCAAACTCTCGAAATTTCACTCACGTTTACGAGTGAATCACGTGAAATTTGTGTCACGTGTGCATTTGTACAAATTATATTTTTAATGCAAAATAAAAAAGTGATCCATATATATTTTTAAACAAATATTATTTCCCATTTAAATGCACCAACCCCGAAAGCATTATCCCCTTACATGCCAGAATACAGCAAGTAAATAGTCTATTGAAATTATTCAGCAATATTCTTGTTTAAATGTGAATTACTTTTTGTGTCAGATATAAATAAATGGTAAATGGTGGGTAGGAAAAATGCTTTAAGGGTGGGTGCATTTAAGCGGGATACTATTTGAATGCTATTTAAACTATTTTTGTTTCATTTGCATTAAAAATATATTTTTTAAAATTGCACTGTTAAACGTGAGTTGAATGCATGCTTTTTTATGGTGACGGAAAAATGAAAGACGTCAAAATTCAGCTTGAGTGAGATTAAAATGTGACACTCATGTAACCCTGCGTAAAATATATGCAAAATTCAAAAATTTCTTGCGTGAGAAATTTTTTTTCTTTTTAAGCGTGAGTTGGTCGAATTCACTCACGCTCCCATCTCTACTCACGCTCCCATCTTTACTCACGCTCTAATTTTTAATTGAAAAATATGTTTCCAATGGTTAGTCGACCGCCAAAAGCGGTTTATTGCTAGATGCATATGTTCATCATGGGTCATTTAGGGCCCAAAGCTGTTTAGGGTTAAAGAATTTCTTAAAATCCAACATTTCAATATTAAGTTTTATAATTTATAATAAATCTGGTGTAAAATGAAAAGTTTTTAACTAAAAATTTTGAGTTTAAAAAAAAAATGCAATTTTCCCAAAATGTCCTGAAAACAGACCGTTACACGCGCTGTTTAAGAATCTCGTATTTTTTCAAAAAAATTTTTTGTCAAACGAACTTATATATACTTGAAATAAATGCAATAAAAACTTTAGATTGTGCAACTTAAAATCAAAAAAAATTTTTTTTTTTAATTTGGTGGTTTTGAGTTTAGGGCAAAATGAATGGGTCATTTTCGGCAACCGTTTTAGAAGGGTTAACAATGTCCTTTTAAGCTGAAATTTTTTTCTAAGAAAATATGATCGAATTGAAAAGATCGACTGAAATAAAAAAGAAGTTTAAGTGATTTTTGTAATTTTGGCAATTTTTTGAAATAAATACTATTTTTTAAGAAATCGCGGATTTTCAACGTCATTTTGGCAGCGGAAGATGACCACCGATCTGCATGAAAATTTAACCACATTGTTTTTAGGTCTATTCAAACACATCTGTCGGTGAGCCGGAACGAAATTCGCCAAAAAGCCAAATTCGATCCACCCTAGTGAACATGGCCTTAACTTTTCAAATGAAAAAAATTCCAATGTAAACGGTAGATATTGCAAAGTAGATTAAAATCGCAATTTACTAGATTAGAAATCCAATGTAAACGCATTATTAGTGTTATAATCAGTAGGATTTTAAATGTCGGTTTGTCTTGTTAATGAAAATTGTTATTTATATATGTGAATATTTATAGTTTCTACAGAATAAATTTTGACAGTTTCCAACACTACAATTCTATTTTTAGCAATCTCAACCTCACCTCATATTTTATATGGCGTTCACACTTGCTGTTTTGAAGTGTTCAAGAGTGAGATGTTTAAAAAAGTATTTGTTCTGTGTCAATTACGTTTTTAATCTGTTACTGGCGTTTTGTTGAACAACTTGTTTATTTTATTTTAACTAGAAAATGGGAAACATTTTATTATACTCGAGACGCTCGCTTATATTACTCGAGACGCTCGATGGCGACCGTCTTCAAGGGTCGCCATATATTTTTATCCAAAACTTTTGTCCGTTTCGCTCTACCTTGCTTAGTTTTTGAGATACGGAAATAAGGGGCTTCATAGGGTCTTGAGAATCTTTTAGAACGGATAACTCAAAAACTATTACTCGAAGAGATTTCGGTATTCGGTATTTTGCGAAAGTACTCTACGAGTCAAGGGCTACAAAAATGCCGTTATGTTTTTTCTCGTGTCGACAGTATTTACCGAGATATGTACATTAGGTTGCTCCAAAAAAATGACGTTGTTAAATATTGGCCGTAACTCCCCCTAGAAATATGCATTTGGGTGTAAAAATATGTTTTGCACGTCAAAAACATCCAGAAAAACGAATTTTGGTACCAGAATTTCAAAGACAAAAAAAAAAAAAAATTTTCTAAGGGAAATTACACCCCTTTTTCTTTCCTGTCACAATGTTTCTATTAATATAAAAAGTTCCAATGAAGACTCCATCCTGAAAATTTAAACTTAAGTAGTATAGGTGATTCTTAACAACATATATTTTTTCAAAAATTTTAAAATATCGTTTTTTGAGATATAGCTCTCCAAAAATGAAGGTTAAAATCAATGACCTTTGACCTTTTTCAAAAAAAATCTTGGGGAATGCTATTTTAAAGGCTGTCTCATTACCTATTATTTGCAACCTGACTGAGACCTGTAGTGTTTTTACTTTTCGAGTTATCTTTATTTATCTCGGAACACTTTTGTCAAATATACAAGATTTTGTTAATTTTCAAGACCTCATATCTTGAATACTGGAATCCCCAGAAGCCTGAAAAATTGGCAAAATCTCTTTTTTGTTAAAGTAAACCCCAGTACTTAATTTCATTAAATTTGGAGGGAGTGCGGTCAACTCCTCGGTTAAATTGAGGTGTTTTAGCTCAACTTCCCCCGGCAACTAACCCCTGCAAACATTTGGAAGAAATATCGCCTAAGAGAAATTGCGGGGATATCTTCTTTTTATCGTATTTACAAATCATCAAAGTAGTATATTTTTAAAATCTTCCTTTTAT
Organism: Pegoplata infirma; assembly: GCA_963921195.1. Classification (NCBI taxonomy): domain Eukaryota; kingdom Metazoa; phylum Arthropoda; class Insecta; order Diptera; family Anthomyiidae; genus Pegoplata; species Pegoplata infirma. Next base: position 137,958,267 of record OY992539.1, read on the forward strand.
CATGTTGAGGATATTTTAGCAATATTTAAAAAAAAATATTTTTTTTTGTCAATTATAAAGTAGATAAAATCGCCAAATTATCGAAAATGTATCTTCCAGGCGATTTTTCACCTGCGCGATTCATATACGATATCTTCCTTTTATCATACGGATGAAAAAAAAACGAAATCAAAATATTTTATTTGTTGTCAAAAATAAATTTCCATATTATAATATGGGTTTTCTTCGTTTTTTCGCAATAAATGTGAAATAAATCAAACAAAAATTGCTGAAAAGTGGTTTTGAGAGGTAAGTAATGCATTTGCAACAAATAGATATAAATCTGCACTATTGATTAACTTAATTTCGTTTCTCCATTAGGTCCAGCAAATTTGTGACCAATTTTTGACGCACAACATTCATCAAGATCATGGAACCAATCAAGAAATCATCATTCAAGACAATTTTTTGTAGTGTGGTATCTTTTAAATTATATCTAACAATAAAAACCATAATTTTGAAACAAAAACGGCGACATCTTCTTTTTATCTTCCAAGAACAAAATTGCGGATATCATTTAGGGGATTATCTGGCAATATTTTCTAGGTAAAATTTGAGTAAAATCATAAATTTATCTTCCAAACGATTATCTGGCAATATTGCCCATTTATCTTCCAGAGGAATTGCTTTCGTATCTCCTGGACGTATCGCTTTCGGGACACGATTTCTACCAAAAGGTGTTTCTTCCGCAATACGAAGAAGATATCCCCCGCAATACAATTTATCTTCCAGGCGATACGCTAGCGTATCTTCTTCGTATCGAAATGCTTGCAGGGACGTGTGGCAGACCACTTGATCATGGAATTCGAGTCCCATTTTTGAAATTAAGTGAAATTATCTACTGTAAGAAAATTGTTTTATTCTTCAAGCTTCAATGTACTAAGATGATGAGTATTTATCATATTGTTCTTTGCTAACTTGTTTTATTTTATTCTAAAAAGGTCTGAATTTGTAAGCACTGTTTTCAAATCTCCAATTTTAATTTTTTTTTTTTTTTTTTGTTTAAGAAATTTAAAAAAATCAACTGTTGGACTTTAAGGTTTTGTTAAGCACATATAAGGGAATAACCCCTCCAAAAATTGTAGGCATTCCTTTTTCCATTTGGCTAGTTCTGAGTGGATATTGATAAAAATAGTGTTTATAAAAATCGACATTTTGGAAAACCGGTTTCTCGGTTAAACGAAAATCAGCTTTTTCGGTTAATCGGTTTTCTCAGTTAAACCGGAATAAAAAAACCGCTCAGAATCAAAGGGATTTTTTTTAATTATGAAATTTGTACTTTATTTGCACTTTTAATATTTTTTTTTAATTACACTGAAAAAAAAAAGACATAACTAAAATTAAGGAAAAAATGTCTTTGAAAATTTATCATGAAATTTCCTAAAATTTAGTTAAATTTAACTAAAAAATGAGAAATTTTCTTAAATATGTGGAAAAAAGTTTAGTTCCTTTACTTGTAATAAGTTCATAGTTTTCTTTCAATGGAATTTTTTAATATTAAAAAAATTCTTACTGCCAAAGAAATTTTCCACAAATCTAAGAAACGTATCTTTATTTTTAAGATATACTACTATTTCTTAAAAAAACAATTTAGTTCAAGTTTAGTAAAAATTTACTAAAAGAACATCATCGTATTTGTTAAATTATAAATTTAAAAACTCAACATTTGCATGGGTTATTGACCACTAGCCCATATGGCTTTTGGGCATTACTCAGCAATTGTTGTACCTTAGGTTAATACTCTACTTAAGGCAAATTAACTGCGTAAGCATTAATTTTATTATTTCAGTATAAGGTATTTAATTATTAAAAATAATATATAGGTCATATAATTTTTTAGCTGTAAGCATTTTTTAGTTTTAATAGTTGTTATAAATAAAGGTAAATATTTAATAACGACAGTTAGTCGAAAAACCTTAATTAACTCCGTCGTTTGTTTTATTTCTTGTGGGCATACGATTCCTACAGTTCTGATGCCAATTACGTATTTCCAATTATGAACCTGTCAACGTTTATGCCCAACTTAACTCATATAAAGTTAAATGCTGATATAGAAACGTATAAAATACCCGACATTCCGAAAGCTTCTACGATACTAGGCTTTCCTACGCAACTTGATGTTCATCATCTGGCCCATTATGGAATCAGCCTTACAACAGGTATTACAATACTCATCATAATAGTTCTCATAATTTGGATTGCTAAAAAGATGTGTCGGATGTCATCAACCTTTTTGCCTGCTGCCATAGCCCTACCTCGTCTGACTTAAAATCACATAACTATTAATTTTTTAAATCATTTTTTTTTTTGTTTTGAAATATTAGAATCTTTCAAGGCCGGCAGTATGTTAAATTATAAATTTAAAAACTCAACATCTATTATTAGATATACTACTATTTCTTAAAAAAACAATTTAGTTCAAGTTTAGTAAAAATTTACTAAAAGAACATCATCGTATTTCTCTTCTTTGAATTGAGGAAGTGTACTTCTTAGAATTTAGTTAATAAGTTCTGAGAATTTAGTATATAACTTCTTAGAATTAAGTTAAAAATTAAAAATGGCGATATCTCGAAAACTGAGCGAGATAGAGCGAAACGGATGAAATTTTCAAAAGAAAGACTTCAAAGTAAAATATGGAATAGCCTAGCTCTGCATATCTGTCGGGGTCTCAAGACCCTAATTTTAGATCTAAATTTTAAATTCCCGAGATTTTATATATGCAAATATCTCGGTAAATACTGGCAACACGGGAAAAGTTTTAACGCCATTTTTGTGGCTCTTGACTCGTAGAACACTTCCGCAAAATACCCGAAAGCCCTCCGATTAATAGTTTTTGAGTTATCCGGTTTTTAAGATTCTCAAGACCCTATCAGGCCCCTTATTACCGTATCTCAAAAACTAAGCAAGTTAGAGCGAAACGGACACAAGTTTTGGTTCAAAATCTATGGGGACCCTTTAATGACCCAACGGGGTCTCGAGTTTAATGGGGTCCGAACCCATGGGTCCAGGGTCTAGACCCAATCTATTTCTAAAATGTGAAGTATAATTTTTCCTATTTTCTAGTTAAAATTGGCTTAAAATTAAATAACTTTGTTTTCCTTATTTTTGGGAAAATTATGATCTAAAACCAAGAAAAAAAATCTTTGGAGCCAAATCATTTCCTCTTTTTCTCAAAATTGAGTTAATCTTCCCAGATTTTAGTTCACTTTTTTTTTGGGTGCAATTGTAATTCGTACAAGATCAATTGTAATCCATAGATTCCATTTGTAATTCGTAAAAGATCAATTGTAATTTGTAAAAGATCAATTATCGTTCGAAAAAGATAATTCGTAAAATATCAATTGTAATTCCACACTCAGAAAATTATGTAAGTTACTACATGTAAGTTGTTTGTATATTTTACAGTAGTTGTTTTCAACTACAAAGTCAGTTGTTTTTGCATGAAAAATATCAAACAACTATTTCTGTTAGTTATTTTAAGTCGTTTTTTTTTTGAATAACTAACAAAAAAGTGCTGTAATGTAGTAACAGTTATTTAAAGTAGTAAATTTATTTTTTTTATCTCTCAAAAATTTTCAAAGTTTTTTTTCCACAAAATAAAAATAAATTTTCGTTTTTTTTATATTTCACAACTTTAAAAAAAAAAAAAAAAAAAAAAAAAAAAACTTGGAAAAAATTTTGTCCTCAATTTTTTTTCTGAAAAATTAAAACAAAAAAAATCCAAAAAATAAAAATAAATTTTATTTTTTTTTTTTATTTTTCACAACTTTTTCAAAAAAAAAAAAAAAACTTGGAAAAAATTTGGTCTTCAATTTTTTTTTTTTAAAATAAAAAAAATATTAAATTGATTATTTTATTTTTACTACATATTAGTCGTTTTGACTACAAATGTAAGTAGTTTTTACTACATAAGTCAGTTGTTTTTTTTGTCAGTTAAAATAACTTACATTGTTAGTTGATTTAACTGAAAAAGTAGTTGACCCCAAAACAACTAACAAAGTAGTTATTTTAACTGACATTTTCAGTTGATTTTACTAACATAATTTTTTGAGTGCAAGATTCTTACTGTAATTCGAAAAATATCAACTTAATTCCCATTGATTGTTTTTAATTACAATTGGAATCTTCGAATTACAATTGATTTTTTACGAATTACAATTGATCTTTTACGAATAAAAATTTATCTTTTTCGAATTTCAATTTATATTTTACGAATTACAATTGATCTTTTTCGAATTACAGTTGATCTTTTACAAATTACAATTGATCTTTTACGAATTGCAATTGATCTTTTACGAATAACAATTGATCTTTTTCGAATTTCAATTTATATTTTAAGAATTACAATTGATCTTTTTCGAATTACAGTTGATCTTTTACAAATTACAATTGATCTCTTTCGAATTACAATTGAGGAGGTTCATAACAAAACGCGCCAATTCCACCACAACAGTTTTTTTTTGGATAAACGCATAAGTTTAATTAACGTACACTCAAAATAATTCTACAGTAAAAGGTTTAGTAAGTGATTTTGTACCAAATTCTACTAATAATTTACTAATTTTAGTGCCCTCAAAGAACATTTTCTACACTAGGTCCTTTCGGACTAAAATTTAGTTAAATTTTTAGTATTGAATACCCACGTTTTTTTTTTGTGTAATTGCATGAATACAAATGATTCTATGATAATCGATGAGGTAGTTTCAGTAGAATTTATTCGAAAAAACACTCAAAACATCAGGGCTATTTAAAAAAAAAAATCAGGTGCTTATTATGGGAATTTTTCTAAAAGGAAGAGTTCTCAAAACTTCCTCAAAATCTGAGGGATTTTCTTATTCTTAAAACCTGTGGGTTTTGATATATTTTATGCACTGGAATGAAGTTGTTTCAAGTCAACTAAACTTTATGCAAAATAACGACAACTATTAATGGCAGTTTTTTCTTAACACTTGATTTCCAACAGTTGTTTTTCAGCAGTTGTTTTTACTGAAATACTAATTGACCCAAAGTTTGTTAGTTTAACTGAAATTTTTTGAGTGTTGATAAATCATCAGTGTTTTCCCATAGAAAAGAGTTTTCAGAGAGTTATTTCTAGAAAAAAAACATGGACGTACTGATTTAAGCTCAGAAAAAATGGTCACCCTGCCAATGTTGCTTCAAAATAAAGCTATTACCAACAAAGAAATTTTCCACCAATCTTTAAAAAATATCTTTATTTTACAACACATTTCTTAAAACTATATTTACAGAAAAATTAGAAATTTTGTTAAAATTTACTACCAATAACTTAATCTTATTTATATTCTTAGAATTAAGGAAGTGCACTTCTTAGAATTTAATCTTATTGTTAATACAAAATTCAAAAGATCTTGAAAACTAAGCGAGATATAGCAAAACGGATGAAATTACAAAATAATAATTTAAAGAAATCTAGCCTCTACACATCTGGGGACCCCATTGCGCCCTAACTTTTAACCTAAATTTGTCATTCCAGTGAACATACTTTTTGGAGATCTCTAGCGATGTCCATCTGTCTAGCGATGTCCATCTGTCTGTTGAAGTGGCGATCGCTGCCAAAATATTATCAGAACTTTAACTTAACATATTTACTTGTTGTTGATTCGAGAATTTGAGCGATATCGTTCTACAGTTCAAAACTAAAGAACGAAAACGTAAGTACACCTCGAAAATTTTGGTTCACATAACCTTAATATACAAAATGCTTTAGTTACGTAAAGTAAGAGAAAGGGTAGGAGAAAGAACAGAACCTTGCGGTACTCCTGATTGAAGCTGTAACTCATTTGATGAGAACCCATCTAAAACAACACGTATAGAACGATCTCTAAGGAAACTTGATATAAATCGAGAGAAGTCATAACAGACACCAAAGGCATTAAGCTTAGACATCAGCGCACCTTGCCACACACAATTAAACGCCTTGGAAATGTCAAAAAAATGGTGGATCGAACGACTCCAACGTTCCGAAAGGCATGCCAACAGATCCCCAGTAGAACGAGTTCTCGAAAAACCATACTGTCGATTGTTTAAAAGTTAGCCTCCAGATACTTAAAAAGATGGCAATTTACCGTTTTCGTCGAGGAAACAAAGTTTCCAATTGAAATGCCGGAAAAAAGTCATTGAGATATGCCCAACGAGCCTTCTCATAAATAAATACTTAACACTTCGTAGCTGTTGTTGAAACGTTACGAAGTTTGGAGAACGAGAAGGATGCGGAATTGGTGCAGTGATCCGAATTACCAAGAGATGCAAATACTCTTACTTCATATATGTCAGGATGTGAAGTAAGAAAAAGGTCAAGAGTATTCCGGTGTTTGTATCCAACGCCAGTTAAGCGCGTTGGTTCGTTCACTAGTTGCGACAGGTGGTTATGTACGGCGAACGGGTGTTGAATGGTTAGTATGGAGGATCCAGAAGGAATTGTGAACATTCGAATAGACCGCCACGTCAATTTTACTGCTCGGACAACTCTCCAGGATCCTCAAAATTAAATTGGAAAGGGTGTCAAAACTATCTAAGGAAGACACCCTTCCAGCGTTTGGACTCCAATATAGAAACCCGAAATGCAATGAGTGTGCCCCTTATTCCGAATTTAACCCATAAGGAGTTAAAGTGCGAGTGACGCGGCCATCTCGAGTCTGGAACCATGGGGTCCGAACCCCATGACAAGTATTTTTTAGGGGTGACTGCACCTTCCATCTAACGATAAATTATTTCAGATTAATTTGTTGTGCTTTTTGCTAATTCCGGTTAATACAATATCGAGTTAAATCAATGTTAACGGAACCTCTTTTGACCGCATTTCCAATTGACGTATTTCCAAAAGGCTTTTTCAGATTTTCCTCAGTATTGACTCGGGTTACATAGTGCCCAAACTATTTTTCGACCGAAAATATGAAGTAAAATTTCCGACTCGAGAATATTGATGTTGACAATCTAAACACTCAATTTGCTGAGATCCAAGTAGATACACCGACTGTAAATAAATATGAAAATATACCATCTGTGCCTGTAGAAAATGGTTTTTCTTTTCGATGTGTTGAACAATCAGAAGTCCTGGAAAGTATACTATCAATTAAGTCAAATGCTGTCGGCATGGATAAAGTCAGTCCGAAGTTTATTAAAATTATTATCCCAAAACTTTTACCATTTTTTACTTACATGTTTAACACGAGCCTTACTAAGTCGATATTCCCAGATATGTGGAAACAAGCTAAAGTTATCCCAATACCGAAAAACAACACAGAATTTCGACCAATTGCAATACTGCCATTTTTATCAAAAGTTTTGGAAAAATTGATGTATAAACAAATAAATGATTATTTAAAAATGCTAAGTCTACTATCAGAAAAGCAATCAGGATTTAGGCAAGGAAGAAGTTGTGTCACAGTTTTAATCGACGTCGTAGAGGATCTCAGGTCTAAACTTGATGTAAACATGGTTTCCTATTTAGTGCTATTAGACCACAGTAAAGCTTTTGATACGGTCAATCATTCTATCCTTCTTTCTAAGCTAATCAAATTTTTTAACTTCTCTAAATCAGCCTATAAACTCATATCTTTCAAACCGTTCCAAAACACTGTCTCAATGTAAATCATTGCTTTAAAATCGTTGGTTATTTTCTAATTGCAAGACAAGATTTAGACCTGTATGATACAACAGCATGGTGATTCTCGTTAAGTATGAGGTACTGTGGTGCATATAAGGTTTATATTTGTGCAAGTCAATTAGGAATGATTCTCTAAATATTGTTGAAAATCCCTTGGTACGGGTGAAATAGCTATACAATAAACCATGAGATGACCAACTTTTTTAAAGCAATAAATAAATAAATAATCTGTTATGAGAATATCATAATTAGATTTTTTTTGTTGGTCTTGAACTAGAATAAAACTCTAAATATATATGTAAATAAATAAAAAATAAATAAAAATATTGGTCTAACTGGCAGGACACCCCTGCATACACCATAAATATCTTTACCGATGGCTCGAAGCAAACACATTGAGTAGGAGCTGGTTTTACGAACGTAAAACTAAACCAGAACTTATCGTTTAATCTTCCTTTGGATTCGAGCAAATTTTATATAGCAAATTTTTTATTATATAGAAATAGTTGCAATAACTAAGAAAAAGTTCAACTGTTGACAAGTGTGGACGTGTTTTAATTTATCTCCGTGCTATTAATTGAATTTTTGAAATTGTTCGTAATAGGTATTTTTGTAATATTTTCATGACCACATCCAGGAAAATGAAAATATGGACACAAATGATACCGATTTAATTCGAGGTTCTGCCTCACCGACTGGTGCTGGTCCTAGCACTGGTCTTAGGGTTGCGACCTTGAAGTCCGACCTTGATTCTGGTAGGGGTGCTCAGCCTATAATTGGTGGTAAAAAGAAAAAGAAACTTAAACCATCAAAGGTCAGGCACAACCAGAGACGGCTTTGTTTGAAAATAATTAACAGACTAAGCCAACTTGATGGAACGAAGCTCTCCGAACGTGAGAGGGCGTCGCTATCATGGGCGAAAGGAGTCATTGAAGAACAGGACAAACTTTCGGCAATGCGCGCATCTGACAAACAGAGCGCTGTTTCGGCCTCGTCATCGAAGTCTGGTAAAAGGTTGCGCTCGCCCGACGAGAAACCTTTACCTAAGAGATCTAAGGTGACCGGCAACGTCTGGACTCAGTCTTTTAGTGAAGTGGTTAAAGGTAACTTCGTTAGGGCTGTGATAAACAGGCAAAATGGGGATTGTAGTATTCCAAGGGACAAGTGGAGTTTAGTTGAAACTAAACTAAATGAAATCTACTATAGGCTCCTTGAGAGTATGCCTGATTTTCTACCTACTACTGTCAACGCAGGTTGGTATCAGGGGCGAGTAAAACTCGTTGCTTTTGGGAACGAAAGATCCGCAGCCGTGTTTAAGGTTGCCATTAGCCAAGTGGGAGAGTTATGGCCTGGAGCCAGACTGGACGTTGTGGAAAAACATGATATCCCCTCGCAACCCAGAGCTCATGCATGGATCCCAATGGCTACAAATGACACTGCGGTGATTCTTAAGATGATAAAAGTCTGCAATCCTGACCTTCCAACTCAGAATTGACAAATTGCCAGATTGGGTGAGATGGAGGGCGCTCGTCGTCAAGCAGTGGTCTTGGTTAATGAGGAATCGCTTCCGCTTTTAGCCAGGACTGACGGCATTATTAGATTTGGATTTTTTCATATAAGAGTCAATGTCTACAAGGGCGACCAGAAGACTATTTTGGACGCAGACAAGCCAGTGGCAGAGTCGGCTGGGGAGGAGAATCTGGAAAAGGTTGATATTCAGCTGGCCGATTCTAGGCTGATGGGAGATGCATCTGGCATTTTTGAAACCGAATCTGGTAACGAATGCGACCTCTGTGATGGCATAGAGGATAAAGCCGATGCCACGATGGGTGACATTCAGGACGAGGCCCATGCAGTGAGGAATTCGGAGAGTTCTGTTGCCTCCGATTCAGAACAGATGGGATATATATCTGGCTTATTCGAAACCGAATCTGGGGACGAATGCGACCTCTATGATAACACGGAGGATGAAGCCAATAACACGGTGGTGGAAAGGATGGTGGAAAAAAAGCAAGATGTTGCGGTTCCTACAAATAAACCTCCATCACTGTAAGGCAGCCTCAGCTGCACTCTTGCTGCGCCTGACGACAGGAGCAGTTGACTTGGTTTTTATCCAAGAGCCCTGGGTGCGGGGTGGCAGGGTTTGCGGATTGAAGACCCCTGGGTTTAAGTTGGTGGTTGCCAAAGGTGAGGGCTCACCAAGAGCCTGCATCTTGGCAAAAATGGCTTAAATATATTCTTTTTATCAACTTTTAGTGATATGGATGTTACAGCGGCTAGCTTAGAGCTTCATGGGAAGTCTATTTGGCTCGCCTCTGCGTATTTTCCTAATCCGGGGTCAATACCCCCGGAGAAGGTTGTCGGTCTAATTCGGGAGTCTGAATCTAGGGGACACCAGTTAGTAGTGTGTTGTGATGCTAATGCACATCATTCGATATGGGGAAGTACAGACACAAATGATAGAGGCGAATCACTTTTGGAGTTTTTGTTAAGCACTAACCTCTATATTTGTAACAAGGGTGGTGAACCAACTTTCGTTACAAGTACGCGGCAAGAGGTTCTTGACGTAACACTTGTATCAGATACATTGTCTGATAGAATTGATGACTGGAGAGTTTTGGAAGAGCATTCTTTCTCAGATCATCGCTACATTGAGTTTTTACTCAGGGAGCGTGCTCCGGTTGAGACAGTCTCTAGAAATCTGAGGAGAACAAACTGGGTGAAATATAGGGAGACTTTTTCTTTGCTTTTGGATGAAGTACCCTTATCTAAACCACATAGTTTGGCGCAAATTGACTGTCTGGTTGACCATATAACAAATGTTTGTAATAGGTGCCTGGATGCGTCTTGCCCTTCTGCAAAGCCTAGAGGGGAAAAAAAGCCACCTTGGTGGTCAAATGAGTTGCAGACGAGCAGAGATTCCTGCAGAAAGCTCTTTAATAAGGCTAAATTTTCAAGAGCGGACGAGGACTGGTCTGCATACAGGCTGCAACTTAAGAGTTATAAAAAGATGATCAGAAATGCAAAATGTGATTCTTGGAAAAACTTCTGTGGAAACATAGAAGACGTTTCTGAGGCATCCAGGCTGCGCAAGGTTCTGGCTTCTTCTCCTTGCACCCTGGGATACCTGAAAGATCCTAATGGGGTGTGGTCTTCCTCCAGTGGAGAGTCGCTGGATCTCCTTTTAAACACGCATTTTCCGCGCAATTCCATGACGCCGTTTCAAGCTTTGGAACGTTCTGACGCCCAAGCATCTGAAATTGCTTCGGAAATAATAAATATGCCAACATTAATCTGGGCGATAAAAAGCTTCAGGCCCTATAAATCCCCGGGACCTGATGGTATAATCCCGGCTGAGTTGCAGCAAGTGTCGGACTATATAGCCCCGTTGCTGTATAATCTATACACAGCATGCATCAACTGGTCGTACATTCCTTTAAAATGGAGGGATACCAGAGTCGTATTTATCCCGAAGGCTGGGAAAAGTTCCCACACAGCTCCGAAGGATTTCAGACCAATTAGTATGTCTTCTTTTTTGTTAAAGACAATGGAACGAATGATAGACTCATATTTGCGTAGAGTGATTGACCCGAGGTTGCTTTCGACAAAGCAACATGCATACAGCAAGGGACGATCAACGGAAACAGCTCTTCATGAGCTCGTTGGTACCATCGAGAGATCGCTTTCGGTAAAGGAGTACACTATGGTGGCCTTTCTTGATATTGAGGGGGCTTTTAATAATGTCATCCCAGAATCGATAATATTGGCATTGTCTGGTCTGGTCTGGGAGTAAAGCGTGAAATCGTTTTAATGGTGGAAAGCCTACTTGCCAGTAGACGTATAACGTCTGAATTGGGAGCGTCCGTCATATCTCGATTTGTCAATAGGGACACACCACAAGGAGGTGTTCTTTCGCCGCTTCTTTGGAACCTGGCACTGAATTCAATGCTACTATCTCTAGAAGCACGTGGTTGTCATGTTGTCGCATATGCTGACGATGTCGCGATAGCGGTAAAGGGGAAGCATCTGCCAACATTGCGGGACATTCTTCAGGGTTCTCTGAAAGATCTGTCTAAATGGGCAAGAAACTGTGGTCTAGGAGTTAATCCTAGTAAAACAGAGCTTGTTTTATTTACAAGGAAAAATAAGATTCCTGCTTTTGATCCTATTTCTCTGGACGGTACTGAAATCACCTTCTCAGATGGAGCCAAGTATCTTGGAGTATTTCTAGATAGGAAGCTGAATTTCAGGCGTAATATTGAGGAACGGGTGAGAAAAGCAACGATTGCTTTGTATTCCTGTAAAAGGGCCATTGGAAAACGATGGGGTTTTAGCCCTCAAGTCGTTCATTGGATCTATACAGCAGTGGTGCATCCAATTTTGCTGTATGGAATCATTGTCTGGTGGCCTGCTTTAGAAACAAAATCGAACTGTGTCTTTATCACGAAGGTACAGAGAATGGCGTCAATGTGCATCACTGGTGCTCTTCGTACTACACCTACGGCTGCATTAGAAATTCTCCTTCACCTGATACCCTTGGACATATTGGGTAGGCAGTATGCAGCTGCGTCGGCAATTCGACTTAATAGCACGCTGCAATGGAGGAGCAGCGATTGTGGCCATAGCGCGATCTTGAAAAAGATAACAATACCACAAAATGTGGATTGTGCTCCCTCTTTGAGCCTCTTTGAGCGCCACTTTACCACTATGATACCATCCAGGGAGTCTTGGATGGGGGATACTCCGGGAAGTGGAGCTACCATAAATTTTTACACAGATGGATCGAGGCTGCACGAACAAGTGGGCTTTGGGGTCTATTCGGAAGAGCTTGGATTGAGCCTGGCTCGTAGATTGCCAGATCATTGCAGTGTCTACCAGGCAGAGATGCTGGCAATAAAGGAAGTGGCTGACTGGTTGAGCTGCAATGTCTTGTCTACAACCGCAGTCAACATCTATACTGACAGTCAAGCCGCGGTCAAGTCCCTGGATTCAATGTTTCTGAAAACAAGATCTGCCCTTAACTGCCGCACGTCTTTAAATGAGATGGCCAAGCAGTTTAACATACGACTCATATGGGTCCCAGGGCACAGAGACATTCCAGGGAATTGCAAAGCCGATGAGCTTGCAAGACTAGGAACTACCTTACAGGTTCCAACAGAATTGGAATGTGTTGGTATGCCTCTAGAAACTTGCAAGCAAAACCTACGGCTTTGTTCTGCGACGGAGACTAATCAAAGATGGGCAAATGGATGGACGTGTGAGACAACACGACTGATTTGGCCTTCTCTTAACCAGGGGCGCACAAGTGAGCTGATATCGCTTCCAAGAGGAGAGATTTCAACGGTGGTTTCTATAATTACCGGACACTGTCTTATAGGGAAGCACGCAGAGCGGTTAAATGTGCCGTCGAATGACTTTTGCCGAAGTTGCATGGATGAAGAGGAGTTGGAAACTATCGAACACTTTATTTGCCATTGCCCGGCACTTTCTGGTCAGCGACTTGCTTCACTGGGATCTAGGGAGCTGTACGCTCTTTCAGATTTGTCGGATGTCAAAATTCAACATCTAAGGAGTTTCATAAGAAGCTCAAACTGGTTTAACGACAGGGACTAGTAGGGAAACCTATTACGATCCCGTGGTATCACAATGGACCTCAGAGTCTACGTGTGTTGACGTAAAACGTCAGCAGCCACTTACAACCTAACCTAACAACCTAACCTAAGGCTGTGGAACATATCGAGGCCGCCAGGCCGCTTTAAAGGCACTTCAAGGTTTTTATGTATATTAAATCTAAAATAGTTTTACAATGTTACGAGAACTTGCAGACGTTGTGTCAACACAACCAGGTTAATTTATTATGGGTACCAGGACACAACGGGATACAAGGATATGAAAGGGAAGACGAACTCGAAAAAACTTGGAGCTGATGGCGTAGGTACCACGGTGCTCGTTTTACCACCACTCTAACACTACAAACTAAGACGAACTTGTGAAACTTAGAGCTGATGGTGTATGTACCACGGTGCTAGTTTTACAACCGCTCCAACACTAAAAGCGAACAGGAAGTGGAGAGAACTAACAACATGCAAAATCAGCAGAACTTTATGGCCAACTTATGACCAAGGGAAAACTAAATACCTTTTATCACTAACGAGAAGGGAATGTCGAGCTCCGTCTCTTCGGCATTCATGCTAAGAATATTAAACTCATCTCAGACGCCAGCTGTAAAAGATGCGCCTCACCAGAAGTGGATGAAACTATAGAACACACACTTTGTCACTGTCCAGTGGTGGCAAGGAGTCGCCGATCGATTACTGGTCAGATAAGCTTTAATACTTTGGAGGATATAACGCGAATGGTTCTTAGAATATTAAAAATATTTGCAATGAATTTGAACGTGTTTAACTTGCGCCGATAGCGAAAAAAGTTTTGTGGTATCGTTATGGACCAAGTGGTCTATGCGAGGTGTAAATTGGACACCGCCTCTCTAATCTTACCTACCTAAAAGTGGGTTTAGTTCGATAAGGGAAAACTTTGTTTCCTACCTAGGAAAATAACACATATTCGTCCCAAACTTCAGGAGTCTAGCTCTTTTATTTAAGACTGCATCGTGTTAACTACAGAGAGAAAGACAGGCTAAGAGTCGATCACGGAATTACAATATATGTATACACTTTAAGGGGTCCTAGACTGATATTTAGAAGCGTTTTACGGCAAATCATTACCGATTTTTCTCTAATTTAATTAATTTTCACATTCTTTTTCTTCAGTTTTTTTCTCTTTTTCATGTGTTCTATTATGTAGTGATAAATGACGTCTTAGTTTAAATGTTCGTTTACAGACTGAACAAGAGAAGGGGTGTTTTTCGCCATTAGTATGTATCTTTAGATGTGCTGCGAGATTAGCTCTGTGTGAAAATGATACGTCACAAAATGTACAAGCCAATGGCCGCTCACCAGTATGTATTCTAACATGTTGCTTTAAAGTATCCATTTCAGTAAACGTTCTTTCACAAAATGAACAAGAGTGTAAACGTTCACCATTGTGTATTCTTAAGTGTCTTTTTAAGCCGTGTTTGCGTGTAAAAGACTTTGAACAAAATTCACAAATATGAACATAAGACTTTCTTGGCCATTTTGGATTTGGTCTATCAGCTTCTGTTATTGATTTTCGCGAATTTTTAGTATTGTTTGGTCCATCCGTCTCTGATTTTTGCCAATCTTTAGTACTATTTGGTCTATCAATTTCTGTTTGTGATTTTTGCGAATCCTTAGTACTGTTTAGTACCAGCTCAAATTGTTTTGTATCTTTGTTTTTAGAATTGTAATCAGGCTGATTATCATCATTAGGTAAACAGGGTAAACTTTGTAAATTGGAATCGTTGATTACTTTGCGAGGCCTTCGATTTCGCGATTTTTTTTGAGTGCCCTTCTCATGGTGATCGTGGTGATCTTTTAAAGATTTTCTATGTTTAAATTTTTTACAATGTCTCATTTCATGAAATTTTAATTGACTTTTAAATCTAAATGTTTCTTTACAGCATGTGCAGGAGAAGGGACGTTCATCAGTATGTCTTCTTTGATGATTGTTTAAAAAACCCACTTTTGAAAATGTTTTTTTACAGAATGAACAAGAATATGGACGGTTGCCTGTGTGTTCTCTTAAGTGAGCTCTCCAGTTGAATTTGCAATTAAAAGTTTGGGAACAAAATTTACAAATGTGAACTTTATACTCTAGTTTAGACTCAGTTAGACTTTCTGTTGTATTGTCATCTACATCTTCAATGTTTGATTGTAGGAAATTTTTAGTACTGCAACTATCTTCGCTATCTATGTCTACAGTTATAGGTAAATCTTCTTTAAATACCATTTTATCTACAAATAGATTTTCTGTTGTATTATTATCTACTGCTTCAATGATTGAACGTAAGAAATCATCAGTTCTGGAATTTTCTTCACTATTTATAACTTTAGTTGCTGGTAAATCTTTTTTAAATCCCATTTTATCTAAAAATAGACTTTCTGTTGTATTGTTATCTACTGCTTCAATGACTGATTGTAAGAAATCGTTTGTTCTAGAATTATCTTCACTATTTATATCTTTAGTTATAGGCACATCCTTTTTAAATTCCATTTTATTATCTTCACTATTTATATTTTTAGTTACAGGCACATCCTTTTTAAATTCCATTTTATCTACACATTCATTATCTAAAAGAAATTCCTCCTTTATATCTTTGATTTTTTCTATATTTATGTTATTGACTCCATCATCAATTATAAATATCGATTTTTGTTGGGAATGACTTGGTTTCATTTCTGCATTTATTATAGTTTCATCAACTTTGAATTCTGTTTTAGATATCTCTAAAAGGTTTTCTATTTCGAAATCATCTAAAGATTCAATATCTGAACATATTTCATTTTTAATAGAGATTTCTTCCGATTGATTAGAATTTAAGTCACGTGGTGGTGCGTTCACTATATCTGCTGAGTGAATCTTTTGATGATTTTTGAAACGACCAACAGTTTTAAACGATTTCTTACATGTGTTGCATGTGTGCGTATATTCATTAGAATTCACTCGCCTTTTGGATTTTTTATCGATTGTTTTGTATTTATGGATTTTTATAACATGATCTGATAAAAATAGGATATGAGCAAATCGTTCAGTACAAAATCGACATTTATATGCTGTCCCATTTAGATGAAAGTTTTGAACATGATCATCAAAATTTTGTTGAAAATAAAACATCTGAAAAAAAATTGATAAATTTTATGAGAAACTGATTTAAAAATTAATTTCTAAGTAAGGATTTAAGTTCATATCGGGCGAAAACATTTTATATGGGGTCTAAGTACAAAAAGGGTCTGAATATGAAATTTTTCTGTAGAAAAAATGTCTCAGTATTCAAGATTTTTTCTAAAGAAAAAAGTTCTCAATTTCTGAGATTTTTCTATGGAAAAAATGTTTAAAAATTTAAGATTTTTCAACAGAAAAAATGTAAAAAATTGAGACATTGGGCGTGTTCTGCAGAGAAACCTGCTACTCAACAGTTGAGATGTAGCATGTTTTGATTAGTTGACTCTGCTGAACGCAATTTTTTATAAATGTTTTAAAATATTGGAAAAAAAATATTTTTTTTAAGGTTTTCATTTACTTTTTTTGTTTAAACTACTTTTTTATGTTTTTTGTTGTTTATTTCCTTGAATATCGTAAAAAAAAAATAATTTCAATAAAACAGCTTATTTATCAGTTTGTGATCAAATGTAGCATCATTTTTTAACGCTACCAGTGATGAGAAGCGCTCACTCAACATGTTGGCTGAAATGTCAAAAATCAAACCGTTCAGCAGAATGTTGAGGAACAGTTGAGTAGCAGCTTTCTCTGCTGAACGTACCCATTATTTCTACAAAAATTAATTTTTGACGTGTTTTCTACAAAAAAAAAAAAGATTACAAAATAATACATTTTTTCATATTTGCAGGCTGGCTTTGGGTCCTACAATATTGGTGTATGCCGTTTATATGCAATTTTAATAAAATAATGTTTATAAATAAAAAAAACTCAAAATTTGTCTTTTTTTTTTTATACAAATTATAGGGTATATTTAACTATTTTTTAAATTACATAGTAAATTTTAACTTTTTTTTTTTGCATTTAACTATGGACCTAGTTGTTTACCTAAGTTTATCAAACACATCGTTGTCATTAACTTTTCTCATAGTTAATTTGTAAATTTAAATGACACATAGTCAGCAACTACTATGTCACATCAACTATGACATAGTTGGGGCTATTTCACCTATGACATAGTTGAAAAAATAGTAATCATCAACTATGTAATTTTTTGGGTGTAGCTATTATATAGACGTCTTATGGAAAAAAATAAAAAAAAATTTACATACAAATTCATGTATGACAATGTATTATCATTAATGTACATGTACGTCCATATATGCATCATATATGAACATACATGGTCATTTTCACCTGGGGTATGCAATTATCTAAATAACATTCAGAACTATGGAAAAAACATGAATGGGCGAACTAAAATGGCAACAACAGAACGATATCGACAAAAAATTTAAGTATTCCCCCAAATTCTACGCCGACATCTTTCAAAATTCACAAAGAAAGTGGCGTTATTGCGAGTATTTGCACAGTCCGTCGCGTTTAAAAGTTAAGTGAGATCAGTTAGGTTGTAAGTGGCTGCTGACGTTTTACGTCAACACACGTAGACTCTGAGGTCCATTGTGCTTGTCAAAAATTATGCAAAAATTAATAGCTGAATGCCAAACGTAGTTAGCAGCGTCTTAATCTCGACAGGAATACAATGACACGGTCTCAAAAATGTTTTAAAGTAATTTATTCCGACGAAAATAAATTATTACCGTTGCATTAGACGGATACTATTGTTTTCGGTGATTTGAGACAATAAAAGCAGTTTTTGCATAGCAGACAGATCATAGAAGGTGTTTTTATGGTATGGGGTGCGATATTCTACTGTAGCATCATCACTGTTCCGTACGTTACCATCGATGCTTCTTAAGTTTTCAATTAAGGGGTGGCTTTTGTTGCAATTTTCAACAGACTATAAACTCATTTAATTTTTAATCGTGATGGACTATACAAATACCCACAAAATCACCACTTTCTTTGAGAAATTTGGAACCTGTCAACGTGGAATTCGAGGGAGTTCTTAAAATTTTGGTCGTTCTATTGTTGCCATTTAAGTTCGCCCATTCATGTTTTTCCATTCTTCTTTATAATTTTTAAATAATTGCATTCAATAGGTTTGCCCTTCACTATTATTTTCGCGATTTCAACGGCATTCAACAAATGAAATATTTAATGTTCATTGTCCTACATTTGGACCAAGGAGATTAGGATTGCTATTTTTTCGGCCCGCCCACTTTAAGGTCGTGTTTATAGAAAATAATACAAAATAATGACAAAAGTGTGTTTTTTAGGGGTAAATATCGTAATAAATACATTTTAAAACATTTATATGAAGAGGGAAAATGTGTCCTCCAACGCCCCCCGCCGACTCCCCAACTCAAAAAACTTAAAACTTAATAAATATATTTTTTAATAACTACTTTTTTATTCGTTTTTCTCATCGATTATTCGAATAATTTTTTAGATTAAATCGTTTGATCGAACGAACAAAAACAATTATTTGAATTAATCGAACAAAGTTGAAAGGCGAATAATTGACAACTCTAATATTTCCCAGCAAAAAAAGAGCTTACCATTCACTACAAAATTCACCACAACTAATGAACCAGATGTACTTCTTCTTTAACTGAAACATTGATGAATTTAATATGGGCGTGACACACAAAGTATGTTCTTTTTATCGCCACTTTTCAGTGGCGAAAGATTGACACTTAAGTATAACATACATCACTAGTGTTTTTATCACAACTTCTGAAGTAGTGATCCGTATGTTAATATAACTTGACCTTTTGGAAGCACTTTTTTCATCACTTCTTTAGAAGTACATATTTCTTGGCATTTTGGGTGTGATTATGTCATTTTTATTTGGTGATTTGGAACTTCTAAATTAGAAGTTATTTTTTCACTTATTTTTGTAAGATTGATTGAAAAAGCATTTTTTTAATATTTACACTAAAAACACTGTTCGACAGCAAAAACCTTCCAGTGAAATTTCTAACTGGTCCTTATAGATTTTGGTCTCCTGCTTCCAAATCTACCGTCCAAATTTTTCTAGCACGTACCGTTTTTGAGATATTCGCTGTTAAAAAGTAAAAAAAGCACTTTTAGGGGTCCACTGTTACACCGAACCAAATATGGCAGTAATATTTACGAAAAAGCATGTTGATTTGACGAAAGAACAATCATTATACAGCTAACAAAACAGGGGTGTTAATTTGAATAAAATTTTCGTTAATTTATATTTGAGATAAATTTGACGAAATTTCGTCAAATTAACAGAATTATTTTCGTCAATTTGAATAAAATAGTTTATTCAATTTGAATAAATATCATCAATTTAACTAAATAATTTTCGTCGATTCCACGATATTTTATCAATTTTAATAAATTTTTCTACCCTTACAAAAATAAAATATCCATAAATATTATTTTTGTTATTATTTTAATTTTTTTATTGAATAGAATATTTTAATATTTAAAGAACTTAAAAAATTTTAACTATAATAAACAAAAAAAAAATACAAAATAAATAATAATTGAACTAATTTAAATATAAACTTACACAAAGGGGAAAACGAATGACTTTTTACAGCAAATGACGAAGGAAATGTACATATTTCCAAATTCCAGACGGAAACTTGTTTATCTTTGAACCATTGTCAATATAATATGTACACCGAACCAAATCGCGTAGGTAAAATCAACAAAAAAATTTTGTAGATTTTTAACGAAATTTTGTCAATTTTTTTTTTAAGATTCAACAAATTTTATTCAAATCAACAAAATTTCGTCAAGTTTACATCCCCTAAAGAAGTAAAATTAACGAAATTTCATCAAATTGACTAAATTTCGTCAAATTGACTAAAATTATTAGTTTGGACGCCATTACTTTTTGCATTGTGCATTGTCATAAGAAAAATTATGTTTTGCTAAAATTTGTTTATTTTTTCATGCAATTTAATGCAATTGCTAAAGCTTTTAAGTTTTTACCATGTTTTTTTGGCATTATAAAAGCGTCTTCAAATTCTACAAAACTTCAATAGATGACAAAACTTTATGTAAGTAATGAATACATATACATATCATAATAATTAAATTTATAAACTAATTTTCATTTTTATTAATGTTTTAGGTTTTCTTTACATTACATTGACAAAGGTTTAGGCAAAGATAAATAAGTTTCCGTCCGGAATTTCAATTAACACATTGGAAATATGAACACGCGGCAGCAGTTTCTTCGTTTTTAATAAATTCATCCCCTTTTGTAAGTTTATTAAATTATTTTTTGTACCTATTATTATTTATTATTTTGTAATTGTTTTGTTTATTATAGTAAACATTTTTTAAGTTTTTAAAATATTAACATATTCCTTTTAATAAAAAATATAATTTCAAAATTAAAAATAATATTTATGGATATTTTACTTTTTAAAAGGGTAGAAAAATTTAGTAAAATTGATAAAATATCGTGGAATCGACGAAAATTATTTTGTTAAATTGATGATATTTATTCAAATTGAATAAACTATTTTATTCAAATTGACGAAAATAATTCTGTTAATTTGACGAAATTTCGTCAAATTTATCTCAAATATAAATTAACGAAATTTTATTCAAATCAACACCCCTGTTTTGTTAGCTGTATAATGATTGTTCTTTCGTCAAATCAACATGCTTTTTCGTAAATATTACTGCCGTATTTGGTTCGGTGTATGTAGAATACCTAAAAACATTAATAAAAATTAGTTGTTTGTAAATTTAATTTTTATATAATCATTACTTACATGAAGTTTCTCAAAATTTAAAGATGTTTTCACATGAAATTTTGCAGCATTTGAAGACGCATTTTACCATGCCAAAAATGGCATAAAAACTAATAGCTTTAGGCAATTGGATAAAATTTTATTTAAAAAATAAATTAATTTTCACAAAAAATACACTTCTTTCATGACGCTGCACATTGAAAAAATAATGGCGTCCAAACTAATAAATTTAGTCAATTTGACGAAATTTTGTCAATTTTACTTCTTCAGAGGATGTAAACTTGACGAAATTTCGTTGATTTGAATAAAATTTGTTGAATCTTAAAAAAAAAATTGACAAAATTTTGTTAAAGATCTACGAAAATTTTTTGTTGATTTTACCTACGAGATTTGGTTCGGTGTACGTATTCTTACGTTGCTTCACGAAATATAAAATGGACCTCCTGATTCCAAAACTGCAATCCACAATTTTCAAGCATGTTCTGTTTTTGAGATATTCGCGTTTGAAAATTTTAGTGTGATTTATAAAGAATATAAGTGCGTAACAGTAGAGTTTGAGTTTTTCAAACTCCAATATTTCAAAAACAGTACGCGATAGAAAAATTTGAATGTCAGATTTGGATGCCTTATTTTTACTTAAGAATACGTTACAGAGGAGACCCAAATATTTCAATATTAAAACGCGAATATCTTAAAAACCTTACGTGATAGAAAAATGAATTTCATTGCTACAAAAAACACAAAATCTAATATACTTTTGAAATGAGGTAGTTAAGGTTGTAGGTCTCGTCGAAAAGACCACAAAAATGCCCATCAAACTTGCCAGACACCCTCAAATTTTAAAGTTATTGTCAAAAAACGTTTTTTGGGGCTTTTCTCACTAAACCACGTGTAACTTAAAAAGTTTTCCACCGATTTTCAATTTTTTAACTGATTTGGATAGAAGAAATATAGGGATTTTTATGTGTGTGAATTGGTCTATACATTTAAGAAAGATATGTATTGATTTTTTCAACAATATCTAATTTTTTTGTTATTTTTTGAAAAATTTTTGAGTTTATCGATTTTGTTCTGCTATAGTTCGTTCAACAATGTTTATATTTATAAACTTGTTCTTAAAGAAAATTTAATTGTGAATACGATGAGCTTTATGCCGAAAAAATCGGATAACAATTGACAGAGTTGTGATAATTTTTCTAAAAAATAAAATTAAGATTTTGCATGAAATTGCATTTCGAACAACCCAGGGGGAAAAATAAAAAAATAAACGAACATACTGAGAGGTTGCGTATCATTATTTTAAATGCTTTTGGCCCCCTGAATTCGAATTTGACCTTAAAATTGCGCTATCTTATTCAGTTTTTTATATATCAATTTATGTTTAATATCTCAAAAACCTAACGCGATAGAGCAATTTAAAGGCCAGATTCGGATTCAGCGCGCCAAAAACCTTTAAAAATATTGTACATGACCTCTTATGATAAATTTATTTTTTTTTTCCTGGGTTGTCTGAACGGCGATTTCCTGAAAAATCTTAATTTTCTTTTTTAGAAAAATTATCACAACTCTGTCAATTCTTATCTGATTTTTACAGGATAAAGCTCATCGAATTCAGAACTAAATTTTCTTTAAAAATATGTTTATAAATATAAAGGTCGTTAAACGAACTATAGCAGAAAAAAATCGATAAACTCGAAAAATTTTCAAAATATAACAATATAACAAAAATAATTAGATATTTTAGAAAACATCAATAGATATCTTTCTTATATGTGTAGACCAATTCACACACATGGAAAGCCCTATCCTTCTTCTATCCAAAACAGTTAAAAAATTTAAAATCGGTTGAAAATTTTCTGAATTACACAAGGTTTAGTGAGCAAAGTCCCAAAAAAACGTTTTATGACAATAACTCTAAAATTTGAGGGTGTCTAGCAAGTTAAATGGGCATTTTTGTGATCTACTCGACAAAACCAACAACCTATACCATGTCACATCAGAAGTATTTTTTCACTGTAGCACAGTGTAATCTAACGTATATACTTCGAATTAAAAAAGGAGTAATTATAGAGATCACAAAACTATAAAAATTCACGGCGAATTGATTCACAAGTTTGTTTTGACCACAAGCCTATACCTCAATTTTCTTAAAAGCTTAAACAATCTTTAATAATGTGATGCAGCAACATACGCTTTAGTTCGTAAACGTATTTATTTAATTTAGGACCAACTTTTTTTGATATAAGATATGAAATTTGAAAAATTTATTAATAATCGATTTTCGTCTTTTCGATTTTTTAAGCTCTAAAAAAAGAGAAATGAAATGCCACTCTGGGTTAGCCCAGAGGGGCTAACCAAGCCCCTCTGGGCTTGGTTCAGGGGCGTATCCAGGATTTTATTTCGGTGGGGGCCCAACATTTTTTTTCAATTTTTTTTTCACAAAAAATTTTCATAGCAGCACATGTTTAAGAGTTTTTCTCGATTCCTTGAACTGAATGTAACACAATCAGATTCTTCATTTTTGTGTAAGTTTAAAACTGTTGCGGAAAAAAAAATAAAATTTTTTTATGTTTTGAATTTTTTTGAGAGACTTAAGACTCTTTTTAAAGTGTGAACTGTATCAGATGCTGATACATTTTTACAAAGAAGATTATCTGAATCTGAAATTTTTTTTCAAAGAAAAGTCTAAAATTCTATGAGAATTTCCAGTTAAGACAGTTTTTGTTATAGTAGAAAAAGTCAAAGACTCTAAATCAAATTTCCAATGGAAAACTTTTTTCATGAAAAATTCACTTTAGATAATGATTCTATAAACATATTTATAAAATACTTTTCCAAAAGAAAAGAGTCCGATTGTAAGACATTTTCCCAGAATCTGAAATATTTCTAGTCTAGCACATTTTCTCAGATTCTGAAACATTCTACACAAAAAGTTTTTGATTCTGAGAAAATCTTCGCTTTTTCTATAAGAAAAATTATTCAGATTTTGAGACCTTTTTAAAAAGAAAACAGTATAAAAAAGTCTTAGATTCTAAAACATTTTTCCTAAAGGAAAACTCTCGGATTCTGAGAAAATTTTCCTATATAGGTCTAAGTCTAAAGTATAAGATTCTTAAACAATTTTTCTATAGAAAAAGTCAGATTCTTAGACATTTTTCCTATAGAAAAAGATTCTAATTCTGAGACATTTTTCGATAGAAAAAGTCTCAGATTCTTAGACATTTTTCCTATAGAAAAAGTTTCTAATTCTGAGACATTTTTCCTAAAGAAAGTCGCAGATTCTTAAAGAAAAAGTCTCAGATTCTTCGACATTTTTCCTCAGATTCTGAGACATTTTTTCTAAAGAAAAAGTCTCATATTCTGAAATATTTTTCCAATAGAAAAATACTCAGATTCTGAGACATTATTCTTATAGAAAAATATATTTTTACAATTAAAAAAGTCTCAGCATTTTTCTATAGCAAAAGTCTCAGCTTGTGTCTCTGAGACATTTTTCCTATACACAAAATCTTAAATTTTGAGATAGTTTTCCTTAAGAAAAATTTGTTGATTCTGAGACATTTTTCGTAAGTCTAAGATTCTGAGACATTTTTCGTAAAAAAAGTCTAAGATTCTGAGACATTTTCCTAGATTGTAAGAAAAATTCTCAGATTCAGAGACATTATTCCTATAGAAAGTTCTCAGATTCTAAATCATTTTTAATATAGAAAAACCTCGGATCCTAAGAATTTTTTTATAAAAAAAATCTCAGATTTTGATACATTTTTTAGATTTAAAGACATTATTTCTATAGAAAGTTCTCAGATTCTGAAACTTTTTTCATATAGAAAAGCCTCAGATTCTGAGAATTTTTTTAGATTCTTATATGCTATTTATAGCCCGAAATCCACATAAATTTGGATTTCAAATCCAATTAAAATCTATACCGTTTACATATGCTTTTTTGACATTTAGCGGGATTTTGTTTGTACTAACTCTGTATTTTCTTTTGATTTGTGTACAGGGTTGTTAGTTGGAAAATTACCCAATTTTATAAATATTTCTAAAAACAATGATTTTTCTTTGCCGGAGCCAATATTTTCAATCCCACTAGTATATGTTGGGACCACAATATCAAAAAATGTGTTTTTATGAAGAGCTGCTTCTTTAAATGCAAGAAAATTAACATTTTTGCCAAGTTTGGGGCCGCCACCATTGAGTGTTTTTCTTTGTTAGGAAGACCAAATTGGTCAACTAAATTGTGCGTTTACCATTTGCAATGGTAAATTTTAAATGAAACATTGTTAAACATTGTTTTTATTAATCTTTTAATAGTTTTAAAAAAAATAAATTTTAATTGTTTTTTTACTTTATAAAAAACAACAACAGCTGATAAAAAATCGTGTGCAGCGTTGTAAAAAAAGCATTAGGGATGATTATTTTGGGAAAACCCATAGTTGTACAATTAAGTAGTAGAAATTTTTTGGATTTTAAATTGCGATTTTACGATTTTCCCAAAATCCAAGTTTTTTTTGTATGGGATTTGACATTTGAAATCCAAAAAAGTAATTGGATTTACTTGGATTTGCATTGAAATCCCATTTTTTTTGGATTTCGAGGCATATGTAAATGGCCTATTAGACATTTTGCTTATAGAAAGTTTTAGATTCTGAGACTTTTTTTTAGAAAAGTGTAAGATTCTGAGACATTTTTTTTTAAAAATAGTCTCGTTCTGAGACATTTTTCTAAAAGACAAAGTTGCATTTAATATTGTACTTGGTTTCGATACCAAATCATGAAATTTGTGATATCATTTGAAGCTGAAGCTATTTGAAGCTGGACGTAGAAAAAATTGCATACTTCATGTATCACCCTCATTGTAATTGTTTCAGTTTAAAAAGAAGTTCATATGTTGTGGTGATTTGATTCCTAAGAACATATGAAAAAGGTACTTCAAAATCATTAAGCAAAGAACTGCTAAAAGATGTTTTTATTGTTATTTTGTAGCATTTTTGGAAGTGATTTTAAAAGTATTTCCTACGGAATATGAAGTTCGGCACCTATCGCTACTTTGTATGTAGTGAAACTACTAATTCTTTTTGAACCACTTCGTTTATTTTTTGCTGGGTTTACTGAATAGCAAAATTATTAGAAATATACTACTGTGCGTATGAGTGTTATTTAAAGGCAATTAAAAAAATTTATCATACGCCACAGTTTTACAGTTTACAGTTTTTAAGCAATGATGGGTACCAATACCTTTTCGATACCAATACCCGTTAATACCAATTCAAATTGAAAACCAATACCAATTAAAAACCAATACCTTTATTTGTGCGATACCAATACCGATAAAAAACCAATACCGATTCCTCACTACCAATACCAATTAAAAACCAATACTTTTATTCTTCAAAACCAATACCAATAAAAAACCAATACCAATTCATTTTTTTCTACTTTCGTATCGGTTTTGTTTCGGTTTTTTGTATTCTTATTTTCGTTTGTTTTAATTGTGACGTCAAACATTTTCTTTCCATCACATTATTAGGTTTTACCTGACTAACGAATTGCAAAAGATGTTACATCGATAAGTAATCATTTACATGCAATGTCACATAACAAAAAGGAGTTAGCTACTTGAATTTTAAAAGCCATAAAAACATAAAAGAAATATTTTTTGTCACGGTTTTTATGACCCCTAATAAAAGTAGATCTTAAAAAATTTAGACCTTTTCTGTGATGAAATTTTTTCTTTTGCAAACATTGTTAATATTTGATATATGTACATTGAATGTCACTGCACTCTTCTTTGCGTTGTAAAAAATATACTAATGTCCTTTTTTGGAAATTCCAAAATTTTAATCAAGCAGACGTTACAAAATTTTATGTCACAGGCTGTGACTCACAGCACCAGAATCCAGAAAAAAAATTTATTGTTTTATTAGAGGCACAGTCATATTATCATAGAAAAAAATAGAAATGAAACAGAGTCGTATTTCGCTTGAATAAGTATTAGTGACAGCACATTATGTAACTTTTGACGTTTAATAAAAACAATGCAACATAAATGAGAACAACAACAAAGCAAACAACAAAAGAGAAAAAAAGTTTTTAAACTATCAATAGTGCATATTATCTTAAAAAAAACGATGAATAAAGCAAAATAAATAATAAATTTAATCAAATGAAAGACAAATTCCATTTTTTATAAACACAGAATCTAATTTGATATTAAATACGTGTGAGATGAGGAAGAACAAGCATTTTGCCACCATATTGGAAAATACATCAAATACAACACTGCGTACCTTCTAATCTTTTCTATGCATATTATATAAGAATTTAAGAACGCATAATGTGCAGTTCACACTTGCTATTTTTAAGAGTTTAAGGGCTACGTGTTTAAAAAATTCTTTTTTCTGTATCCATTACGTTTTTATTCTGTTACTGGTGTTTTGTTAAACAACTTGTTTAAGGTCGTAAGTGTGAACCCCATATAAGAAAAAAATTGACCCGTGTAATCGCAATTGGCAAAAGATCTAAAATCGAAAAAGGGGCCCCTGCATTATAACCCATTTCGATCACCTTTTTCAAAAAAAATATTTATGTATGAAAAGGATGAAGTTCAGGTATATTTTGTTACAAATGTTAAGTCTCATCTTTCTGCAATAAAAAACATCTCCCCTTGACCACCGGAATTTATATGTGCATTAAATGCAATGTGCATCAGCACAGAAATTGTTTCAAGCAAAAACGAAAAATTTGCATTTTTTTTAGTTTAGGCTTTTAATTTTTTTATTAATTAATATTAATTTTTTTAGATTTAATTTATTATCAAATTCCACTAATTGAAACATTTTAAAACTATTTATTTTGAAAATAACGAAATAAATGAATAAAATAGCAAATCAATCCAAATATTAAAATTGCATAAAAAGTTGAAATACAGGCTTTTCAGGAATAACGGAACATTAAATTTTTTTTACAAGAGTTTTGAGATTAGCCGGTGCTAATTTTACTAAATATGTACCTTATTCCAAAAAAAAAAATTGTCCAAAATGGGTTAAGCATGTACTATTTAGTTTAAAGTTTGACTTAATTCTGAATGCAAATACAGCTAAAAAATATATATTTTTTTAAAGGGGTTTTTCAAAAAAAAAAAACATCCCTCACGCAAAAATTCGACTCACTCTCTAGACACTCACTCAGAATTTTTCAACTCACAATCACGTGATTAAAATTAAAATCACTTTTCTGAGTCACGCAAATCACGGGACCAGCGACCATCTCCAATTCAAATACATAAACAAGAGACAAGTGTCTTTTCATTTGTTTAATCTATAACATCTGTAAATTTTATTTAAAATGAAGTGTCCACCCTTGAAAAAGTTTCCTTGTAGGTCTGAATCCAAAAAGTTTCAAGGCACTTATTTATTACCTTAATATAGTCACTTGACTTAAATCACTATAACCAAATGATTTAAATGAAAATCACTCATGCTCACGCGTGAATCACGGGAACAAAGACCATCTCCAATTCAAATACTTAAACAAAAGGCAAGTGTCTCTTTATTTGATTCATCTATAACATCTGTAAATTTTGTTAAAAATGCAGTGTCCACCCTGAAATAGTTTCCTTGTAGGTCCGATTTCAAAAAGTTTCAAGTCACTTATTTGTTACCCTAATATAGTACTTAATTTAAACGAAAATCACTCTATAATCGCGTGATTTAAATAAAAATCGCTCACGCCTGAATCACGTGGTTTTTTGAGTCACGCAAATTACGGGACCATAGACCATCTCTAATTCAAATTCATAAACAAAAGACAAGTTTCTGTTCATTTGTTTTATCTATAACATCTGTAAATTTTATTAAAAATGAAATGTCCACCCTGAAATAGTTTTCTTGTAGGTCCGATTTCAAAAACTTTCAAGGCACTTATTTATTACCTTAATATAGGCTTAAATTCTAAATTTCAAAAAAATCGGTTAACATTTACGACCTGTAGAGACTTTTGGCCAAAAAACCTACCATCCCGCCCCAGTGTGCACTGTGGGGCGGACAGAAGGACGACTTACGTTAAATTAATTAATATTAACGACAAAACCTTTTGCATACAAATACCAAAACCGATATAAGATAAATACCAATACTTATTAAAAACCGATACCGATTCGAGGCTAAAACCAATACCAATACCCAATACCTAAATAATTCAAAACCAATACCGAAACCTATACCAATTCAACAAAAAATGAAAACCAATACCTATACCAATACTTATATAATTTTAAAAACCAATACCAATACCAATACTTTTATCGAATTGGTACCCATCCTTGTTTTTAAGCAATTGTTATTATAATTATAATAAAAGTTCACCAACTTCAAATGCGTGTAAAAAAATCTAGCGCTGAACTAAAAAAAGCCTTGAGGGTTTTGTTATGGAATATGTCAACTTTCATTTGCTTCTGGTCCCAAAAGCAATCGTTTTTTAGAGCAGGTAGCTGTTTTTTGAAAAATAATTTTACATAGAAAATTTTATTGTAAAATATATTCAAAAACCTACACTAAGAAAAAAAATTCTCACATCAAGCTAAAACAATCTCAAATTAAAAATAAAACAGTGACTTAGGTAAACAAACTTTGTTTTTCTCAATTTGAAAATGTTTATCGACACTTTTAATATGGCTTGAGTAACAACCAAAATTTTAAAAACAACGTTGATTTGAGAATGTTTTCATGTTCAAATCAAATGTGTACATTAGACCGGGTCGAAAAAAAGTTCCCATTGTGCGGACTTAATTTTAAAGCTTACCTCGAAAAAGTTCCATAGCCAAAATATAAGATTTTTAGGTCGCGATTTGGTACCGCCGAAATCGTTATTTGTTCATAACTTTGTCATTTGATGTCCGATCGTTTTGAAAAAAAAATTGTTTGAAAGTCCTCCGCGGGTACTAAATTTGACCCATATCTGGTTTTGACCTCTGAGCTCATCTTCGTGTCATGAGTGTTAGTTTCTCAGCTTTCTACCCACCTAAATGATTTTTATTTTTCCATTAAATTATAGCATTAAAAAATTCATGAAATTCTTCCCTTAGAAGTACCCTCTTAAATAAATTAACAAAAAAGTTACATTCAATTTTAAATTTCCATAGAAAAAGATTTAAAACACTTGTTCGTATGTATTTAAATACAAACTAAAAAAATTAAATATAGTTTAAAGGCATAATAACAAGTGTTTTTTCTAATTTTCTTTATATTGTATATCGAGGGCCTATATTCAAAACCCTCTATCTAAAAAAACACAACTTTTCAGGAGAGCCAAAAAACTGTTTATTTCGCGAATTGTTAGAGTAATTAAAATTCGATATTCTACAATATTTTTTTAAATCAACTACTGAATCTGACATATAATTCGTTTTTAAAATTTTGCACTATTGGGGATTTTAGAGGATAGATAGAGGGTTTTGTTTCTCAAAAATATTAAGTACAGGAATGAAAATGATCAGATAGAGGGTTTTGCATTTTAATAAAAATGAATTATTATGATTTCATTTATGACATCGGTTAATTTTTAACGTAATTTATTAATGATAACGGCTTATAAATAATTTCGAAATCGCGGTTTTGGTCCACAGGTGCGGATTGTTAAGACAAAAATTATTTTTTTTACTGAATTCGTCTCAAAAGTTGATAAACTGTTGAGTATGTTATGTAAGAAATAGTAAAAAAAATAAAAACGGGATTTTGGTCCACAGATGCTGATCAGCATCGGGATTTTTAAGATAAAAATTTTTGTTTCACAATGTACACAAGACATCCAAAGTTTGAGACATATTTTTTAAAAAAGTCAAACAAGAATTTTCAGAAAAAATTAGCATCAGTGGACCAAAACCGTGGTTCTGGAATTTTGTTGATAAATTCATGTGCAGCATGCAAAAATTAGTATGAAAACATGTAATGCATGATAAAATTATTCAAAACAAATATTTGTAAATTAATTATTTGAAAAGATAGAGGGTTTTGCATTCTGAAAAATTAATTGTGTAAGAGATAGAGAAAACCAAAAATGCAAATAAAATAGCAAAAAAAAATATTTTTGTTCTGAATTTTACACCATAGATGAGGGCCGTTTTACTGAATATTTTGCCATCAAAAAGTCATTTTCGTGAAAATGGAAGATAGAGGGTTTTGAATATAGGCCCTCTTTATGAAAATCTTAAATCAAATGTAACTTTTTTGTTAATAAATTTAACTGGATACTTCCAAGGGAAGAATTTCATGAATTTTTTAGTGCTATAATTTAATGGAAAAATAAAAATCATTTAAGTGGGTAGAAAGATGAGAAACTAACAATCATTACAAGAAGATGACCTCTGAGGTTAAAACCAGATATGAGTCAACTTACAAGAAGATGACCTCTGAGGTTAAAACCAGATATGAGTCAACTTTAGTACTCGCTGAGGACTTTCTAACAATTGTTTTTTTAAAACGATCGGACATCAACTGACAAAGCTATGAACAAAAAACGATTTCGGCGGTACCAAATCGCGACCTAAAAATCTAATATTTTGGCTATGGAACTTTTTCGAGGTAAGCTTTAAAATTAAGCCCGCACAATGGGAACTTTTTTTTTCTCCTTTATGGTCGACCCAGTCTAGTGTACATAATCAAATTAAATATTGGAAATTATTTATATGGGGGTTTTCGTGTCAACTGACACAACTTTTGAAACCAATGTCTTCCGATCGGGATGAAATTTGCACCAAGGTTATTGGATAGTAGTTCAGGCACAATTTTTCAACGGGATCAGTCAAGAACTCTCTGAGTTAGAGGGGGTCGAAATTTGACATTTTGGCCAAGGAGGTGTATATTCTCATCCATGTAACTTCTTACCTATTGTTTTTAGCAAAATAGGTCCCAAATAGTTTAGATAGCTATTTCTTCAGTCTTTTATAAAAAAATAAAAAAAAAATGTTTTTTGATTTTTTTTTATTAAAAATCCAAAACTTTTTTGACTCTTTCCTCAAATTGGGCCTTTTTTTCAAAAAAAAAAAAATCTTAAACGTTGGAAAAAACCGCCCATTTTGCAATTTTTTGACAAATCTCGAAAACCGTTCAACCGATTTTATAAATTTTTTGATATTCGCATTCAGCATGATAAAATTAATAAAAATAATGTATCGCAATATATTTATTTTTTATTTTTTCATTTTCAAAAATCCAAAATTTTGGTGGAAAGTTTCCAAAAGTCCAAAACTTTGATCGAAGGGCGCCACGGCTTAAAATTATTGAAGTTGGCTTAAATTAGTTTTAAATGAAATATTGTCTCAAGCTCTACAAATGATAGGCGGAATGAAATTTTGATTTTTTTTTTCAAAAATTTCTTGAACGGAACAAAAAAAAAACATTTTTTGCAAATTTCAAATAGCGATATCTCGAAAACTGTCCGACCGATTTTATTTTTTTTTTTTTGATATTCGTGCTCAGCACATCAAAATTAGCAAATATGATGTGTCGAAAGATATATTTATTTTTTACTTATTTTTTTTTTAATTTTTCAAAAATCCAAAACTTTGACCGCCGGGCGCCATGGGTTAATTTAATCCGATTGGCCTCAAATTGGTACCACATGAGGTTAAGGCCTAGTAGAATAAAAACAAATGCCCAGACTTTGAAAATCGGAGAAGAAAAAATTTTGCTATACAGAAAAATGCCAGTCTAATGTACATAAACGAAAATGATCAGATAGAGGGTTTTGCATTTTAATAAAAAATAATTATTATGATTTACTTTACGACATCTGTAAATTTTTAATGTGATTTATTAATGATAACGGCTTATAAAGATTTCCGAAATCGCGGTTTTGGTCCACAGGTGCTGATTTTTGAGACAAAAAATATTTTTTTACCGAATTCATCTTAAAATATGACAAACTGCTGAGTATGTTATGTAAAAAAATAGTAAAAAATTAAAAACGCAATTTTGGTCCACAGATGCTGATCAGGATCGCGATTTTTAAGATTAAAATTTTTGTTTCATAATGTACACACGACATCCAAATTTTGAGCCATATTTTTCAAAAAAGACAAACAAGAATTTTGATAAAAAATTAGCATCAGTGGACCAAAATCTTGATTTTGGAATTCTGTTGACAAATTCATGTTCAGCATGCAAAAATCAGTATTAAAACATGTAATGAATTATGAAATTATTAACAAAAAATATTAATAAATTAATTAACTGAAAAGATAGAGGGTTTTACATTCAGAAAAATTAATTGTGTAAGAGATAGAGAAAACCAAAAATGCAAATAAAATAGCAAAAAAATATTTTTGTTCTGAATTTTACACCATAGATAAGGGCCGTTTTACTGAATATTTTGCCATCAAAAAGTCATTTTCGTGAAAATGGAAGATAGAGGGTTTTGAATATAGGCCCTCGATTTATTATTTTAAAATTTTTAAAAATCCCAAAAGTTTAAAAAAAACGTGATTCAAAATATACCACAAATTCCGGGATCCGGAAAATTTTTCTTCAATACCGAATCTTAGGATTTAAAAAACCCAATCCCGATTATAAGCCTAATCTCTATATAAAGTACCTCAAAATTTACTAGTTTTTGGTAACATAATAAAGCATAATTTTTATAAGTCCACTGCACCATAGCATGGGCCTTCCAAAATTCATTAAATCCATATAAAATGTTTTCCCCTTCCCCGATTTACTCTCCCAACTAACCAAAAAGTAAAGGAAAACAGGCAAATTATAGATTTCGGTCCTATATAAAACTTGAGGTTAACGGAGCAAACAAAACTAAAAATATACCACCCTCTTCAGAATAAAAAAAGAAACCGAAATTTAAATTTTGGCATGTTAGGGGCTCTTGGCTTCTCTGAGTCCATGGATTCCTGATAAGAGTTAGTTTAAATGGTCAAATAAACTTTCTTTCCTTTAGACAGAAAAGAGGCTACGTGTT
The DNA here is from genome assembly GCA_963921195.1 of Pegoplata infirma. Lineage (NCBI taxonomy): Eukaryota > Metazoa > Arthropoda > Insecta > Diptera > Anthomyiidae > Pegoplata > Pegoplata infirma. Next base: position 137,992,347 of record OY992539.1, read on the forward strand.
AAAAATGTCAAAATGTAAAACAGTACATACCTGATCACAAACTCCACACTTGTTGTCTAAAAACGAATTTGATTTACTAGTTTTTGGTAACATAATAAAGCATAATTTTTATAAGTCCACTGCACCATAGCATGGGCCTTCCAAAATTCATTAAATCCATATAAAATGTTTTCCCCTTCCCCGATTTACTCTCCCAACTAACCAAAAAGTAAAGGAAAACAGGCAAATTATAGATTTCGGTCCTATATAAAACTTGAGGTTAACGGAGCAAACAAAACTAAAAATATACCACCCTCTTCAGAATAAAAAAAGAAACCGAAATTTAAATTTTGGCATGTTAGGGGCTCTTGGCTTCTCTGAGTCCATGGATTCCTGATAAGAGTTAGTTTAAATGGTCAAATAAACTTTCTTTCCTTTAGACAGAAAAGAGGCTACGTGTTAAAAATGTCAAAATGTAAAACAGTACATACCTGATCACAAACTCCACACTTGTTGTCTAAAAACGAATTGATTTGTTTAAAATCTTCTGAATTATGCAAGATGTTAATTGAAGCAGTTCCATCATCAATAGTTGAGGTATCCTTCTTTTTTAATCCTTGTGTTGTAGAATCCATTGTGTACTGACTGCAAGACCTCAATTCGTCCTTGTTTTGGTTCCTGAAAATAGGGGTGATAAATTATGTACCGTAATACATGTAAATAAGTTGGATAGATAAATTACCTTTAAATATTTTGACCATATAAAACTTTTAAATACATATAATTAAATCTTGTTATTCTTTTTTTAGTTTTCTATAAAATCTTTGTTTGCGCTTTCACTGTAATGAACTGTTATTCATTTTGGAATGATAACATATCAACCTATTTTATCACAGTACATGCTGGTATGGGAACATTATTGGGGTTGGTTACTCAATTTGTAATGTAACGTGAAAAAAGCCATAAGCCGGAATTACTTTGAACGTGCGTGAAACGTTGACTCCTAAACAAAATTCAGTAAGTAAAAAAAGAGCAAAACATTTTTATTTATACTTTGTTTTTGTCTAACGCATTGTAATTTTTGTCACGTTGAAATGTATAGAAATTCTATTTTCATCAATTTTGAGCGTCAAACCTGAATCAAATTACGTCGCGTAAGGCGTAACGCCCAATAATTTTTCGGTTATAATATTTAAATGTGAGGTACCTAAATTAAACGGACGTAAAAATTTCAAATTTGATGTGTTTGTTTTTGTTTTTTACGTCTTTCGCGACGCAATTTGACTCTGGTTCGACCCTGAAATAAATTTGGGCTCTTTTTAAAATTCATTTTGGACAATTTTGAAATATGTATATTTGGACAATTTTAACATATCGTTAAACTATATTCAATTTGAGCTATCTAAAAAAACATTACTTTTCAGGAGAGCAAAAAAACCGTTGCATTCGCGTATTTTTAAACTTTTTGTCGGCCGATCTTTTACAATATTAATTAATAATTACTCTTAAATTTTACACGTGCTTTGTTTGTAAAAATTCGTATTATTCGCTGAGTTACAGCAGATAGCTCAACCTTTTTTATTTGAAATTAATCAACCTAAGCAGATAGCTCATTAAATATAGACTTTAAAGCTTTATAACTTTTTAACGGATTATGATAAAAATGTGAATTTGGTACCATATTTCTCAGTTTTTAAAGCCCTGCCGTTACAGGTGTTAAAAAAATACTTTTTAATTTTTTTTTTAAATCATCGATTTTTTCGCGCTTTATCGCCATTATTTGGAACCTTCATGAAGCTTGCGAAAAATGTCATAACACTTGTGTTTGCTGTACAATCGAATGGACAAATAAAATATGCAAAAAGTTCAACCGATTTTGCTCCGCATCGAAATATGGTTCAAAAACCGCGTTTTTAATCGCGGAAAGGAGTTGAAACTTTCAAAAAAAAAAAACTGCCATTATTTTTATTGATGGAAACACCGTATAAAAAGTGATAATATAAAAAAATTTAAATTTAAAAGTTTACCCTAGTAAACTAAACTGTAGATATGTAGCTCAAATTTTTATTTATAAAAAAACATGGTTTCACATAGCTCATGCTATTTTTGGAATAAAATAGTCTTAAAATCATTTTTTTTTGTTCTGAAATTAATACCATAGATGACACTTATGCCAGCGAACATTTTGCCATCAAAAACTCATTTTCGTCAACCGAGCAGATAGCTCAAATTGAATATAGTTCCACGATATGTACATTTGCACAATTTTAAAATACATTTGGAAACTTTTAAAATACAATTGGAAATGGTGTAGTGATAGAGGATAAGCGATGTCCGTTTTTTGAAAACACGCTAACTTTTAAAAGACTTTACTGAGGTTGAATTTCGGCATATACGTTTGTAGGAGTCTTAATCGAGATCGCGTCGGAGAAGCATCTATTCGTCGCTGAAATTATTTTATAAATTTAGAAACGTGTTTGTGTTTGTCGGTCGCTAGTATTGGTTATTTCTCCGCGAGTACCGTTAGACAACGGTGTCTAACCATACTCAAACACACGCACGTGTTAAGGAAGCGTCGTTTCACTATTCCATTGTGAGGGCAATGGTCGTATTGTGTCCGGAGTTTCCCACGTGTTAAAACCCCACAAAAACTTTATCCCCACAAAGGTGGCACATAGACTTCGTGTCTCGGTCACCTTTTTTTATTCGTCCATTCGTGGACAAGGTGTAGCATTGCTACACCACTGAAGAAGAAGAAGAAGATATACGTTTGTAATTTATCTGTTCAGGTAAAGCAAAGCAAACTCGGGAATTTCGTCAGGGGTTTCCACGAATTATGTTAAAAAAACAAGCTAACTTTCGAAAGACAAATTTAACGCTTCTGAAGCTTGGCATACATATTTTTCGTTTCCCTAGACTGTGATCACGCAAAAAGATAGTTAACTATCGCCGATTTTTGGAGCCTTGTTGCTCCTAAACTAATCAAAATATTTCCAATTTTTTTAATGTTTCTGGATTAGACAACACTCTTTAATAATTTAACAACGAAAAACTTTAAAATTTCCCTTCAAAACGATATGTATTTTGATCTCGTTTATGCATCGTCTATCGTTTTCGTTTTACGTGATTAGCCCCCTGGTCTAGTCGATAATGAATTTCAGCAAAATCAGAAAAGTGGTTCAAAAGTTATGAGCAAAACCCTGAATTTCAGATTGGTATCACCTTCACGTGTTAAAAAACATTGGTAAGCCGCAAAAATAGTTTTCAAAGTATTTTTGGTTCTTTTTTTACACTAAAAAAATTAAAGTCGAAAAAATTTTTAATCAAAATTTGTAATTTTTTTATGTCAAATACATTTTCAATAGATCAATAACACTGTGATCGAATTTTACACTTTTTTTTACAAGCTACCCTACTGGTAAAGTTAATTAGAGTATGCTGAATTCAATGATGCTACTAGTTTTCGAAGTTAGCGCTCGTATTCGTGATATTCGCTATTTTGAAAAATGTTGATGCTCAAGCAGCGACGTATCCAGGAATTTGAAAGGGGGGGGGGGGCCCAACTCAAATTTTTTTTTAATCATAATGAAATAATACCTTTTGCTAGGACTACCCCCCCCCCCCCCCCCACCCCTTATCCAAACAAATTTCTAGAAATCACAGCAGTTTTCTATACCACCCAGTAAAAACTTCGCTTACCTTTTCAAAACTGCAGTTTTTCAATTCAAACCCGATAAATAATATACTACTTTAAATTTGGTAAATTTTCAATAATTTTAAGTAAAATTACGAATTTGTGTAAATTTACCCAATTTATAGTGGGAAACTGAAATCGTTTAAATTAGAGTGTAGAAAAAGTGACTTATTGTTAGATCCATAGAGCTTAAAACTTTTATAGAAAACTGTTTTCATGATCCTGATGCATAATTTTCATTACATAAAACCAATATAATGTGTTTTAGATACATATTTTACAGATATTTCGATATAAATGACTTTTTGAAAACGAAAATTTACTCAAAATCAAGAGTTTTTATAAAAAAAATATGTACTCTAAGAAAATTATGTTATTAACTGTTTGTAGGTTATTTTAATAAGTAATCAGTAAAGCTATTTTAAAAGAAAAATCATTAATTTTATTATGGATTTATTGTTTTTTCTACTGTTTCTGTAGTTTAAAAAAATAATTTACTGTCTTAAAACTGAATTTTCTGTTACATTCAATTTGGGCAGTAAAAAATTTCTTCTATAGTTTTACTGTTTTTCAATACAAAATAATAATAAATAAATATTCACTAGTTTTTGAATGTTTTGAATAGTCATTAAATTAACATTAAAAATTGACTGTATTATGTTTTTATTTTAAATGAAAAAACAGTGGAATGGTTTTTAAATAAAATTTCATTTGTTTTAAGTGAATATTCACTTGAATTTACCTACATAATTTTTTGAGTGTAGAACTTTTCTTCAAAACCCAAAATATTTACAACACTCAAAAAATTATGTCATTGACTGTTTGTAGTTTATTTTAAAAATTTTACGTTTAGTCGTTTTTAAAAGAAAAAACATTTATTTAATATTCAGTTTTTATTAATGACTTCTTTTGTCCTTTGTTTCAAAAATAACACACTAAAATATAAAGACATTCATTAACATTTAATTTTTAAATTCATTTATTTTTGTTCTGTAAGTAAAAACTACGGATTATTCTTTAAATTTTGAATGAATTGTGTAAGTAATTTTTATTTTTTTATTTTTGGTATTTTTTAATGAGATATCATTAGTTTTTAACTACACAAGTAGGTTATTTTTTTGAAATATAAAAACATTTTTGTATCAAGTGACTTTGGCACGATGGGTAGAGTGTCTGGCCAGAATGTAGTTCATTGCGGGATCGTTTCCCCGAAATTTTATTAAAAATTTTTAAAAAAATATATCAATAGAAAATTTTAATAAATAACCTACGAAATCATTAATTTTTAATGTTTTCGTAGGTTATTTTTTGGAATTTGTTGGTAAAAATAAGAGAACTATCATTTACTCCGATTAAACTCCGATTAAACTATCCTGATTCCGATTAAACTTTAAAGCGAAATATTTCTTGTCGATCCTCAATTTTTATTTCGTTGGATTCTCCTTGAAAAGGGCTATTTACGAAAATATGACAAATGCGTGGATACTGTAGACATAGTTCTCGATTCTCGAATACGACTTCACCATTCACCCAATTTTTAAAAATTTGACATTCTTTCGAATTTAAAGATTTTACATTTTTTTTCTTGTAACAATAAAAGATCTAGTTAATATGTTTAATAATTACAAAAACAAATTTAAAAATCTTAAAACTCGAAAGAATATCAAATTTTTAAAAATTGGGTGAATGGTGAAGTCGTATTCGAGAATCGAGCACATAATTTTCGACCTATCCATAGTATTTTGTTCAAGTAGTAGAACAAAAATTTTAAGAAATCGGGATTAAAACTCAAAAAGTCAAATGTTGTCTATGTATTTACATAAAATTTTCGGGAATGGGATTTTGTAGACAAAATCTCTAGATATATCTGGATATATCTTATTTGCAGACAGATATAAAAAACTAACTTTAGAAGTAGGTATAAAGTTAAAAAAAAATATATTGTACAAAAATATTTATTAATACATATTAAAAATAATAACAACACATTTCTCAGAAACCATCTTAAATCTACAACAAAACAATTAAAATGCAGGGCTAATTAAGAAAATGTACATGGAATACATATTAAGTATATTCTCCCAGAGTTCTGTTTAAACTATCTCTTATCTTTAAGCTTCTTTATAGTTTACTATCTTGTTCAGCTTTAGCTTGATCTTTAGCGGCTTTTGCTTGTTTTGCTCTTGCTGTTGGTCCAAAACGATTTATAAAATCAACAATGGGTTCAATAATCGTTTGGGGATTATTCATATGCAAATGATGAGAACCATCACTTTCAAAATATTCAAAATTTGGTTTAGGCTTTAGCACATCCATAACTTCGTCGTAATACTTTTTATCTTCAAAATATGAAGAATTGCGCGCCTTAATGAATAGATATGGACAAGTTATACGATTTGCCATTTCCACACAAAGTTCCTGTGAGCCCACAGCATAATTGTAGAACTTCAAACGCCGATCACGTGTAAAGAAATATTTATCTGGATATTTTTCCGACTTTTGAATATTGCGAGCCAACATATGTTTGCATAAATCCTTGTGTACCGAATGGAATGTACCCACATAAATGCGTTCTATAAGTTCATCGTATGTATAACTGGGTGGTTCATTTTTATTACGATTACGTTCATCTTCACGTAAAAATTCATCCATACGTGTTTCCATAGTGCGAACAACACTGGGGAAGGGACGTTGATGGGGCTTTAAGGCATCAATGCCAATAAACATATCAACTTTATCGGGAAAAACAGCAGCAAATACAAAACCAATAATCGATGACATAGAATGAGCTATAAGTGATAATTTTTCCCATTTGTATTGCTTCATTATCACACGTATAACATAGAGATTATCAATGGTATTATAATAACAGCCATCGGGTAGTCTAGACGATAGACCATGACCAGGCAAATCTACCGATAGAAATGCAACATCAGGTGGCAATAAAGGTACCAATAAATCAAAGGTACCCGCATTATCCTGCCAACCATGTAAACCTAATATAGGTTGTACATTTTGTGGACCATACCATTTGCCAGCCAAGTGACCCCAGGGTACAGGAATAGAAACTTCAGCAAACTGAAAAGTAAAAAAGTTATAAAAATAATGAGCATACATTTAAAAGTTAAATTATACGAGTTGTACTACCTCTCTGGTTGGCGATTCACCTGTTAAATCGCCGGCATGACGATATCTTTTTGTGGATGCCGATCCATCTGCATTTGTGACACTATTTGGTTCCATACTACTTACTGTAAATGACACAGAGAAAAATAAACTTTGGATTAGCAAACCTTAAGCGTCAAACTAATAATAATTTGTTAAATTTTATATAAAATACTAAAGTATAGTTAGTTTAGTTATCAAAATTTTTATTTTAAGATTAAAACAACAATAAAACAAAAATACTCAAATGTTACAGATATAAATATATAAAAAAGGTATACTGTTTAGTCTAGCTATTGTGAGAAGCACAGTGGTTTATCAATGTCGTACACCCCTGCAAACAATAGGACAATATATCGCCCAAAAGATATTGCAGCAATTTTATAAAATTTTTCGGATAAAATTATATATAATTTTATCTAATTCAGACCTTTGAAGAATTAATTCAATTTGTGAATTAATTCATATTATTTTTAATTATTTTTTTAATTGTTGTTTTTTATTTTTAGTACCAAAAGGTACATAAAAATAAAATGTATTTATTCGGCCTTTATATATGTATATATATTCGATTAGAGTTTTATTCTAGTTCGAGGCCCAAAAATATTTCTATATATGATATTGTCATAATAGAGTATTTTTAATTTATTGCTTTAAAAAAGTTACTCATCTCATAGTATATCTGTACTGATCAGTTTCATCCCCACTAAAGGAATCATCAGCAGACTTTAGAGAATCATCGTTGGTCAATCAAACATCAAACCAGACATAATATTTGATATATTTCCCAAGTTATATGAGAAATATTATTATGAAGGTCCGAAATCTGTTTTCCAACAAAAATAACTCTTTTATAAAGCAAAAATTGTATATACTAAATCACCGTCGGTAATTATAAGTATACGTGTTGCTGTTATTTTACAATAACAACAGTACCTAACCAAACAATAGTGTTGGTAGGATAAGTCGTACTAAACTTTGTGTCAAATGTTGTTTTTTATTTTTAGTACCAAAAGGTACATAAAAATAAAATGTATTTATTCGGCCTTTATATATGTATATATATTCGATTAGAGTTTTATTCTAGTTCGAGGCCCAAAAATATTTCTATATATGATATTGTCATAATAGAGTATTTTTAATTTATTGCTTTAAAAAAGTTACTCATCTCATAGTATATCTGTACTGATCAGTTTCATCCCCACTAAAGGAATAATCAGCAGACTTTAGAGAATCATCGTTGGTCAATCAAACATCAAACCAGACATAATATTTGATATATTTCCCAAGTTATATGAGAAATATTATTATGAAGGTCCGAAATCTGTTTTCCAACAAAAATAACTCTTTTAAAGAAGTTTGTCTTTGGGGTTGGTGGGAGACGTTAGGGGGCATCTTCAGTATCGTGTCTTCTACACTCGGACATAAGGACAGAAGGATAGACGGACGGACGGGCATAGCTAGAACGTCTTAGAATCGATCACTGATCAATAAAATATTTTCGATGCGTTATACACGGAATGATAAAGTGAGTATACCCCCATGCTGTGGTTGGAGGGTATAAAAACTTCCTAAAACACGTTTAGACAAACACGTATACTTATAATTACCGACGGTGATTTAGTATATACAATTTTTGCTTTAAAAGAGTTATTTTTGTTGGAAAACAGATTTCGGACCTTCATAATAATATTTCTCATATAACTTGGGAAATATATCAAATATTATGTCTGGTTTGATGTTTGATTGACCAATAGGGTGGCTCGTTTTTGGGCTTTTCTCTCTGATCAAATTCTAATACCCGCCAAAAGTGTCGATCCCCTAAGGGTAACCCACGTGCAAAATATCACTCCGATCGGAGTTTATCTTCTGTCTCCACTTTGAGCCTCAAAATTGGGGTTTTTGCAAAAAAGGACTTTAAAAAAAAAAAAAAATTTAAGTTTTTTTATTAAAATAATGAAAAAAATTTTTTTGTATAATATTTGATCGTAAATACTTAAATATGAAATTTAAAGATTTTACGGTATCATTAACCCGTTCAAACTTGATACCAAAAAAATAGCACGATTTTGGGGGCGTTCTCAAAACACCTTTTTTCAAAATTTGAAAATTTTATTAAAAAAAAATTTTAAATATACCATTTTTTCTTTCTGAATTCATTAAGAACACCTTGGAGAAGAAAAATGTGAAATATGGCGGATATCCGGTGAGCCACTTTTTGGGAATCGCGGGGGGAAGTTAGCGGATTTCAAGGAAATGTTGGTTTTATCAATAATTTGGATTAATAAAATCTTATAAATTTAATTTTTGGGCAAATTAACTGTTTTTTGGTGTCGTGGCATTCTATTAGATAACTTTAAGTCTGTCATGAAATCCTACCGACCTAGGACGTCTTTAACCCATATTGGCTGGGGGTCAAAAATGACCCCCGCAGGAAATTTGAAGTTTAGAGCTTAAATTTTGTGCTATAAACAGGTATAAAACTGCTTTTGTGTTTTTTACCCCAACTATTATTTCGTATTAATATATTATCTTAAAAAAAAATCGTTAACCCTTCTTGGTAGGGGTCAAAAATGACCCATTCAATAAAAAAAAAAATTTTTGTTGATATCAAAAAATTCAAGCACTATGCCGAAAAGTTTTTGCCGGGGTCATTTTTCACCCCTGGCCAATGTGGGTTAAAGATATCTTAAACAGGTGAAATTTAAGGGCTGATTTAAAGTTTTCTAATAGACTGCCACAAATTAATTTTCTATAAAAAATATACACTTTTTATTAAATGGGTCATTTTTGACCCCCTACCAAGAAGGGTTAACGATTTTTTTTAAAGATAATATATAAATACGAAATAATAGTTAGGGTAAAAAACACAAAAGCCGTTTTATACTTGTTATTAGCACAAAATTTAAGCTCTAAACTTCAAATTTCCTGCGGGGGTCATTTTTGACCCCCAGCCAATGTGGGTCAAAGACGTCCTAGATCGGTAAGATTTCATGACAGACTTAAAGTTATCTAATAGAATGCCAGGACCCCAAAAAACAGTTAATTTGCACAAAAATGAAATTTATAAGATTTTATTAATCCAAATTATTGATAAATCCAACATTTCCTTGAAATCCGCTAACTTCCCCCCGCGATTCCCAAAAAGTGGCTTGACGGATATCCGCCATATTTCACATTTTTCTTCTCCAAGGTGTTCTTTATGAATTCAGAAAGAAAAAATGGTATATTTAAAATTTTTTTTTAATAAAATTTTCAAATTTTGAAAAAATGTGTTTTCAGAACGCCCCCAAAATCATGATATTTTTTTGGTATCAAGTTTGAACGGGTTAATGATACCGTAAAATCTTTAAATTTAATATTTAAGTATTTACGGTCAAATATTATACAAAAAATTTTTTTTCATTATTTTAATAAAAAAACTTACATTTTTTTTTTTTTTTTTTTTAAAAGTCCTTTTTTGCAAAAACCCCAATTTTGAGGCTCAAAGTGGAGACAGAAGATAAACTCCGATCGGAGTGATATTTTGCACATGAGTTACCCTTAGGGGATCGACACTTTTGGCGGGTATTAGAATTTGATCAGAGAGAAAAGCCCAAAAACGAGCCATCCTATTGACCAACGATGATTCTCTAAAGTCTGCTGATGATTCCTTTAGTGGGGATGAAACTGATCAGTACAGATATACTATGAGATGAGTAACTTTTTTAAAGCAATAAATTAAAAATACTCTATTATGACAATATCATATATAGAAATATTTTTGGGCCTCGAACTAGAATAAAACTCTAATCGAATATATATTTTTTTAATTAATAAATTAATTCATGCTAGAATTAGTTCTTTGAATTAAATTTGAAAAACAATTAATTAAAATTTATTTAATAAATAATTAATTCATTTTCTAAATAATTCAATTTTAAATTCATAGTTTTAAAAAATCAAAATCGACCGTGCAAAATGAATTAAAAAAAGTTTAATTCAAAAAATTAATTAATTTAAAAAAAAGTTAATTAATTCAAAAAAGAATTAATTCAAAAAAAGAATAAATTCAAAAAATGTATTGAAAATAAATTAATTCAAAATGAATTACTACAAAAAGAATTAATTCATGCGTGAATTAGTGCCACATAAGTTTTAGCTCTAATAGAATATAAATTTGCACGGACATTCTAAATCGGAAGAAAAGATGGTTTCCTATACAAAAAATGCCGCATTACTGTCCCAAACAAACCGCCACATTATTGAAATTGTGATGTTTGAAAAAACGCCGTGTCTTATGAATTTCTATTCTGAACATGTTAAAATTTCATGAAATTCGATTGGGTATCAATATACACATCCCTTGTTAGTACCTGAATTTTTTAAATCCCAAAGCCTTAGAATGACTTGCACAAATTATTTGACATGCATACCACTGTGCAAAATTAGTAGATTAGAAATCTTGGCAAAAGTGCACTTTACGGGGCACACATATTTTAAGGGGGAAAAAAATTGGACCCCCTCTGGAATTAAAAAAGAAAAAAACCGAAATTAAAATTTAAGGGGGCTGGGCCCCGGGGACCCCCCTTGATCAAAAAAACTGACCCTCCCACCTACAGGTTTGTGTGGGTACTTAAGTTAAAGGTAATTAAAAAAGAAAAAGAAAATAAAGGGGAGCTAGGTCCCTGGGCCCCTCTAGGTCCAAAAAACCGACCTGATCCGTTTTTTTTTTCAAAAAAAAGTCCACCAAAAAAAAATTTTTTTTTGCTTAAAATTTTTTTCTGCGTAGCCGGCCTTCGGCCGGGCTTAGGGATTACAAACTCCATGCATTAAACCCACCCTCCCCGCAAAATAAAACTTTTTTGTGAATCAAGCCTTTTACGTTGTTAATTACTGAATGGCTTAATTATTGAACTGAAAGTTACTAAAATGGATTTGGGGGTTACAATATTGTTAAAATGCATACAAAAAATACATATTTGCAATCGTGAGCAAATTACCTTTCATTTGAGTACCCATACGTACAGGTTTGTGGGTGGGGCGGTTTTTTGGCTCCAGGGGGTCCACTGGTGCCCAGCCCCCTTAAATTTTAATTTCGGTTTTTTTCTTTTTTAATTCTAAAGGGGGTCACATATTTTTTTTTGCCAAAATATTTGTGCCCCGTAAAGTGCACTTTAGCCGAAATCTTTTCTTTCCTTTTTTTTTAATTTTATTGATCATCAAACTTATTATGTTTGGACTTTGATATAAATGAACTGATGTTATTTTAACGTTCATTGTAAAGTTTTTTAGTGAAATCATTTAATAGTTGATATATTTTTAGTAATATTTAAATACACTTACATGTAATTTTATTCTCAGGAATTTTTAAAGGTGCCATCTTTTAAACTCCAACTATAATTGTTGTAAACCTTCAACTGTCCTCTTGCCCTTCTGATTATAACTTACTATTATTCTAATGTTTTAATTACTAGTCATTAAAAATAAAACGTAAATGTACTGATGGAATATTAAAAATATTGATAAAATTTGTAAACATTCACTAATAATTGGTAACCTTAACAAAAAACATATGACTAAAAAATTTATTTGGTGTTGCCAACTACATTAAAAAAAATTGTTTCTCTTTTGAAATAGAGGGAAATTTTTATTCCGTTATTTTAAATGTAATATATAACTACCATCATCAAATTTAAAAGGATTTCAGTTGTAAAAAGATTTAAAAGAAAACAAGTAGAAAAATTAAATTCGACTTGGTCGAATCTATGAATACCCTCCACAATGTTATCTGATAGTAATTTTGTAAAAAAAAGTCATTACAAATTTTTATTAGAAATATATTATTTTGAGTAAAATGTTTTTGTGAGTGCTAAATTTTTTTGACTGTCAACATTTTTTTGAGTGTGAATTTCATTAAAAAAAAAATAATTAAATTAAAAATTAAAAAAAAAAAACATTTTTTTTGAGTGTAAAATTTTTTTGAGTGTAAATATTTATTAGAAATATATTATTTTGAGTAAAATTTTTTTGTGAGTGTAAAATTTTTTTGACTGTCAACATTTTTTTGAGTGTGAATTTCATTAAAAACAAGTAGAAAAGTTAAATTCGACTTGGCCGAATCTATGAATACCCTCCACAATGCCCATTTTAAGTGATAGTAAATTTTCTAACGTTAAAAAAAATAACAGTTTTAATTAGAAACAGTGTTGGCTACCGTTACCCTTTCAATACCGTTACCGATTAAAAACCCTTTAATTTTGACTACCGTTACCGTTACCAATACCGAAATAAAAAATTTCAATACCATTACCGATAAGAAACCTTTACCTTTATTGGGATTTTTACCGGTATCATATCGGTTTTATTTCGGTTTTCATAAAATACGGATAAATGCAGATTTTCCTGCTGATTGGACAGACACATTTAATAAACACGTAAAAAAAACAAAAAATATTTGTTCAATTACAATATTGCGTGAAAATTTTAATTAAATTCTGAGTTAATTAATAGTATTAAATAGAGATGGGCACATGAGAAGATTAGAGCGTGATTCACGCGTGAGTGTGACTGAATTCAATTTTACTCACGTGATTGTGAGTGAGTGTGAGTGATGGAAAAAATTGCGTGAGTGAGTGTGCGTGAGTAAGATTTTTGCGTGAGTGCGTGTGCGTGAGTCGATTTTTTTGCGTGAGTTTGCGTGATATATTTTCTCTTTATATTTCCTTCCGTATCAAAAAAGCAACAAAAATTTGTAAAATTTGGGTTAACTTAAGATTTCGTCCCTAATACCCTATTCACACTTGCAGTTTTAAACCGTTTTTAGCATTTTCTGTCAATATACTGTAATAGAATAAAGAAAGTGCTAAAAGTATTCCTGATAAAAACGATTTAAAACTGTACGTGTGAATAGGGTATTAAACAAGCAAAAAAAATGTAAAATTTCGCTAAACTTTAAATTTTGCTGAACATTTTAAAAGATTTTGTGAAATTGTAGTTTTTGATTTTTTTTGTATTAATAAGAGTTTCGTGAGTGTGAGTCAACGTGAGTGTGAGTGAAGCTTGCGTGAGTGCACGTGAGTGTGAGTTATATTAACTTTATTCACGTGATTACGAGTGAGTGTGAGTAGAAAAAATATGCTAGTGAGTGAGTGTGCGTGATTTAAAAATTCCTGTCGTGAGTGTGAGTCAAAAATCACTAAAGCGCCCATCTCTAGTATTAAATGGTGTTAAAATAGTACTATATAATTATGTGTTAAAAATGCACTAACAAGGAAGGTCTTTAACAGGGCACCCACCGATTGTCCTGAAACTTGAATAGGGGAATGAGGGGTTGGGGGGGGAATAACAGTTTCCTGTTTTTTTAGCTGCCCAATCTCAAATTTAAAAAGGGGTTGCCACCTTATGAAAAAATATGAGCTTTCGGGAAAATCCGTATAAAATCCGAACTGGCAGGAATTTCGCCAAACGAAAAAAAAACGGGTCAGCTTAATTTTGATAGAGATTATTATATTATTATATATGATTTTGACATATATGACATCTCCATATAAACTACCCCAACGATTATGGATTTTTGACAATAACAAACTTAACGAAGCCAAATTAGGACACGACCGACACACCATTGGATAGGCCTTGAAAAAATATTTCGGCCTGTATAAAATGTTCACATAGTTTCTTTTGAAGAAATGGGAAAAATCCTAAAAACGACAATAAATCCCGTTTTTCCCCCTCCCCTTTGACCCGCTGAGATTGCAAGATTGGGCAGCTATAAAAAAATAGGTAACTCTTATTTTGCTCCCTTCTTTCCTATATACAAGTTTCAGGACAATCGGTGGGTGCCCTGTGAAAGACCTTCCTTGTAAGTTTATTTAATAAATTCTTTATTTTTTACGTGTTTTTAAGAAATTTGTTACATTTTAACACATTGGGTAAATTTTATTCATAATACCGGTACGTACCGGTATCGATGTTTCGGTAACGGTTTATCGTTACCGAAATAATCGAAAATACCGTTACCTTTACCGTTACCGATATAAAATATATGTAATACCAATACCGTTACCGATACCGTTATTCGTTTCGGTTGCCAACCCTGATTAGAAATATTTTATTTTGTGTAAATAACATTTTTTTTAGTAATTTTTGAAAAAATAATTTATTAATTTTTTTTTTTGAGTGTAAAATTTTTTTTGAGTGTAAAATTTTTTTTGAGTGTATTTTTTTTTTTTTGTTTTGGTATAAAAATATTTTTGAGTGACAAAAATACGTTAAAAAATATTTTTGTGACTTACCAATGTTTTTAAAACAGGTTTAACGGGTTTTCAACACGTGAATTTAAGGTGAAGCTAATCTGAAATTCACGGTTTTGCTAATAACTTTTGAACCACTAGACCGATTTGGGTGAAATTTAATACGAACTAGGCTGGAGGAACGAAAAATATATGTGCCAAGCTTCAGCATCCTCAGAATTGTTTTTCGAAAGTTATAGTGCTTTTTATCTCATAAATTCACGAAAAACCCTTGCCGAAATTCAGTCTTTTGCTCATAACTTTTGAACCACTAGACCGATATCGCTGGATTGCAATACCAACCTGACCAGGTAAATGCCCAACATATATGCCAAACTTCAGGAGCCTCCGTAGTCTTTCAAAAGTTAGCGTGTTTTCAACAGACAGACAGACGGACAGACGGACGGACGGACGGACGGACATAGCTAGATCGTCTTAAAATCGATCGAGGATCATGAATATATATACTTTATGGGGTCCTAGACCAATATTTCGAGATGTTACAAACGGAATGACAAACTTATATATACCCTCTATCACTAAAGTGGAGGGTATAAAAAAAATTGAAATTCCGAACAAATTCAGTAGGGATGCTTCTAATATAATAAAAAAACTTAAAATTAGTATCCTTAACTAGTTCTAGTTGCATTGATCTTTCAAGCAGACTAAAATATGTGTGCATCACAACAAAAACAAGTAGAAAAGTTAAATTTGTCTTGGCCGAATCTATGAATACCCTCCACAATTCCCTTTTTAAGCATAGTACTCTGTTCGATTTCACGGGAAAAAATCTGTCAAACTCCATATTAAGCAAACTCCGTTTCATTTCACGGGAAAAAAACTGTCAAACTCCATATAAAACAAAAGATTTTTGCAACGCGAGGAATTATAGGGAAATTGTTAAAAAGTTTTCACGCATTTTTATTATACAAGACAATTTAAATTGCCGTTAAAAAGTGACATTTCAGTTTTGTTATGATCGTTTCTTTCTTATAATTGTCAAAAGTTGTTGATTTTTAAATGTTTTATTGCGATTTGTGGCATCTAAAACAGAGTACTTACAAGGAGAGACACCCTGGTGTCACCCTCCGATCTTCATTAAAATTTGGAGATAAACGCAAAAAACTGAAAAATTACCGTTTCTTCTCCCCCCCCCCTTTTCTAAACTATAGTTTTATATATAATTGAAAGGCAAAAAGTTAATATTTGATAGGTTACAATTCCAGGAATAAAAAAAAAATTTTATTTTTAATTTGTTTAATCTTAAATTTGGTGTAAACTGATTTTGTTTTTATACCTTTTAACTACAGTATAGGGGGTACACTCACTTTGTCATTCCCCATAAAGAATCAAGTTATTGATTGTGATGCATTGTCCCCCTATAAAATTATCAAAATGTGATTTGCTAGTTGTGATACAATTCATTAACTGAAACCATTTCCAAAAATTCAGACCTATCCGATTAAAAATGACGGACTTATGAACAAAATTAAAAAAATGTTTCACAACGTTTTTCGCTGCTACTTTAAAAAGCAAAATGTGTTGGATTTTTGGTGACGATATATTATATTGATCAGTGATCGATTCTGAGAAGTTCTATGAACATCCCTTCGTCTGTCTGTATGTAACACGATGCAGTCCAAAATAAAACAGCTATCCACCTGACGTTTGGTACAAATATTTTTTATAGTCCTAGGTAGGTTAAAATCGGACCGGAGGGGAAAAGTTTCACCTTGGAGAAGCGAACCAACCTCTTAAACGCAATTTTTTAGCGATCATTGTTTTTTTGTCAAGCAAATGAAACAATTTTATGTCGGATGAAGTATAAAGTCCTGAACTTGGACCCAATTTTTTGAGGTACGAACACTTTTGTGGGCGTAAATATGTATAATAGGGTTATAACTAGTGTCCGACCGAACGCACTTTTTCAGACCGAACCCGTACCCGAACCCGAACTTCGGTAAATTTTGCAAAGTTCGGCCGAACCCGAACTTTTTTTTTATTAAAAAAAAGTTGTTTTTGCAAATAGTTATGAAAAAACAACTAAGAAATGTGTTTTTTTTATTAGTTGTATACTTAAAAAGTGGACAAATATAGCTCAAGTTGTTTTTTTTTGGAAAAAAAAAATATATTTCTTTTAAACTATAGCCCGATTCTAGGTGTAAAGTAGTTGCACTGGTAATATGGCTTAATTTTAAGACGATAAAATGCAATACATACTAAAGTTCGGTGTTCGGTAAAGTTCGGCTAAAAGTTGACCGAATACCGAACAGTGGCCGAACGTCACTTTTTGCCGAACTCCGTAACCGAACCCGAACGTTCGGTCGGACACTAGTTATAACTTTTTTATGTCAAAAAAAAGCTCATCCAACCACGCGATGGGCAATGTTGTACAGATAATAAAAATCTTTTCTTTAGTTCATTTTGATGAAAAAAAGTTCACGCACCAAATGCAATTTCTAAAACTTCCCCAGGAATATTTTTTAACTTTTTATTTACTTTTATATTTTTTAACTTTTATATTATACCCTCAAATGATAATTATAATTATTTAAAAAATACACTACTGAACATATTGAAAAAATATTGATGCGAGTGGGCTGCGACCTTACACAGTTAATTGCAATTTCCATCACATCAAGTTTTTGGAAAAATTGATGTCAAAGTTAAAAAAAATCGCCGTTTTGTTAATTTTTGCCAAATCATAGCGGATGAACCCGATATGATAGCGACTTAAAGCTTAAACATTGGTCTTAAGGATTCTGAACTCTTTTGGTCAGTCGCCTTAGCCCCTAGGGCACCAATTGTCTCTCAAATATGTCTTGTTTCCAAAAAAACGATTTTTGCCGCTACAAATCATATGAAAAAAAACCTTAAGGCTTATAAACATGATTACAATTATTCTCCTGGTCACAAATCCGGTCTCCATACTTTTTAATGGTAAAGCTCAAACATTGCTCTTAAAGACGTATAACTCAATTCATCAGTCGCTTCAACCTTTGGAGCACCAATTGTCTTTTAATAAAATGTTTTCCCCCAAACACTTTTTTTGATATGACAGCATTGAAATACAATTTGTGCCCAAAAAGTTAAGGCGACTGACCAAATGAGTTCTGCATCTTAAAGAGGAAAGTTTTAGCTTAACCATCGACTTAGTTTGAAGACCCCATCACATCGGGTTCATCCGCTATGAGTTTCCAAAAATGACCAAAACGGCGATTTTTTTGAACTCTGACCACAATTTTCTCAAAAACCAGATGTGATGGAAAAGAGTGGAGACCGGATTTTTGACCACCAGAACTAATGTAATCAAGTGTATAAGGTCGCGTTCCAGTCGCATTTTCGATGTTTAGTAATGTTATTAGAACATTGCCATCGTCAGAATCGCTTACTAAATCTACTTCCTGATTAATTCTAAAAATACACTTTTTAAGTAGTGCAAAAATGCTCTTAAATAGTGATCTTAAAGATGTAATTAAACTTTACATACAAAAACTTAAACTATGACAACAGTATGAGTACTACTTTATATATACTTAAAAAATGTAAAAAAGACTACATATTTTGCGCGAAAAGTTAGAACTACTTTAGCAGCAGTTGAACTACTTTTTATTAACATTTTAGTATGTTCTTTTTTTTGCTGGGATGGTTAACGGGTTTTCAACATGTGAATTTAAGGTGAAACTAACCTGAAATTCACGGGTTTGCTAATAACTTGAACACCTGAACCGATTTGGCTGAAATTCAATACGAATTAAGCCAGGGGAATGACAAATATATATGCCAAGCTTCAGCAAGCTCAGAATTTCTTTTCGAAAGTTATCGTGTTTTTTATCTCTTAAATTCACGAAAAACCCTTCCGAAATTCAGTCTTTTGCTCATAACTTTTGTACCACTGGACCGATTTTGCTGGATTGCAATACCAACCTGACCAGGTAAATGTCCAACATATATGCCAAACTTAAGGAGCCTAACTATGCTTAAAGGATAGTACTCTGTTCGATTTCACGGGAAAAGATCTGTCAAACTCCATATAAAAAAAATAAATTTTGGCAACGCGAGGAATTATAGGGAAATTGTTAAAAAAGTTTTCACGCATCTTTATTATACAAGATAATTTAAATTTGATTTCAAAAAATCTGAGTTCGTATTCGTGAATAACGTTGCCCAATCATTTCCTAGTGATAATTTGAAACATTAATTTATACATAATTTGAATATCTTCTGTGCCATATTAGATCCGCCATTTTGAATTTTCGAATATTTGATACTAAAATTAGATTTGGCATTAGCAATACCACCAAAATCAAAGTTTTTGGTCAAAACAGACAACATAGAAAACAATTTAATATACTTGTCGCCATATTGGATCCACCATTTTGAATATACAAAATCTGATCTCATATTCGTAATTACCGACTCTAAACACATCGAAAATTTTTAATTTGAAGTACAATTAGCTAAAGCCCCTATGACACTACATTTTTTTTGTATTGATGAAATTTATGTGAACAGTGCAAATATATCACCATAGGAAACCTGAACAAGTGTGAAGAGTAAAAGCAAACTAAAAAAAAACAGTAAACGTCAAATTTTATTCTTGTGTTATCGATTAATTTGGTTATCAAATGATTGAATGTCAAAAAAAATGTAAAAATTTTACATATTTTTTTGACATTTTCGCATTAATGATATTAAGTGTTGCCAACTTTTCTGTTTTTCATTAAATGAAGCGACTTTTTTGCTTTTTTGACGGTTTTTTGTATTTATTCAGCGGGTTTTTATTTAAATGAAAGTAATCATCACTATTTGTTTGTTTTCTTTATGTTTCTTTTTCATTTCTTCTTTTGCTGTTTCATTCTATCAATTAATAAAAAATAAAATACAAAAAAAATGTAGTGTCATAGGGGCTTAAGAATTTCAAATCTTTAATTCCGAATTCAGATTTAACATAAAAACCATCAAAATCAAAGTTTTCAAACATATCAAAGACAACATAGAATTAACTTAAATTTCATTTTGTCGCCATATTGGATCCGCCATTTTGAATTTTAAAAGTCTGAGCTTATATTCGTTATTTACGACCCCAAATACATCGAAAATGATTATCTTAAATACAATAAGCAAATAACACCGCTCTACAAATCTGAGGTTTGTCGCTGCGTTTTGGATGAAACCAAAAAAAGTTGATAGGGTTTGGTCACAGACTAATACAGACTCGACATAAGTGACAGGTGTCAAAAAAGTATTCTTTAACCATATGGTTAATATTTTCAAATTATTCTACGAATTAGGTTAGAAAGAGAAAACTGATATAACGCGCCATAAGAAAAATGGATGCCAGATCGGGGTTTGTTGTTTCACTCACTCCTAAGTCGTAGAAAGTGTTGCCATGTTAGCGTAAAACGGACTGAAAACCGCTCTGTTTTCTCCTAAAATCGCTTAGTTTTTCCCCATTTTCTCTCATAAAACTCTACTGTCGAGTCTGTTTATAGTCTGTGGTTTGGTGCCCCGATTCCACAACGGTCACTCAAATTTTTCTATCACGTCACAATTTTGAGAAAATCGCGGTTAAAGTCTCAAAAAATGCCCATTTTGACCATTTTAGCACGCCTATAAAATAAGATCCTGACATGCAAATGATTTTGTATCAAGCTCATACGAAAGTGTGTAATTTTCTCTTCCAGACAAGATCAAATCTTCGTGGAATTTAATTTTCTAAACCCGAGTAAAAATTTTTATATGATGCAATATATAATGATATGTAATACAATATAAAATTATACGCAATTTGATCCGAAAAATGGTGGATGTTTTTGCATTAAAAAATATCAACTTGTATAAAATATGATTTGATTTCATCCGAGTTTTGACCAGACATTGCCATATATTGGTGGATCTAATTAGATCTAATTACATAAAAACATATAAAATCCTGGTGTTTTCTGGTTTGGGTTGAGATACACCAGAGGTCAACGATACATTCACCAAACATATAATTTTCTAAAACAAAAAAATGTTTGGGTACGCTTCGAACCAGATAGGTTATATACATAACCCTAACAAGGATATGTTTAGGAACATTTTAAAAAGTTTTTTATACTTTGCCTAAAAAACTTAGAAAATTGTTGGTTAATTAGAAACATTTATAGTTACCCAGGCAGAAAAATACAATCGGGAGAGCGCTGGCAAAGTACCTTTTATGGTCGCTTGTGTGCTGGGAAAGCATCACAGTTTAGTACTCTCCCAGCGTCCAAAATGATAACCACGGTAAACGGTATGCCGTTGTTATTTTAAAGCGCTTTGAAAGCGCTTTAAAATAACACAACTTTTTTTTGGTGTTTATTTGAATAAAGAAATTTATAAAATTAGGATAAAAAATTTATTGACTCATTTATTAGGATAAAAAAATTTTGAACAAACTTTGAACAATTTTCTAAGTCCTTGAAAAAATTTGTTTGCAGTTTTCTTTGCGTTTTGGAATATAAAATTTATTAAAAATGCTTTTAGGAAAAAATTTGGAAAAGTCCCGAAAAAAGTGGTGTATTGAACCGAAACGGGTATGTATCCGGAGTTTAAGGGTGATGTATCCGGAGTTTAAGACACTTCCTCACGAAAGAAACAGGTGTTTTAATATAAAAGGTGTCAAGTTTGTAATATATAGGTCATTCTGTATAAGTGACATATCATGAGAACTATCAAGGACCGGCCACTTATCCTGCAGGGAAATAAAAAATGTTTCAATTGTTAT
Source organism: Pegoplata infirma (assembly GCA_963921195.1). Classification (NCBI taxonomy): domain Eukaryota; kingdom Metazoa; phylum Arthropoda; class Insecta; order Diptera; family Anthomyiidae; genus Pegoplata; species Pegoplata infirma. The sequence continues at coordinate 138,014,209 of OY992539.1, forward strand.
AAAAATTAATAAATTTTAATAAAAAAATGTATACTTTGAACGGATTTAAATAGAAAAACATTGGCAAAGCGCTTGGAAAGCACTTTTTCGAATTCATACTACCTTCTACACAAAAAATAAAGTGCTTTGCCGAGACTTTTTCTTTGGAACGGTTGGCAGTTTCTGCCTGGGTATATATGGAACAGAATGAGAAATATATAATTTTATATTAAATTATACAAAAAAGCAAATTTTGTATTGACCCTCATATAATTAAATATAATTATATCAACCGTACGCATTTTAATCCGAATCATGATTAAATTATATATAACTACATATGACTGTATTTAAAAAATTTAGAAAATAGCTCACGGAATATATGATCATATATGATTCGTTAGGTTTGTATCAAGTTACATATTGTTATATATGTTTATTTTTACTCGGGAAGTGGTAAAAAAATCATTAGTCGCAAGTGCTTTAAATCTTAAATTTACATATGAATTTGTATGGAAATTTGTTCAAAAACACTGTGTTAACGAACTAAATATTGAAAAAATGGAAGGTTTTTTGCTTATGATTTTTTTACCATTTTAGAAAATTAAATTTTTATAACATTTGATCTTATCTTTAAGAGAAAATTACAAGCTTTCGAATGAGCTTGATACCAAGTCATTTGCATGTCAGGATCTTATTTTATAAGCTTTTAAAAATGGTCAAAAATAATCATTTTCGGCACTTTAACCGCGAATTACTCAAAATCCTGATGTGATAGACCAATTTGGGCTCCGGATTTGGAATCAGCGCAACAGACACTATCCAAATCACTTAACAGAATCCAATACGCATTTTCTTGTTGAGCTGTGTAATTAAAAAATCATCTCTGCAATTTTGGATCTGAAATTTTGATTTTTTTTTTCCATAAACGCGATGTTTTAACACCCTTATGTAATACCTTTTTGACATATAGGTTCGGCGGTCTATTTATGACCAAAATGCAGGGATGCTGGCCCACAGTGCAATCACGTGATTATCGTGATTGTAAAAAATCATGCGTGATTCACGTGAATTCTGAGTAATTCTTTTTACACTCACGTGAGCATGCATGAGCGTGAGTAAAAAAAATTTCCTGCGTGAGTAAAATTCTTGCGTGATTTAAAAAAAAACTACATCGTGAGTGTAATTAAATTTTTTCTACTCACGTGAGTGTGCATAAACGTGAGCCAAACAAAATTGTTCGTGTGTGATCATGCGTGATAAAATTTTTTATTGCGTGAGCGTGATTGAAAACATGACATATCTAGTATACAGCTTGTTTTGAGGATGAGGACACAATAAAACACTGCGTCTGTTGTTGTCCAGCGTTATCAAAAGCTAGACTGCGGATAATAGGTTCTGATATTCTGTCAATAGACATGGTCCATAGACTCTCCTTGCCTGATATCATTTCATATCTCATTACTAGGATGTTCAGTCGATAAATACTTGTTCGATTTATCGAACTATTTTAGACGTATAATTGTTCAATTAATTTTAAATTGCTAATTTCGATTAAAGGATTCATCGAAGAATTTGGATAAAATTAAAGTTATAAAATTTGTCCACGTGTGACAGGTGACACGCCCCATTGTACAAATCAGCCCACATTATCTCTGGGCAAAAATGGTTGGAAAAAATTGGTTTAAACCGTGCCTGCTCTTTTAAACTGGAATCACTGTTCAATACTAGGAAATCAACATTTTATTCTCTTCATATACATATTTTAATTCTAAAGTGAAGGTTGAATAAAGCTAAAACAGCAATATTCTTCTAATCTATTGAAACCAGAATCGTAATCAGCAGTTTTTTTTTTTGTTGATACGTGTTATCATTTTTTATTTTAAATTTGTGCTATTTAATATAGCACATATAATTAAAAATTTATTGAAATGAATTTGCATTCTATTTAAATTCATTTTAGGTTTTTTAAGATGTGTTATTTCATCTTATTAAACTTAAAATAATTATTAAGTTTACTGGGCCAGTTCCATCAACTTTTCGACAGATTTTCGTTTTGACGTATATTTTCCATATTTTTGAAAAAAAAAAATAAATTAAGGCCTCTGTTCTTCTGTATTTCACAACTTTTCAATTCACATGAAAATTTCCGAATCACATGAAATCAAGTTTAGTGTTTTATTGATCACATTTTCATTCGAAGTTGTAATCGAATAATTAAAACTTAAAAAATTATAAGGAAAAAAGTGCATTCGTTTTACTTTCACTAAATTTTATTTATGTGAAACAAAACGAAAAAGAAATTCGGATGTGAAATCTAGAACACAAAAAAAAATTCGGAAATTTTCATTTTCACATTTTTTATGTGAATTACTTTTTTGGAACAGCGGCCTATTTCTTCGGTTTTTTTTAATTTTCTGAATTTTTCCATAATACTTATTTCGGATATTTTTTCCATTTTGTTTTAATTTTTAATAACTTTTCTGAATTTTTCATAATTTTTACGACTTTTCTGATTTTTTCTTCTTTTTTACCAAAAAAAAAAACACTGCGAGGAAGTTCGCCGGACCTGTGAACTGTTGTCTAAACTGGTATTAAGTAAGAAAGGCTAGTTCTAGACTCAAAACTTTTCTTTTCTTAAGAACATACCACTTTCATATGGCTAAATCCAAGGATGGGGTTAATTGACCCCAGACCAACACATTATCAATTGAACACAAAACCTCATTACAAATTTCCTCGAATTACAAATAATATTATCTGAATTTCAATTGGGCATTTCTAAATTTAAATTAGGGTTTACAGAATTTCAATTGGGCTTGCTTTTCTGAATTTCAATTGTGATTTCTGAATTTCAATTCATCTTTTCTGAATTACAATTGACGTTTTCTGTATTTGATATTTTCTGACTTTCAAATTTAAAAGGTGTTGTCAAAAACAAGTGAAAGTGTTAAATTCGGCAGCAAAAATCGATTGAAATTATTTTATGTTCCAATAACCGTTATTAACTTCGGTTGTTACTACCTAGGTTAATTTATACGAAAATTGAATGAATAGATTTTTTATAAATATTTAAAAATAATCTATTGTTATTGCATTGTAGAATCTGGTTTGTATTTTTGTATTACTTATTTATAACATTTCTTCTTCTAAATTTAATCATTTAATTTTGCACGGTTTGTTTCATAAATATGTACTTTACGTGTTTAACCACATTTGCGGGGTTTAGTATAAATGTTTTAATATTTTCTTTATAAAACGTCTACGTGTTAAATATTTATTACAGATTTTTGAATAAACATTTCACTGTATTCTTAATAAACAACAACAAATAGAATTGTTTATAAAATGATTGTACCAGACAGACAACAGGGGTACAGTATTAATTCAATTTATTAGAAATCTTAAATATTCTTTATATATCGAGAGCTTGGTTGTTGGTTAACTACACTCCGAAACATATTGTAGTTACTCATGCGCGGGTACAAGGGGGGGGGGAAAAGGGGAAATTTCCCCCCCCAGACCAAATTTCGAAAAGAAAAAAAAAGGAAAAAAAAAAAAAAGAAGAAAAAAAAAAGAAAAAAAAAAGAAAAAAGAAAGAAAAGGAAAGAAAAAGAAGAAAAAAAGAAAGAAGGAATATTTCTAAAAAAATTTCGAAGTCCAAAAATTTTTCATAGAAAAAAATCTGAAAATTTTAAGAGGGAAAATTTTTTAAGGAAAAAGTGAAAATTTTCTGTGAAAAATATCTTTCAATCCTATTATGAGTTTTGGCATAAACAAATTACTTAGAATATACTTTTTTTGTTTAGAAAAATGTTACAGGATTTTAATTTGGTTTACATATATAAAAAGTGTTTGTCTTCTACATAGCAATAAATAAAATATCTTAAAATCTTAAAAATGTTGATAGTCGAACTTACATTTGTAAAACTATTTTAAAATTTTTTTTTCTAAAGAATAAACTTTTTCTAAAGAAAAAATTCTCAGAATCTGAGATTTTTTATGTGAAAAAGGTCTCAAAACTTATTTATAGGAAAAAGGTCGCACAAGAATTTTTCTATGGGAAAAAAGTCTCAAAATTTCTGAATTTGAGATTTATTTTAAGGAAAAAGTTCTCAGAATCTGAGTCTTTTTTAAGAAGAAAAAGGTCTCAAAGTCTGAGACTTTTTATTGTTGAAAAATAGTCTCAGAAGTTGAAACTAACTGAATTGGTAGAAGGTCGCTGAATCTGGGACTTTTTCAACGGGAAAAAGGTCTTAGAATCTAAGACTTTTTTATAGGAATAAGGTCTCATAATCTCAGAAAAATTTCTCAAAATCTATGACCTTTCTATAGGAAAAAGGTCATAAAGTCTGAGACGTTTTGTATAGGAAAAACATTTCCGAACCTAGGACTTTTTCTATAGGAAAAGTGTATTAGAATAGGAAATGATTTCAGAATCAGAAAAAGGTCTCAGAATCTGTCACTTCTTCTTTAGAGAAAAAGTGACAGAATTTTAAACTTTTTCTGAGACTTTTTCTTTAGGAAAAATGTGTGAGAATCTGAGCCTTATTCTTTAGGAATAAAATCTCAGAATTTGAAACTTTTTCTTTAAGAAAAAGGTCTTAGAATCTGAGACTTTTTCTATTGGAAAAAGGTCGAAGAATCTAAGACTTTTTCTATAGAAAAAAGGTTTCAGAATCTAAAATTTTTTATGTACGAAACAAATCTAATAATCAGAGACCTCTCTATAGGAAAAATATTTCAGTAATGCTTTAAAATATGAGACTTTTTCTATAGTAAAATGTCTCAGAATCTGAGACTTTTTCTATAGTAAAATGTCTCAGAATCTGAGACTTTTTCTAGTAAAATGTCTCAGAATCTGAGACTTTTTCTGTGGAAAGAAATTCTTAGAATCTGAAAATTTTTCTATACGAAAAAAGTCTCAGATTCAGAGACATTTTTCGTTAAGAAAAAGTCTTATATTCTGAGACATATTCCCTATAAAAAAAAATTCACGAAAAATGTCTCAAAATCTGATATTTTCTATGTAGGAAGAATTTCTTCTATTAAATTCTCAGATTAAGACTCTTCTTATGTGCACGAAAAATACACAATTTTCTTTTAAATTTCTTTTAAAAATCCGAAAATTTTTCTATACGAAAATAGCCTCAGATTCTGAGACATTTAGTCTTATATTCTGAGACATTTTCCCTATAAAAAAAGTTTTTTCACGAAAAATGTCTCAAAATCTGATGTTTTCTATGTAGGGAGAATTTCTTCTATTCAAAAATTCTCTTCTTATATACATATACGAAAAATATACAATTTTCTTTTAAAACAAATTAAAAAAAAATTATCTAAACGAAATATGATCATGAAAAACAAACCTTATTTGGCAAAAATCTAATAAATTTGATGATTTTATAGCTTTCCCATCACTTTATTTTGTAAAAAAAAACGTATCCCTTTTTTTTTTGCTCGTCAACAAAAGAGAATTTATGATTTTTTTTCGAAGTAAAAAAATTTCCCCCCCCCCCCAGACCCAAAAGCTGTACCCGCCACTGAGTTACTACAAGACACTTGTTTGCATAGTTGTATTAAACTACAATTTCAGTTATTTTTGTATAAACAATTTCACACTGTTTAACAATTTTTAACAAAAAAAAATACATTGCAGTAACAGTTGTTTTATGTTTTATTGGGTCCTTAAATTTCCGTTTCTTAAAAACTAAGCAATGCAGAGCGAAACGAAAGATGTTGATTAAAATCTATGACGATCCTTACACTCAGAAAATTATGTAAGTTACTACATGTTAGTTGTTTGTATATTTTAAAGTAGTTAGTTGTTTTCAACAACAAAGTCAGTTGTTTTTGTATGAAAAATATCAAACTACTATTTCTGTTAGTTATTTTAAGTAGTTTTTTTTGAATAACTAACAAAAAAGTACTGTGATGTAGTAACAGTTATTTAATGTAGTTAATTTTATTTTTTTTATCTCTGAAAAATTTTCAAAGTTTTTTTCCAAAAAATAAAAATAAATTTTCGTTTTTTGTATTTTGCACAACTTTTTTTTTAAAAAAAAAACTTTGAAAAAATTTGGTCTTCATTTTTTTTCAGAAAAATTAAAAAAAAAAATATTTATTATTTTATTTTTACTACATTTTAGTTGTTTTGACTACAAATGCAAGTAGTTTTTACTACATAAGTCAGTTGTTTTTTGTCAGTTAAAATAACTAACATTGTTAGTTGATTTAACTGAAAAAGTAGTTGACCCCAAAACAACTTACGAAGTAGTTATTTTAACTGACATTTTCAGTTGATTTTACTAACATAATTTTTTGAGTGTAGAGAATCCAATTGGATCTGGGCCCATGGGATCTTGTACCAATTGGGTCCTCAAATGTATATGGACTAAATTTAAATTTTCCAGTTTTTAGTTCAAATTGGCATTATATTTTAAGAAAAATATGAACAGAAATAAGAAAAACATAGCAATGAAACTAAATTATTTTCAATTTTCCTTGAATTTACAGGCCTATTCACAGTTATGACTGGTTATGACTAATTTTATTATTTTCAAACTTCATATTCCCTGTGTTTGTTGTAGCGATACGCACCAATCACGTGATTACCGTGAATCACGTGAATCACGCGTGAATCACGTGATTCGTGAGTAATTTTATTTTCTACTCACGTGAGCGTGCGTGATCGTGAGTAACAAAAAAAAGTTCGTGCGTGATCGTGCGTGAGTAAAATTGCTGCGTGATTTTTTCGTGATTTTAATTTTTTCTCCGTTTTTTTTTTGGTTACGTTTTTTTTTATTTTTTTAAGTTCTTTCAAATAAGTTAATAAATTTAAATTTAATAAGTTTTTTAAGCAATTTTAAAAAAATTTCTCTCCACTGTTCGAATTGACTTAAAATTTGCCATAGCATATTTCATATTTGGATTTTCAAAATTCAGTATAGTTTTCGAATTATCGCTGGTCGAAGTTCGACTGATTTAGCAAAAGTGAGAAAAATACAACCTGTATAAGGAATATAATCTTATCCCTGTTAAATTTTTTAAAACATTTTAAAAATAAAAAAATAAAAAATTTTCTAATGGAAAATTATGGGAACCCTCTGAATTTTGGATATGTTATACAAAACATTTTGACTATCACCGAATTTAAAAAAAAAAATCGAAGATGTGTTGTTTTAAATATTCGCAAAGAAAAAAGTTTTTGCATTTTTGATACTTTTCTTTAAAGAATCCTTTTGAATTTAAAATTATTTCCAAAAAGCACAAGACTTAAGCTCTCATATGAGCCAAGAATTGTGAAAATCGGATAATTGGTTAAAAAGTTAGAACATGTTTTATGTGATATGTTTATCTAATTTTGTAAAAAAAAAGTCGAGCTTTGACCTGCCATAAAACGATCAGTAAACCGAATTTAAAAAACGATAGAAAGTTACATTTTCATAGGTATGTTGGCTATCTATGTGACAATTTTCAATTTAATCTGAAGAAACCATTCCCAAAAACGACTAAAATTGGCTCTTAATATTTTAGAATTGCCCTTCTATAATTACAAAAACATTTTGTAAATTTAAATAAATGTTAAAAAAATAAAAAATATGGAATAAAGTTTTTTTTATTTTAATTCGTGAGTATTTCGTGAACGTGATTACATCGTGAGCGTGATTAAAATTGTTTTCTACTCACGTGAGCGTGCGTGAGCGTGAGTACAAAAAAAAATTTCGTGCGTGATCGTGCGTGATTAAATTTTTTTTTTCGTGAGTGTGTGTGATCGTGATTGAAAAGTCACTCACGATTTAAGATATCGCCATACATAACTATATGTTGTAACATCTGGTCCCATGCATCATTCTAAATTTCTAAGTGTTTTATATAAAATTTTATATGCCTCCATTATTTTTTAATTTTTCTAAGTTTTTTCGAAGAACATATTTTTATCGCAAATATTTGCAACGTGTTTTATATAAAATTTCATATGACTTCATATTTTTTTATTTTTTTAAGATTTTTCCAAGCACCACTTTTTTATCACGAATATTTTCTAATGGCCGTATTCAAAATGAAATTCTAGACATTGTCTAGATACTGTTTAAGGATTTCTTATTCAAAACACATTTTCTTAAACTATGAACATACGCTGAACATCTCTTGCCTAACTAACGCCATATTGATTTTGTAAAATGTAAACAACAAATTAAATGCCAAAGAGTTAAAGTTATTTTAAAACTCTCGCTTTTATTAAAAACCATTTCCACAACTTGCTTTTATAATTAAAGCAATTTTTAGTAAAAAATTAAGATATTTTTTGTGGTTTTTCGTAATTTTTTTTTGTTTTTTTCTTATGTGATTTACTAAAACAGGGATGGTCAACTTTTTGTTAAGCAGACAGACTTAACTAAAATCATTTTGAATAGACTCTTGAACAAACAGTGAACAAGCCTTATACGGTATTTACACCAACGAAAACAACTTGTTTTTGAATATTTTTTTGGTTTTTGACAAAAACTACATAAATTTTCCATACAATTTAAAAACTGCGTTGCCAACTAAAACTGGACAAAAACTAGAATTTAGGTTCTGGTCAATGCTACTATTAATTCAGTGTGAATGTTTTTTTTTCATTTTCTTTTGGTAAAAACGAATGTCAAAATAAAAATATTTGTTTTTTTGTGAAATTAATATTCAAATCTTTTAAAAAAGTAAATAAATGTGTAATTTAATTTTTTTAATAACGTGTGGCTATTGTTATTTTGTGTTTTTTAGTGAATTTAGAAAATAATTAATTTGATTTGACAAACAAAAACTCTTTTTATTCGGTGTAAACAGTTTCGTTTTCCAAAATTCTTTTTTGCCAAAAACAAGTTAGTTTTTGTTTGGTCTAAACATAGTATAAGACTCCATTTTTGTAAATTTTTCCAAGTTTTTCCAAGGACAAATTTTTTGAAAATATTTTCTAAGTGTTTTATATAAAATTTAACATGACTCCATTTTTTGAAAATTTTCTAAGTTTTTTTCAAGAACAACTTATTTTTATTATTTTAATTTTTCAACTTTCTATTAAAAACTAAAAAAAACATCCGATTTATAAAATTCTATAATTTTTAATATAATTGGAAATAATTTTATATCATTGGATTAGACCAAAACTCGTATCAAAGTCGATATAAAGTTATATAAACTGATATTATTAGATATTATTCGATCAAATCTTATGAAACCATTTTTCGTATAAGATTATATCAAAATAGACACGAACCCATATTAAATTATATATGGTGTCATATCAATTTTTTTACTCGGGATGTTCTAACTTTTTAACCAATTATCCGATTTTCACAATTCTTGGCTCATATGAGAGCTTAAGTCTTGTGCTTTTTGGAAATAATTTTAAATTCAAAAGGATTCTTTAAAGAAAAGTATCAAAAATGCAAAAACTTTTTTCTTTGCGAATATTTAAAACAACACATCTTCGATTTTTTTTTTTAAATTCGGTGATAGTCAAAATGTTTTGTATAACATATCCAAAATTCAGAGGGTTCCCATAATTTTCCATTAGAAAATTTTTTATTTTTTTATTTTTAAAATGTTTTAAAAAATTTAACAGGGATAAGATTATATTCCTTATACAGGTTGTATTTTTCTCACTTTTGCTAAATCAGTCGAACTTCGACCAGCGATAATTCGAAAACTATACTGAATTTTGAAAATCCAAATATGAAATATGCTATGGCAAATTTTAAGTCAATTCGAACAGTGGAGAGAAATTTTTTTAAAATTGCTTAAAAAACTTATTAAATTTAAATTTATTAACTTATTTGAAAGAACTTAAAAAAATAAAAAAAAACGTAACCAAAAAAAAACGGAGAAAAAATTAAAATCACGAAAAAATCACGCAGCAATTTTACTCACGCACGATCACGCACGAACTTTTTTTTGTTACTCACGATCACGCACGCTCACGTGAGTAGAAAATAAAATTACTCACGAATCACGTGATTCACGGTAATCACGTGATTGGTGCGCATCTCTAATACCGAGTAAAAGTGTTTATATATGGGGCATTCCATGTGAAATCGGACACTTTGAAATTTTTTTTTTTAGATTTTCCCAATATGTTTACAATTTTCAGTACCCTTCGAAAACTCCTCCGTGGTAAATTTTCAGATTTTTTTGATGACCCGTTCAAAAGATATAGAATTTTGAAAAATTGGTAGTTTGTTCCTTTACTCAAACTTCTTTTAATCATAACTTCTTCAATAATGGTCCAAATTTCAAATAGTTTTTTTCAAAATTTTTGTTTTTTTACGTACTTTTAAAAAAAAAATCCCGAAAAATTCTTAAAAGCGCTCTAGAATGCGATTTTTAAGTTTTAAAATTTAAATCTCATTTTTGAAAATGTTTGTACTCTTCGATTTTTTTGTGTAAGACTTCTATCAATTCTACAAATTTTTTGACCAGGAGGATCGTGGGATAACGATTATTACTATTTTTTAAAATTTTTTAAAAAAATTTTATTGTAATTTTCCAATCTTAAAATCATTTCTACTGCTCCAATGGTGCGTCATAGAGGGGTCCTTAATAAGACCGACCCCCATTAATTTTTACGTCTTAACATTTCTTTGGAACAAACTAATATCTATCTCAAATTTCTAAGGGGGGCTCCCACACAAAACGACATTTTTTAAAATTTGTTCCAACCGCTCTAACTGCCCCAATAGTGCCCTTAGAGCAACAAAATGTATGACCGACCCACAATATTTTTTTAGTCCAAACATTTTCTCTGAACACACCTACCCTCTATCTTTAACTGTTAAGGCGGTCCCCATACAATGTTGTCAGTTGTTTTTGTTTGAAAAATATCAAACAACTATTTCTGTTAGTTATTTTAAATAGTTTTTTTGAATAACTAACAAAAAAGTACTGTGATGTAGTAACAGTTATTTAAAGTAGTTAATTTTATTTTGTTTATCTCTGAAAAATTTTCAAAGTTTTTTTCCAAAAAATAAAAATAAATTTTCGTTTTTTTTATTTTTCACAACTTTTTAAAAAAAAACTTTGAAAAAATTTGGTCTTCAAATTTTTTTCTGAAAAATTTTTTGAAAAAAAAAAATTATTTATTAATTTTACTACATTTTAGTTGTTTTGACTACAAATGTAAGTAGTTTTTACTACATAAGTCAGTTGATTTTTGTCAGTTAAAATAACTGACATTGTTAGTTGATTTAACTGAAAAAGTAGTTGACCCCAAAACAACTTACAAAGTAGTTATTTTAACTGACATTTTCAGTTGATTTTACTAACATAATTTTTTGAGTGCAGTTTTAATCGGATGGGTACAATTTCATCCGAAAATGGGTTTAAATAATTAGATAAGCCAATTTTTCGGATGAAATTGTAAAACTGATCTAGTTTTTTTTCAAAAAATAAAAATAAATTTTCGTTTTTTTTATTTTTCACAACTTTTTAAAAAAAAACTTTGAAAAAATTTGGTCTTCAAATTTTTTTCTGAAAAATTTTTTGAAAAAAAAAAATTATTTATTAATTTTACTACATTTTAGTTGTTTTGACTACAAATGTAAGTAGTTTTTACTACATAAGTCAGTTGATTTTTGTCAGTTAAAATAACTGACATTGTTAGTTGATTTAACTGAAAAAGTAGTTGACCCCAAAACAACTTACAAAGTAGTTATTTTAACTGACATTTTCAGTTGATTTTACTAACATAATTTTTTGAGTGCAGTTTTAATCGGATGGGTACAATTTCATCCGAAAATGGGTTTAAATAATTAGATAAGCCAATTTTTCGGATGAAATTGTAAAACTGATCTAATTCATTTTTTGGATCAGTACTGATCCTTCAATTTTTTACTCAGGAACTCAACTTTTCTCTAACAACTTCACAGATTAAGCATTATCGAATATGAGACTCCTATTTTGTTTGATCGTATTTATGACTTCAGCAAATACTGTATTATTTGATTTTGTTTTAAAATCATACGAGATAAACAAAATATTTTATTTTGAATATTTTTGAAAAATATTTATAACAAAATGAAACAACATCTACAGTAAATATAGCAATTAACTATGACCCCGACTGATAACACACGTTTTAATTTATTTCTCAAGTATATACTTTAAATATAAAAAAATATACAAAAAACAACTACACTCTTTCCAATTGTAATAACTCGAGAAAAATGCTTTTTGGTAAGTTTTGGTGAATGCATTAGGACTTTTAGCAGTAGTTTTTTTTTTAGCGAAATATGACTAAGGTTTTGAGAATTTGTTTCCCGAAAAATACCTAGAATTTAAGAATTTCAAATTGAAATCAGAACAATGTTTATCTCATTTCATGGTAATTTCAGCTGGATTATTTTACTAACACGTATAAATTATGCCATACAATTTTGACAGTATTTTTTTCGTTTATAACTTCCAAACGTCAAATTTGAATGACTTAATTTATGCACGTCAGCTAAAAATGCAGCTTTTATCAAAATTTAATAAATTTTCTTATCAAAAAACTTTTTAAAATCTATATTTTTACTAAAATTTATCATTTATTATATTGTTTTTTAATAAATATCTTAGAACTGCACTACTCGAGTAAAAAAGTTCATATATATTCATATAAAATTATATAAAGCCATCATATATAATCATATATAGTTTAATGCGAAAAATGAGTCGATAAAACGATATAAAAACTTATCAAATTTGATCAAATCTGATCAAATTTGATATAATTTTAATATAATTTTATATAGTTACTAGCTGTTTTGCACCCGGCGTTGCCCGGGTTGAAAAACATATATAATCAATGAGTTATTTATTAGTCAGTTTAATTACTGCTTCGTGACTTGAGGTTTGGTCGATTTTTTTGATTTTTCTCAGCGTGGGGAACATGGTATGTATGTGTTCCTCCGTCATGGGAACAATCCTAATATTAAGGTATTTCGTTAATATTTATTAATGTATTTCTTTAATGGCTTTAAAAGGAACCTACAGTTCCCTCCTCGGTTAGCACTTTATATGGTGAAAACTTCAATAAAGACATAACTTTCACTGAAGTTCATGTGGGAGTGGCATTTAACGCATTTAGTTAAATTTTGGTCTCATGTGACCTATAGTTCCCCTATTGGTTAGCTCGTGAAAAAAATTGCAATTAAATTTGCTCAGCAGTTTTTCCACGATCGCGGAACAGGCAAACATAACTCTCACTAAAGTACAAAGGGGCGTGCCATTATATGCCTTTTTATCAGTCGCTGTTTAATATTGCCTACAAAGTGGCGTGCCATTATACAGAAAAAAATATTTTTTAATTTAATACAAAGGGGTGCTGCATTTTAAGCCCCTTGGCCCGATCGACACGGTAAATACCATCTATGGTAAAAATGGTTTTTAAATTTGTTTCACCGTTAACGCGTGAGTACGGATCAGACAAAAATAAATTGTCTATAGTTTCCGCCTCAATAAGTACTAAATAGCTGTGGTAAAAATTATAATAACATCGGGTTCGCCGTTTAAGCGTTATTACGTAAAGGCAGAATAAACTTTCAGTACATTGCAAGAGACGTTGCAGTTGATACAGACTAAAGTTCCCGCCTCTGTTAGTACTGTCTTTGGAAAATGTTTTGTTAAAATCGGCTTAGTAGTTTAAGCGTTATTAAGGAACAGACCTAATCTAATAAAATAAAATGGGGCGTGCTATATTATTTTTTATTTAAATCGGTATAGTCGTTTAAGCATGATTACGGAACATTCCGAAAAACGTTCAGTATAGTACAAAGGGGCGTGTCAAAGAGGCGTGACATTTTCCGCCTCTTTGTGCAAATGCGCTCTATTTATAATCTATAGTTTTCTCTTCGGTTAGTACTATCATTGGTAAAAATTTCACTAAAATCGGTTTAGCCGTTTATGCGTGATTACGGAACAGGAAGAAATAACGTTCAATGTAATACAAAGGGGCGTGCCATTTTACGCCTTCTTTTTTGGTCGCCCTCTATTGTGGCTCTTAGTTTTCGCTTCGGTTAATACTATCTGTGGTGAAAATTTAATGAAAATCAGCTCAGCCGATTAAGCGCAATTGCGGAAAAGCAAGAAATAACTTGCAGTGTAATAAAAAGGGGCGTGACATTTTACGCCCCTTGTTTCCATCGCCCTCTATTGTGGCTCACAGTTTCCCCTCGGTTAGTACTATCTGTGGTAAAAATTTCAGTGAAATCGGTAAAATCGCTTTTCAGTGATTGCGGAACAGGCAGACATAGTTTCTGTATAGTACAAAGGGGCGTGGCATTTTACCCCAATTTTTCCGATCGCGGATTTTTCTATCTCTGGTGAAAATTTCATGAAAATCGATTCAGCCGTTTTTCCGTTGTTGCCGGACAGGCAGATATAGCTTTAACATGGTACAAAGGGGCGTGGCATTTTACGCCCCTTTTTTCGATCGCGGTTGCTTATGGCCTATAGCTCCCGCCTCGGTTAGTACTATCTGTGGTGAAAATTTCATGAAAATGGGTTAAGCCGTTCTTTACTTTTTGCGGAACAGGCAGATATAGCTTCAGCATGGTACAAAGGGGCGTGGCATTTTACACCCCTTTGTCCGATCGCTGTCGCTTACTGCCTATAGTTCCCGCCTCGATTAGTACTATCTGTGGTGAAAATTTCATGAAAATGGGTTAAGCAGTTCTTTACTTATTGCGGAACAGGCAGAACAGTCTTCAGCATGGTACAAAGGGGCGTGGCATTTTACGCCCCTTTGTCCGATGGCGGTCGCTTATGGCCTATAGTTCCCGCCCCGGTTAATACTATCTGTGGTGAAAATTTCGTGAAAATCGGTTAAGCCGTTTTTCTGTTATTGCCGGACAGGCAGATATAGCTTCAGCATGGTACAAAGGGGCGTGGCATTTTACGCCCCTTTATCCGATCGCTGTCGCTTACGGCCTATAGTTCCCGCCTCGGTTAGTACTATCTGTGGTGAAAATTTCATGAAAATGGGTTAAGCCGTTCTTTACTTATTGCGGAACAGGCAGAACAGTCTTCAGCATGGTACAAAGGGGCGTGGCATTTTACGCACCTTTGTCCGATGGCGGTCGCTTATAGCCTATAGTTCCCGCCTTGGTTAATACTATCTGTGGCGAAAATTTCATGAAAATCGGTTAAGCCGTTTTTCTGTTATTGCCGGACAGGCAGATATAGCTTCAGCATGGTACAAAGGGGCGTGGCATTTTACGCCCCTTTGTCCGATCGCTGTCTCTTATGGCCTATAGTTCCCGCCTCGGTTAGTACTATCTGTGGTGAAAATTTCATGAAAATCGGTTAAGCCGTTCTTTACTTATTGCGGAACAGACAGACAGACAGACAGACAGACAGACAGACAGACAGACAGACAGACAGACAGACAGACAGACAGACAGACAGACAGACAGACAGACAGACAGACAGACAGACAGACAGACAGACAGACAGACAGACAGACAGACAGACAGACAGACAGACAGACAGAAAGACAGACAGACAGACAAACCAACAATCAGATTTATAATATTAATAGGGATATGCGAAAATTGGACCCTTTTTTGTATAAAATTGATGCAATTATATATAATTAAATATATTTATATATAAGAAAAAAATGTTTTTCCCCAAAACGCAAAAAATTGACAAAAAAAAAAATTGTTTCCAGGACTTAAAAATTTTTAAAAATATTTTTAGGACTTTGAAAATTTTCAAAAAAAAACATCTCGACAAAAAAAACATTTTCAAAAGTTATATTGAATTATATGTAAAGGACTTAGATTTTTTTTAAATTTTACTCATATAAGATAACATATAATTTAAAAACAGTTGCATAAAGTTTTATATAAAATTTCTTCAAATATTTTGTTTTATCAAATTATATAAAAAAGAAGACAGAATTTTAAAGTTCATATGTAATTATATAAACGAACTTTAAATCATATGTTATTATATAAAAGTCCATATTTTCTGTTATATAATTTTATATAAGAAACAAATTAGAAGTGCAAATATATAAAATCACATATGATGCAACAAAAAATACATATAGTTTTACAAAATAATATATGTATATATAAAACTATATATAATTATATAGGAACTTTTTTACTCGGGTGGGCCAATTTCACAATTTTTTTTTTTTAATGCATTTTCATCATATTCCAACTTTGGTTTTTACAAAAAACAAATTTACCACTCCCACTTTGGCTAACTTTTGTTGAAAATGTTCGTCATAATTCAACTAAGGTTTTTATGGGCAGTAGAATTTTCCACGCCCACTTTTTGCTATGTATCGGAAGAACTAAGGCGGCTAGACCGATGTGGTTATAGTCCGCAAAAGATTTTTAAGGAAAGAAAAATTATGCACACTGCTCACTTTTAACGATATATATCATGGAATGGGTGGATAAATTTATCTAATTTTGTTTTTAATGTTCATCATAGTCCAGCAAAGGTTTTCGGAAAGAACAATTTTCCACTTCTATGCCCACTTTTGAATGGATGGACCGAGTTGGTTAAATTCAAATAAGGTTTTACGGTAAGATAAGTTGTCCACCTTCTCCTTTTTTTCGATATATATAAAACTTACTCCATAGAAAAATAAAATATAGAATAATAACATATAAATAAAAATCATATGTAGTTCGTTAGTAATCGCATCACTTGAGAACTGACCGATTTGGATAATATTTTTCTTTAAGTTCGTCTTATTTTTTTTAATGTTTTTTTTTGGTTTTTTTCGGAAAACAAATTAATCTCGCCCACTTTTACGCCTCCTTTTTTCGATTTATCTGAAATCGGAGAACGGCTGGACTTAACTTTTTTTTTTTTAATTTTCATCATAGTCCAATTTAGGTTAAAACGGAAATAAAATTTGTTCACGCCACTTTTATTTCTATATATCTAAAATAGTAGAACGGCAGGGCTGATTTGGCTATTAGTAGTATTTGTTGACGTTCGTGATAGTACAACTAAGGTTTTTACGGAAAGATCAATTGTCCACTCCCACATCGAAGAAAGACTTGCCTGATTTGTTAAATTTTTTCTTTAATGATCGTTATAGTCCAAGTAAGGATTTTGAAATAATTATTTGGCTCCCCACTTAAAAGCCCACATTTTTCAACATCCTTAAAATTTGCAACACTTGAGAACGCCTGGGCCGATGTGGCTAATTGTTTTAAATGTTTGTAATGTTCCATATAATTGTGTGGAAAGAAAAATTGTCGTCGGCCACTTTTTTTCGATACATTTAAAATTCGTTTTTACTCTAATTCGATCTATTAAAAAAAAATATTTCTTAATATATTCCGCTTAAACTTGGTAAAAATGACTTTAAATCCTTTGGGATTTTTACCATATGTACAATTTTAATTTACCACACAAATTTTAACGCCCACTTTTGTCTAAATATGTCGACTACTAATGACCGGACTGATTTTTTTAAGTTGATTATAGGTTTTGTTTGAACTCAACACAATAGCTCACGATAAGAACGAGGAATATGCGTAATTTATTTTTGTGTTGTTCGTAATGATATTAAAGAAGTTTTGAATTTGTACAGTACGCAAAGTCGAAGACATGGTTATTGTTATTTTTAGTTCCTAAAATATAATTTGAAGATGATACTCTCCCTAATCGGGTTTTTAAAACCACGCCTACAATTTTTTCTAAGCCAAGAAATTCATTACCCTTTTTTGCAGGGCTATATATTTGAAGCGATACGAAATATAACACTGATCTTATATTTGGGCCAGCAACGCGGACCGGGCCAGCTAGTATAAGATAACATATAATTTAAAAACAGTTGCATAAAGTTTTATATAAAATTTCTTCAAATATTTTGTTTTATCAGATTATATAAAAAAGAAGACAGAATTTTAAAGTTCATATGTAATTATATAAACGAACTTTAAATCATATGTTATTATATAAAAATCCATATTTTCTGTTATATAATTTTATATAAGAAACAAATTAGAAGTGCAAATATATAAAATCACATATGATGCAACAAAAAATACATATAGTTTTACAAAATAATATATGTATATATAAAACTATATATAATTATATAGGAACTTTTTTACTCGGGTATTTTTCATATCTTAGAACTGCACTATTTTTTCAAACTACACCATTTACAGATGTTATTCGTAAAAGATCAATTGTAATTCAAAGATTCTGCTAGTAATTTGAAGATTTCATTTGAATTTCGTAAACTCCAATTAAATTAAAAGATTATACTCTATTTAAAAATTGCGTACTCCAATTGTAATTCGAAGAGTCAGTGGTAATTCTTAAAAGATCAATTGTAATTCCAAGATTTCAAAAAAAAATCGATCAATTGTAATTCGAAGATTACAATTTTAATTCGTAAAAGATGAATTGTTATTCGTAAAAGATCAATTGTAATTTGATGTAAATTAAAAAAGATCAGTTCTAATTCCGCACATAAGCTTATCATAAAGCTCAAAAATAAACCTAATTGTTAGTTCTTTAAAAACTCATAATTATAATTCGAGCTCAGTCTAGAGTGAATATATATTTTAATTTAATTTTATTTTCTAATGGGAATTTAAAAGCCGATACTTTCATTAGGACAAATGGTTCAGAATCTGAAAATCTTGTATTAAAAAAACAGTGTATAAACTGGCGCAGTCGGGTTTGTTTGGCATGAACTAAAACAATGGAGTAAGCTTATAATAAAGTGCAAAAAATTAGCCTTGGTTCTTTAAAAGCTCATAAATTTAATCCGTTGTAAAACAACAAAGTTATAATTGTTTAAAGTTTTAATTGAAAAATTTAGGGTTTTTAACATATTTGCTAATAAAAAATAACCTTAATGAGATTAATAGTACATCCGAAGATAGAAACTACAATAACATAGGAGAACTTCGAGAAGCAGCGCACTGTGGGCCAGGATTTCCATTTTTTGGCCAATAAGGTCTGCAAGGCAACACATATTTAAAAATATTTTTTCAGAATGTCGACATCTTGAATTTTTTCCATTTTTAATATATTTTTATTGTAGCTAAAATTCTTTTTTTTTTGCATGAGGTTAAAGTCAAAGTTTGAGATTTTTTTTTATATTTTTTACTTATGAAACAAATAATTTTTGTTTGTACTTCAACACAATATTTTTTCAAATTTTCTGCGTAGTTCTCCTAAAGACATATCTGTTTGTCCAACACATGAGATAAACTGCCAAAAAGTAAGCTATAAGTACATATTTTTTTTTAATAAATTGGGGAAATTCATACTTTTGTTGAAATCCGCCTTTTTTCAACACCAAAGTCCAAAAAAGTCCAAACGATATTGACAAACCTCGAACTACGATCTGTCTCTGACAATGTATTCTATTCACTTTTTTGCGACCCTGTGCGACCGTTCATAACCTTTTGACATAGAGGCAATAAACCAAAATATGACGTTTAGACATGCCCTAAAATGGAACTTCAAAATTTTTTTGATATTTTTTTTCTATTGATTTCTAATAAAAAATTTCCCACTTTGACAACATTGGCGTGATAACTGGAGATGGGCACGTGAGTGAATTTTGACTCACGTTGACTCACGCAAAAAAACAAAATTTACTCAATCGTTTTTTTCTCAAACTTACTCACTATTTACGTGAGTACACAAAACACCACTCACGTGTGACTCAAATTAAATAATTTTCAATCACGCAAAAAAAATGGCTCTCACTACGAATCACTCACGAAAAAAATGCCTCACTCGCGATCGAAAAATTTGAATCACGCTCATTTTAGATCACGCGTAATTCACTGGCTGGCCAGTACATCTCTAGTGCTAAAAATTAATGCTGGGAACGCATTTAAGCGGGCATGTTTTGGCGATAGCGTTTAAAATATTTTGTATGAAATTGTAAGCTAGTATCATTATGTGTACATTTAGGAGAGCAAGTGCTTATTTGAAATAAAAAAGTGATGTCTTAAATGTGCCACTGAATATATGAACTTTTTGGCGCATTTAAAAGAGAAATATTTTATTAAAATCTTCTGATAAAAGCAAAAAGAGGGATTTATAAAATCTTAGGAAAGTAAACATTGTACATTTTTTTTTAAAAAAGCTGGGCCCTAAATTTTGGATCCGCCATTTTGATTTCAAAAAATCTGAGTTCGTTTTCGTGTTGCGCAATCATTTACTAGTGATATTTTGAAACATTAACCAATAATTTAAATATCTTGTCCGCCATATGGGATCCGCTGTTTTGAATATTTGATTCTAAAATCAGATTTTGCATCCGAAAAACCATCAAAATCAGACAACATAGAAAAAAACTTAATATTTTATTTGTCATATTGGATCCGCCATTTTGAATTTAAAAAATAGGAGGTCAAGTTCGTAATTATCTACCCTAAATACATCGAAAATGATTAATTTAAGTACAATTAGCTAAGAATTACAAAAGCATATCCGCCATATTGGATCCGCCATTTTGAATCTCAAATCTTTAATTCCAAAATAAGTTTTAACATCCGAAAAACCATTAAAATCGAAGTTTTTGGGCAAAAGAGACAACATATAAAAAATCGTAATTTTTAATTTGTCGCCATATTGGATCCGCCATTTTGAATTTTAAAAGTCTAAGCTCATATTCGTTATTTACGACCCCTAATACATCGACAATTATTACATTAAATACAATAAACAAATTTTTAAAAAATCATGTCCACCATTTTGAATTTTGAATTTTTTTTTTATAGAATCGTGTTCAGCGACCCTTTATCACTTATATGTAATACTTTTTTGGCTTATAGGTTAAGCGGTCTATTTATGGCCAAAATTCGGGGATGCTGGCCCACAGTGCAGCGTCTAGAAGAGAAATATGGAAGATATTTATAGACAGCCTACTTATGCCCAGTATAGAGGCAGTTCTTTCAACATCAAGAACAAGACTTATTATTGTTAAACGAAGTGCTCGAGAAAAACTATAAGTATATCCGTACTCTATGGAATCTAACCTACTCGAGTTTTTCTAGAGAACCCCCGCATTTTTATACCCTCCACTTAGTGATAGAGGGTATATATAAGTTTGTCATTCCGTTTGTAACTCATCGAAATATCGATCTGGGACCCCATAAAGTAAATATATCGATTTTAAGACATTCTAGCGATGTCCGTCTGTCTGTCTGTGGAAAATGCTGTCGCGGACAAAATATTGCACAGAGATGACTGAAACTTAACATATTTATTGGAAGTTCTCCCGAGAAGTTTGGTATTGCATTTGAGCGATATCGGTTCAGCGGTTTAAAAGTTATGAACGAAAATGTAAGCACACCTCAAAAATTTCAGTACATTCAACATAACCTAAAAATACAAAATGCTTTAATTCGGCTTCTGGTTGACATATGTGAACATAATTGAACACCAAATGGTATTTAAACAGGTACGAACATATTTTTTGACAAAAAAAAAAAAAATCGCGGATTTTTTTTTACCAAAATTTTTTTTCGCGGAAATTTTTTTTTTCAAAAAAAAATTTTTTTTTTTTCAAAAGTAATTTCCTTTTAAATAATTTTTTTTGCAATAATCTTTTTGAAATTGTGGAGGGTATCACTACATTCGGCAAGTCCGAATTTAACTTTTTTACTTGTTTTTTAATGGCGTATAGTCTAAAACAGCGGTTACCAACCTATGGTACGCGTACCACTAGGGGGTACGCGAAACTTTCCGCAGGGGTACGCACAATTTTAGTAATTTTGACATTCGTTTTAGATTAACCTTTCAATGTTGGTTCCACATCTGGCTTCCAAAGTTTTCCATAACGTCAGGTTTTTAAGAAAGTTGAGGACAAAGTTCACAAAAAACGTATTTTTGTGCACTTAAGAGATCATTTTTTAGATATTTTTAAGGTGATATTTTGAAATCTGACCACTTGTTTCCGACTAACCTTCCGATGCTGATTCCAAATATAGTTCCAAAATTTTCTATGATGTCAGGTTTTTGAGAAAATTTATGTCGAAGTTCTCAAAAAACGTGTTTTTGGGCATTTTTGAGACGGGTTGTGATAGAGTGGAAATTTTGGTACCATTTTTTAAAGCTCAAAATGCCATTTCATTGCATATACGAGGGTGTTTCATTCAAAAAGTAACGGAAATATTGATCTGCACTCGTATTAAAAACACATTTAAAAACATTATGGCCCTTACAACAAGAAAACAAAAAGTCAATTTTAACAAAAGTTTTATTTTAAATTTCAAATTTTCTATACATTCGATTTTAAAAACAAAAACAATTTAATTTGTATGGAAATAAAATTAAAAGCTGATTTTAAATATATTTTATTTTTCTGTGGTAAGGCTGTATATTTTCGCCCTTGTGATGGGTTTTTGGAACTTTTTTTAAGAGTTCAAAAAACGTCCGTTGTTTTAGTTTTTGGTGTAGAATCGACTGGTGATCTCAGATTTGCAATATTTTCAGCCGTTTTTTCTCTGCAGAAAAATCAGCTCAAAATCCGCGTTTTCTGATGCATTGGACCACCCCAAGGAGCGAACATTTGTCCAAAAAATACCACCATTGTTTTGATCTCCCCTAAATCCTTCAAAAAAAATTATAATACCCGCAGATCAAAAATTTCAAAATTAACTCTTAAATTTATATGTGAAGTTTTTTAACGAAAACAAAAAACTCGTTAGGGGGTACGCGGCTGACAAAATTTAAAGTTAGGGGTACGCGAGCCAAAAAGGTTGGTAACCGCTGGTCTAAAATAATACCGAATGGTATTTAAACAAGTAAAAAAATATAAATGAAGTGAAAAATTAATGATGTTTCTACTGCATTTAAAACATAATTTGTTCGCCAAAAGTAGTTTTGTATTTAGTGGAAAAATAACATTAGTAAATTAAAAAATATATATTTTAACTATTCTGAAATTAAGTAGAAAACAGTGTAAATAAAATGGCATAAATAAATGAAGTGATGATGATTTAAATAAATACACGCACTTAATTTTTTTTTTTTTTTCATTTTAATGTAATTTTATTGATTTTTTTAATTGATAGTCTTAATTAAATTATTTCCATTATTTTGTTGGTTTGTTTCATTTGTTTCTTAATAAATATGCAAGTGTAACATTGAAATATTTTTTTGTTTTTTTTTTTTTTGAAAATTTAAACTTATTTCCAATTTTTTTTTTTAAATTTTTTTTTAATTTGTGATTAATCTCTTAAATTTTACTTTTAACCTTTTTTTAGTTGCTTAGGAATTTTATATTTCCTTTTTTTCGTTAATTAATAGAAGTTTTTAACAAAGTTTAGAGAGAGAAGAAAAAGAGTAAGTTATATAGAGAGTGGGAAGAATTTTAAATAAATGTGTAGTAGAGTTTATAATATTTTGAAGAAAAAAAGAAAACAAATTGTTTCTTTTTCGTATTTTTTTGTATTTTTAGATTGTTTATAAATTAAAAATGTATTGTTTATATTGTTCTTGTTATTATCTGTTTTGTTGGTATGTGTGGGTTGGTTGGGTTGATTAGTTGGGATGCGTTTAGATTTTATATTTATTATATTATTAAAATTATGTACCTATTTAAAATTGTATTTATTTTATAATTATTTTTATTTTATTTGTTTGCAACATTATTTTAATATTTTGGAAATGTATAAAGACTTTAGAGTTTAATGCATATTATTTTATACTGCTTTAGTTAGAATGTTTTGTAAATGTTTCAAGGAAATGCTTTAATTTGTTTGTAATGATACTTTTATATATTTTTATTTTTATTATTATTTGGAGTAAGAACTGTTTCAAAACTATTTTGGCTGAGTGCACTCTGGTTAGACTTATACTTAATTAATATTTTAATTAAAAAAAAAAAAATATATATAAAAATAATTTCGAATTTCTTTAAAAAAAAATTTTAAAAAAATGTTAAAAAATTTAGAAATTCTGCAGTCCGCACTCAACGTGTAATTTATATCTTGTTCACACTGTAGACAAAATTTTATTATGAAATACAACAATTTGTTTATTTTTTCATAAATTTAAATATTTCTATACTGGCGATATTTTTTTTTGTAACATATAAAATTGATTTGTTTTAAATTCATTTATTGAGATCTTAATTTATTAAAAACTAAATTCAGCATAATGTTTCAAAATTAAGTAATTGTTTTGTTAAGGGTCATAAAAACATCCTTTTTATATTCTATTTTTGAGTATATGTCGTATTTAAAAATTAGATATAGCGACTCAAACTAATAATGGAACAGCACATATTTGATAGCAGTTCTTTTGAGGAAAAACTTAACCATATTATTACCAATCGTAAATTTTTGTAGAAAATGCTATATAGGAAATTTTCCAAGCTTAAATTTAAGATTAATAGCATCCAGATTGAGCAAATATTAAATGAGATACGATGGTCGCTGTGGAAAATGAAATTAGTTATAGATATTTTTTAGAAAATGTTTTAAAAATATTTCTAACAAGGGTCACCCGCGGATCTTTATGGAATTGGTTTTATTTTGTAGAGCAGAAAAAATAAAGGGCCACGTATTTTTTTTTAGCGGCCCAAATTCATATTTAGGGGGTAAAAAGGAGGGGAAGAAAAGGCCATTTTTCAGTTTTTTCGTTTATCTCCTATATTATGCAAAGAAACCTAGTCTTGTTACATATCAAATGAATGGTCTTTGGAAAACATATCTACGTGTGCTAAGAACGTGTCCAAACATGCACAACTTTTCGTCATTTTGAGTAAAATACCAAAATTTTAGGACATCTTTGTTAATAAGTCGAAAAATATTAACTTCTTTGGCCCGTTGTTGGCACCACGAGATAGGTATTTTTAATACCTTTAATCTGATACCACACATCCCTATATTAATTTTGTTTAAATAGGCGTAAATCGTAAACAACTGAAAATGGCCTATTCCCCCCACCCATACAAATCGACCCCCATAAAAATAGGTTTGGGCCGCTAAATTTATTTATTTAAAAATTAAATTTTTTTTAATACAATAGAAGAAATACGCTTTATTTGACCACCAATTTTTTGTAAACAAAGAAAAAATTTAATTATTGTAATATCTCATTACTATACACTTAGGTGTCCTAAAATTAATAAACAATAAAATATTTTCTTTGTTTACAAAAAATTGGTGGTCCAAAGAGTTAAGAGTTTAAAAAACCCGAATTTCTTATACTGTATTTAAAAAATTTAATTTTTTGTTTGGGTTGTTGAAAAAACTATCTGATAACTGAATCAAAATTATTGAATATCTTTTTAAATTTTTAATGTTTGAACTTAGAAAAAATCGACTTAGAAATATTTTTAAAAAAATTTCTAAGAAATAGTTATAAATAATTTCATTTTCCAGAGCGGCCCTCGTATCTCATTTAGTAGTTGCTCAATCTGAACACTATCAAGCTTAAATTAAAGCTTGGAAAGTTTCCTAGTATTTTTTTTTCAAAAATAGTCGATTTATAATATTAAGGTTTAGTATTGATAACTTTTTTTTATTAGTTTGAGTCACTGTAAGTTGAAAATTAAATTCATTTATTGAGATCTTCATTTTAACAAAATCAAAATAAGAGAGCAAAAACAGTCTATACTAAATTTTTGAGTATATGATAAATATTTATATTAAACAGAAGATTAAATTCGACTCGACCGAAACCATTAATAACCCGAAACACTTTTATTAATTTTAATGTAAAAAAAATAAAATTGTTAAAAATTCTAACTAAATTCTAAATTTTTTATTTTAAGTAAAAAACTTTTTCCAATATTATTGTAAAACAAGTAAGAGTGTTAAATTCGGCTGTGCCGAATCTTTACAGGACGTTTTTTTGTGGGGGAGGGGAGGGAAATTGGGTCGGGTTTATGTTTTAAAATTCATTTATTATGCGTTTTGCACTTAAGTAATACAATTTTTGCATTGTTAAAATATATCCACGCCCACAAATTGGGGCGGGCCAAAAAAAAAACATTTTTTAATCCCCGAGGTTCAAGTACAGGGCTCAGAAGTTCTTCCGACACTAAAATGTTTTATTTTCTTAACAAAAGTGTAATAAAACCTGTAAAAAATTACGTTTTTTAGAGGTTGATTTAGTTCCTTAAGGAGGAACTTTTCCGTCCAGGTCCGATTTTGCTCATATCCGAACTTAACCAGCCTATGACCATAAGACATATTTTTGCCAAACTTCAGAAGTCTAGCTCTTTTATTTTGGACTGTATCATGTCTTCCACAGCCAGACCGACGAACGGACGGACGGACATTGCTAGAACGTCTTAGAATCGATCAATGATCAATAAAATATATACTTTATGGGGTCCTAGACCGATATTTCGATGCGTTACACACGGAGTGACAAAGTGACTATACCCCCATACGAGTGTAGCAGTCAGTGGTTTGTGGGGTTTAGAAATAAGAAGTCAAAACCCCGTAGAATTAAGGAGCATGAAGGAGGTGCAGATTAATCTGCATCACTGTAAATAAAATGAGGATGACCCCCCAGCACAACACCTGCGAACTCTTATCGATGTTTGTACAACCAAGGTCAGAATATTTTGGAATGTGGAGATGCCAATGCTCAACATACATTTTAAGGAAGCACTGACATCAACAGGCGAGGTGAGTCTATTTTTGATAACCTTTTATCCAGTAATTTAGTTATATGTATCTCTAGTGGAGAATGGGATTCCTTATAGGGACCCCAAGAAAATTATTTTTAAAAGGGGACTTAAACTTTGATCCTTTTATAATCCGGTATTTAATATAACCGGTAATGACCAAACGGGCATGCTAGTTTTTTTAATTATAAAAAAAATAAAATATTATGGCAAGTAACATTTAAAAGAAATCTAATGGCAAGATCATAAATTTGTTTTTACCTTTGAAAGTTTAATACCTACATATTATAAATTTGTGTACAGTGTGAACCGGTATACCAAAAAAATTAGCTATTTTAAAGAGTTATTTTAAAAAAAAGGGAAACACAGTTAATATAATCAGGGTTCACTCTGATAACCTTGCATTTTTGCAAGGGTAGCAATATTGCTATGGTTTTATGCTACAAAAAGCGTAATCTTCTAGTTTTGTTTGTACTGCAAGTTTACGATTCCAGCATTCCAATGTGTTTTTTTTTTAACAGTTGACATCAGAAGATTTTAGGTATTAGGGGTACAATTTTTTTGTTACAAAACTATTCTATGTAACAAAAATTGAAAATGTAAAGAATATTACAAAGCTTCGACCGAAAATGAATGGTCGTCAAAGGGTTAATTAAAAACATCTCAAATCTATTGTAAGGGTTGCTAGATCCTCCATGGAGAATTGAGGACGCTCACTATACAGTGGGCGACAATACACTGGAAACTTTTTTAAAGTAGATGCAATTTGTTAAAGACAAAGTTAACAATACTAAACGTTATTATAATCAAACGACTATTATTATAAAAAATGTTAGGTAGGTAATTTTCAAAGCTTTAATTTAAGCTTGATAGCGTCCAGATTGAGTAAATAATAAATGTGCTACGAGGTTCAATCTGGAAAATGAAATTATTTATAGACATTTTTCAAAACATTTTTTAAAAATATTTCTAACAAGGGAAGTCTCCCTGGTGTCACCCGCGGATCTTTATGGAATTGGGTTTATTTTGTAGATCAGAAAAAATAAAGGGACACGTATTTTTTTTTTTAGCGGCCCAAATTCATATTTAGGGGGTAAAAGGAGGATGGAAGACAAGGCCATTTTTCAGTTTTTTTCGTTTATCTCCTATATTATGCAAAGAAACCTAGTCATGTTACATATCAAATGAAAGGTCTACCTATCTACGTGTGCTATGAACGTGTCCAAACATGCACAACTTTTCGTCATATAGAGTAAAATACCAAAATTTTATGACATTTTTGTTAATAAATCAAAAAATATTAACTTCTTTAGCCCGTTGTTAGCACCACGAGATAGGTATTTTTAATACCTTTAATCTGATACCACACATGCCTATATTAATTTTGTTTAAATTGGCGTAAATCGTAAAAAACTGAAAAAGGTCAATTTCACCCCATACAAATCGACCACCTAAAAATGAGTTTGGGCCGCTAAAAAAAAATACGTGTCGAATTAATTTTTGTTCTTAACAACATATCCAAATTTAATGAAGATCGGAGGGTGACACCCTCAAGGGAAGTCTCCCTTGTAAGTAGATTTTTTGCCAAGTTCAAACATTAAAAATTAAAAAAAAAAAAGTCCAATAGTTTTATTCAGAGATCAAATAATTTTTAAAACAACCCAAACAAACAGTGAAATTTTTTAAGTACAGTAGAAAAAATTTATATTTTT
This sequence comes from Pegoplata infirma, assembly GCA_963921195.1. Taxonomy (NCBI): domain Eukaryota; kingdom Metazoa; phylum Arthropoda; class Insecta; order Diptera; family Anthomyiidae; genus Pegoplata; species Pegoplata infirma. The sequence continues at coordinate 138,042,523 of OY992539.1, forward strand.
TGACCTCCGATTCTTTTGACCAAGATTTTTTTTGTAAAACTGAGAATTTTTCTATTCGAAAAATGTCTTAGAATCTAAAAATTTTTCTATACGAAAAATGTCTCTGAGTCTGAGAATTTTTCTATACGAAAAATGTCTTAGAATCTGAGACTATTTCTATACGAAAAATGTCTCAGAATCTGAGACTATTTCTATACGAAAAAGCTCTCAAAAACTGAGACTTTTTCTATACGAAAAATGTCTCTGAATCAGCATGAAAGCTTTCTTATTGCTTCGAATCGCTTCAGTCGTTCATAAAAAAAGCTCACGAAAAGTGTGTGTGCAGTTTGCTACCAAGAGTGAATACCGTTATTTTAATTTTAACATTTTAACTGTGACTCCCTTAAATTTATAGTTTTCCGTTTTTTTTTAGTTTTATAAGTATTATTTTTTAATTTTTAATATAAAAACTACTAAGTAGTTTTATAAATTGTATATAAATATAAGTACAATAATTAAGTTTATTTTGTTTGTTCATCTTTAGAGAGCATTATATAGAGAGAGCTAGATAGAGATAATGTTTAATTAACACTATTTTTTAAAATTACAAAAAAAAAAATAAAATGAACAATAATAAAAAATATAAAGTTTTATAACTTATAGTTAGATTATATGAGATTTTCTTATTTAAAGTTCCTTTAGTTATATTATATTTAAGCAGAGTTATAAAAAAATTTTAATTTTATGTTTTTTTTAATATTTAGTTTTTTTTAAGTTAATATTGTTAATATTTGTATAGTTTATTTTTAAGTGTTTTTTATATATGTATTTATATGTAGTATGTATACTTTTTTTTTGTTTAATTCATTTTAATTAGTTTTATATGTTTATAAGAAAACAAAAAAAAAATTAAGATAATTATAGGTTTTTGTTGTATATTTTTGTAATAAATATGTTGTAAGAGTTGTAAGTACAAGCAGGTGCAGTATTATTTTTTCTGTCATGGATTTTTTTTTAACATGCGTCTGCTCTGTTTAAATTTTCTTGATAAACGTTTTTTTTTTGCATTGTAATATTTTTTTTTTATTTTTTATAATAGCGAATAGTAGAAGTTATTATTATTATTGAATATCAGGGTTGAAGATCAATTAATTAAAAAATATATGTATATAATTTTTTAAATATTAAACTTTAAAGATTTATCTTAAACCTCTAGTGCATTAGGCCGCTTTTTAAAAGAGAGTGGTCGATTTTGAAACCTAACATTGCACAGATTTATATTCTGATCTTATTATCTACTTGGGTGCCGCTGTAGGTTAGTAGTTAGTGTGCTAGCCTATGAAACAGGGGGGTCGTAGGTTTGATTCCCACAGAAACCCTTGGTCGATTTCGCTACAACGAGACTACCGCCATTGCTACCAGTTCTCGTTTAATTTATTAAAAATGATTTGTAATTAAATTGGATAAAAAAATAATAAAAAAAACTGATCATTGGATTATCTACTTTCTTTTTTTATAAATAAACAAAAAAGGCTATTTGAAAACAAAAGATAGTAAGTTATCAAGAAGAGCAAAATATAAATCTGTGCAATGTTAACTTTCAAAATCGACCACTCTTTTGTTTGTAAGTGATGCCAATCAAAAGTTACAAAACAAAAAAAAACCTAAGATCGCTAAAAAAAACATCCTTGTGCATTAGAGGGTTAAACTTATATTGAAAATTGGTTTGAAACCTTAACTAAGAAATAACAACAAAAAAAAATTTAACAATAAATTTCTATTATTGATTTGATAGTAAATTACTTATTTATATATTATACTGATGCTTTTAAATCATTAACACCTCTAATATTTATTAATTTGTTTTTTATTTTATGGCTTTTAAACAAATCTTTTATTTGTTTTGATATACGTTTCTGTTTTTTTAACTATTTATGACCAATTTAGTTTTACTACACCGAGAAAAATTCATGCAGCAAAACTTAAAGCAATATCTTTCGCAGATTATTAAAAAAAAAAATATAACAAAATTCAGTGAAACTTTTTATTTTGTAAAATACATTATGAGCCTGAAAGTTTTGTTTATTTTACAAAAGAAACAATCAAAAATCAAAGTGGAATCAAATTACATTGAAGTGGTTTCATTCTTAAAAATTAATTTGTTTTTCTTTGGAACCACTTCGAAACGGAATTGAATCTGTGACAGGCCTATATATTCAAAATTCTTCATGTTGCAGAAATTTCCTATTGTATTTCACAAATTTCGATTTCTGTTTCAAAATTTTCTAAATGATTTTTGAAAATTCCATTTGTATTTGAAAAATTTCCATTTGTATTAAAAAATTTTGTAGAGAATTTTGAAATACAAATGGAATTTTCTTAAAAAAATTTAGAAAATTTTGAAATATAAATGAATGGGAAAGTTACAAATTCTTAACCATATCATTATCAATGCACTTTTTTTGCCAAGCTTTAATTTAAGCTTGATAACGTTAAGATTGAGCAAATATTAAATGAGATACGAGGGTCGCACTGGAAAATAAAATTATTTATAGATATTTTTTAGAATTTTTTTTTTTTAAATATTTGTAAGTCGTTTTTTCCAAGTTCAATCATTTTAATTGTTCTAATATCTCATTAATATACACTTAGGTGTACTAAAATTAGTAAACAAATTTTTTTTTTCTTTGTTTACAAAAAATTGGTGATCTAAAGAGTTGGAGTTCAAAAAATTCGGATTTCTTCTACTGCATTTAAAAAATGTTGTTGTTGAAAAAAGTAGCTGTTAACTGAATAAATATTATTGGATAATTTTTTAAATTTTTATTGTTTGAAATTTCTAAAAAATACCTATAAATAATTTAATTTTCCATCGCGACGCTCGTATCTCATTTAATATTTGCCCAATCTGGACGTTATCAAGCTTAAATTAAATCTTGGAAAATTTTCTAAATAGAATTTTTTTAAAAATACTCGATTGATAATAATCAGGTTTAGTATTGATAACTTTTCCTTTAAAAAAATGCAATCAAATATATGCTGATCCATTATAAGTTTAAGTCACTGTAAATGAAAATTTCTAAAAAAATGAAATTTATACAATATAAATGAAAATCTGAAATAAAATTGGACATTTTTGGAATATATTTAGAAAACTTGAAATTATAATTAGAAAATTCTAAAATGTAATTGAAAATGCTTTTTTGAAAATTTTTTAAATATGAATATAAATTTCTGATTTATAATTGGAAATTTCTGAAATATAATTGTAGCCCGGCAGAAATGCGGTATTTATCAAAGCTGTTTAGGCCGAACTTATGAAGTTTGCTATCCCCAATTCTGGTTTTAGAATATATAAAGGATCCAATCAAAGTTCAAGTTAACACCTAATGTGCGGTTCACACTTGTTGTTGAGTGTTTAAGACTGACGTGTTTAACCCATTTCCATCCACTGTTTGATTTTTCGAACATTGGAAATAAACTTTTCCAAAAAAAATTTATGTATAAAAAAGGTGGAATTTCATGTAAATTTTGGCCGCTGTTCCAAAACAAGTAATTCACATAAAAAATGTGAAAATTAAAATTTCCGAATTTTTTTGGTGTTCTTGATTTCACATCCGAATTTCTTTTTCGTTTTATTATACATAAATAAAATTTGGTAAAAGTAAAACGAATGCACTTTTTTCTTTAAAATTTTTAAAATTTTAAATATTCGATTTCAACTACGAATGAACACGTGATCAACAAAACACTAAACTTGATTTTATGTGATTCAGAAATTTTCATGTGAATTGAAAAGTTGTGAGAGACAGAACAGAGGCCTTTATTACAAATGTTAAAAAATTAAAAAAAAAAATACCCCCCGGCATTTTCGACTTTAATTTATTTTAATTAATTTAAATTTATTTAGATTTATTATTAAGTTCCACTAATTAGAATCATTTTGAAACTATTTATTTTGAAAATAATGAAATAAATCCAAAAAATGCAGGCTTCCTGGGATAACTTAACATTGAAAAAAATTTGCAGCAATTACGCTAAAAAATTGTCATTTTCTTTTTTGGAAATGGTCTAAAATGGGTTCAAAAATTCTTTGTTCTGTGACCATTACATTTTTATTTTGTTACTGGTGTTTAGTTAACAACTTGTTTAAGCTCTATTGGCTAGAAATACGCGATTTTTTGCTTAACGGATTAAAAAATGTAATCTATGTTGCTCCGAAAGGACTTCTTAGTCGTTACACAAAGTTTCATCAAGTTTTGAGCCATTTCGTTAAATTTGTTCCATTTTTTTTGCCTAACTTTCGAGTAGGGTTCTATAGTCGAAAAGTCTATTAATCGACTTTTTGTATGAAAAAGTCGAAAAGTCGACTTTTGCTTTCGACTTCTTTCGATTTTTTTTTTTTATTTTTTTTACTTTTGCCAGATGAAAATAATTTCTTTCTTCTGAAAAAAAAAATCAAATGAGAGCCGAGTTTAATAACTGAAGCTATTGGTATTTCCATGTATTTTGTATGTGAAGCAAAAATGTCAATGCCAAATTCATGAGTTAGAAAGTGTTAAGTGCAATATTTACCAATATTTTTGATTATTATTAACACCTCAGTGATAGGGTTCTATAAATCGAAAGTCGAATCTTTTGCTTTCGATTTTTTCAACATTTTCGATTTCTTCGACTTTTTTTGATAAATAAAATACAACCAAAAAAAAAATAGCACCTAAATGCTTACAACAAGTCAAAACTAAACTTTTATTTACAAAAAAATCGACTTTTTTAAAGTTGGAAAACGTCGAAAAAAGTTAAAAAGTCAAAGAAAGTCGAAAAAAGTCGAAAAGTCGAAAAGTCGAAAAATCGACTTTTTAGAAATTGAAAAAAAGTCGAAAAGTCGACTTTTTGTTGCGACTATATAACCCTACTTTCGAGATATATTGTTAAATGTTTCATTAAAAAAAAAATTATTTAATTATTAAAGGAAGTTTATTTTTAAGATTTAACTAAGATTTATACAAATTTAAATAATGAAAACAAATGTTTAAATGTTGGTCGCACTATTTCTTTTAAAGATTGAACTTGATAAATATAACTACAGATTATTTAATTAATATTGCAAAATTCAATACAAAAGTTTATTCAGGCGAAAAATGTGCAATTGTTTTTTTAATTGGATAAATATTAATGATTAATAAAAAAAACAATTGTAACTGCATTTTATTGGATGTAGTATTTATCAAGTTATTTTTCAAAGGAACTATGATTTGCAATAAAATATTTTTTATTTTACAATATCCATGTGCTTAATATTGGCAAACTCAAATATGTACAGCTACAAGTTAGCATAGTTTGGATTTTGTTCTGCGGGGAACAGTTTTTGTTTCCAACTAAAATTTCTTTTAGAATTCAAAATATTTGTTATAATGAAAAACTTAAAGCATAGCGACCCCAGAGTCTATGTGTGCTGACGTAAAATGTCAGCAGCCCCTTACAACCTAACCTAAGCTATTGTTATAACAAAAACAATTTACACAGAAAATTTGACAAAGTGGCGCGTTGCGTTTTACAAAATACCGGTTAAAAAAAAAAAACTGTCTCATGTGGCAATTTTTCTTTAACTTTTGATATTCCCTAATGTCCAGGGAAATTTTTATTCTACTACAGTGACTCAAAGTAATAATGGAACAGCATATATTTGTTAGCAGTTCTTTTAAGGAAAAGTTATCAATACTAAACCTGATTATTATCAATCGACTATTTTTGAAAAAAGTGCTATATAGGAAATTTTCCAAGCATAAATTTAAGCTTGATAGCGTCCATATTGAGCAAATATTAATTAAGATACGAGGGTCGCACTGGAAAATTAAATTATTTGTATATGTTTTTTTGAAATTTTTTTAAAAATATTTCTAAGTCGATTTTTTCCAAGTTCAAACATTAGAAATTTAAAAAATTATCTAATAATTTTTATTTAGTTACCAGCTAGTTTTTCCAACAACTGAAACAAAAAATGAAATTTTTTAAATACAGTGGAAGAAATACGCATTTTTTGACCTCCAACTCGTTTGACCACCAATTTTTTGTAAACAAAGAAACATTTTAATTATTCTTATATCTCATTACTATACACTTAGATGTACTCAAATTAATAAACAATAAAATATTTTCTTTGTTTACAACAAATTGGTGGTCGAAAGAGTTGGAGGTCAAAAAATGCGGATTTCTTCTATTGGATTTAAAAAATTTCATTTTTTGTTTGGATTGTTAGAAAAACAAGATGATGACTAAATAAAAATTATTAGATAATTTTTTAAATTTTTAATGTTAGAACTTGGAAAAAATCGACTCAGAAATATTTTTAAAAAAATGTTAAAAAAGTATCTACAAATAATTTCATTTTCCATTGCGACCCTCGTATCTCATTGAATATTTGCTCAATCTGGAGCCAATCAAGCTTAAATTCAAGCTTGGAAAATTTCCTATAAAGCACTTTTTTCAAAAATAGTCGATTGATAATAATCAGGGGTAGTATTGATAACTTTGCCTTTAAAGAACTGCTAACAAATATATGCTGTTCCATTATTACTTTGAGTCACTGTAAGTCTAAAACTTATGTAGTACAAATCAAAGGCTAATCGGATTAAATTAACTCGTGGCTCCCGGCGATTAAAGTTTTAAATGTTAGAAAATTAAAAAAAAATAAAATCTGTCGAAATGTTTACATAGTGGATGAAAATTAAAAGATTTTGTAATTTTTTTTTGTTAAAAAAAAAAAAATTTGGAAAAGTATTTTCTGAAATATAAATGGAAATTTCTGAAATATAAATGGAAATTTCTGATATATATATTAAAATTTTTAAAATGGAAATTTCTGAAATTTATCAATAGTGGAATTATAAGACAAGTACAAATATTTAAAAAATATTTTACAAAAATGTAATCCTCTAATACCCAATTCACACTTGAGGTGAAATCTCGTTCGAACGAGATTTTGATCATATGGTTGTGTATAAAATGATACAGAGCATATGATCGAAATCTCGTTCGAACGAGATTTTACCTCAGGTGTGAATAGGCCTTATTCAAAAAACGTGAAATATATTTAAAGTAAGTTTATTTGACAGATATTGCAGGAATAATTGTCATTTTAAAAGGAAACAGGATCACGAAATGAAAAACTGTGAATGCAGTCTTACTACGTTTTGTTTCTAGTTTCAATAATATTATAATTAAAAATAATTTTAAAAAATTAAAATAAAAAAAAAAGTAATAAATAATTTACATAAAGCATCTAATAATATTAAAAATAATTTTAAAATTTTGTATCTTTAATTTTTTATAAAAAATCTACAATTGCAATAATTTCGTTTCAAAACTATAAGACTATAATTTTAAATCTTCTAAACTGATATTCAATATATTTGTGTAAGTTTAAAGCCCTTAATTCGAGATATAAATTTTTAATTTGTTAATTTTTTTACGTGTGCATTTTTTTTTTAATAATTTAGAAAAAAAATTGATTCGATTTGATTTTCCTAGATTAAATTCACATCACTTTGTTCTTAATGTTTTTTTTAACGATTTAAAAGTGTGTTTATCTTAAAATATGTATACCTTTTTTTATGAATTAAACTTATTTGTTCCTCTGACCACTACCATTTAGGCAAGATGCAGCAGCTGGTGCTGCTGTATTTGGCGATGATGAGAATCTTTGAATCTCAATAGCATTCGATGATGACGACGAAGAACTTTCAACTCTACGATTAGCTGGAATATCACAACCTCCACTAACACTACGATCAACACTTCCTACACCTGCACCGCTAGTTGTTGATTCAGTATCAGTATTAATTTTTGTTTCTTCCAAGAGATTTCTTTTACTACCCTCACTGCTACCCAGGGCCAAACGTTGCATTTGCCGTATGACCGTAGCAGCCAAATAAGCTTGCTTCCACCTTGATTTGGCGAAATTCTTTTTGAGTTGTTCTGAAACCGTAGCATGAATATTTTTATTACCAGCAGCATTGCCAGAAATCCAAGGATGTGCTAAAGCATGCTTGCAAGTAAAGCGTTTCTCAACATTTACGCACATTAGATGGCGTATGAAATCCTTGGCGGAATCACTTATATCATCCCAATAGGGTGAATCAAATTCAAATTCACCCTTTAGGATCTGGGCAAATAGATTGGCATCATTTTCATCGTAAAATGGAGGATAACCACAGAGGAGTATGTAGGAAATAACACCTATACTCCAAATATCGACAGCTTTGCCATAGGGTTTTTGGGCCAATACCTCAGGAGCTACATATCCAGGGGTACCACAGGCAGTGGCCATAATACCAGAATCTTCCATTTTCGATAGACCAAAATCACTTATCATAATCTTGCTATCATCATCGGGACTATAAAATAGTAAGTTTTCTGGTTTCAAATCTCTATGTACCACTCCCTGTTCATGCATATAGTCGACTGCCTCCAGGATCTGTCGTATCAAATCGGAGGCATCTTTTTCAGTATAGGATCCCTTTTCCACAATACGATCGAATAGTTCGCCACCAGTGACCAATTCCATAACCAAGTAAATTTTTGATTTATCCTCATATGTTTCATACAGCTGCACAATGTTCGGATGTGTTAATCGATTACCCCCACTTTGTTCTGCAGCTGTATCATTATTATGATGATTGGCACTAAATCTTCTCAAAACGCGTATTTCATTTTCCAACGACTCCTCTTTACCCTTCAGCGCTTTTTTATCGATTATTTTTACCGCATAATGTTTAGCCGAATCTTCCTTGCTCTCCGCCAAGCGTACTTCGGAAAAGGCTCCGGTGCCCAGTAGGCCATGTAAATTGTATTTATCCTCTATGGGTATAGTTTTGTTTAATTCCTTAAAATCCTTGTTGATCTTTGATTTTTTGGCCGAATCCTTTTTGCCAAATAACGGCATTTTGTTACACTTTGTTTAACGTTTATATGAAGGAATTTCCTTTCACTAAAAAGTGTTGCTTTTTTTGATTCGTTTAATTCTCTTCGTTAACTATTTTTTTCACTTTAACATTTTATTTTTTATGTGTATATTGCTTGTTTTTTGTTCGTTTATATTTTAATCAATTCCAAAGGATTGATTTAAATAAATTAAATATTTGTTTTTACTTCATTACACTTTATCGTAATTAACTTTTTTTAGCAAATAATTTGTTTAATTATAATTTTAAAATAATTCTTATTGGAAAAATTTTTCTCTAGTAAAAATTTTCAATTTTTCTTTTGCACGTCACAACTTTTTTTGTATATCTCTCACGCAGCAGTGCAGTTTTTAAACAAATAAACAACATTCACACGGTAAATAGCGCAAATAACAAATAATTTATATATTGGAAAATTAATTAAACCGTTTAATTTTCTAAAGCAATGTTTTCACGTTCTTCTTTCTTTTTTCTGCCTTTTTTTCGAAAAAAAATAAAATACAGTTAGTTTTTTCTTTTTCTTCTTCTTTTTGTTTTTGTATTTTTTTATTTTTCATTTTCTCTGCCAAAAATTTTGTTTTGAGAACTCTAGTTTTGTTTCTTTCCAGCACATTTGCAGAGACCTAGACTCAGGTGTGTGGTAAAAGAGATCGAATATATATTTCTCTGCTTTTAAAAGCAGAAATTCAGTTCTAGTTTTGTTTCATTCTATCATATTTTGAAAATTAATTAACGGTGCTGCCAGATAATTTGTTTATAAAATCCGCAAGAAGAAACGATTATTTGAAAATTGCTAAAAACCGTTAAATTTAAAAGCAATAAAAAAACAAAGTCAAACTAAACAGAAGCGAAATCACTTCACGATACATCAAGACAGCAAAATTTTTGGCTATACTCTACTTTACTGGCATTTTTCCAAACGTCTTAAAACTAATACCATTGATAGACCTCATCAAGCAGATTCCAACAAAAAAAAAATCAAGGATCGGCGAGAAATATTTCGCGAGATATATCGCTTTAAAGTTAAAAGCGAAATCGCTTATATCTCCCTTTGTAATGGTCCGATCGGAATAAATAGGGTATCGTTGGAAAGGTAATATTAATACCTATTGAACTATCCATATTTCATTAAAATCGGTTAACCCGTTCCGAGCCAAATCAAGTTTTTCTAAAAAAAAAAACGTTAAAAAAATTAAAATGTATGTATCTAAAAACAACACATATATAGTACCATAGTTTTTTTACATAGTAATAAAGCCAAGGAAATAAACTTTCATTTGGAACCAGTCTCGACCCCGTAGCTCTTTTAGGAACGAAGTTATTAAGGTTTTTTTTTTTTTTTTTTTTTTTTTTAAAAAAAGAAACAACACTCAGGCAATGCTGCCTATCAATTACTACTGTCAGTGTTGCCAGCTTAGGGGTTTTGTCCCCAAATAGGGGATTTTTTTTGGAAATTGGGGATGAAAAATTTGATTTGGGGATCCGGGGATTTCTTGGGGATGACACTGATTTTTCCGGGGATTTGTAGGGGATGAAATATTTTAGATAAACAAGTGGTTTTTAAGTACATCAATCATAAAATAATGCTAAAATCGGTAAAATGAACTCTACTTTATATTTGATCAATCGTGGACATTAAAGCATCCACAAAAAACCGCAAACGTAGGAATTATGTGAGATTTATAAAGAAAATATTAAAATTTTGTTTGGAGTTTTTTCAGTAATATGTATATCAAACCTTAAAAGAATTTTCGTTGTTGTTTTTAAATGGTGCAAACAATTTCTTAAGGCCCATGACTTATGTTTGCTGAGAAAACTTTTGGGGGAATTCAAGATATAAAACAAGATTAAATCAAATTTGGACCAATAAAGTACTCTATCGGCGGTGTGTAAATTAAAAACTCCTGAGTTATCCATCCCTGATAAAACACTTCCGTTGGTTTTTTAATTTTATCATAATGCTTATCGAAACATTGGCGGTTTAAAATGATGTGCTGATCGCTCAACACGCAAAATACGCTTACACTTTTTAGCCAAGTTTCTGTGTAAAATACAACCCATCAAGTGTTTGCGTGTAAGTTAACCAAGTTTTGTTCTAAAAAAATGGCTAAATTACTCAAAAGCACTTGTTGAAAGTGTTTTTTGCGTGTAGTAAATTTTCAGATTTTTTTTTTTTTGGGGATTTTTGGGGATGAGAAATTTTAAGTTGGGGATGGCATCCAAAAAAAAACTGGCGACCCTGACTACTGTAACCGTGATGTTTCTTTCGGAAAGGGGATAGAAGAGAGATGAAAGATTTGAAAGATAGAAGGGCTTCAGTATGGCAACACTGTAATTGCGCGTGTTGATAATTTTGAGTACAGTTGTTGCATCGCCATCTGTTATTGATTTGGCGAATTATTTTTGAAGCTGTGTTTATAGCCATTATTTTATTATTTTACTTCGTTGACGTTTTTAGTGCTATTTATCAACGAAGGAGGGTGCTGCGATAGATATTAGTTATAAATAGAAACTAATAAATATCTGAAAAAAATGTTGTTCTGCCTGAGCCGGGAATCGAACCCAGGCTTGCTGGCTAGTAGTCCAACGCGCTAACCACTATGCCACAGCACCCACAATAAATTCTTTATAATATTAACCAAAAAAAACTTAATTTTGCAAAGAGAGTGAGCCCCCCATAAAGTAGCGAATTTAGCACTGATTTTAACCGGTCATAAACCCCACTCATATTATGGGGACTAAGTCCAAAACAATTTCGGTCATAATCCCTTTATTTTGCGGAGAGGGTGGGTTTAATGCATGGAGTTTGTAATCCCTAAGCCCGGCCGAAGGCCGGCTACGCAGAAAAACTTTTAAGACAAGAAAAAAATTTCACATAAAAATCTTCCTAACTTTGAACCTTAATAACTTTGTTCCTAGAAGAGCTACGGGGTCGAGACTGGTTTCAAATTAAAGTTTATTTCCTTGGCTTTAATACTATGTAAAAAAACTATGGTACTATATATGCGTTGTTTTTAGATATACACATTTTAAAATTTAATTTTTTTTTTCTTTTAGAAAAACTTGATTTGGCTCGCAAGGGGTTAACCGATTTTAATAAAATTTGGAAAATTTAATGTGTATTAAAATTACCTTTCTAACGATACCCTATTTATTCCAATCGGACCATTACAAGCCGAGATATAAGCGATTTCGCTTTTAACTTTATAGCGATATATCTCGCGAAATATTTCTCGCCGATCCTTGATTTTTTTTTGTTGGATTCTCCTTAAAAATGGCTACTTAAAAAAAAAAATTAAATAAATTTGGAGCAATGCCAGCCAAATAGAGTTGTTCCCTGTATTGTGAAGAAACACTACACTCAACCAAAAATCATTTTCACAGACTAAATACAGACTCGACAGTAGAGTTTAATAAGAAAAAATGGGGAAAAACTAAGCGATTTTAGGAGAAAACACAGCGGTTTTTAGTCCGTTTTACTCTAACATGGCAATACTTTCTACGACTTAGGAGTGAGTGAAACAACAAAAATCGATCTGGCATCCATTTTTCGTATGGCGCGTTATATCAGTTTTCTCTTTCTAACCTAATTCGTAGAATAATTTGAAAATATTAACCATATGGTCACAGACTAATACAGACTCGACATAAGTGACAGGTGTCAAAAAAGTATTCTTTAACCATATGGTTAATATTTTCAAATTATTCTACGAATTAGGTTAGAAAGAGAAAACTGATATAACGTGCCATAAGAAAAATAGATGCCAGATCGGTTTTTGTTGTTTCACTCACTCCTAAGTCGTAGAAAGTGTTGCCATGTTAGCGTAAAACGGACTAAAAACCGCTGTGTTGTTTCCTAAAATCGCTTAGTTTTTCCCCATTTTTTCTTATAAAACTCTACTGTCGAGTCTGTATTTAGTCTGTGATATGGTTCAGAACTACTTTTTTGACACCTGTCACTTATGTCGAGTCTGTATTAGTCTGTGTCATTGTATTCCCAAAGAAAATCGTAGTAAATTCAACAGAAATCATTGTTGATTTTGACCCTACAAATATTTATGTTGATTTCAACATTAATTGTTGTCAGTTTTTCAGTAATCATACTCGTTTTGTTTTATATATGCAATTTTATGCAATTTTATTTATTAAAATGAAATTCTTATTTGTGTTGTAAATGTTATTTTATTTAATTAAATATTTTCACAATATTTTTTCGTGGTTTTCATTAACTCATTATTTTTACATAAACTTGTTTTGTTTTTAGATGATATTTTTGGTTTCCTTGGACTGTTGTGATGTATTTCGCTGTTGTTTTTCTGTCAGCAATCATTTTACGTAATTAGCTTCTGGAGTTTTTAGAAACATTCCAAATCACAAATTGGTAAAAAGAAAATAAAAAAATGCTTTATTAATGAATTAAATAACAAATATATTTAATTACTCACCAAATATTTTCTTTTAATTTTGTAATAAAAAAGATTTTTTTTGAGAAACATCCCTTCTGTACAAGACAACAAAAATTTACAAATGGCGATCAGCAAAAACAGTGTTGCACATGTCATGTACTTATATTTTATACAATTTTTTCCAACTATGTATTTTTCAACTATTGAATTTTGTAATATCAACATTGATTTTTGTTAAATTCTGTAAAACTTGATTTACAATGGGTTTACTAATTTTTCTACTAAGATATTTCTATGAGTGTACCACATAAAAATAAAATAAATTTAAAATCGACTTTTATTTTATTCCCATACAAATTGTTTTTGTTTTTAAAATCGACTTTCAAAAAATATATATAAAATTTAAAATAAAACTTTTGTTAAAATAGACTTTTTATTTTTCTATGGTACGGGCTGTCGAATTTAAAATTTTCACACAATAAATCCATATTAAAATTAGCTCCATTCGATTACTTTTTTTGTAGTAAAAGTAGTAAAAGGGAGACATTTTAAAATTTTACTCATTGAGAGAAAAAACAAAAAAAGTAAAAAAATTAAAAGTAGTAAAATAATCAGTGTTGCCACCTCATGTGTAATTACACATATCATGTGTAATTTGTTTTTTCATGTGTAGCCCATGTGTAGTTGTCTGCATGTGTAATTCATGTGTAATTTGAAATTTTTACTTTTTTGAGCACTTTTTTTTTATAATTTGTTTTAACAAATTCGGTTATGTTATAAGCAAAACCGTAAATTTTGGATGGATTTCATACCGAATTCACATGTTAAAAAAACTGTAAAACGGGGTTTCAGTTAAAAAAAGCAAACTTTTACCAGATTTTTCTGCTGAAATGGATATTTTAACAAAATTCTCTGTCGACCTTTCAGTTTTAAAAAACAAACTTTTAGCAGATTTTTTGCAGAAATGGATATTTTAACGAAATTCTCTGTCATTCAGTTTTAAAAAATAACAGAAATTTTTTAGTAATTTTACTGATTCTGTTTGGTGAGTTTACAAAAATATTTTTGTGAATATTTTAGCTGAATTTTTCTGCTTTAATCAGCAGATGTCGATTTATATTTTGAAAATTAAAAAAAAAAACGTTATTAAAAAAGAGCATGCGTAATTCGTGATTTCATGTGTAATTTTGGCATGATCCATGTGTAATTCGTGATTTCATGTGTAATTTTGGCATGATCCACGTGTAATTTACGATTTTGTTGGTGGCAACACTGAAAATAATAGTAAAAATATATTTATCATTTTTTTTTTATTTATTTTGATTTCTGCATTAGTAATATTTAATTTAAATAATCCACAAATTTTTTTCAAATAATTTTCTTCAATAAAAAAACATTAAAATTTCTGCTAACTTGGGATCATGTTCTTAAGAGCAATCCTCAATTTTATATCGCAAGCCTTTTTTAGATTCGCAGAACCGTTTCCAATGGAAAAAACCTCTGCATCTAAAGAATTTTTGTCTTACAAGAACCTTTAAAAAAATCTTAATAATCTAAATATTGTTTTGAATATAAAAGCCGCAAGAATCTTATGACCAGGGTCATAGCCAGGACACAGACTAAATACAGACTCGACAGTAGAGTTTTATAAGAAAAAATGGGGAAAAACTAAGCGATTTTAGAAGAAAACACAGCGGTTTTTAGTCCGTTTTACGCTAACATGGCAACACTTTCTACGACTTAGAGAATAATCACAATTGGAGCGGGAAGCGGAAAAACGCAACTGTCCTCATAAAAATAGAATTGAATCTAGTTTGGCGGAAAAACGCGGCGGAATTTTGTTTTCATATAAAACGTATGTGAACAGTTGCGGAAAAACGCTTCCCGCTCCAATTGTGATTATTCTCTTAGGAGTGAGTGAAACAACAAAAACCGATCTGGCATCCATTTTTCTAATGGCGCGTTATATTAGCTTTCTCTTTCTAACCTAATTCGTAGAATAATTTGAAAACATTAACCATATGGTTCAAGACTACTTTTTTGACATCTGTCACTTATGTCGAGTCTGTATTAGTCTGTGGCCAGGACCTTTTTTTTGGCTGGGGCCCACCATTTTTTTGTTTTAAATTTATATAGTATGTATCTGCGCATATTTTGGTATCCTTTCCCGCCGTCTTTCCCTTGAACTAAAACATCTCAGATTCTGAGACATTTTTCATATATAAAAAAATCTCGGATTCTGTGACATTTTTATATAGAGAGAGCATCAGATTCTGTTACATTTTTCAAATAGAAAAAGTCTCAGATTCTGAGACATTTTTGTTATAGAAAAAGTCTCAGACTCTGTGACATTTTTCCTATAGAAAAAGTCTTAGATTCTGAGACATTTTTCTTACAGCAAGTCTCAGATTCTGAGAAATTTTTCAATAGAAGAATTCTTAGATTCTCAGACATTTTTCAGATAAAAAATCATTTAGAAAAAGCCTCAGATTCTGAGACATATTTCCTATAGAAAAACTCAGATTCTACGAAAGAAGAAAAAGTCTCAGATTCTAAGACATTTTTCCCTTAGAACAACATTTTTCCTATAGAAAAAGTCTGATTCTAAAACATTTTTCTTATAGAAAAATCTCAGATTCTCAATCTCAGATTTAAAGTATATGACCGCAAGATAGTCTCTGAGATCTGTTGTGAGCGTTGGATGTTAAAAAAATCTTAGACAGTTTTCAAACTGTCCTTTAGTCTCAAGATGCTAGCAATTTATGGTTACAAAGACGTAATGTAGCAACTGCATAAAAAGGAAAGGCTATTGGGAAAGATAATTGATTTCCAATAAAGGAAACTCTTTGACAAACTAGCTTAAGAAGGTCCAATAGATCGAAAATTAAGAAGAAAAAAAATCAAATTTTCAAATAAGGATCCGTGATTAATCAGATTTTTATATTTTTTTTTATTTTAATACTTCCTTAAGTTATTCCTTAAAACACACACGAATCCACCGCATAAATATTTTAGAAGATTTTGTTAAATTATTTTATTAAATACCATTAAACGATACAAATTCCGGTCCAATTTTCATTTTTTTTATTGTATTCAAATTTTTGTTTTTAAATAATTATGTAAATATAAAAATTTGTCAATAATTTTATTTGACATAATTTTCTTATTTACGCATTGAAATTTTCCTGGTAAATTGTAGTAAAATTTAAGCAAAAGAAAAATCAATTTTCTCTTAAATTGCTTACTACATTTACTATTTTTATGTGTACTCGAACAGTTTTTGAGCAAAAATAGTAAATTGAGTAAATACTAGTAAATTGTAGTAGGTAATCGAATGGAGGTATTATAAATGTTGTGTAGGATTTAATTAACCACCGACCAACTGACCCTTTTCGTACAACTTTCTTCAGTGACTTCTGCCAACGCCTTTTCTTAAAATGAAGGATCCGCTATAGCTTCACGACGTTTTTGCCACTAGTTCCGACTAAACTAAGTTCGAGTTTTGGCAGCCACCCTAATGTGACTAATTGCAAAAATTTTATGTTTAGCGATTTTTATAAGAAAAAGTTGACATCACTGATAAAACGTCTGTATTTACAGCTGACTTATTTTATTTTTTTTTTTATTTCATCATGGTTTATTTATCTTGATTTATTTAAAATATATATCGCAAATTACTAAACATCGCGGCTGTATAAATTAATGATACATTTTTAAGCCAAAGTGTCGTTAAGGCAAATAACGTTATAACCATAAATTTTAGTAAACCGTAAACCGTTCAAAGTCCAATAAGATTTTGTAATTAAAACAACAGTCATTGTCAAGGTATTTTCTGAAGAAGTACAAATAACATAACGCATGCTGCAGACTAGACAAGTTGGTGACGTCAAATGCAAAAATTATAAATTGTTCAAAGAAAAAAAGAATTTAGTTTTTTTTTATAAGAGGCTGTAGATTTTTGTGTAATTTAAGGAAACTCTCAGGATTTATTAACTAAAGTGTAAGTAAAACGCAAAATCATTGTTTTATAATAAGTATATAATATCTGATAATTTATTATATTAATAAACTATTAACTGATAACACTGCTCGGCTAATAAAACATAGGATTTTTAGATGCTGAAATAATATGAAGTTATCAAAAACAAGTGAGAGTATTAAATTTAACGGTGTCGAATCTTCTATACCCTACAAAAATTAGAGGAAACGGAAACAAATTAACCCAGGTAGAAAAATACAACCGTTAAAACGCTTTAAAAGCGCTTTGTATGGTAGTACGAATGCTCTCAGACCATACTGAAAACCATCCTCAGAGCGCTTTCAGACTGTCCTAATGATAACACCATTAGACGGTTTATTTGAAGCGTTTTTAAAGACATTTATAATAATGATTTTAGAACGCTTCGTTATAGCGCTTTTAAAGCATTGCAAAAACCAAAAATGTATCACTTTTGAAACGGTATGTAAAGCAATTTTAAAGTGCTTTATATGCAAAATAAGCAATTTACAAGCATTTCAGATACAAAACCTAAAGTAATTTTCCATCAATTTAAAAACCAAATGAAAGTTTATTTTTGTTTTAATTTTTATTGTTTTAAGAAAAGATAAATATATTATTTTTTTATAAAAAATTACTGTTTTTTTATACCAAAAAGTTATTCTCTCTTTTGCTTGTCGGACTTGTCGGACTCATTTTCAAATTGTAGAAGAAGGTGTTCTGCAACGGGAAAACAAAATGAGTTTATTAATATAATAGGTATATAGCATTTCTGATTTGACGAAAACTGCGATGTGTTTTTTTTAAATCTTTTGAAAAGATCTAGAAATTTGCTTAATTTGATGCTTTCGCGGTAAGGCATACTTCACAAATCTATACTTCTATACTTCTATACTAATATTATAAAGAGGTAATGTTTGTATGTTTGTTTTTTTGTTTGTTTGTTTGTTTGTTTGTAGAGGGTAATCTCCGGAACTACTTATCCGATTTTAAAAATGTTTTCAGCAATATTTAAAGTGTTCCTCCAGGATGGACATAGGCCAGGTTTCATCGACCACGCCCACTTCTACGCCCACTTTTGGACAAAAAACGGAAAATTGAAAAATCTCCGAAACAACTAAACCGATTTCAAAAAATTTTTCACCAATACATACTTGGCATGGTCCTTCATGGTGGACATATGCTGGGTTTCATCGACCACGCCCACATCTACGCCCACTTTTGGTAAAAAAACCTAAAATTTAAATATCTATGAAACTACTCATCCGATTTCAAAAAAGTTTTCAGCAATATTTAGAGTGTTCCTCCAGGGTCGACATAGGCTAGGATCGACCACACCCCCTTTTTACGCCCACTTTTAGTCAAAAAACGTAAAATTTAAAAATCTCCAAAACTACTGAACTGATTTAAAAATTGTTTTCACCAATACATGCTAGGAATGGTCCTTCATAGTGGACATATGCTGGGTTTCATAGACCACGCCCATTTCTACGCCCACTTTTGGCCCAAAAACTTAAAATTTAAATATCTATTTAACAACTCATTCGATTTCAAAAATGTTTTCACCAATATTTAGAGTGTTCCTCCAGGGTGGACATAGGCTAGAATTTAACGACCACGCCTACTTATACGCCCACTTTTTGGCAGAAAAAATCTAAAATTTAAAAATCTCCAAAAATTTTCATCCGATTTCCAAAATTTTTTCACAAATACTAGGTCCTTCAGAGTGGAAATATTCTAGGTTTTATTGAGCACGCCCATTTCTACGCCCACATTTGGCAAGAAAAACGTAAAATTTAAATATGATCAAACTACTCATCCGATTTAAAAAACGTTATCACCAATATACATATATTAAGAATGGTGCTTCAGGTTAGACATGGGTTAGCTCTCATCGACCACACCTACTTCTACGCCCACTTTTGGCCAAAAAACGTAAAATTTCAAAACATCCGAAACTACTCATTTAAAAAATGCTTTCTCCAATATTAAGAATGGTCCATCAGGTTAGACACCCGGTTAGGCTACGGTTCATCTACGTCAAATTTGTAAATATACGAAACTTATTATGAGATTTCAAAAATGTTTTCACCAACATTTAGAATTTCTTTCAGGGTGAATTTCATTGTCAAAAGACGTAAAATTTTAAAATCTACCAAACTACTCATTTAATTTCAAAACATTCTGAAAAATTTCCTTTTTGGAAATTCCTATTTTACTGTGGCAAATACGTGCAAAGTAGTGAACTTTGTAGTTTTTTCTATCTCAAGAAAAGTTGGTCATAAAAAGTTTAAATGTTGGATCCTCCAGCCCAAAAATCATTCTGAAAAAGTACCTTCTGGAAATTTAGATTTAATGGGGATAAGGGTAAGTTATTGTAATGTGGTACTTTTATTTTTTTTTTTTGAGAATTAAGCATACATGGAACGAAATGAATTGGAATTCAGGACAAAATGGAATAAAAAGGGGACCAAATGAATAGAAAAGGAAACGAAATGGAATAGAACGGGGAACGAAATGGAGTGAAACGGGGAATGAAATGGTTTCAATAATTACGATATAAGGGCTCGAAAATCTTCAAGAACATTATTTAACGAAACGAACATGTTTCCAAGCTAAACGGGGCTGTTTTAATTTTATTGTTTATTTTAAATAGTTTTTATGAAAGATTCTGTAGGGGAGAATTTTAGAAATGGAGACTCTAATCCTGATCTTTCTATAATCAGGTATTTAATATTACCGGGGGCGAAGTTCCGGGCGGGCCTGCTAGTATCAAAATAAAATTGAAAAGTTTCTATTAACATAAATTTTACTTTAAAAATTGTTTTGTGAAAAACACATACATGTTTTGGTCAAAGATATATAGTTGTTGGCCAGCATAATATTACCTTTCAATTCATTAAAAACTTTAGTGGTGCTAAAATTTTTTTTCGAAACTACTTTAGTCGGTTTTCCAACGCAGCTAAACATTTGCTGTAAACCTGGGGACATTATAACGGAAAGGATACTTCCAATGGCCTCATATAATGAGTCGGCCTTACATGTAAACCGCATCAGGTCACGCTGAATAACAAAATAAACTTAGTAATTTTGATTCAAATGTAAATATAGAAAAATACATGCCAGTGAATTGCAAAATTGCTGATCAGTTTTAACCTTGTTGACAAACTCCTCAAACTTAACTAAATCTGTTATGGGGTCGTCTAGAGTTAATTCGCTTTTAATCTCGGCTTTTTGGTCGTCGTAAACCATATTTAAAAAGTATTTTAAAAAAATGTTGTAAAAAAATTGTATTCCTAAACCAACATAAATTTGGAGAAAAAGTAATCTCAAAAAGCTTTTTCAAAACGTTCGTAAAGCGTTATGAAATAATGCTTTAAAAATGCTTTATTTTTTATAAGTCATGACTTTTTTTTTTACCGTCATGAATTTATACTTGGAAGTGCTTTAAAAATGCTATTTTTTATTACCGTCATGAGTTTCTACTTTGGAGTGCTTTAAAAACGCTTTTTTTTTATAACCGTCATGAATTTCTACTTGGGAACAAATTCATTTATTATAATTTTTGCACATACCCAGGCAGAAAAATACAAGCGGCCCAATACTGGCCCAAAAACGTAAACGGCGCTACAAGTATTGGCAGGACGTAGTATTTTTGGTATTTCAGTACTGAATGCAGAAACAGAACAAGCACTGCAAGGTTGATGGTTTCCAATTAGAATAACTTTCACCACCTTTAAAAAATAGAACAAGTTTAACCCCCAGTTTCTTAGCACAGGACTTTAAAAATTTTCAAAAAATATTTAGGGCACCACCAGGAGCCCCTAAAGTCGGACATGTTTAGTACACAAAAACTTTAATTGGTTTAAAAAAACCAACTTTAAATGCGTGTATAAAAATCTAATGCTGAACCGAAAAAAAAAATTATTGTTTTGTTATGTAAAATGTCAACTTTCATTTGCTTTTGGTTTCATCCCATTCCAATTCGGAAAGTTCGATTTTGTATCACTGTGTTATTTATTGTTGAATTCTTTATTTTAACTAACTCAAAACTCATAATGAACTTCAAAACGTTAACAATCAAAAACTACATGATTATTAAATATTTCTAAATTAACAAGTAATGTTAACTTATAAAAACTACTTTCAACATTTATTACCCCTTAACATTTTTTTTTTTTACAAACTTTACAAATTCTAAGGGGGCTCCCATACAAAATGACATAAAAAATTTGCTCAATCCGCTCCAACTTCCAATAGAGTGCCCCTAAATCAGCTCCTATGGTTCCTCTTAAAGCGGTCAATTGTGAAACGAGTCACCATTAATTTTTAAATACTAATTTTTTGTCCAAATAAAAGCACTTGTTTCTTCATTCGTATCATGAAATGAGTGGATAAAATTGAGTTCCTCCATTTCCCTTTTGACAAGAAAAACAAGAAAAAAAGTTCAGGCACTCAATGTCATGATGTAAGAAATCGCTCTTATAGAAAAATTTCCTTAAAAATATCCTATTTTAGACAATTTTCTAAACAATTTTTATAAATAGCTCCATTCGATTACCTACTACAAGTTACTATAATTTACTCATTTTACTACTTTTGCTCAAAATCCGATAGATGGAAAAACAATAAAAAAAGCCAAATATGCAGTGGGATTAGGGTTTCTATTCGGGAAAAATTTCCCGGGAATTCCCGGGAAATATTTTTCTTAAAATCCCGGGATTTTTTCTTCGGGAAATTTCGAATTTCGAAGAAAAATATTTTAAAAATTTACAAATTTTTAACATAATTTTAAATGATTGATTAAAAATAATAATAAAACTTTGAAAAAATTAAAACTTTTGAAGAAAAACTAGTTAGGATATGCTTTAGCTTGCATATTATTTATTATTTTTCTTTAATCGATTGCGTAAGAGAATACGGAATGAAACTGAATTTCACTTCGAAGGTTGGTTGCAAATTGGCAAAAGTTTTCTTAATCTAAAATTCTAATGATTTCTGCTTTTCGCAATTTTGGTATTTCATAATAAGATCAACAATCTTTATAGAGCTTAAACAAAAAAAAAAATCAATATTTTTAAGAATATATAACAAACCTGCTTTTAAGCTTAAAATTTCATATATGAAGTAAAAGTCTGATATCCACAGTATTGGTGTTCTCATTTTGGCTAGGATGTCTTAAACCAAATCATTTTAATAATTCAAAAGTTTAATTAAAAATATCTTTAAAATAGAATCCTACTGCTTCTTACGCTTGGCGTAGGCAAAATTAGAAAAATTTTCCAAAAAGTTACAAACACATTTGTTTTAAAATTTCAAAATCGGATAAATTAAACATATTTTCTGAATTGTAAAAAATGTTGTATGGAGTGGAAATACGTTAATGCAAATACTAAAACTGTGATAAGGTCCAATGTTTCTACAAAAATTAGATTTTATGAACTTTCTGCGTATATTTTAATAAAAAAAATTTACAAAAGAAGGCATCTAAAATGGATTTTAATTGGAAAATACGACCATAATTTGTAATATAATAATTTTCATATGATTAAGTTCAAAATTTGTTTTAATTAAAAAAATCCCGGGAATTCCTGGGAATACGATTTTTTTAAAACGCTTTCCCGGGAATTGAAAAAGTCCGGGAATTTAGGAACCCTAAGTGGGATACATGAAAATAAGTTAATAGGAATTAATTTTAAACATCTTCATAAAGTTGAAAAGGTTCGCAGATTATAAGGTTTTTTTATGTAACGCATCAAAAATAAACCTCCGTATACTCATAACTGATCCATGATCGTTTTCTGACATATTCTAGTAATTGCCGGCCATCTATAGGATCCATACAACAAGGGAGATCTTTCAGAGGGTACCCACCGATTGTCCCGAAACTTTTATATCCCAGCAAAAAATAAACGAAGTGGTTCAAAAAGAATTAGTGGTTTCACTACATACAAAGTAGCGATAGGTGCCGAACTTCATATTTCGTAGGAAGTACTTTTAAAATCACTTCCAAAAATGCTACATAATAGCATCAAAAACATCTTTCACCAGTTCTTTACTTAAGGATTTTAAAGTACCTCTTTTATATGTTCTTAGGAATTAAATCAAATTAAATCAAAACACCACAACATATGAACTTCTTTTGAACTGAAACACTTAGAATGGGGGTGATACGTCTAGCTTCGAATAGATTTAGGTTTTGCAAAAATGGTGACAAAATTTGGTAATGGCATTTCATTTCTCTTTATTTAAAGCTTAAAAAATCGAAACAACGAAAATCGATTATTTCTAAGTAAAAATGTGAATTATAAGTACTGATCCAAAAAATGGATCGCTAAGATTAGATCAGTTTTAATCGTACGGATACAATTTCATCCGAAAAATTGGTTTATCTAATTATATAAATCATTTTTCGGATGACATTGTATCCGTCCGATTATAACTGATCCAATCTTAGCGATCCATTTTTCAGATCAGTACTTTTCTTTCAAATTTCAAATCAGTTTTGATCTTAATCGGATCAGTACTGATCCTTCAAATCTTGGAGAAGATGTGATGTATATAAATATATCTAAACATTTTTACTCCGGTTGATAAATTTTTTAAATTTCATACAAGCAATTTGACGTTTAAAGGGTACTTTTCACTATCACACATTTCCATTATACAAGCGTAATTTCACCATGTTAGCGAAATATTTTTTTAAAAAATTTGGCCAGAAATTGTTCACTTATTAGATACGACTTCGCTGTTCCAAAAAAAAGTAATTCCCATAAAAAATGTGAAAATTAAAATTTCCGAATTTTTTTGGTGTTCTAGATTTCACATCCGAATTTCTTTTTCGTTTTGTTTCACATAAATAAAATTTGGTGAAAATAAAACGAATGCACTTTTTTCCTTATAATTTTTTAAATTTAAATTATTCGATTTCAACTTCGAATGAAAACGTGATCAACAAACATTAAACTTGATTTCATGTGATTCGGAAATTTTCATGTGAATTGAAAAGTTGTGAAAGACAGAACAGAGGCCTTATATTTTTATAAATCACACTAACATTTTCAAACGCGAATATCTCAAAAACAGAACATGCTTAAAAAATTTGGATTGCAGTTTTGGAATCAGGAGGTCCATTTTATATGAAATCAAGTCCTATTTGGTGGAAGCAACGTAAGAATGCGTAACAGTGGACCCTTAGAAGTGCTAAAATATTGTTTTTTTTTTACTTTTTAACAGCGAATATCTCAAAAACGGTACGTGTTATAAAAATTTGGACGGTAGATTTGGAAGCAGGAGACCAAAATCTATAAGGACCTGTTAGAAATTTCACTGGTAGGTTTTTGCTGTCGAACAGTGTTTTTATAATAAAAAAAATACTCTTTCAATTTATCTTACAAAAAAAAGAAGTGAAAAAATCACTTCTAATTTAGAAGCTCTAAATCACAAAATAAAAATGACATAATCACACCCAAAATGCCAAGAAATATGTACTTCTAAGGAAGTGATGAAATATTAACATCCGGATCACTACTTTAGAAGTTGTGATAAAAATGTTAATATATATGAACATAATAAACACTGGTTATATATGTTATTCTTAAGTGTCAATCTTTCGCCACTGAAAATTGACGAAAAAAAGAACATACTTTTTGTGTCACGCCCATATCTGGTTCATAAGTTGTGGTGAATTTTGTAGTGAATGGTCAGCTCTTTTTTTGCTGGGATGGAAATGAGAGGAGAAAAATACGAGTTACCTCTGTTCCATATTCAACTTTCATAAGGCGACCAGATTTTTAAAATAAAAATATAGGACATAAAGAAAAAAAGTAAAAAAATTATTCGAATTCAAATTTTTTTACATATTTTACAGACAAATTTACTTTCACATAAATGACCGCGAATACCACCAAGTGATGGTCAACACCTTTTTAATGATGTATTAGAAGTGAAAATCGGACAAAAAATGGCAACGTTTAATTTTAAGTAAAATTGAATTGAAAAGCATCAAAAAACTAACATAAACATCTCGTTATCTCGAGTCTGTGGTTAGATTTTTAAAATCTTTTAATACAGAAAAAATTTATCGCATTTTTTGATTCATAAAAAATTAAAGTTTTGGACCCTTTTTGACGCGGTTTAGCTTACGATAGATTATAATTATCGCTAGAACCCAAATATTTTGGGAATCCTCATAAAAATGTCAAAGTTAATTTTCAGGGGGGTACAACTTTAACCTTTTTCTGTCCATATAAGGTGAGTCAGTGTAATACACGTACATCCAACAAGTTTTACAACCATACTTCAAGTATATGGTCACTTTTACTAAAAGAAAATTCAGTACGAGTATGAACAGAACAAGCGATTTGACAGTAACAACCGGTGACCGCCGTGAAATAAAATTTGTTTTAATTTATAAAAATAAAAAAAAATATTGATCATGCTTTTAAAAATAAAGAGGACAAAGAGGACAGCATTTTAAAAAAGAGTACAGAAAGAGGACATACATTTTATAGAGTACAGCCAGTTAAAATAGAGTATTGTCCTCTAAAAAAGAGTACGTATGGTCACCTTAACTTTCAGGACAATCGGTGGCTGCCATGTAAAAGACCTCCTTTGTTAGTCCAAGCCAATAGCTAGACCCCTGAAGGCACAAATATGCATGTACTATTTAAGAATGAAAATATTTGATAAACAAAAAAATTCAATTTTCTTTGTTTATCAAAACAAATAATAGGTGTGTTCCAGAACTTTCCGAAAATGAGAGAAAATAAAAAAAAAACCTCTCACGATACCACAAAAATGCACAAAAGTACGGGAACGCAAAAAACCACATTTCAAGCCCAAAATAATATAAAATGTAAACAAACCAATAACGCTAAAATATTTTCGTAAGAAAAATTACTTTTGTTATTAAAACAAAATTGTAAAAGTTTGTTTTAATAACAAATTATCTTTTTTTATATTGAAATAACACATTTCCTTGGTTTAGTTATTTATTTTATTTAAATTTCCAATCAGACCTTTGAAGATTTAATTCCCTAATTCAATTTCTTAAATCTGATTTAAAACGTCGAGGTAATGTTATCTAAGCTGGCATAGGTAAATTATTTTTGTATGAAGCTCAAAAGCTACGACTTATTACCTATGCCACCAGTATAATTTTACTATACATTTTCACCTAATGTAAGATTTACTAATAAAAATAGGTAAAATTTCGAATTTAATTTTTTTAATTTGTATTGACATTTTCAATTTTAATATTTTGAAAAGGTATGTGCAAAAATTAAATTAATTAAAAAATAATAAAATTATGTATGTATATAAATTGCATATTAAATTTTTAGAAATTGAATGGAAATTTTTCATGAATTTGTATGAATTTTTCATGAATTTGTATTTGTATAATTATACGAGGTGGTTTTTATGAATGCCCTTTGATTACCTGGTATTATTTACACAATTGTCAAAACAAAAAAACTAATTATTATATTTGGAAAATTAACAATGCCACAAAAAAACAAAAATGCAAACAATTAATAAATTCAAAATTAATTACACGAATGACATATTTTGGTGCGTAAACTTGTATCGTATAATTATACAGGTTTAGGATTGCCAATGTTTAAATAATTTTGATATTTTTTTTGCTAGTTTTTGTTTTTTGCAATTTGGAAATTTTGTTAAAAATGACAAATATTAAAAAATTAAAATAAAAAAATATTTTTGTTTGCAGTAAATGTATTAATTAATTTTGAATTTATTAATTGTTTGTATTTTTGTGGCATTGTTAATTTTCCAAATATAATAATTAGTTTTTTTGTTTTGACAATTGTGTAAATAATACCAGGTAATTAATAACAATAGTAACAGAAATCCAATCAGAGGGACAACAAGTGTAAAAAGAAATTTTGTGTTATTTATTATTTTTAAATACCCCCGAAGATGATTAGCGACGCTAATTGAAATATTGGGAATAATAAAAAAAAATATTTAAATAAAAATCAAAAGTTTTTTATTTATTCAACGACCTGCAGCCAAACTAAAACAACAAATAATACCAGGTAATCAAAAAGGGCATTCATAAAAACCAACTCGTATAATTATACAAATACAAGTAGCGTATAAATATACGGCTAAATGAATACCACTATTATGTTTTTTACCTTTAAGTAGCTTCAAATATTTAAAACTGATTCCTGGTGTAGTGGATTCCACAATGAAAAATATGTATTTTATAAAAATTTTTGAGAAAGATTATTCTAGCTCAAGGTCATTTTCATTACGATGATATTGTCAAAGTAACAATTTTCAAGAAACTTTTTATAAAGTTGTTTGTTTTAAATTGATTGGTTTGGTCATTTTGCAAGACTTACTCGACACGTGTTTCGGAATTCGTCAAATTCCATTGTCAAGAGTATTTAGCAAATTGACAATCGTTTGTGGCAAAACATAAAGTCTTATATTCGTATGTAAATAGGCATAATGAGAAATGTACTAAATACACAACATAATACAGCTCTTAATTTCAAACGAAAAGTCATAACCAAACCATCACTATTTAATTCAAACCTACCTTCATATATACAGCTTGTATTACAGGCTAGTATATACATACCATAGATGGGAATTTTTCATTACCATTGAAATTTAATTACCATTGGTTGATATCAATGGTAATGAAAAAATTTTCATTACCATTTAATGGTAATTAATTTTTTTTAATTGAAAAAATAATTACTAATGGTAATGAAATGCACCAATTGTTGAAAAACACCAATTATAATTGGTTTCAAAACCATTAGTTTGCATATTTTTGTTTTTTTGAAAAGTTAAAAATTTAAACATCAAAGTACCCAATAAGCAATTTTAAAATTCAAGTGCAAATCAAGTATAAAACAAGTGTATATCAAGCCCTAAATTCCAGCCCCTGCTTGATTTATACTTGAATTACACTTGAATTCAATAGCATACTCCAGCAAAACGGACACTGGAATTCAAGCCCTCTTTTTACAGCCTTTTCCCTGGTTTTCAAGCGTAAAAACAGCGCTTGAATTCAAGTATCCGTTTTGCTGGAGAATGCTATTGAATTCAAGTGTAATTCAAGTATAAATCAAGCATAGACTGGAAATAAGGGCTTGATTTACACTTGATTTATACTTGATTTGCACTTGAATTTTAAATGTGCTTATTGGGTATGTTTTTCAAAAAAAATATGAAAATGTTAAAGACAAAAAACAAAACGCAAATAAAAATTTCAAATATTGTGTTATACAAAGGCAATCAACGTGTGTTTGGTTTATAAAATAGGTGTGTTCCAGAACTTTCCGGGTAAAGTTCGGTAAAATGAGAGAAAATCAAAAAACCTCTCACGATACCACAAAAATGCACAAAAGTACGGGAACGCTAAAAACCACATTTCAAGCCCAAAATAATAGAAAATGTAAACAAACCAATAACGCTAAAATATTTTCGTAAGAAAAATTACTTTAAACAAGAAAACAAATTGTAAAAGTTTATTTTAATAACAAATTATCTTTTTTTGCATTGAAAAAACAAATTTCCTTGGTTTAGTTCTTTATTTTATTTAAATTTCCAATTTAGCTTCACAAAAAAATCAGCTGTTTTTTTTTCAACATCTGACTGTTACCAATTTACCCGAAGAAAAAGTGCGGGTAAGTTCGGTAAAATGAGAAAGTAATTTATTCTCTCAAAAACTCTCTCATTTACCCAATTTTTGCGTACGGGAACGCTTTTCGGGCTGGTTTGGGTACCCGCGGTAACGTTCTGGAACACACCTAATGTGAAAAACTATAACACCATATAACAAAAAACAACAGATATTTCCAAATATTAACGATTTTGACAATATTGTGACGACTTTTACTAATGGTAATTATTTTTTTTAAGTGATGCCATACCAATGGTAATTATTTTTTTTTTTAATTTTCATTAGTAATTAAATTGATAAATAATTTAATTGGTACAATTGATACAACCAATGGTAATGAAAAAAAAATTCATTACCATCGACATCAATTAAAAGGTAATTAAACCATCAATTAATTGGTCCCATTAATTAATTAGTCCCATCTATACTATAGATCAACCGACTTTTTTTGTTTCCAAAACCGAACTTCAGTTTTATATTATCAAATGTGTGTTCTGTTTCCAATTCGTTTTTTGCATAATTTGCAACTTTATTGGGTTGTGACAGCTAAATATCATGGGGGTTTTAATTAAAAGACATTAACATCGAACGAATTCAGATATTAATATATACAAATATTTTATTTTTACTTTTTCCCCTTCCTGATAATAAGACGTCTGATTGGAGAATGTTACACATAGGGAAAATGTTTCTGAAGAACGAATTTTCTCTGTAATTTGTAATAAGATCACTCGCAAAGCGACTACAAGCAGATGTGATCCGCGAACGAGTAATACAAATAGTAACTTCAACACTATGATCAAGTTCACAAATGTCTGTTGTTTTCTTTGTTAAAATGTCACAATTTTTTTCTTTGTTAAAAAAAAAAACATTTTAAAGATTTTAGACTTTTCCTTTAGAAAAATTACGACACTATGAACTGTATTTTTACTTCTTATGTTCAAAGTAATTTTTAAAACAAAAATATTTTTAAAATATTATTTATTAATCGACCTTTTTCTTAAATAAAAATAATATACATATTCTATTCTGAGACACTCTAACCGTTGAAATAAATTTTTATTTAAATAAAATAATATTTAATCCAAATCAAAATACATTGATTGCTTTACAAAGATTAATACTATGTTTAGACCAAACAAAAACTAACTTGTTTTTGGCAAAAACATTTTTTGGAAAACCAACCCGTTTATACCGAATAAAAAGAGTTTTCGTTTGTCAAACCACATTAATTATTTTCTAAACTTACAAAAAAACACAAAGTAACGAAGGCCACACTTTCTTAAAAAAATTAAATTACAAATTTATTTACTTTTTTCAATGATTTAATTATTAATTTCACAAAAAACAAATATATTTTTTTTTGACAATTGTTTTTAACAAAACAAAATTGAAAAAAACATTCACACTGAATTAATAGTAGCATTGACCAGAACCTAAATTCTAGTTTTTGTCCAGTTTTAGTTGGCAACGCAGTTTTTAAATTGTATGGAAAATTAATGTTGTTTTTGCCAAAAACCAAAAAAATATTCAAAAACAAGTTGTTTTCGTTGGTGTAAATACCGTATAATACTATGTTTAGACCAAACAAAAACCAACTTGTTTTTGGCAAAAAAGCATTTTGGAAAACCAAACTGTTTACACCGAATAAAAAGAGTTTTTGTTTGTCAAATCAAATTAATTATTTTCTAAATTCACTAAAAAACACAAAATTATAATAGCCACACGTTATTAAAAAAATTAAATTACACATTTATTTACTTTTTTAAAAGATTTGAATATAAATTTCACAAAAAAACAAATATTTTTATTTTGACATTCGTTTTTACCAAAAGAAAATTGAAAAAAAACATTCACACTGAATTAATAGTAGCATTGACCAGAACCTAAATTTTAGTTTTTGTCTAGTTTTAGTTGGCAACGCAGTTTTTAAATTGTATCGAAAATTTATGTAGTTTTTGCCAAAAACCAAAAAAATATTCAAAAACAAGTTGTTTTCGTTGGTGTAAATACCGTATAATAATATTTTTATCTTTAGTTTTTGAGGAAAATAATTTTCTTCAATTTTTGTTAATTAAAATAGTTTTCTTAAATTTTTTTGAATATTTTCATTATTAATGTTTCAAATTTTTAATTTTTATTCCTCGGGTATTCTGCTAGTATGACATACATTTCCATATATTGTTCATATACTATCATACATGGAATCATGTATGAGCATGTATAAACGTGTATGAACATAGATGGTAATTTTCACCCGAGTTTCAAAAATTTGAATGATAAATTTATTTTTACTATTTTTTTACTGCTTTTAATTTTTTTTACTTTTTTTTAATGAGTAAAATTAAAAAATGTCTCCCTTTTTCTACTTTTACTACAAAAAAAGTAATCGAATGGAGCTAATAATTTTGTTTTTTGTTTATTTTTTTTTTAGAACCTCAAACAAAAATGTCCATCCAAAACAAAACACAGTTATTGCGTTTAGCAAGGACACTTCATCAACAATTAAGAAATAAATCTTCTTTTACTTCAACGAATGCGGATGGAAAAAATATACAATATACAACCAGACATGTAAGATTTAAATAATATAAAAATATCATGTATGAAATTTAAAAAAAATTTCATTATTTTTTTTTTACAGTTTGAAGAAATACAAATACCAGTACCCTGGGGTCACATAGCTGGCAAATGGTATGGTCCTAAACATGAAAGACCTCTTGTGGGTCTTCATGGTTGGCAAGATAATGCCGGTACCTTTGATACAATAGCACCATATTTACCCACCAATATGTCTTTTGTAGCTTTAGATATGCCGGGTCATGGATTGTCATCGTGGCTACCGGAAGGTATGCAGTATCATAATATGGATTATGTTGCTATAATCAGACGTTTAATGGAAGAATTCAAATGGGATAAAATCTCATTAATGGGCCACTCGATGAGCTCCATAAATTCATTTGTATTTGCTGCAATGTTTCCAGATAAAGTAGATTTATTAATAGGATTAGATGTGTTAAAACCTCTAACGAGATCTGCTAATAAGATAATAGATAATTTTTCCGAACGTATAGAGGCTAGTTTAAAAGTGGAAAGAAGAATGCGTGATAAAACGGAACCACCATGTTATGAATGGGATCAATTGGTAGAGAGACTACATACGGGTACAGATAAATCTGTGGATATGGAAACGTGCAAATTTCTGTTACAACGTAATATCAAAGCTTCGGAACATGAACCACATAAATATTATTTTTCACGTGATAGTCGTTTGAAAAATTCCTTTTTCTATGCTTTTTCACAAGATGTACCCGCCGAAATGGCACGCAGAATTAATTGTCCTCATTTATTTATTAAAGCTTTACAGGCACCCTACTATGAAAGAAAAGAATATTATGACGAAGTAGTGGCTATATTAAAACAAAATCCTAAATTCGATTATCATGAGGTGGATGGAAGTCATCATGTACATTTAAATGAACCAGAAAAAATAGCAAGAATAATTAATTCATTTTTAAATAAATGTAAATCTTAATTTTTAAGGATTTGACTTGTTTTAAGTGTATTTTTTTTTTTAATTAACAGATTTGTTAAATTAATAAATGTTATGTAGTAAATTTAAAAACAAATATTTTTAATATTTTTCTATCATTTTATAGACTACATTTTCTTAAATATTTGGATCTCCTAAACACGAATCATGAAAATCATATCAAATTGCCTTCTCAAAATTTTGGTATTTTTATTTTTTTTAGCACTAAGCTCTTAAAACCTACAAATGACTTAATATTGGAAAAATGTATGCTTAAATTTAACTCTTGCACGATCTGGATGTTGTAAGGCAGTTGAAAATTCCTTTTATTGTTATTTCCTGTTCAAAGCAGGAACATATACTGCACCATTTGCAGATGTTATTCAAAAAAGATCAATTTTTATACGAAAACTCTACTTGTAATTTAAAGATTCCATTTGTTATTCGAAGATTCCATTTGTAATTCGAAGATTCTACTTGTAATTCGAAGATTCCATTTGTAATTCAAAAATTCCAATTGTAATTCGAAAAATATAAATTGTAATTCGAAAAAGATCAATTCTATTTCGAAAAAGATCAATTGTGTTTCAAAAAATATCAATTGTAATTCGAAATAGATTAATTTTCGAATTACAATTGATCTTTTTCGAATTACAATTTATCTACCCGGCTAAAAATAAATGTGTATGTTCATATATGGCTATGTATTGATCTTTATATGATCATATATGACATATAAGGAAACATATATGTGACCATATATGCAAAAATCGATACCATATATGAGGTCGTATGTATAATATGTACCATATATGATATCATATATGGAACCATATATGTTATCATAAAATGTTAAATCTTAGTTAATGTGTATGCAAATTTGAACCAGAATTACAAAAAGGAATTTTACGAATAAAATTATATTTTATTACCATCGGATACCGACATAAACATAACTGCAATACTGGTGCATATAAATAATTTAACAAATATTGTCATACTTGCAAAATATTCTGCTTAAAAAATTACTTTTACATAGAAAAATGTTGGAAAAGGTAAGTTTTCATTAATATATGTAAATAATTATAAAATCATGTTTTCATTTTTTTCCAGTTCATCGTCATAACATGGGCATTTTATTCCAAAACAAGATAAACTGGAAATTTTCGTATTCAAAATGTAGAAAAAACAATATTATTGAGTACTTTGATGTTGAAGACGTTAAGCTTTCGCAACTTGGAGGAGAGGGCATATGCACCACCATAATGTTAATACTACGATTCCAATATTACAAACTTTTTACAAATCCCTTAATGTCGCCATATCAAATTGAAAAAAATATCATATAAGCAATTTTGATACCGAGTTACGAGTTGAAGAAATTCAACTATACGCAGCTACGTTAAGCTCTTCTACTTGGAGGAGAGAACATATGCGCCATCATAATGTTATCACTACGATTTCAACACTACAAACTATTTTGAAATCCCTTACTGGAAATGGAAAGAACATATATGCAGTTTGAAGGTCGAGTTACAGAAAAATCAACCATGCGCAGCAACGTTCAGCTCACTTAACTTGGGGGGAAAATCATGTGCACCACCATAACGTTATCACTACGATTTCAACACTACACACTTTTGACATCCCTTACTGTTGGAAATGAAAAGAATGTATAATCAGTTTTGATGATGAGTTACGATTTGGGAAGGACAACGTTTTGACTAACAATCAGAAGAAGACTGTCACCTTACCTACATGGAAAATATTGTCGGCATGATGTAAGTATTAATAGTTTATTTAACCCTTTTCTTCAAATATCCTAACAAACATAACCCAGTAAGTTAATATACATACTACTAAATATATTGCTTTTAATAAAAGTTTTAAGTACCCATTTGCTTGTTATGAGTAAAAAATGTTTTTAGTAGTAGCAAGTTATTTTTTGCTGGAATTAAAATGGAATGTGGAATTATTTTTAATATTTTTTCAGTTGAAATTCCGTAATAAGTATTCGATGGTCTTAAGCATCTCATGGTCTTAACAAAATAAACTCTATTAACATGTATGTATCTAAGAAGTCAATATTTAAAGGCACATGGTTGTTTCTTTAAATGATATCAGTGTTATCATTAAAACGCATCGGCACCAAATGCTATTGTTGGTAATACTTAAGGGCCTGTCACAGAGTCAATTCCGTTCCGAAGTGGTTTGAAAGTTTTCCTCTAAAAACGTGAAGCAAAATATTTTTTCCGAATAAATCGACTCCTATGCAATTCAATCCCACTTTGATTTTTGAAAGTGATTTCATTCCAAAAAAAAAATATTCGTTTTGCGTTTTACGAGTAAACTACTTATTTTAATTCCGAAAGGAATTAAGCCTGTAACATGCCCTTTAATACAATAAAATGTCTAGAAATACCTTATTTATTAATATTTTATATCTTTTTTTTATAGATTTTGACTTTAAATATGCTAAAATGAGGTTTATAGCATAACAAAAACGCTAAGTCTGAAGAAAATCTAAATTAACAAGAAAACAACAAGGAAATCATTCTTCCTTTAATAAGCCCTTTGCTCGCTTCTTGATATTTTAAATCCTTTATGTTAATTTTTTTTTACTTTCAAAATGTGTTCTAATATCTATAAGTTAAATTATATATTTTTATATGGTCACCAGAAATGCAAACGGAGTAAGTAAAAAATCAAAATCATCAAACTAAAGGTTTTCATTGAAATATATGAAAAACACCATAATGAATAAAAAAAATTATTTTTTATTTTTAATTATACTTATATAGACCGTTTGCAATTCTGGTGAATATAATAATCTATAACATATAGTTTAAGATAAAAAAATAAATAAAAAATAAGAAAAATAATGTAAAACAAATTGAAAACAATATCATATATGATCCAATATATGATCCAATATATGATCCAATATATGACCCAATATATGATACAATATATGATCACATATATTGGATCATATATGATCGTGTCTTATATAAGCGCCAATTTTAATATTTGTTTATATATGAGACCATATTTGATACTATATATGATACTGTATATGGTCTCATATATGATATCATATATGATAATATACAACATTTTTAGCCGGGTATTTCGAATTACAAGTGATATTTTTCGAATTACAATTAACCTTTTTTGAATTAATATTGATTTTTTTCGAATTACAATTGATCTATTTCGAATTACAATTGATCTTTTTTATATAACAATTGGAATATTTAAATAAAAAATGGAATTTTTGAAATACATATGAAATCTTCGAATTACAAATTCAATTTTCGAATTCCAATTAATCTTTTTGGAATTGCATCTGTAAATGGTGTAGAAACTCCGCTTAAGAGAACCTGGACTGTTATTCGAAGATTCCATTTGTAATTCGAAGATTCCATTTGTAATTCAAAAATACCACTTGCAATTTGAAAAATTATCAATTTTAATTCGGAAAAGATCAATTGTAACTCGGAAAAGATCAATTGTATTTCGAAAAAAGATTAATTGTAATTCGAAAAAGATCAAATGTAATTCGAAATATATTAATTGTAATTCAAAATAGATTAATTGTAATTAAAAAAAATCAATTGTAATTCGATAAAGATCAATTGTAATTCAAAAAAGATCAATTGTAGTTCTGAGATAACCAGCTAATTTGCTGTCTCTGCGTATTTAAAACAATGTCCGACACACTTTTGTGCACATGGACCAGTCTGAATGTTGAGCCAAAAATAAAATACACGTGTCCAGTTTTTCTAGATCAATTCGCGTTTTTGCGAAAAACGCTAATAAAAAAGTTGTATTTCCCCGAAGTAGTGTAAAATAGAGATGCGCGCGTGACACGAATTTTTCGTGATTCACGTGATTCACGCGTGAATCACGCGTGATCGTGAGTGAAATTTATTTTTACTCACGTGATCGTGAGTGCACGTGATTAAAAAAAATAGTTTCGTGAGTAAGCGTGCGTGAGTAATTTTTGTTTCGTGAGTTTGCGTGATTGTTTTGTGCTGTTTGAAAAAGAAAAAGAGTAAAAAATCGTTATTATATTGAATTTTGAGGGTAATTAATTCAAAATTGTGATTTGATAATTTTAGCCCCCCCCCCAGAATTTTAATCATTCACAATTTTTTTTTAATAATTTAATGATTTCATTAATTTTTGCAACAACAAATAATAATATGTAATGACAGGGTTTGAAAAAAAACTCTAACGTACGGTACGTTAGTGTTCTGTACGGAACTATGGAGCGACCGTACGTTATCGAAACGTACCGTTCCAAGAACACATTCACTAAAAAGTTTTTTAGTGGTTGTGAAGGTGTTCGCAAACAGAATTCCGAACGTTATGCCTGCGAGTTGAAGAACAGAAACTTTACGATAACGTACCGAACTAGGTTAGAAACAATATAAAGTTCTTTTAGTGTTCTGTTTGCGAACTTTTGAGACATTTTTTAAAATTTAAAATGGCGATATCTTGAAAACTAAGCAAGATAGAGCAAAACGGAGCACATTTTTGGTTCTTGGGATCTCCATAGTATCGCTAGGCCTCTACACATGGGTATACCCCATTGGGTCCTTATTTTGAATCTAAAAAAGTTAGCATTCCGGGAAATTTAAAAATGCACATATCTCGATAAATACTGTCGACACGATGAAATGTCTAAAAGCATTTTTGTGGATCTTGTCTCGTACTACATGACCGCTTTTAGACTTTATGTCGTGTCGGCAGTATTTAGCGAGATATGTGCATTTTTAAATTTCCCGGCAGTATTTAGCGAGATATGTGCATTTTTAAATTTCCCGAAATGCTAACTTTTTTAGATTCAAAATAAGGATCCAATGGGGTCCACACATGTGTAGAGGCCTAGCGATACTATGGAGATCCCAAGAACCAAAAATGTGCTCCGTTTTGCTCTATCTTGCTTAGTTTTCGAGATATCGCCATTTTAAATTTAACAAAAAAATGTCTCAAAAGTTCGCAAACAGAACACTAAAAGAACTTTATTTTGTTTCTAACCTAGTTTCTGTTCTTCAACTCGCAGGCATAACGTTCGGAATTCTGTTTGCGAACACCTTCACAACCACTAAAAAACTTTTTAGGGAATGTGTTCTTGGAACGGAACGTTAAATAACGTACTGTTTTTTTTCGAACACTGTGTAATGATTCTTTAGGACTCGTTATGATTATTCAATGAGTCTTAAGGACTCGTAATGATTATTATATAAGATCTAATAGTTTTTCCCATTGAAAAATAGTCTGAATTATTGAAAAAAGTTTTCATATGAATCTGATGTTTTTGTCAGTAATAAAAACTTTACCGAATCTTAGGGTTTTACCTTCACACCCAAAAAATTTCCCAGTTACTAGCTACTATTTTTTTAACTGAGTCCCAGTTAAAATACACCTGACTGAGACCCAGTTATTCAAATTGGTTGACAATAACTAATATTTTTAAATATAGAAAAC
The DNA here is from genome assembly GCA_963921195.1 of Pegoplata infirma. Taxonomy (NCBI): domain Eukaryota; kingdom Metazoa; phylum Arthropoda; class Insecta; order Diptera; family Anthomyiidae; genus Pegoplata; species Pegoplata infirma. The sequence continues at coordinate 138,080,564 of OY992539.1, forward strand.
AACTATTGTCCAGTCAACGGGAACCAACATTTACGTTATTTTTCATTGTTATTTATAATCATTTTAAAAGTCAAAAAATAAATAAAGAAACACCAACATTGATTATTTTTATTTCGAATGCCCTTTATTGATTTTATCTTTACATTGTATTTTCACTTGCACATCATTCATATTTTTTTCTTGTTTAATTTTTGAATAGAGCATCCCCTTATGACTGTTTTTCCATTCCATGGTTTTCTTGGTCTCTGTCTGAAAATAATGATAAGATTTAGCTTATTTTTGCAACATATTTCGCTTAATCGAAAAGATCAGTCTTACCTTACCAAAACAAAATATTTTAAAGTCCAAATTTTCCAATATTTATTTATTTGTTTATTTTTTTGGTTTGTTTTTATTTATTTTTTTTTTTAATAATTTTGACAAAATGAAATAAAACTCTGTTATAATTTACTGAAATCCCAGTTATTTATTACTACATTAGTTATTTGAACAGAATTGGGTTTTAACTGGGAAATTCTTTAACTATACGACTGGGAAATTTTTTCGGTGCAGGAAAACATTTTAACTTCTTTGATTTAAAACAGTTTCTAAATTCTAAGGGGTTTTTTTTATAGACAAAAGTTATTGAACGAAAGAATCTGAGAATTTTGACTAATAATCATCAACTTTTGCAATCATCAGAACTTTTTCTTGAAAAAATCATAGTAATCTAATGATTTTACTATAGGAAAAACATTAAAAATCTTTCATTCTCAAAACATATATCTAAGAGTTCTAAATTTCCGAAAAATCTACAGAATCAAAATTAAAAAAAAAAATGAATTTTTAACCGCTTTCGGGGGGGCATTCGTTTCTAGGACACCTAGACGCATGTTAAAGGGAACGCTTCACGAATAGGTCTGGGTTTTTCTATTAAAAAAAAATACCAACAAATTATAAAAAATCTAGGGGGGGCTTTAGCCCCCCCAGAAAAGTTGGCTTCCTACGCCAATGGATTTTCATTATTGTTTTAAGGAAATTCAATAATTTTTGTGCAAGAAATCGAAGAAGTAAAATAAAAATTTGCTAATCTTAATTTCGTGAGTCTGCGTGAGCGTGATTTTTTCGTGAGCGTGAGAAAAAATTTATTTACTCACGTGAGCGTGCGTGAACGTGAGCAGAAAAAAGAATTTCGTGCGTGATCGTGCGTGAGTAATATTTTTATTTCGTGAGCGTGAGCGTGCGTGAGTCAAAATTCACTCACGCGCCCATCTCTAGTGTAAAATAAGTCAAAACATGTATTAAGTGTACTTCTGAGCTTAATAGTGTTTATACATGCCTTAAGTAAAATTTGATGGCGGTTCTTTTCGTAGAACTTATTAACCCTCTATCTCCCATTAAAACGTGCGTTTAAAGGGTTAAAATGATCAACAACAAGTAAAAAAGTTAAATTCGGCCTTGTCGAATGTAGTGATACCTTCCATAACTTCAAAAAGGTTATTGCTAGACCTTTTTTTAAAAGGAATTTACTTGTGAAAAAAAATCAGCGAAAAAAAAAATTTTGGTGAAAAAAAAAATCCGCGATTTTTTCTTTTTTTGTCAAAAAAATATGTTCGTACTTGTTTAAATACCATTTGGTGTTCAATTATGTTCACATATGTCAACCAGCAGCCGAATTAAAGCATTTTGTATTTTTAGGTTATGTTGAATGTACTAAAATTTTTGAGGATTTCTTACATTTTCGTTCATAACTTTTGAACCGCTGAACCGATATTGCTCAAATGCAATACCAAACTTCTCGGGAGAACTTTCAAAAAATATGTTAAGTTTAAGTAATCTCCGTGTAAAAATGTTGGGGGTTAGTGGTACATTTGACATCTCTAGAGGCACCCTTGGGGCAGATAAGAGTATAAAAAATATAAATATCAATAATAATAGGCTTTCCTGAACGCCTTACATAAAAAGTTCAAAATTCCGTATTACAAAGTTAAAGTGTTTAAAATTCCAAATCCATTGGGAATTTTATTAACAGTCTTCTCTACTTGTTTTTATATTATAAATTTTATTCATAAAAACTTTTGTTATCTACATTATCAAATAAAATGTATTTTTTTTATTTAATCATTTACTATTTTTGTACACTTCATTTATTCCTGCATAGCTTCGGTATTTTGTTTATCATCCTCGCACGTTATTATACAATCATCATATGTCCACTTAGGATAGACCCGCTTAAATAGATACATAAATACTGTATCATACGAACGTAGCTGACCATCAAAATAACATTTCATATGACCATGAGTACCCAAAGATTCTTTAATGTGTCCCATGCGACCACATTTTGAACGTAGTTTAACGGGTTTGAAATAGTCTACATCTTCTTTGTTAAAGAACATATAACGTATGGTGGCAGATTTACGATTTATACGCATTGGGTGACCGCTCAAAACTACACGTTTCAATATAATACGATCTGGATTACAGGAGATTAAACAGCCACGTGCTACTAAAGCTAAAGTAGAATCGGGATTAGTTTTAAAAGCCAACACCGGGGCAGGAGGAAATTGTATGGGAGCATAAAATGTAGCACATACGGTGGTATGAGGTCTAAAGAAACGTTCAAACTAGAAAATAAATTTAAATACTTTATAAATTTATCCGTTACTAAAATTCTTTGTAAAATCCTTGCTTACCTTATGTTTATCACCATTAGTATGTTCACTGAAAATTGGATTTACCACAAATCTTCTATAGCCACATTGTATTATGAGTCTTTCTTTGGATTTAATGGGTATTTCCGAATCGGGCATTCTTTTCAGCACTACATTCATAACAGACATTTGATGTTCATGTGGTAATATACCATAGACAATAACATTTTCAGTTTGTTGGGCTGATTTAAAAGCCAACCATTTTGTAGCTGGCACATTAGCGACATGAATAGTTATATACCAACCAGGCTTTTTGTAAAAAGAAATTCAAAATGTTTTTTGTAAGTTTATGTTTAAGAATTGTAAACTGTTTCTTTAAAACTTACCACGGCACCATCAACATCTTTGGCCTCTTTAATGATACGTCTTTTGGTACGATCAAAGTTTTGAAATTGATAAATGCGTGAATAATCACTGGGAAGATTTTCTTTTGCATCCCATGGAGATGTTCTAAAAAAAGAAATTAAAAATAATATCAGAAACTGATTTTTTTTGATAAATAAATTTTACTTATTTGCGAAAAAAAAAAATTTCGTGAAAAAAAAATCGGCGAACAATTTTTTTTTTTGGAAAAAAATATGTTTGTACTTGTTTAAATACCATTCGGTGGTCAATTCTGTTCACATGTGTCAACCAGCAGCCGAAATAAAGCATTTTGTATTTTTAGGTTATGTTGAATGTACCAAAATGTTCGAGGTGTCATTACATTTTCTTTCATAACTTTTGAACCGCTTAACCGGTTTCGCTTAAACGCAATATCAAACTGCTTAAGTCAATAAACAGTAAATATGCTAAATTTTAGCCATATCTGTTTAAAACTTTGGCCGTGATCACCATTTCCATAGACGGACAGACAGACGGAGCTCTTAAAATCGATCACTGATCAATAATATACATATACATTATGGGGTCTTAGATCGACATTTCGATGAGCTACAAACGGAATGACAAACTTATATATACCCTCTATCACTGAGATGTGGATTAAGGTTAAACTTAGTTTAACGTAGTCTGAAACTCAGATTTTTCCAGCGAAATTTCTGTATTTAAGTGTTTTTATCGGCGCATGCCATTTCTGTTTGTTATTAAGGGTTTTGTGATTGAAGAAGAAAACATTGTATTTCTAAAGATTATTTTTAAGGTGGATTTATTCCAGACCATGGTTTCTGTAGCCACCTCTACATCATCAGTGGAGAAAATTACATTAGATTTAAATTGTTTGATTTTTGTAAGACTGTTTTTTTTATATGTTTTTTCATCAAAAGACTTAACTCTGATTGGAATAGAACCCACGTTCTTGAAATTTTCCATCAGTTTGCAAAGCAAGTACTCTACCATCTGAGCTATCGCTCTGCTTGACAAACTAACAGCAGAAGTTTAGTATTTCATTACAGATGTTAAGTGTGTGACGTCAACAGAAGATTTTTATTTTACACAAACATTATTACGATCCTTAGAAACAACAACATTCCTTATTTTTAATTTTTTGAAAGTTTTTACAATTTCATTAAAGACCAACAACTTAAGCAAAATTAACCTGTTCCGCCAAAATTTTGTTTACAAACTTGGTAATGACAACACAAATCTGTTTCCAGATTAACTAAACCAAGTTTAACTGAGATCTCGAAAACTCAGCCTAAGTTTAGGGTATAAAATTTGTTTCAGAAACTAAAGGTTTCCTGAGTAAAAAAAAAAAACTAAAATTTTCACAAAATCTTACCTAAATGATTCCAATCCTCTAAACTTTTGAAATCTTATATGAGCTGGTACATCCAATGGTGTATCGATTTCATCTGGCCACATTTCATCAAGACGGGCATCTTTTAGCTTTTTCATAGTTTCACGTTCTTCTTGGAAATCCATTTGTAAATCATATTTTTCATCATTAATAGCAGCATCCGATACCGAAGCTGTATCAATATATTCTTCAGTTTCTGAATCGAGTTTCTCGTATTCACCATCAAATGATTTATTTTCACAAGACATAAATTCATCTTCTTCATTGTCATCACCCTCCTCATCATCATCGTCTTCGTCTTCATCATCATCATCCATATCATCTTCATTGTCATCAGCCTCTACTGTCTCAATTTCGGGTATCCAGGCAGCCTGATAAGCACTATAACCTTTAGGAATACGTTTAATTAATTTCATTTTTTTCGTTTCTTTTTGAGACTGTTCAATTTCTTCTTCAGTTGGCCAAGTCTGTTCAGCATCCATAGGATCGGGAATATTTTCAGTTTGTAATGATGTTTGTTTTTTGGGATCTGCTTTAGCAACAATACGTATATCCGGTAACATATCTGGATTACGAGATTTATCTAATTTATAGGGATCCTGAGGAGCATCTATTTGTGACATTTGATAGTCTCCCAGACCAGGTATATGAACTAGACCATTTACATCTAACGGAGTACCACGCAAAAATCCTGTTACTTTTAATGTACCCTCATCTTCGGCTGGATTTGTATTGGGTATAAATTCAACATGATCACCAAACAAATGAGGACGGTTATTACGATTGTAGATTAAATTTTTCTTTTGGCCACCAATGCGACGCATTATAGTTAAGCCTAAAATTGAGGGGAAAAGTTAAAAATATTTAAAAAATAATTTTAATTAATTTTTTCAAAAGAAAAAGTTTTAAGTTCTGAGACTTTTTTCCAATAGAAATAATCTGAGACATTTTTCTTACATAAAAACTCTGAGATTTAGAGCCATGTTTCCGTTAAAAAATCTAAGATTCTGAGACATTTTCCCTATAGAAATATTCTCAGATTCCGAGACATTTTTCTTAAAGAAAAATTCTTTTTCCTAAGATTCTGATACATTTTTCCTATAGAAAAATTTTCAGATTTTGAGACATTTTTCCGATAGAAAAATTCTCAGATTCGCAGAAATTTTTTTCTACAAATAAATTCTCAGATTTTGTGACTTTTTTTACAGAAAGATTCTGGGACTTTTTTTCTACAAAAAAAAGAAAAATATCAGATTCTGAGACATTTTTCCTATAGAAAAATTTTCAGATTCTTAAACATTTTTTTTATAGAAAAATTTTCAGATTCTGAGACAGTTTTCTATAGGAAAATTCCCAGATTCTAAGACATTTTTTCTATAGAAAAATTCTCCTATAGAAAAATTCTCGAAATTTTTCCTATAGAAAAATTCTCAGATTCCGAGAAATTTTTTTTATAGAAAAACATTTTCCCTATAGAAAAATTCTCACATTCTACACATTTTTGCTAAAGAAAAAATCTCAGATTCTGAGACATTTTTCCTATAGAAAAATTCTAAGATTCTGATACATTTACATTCTGCAGAATTTACAGAAAAATCTAAGATTATGGGACCTTTTTTTCAACAAAAAAATATATCAGATTCTGAGACATTTTTCCTATAGAAAAATTCCCAGATTCTGAGACATTTTTCCTATAGAAAAATTCCCAGATTCTGAGACATTTTTCCTATAGAAAAATTCTCAGATCCTGAGACATTTTTCCTATAGAAAATTTCTTAGATTCTGAGACATTTTTCCTATGGAAAAATTCTAAGATTCTGAGACATTTCCCCTATAGAAAAATTATCACATTCTCAGACATTTTTCCCAAAGAAAAAATCTCAGATTCTGAGACATATTTCCTATAGAAAAATTCTCAGATTCAGAAACATTTTTCCTATAGAAAAATTCCAAGATTCTGATACATTTTTCCAATAAAAAAATTTTCAGATTCTGAGACATTTTTCTGATAGAAAAATTCTCAGATTCGCAAAATTTTTTTCCTACAAATAAATTCTCAGATTCTGACATTTTTTTTTACAAAAAAATTCTAAGATTCTGGGACCTTTTTTTCTACAAAAAAAAATATCAGATTCTGAGACATTTTTCCTATAAAAAAATTTTCAGATTCTAAGACATTTTTTCTTTAGAAAAATTCTCAGATTCTGAGACATTTTTCTATAGGAAAATTCTCCGATTCTGAGACATTTTTCCTATAGAAAAATTCTCAGATTCTGATACATTTTTCCTATGGAAAAATTCTAATAAACAAATTTTCCGATTCTGAGACATTTTTCCGATAGAAAAATTCTCAGATTCTGAGACATTTTTCCGATAGAAAAATTCTCAGATTCTGAGACATTTTTCCTATAGAAAAATTCCCACATTCTGAGACATTTTTCCTATAGAAAAATTTTCAGATTCTGAGACATTTTCCCCATAGGAATATTCTCACATTCTGAGACATTTTCCCAATAGGAAAATTCTCACATTCTGAGACATTTTTCCCAAAGAAAAAATCTCAGATTCTGAGACATTTTTCCAATAGAAAAATTCTCAGATTCTATGAGAAAGTTGCCAAATTCCTATATTACCTTCTGAATTAGTATCCAATTGCATAATTTTCTCCTTTGGCAACAGTTTTGATAGAAATTTCTGAGCTGCAGTCTTAGCTCCACTACGACGTTTAGGATTTAATGATTCCAAATCCATAAGAGCTACAATTGGAGTCGGTATATTCTGTGCTGTCATCATATTATAGATACGATGGCCCCATTTATCGAAAACTTCATCTTCGCCCATAGCGGCTGAAGTTAACATCAATGTGGTATCACAAACTTTTAAATAATCCAATACAGTTACTTCATTGCCTCTGCCAACGGGTGGTATAATAAAGGCAAAACGTTGCTTAAAGCGTGGTATATTAATGTAAGTAACACCAGAGGCGGTATGTTCTGCAACAGCTTCTTCATCACAATTTTCCAAAATGCTTAAAGCAGAACGGGGATCAACTTGCAAGTGCATAGGAAGAATGCAAACGAGGAAAGGAGCAGTATTATGACCACCCAGCTGACGTTTTATGGCCAAAGCTTCTTCACGTTTGTTTTTACGTATCTAAAAACAAAACGGAATACATCGTAACAATTCCACTGAATTATATTCTGAATACATACCTGATTCGTTTGATTACGTCTTTGTTCCCTGCGTTGTATCTGTTTATGTTTGTGGCTTATAACCACACCAGATACTTTTCCTGTAAAAAGAATTACATTTTTGATTATTTAATTTATTTCTTTCAACGCATATATCACTTTACCTTTCAGAGCATTATCAATTGCACCCTTTGAACGATGTCTACCCGTTTTATGGGCCTTATTGGATTGTTTTAACGGCCCAGGCCGATGAAATACATGATCTGCCATATTTTCCTTAACAGTTCGCCTATTTTAATTAATTTTTTAAGCGGTTTTAAATTAAATATTCCTGAAAATTTGGAAGTACTACCACGTTTTTAAACCAATTTAAAAGAAGAACAAGCATTGACAAATAAACATGTGTTGTTGTATTTTTAAACTGACAGTTGCTTCACACTTGTTTCGCTTTTGACAGGGTGCTACAAAACAGTGTGTGATTCATAAAAATATTATTAGAATTTATCGATAAGTTATCGATATAAATTAACAACTGGGTTTTATAAAATAACGGTCATATTTTAAAATAACGGTCATGTTGTAAAATAACGGCATTTGAATTGTTTTATATTTCTAAAAGAAAACCGACTTCATTTGTAGTTGAAAACATTTAATACGGATTTATTTATGAATAACTAACATGCAGTAACTGTCATACTTTTCTGCGAAGAAAGGTATTCCATGGCTTGGACTCCGATTGCTCTGCAATGCATATACGTTATAGAGGAAAAAACTCTCAGAATTACCTGTTTTTAGGGCCTATCTTTTGGGTTAAAGGGCGGAAGTTGGGACGGGATAACGAAATTTTTTTTATCGTTTTTGGATTTTTTTCACATTTCTTTCAAAGGATCTATTTTAACATATTTTATGGATGGAAAGGGGTTTTTAAGGGCAAGACTGTGATCAGTTAAAACAAAAGTTGACTACACAGTGATACAAAATCAAACTTTCCGAATCGGAATGGGATAAAACCAAAAGCAAATGAAAGTTAAAATTTTACATAACAAAACCCTTAATGCTTTTTTTAGTTCAGCGCTAGATTTTTTTACACGCATTTAAAGTTGGTGGTTTTGCAGTATTTAATTTTTTTTGTCCGCCCCCTTTTGTGGGCGTATATATTAGAAAAAAATTTAAATAAGAATTTAACTGTAATACTATAGTGCAAAAAGCATAACAAATAAATTTAAAAACGTTTTTCTCGGGAGAACGAGAAAAATGTTTTCACCGCCGAGCTCCCCCCCCCAAAAAAACGTCCCTGAAATTTTGAAGGGTAAAATTAAAAGATTCGGCACAGACAAATTTAACAATCTCACTAAAAAAATCGGTTTGGGGGGAAATTTCTCAAACTGTTTTTTGTAAAGGCTCCAACACAATATCGGAGTACTCTGCACTACAGAGTACCATTTCTAAAAATAGAGACGACATCATACAAAAAATGTGTAAGTGCGAAAGCGAAAGGATCAAAATCCACTTTCTGGCACAGAGTACTCTGTGAATTCAGCTTAAGTGTTAATGGTAAATAAAAAAGGTTTTGTCTACTGAATTATTAGGCGCTTTTAAAAAAATTCATTCCATCTACTAAAAGCTCGCAAAAATATCAAACACCAAATAATATTTACACAAAATTCTGCATGAATTGAATGATAAAAACAGTTTTTTTTTTTCATAATCTGCCACCATGAAGGTCTCAAATATATTTTTTTTATCTTCTTTTCATAATACCGAATTTCCGAATCAATTAACCATTGTCAAATAATAATCATGGCAGTTTGAAATGTTTATTTATGTATGTAGCTTGTAATCGAATTTCCGAATCAATTAACCATTGTCAAATAATAATCATGGCAGTTTGAAATGTTTATTTATGTATGTAGCTTGTAATCGTCACTGCACAGTGGTTTGAAATCTTTTTTTTTTGGAAATAATTCGGCCATTCAGTAAGTACTGGACCGATCGATGTAACTGAAAGGCAACATCACGTAGATGAGTTTAAAATAAATAGCGTTTCAACATTTTATATTTTGTGCTCCCTCATCGTCAGTTGACTCACTTTTAACACAAATTTTATCTTTACCCCCCTGGGAAAAAATTTGGACGCCTCTGTTGTCCCTACCAAAGCAAACATAGATTCTTTAATATGTAAATAGCTTACAACTCGAATAGCTATTATTCCCGCCTTTAATATAGGCGTGGCAGTAAAAATTGTAAAAAATCAGGGTTTTTGGAAATTGTTAACAAACAATTTGGGAATTGGGCGATTCCTTTTCTTAAATCTTTATATTTTGTTTTGTGTTAACATTAGAGATGGGCACATGAGCAGATTTGTGACTGAATTCAATTACGTGATTGTGAGTGAGTGTGAGTGGAGAAAAAAATTGCGTGAGTAAGATTTTCGCGTGCCTGAGTGAGTGTGCGTGAGTAAATTTTTTTGAACTTTAAATTTTGTTGAAAATTTTGAAAGATTTTTGAAATTTTAGTTTTTGAAATTTTTTTGTATAAATAAGAGTTTCGTGAGTGTGAGTGAAGCTTGCGTGAGTGCACGTGGGTGTGAGTTGTATTAAATTTACTCACGTGATTGTGAGTGAGTGTGAGTAGAAAAAATATGCTCGTGAGTGAGTGTACGTGATTCAAAAATTCCTGTAACATGTGCTATACACTCAGAAAATTATGTAAGTTACTACATGTTAGTTGTTTGTATATTTTTCAGTAATTAGTTGTTTTCAACTACAAAGTCAGTTGTTTTTGTATGAAAAATATCAAACAACTATTTTTGTTAGTTATTTTAAGTCGTTTTTTGAATAACTAACGAAAAAGTACTGTAATGTAGTAACAGTTATTTAAAGTATTTAATTTTATTTTTTTTATCTCTGAAAAATTTTTAAAGCATTTTTTTAAAAAAAGATTATTTTCGTTTTTTTTTTTTATTTTTCACAACTTTTTAAAAAAGAAACTTGGAAAAAATTTGGTCTTCAATTTTTGTTCTGAAAATTCTTTTTAAAAAACAAAAATTATATATATATTATTTTATTTTTACTACATTTTAGTTGTTTTGACTACAAATGTAAGTTGTTTTAACTACATAAGTCAGTTGTTTTTTGTCAGTTAAAATAACTAACATTGTTAGTTGATTTAACTGAAAAAGTAGTTGACCCCAAAACAACTTACAAAGTTGTTATTTTAACTGACATTTTCAGTTGATTTTACTATAATAATTTTTTGAGTGTAGTAAGACCTATATAAATTTAAAATTTCATTAGAGGTATTCAGAGTCTTGTTGCCAGCCCTGGCAATGTAGCAAAAGAGTACTTCTTTCAAAAAATACATGTATTTTGAAAAGTAATTTTGAAAAGTGCTCTTTTACCACCAGTGCCAGGGCTGGCAAGCAAGACTCTGAATACCACTATTATAATATGATCAAAAACAAAAATTTTTTGCATATAGAAATTTTACACGTTAAAATTTCACCCAATATTTTGAAAAAATATGGGAGCTCCCTTAGGAAGTACAGAAGGGGGCAGGTTTGTTGTGAAAAAATGTTGGGGGGAAAAGTAATGGGGATCGGCCATACATTTTACCCCTCTAGGGGGAACCATATGAGCTAATTTCCTAAAAAAATATTTTAATAAAAATAATGTATGGGGACCAGTTATTGGGGACCGGTTTTACATTTGAAAACATCGAACGTTATGTGACCACGCTATTCTCGAAAAACTGGACCAGGATTGGAAGAAGATTAAAATTTTTCACATTCAAATGGATATAATCAGAAACTAAAGGAGATAACCACTACTTTAAGCATGATTTTTTTTGGGCATTTACTTATAAAAAATCCAAATCTTATAAAAATCAGATCACGAAAAAAAATTATGTAAGTAAAATCAACTGAAAATGTCAATTAAAATGACTACTTTGTAAGTTATTTTGGGGTCAACTACTTTTTCAGATAAATCAACTAACAATGTTAGTTATTTTAACTGACAAAAAACGACTGACTTATGTAGTAAAAACTACTTACGTTTATAGTGAAAACAACTAAAATGTAGTAAAAATAAAATAATAAGTATATTTTTTTTTTTCAAAAAATTTTTCAGAAAAAAAATTGAAGACCAAAATTTTTCTAAGTTTTTTTTTTTTTTTAAAAAGTTGTGAAAAATAAAAAAATACGAAAATTTATTTTTATTTTTTGGAAAAAAACTTTTAAAATTTTTCAGAGATAAAAAAAATAAAATTAACTACTTTAAATAACTGTTACTACATTACAGTATTTTTTGTTAGTTGTTCAAAAAAATGACCGAAAATAACTAACAGAAATAGTTGTTTGATATTTTTCATACAAAAACAACTGACTTTGTAGTTGAAAACAACTAACTACTGTAAAATATACAAACAACTAACATGTAGTAACTTACATCATCTGAGTGTAAAAATAATGAATGGGGACCAGTTATTGGGGACCGGCTTTACATTTGAAAACATCGGACGTTATTAAAATTTTTCACATTCAAATGGATATAATCAGAAACTAAAGGAGATAACCACTACTTTAAGCATGATTTTTTTTTGGGCATTTACTTAAAAAAAATCCAAATCTTATAAAAATCGGATAATAAACAACAAATTGGCAAGCATTTAAAGCTTTTGTATGCCAAAGGTGTCCTATTTTAGTCGCCCCTTAAGGTGCCCCTTTTGTACATGTGGCCCCACATTGTGGGTTTTTCGTCTATAAATTTCACTGTAATCGGTACGGTACTTACTGAATGGCCAAATTATTTAAAAAATAAATCGATTTTAAACCACTGTGCACTGAAATAATGACAAAATCCAATAAATTTGTACTTAAGGTTTTAATTGAGGAAGTGTTTGTTTGCTACGCATTTCTTGTAACATGTTCAAATGCAAAAAGGTGATAAAAAAAACTAAATTAGTTGAACTTTTTAAATTTTTGTATTTTTGTGTGTCCAAAGTGTTTTTATTTATACACTCTAATATGTGGCAGAATGATAAGTTTTTCGTTCAGTTTGTAACATCTTCAAATATATTTTTAGGACAACCTCAAAATATTTTTACACGAAAAAAAATTTAAACTCAAAAATAATTTTTCTTCTAAATTATTTTTAGGTAAAATTTTTTGCTAAAATTTTGTTTTTTCGACAACAATTAACAAAAAAACATATTTTGAGTACACTCAAAAAAAAAAACTGTAAAGTTGGCAAAAAATTTAGTTAAATTTAACTAAAAAAACACCTGATTTTGAACCTACTAAATTTCTAGTTAATTTAACAAAAAATATTTAGTTAACTTTTCGTAGAATGAATGTAGCAAAAAAACAGTAATTTTAACTAAAAATTCAGCTGAAAATTTCGTAACATTTTTTATTAGGTGAATTCAGCTAACCTTTTTTTTTAAATAAAAAAAAATATTTTTCACAGCGTTAAGTTCAGCTTAAGTAGGACTAATGAGATTTGCATAGGAGGCTACACAAGAAATGTTTAAAACGACTATAAGTCGCCCTAAGTGGCAATCAGTATCTTTGGAAAAATGGCAACACCTAACATTTGTGTCTAAAATATAGACCATGTCTGGCAATGTTTGCAAAAATAAGTACTTAGATCAGAATTGATGAAGGAGAGGAAGAAGAATAATGATTACTAAAAATAAAAATTTGTTTACACATTACAATAACAAATCTTCTGTGAGAAAAAACAGCAACAACTACACTCGAATTGAAAAAATCAGATTTAGTTGATACTTGCTTAACAGCCTACTTGGCGTATCGGTCTAGAGTGATTGTACGTTACAAGCAGTTAATAGCAAAGTATTACAGATGATGATGAGTTCAATTCTTGTCGGCTGCGATCTGTAAATAATTTTCACATAAAGAGTTTTATTGACTATTAACTAAATAAATTTGACATTAAAAGTTTTTCTGAAGATTATTATAACTGGATAATATGAAACTAGTAAAAACCAAACCAGGATGTCTAAATTTTTAGAAAAATTAAAATTTTTCTTTCACACTTTTCTCAATTCAAAACCATATATAACAAATCAAAAAATTATAATACATAATTATAATTAGAGCCTGAGCTCGACTGTCTTTACAGAAAATAATAATTTAATGTTTAAAATTTTCGACTTGACAAAAATGTTACAAAAAATCAGCAAATTAATTAGTAAAAATTCGTAAACTCAGTTTTAAAGTCAACAAAAAAAATTAATTCCAAATTTGTACAAAACTAGTATTTTCGTAAATCGAACTTAACTAAAAAAAGTAGTTAAAACGCTGATTTTAACTAAAAATTTGCTAAAAAGCCAGTAAACTCGAGTTAACAAAAAAAAGTTTGTTAACTTTACAGTTTTATTTTTTTGAGTGTAGGTTTATTTTAGCTCAAGGTCATTATTTCCTTTACTAATTAGAATTATGAAACGGGGGAAACGGGGTGGTTTAAAAAGTAGAACTTTGTATCAGAGAGGGAGAGGGGAAATATGATTAGGGGAATCAGAATGGGCCTTATGGCCTCCGAGTGAACTCCCCAAATGGCGAGCGCCCATCCAACCTAACCTAACCTAGAATTATGATATTCTCATAGAATAATTTCAAGAAAATTATTTTTCTGTTTTAAATTTATTTATGTTGGTAATTTTTGTAAGACTTAATCGACACGTGTTTCGGAATTCGTCAGATGACAAATCGTTAATGATCATACTAAAATATTAATACATATTCGACTCTACTCCCATTGGGAATTAGAAGACGAAAATTGTACCATTGTTGTTAGATCACGATCGTCAACTAACCAACAAACAAATATTAAAAACAGTCATAAATATGGATTACCCTCGGTAATCCAATATGCATTTTAGTTGTTGCAAATATTTCTACTTGCTTGTTTAATACCATATGAGGGGTATTCATCATGGCGTGCTAACATTTTGTTCAAATTCAAATTTATTTTTTAATAAAAAATAAAAATTGTTGTATTCGACCTTTAAAATATTATATTATAAGTAGGTTTATTCTAGCTGGACGTCATTATTTACTTTACTAATTAAATTTCGTAAAAAAATAAATTAAAATTTTACATTTGCTAAATAATCCCGACAATGGAATCTGACAAATTCCGAAACACGTGTCGATTAAGTCTTGCAAAAATGACAAACATAAACCAATTTAAAACAGAAAAATAATTTTCTTGAAAATTATTCTATAAGAATATCATAGTTTTAATTAGTAAAGGAAATAATGACCTCGTGCTATAATAAACCTACCCAAAACCTAATTAGCCTTACCATAGAAAAATAAAATATATTTAAAATCAGGTTTTAATTTTATTTCCATACAAATTGTTTCTGTTTTTAAAATCGACTTTCAAAAACTGTATTGAAAATTTGAAATTTAAAATAAAACTTTTGTTAAAATAGACTTTTTGTTTCCTTGTGGTAAGGGCCAATATTTTTAAGGTCGAATAAGACAATTTTTTTTTAATAAAAATTAATCAGAATTTAAACATACTTTTTTCAAAAAATTTTTTTTGGTCAAAATACATAGGCCCTTACCACAAGAAAACAAAAAGTCTATTTTAACAAAAGTTTTATTTTAAATTTCAAATTTTCAGTACATGTTTTGAAAGTCGATTTTAAAAACAAAATCAATTTGTATGGAAATAAAATTAGAAGCTCATTTTAAACTTATTTTATTTTCTTGTAGTAAGGCTGATACATTTTTTAAGAAAAAATTGTTTATACTACTACACTTAAAAAAAAAACCATGTCAAATTAATAGAAAGTCTCGTTATCCCATTTTAGCAATATTTGACAGTTTTCCTGGGTTTTTAACAAATAATTTTTGATCGAAATTTAAATTTTTTTTGTAATTTTACAGTTTTTCTTGTATATATTAATTCCTATAGTTCCAGGCTGGAACAAAGGGCCACAGCAAAATGTCTCCATTCAGATCTGTCTTGTGCCAGCGTTTTAATTTCTGACCAAGATTTTTCCATTAAGATTCCATTGGATCGTCTAAGAACATGACCTATCCAGTTCCATTTACGTTTCGCAATTTCTAGCCGAATTGGGGTTTCACCAGTTCTATGCAAGAGCTCATCATTCGAAATAACATTTGGCAAGAAAATCCGCAATATTTTGAGCAAGGAACGATTAATAAATGTTTGGATGGATCGAAGTTCATGTGCGGAAGTGTTCCAGGATTCGCACCCATATAATAAGATGGATTTAACATTTGTGAAAAAGAGCTTTGTATTGATTTGAATTTGTGGTGACCTCCATACTTTTTTTAGTACTCCTTGTTTAGCCTTTTTAATACGATTGAAGACATCTACGTCTGCGCCGCCAAACAAATAATTTTTGATTGAAATTTACATTTTTTTTGTTTGTAATTTTACAAATTTCCAAGATTTTGTACAAAAAAAATCTAGTAAATTTACGAAAATTTCTTTTAAGTTTTATTTCGCCAAAAACGTTGTAAATCTTTAATTCTATTGGTAAAAATCTTGTAAATATCTTGAACTCTTACTTAATTTAAAACTCAAAATGTTTTAAACATTATGAAGGGCATTTACAGATTCGACCAAGTAGAATTTAAAATTTTTGTACTTGTTTTTATTTTTTTTTGCAATTTAATTTTTCACTTAATTTTAAAGGTGACTTGCACATTTATATGCATATTTTCTAATGTTTTTTTTATTTTTTGAATAATACATAGTTAAAATTTTATTTAATTTTTCATTAATATTATTGTGGTACAAGTAGATTGATACTTAAGTGTGTTCAAAACTTAAACATTATTTTTAAGCTAAAATAAATAAGTTAGTACAAAAATGTGTGTTTAACTGGAGATGAGAGGTGGTAACGTTTAAGGCTCCGACACAATGTCGGAGTACTCTGTACTACAGAGTACCATCTCTAAAAATAGAGACGACATCATACAAAAAATATGTAAGTGCGAAAGAGAAAGGAACAAAATCCACTCTCTGGCACAGAGTACTCCGTCATTGTGAATTCAGCTTTACAGTACATAAGTAGTAGGTTATCAGGGTTATATTCGAGGTATTTTCCAAAATGGGGCAGACATGAAATTCCATCCCCTCATACCGAATTTGAAAGACAAAAAAAAAGAAAAAAAAACTTCATCGAAATGTCCCTGACTCTTTAAATTTTTTTCACAGGAAAAATCTAAGACCAATTCTATAGGAAAAATCTGAAAATTTTCTTTAGCAAAAATTTGAGAATTTTTCTATAGATAAATGTATCAGAATCCAAGACTGTTTTTTTAGAAAATTTTTTTATATGACAAATGTCTCAAAATGTGATACTTTTTAAATAGAGCAAATGTCTCAGAATCTAAGAAAATGACTTAGGTAGGTTGCACAGTGTGAGATTTGGAATTTTTTTTCGGAAATATTAGGTAAGCCATTCAGTAAGTTAAATAAAATGGTCGTAGCTAACATATATTTTTATACCCTCCACTTAGTGATACACAGAAAGAAATAAAAAAAAAATTTGAGTAAATTTTTAATACTATTGAGTAAAAAATTACTCAATTTTCCACCAGTAAACGATTTAATAGTATTGAGTAAATTTTTAATAAAAATTTATTAAATGTTTGCCAACAAAATTTGAGTAAATTTTTAATTGACACTATTAACCCATTCCTGCCTAATGGGTATTTAAATACCCAAAAAAGTGTTGATACTTAAAAAAATTTTGAGCGGGCTAGATGGAAGATATCGGGCTGATTCTTTTTTCATAAAAAAGAGAAGAAATTGGGCTAAATGCGAACATTTAACAAGATTTTTTTTTATTTTGTTTAACTTTTGTTTTTCACTGACAAAAATCGAAGATTTTTTTAATCGAAAATTAGGTAAAAAAATGCACCTAAAACGTGATGCGGGGGGGTAAGGACAATTTTGGTTTTCACGAAAATTTATCGGAGTTATTTTGACACCCAATAGAAACTTTTTAGACCCCTTTCAGCTCAAACAAAAATTAAAAGTAAAAAATTACACGGCATAATACCCATGTCATATCTCAGGTCGGAGCTGAGGTAAATTTTTTTTTATTTTTTCTAGCAACTTCTGTGGTCTTCCAGGAACACATGTCAAAATTTCATCAAAATCGTACGAGCCGATCTATGGGCAGGCAGGAATGGGTTAAGTGCAGGAACAGAACAAGAATCACCACCTTTTAAAAACAGAACAAGTTTTATTTCACATCGGCGCCGGCCACCGGTTTAATCTGCCAAACCGTATGGAAAAAGTCGTGCCGGGCTTATTCTGTTTCTACTTTAAAAAAAAAACAAAGTTTAAAAAAATTTCATATTTTTTTACAAAAAAAAAAACATGTTTTTTCAAACTTTACCAAATATATTTTTGTCTTAAAGACATAAAAAAATTTTATAAATATGATAACAAACTTTCATGTATATATACAAAAAACTATAAACTAAACGAGAATTAAAAAAACTAAGAAAATTCCAAAAAAAAATTAAAAAAGCTATTAAATTCTTATTAAATTATTTACTCAATTTGTTTTTAAATTTTTGAGTAAATTATTAATTGCGTCAATTAAAAAATTACTCAAAACTTTTTTTAAATTTAAACAAGTGATTACTCAAATTGTTTTTCCCCATATTTTTTTCTGTGTAGAGGGATAACAGTTTGTCATTCCGCTTGTAACTCGTCGAAATATTGGTCTGGGACCCTATAAAGTATATAGGGCATTCCATGTGAAATCGGACACTTTGAAAAACTTTTTTTTTAGATTTTCCCAATTTGTTTACAGTTTTAAGTACCCTTCGAAAACTCCTTCGTGGTAAATTTTCAGATTTTTTTAATGACCCGTTCAAAAGATATCGAATTTTGAAAAATTGGTAGTTTGTTCCTTTACTCAAACTTCTTTTAATCATAACTTCTTCAATAATGGTCCAAATTTCAATTTTTTTTCAAAATTTTTGTTTTTTTACGTACTTTTAAAAAAAAAATCCCAAAAAATTCTTGAAAGCGCTCTAGTATGCGATTTTTAAGTTTTAAAAGTTAAATCTTATTTTTGAAAATGTTTGTACTCTTCAATTTTTTTGAAATTTTTTTGTGTAAAACTTTTATCAATTCTACAAATTTTTTGCCCAGGAGGATTGTGGGATAACAATTATTACTACTTTTTAAATTTTTTGAAAAAATTTTATTGTAATTTTCCAATCTTAAAATCATTTCTACTGCTCCAATGGTGCGTCATAGAGGGGTCCTTTATAAGACCGACCCCCATTAATTTTTACGTCTTCACATTTCTTTGGAACAAACTAATACCCCATCTCCAATTTCTAAGGGGGCTTCCACACAAAACGACATTTTTTAAAATTTGTTCGAACCGCTCTAACTGCCCTAATAGTGACCTTAGAGCAACAAAATGTATGACCGACCCACAATATTTTTTTAGTCCAAACATTTTCTCTGAACTCACCTACCCTCTATCTTTAACTGTTAAGGCGGTCCCCATACAATTTTTTTATTTTTTGTAAATTTGTTTTATTTAATCAGCTTCTACCGGTCCAATGGTGCGTCCTAGAGGGGTCATTAGTGAGACCGACCCCAATTTATTTTTACCCTACAATATTTTTTCGAAACATACCTACGCCCTATCTCCACTCCCTAAGTAGGGTCCCATACAAATAACAGTTGGAGCAAATTTTATAAAAATGTAATTTTGTATGGGAGCCTACTTAGGGAGTTGAGATAGGGCGTAGGTATATTTTGAAAAAATGTTATAGGAAAAAAATAAATGGGGGTCGGTCTCACTAATGACCCCTCTCGGACGCACCATTGGACCGGTAGAAGCTGATTAAATAAAACAAATTTACAAAAAATAAAAAAAAGGTGTGTTTAGAGAAAATGTCTGGACTAAAAAAATATTGTGGGTCGGTCATACATTTTGTTGCTCTAAGGGCATTATTAGGGCAGTTAGAGCGGTTGGAACAAATTTTAAAAAATGTCGTTTTGTGTGCGAGCCCCCTTAGAAATTGGAGATAGGGTATTAGTTTGTTCCAAAGAAATGTTAAGACGTAAAAATTAATGGGGGTCGGTTTTATAAAGGACCACTCTATGACGCACCATTGGAGCAGTAAAAATGATTTTAAGATTGGAAAATTACAATAAAATTTTTTCAAAAAATTTAAAAAGTAGTAATAATTGTTATCCCACGATCCTCCTGGGCAAAAAATTTGTAGAATTAATAGAAGTTTTACACAAAAAAATTTCAAAAAAATCGAAGAGTACAAACATTTTCAAAAATGAGATTTAAATTTTAAAACTTAAAAATCGCATACTAGAGCGCTTTTAAGAATTTTTTGGGATTTGTTTTTAAAAAGTACGTAAAAAAACAAAAATTTAAAAATAAAAACTTCTTGAAATTTGGAACATTATTGAAGAAGTTATGATTAAAAGAAGTTTGAGTAAAGAAGCAAACTACCAATTTTTAAAAATTCGATATCTTTTGAACGGGTCATCAAAAAAATCTGAAAATTTACCACGAAGGAGTTTTCGAAGGCTACTAAAAACTATTAACAAATTAGGAAAATCTAAAAAAAAAAATTTTCAAAGTGTCCGATTTGACATGGAATGCCCCATATATATTCATGATGGGGGGCCCCTGTAGGCTAGTTGGTAGCGTGCTAGCCTATGAAACAGGGGGTCGTGGGTTCGATTCCCACCAAAACCCTTGGTCGATTTCGCTACAACGAGACGACGGTCATTGTTACCAGTTCTCGGTTAGGTTAAAATTGTTTAAAATGAGTTGTAAATAAAAATTGGAAAAATAAATAAAAACTGATCATTGGATCAAATTATTATTATTATTCATGATCCCCGATCGATTTTAAGACATTCTAGCGATGTCCGTCTGTCCATCCGTCTGTCTGTCTGTGGAAATGGTGATGACGGCCAAAATATTACACGGAGATGACTGAAACTTAACATAATTTTTGGAAGATCTCCCGAGAAGTTTGGTATTGCATTTGAGCGATATCGGTTTAGCGGTTCAAAAGTTATGAACAAAAATGTAAGGACACCTCAAAAATTTTAGTACATTCAACATAACCTAAAAATACAAAATGCTTTATTTCGGCTGCTGGTTGACATATTTGAACATAATTGAACACTAAATGGTATTTAAACAAGTACGAAAATATTTTTTGACAAAAAAAGAAAAAAATCGAAGATTTTTTTCGCGGTTTTTTTTTTCGCGGAAATTTTTTTCAAAAAATTTTTTTTTTCAAAAGTAATGTCCGTTTAAAAAAAAAAGTATTTTGCAATAATTTTTTTGAAATCGTGGAGAGTATCACTACATTCGGCAAGGCCGTATTTAACTTTTTTACTTGTTGAGCTTAAGTTTGGAAGTTGGAGCCCAACGGTTGAACGGGGGAGGCAGCAGAACCCCCCCAAACTGGGGTACCTTTGCATACGAACACTTTAATGCTTGCCATTTTTTTTGTTTATTATCAGATTTCATTAAAAATTTTGTGTGTACAATGTGCTAGTAGAGGTTATCTCTTATACTTTCCGAGGTAGAGGTATTTTAAAAAGTGAAATTTCAAAGTTTGACCGATCCGGCTCCAGTTTTTTGCAAATAGCACGGTCGCAATAATTCCGATTTATTTCAAACTAACTTTATTTAAAAACTAGATTGATTTCTGATTTTTTCAAAACACAAAACTAAGCGATACCTTATTTAAGTCAGAAGTTACACCATTTTTAAGTTAAAAATTAAAAAATAAAAAATTACGATTTTTTTCGTAAAAAGTTCCAATACTCTTTTGACTCTAGATAAAAACTTTTGTTCAGAACATGTTAATTATTTTTACTAGTTTGAAATTTTATTTCACGTTTCATGGCAATCAAAAACAAACAAAAACAATTTGACATTTGTGGTTTTTGTTTCCAATACGTTCTGTCTTCTCTTATAAGACAATTCTCTCAGAAACGGTGTTAGAGATGGTACCTACTCTATGGTAAAGAGTACTCCGACATTGTTTCGGAGGTTTTATTATCTTTAACAAAGTGCCAAGAAAAAGTTAAAAATAGTTTAAAAAAGTTAAAACAAGTTTAAAAGAGTTGCTTAATTAAAGTTAGCTAAAAAATCACAAAATCACTAGTAATTGTAAAACTTTACTTTAATTAATTATTTTTTTGTTCTGAGTGTACTAATATTATATTAAAGTACCATTAAATGTTTAACTTCCTTAATAAACATACACAAAAAAGCAACTGAATTATTTAACTAACTGAATGGCACAAAACAAAAAAAAAAAATCAAATTGTATTGTACGTACGTGTCTAATAGAATATCGTTGCTAACTGTTGCTACTTAAATCTTAAATGCTGATAGTTTTTTTATTCATTATTTTTAAAGGTACACAAACAAAATAGAAAAAAAAAACAGTTTAAATTCTTGTTAAATAGTTGATTTACGTAAAATTTCCAATGTCGTCGTCGTAGTCGTCATTATTGCTACTGTTGTACTGCTGGCGGCAATTTATGTATTTAATTAAATTAAATGAAATTATTTATTTGCTGACACAACATACAAAAATGTTGCTACTTGTATTTCGCATGTCATTCAACACTTTTAGTATTATGTATTATTTTATGATGTTTTTTTGTTTGCTTAATTTTTAATTATTAATCAGTTAGAACTTTTAAGTTAATAAAAAACAGTTAGATTTTATTTTTAACTAAAGTGAATATTTAAGGACAATAATTTTTTTTCTCAGAATCTGAGAATTTTTCTATACAAAAAAATGTCTCTAAATTGAATATTTTCCAAGAAAAAATCTGAAAATTTTTCTGTGGCGAAAAAATGGTTTTGATTATTTCTACAGGAAGGTTTAGAATATATTAAGATTTTTCGGAAAAAATCTTAAATTCTAAATCTTCCTGTAGAAATAATCAAAGGCATTTTTTTCCTGCAGAAAAATATTCAGATTTTTTCTTAGAAATATCAAATTTAAAGACATTCTTTGTTAAAAAAAAATATTTTTTAATCAAAATTTTTAACTTTCATGTTTGTTTCTTAAGTCTTTTGTTTACAGAAACATTAATACAGCTTTACAATGATTTAATGTAATTTTACAGTGAAATTCTTACCAAAAAGATTTAAATTTCTTACAGAAAAAAAATCGTAAAAACTAAAAATTTTTGTATAGAATTCTTTTTGTAAAATTTGATAACATTTTTAAAGAAAATATGTCGCAGAATCTGAGAAATTTTTTTGTGGGGAAAAACTGTATTCGAATGATTCTATAATAAAAGTTTAAAAACAAGTTAAAAAATTATATTTTTTATATTTTTGTTATATCTCAAACAAAAACACCGACAATTTTTATTTTTTACCGTCATGTTTGTTTCTTAAGTCTTTTGTTTACAGAACATAAATGCAGCATTACAATGCTTCAATGTGATTTTACAGTAAAATTCTTACGAAAAAGATTTAAATTTTTCTACAGAATTTTTTTTTTTCAAAATTTGATAACATTTTTAAAGAAAAAATGTCGCAGAATCTGAGAAATTTTCTGTGGCGGAAAAATTGTCTTCGTATAATTCTATAAGAAATAGTTTTAAAATTTAAAAATAAGTTAAAAAAATTATATTTTTTATATTTATGTTGTTTCTCAATCAAAAACACCGACATTTTTTATTTTTTTACTTTCATGTATGTTTCTTAAGTCTTTTGTTCACAGAAACATAAATACAGCTTTACAATGCTTTAATGTAATTTTTAATGTAATTCTTACGAAAAAGATTTGAATTTCTTACAGAGAAAGAAAACTCTTAAAAACTAATAATTTTTCTACAGTTTTTTTTTCAAATTTGATAAAATTTTTAAAGAAAAATTTTGAGAAATTTTCTGTGGGGAAAAATTTTCTTCGAATAATTCTATAAGAACAGTCTTAAAGTTTTAAAACAAGCTAAGAAATTATATTTTTTATATTTATGTTGTTTTTCAATCAAAAACACCGACATTTTTTTACTTTCACGCTTGTTTCTTAAGTCTTTTGTTTACAGAAACATTAATGCAGCGTTACAATGCTTTAAGTTAATTTTACACCGAAATTTCTAAAAAATTTGATTTTCAAAATTTGATAACATTTTTAAAGAAAATATGTCGCAGAATCTGAAAAATTTTTTGTGGAAAAAACTGTCTTCAAATAATTCTATAAGAAACAGTTGAAAGTTTAAAAACAAGCTAAAAAATTATATTTTTTATATTTGCGTTGTTTCTCAATCAAAAACAGCGACATTTTTTATTTTTTACTTTCATGTTTGTTTCTTAAGTCTTTTGTTTACAGAAACATAAATGCCGCTTTACAATGCTTTAATGTAATTTTACCGCGAAATTCTTACGAAAAAGATTTAAATTTCTTACAACAAAAAAAAAAATCTTTAAAACTAAGAATTTTTCTACAGATTTTTTTTTTTTTCAAAATTTGATAACATTTTTAAAGAAAAAATGTCGCAGAATCTGCGAAATTTTCTGTGGAGGAAAAATTGTGTTCGTATAATTCTATAAGAAATAGTTTTAAAATTTAAAAATAAGTTAAAAAATGTATTTTTTTATATTTATGTTGCTTCTCAATCAAAAACACCGACATTTTTTATTTTTTACTTTCATGTTTGTTTCTTAAGTCTTTTGTTTACAGAAACATAAATACAGCTTTACAATGCTTTAATGTAATTTTACAGAGAAATTCTTACCAAAAAGATTTAAACTTTTTACAGAGAAAAAAATTTTTTAAAACTAAGAATTTTTCTACAGGTTTTTTTTTCAAAATTTGATAACATTTTTAAAAAAATATATTGCAGAATTTGAGAAATTTTCTGTGGGGAAAAACTGTCTTCGAATAATTCTATAAGAAGTTATTTTAGAGTAAAAAGTAAAAAAATTATATTTTTTTATATTTTTGTGTTTCTCAATCAAAAACACTGACATTTTCAATTTTTAACTTTTATGATTGTTTCTTAAGTCTTTTGTTTACAGGAACATTAATACAGCTTTACAATGCTTTAATGTAATTTTACCGCGAAATTCTTACGAAAAAGATTTAAATTTCTTACTGAGGAAAAAAAATCTTAAAAACTAAGAAATTTTCTATAGATTTTTTTTAAATTTGATAACATTTTTAAAGAAAAAATGTCGCAGCATCTAAGAAATTTTCTGTGGGAAAAAAATATCTTCGAATAATTCTATAAGAAAAAGTTTTAAAGTTTAAAAACAAGTCAACAAATTATATTTTTTATATTTATGTCTTTTGTTTACTGAAACATAAATGCCGCTTTACAATGCTTTAATGTAATCTTACCGCGAAATTCTTACGAAAAAGATTTAAATTTCTTACTGAGGAAAAAAAACTCTTCAAAACTAAGAATTTTTCTATAGATTTTTTTTTTTAAATTTGATAACATTTTAAAGAAAAAATGTCGCAGAATTTGAGAAATTATTGTGGGGGAAAAACTGTTTTCAAATAATTCTATAAGAAACAGTTTTAAAGTTTAAAAACAAGCTAAGAAATTCTATTTCTTATATTTATGTTGTTTTTCAATCAAAAACAGCGACTTTTTTTTTCATGTTTGTTTCTTTGTTTACAGAAACATAAATGCAGCTTAACAATGCTTTAATATCATTTTACAGTGAAATTCTTACGGAAAAGATTATAATTTCTTACAGAGAAAAAGAACTCTTCAAAACTAAGAATTTTTCTACAGATTTTTTTTTTTAAAAATTTGATAAAATTTTCTAAGAAAAATTTTGAGAAATTTTCTGTGGGAAAAATGTCTTCGAATAATTCTATAAGAACAGTCTTAAAGTTTTAAAACAATCTAAAAAATTATATTTTTTTTATTTATGTTGTTTTTCAATCAAAAACACCGACATTTTTTATTTTTTACTTTCACGCTTGTTTCTTAAGTCTTTCGTTTACAGAAATATAAATATGACTTTACAATGCTCTAATGCAATTTTACCGCGTAATTCTTACGAAAAAGATTTTAATTTCTTACAGAGAAAAAGAAAAACTCTTAAAAACCAAAAATCTTTCAAAAGATTTTTTTTCAAAATTTGATAACATTTTTTAAGAAAAAATGTCACAAAATCTGAAAAATTTTCTATGGGGAAAAAACTGTCTTCGAACAATTCTATAAGAAACAGTTGAAAAGTCTAAAAACAAGTTAAAAAATTGTATTTTTTATATTTTTGTTGTTTCTCAATCAAAAACGCCGACTTTTTTATTTTCTACTTTCGTGTTTCTTTCTTAAGTCTTTTGTTTACTGAAATATAAATGTAACTTTATAATGCTTTAATGTAATTTTTAGTGGAATTCTTACGCAAAAGTTTAAAATTTCTTACAGAGAAAAATAATTCTTCAAAACTAAAAAGTTTTCTTTAGATTTTTTTTTTCAAAATATGATAAAATTTTTAAAGAAAAATTTTGAGAAATTTTCTGTGGGGAAAAACTGTCTTCGAATAATTCTATAAGAAACAGTTTTAAAGTTTAAAAACAAGTAAAAAATTATATTTTTTATATTTATGTTGTTTCTCATAAAAATAATCCAGATTTTTTATTTTTTACTTTCATGTTTGTTTCTTAAGTCTTTTGTTTACAGAAATAAAATAATAACTTCACAATGCTTTAATGTATTTTTACCGCGGAGTTATTACGAAAACGACTTAAATTTCTTACAGAGAAGAAGAACTCTTAAAAACTAAGAATTTTTCTATAATTTTTTTTTTTCAAAAATTTGATAACATTTTTAAAAATAAAAAATGTCGTAGAATCTGAGAAATTTTCTGTGAGGAAAAACTGTCTTCGAATAATTCTATAAGAGACAGTTGAAAAATTTAAAAACAAGCTAAAAAATTGTATTTTTTACATTTATGTTGCTTCTTAATCAAAAACACCGACTTCTTTTATTTTTTACTTTCGTGTTTGTTTCTTAAGTCTTTTGTTTACAGAAACATTAATAAAGCTTTACAATGCTTTAATGTAATTTTACAGTGAAATTCTTACCAAAAAGATTTGAACTTTTTACAGAGAAAAAAATTTTTTAAAACTAAGAATTTTTCTACAGATTTTGTTTTTTTCAAAATTTGATAACATTTTTAAAGAAAATATGTTGCAGAATCTGAGAAATTTTCTGTGGGCGAAAGCTGTCTTCGAATAATTCTATAAGAAACAGTTTTAAAGCTTAAAAAAAGGTTAAAAAAATTATAATTTTTATATTTATGTTGTTCCTCAGTCAAAAACACTGACAATTTTTATTTTTTACTTTTATGTTTGTTTCTTAAGTCTTTTGTTTTCAGAAACATAAATGCCGCTTTACAATGCTTTAATGTAATTTTTAGTGAAGTTCTTACGCAAACGTTTTAAATTTCTTACAGAGAAAAAAACTCTTATTATATATATTTTTCTTATAGAATTTTTTTTCTTCAAAATTTGATAACATTTTTAAAGAAAAAATGTCGCAGAATCTGAGAAATTTTCTGTAGGGGAAAACTGTCTTCGAATAATTCTATAAGAAACAGTTTTAAAGTTTAAAAACAGGTTAAAAAAATTATATTTTTTATATTTATGTTGTTCCTCAGTCAGAAACTCTGACAATTTTTATTTTTTACTTTCATGTTTGTTTCTTAAGTCTTTTGTTTTCAGAAAGATAAATGCCGCTTTACAATGCTTTAATGTAATTTTACCGCTAAATTCATACGAAAAAGATTTAAATTTCTTACAGAAAAAAAGAACTCTTCAAAACTAAGAATTTTTCTACATTTTTTTTTTCAAATTTGATAAAATTTTTGAAGAAAAATTTTGAGAAATTTTCTGTGGGGAAAAATTTTCTTCGAATAATTCTATAAGAAACAATTTTTAAGTTTAAAAACAAGCTAAGAAATTATATTTTTTATATTTATGTTGTTTTTCAATCAAAAACACCGACATTTTTTATTTTTTACTTTTACGCTTGTTTCTTAAGTCTATTGTTTACAGAAACATTAATGCAGCTTTACAATGCTTTAATTTAATTTTATATCTTACAGAGGAAAAAACACTTCAAAACTAAGAATTTTTCTAAAGAATTTTTTTTTTTCAAAATTTGATAACATTGTTAAAGAAAATATGTCGCAGAATCTGAGAAATTTTTTGTGGGAAAAAACTGTCTTCGAATAATTCTATAAGAAACAGTTGAAAAGTTTAAAAACAAGCTAAAAAATTATATTTTTTATATTTGTGTTGTTTCTCAATCAAAAACAGCGACATTTTTTATTTTTTACTTTCATGTTAGTTTCTTAAGTCTTTTGTTTACAGAAACATAAATGCCGCTTTACAATGCTTTAATGTAATTTTACAGCGAAATTCTTACGAAAAAGATTTAAATTTTTCTACAGATTTTTTTTTTTCAAAATTTGATAACATTTTTAAAGAAAAAATGTCGCAGAATCTGAGAAATTTTCTGTGGGGGAAAAATTGTGTTCGTATAATTCTATAAGAAATAGTTTTAAAATTTAAAAATAAGTTAAAAAAATTATATTTTTTATATTTATGTTGTTTCTCTATCAAAAACACCGACATTTTTTATTTTTTTACTTTCATGTATGTTTCTTAAGTCTTTTGTTCACAGAAACATAAATACAGCTTTACAATGCTTTAATGTAATTTTTAATGTAATTCTTACGAAAAAGATTAAAATTTCTTACAGAGAAAGAAAACTCTTAAAAACTAAGAATTTTTCTATTTTTTTTTTTTTTTGAGAATTTGATAACATTTTTAAAGAAAAAATGTCACAGTATCTGAGTAATTTTTTGTGGGGAAAAACTGTCTTCGAATAATTCTATGAGAAAAAGTTTAAAA
This sequence comes from Pegoplata infirma, assembly GCA_963921195.1. Classification (NCBI taxonomy): domain Eukaryota; kingdom Metazoa; phylum Arthropoda; class Insecta; order Diptera; family Anthomyiidae; genus Pegoplata; species Pegoplata infirma. The sequence goes on from OY992539.1 coordinate 138,109,127, forward strand.
GTTTAAAACAACTTAAAAAAATTATAGTTTTTATATTTATGTTGTTTCTCAATCAAAACCACCAACATTTTTTATTTTTTATGTTCATGTTTGTTTCTTAAGTCTTTTATTTACAGAAACATAAATGCAGCTTTACAATGCTTTAATGTAGTTTTACAGTGAAATTCTTACCAAAAAGATTTAAACTTTTTACAGAGAAAACTATTTTTTAAAACTAAGAATTTTTCTATAGATTTTTTTTTCAAAATTTGATAACATTTTTAAAGAAAATATGTTGCAGAATCTGAGAAATTTTCTGTGGGGAAAAACTGTCTTCGAATAATTTTATAAAAAACAGTTTTAAAGTTTCAAACAAGTAAAAAATTATATTTTTGTTGTTTCGCAATCAATGTTTGTTTCTTAAGTCTTTTGTTTACAGAAATATAAATGTGACTGATGCTTTAATAGTATTTAAGTTAGATTGTAAGATTTATTTACTTATTGTTACACTCAAAAAAATAAAACTGTAAAGTTAACAAATTTTTTTTTTGTTAACTCGAGTTTACTGGCTTTTTAGCAAATTTTTAGTTAAAATCAGTGTTTTAACTACTTTTTTAGTTAAGTTCAATTTACGAAAATACTTGTTTTGAACAAATTTTGAATTAATTTTTTTTGTTGACTTAAAAACTGTGTTTACGAATTTTTATTAATTAATTTGTTGATTTTTCGTAACATATTTGTCGAGTGAAGAAAAGTTAGAAATTTCTTGTGTAGCCTCCTATGCAAATCTCATAAGTTCTACTTAAGCTGAACTTAATGCTGTGAAAAAAAAAAGAAAAAATTAAGTGAAGTGTTAGTGTATAAAATCAATATTTAACAAACTTACAAATTTCTTACAAAAAGTTTAGCTGAATTTAACTAATGTTTTTGTTAATACATACATAAAAATATTACGAAATTTTCAGCTGAATTTTTAGTTAAAGTTACGTTTTTTTTGCTACATTCATTCTACGAAAAGTTAACTAAATATTTTTAGTTAAATTAACTAGAAATTTAGTAGGTTCAAAATGAGGCGTTTTTTTGTTAAATTTAACTAAATTTTTTGCTAACTTTACAGTTTTATTTTTTGAGTGTAGGCCAAGAATAGGCAGATTCAATAATCTGGAAAAAAGTATTTGAAAAAACAATGCTTTAATGTAATTTGCAGTAAAATTCTTATGCAAAAGATTTAAATTTCTTATAGAGAAAAAGACTTTTCAATACTGAGAATTTTTCTATAGAAAAAAAAATTCTCAAAATTTGATAACATCCAATGATCAGTTTTTTTTAAATTATTTTTCCAATTTAATCACAAATCATTTTTAATAATTCAAACCTAACCGAGAGCTGGTAACAGTGATCGTCGTCTCGTTGTAGCGAAATTGACCAAGGGTTTTGGTGGGAATCGAACCCAGGACCCCCTGTTTCATAGAATATGAAAAATTTTCTGTGGGGAAAACTGTTTCGAATGATTCTAAAAGAAAAGTCGACATCTACGTGATATTGGCTTTCAGATCAAGCGAAAAAAATTACATGTTCTGAATGAAACTTTTAAGCTGGAAGCAAAAGAGTGTTGGTACTTTTGGGGCAAAAAATCCAATTTTTTTTTTGATTTTTTTAAAGTTTGAAATAGTGTAAATTTTTAACAAAAAATATATATTATTCGTTGTAATTTCAAAATATCAAAAATTTTTTTAGCTAACTAAAAATTCAGGTTTGAAAAAAATCGGACGTTACACATTGGATCCTAGATGAGCATAAAAAAAATATTTTTTTATGAAGACTTTTTTTATTTTATGTTTTAAAACAACTTCTAATAATACAATCTCCACTGGGGTAGAAACTTGTGCAGCCAGTTGCAGCTGCGCCCTGAAATGAGGTTTAAAGTGGGGTCTATTAACGAAAAATAAATATTTTAAAGTAATTATTTTTTAAAACAATTTACTGTTAATCGTTTTATTACTCAATTTTACATTAATTATCTTTATTGCTAACAGATAACCGCGGTTTCCAATAATTATTGATTTTGATACCCTACCTCACTTTTTTAAGGCAAAAGGAGTTTCACCTAATGCTTGTAACTAAAAGCCTTTCTTGGCCGCAGTTACGGCCAAAATAACTGGAAAAGAAGAAGATATTATAAAATAGGTTGATATAATACCTCTGTGTATCAACGCAAATGAAAAAAATAATTCCATTAAATTTAGAAAACACATACATGGAACTGAAAAATTATTAGTTGAAAAGTATGGTTGGTGACCCATGAGTACCACTGTGCATACAATTCTAGTTCATGACATTATTTATACAAAAATTGTGATTGACCGTTGGTATTAAAATTATTGGTATTAAAATTATCTAATTAAGTAACATTTAAAAAGTATTTGCCTTCTTTTATGACAATTATCGGAGCAGGCTCTGAAAAGATCACATAGACATTTTAAAAATTATAAAAGAAACTTTAACAGAGAAAACTCAAAAAACAACCTGCAAGATGTTTTTAGTATCTTTATGATTAAATCCGATCCAAATATATCCCTAATAAGACAGACAGAAAAGTTGGAAGTACTGATTATAGAGTAATATTTTTTTAATATTTTTTTTTTTACCAAAAAACTTAACAATTATTGCAAATAATGTTTATTGCTTATTGTGTGTTGCTTCTTTGCTTGATATTTTTCCGCTGTTATATAGTCACTTAAAATCCGTAACTGTTTAAATAATTGACCTTCATTTTATTTTTTTATATGAATAAATTAACCAACTTTGCCTTAAATTTACAAGTAGGGTACTAATGCGAAAAATGTCCAATCCACATGAGTGAGTTCCTTAAGGTCTCCAGTTTTTATAATGGTAAAGAATGTCGTGAAATTCCTATCCGTTCAAGAGTTATAATAAAAAAACGCATCGACGTTTCCATACAAAGTTCCCAATGAGCGTTAGGTGAAAAAAAATTAAAAATTAAAATTTTCCCCATTAAATGGCTATAAATCGAAAAGTAAAAGAGAAAACCACTACTTCAAGCATTTTTTTTTATGTATTTACTAGCGTTTTAAAAAATACAAATTTCATAAAAATCGGGTAATAAACAACAAATTGGCAAGGTGTCCTACTTTAGGGGCCCCTGGCGCCTTTATTGAACATGCGGGGTACTCCATTAGCTATAACCGGGGTACTACATTAGCTATAACCGGTATTAATTTCACTATAATCGGTCCAGTACTCACTGAATGGCCGAATTATTTCCAAAAAAATCGATACTTAAACTACTGTACATACGTTGCGTAAAATTAATGTAATACAATTAATAATACGCCCCGTATACAAAAGTAATGAACAATTTAGAAAACTTCCTATTCGATAGAATTTTGATTCAATCGACTTATAAATAATAACTTAAATTTACTTAAATTACGAGGGAATTATGCCCATCTCTAGTATATTTGGTTTCTGAGTTTGCCTTTGTTTTTTGTTTTCAATTTTTTTCTTAAAATTCAAAAACCAATTCAACATATTTACCATATGTAAATTTTTAAGTTTTTGTTTCCTCTCAAGAAGTTAAGCTGAAGTATATGTGAAGTTGTGTACAAGATTTATTTATTTTTTTTTTTACTTTTTTTTCTAAAAGGTCTAATAAGGAAATAACTTAAAATCAAGTCATTATTTTAAATGAACTACAAAACAAAAAAAAAAATGTGAACATACCAGAACGCAACAACATTGTATTTCCACACTTTGACTTAAAAACAAAAATTAAATTGTTTTTTTAAGCTGAATTAACACAAAAAAAGTACGCTTAACAAGATCAACAACATAATTAACAATTAACAATGTATGGTACAGTTGGATAAATAGATTTATGATTATTGAAAAAAAAAAAAAAAAAATCTATATTTTTTGGCCAAAAAATAATACCAATTAGACAATAACGCAACGAAAATAATTCAAAATAATTTTAGAAGATTTATAAGTAATAGAGCGTTTAGATTACAAACTAAAATTGATTTTGCATTTTTAAAATCTGTCAAGTTTTAGCAAAAATTTAACCAGCCTCTGATACACCATTTACAGATGTTAATTATTATATTATATAGATCCACTAAAAAGTACCTTTTATAAAAAGTACCTTTTATAAAAAGTACCTTTTATAAAAAGTACCTTTTATAAAAAGTACCTTTTATAAAAACTACCTTTTATAAAAAGTACCTTTTATAAAAAGTACCTTTTATAAAAAGTACCTTTTATAAAAAGTACCTTTTATAAAAAGTACCTTTTATAAAAAGTACCTTTTATAAAAAGTACCTTTTATAAAAAGTACCTTTTATAAAAAGTACCATTTATAAAAAGTACCTTTTATAAAAAGTACCTTTTATAAGAAGCACCTTTTATAAAAAGTACCTTTTATAAAAATTAACTTTAATAAAAAGTACCTTTTATAAAAAGTAACTTTGATAAAAATTACCTTTTAGAAAAAGTACATTTTATTAAAATTATATTTTATAAAAAGTACCTTTTGTAAAAAGTACTTTTTGTAAAAAGTACCTTTTACAAAAAGTACCTTTTATAAAAAGTACGTTTATAAAAAGTACCCCTTATAAAAAGTACATTTTATTAAAAGTACCTTTTAAAAAAAAAAGTACTTTTTATAAAAAGTACCTTTTATAAAAAGTACCTTTTATAAAAAGTACCTTTTATAAAAAGTACCTTTTATAAAAAGTACCTTTTATAAAAAGTACCTTTTATAAAAAGTACCTTTTATAAAAAGTACCTTTTATAAAAAGTACCTTTTATAAAAAGTACCTTTTATAAAAAGTACCTTTTATAAAAGGTACCTTTTATAAAAAGGGCCTTTCATTAAAAGTACCTTTTATAAAAAGTACCTTTATAAAAAGTACCCTTTATAAAAAGTACCCTTTATAAAAAGTACCCTTTATAAAAAGTACCTTTTATTAATTGTGCCGGAAGTACACTTCTTGGTACTTTTTTAATTCCTGAAATTATATTTATAGAATTTTTTTATATTTCCTAGAATCTAAAAATTTGTAATGTAGGAGAATTCGGTAAAAAACACATTCTGGAAAAAATACGTTTTTAAAATTCCGCTTCTTAATGGGGTAAAATGGCTAAAAAAGTGTATTTTCGGTACCTTTGAAATTTTTTTACGTAATGGTTCTAGAAACTTAAAATTAGGAATGTAAAATCCTTTTTGACTTTTAATAAAGAAAGTGTACTTTTGGTACTTTTTTTTCTTCCTATAATAATGAAAAAGCGTAAATTTTGTTTATTCTTATATTTTTGAAATTATTGTTCAGAAACTTGATACATATTTTAAATAAAGGATCACCTAGAACAAAAAAAAACAGTTTTTGGAATATTTAATTTTAAAGGGAAAAGGGGGCAAATGTTTATTTTTACCTATCTAACTATTAAACTAAAAGCCCCAAAAATAACACCCAAGAGAAGGACATATTTTAAAATTTTAGAACGGGAAATGATACCTTTTACTCAAATTTTTCGTATTTAACTTTTTTTACTCCATATTTTTTCTCTCTATATGTTCTTTCACTCAAACTTATTTTTATTCCAATTTCTTTATTCACTGAAATTTTTATTAACTCAAAATCCAAAGTCCCGATATAATGGGTCGAAAATTATTCAAAGTTTATTGTTTAAATTATTCATTGAAATATTATTTTATGAAAGACTTAAACGTGCACAAGTAAATAAAACAAAGAATACGTAGGGGAATTTTATTGAAATCGGTAGAGTAATTCTGATCCTTCTATTATCCGGTATTCAATGCAATCGGTAACGAAGTACCGGGATGGTAAGCTAGTCACTTGAATAAAATTGAAATCAGTCACACTCACGCGTGAATCACGCTTTAATCTACTCATGTGCCCATCTCTACATGACAATAATGAAAATCTACATTAATGTTCTGAAAAATGACGTTAAAAAGGAACATATGTAGGGTTTCATTTAATTAATGAAATAGGTATCATAAAATGTAATTGCAAGAACAAGTTTCATTAAATTAACGAAAATTGTTCATACAAAATATAAATTGTATTTTATGAAAATTTTTCATTACTCTAATGAAAAAAGTATTTAAGTCTTATGAAATACTTTTATTGAATAAATGATACTTTTTATTTTTGAAATTAAATACTTTCATTGAATAAATGATACTTTTATTTTTAAAATGAAAAAAGTATGAAATTGTAAAGATTTTTAATAGAACTAAAAATATTAAAAAATGGTTTTCACTTATTTTTCTCGCACAAAATTTTACTCCAACCTTAAATTGTAATACATTAATAAACCCACGAAGTAATATAAAACAGCGCGAATTTAGTAAATATAAAATTAATAATTTACTTTTTATTTCAAATTTCACAAAAAATTCTGAAAAAATCACAAAATAACCAATTAAAAAAAAACACTTTCACATATTTTTTTATTTTATCTATAGATTTCACTCAGTTTTCTCACACACAATTTTAATATAACAATTACTTTTACTTAATACATAAGTTAAACCACGAAATAATATAAAACAACGCGAGTTTTATAAATACTTATAATAACATTTCATTTTAAATTTCGTTTAAAAATTCTTAAAAAAATCACAAATTATTTCGTGCCGCTCTGATCAGCTGTTTTTGCGCGCGTAAACTGACAGACTAAACAGACGCGACACGACTCGACAAAACTTAATGCAATTTTTTAACGAATCTACGAAACCTAATGAATCGGAATTAATGAACATCTTGCACAATATGTATGAAGTTTCATTCAACATATAAAATATTTCACTGTTGTAATGAAACAACGTTAATGAATTTCATTCATTAGTGATATGAAGCGTTTTTATATCAGTTTTTACCAATAAAATTGTAAATTTACAACTTTTTTGTCACTATAAAACTTAAAAGAAAATCTCGTGAATTTACTAGATTTTTTTTTGTAAAAAAATGTTGGAAATTTGTAAAATTGCAAAAAAAAAAAATATTAAATTACAAAAAAAAACTGCAAATTTCGATCGAAATTGTTTTTGTAAAAAAACAAGGAAACCTCTCAAATATTGGTAAAATGGGAAAACAAGAATTTTTTTAGTAATTTGACAAGGTTTTTTTTGTGTGTATAGAAAAAGTCTCAGATTCTGAGACATTTTTCGTATAGAAAAAGTATCAGATTGTGAGATATTTTTAGTGTAGAAAAAGTTTCAGACTCTAAGACATTTTTTGTATAGAAAAAGTTTCGGATTTTGAATTATTTTTCGTTTAGAAAGAGTTTGAGATTTTAAGACTTTTTCGTGTAGAAAACGTCTAAGATTCTGGGACATTTTTCGTATAGGAAAAGTCTCAGATTGTGAGATAGAACAGGTCTCATTAAAACCAAATTATTCTACCTGAATGTCATGGTTTTAATTAGTAAAGAAAAAATACCTCGAGCTAGAATACCCTTAATCAAAATATTTTTTAAAAGTTTATTTTTCTTAAAACAGGTAATACCATGAATTTAATTTGTACCAAAAGAATTTTTTTTGTCATGCGACTTTTTACTTTCCATCGGTTCCCCAAATTCGTGTGTGCCTAGGGGCCCCACCATACCTTAAGACGGCCCTGAGTCGATCTTTACCGACTATAATGTTCTTAATTATGTTAATTAGGTGTGTGTCAAAAGCCATTTTGTCAGACTACGTTTAGTTTTTACAATCTTTTTGCAAGCTTTACATTTTGCACAAATGGTAGCAGACGAAACTTTTTTCGGATTCCCAGACAGTGAAATACAATTATCAAAGCGTTTAAAAAGTACTCTAGATGGTGGTACATGCGTTTCCAAATCGTCAGAGTTTTTGCTTTTAGAGTGCTCTCAAAACGTCCGAATGATAAATGATAAAAAAATAAAAGAGGACTTCATAGTGTTTTCCCGTGCCTTCTTTTGTTAACAGAGAGGATGTGTGTCTCATTCCCCTTATTGGAATGGTGCAATTATTATGTATTCTATTTTATGGGTAGATGATATAAATCATTTTCTAATTCGTAAAAAGGTGCTGTAAAAGCACTTTTGAGTTCTTTTTAGTCTTTTGAGCGTTTGGAAAATAGTACTTTCAAATTGCTTTATTTTTTGTAGCATCATCAATTTCTGCCTGTGTTATTTTTTTGTGTTCCACAAAATTCTGATTTTTTTTACAAATTATTGAAAAAAAAATTATAAATAACAAAAAATTAAAAAAAATCGGGATTGAAAATCAGAAATCCCGAAAGTCGAGATTCGCCTTATTCCGAATATCGCAGGATTTCGGTATTGGAAGCCCTACTTTTTAGTAAGTGGAAGTTATCAAACACATCATGATGTGCTTAAATTATGGATTACAAATTAAAATCTAATAGTTTGCCGGCTAATGTAAAATCAGTATTTATAAAATAATCATAATTGTTTAAATATCATATTTGTATTCTTTTTTTTGGAACTAATTGATTTTTTTTTGTTGTTCGAAATAAAATTATAGCAAATTTAAAATATAAAGGCGCCATTTGATAAATGTTGTTTAAAAAAAAACTTGAAATATTTTGAAAAAAAAAAAAATATTTATTAGAAACAAAAATAACAACCATTAAGTATTTAAGAATGTTTTTGTTTTGTTATTTTTTATTTTGGAAAACAACCATAAAGTCAGTCATCCACTAGACATTTCTTACTTCCGTGTCAAGCTGTGAATTCACTACACAACTTCTTCTTCTTCATCCTGTTCTTTATAATTTTTATTTTATTTTTTTTCAACTGAAGAAAATATTTTTTAAATTTTTTTTGTAGTTGTTATTTTATTTGTTATTTATCATAAAAAAATAATTTCGACTTAACTATCAACACGTCATTATGGTATTTATCATTATTAATATTTTCTACATACGTATGGAGCATTCCAAAATAATTTTTTTTTTTTTGTAAAAAAACATATGAGATATTCCACGCTATGTTAATATGAGACTGAAAAATAATACTGTTAAACAAATTCACAGATTTTGACTTCCTATTTTCAAAACTGCCATAAAAATTTTTCTATCATGTAACGTTTTAAGGTATTCGCGTTTGAATATTGAAAAACGCTACGTTTTTGATTTTTTGGGTCTCTCCTGTAACGTATACTTAAATTTGTCACATAAAATAGGACTTGATTTTTTATGATACTAGCGGATCCCCGCACACTGTTAAGTGCAATTGCTTTGGTAGGGGTACATTCGCCAGTGGGACAGATTCGCCAACCCCACTTTCTCGTAAACTAAGAGAGGTATCAAATTGTGACAATTATCTTTCACACTACGAACTTCGACCTTTATACTTTACACGTTAAAGAGAACAGATGTGTTTTTGTATTTTTTAGGATGCTAAAAATTATTACCTAGTCAATATATTTTGTAATAACTTTGTGATTTTGTGAGTTACAACCATATTGAACCGTTACTATCCATTAAAAAGACTGCAATGAGTTTGTTTTAATTACCCGAGTAAAAAAAAATTGTATGGTAAAACATGTTATCTTATAAAATTATATATAATTTATTGGATCTGATTTTGCTAAATTTCATCCGAAAATTGGCCGCGACAAAGTTATCTCATAACATCTTATAATATATGAAGTTACAGTTTAATATTTAATTGTATGTGATTTCATCCGGAAATTGGCCGCGCCAAAGTTATCCCAAATTATCTAATATCATGATTTTGTATTAAATATGATATGATATGATGAAATTTCATCCGGAAATTGGCCGCGCCAAAGTTATCTTAAAATATCCAATATCATGATTTTATATTAAATTGGATATTATATAATGTAATTTCATCCGAAATTTGGCCGCGCCAAAGTTATCTTATAATATCTGATATCTTGATTTTATAAAAAAATTATTGGATGCATTTTTATCCAAAAAATGCTTCTGTTTTTAGATTTATTTTTAGATATAATAATGTCAAACTGAAAATAAATGAAAAAAAAAAAAACTTCGAACGGGCGGGGATTAGAACCACAAGTCTTCCGTTTTGTAATCGCAATCTCTACCCTCTAGACCAGCGGACGTTGTTAGCAAATAACAACTTTAAAAGACTTAGTTTTAAATAAATTGATTGTATCTAATTATATCAAATTTATCTAACATATAGTAATATATGATCATATCCAATTAAATATGTTATTCACTTGTACACAATTTTCAAAAAGACTTAGAAGATTTTTGATAAAATTTGCAAAAAAAAAAAAAAAATTGGAATGACGTACAGCGCTATTAGGGGCTTCCATGGTAAGCTTAAACAATAATTTTAATGTAGCGGTATGCCTTATTTCCAAGTCATAGGCTTCCAAAGTGAAATAAGACTTTGGCTTATAAGTTTGAAATTTGTCATGGAATCAGGAAATCAGAATTAGATTTGAGATCGGGTTCCAAAAATCATTGATAATTTGATTATTTAAACCAAATAAAGTTATTATTAACTATATAAATGCAATATAAATTTTTAAAAATGATTGCAAAAATTCAAAAAGTAAAATTTTTTAAGTTCTAAAAAAACAAATGCAATAAAAAAGTGTTTTCTATTTAAAAAAAATAAAAAAATATATTTTTTTTCTAGAATCGAACTCGGGTTCCCAAAAATTATAGATAATTTTATAATAAATCAAATATAGTTATATATAACTATATAAAAGAAAAATAATTTTTTAAAAATGATTGCAAAAATTCGAAAAATAAAAATTTTTTAGTTCTAAAAAAACTAAACGCAATAAAAAAGTGTTTTCTATTTAAAAAAAAAAATAAAAAAAACTTTTTTTCTCGACTGGGCCGGGAATCGAACTCGGGTTCCCAAAAATCATATGTAATCTTATATGATACAATAAAAAGTTTTGTATAACCATATATGTTGACACACAAAAATAAATTTTGAAATACTGGCATATATAATTATATATGGCTAGTTGTTTGGTCTAAAAAATATTTTTTTTATACATGATTATATCAAAATATATATTCCATTACATATGCGACCATTTATAAATATATATTGAGTTAAGACGAAATTTGCGTATATATAATACCATACAAACACAGATATGTTATCGTTTAAGACACATATAATTATATCTATTATTTTTGTTGGAAATTTTTTTAGTATGGAACCATATATAGTTTTAAATGGTATTATATTAGTCATATATAATTATACATAAATTGATACTGTATTTTTTGTTTAGTAAAGTCCTATACATAATTAGATATAAAGTCACATATGAAATCGGATTAAGTTTTATGTGCAACGTATGATTACATCTACCATTTATATTCATATATTATGAACAATATAATTAGATATGATTTTATATGACATCATTTAAAAAAATTGGAAAATTTCAAAGTGAGATATAATTTTATACTTTGACTCATATAGTTTTATATGATTTTATGAAAACATATAAAATAATATACATTTATATAAATTCCTTTTTACTCGGGTAGTAATAATTAAGTGTAAAATTTTTTATTTTTTTGTGAGTGCCCGATTCTGGGGCACATTCGCCAGGTTGAGGATGTGGCAGTTTTGGCGGCGAATGTACCCCAATGCGACACATTTGCCGACGGAGGATGTACACCATGGGGTACATACGCCCCTTAAAATGGTTTCCCATGGGGTTGATTCGCCGATGACGGATGTACCCCATGGAGTTGGCGAATGTGCCCCACGGGTAGTACATTTTTTTGTTTTTTTCCAATAAAATTATGTTTTTTTAATAAAATTATGTTTTAAATAATAATTCTTCCAAAAAATGATATTGTTAATGAATTTCGAGAAATTTAACTTCGTGACTATTGTGCCAACCCTCTTGGCGCCATTTGGAGTATACATTTTAAAGCTAAAATATGTAGCTTCTTAAATCAAAAGAAATTAAGGAAAAAATTCGACTGGTTTAGGTTTTACAGCACTTCCTCTCTACCCTACCTAGGGTTCCCAGACCATACACCACTCTGTGGTACAGGGTATAATAAGTTTGTGCTGATGTTTGTAAATACCCGAAATATTGGTCCTAGACCTACCTTCAAGTATACCGATCAACTCAGAAATACTTTTTGAGTCGATTTAGCGATGTCCGTCCGTCTGTCCATCTATCGGTTTAACTTGAAATTTGAAACTTAAGCATATTTTGGCCAAGGACGAAGCCTATTTAAATTGGAGAAAATCGATCCATGTTAAGACCTAGCCCCCATACCCGCTGTGGATTCGGCTAAAATAACTATAATAATATTATAATAGATATCGCTTTGAAATTTGGCAGATAATCAAATTTTGTATGCAAGAATCACCATTTCAAATTTCAAAAGAATCGGGTCAGTCCTTCTGGTAGTCCCCACACAAACCACCCTCCCGATATTCTCATAATTCCCTCAAAATTCATAAAAACGGAAATATTTGATAAAAATTGTATTTTTAGGTTTTAAACGTGTACTTAAGTAACCTTATAAAATCGAAATATAATTGGACCATTTTTGGACTTAGTCCCCCATATAAAAATTTGGACCCATATTCAGTTAAATCGGTCAATTGACAAAAAAAAATAAAGTTTTTCCACTAAAATTTGATCAGTGTGTGTTTTCTACACTAAAGATCTGACAAAATATAGGTCCAATCGGTCCTTGTTTGGACTTGGGACCCATTTTCCGGAAAATACTGGTGTAGCGTATCATATGGTCGGTCTTGACCGACTATAACTTTCTTACTTGTTTTTTCATTACCTTTTAACATCTCGAGCAGTCCAGAGTTGAAAATTGATGAAAAAAAAAACTTTTTATTGAAAAAAATTTGAGGAAAAAAAAAAATGTTGATGAAAAAAAAAAATATTTTTACGAAAAAAACTGATGATAAACAAAATTGGTAAAAAAAATGTTTATAAAAAAAAATATTTTTTTGTTAAAAAATATTTATGTTACGTTTTATTTACCAGCTGGTGAAAAACATTTTTAGGCCACAGAAAGTGAATTACACAGTGCAACAACCAAAATCGAAATGGGATGAAACCACAAGCAAATGAAAATTAACATATTCCATAGCAAAACCCTCAAGGTTTTTTTTATTCAGTGCTAGATTTTTTTTACACACATTTGAACTGGTGAACTTTTATTATGATTATAATAAGAATTGTTTGAAAACTGTATAAGGCGTATGCTTAATATTAAAATTACCTTTAAATAACAATCATACGCAACAGTGCACAGTGGATTATTTATAATAATTATTTTATTCAGTAAGTAAGTACGGGACCAATGGCAGCGAAATTCATACCGGTTATTTCGAGCTTAAATTTTAACGCTGGACCCCACATGTATAATAAGGGCACCACCAGGGGCCCCTAAGGTAAGGCATGTTTAGTACACAAAAATTATATGTTTAGTACAAAAAATAAATGCTTTAAAATTACCAACTTTAAACGCGTGTAAAAAATAATCTAGCGCGGAACTAAAATAACATCTTGACTGTTTTGTTATGTAAAATGTCAACTATCATTTGCTTTTGGTTTCATTCCATTCCGATTCGGAAAGTTCGATTTTGTATCACTGTGTTATTACACTGTCCGACAGCCAATATTAAACATGAACCAAATGATATACGTCTGAAAGTAGAGATCAAATGGAGTAAAACTGCATTTACAGTTTTTCATTTCGTTATCCCGTTTCCTTTTAAAAGGACTTCAAAGTTTTAAGGGACACATTTTGTAAAATATTTTTGTAATATTTGTAGTTGTTCTAGGTGATGGCAAATGCAAGAGGAGTATCTCTCCAAATTTTTTCCATTTTTTTTATTTTGAAATATCAGTATAAAAGGATGTGAATAAAGTCATTTGAAAACTTTAGCAAAATATTTTATTAAAAATTTTAAATGATATTGAAGGATAAATTTTTGAAAGGACGTAACTTTACTCCTTTTTCCTGATAATTAAAAATAATAAAATCGGAAAATTAGGGGAGAAACTCCTCTTTGATTTGCTATTATTAGTGGCATCCTAGGACAAGTACAAATATTAAAAAAATATTTTATAAAACTAAACCCTCTAAAACTTTGAAGTCCTTTTAAAAGGAAACAAGATCACGAAAAGATACACTGTAAATGCAGTTTGACAACACTTATGTTGTTTTTATTTCTGAACAAAAAATTGTGCATTGTTCAAATGTGTTCTTTTTAAATATTGAAATTTTTTTAATTTTTTTTTAGTTATTTAAACTAAGAAAAAACAAAAAATAAACAAATTTAGTCGATTTTAAATTAAAATACATTTTTTCTTAAAAAAAAAAAAAATTGGTAAATTGTTAAAAAAAAACATAATTAAATAAAAAATAACACGTATTAAAAAAAATAAGTGCCCACACCGGGATTTGAACCCCGGACCTCTAGCGTCACATGCCACGACACATCTTCTGCACCACCACAGCACCAGTTAACTCGTTCGTCTAATTTGAGTTTTGCTACATGAGAGAATACCAGGGCAGTTTTTCACCCCGTCATTTGATTAAGGGGTGGAAAATATGCCTTTTTTTTACATCAAGGGGAGGCTATATTTTGAGAAAAGAACGTTTTATTTTTCAAAAGTGTGCATTTTTTTCTAGAAAAGAACATAAAAATGCAAAGAATACAAAAAAAGTAACAAAATGTCACATTTTTTGCCAGAAAAGAAAACGCCATTAGTCTCTAGTTTCAAACGTATATTATCCAGTTCGTGTTCAACGACTTTTTTTCATTTTTGTTGGACGGTGTTATCCAAGTTACAAATCGAAGTTACAAACCTTTTTGGTTTTAAGAAAATGAAAAAAGTAATTTTAATTTTCTTTATTTTTTAGTCGGCAGCTTATATAGTCAAACTGAGGTGGCGTCCTGCATCATTATACCCTACACCACTCTGTGGTACAGGGTATAATGAGTTTGTGCTGATGTTTGTAACTACCCGAAATATTGGTCCTAGACCTACCATCAGGTATACCGATCGACTCAGAATTACTTTTTGAATCGATTTAGTTTTAAGTCGGTTTAAGCACGATACAGGTCGCAATTTTCAATCAATTGACTTGAAATTTGAAACTTAAGCTCCCAAGGACGAAGCCTATTGAAATTGTAAAAAATCGGTTCAAGTTAAGACATAGCCCCCATACAAACGCCCCCTTTGAATTTCTCTTAAATGCCTCTAATAACTGTATTATAATAGATATCGTTTTGAAATGTAACAGGTAATAAAATTTTGTATGTATAAATCATACTAAATTTCAAAGGAATCGGGTCAGTCCTTCTCGTAGCCCCCATACAAACCACCCTCCCGATATTCACATAATTTTCTTGAAATTCATAAAAATTAAAATATTTGATTAAAATTTTATTTGTAGGTGTTAAACGTGTACTTTGGCAACCTAATCAAATCGGAATACATTTGGACCATTTTTGGACTTAGTCCCCTATATAAAAATTTCGACCCATATTCAGTTAAATCGGTCTATTGGCAAAAAAAAAATAAACTAATTCTACTAAAATTTTATCTGTGTGTGTTTTCTACACTAAATAAAGATCTGACAAAAAATAGGTCCAATCGGTCCATGTTTGGACTTGGTATCCATTTTCCGGGAAAAACTGGTGTAGGGTATCATATGGTCGGTCTTGACCGACTCTAACTTTCTTACTTGTTTTAACATGATAATGTTTTTAGGCTGGTGTCTAATTTTAAAAAAGTTGCAGGACGCAACCTCAGTTTGACCATATAAGCTAACGATTAACAAAAAAGAAAATTAGAATTACTGTTTTAATTTTCTTTAAAAACAAATTTTAGTAACTTTGGTTTGTAACTTGGATAGGAATTCACCTCGTAGTGAATACAAAAAATATTCACCAGATGGTACCTAAAACGTCACATTATTATTTTTCGTTAAATTTTTTTTATTCATCAATATTTTTTTTTCATCAATATTGTTTTTCATCAATATTTTTTTTTTCATCAATATTTTTTTTTTCATCAATATTTAAAAAAGTTGTATATTATTGTTGTTTTTTTCAACCATAATTTATTTATTATTATTTTTAAATTCTGATTAATTTTTATTAATAAATAAAAATTGTTTTATTCGACCTTTAAAATATTATATTTTGTGAGGATGTTTATTCTGGCTCGAGGTCATTATTTTCTTTACTAATTAAAACCATGATATTCTCATAGTATAATTTTCAAGAAAATTATTTGTTTTTGTTTTAAATTTATTTATGTTGGTCATTTTTGCAAGACTTAATCGACACGTGTTTCGGAATTTGTCAAGATTCCATTGTCAAGATTATTTAGCAAAAAATAGAAACGATATACTACAAAGTAGCAAACGAGTCTAATGACAAATCGTTTTTGCACAAACTAAAACATTAATACATATTCGACTCTATCCACAATGTGAATTAGAAAGACGAAGAAATTGTACTATGCTAGTAAGTAACAATTGTCAATAACCAACAAAAATATTTAAAACATTCGTCTTTCTAATTCACATTGTGGATAGAGTCGAATATGTATTAATGTTTTAGTTTGTGCAAAAACGATTTGTCATTAGACTCGTTTGCTACTTTGTAGTATATCGTTTCTATTTTTTGCTAAATAATCTTGACAATGGAATCTTGACAAATTCCGAAACACGTGTCGATTGTCTTGCAAAAATGACCAACATAAATAAATTTAAAACAAAAAAAAATAATTTTCTTGAAAATTATACTATGAGAATATCATGGTTTTAATTAGTAAAGAAAATAATGACCTCGAGCCAGAATAAACATCCTCACAAAATATATTATTATTTTTTTTATCAATATTTTTTTTCATCAATAATTTTTTATTATTATTTTTTTTCATCAATATTTTTTTTTCATAAATAGATTTTTTTTCATCAATATTTTTTTTGTCATCAACATTTTCTTTTTCATGAAATTTTTTTTCATTAGTATTTTTTTTTTCATCAATACTTTTTTTGATCAATATTTTTTTTTTCATCAATATTATTTTTTTCAAATATTTTTTTTTATCAATAATCTTTTTCCATTAAAAACTTTTTACATCAAAAACTTTTCTTAAAGACAAGCACAGACAAACAGATAGATGGATATCAATATTATTGTCTTGGAAACCTTTACGGATCAATAATATATAAAATATATCGACTGATATTTCGATGCGTTTTGATTGGAATGACAAATTAATATAGCGTTATTTTTTCTATAAAAATTTTGCTTTGGAAAGAACACCTATTTATACAGCAAAACATTATCATGATTCAATGGTTTTGTGCAAGAGTACACTAAAAATAAACTTGTAAAATTACAAGAAATACTTGTAACTTTTTTTGTTTGCTACCTCCTATTTGACAAAAATTCCTAGTAATTTAACAAGATTTTTACCAATAATTTTGTAATTTTACAAGGTTTTTACCAATAAAATTGTAAATTTACAAAGAGGTTTTGTAATTTTACTAGATTTTTTGCTACCTCCTATTTTACGAGAATTCCTAATAATTTTACAAACTTTTTACCAATAATTTTGGAATTTTCAAGCTTTTTACCAATAAAATGGTAAATTTACAGTTTTTAAGCGCAATTAAAATTACAAGGAATTCTCGTGAATTTACTAGATTTTTTTTTGTAAAATTATCTTGAAAATTTGAAAAATTACAAAAAAAAAAAAATGTAAATTTCGATTTGTTAAAAAACAAGGAAAACTGTCAAATATTGGTTAAATGGGATTACGAGACTTTTCCTAGTAATTTGACAAAGTTTTTTTTTGTGTGTACAAACTTCGCAGACATTTTTAAAATTACACACCAGCCTAAAAACCTTATCATGCTAAAAAAATTAAAATCAGTCGAACGGTTTTCGAAATAAATGACAGTTTTTTCTATGTTCCTTGACACTTTTATAGAGATTGAAACGAAATTTTTTCTAAATTTTATTTGAGCAAAATCGGATAATCTTAAACCGTGGCGCCCTTCAATTAAAGTCAATCAAAATCAAAAAATCCGGAATTTCAATCAAAGAAGCAACAAATTAAAATGATCGGATTTGACTCAGCTTAAGTTTAAATAAAAGTTAGTGTTTCCAATTCGGTTAATCGATTAACCGATTCCTCGATTAATCACCTCTATTTCGGTTAATGTCAAAACAAATAATTTAAAACGCAAATAATTATTCGACCCGATTAATCGGTTAAAATGGTTCGATTAACCGGTTAATATTATTATCTCTATATTCTACTATAATTTGTTTGAAACACTTCCTCTTTTTTACAAACACTTCCGAAAATAGTCAAAACTACAGAAAAAAAATATTCAGAAACCCGCAATTAACAGTTTAGAAAAGCAAAATTAAAAACTTAATTATTTAAAACCCAGAAATCCTAATTAAAGTTTTCAAACGCCATATTGAGAAATCTCAGTTGAAATTTAGAAAAGCAAAATTTAAATTTAAAAATTCTAAATGAAATCCCAATTGAAATTTAGAAAAGTGAAATCAAATTATATAAATCAAAATTAGTATTTAGAAGACACCAATTAAAATTCTGAAAAGCACAATTAAAATTCAAAAATCCCAATTGAAATTAAGAAATACCAATTGAAATTTAGAAAAGCCATTTGAAATTCACAAATCTGAATTGATATTCATACACAGAAAAAAAAAAAAATAAATGAGTAAATTTTTAAAACTATTGAGTAAAAAATTACTCAATTTTGCACCAGTAAACGATTTAATAGTATTGAGTAAATTTTTAATAAAAATTTATTAAATGTTTAAAAAAAAATTTGAGTAAATTTTTAATTGACACAAATAAAAATTTACTCAAAATTTATCTATTTATTTTTTTTAAAAGTTTAAAAAAGTTTTAAATTTTTTTACAAAAAAAAAACAAAAAACTTGTTTTTTCAAACTTTACCAAACATATTTATGTCTCAAAAACATAGAAGAATTTTATAAAGACGATTACAAACTTTCATATACATATACAAAAAACTATACACTAAACGAGAATTCAAAAAACTCTGAGAGTTTCAAAAAAACTAAAAAAATATAAAATTTTTATTAGATTATTTACTTAAATTGTTTTTAAAATTTATAAGTAAATTTTTAATTGCGCCAATTAAAAAATACTCAATTTTTGTTTTTAAATTTAAACAAGTGATTACTCAAATTTGTTTCCTCCATATTTTTTTCTGTGTAGTTTAGAAAATCAAAATTTAAATATAAAAATTACAATTATAAGTAAATTGAAATTTTGAAATTCTAATTGAAAAACGAAAATGACCAACTGAAACTCAGAAATCCCGATTGAAATTTAGAAAATTCCAAATAAAATTTAGGAACTATTTTCAATTAGTTGCGTTTTGTTTTTCCCCTTTAAAAACTGCACACAAAAAACTTTAAAAAGTTCGATTTTGTTTTTAATAATTTTTTTAATTGATATGATGAAATTTTATAATAGATTTCGGAAATTTCCGTGAATTGAGAATAAATGCAATTTGCAATATTAAACTTTTACAAATTTACAAATTTTACAAATTTTAGTAATTACAAATTTTAGTAATTAATACTATTACTTTCGTGATAGGAGCAAAATCAATTAAAATAGTAATTGAAACTCATTTTAATTTTTGTGTGTGTATTTGTGTGTATTGTGTGTAAGACTGAAAATGAAATTTTACTTAAAATACTTTAATTTTTTGTTACATTACTTTTAAAAAATCGTTTAAAATTAATTTTTCATTGTTTTTGACGATTAATCGCCACCTTTTCCGATTAATCGACCCGAATAACCGATTAACCAATTTTCGTAAATTTTCGAATAATGCCCTAACCGGTTAACCGGCAGGGTCGAATAATTGGAAACACTAATAAAAGTTCGTCTCAATAAAAGTGTGAAAGGAAAGAAATTTTGAGATTTTTTTTTTTAAATTTCTTGAACGCAGGAAAACCCGCCATTTTTTTTACAAATTAAACATAGCGATATCTCGAAAACGGTTCAACCGATTTAATTTTTTTTTGATATTCGTGTTCAGCGCATCAATATAATTAAAATATATTAATATTATACATTATAGGGTTAATCATTAATATGATTTAAAATTTAACGTATACATTTTGTTTTTGGGAAAGCCCTCTTTATATCATCTTTAAATATATAGTAGTATTTTTTTTATAATTTAAGTATAGTGTTCTTTTATACCAGATGTCTTTCAACTATTTGTTATTAATGTTATTGATATCTATTTATAATTTATTAATTTATTTATTTTATTTTTGTGTTTATTTATTTGTATTTATTGCATTATACGGTTGACAATTAATAATATTTCGTAAAAATAAGGTTTATTTTTATTATGCCTTTGGCTACATTAAACACTTGATGTGATTAATGGATTTTTTCTACTGTGTTTTTTTTTCTATTTCTTCCATGTTAGAATCTCAGATCCTATTTGAAATAATTAGCGGTATTTTCTAAAATATCTGCGAAAAAACTATTATGAAATATTAACGTTTTTTTTTTATTTTATTTAATGTGTTTTTTTTTTTCTATAAATTAACAGGAACTAGTTTCTGTAATTTAAATGGAATTTTTGAAAGATTTTAAAGAAAAAATGCAGGTAATTTATTAAAGTTCAAGGTCGGTAACCGAAAAAATTAAAGGTAAGGATATCGTTAATGATGGATTAACATTTTAATATATTTTATAATATGACCATTAGGACATGATCTCTGATCGATTTTAAAACGGTGTAGCTATGTCAGACAGAACCCAGTTGGCAACGTCCTCGAGCCATCCTCAGTGACGAAGCGGTGATATGTCAGAGTCACTGCTGAGTTAAGGACAGTTTCATATAAATTTTCAAAATGTCCTCTTTTAAAGTCAGCAGTAGACATGCTGACTTTCTGGGGACATGTCACCTAAGACTTCTTTGGAAAAATGTCTTCACTATTTTTTTTATTTTTTCCTCTCGGAACGGAATTGAGTCAGTGACATGCCCCATTACACAGTGGTTTATTATCGATTTTTTTTTGGAAATAATTCGGCCATTCAGTAAGTACTGGATCGATTGCAGTGAATTTTATATCAGTTATAGCTAAAGTAATTTCGGGCTTACGGAGAACCCCACATGTCCAATAGGGGCACCTACAGGGTCCCCTAAAATAGAACACCTTTTGCATACAAAGGTTTTAAGTGCTTTCCAATTTGTTGTTTATTATCCGATTTTAATGAAATTTGGATTTTTTTAAAGCTCTAGTAAATACCTAAAAGAAACATTCTTGTGGTAGTCGTTATCTCTTTTATTTTTCGATTTATAGCCATTTGAATGCGGACAATTTTTTTCGATCCTGGCCCAGTTTTTCGGGAATATGTTGGTCACCTAACGTCCGATTTTTTTCAAACCTGAATTTTTAGTTAGCTAGATAAATTTGTGATATTTTAAAACCATAAAATATATTTTTTTGTTACAAAGTAACAATATTTTAAACTTAAAAAAAATCCAAAAAATAAAATTGGGATTTTTTGCCCAAAAAGTACCAACACTCTTTTGCTTTCAGCTTAAAAGTTTCGTTCAGAACATGTCCACTTTTCGATTGCTCTGAAAAGCAATATCACATAGATTATTTAAAAAAATAGCGTGTCATAATTTCTTATTTTGAGCTCCTTAGCCTCATCGAAAGTTGACCCATTTTTAACACAATTTTCAAATTTAACCCCCTGGGAAAAAAGTGCACGCCACTGTTGGGCCTACCAAAGCAAATATAGATTCTTTAATATATAAGTAGCTAACAACATGAATATCTAATAATCCCTGTCTTTTATATAGGCGTGGCAGCAAAAATTGCAAAAAATCGTGTTATTTTGGAAATCGGTAACAAACAAATTGGGAATTGGCGGATTCCTTTCATCCAAGCTTTATATTTTGTTTTGTGTTAACATTTGCTATAGAAGACCTAAATAAATTTAAAATTTCATTACAATACACTCAGAAACAAAAATTTTATTGCACTTGAAATTTGAGTTGTTAAAATTTTGCCCAATATTTAAAAAAAATGTAATTTTGTTTGGGAGCCCCCTTAGGAAGTGGAGAAAAGGGGTAGGTAAGTTCTGAAAAAATGTTGGGGGGAAAATAATAGCGGTCGGCCATACATTTTACCCCTCTAGGGGAAACCATGTGAGCGCTATGAGGTGATGTTCTAAAAAAATATATATTTTGAGTAGGTTATTCTAGCTCGAGGTCATTATTTTCTTTACTAATTAAAATTATGATATTCACATATAATATCATGGAGTACATAGTTTCACTGGCGAATGTGCGCCATGGGGTTGATTCGCCGATGACGGTGTTTGCTGGCGAATGTGCCCCACGGGTAGTATATTTTTTTTTATATTTAAAATTTTATATAATAAAATGTTTATGTTTTAATAAAATAATGTTTTTTTAATAGAATTATGTTTTTAATAACAATTCTTCTCAAAAATGATATTGTTAACGAATTTCTAGAAATATTATTTCTTGGCAATTGTGCCCCATGGATGGGGCAGTTTCTCCGATTTGGGTTACTTTAAAAATGTAAAAAAAAAGTAATAGAAGCCAAACAGATAAATTCCATTTGGAGCATACATTTTAAAGCTAAAATATGTAGCTTCTTAAATCAACAAGAATTTAGGAAAAAATTGGTTTAGGTTTTACAGCTCTTCAAAAAAAAGTGGTGAATGTGCCCCTCTCTACCCTACCAAGGAAATTTTAAAATACGTTATTTAAGGCAAAAAAGCTTTTTATATAAAGTCCTACACTCAAAATAATACATTAGTAGATTTATTAATTTTTTATACCCTCCACTTTAGTGATAGAGGGTATATATAAGTTTGTCATTCCGTTTGTAACACCTCGAAATATTGGTCTAGGACCCCATAAAGTATATATATTCATGATCCTCGATCGATTTTAAGACGATCTAGCGATGTCCGTCCGTCCGTCCGCCTGTCCGTCTGTCTTTCTGTTGAAAACACGATAACTTTTGAAAGACTTTACGGAGGCTCCTGAAGTTTGGCATATATGTTGGACACATACCTGGTCAGGTTGGTATTGCAATCCAGCGAAATCGGTCCAGTGGCTCAAAAGTTATAAGCAAATGAGTGAATTTCGGCAAGGGTTTTTCTGTAATTTACGAGATAAAATACACGGTAACTTTAGTACGGCAATTCTGAGGGTGCTGAAGTGTGGCGTATATATTAACCGTTCCTCTGGTCCGGTTTGTTTTAAATTTCAGCCAAATCGGTCCAGTGGTTCAAAAGTTATTAGCAAAACCGTAAATTTCAGATTAATTTCACCTTAAATTCACGTGTAGAAAACCCGTTAAACATGCTTTAAAAACATTTGTAAGTCAGAAAAATATTTTAAAAGGTATTTTTGTCACACAAAAATATTTTTACACTAAAACAAAAAAAAAAAATTCACTCAAAAAAAAGTTTACACTCAAAAAAAATTTTACACTCAAAAAAAAAAAAAAATTGGTAAATTATTTTTTTTCAAAAATTAATAAAAAAAGTTTTTTTACACTAAAACAAAAAAAAAATACACTCAAAAAAAATTTTACACTCAAAAAAAAAAAAATGATATTTTTTTTTTCAAAAATTAATTAAAAAAAAATTTTTTACTGAAAATAAAATATTTCTAACCAAAAATGTGATTTTTTTCACGTTAGAAAATTTACTATCACTTAAAAAGGGCATTGTGGAGGGTATTCATAGATTCGGTCAAGTCGAATTTAACTTTTCTACTTGTTTTTGCTAATGCTGGTTAGCTAGCTTTTAGCAAATTTTTAGTTGAGATTAGAATGTTAGCAAAAATATCTTCTAAACTTAGGGTTGCCAGACGGCCTGGAATGGCCTGGATTTTCCAGTTATTTGAAGTCTGGTCCAGTTTCCAGTTAAAACATAATTTATCCAGTTGAAAAAGGATTTCTTTCTTTAACAATTATTTTTTTTATTAAATATTTTTTTACAATTTTTTGGGACTATTTTTTGAATAAAACATTAATCATAAGTACAACATAAATGCATCTTTTAAAATACGGCAAATGTGCTCTTTTTGCTGCATTTTCTCTAATTTTTTTACAACTTCTTCGAGCATCTTCGCCAGTCTATCGTTAATTTCGGCACGAATGTTTTCCTTGAGCTCGTCGATGATTTAAGGATTCTTGGCGTACATTTTTCTTTTAAAATGACCCCACAAAAATGTGTCTGGATGGGTCAAATCTGCAAATGGTGGTCAGTTGTTGTCGCCCTTTTTGACTTCGCACGCCCGGGAAATTTTAACGGTCCTCCTAGATTTCCAGATTTGACCACTTTGGCATTAATTTTGTGTTATTTAAAAAGAAAAATATACTCTAACAATCCTCAGGACAATAGCGAGCTAAACATCAGCATTTCGAGATGCTCGAAAAAGTAATAGAAATGCTTAAAAAAGGCACATTTTGGCAAATAGAGACGGCCATTTAGTTCAAAATAAAAATGCGTTTTTCACACATATAAAAATCGGTTGATTTTTTTTTTTCAAATTATTAAAAAAAAAATATGTATGGGTCCAGTTACTTTTTCAAAATCCAGTGGAAAATTTTCCATTGTCCAGTTATTTGACTTTTAGTATCTGGCAACCCTATGTAAACTTCATTTAGCGCATTAGCAATTTTAAACAAAATTTGAACTAATTTTTTTTGCTAAATTTAAAATTGAGTTGACCAAATTTTTACAAGCTTTTTTGCTAATATTAGCAAAAATAAATGGTAAATTTTTTTTTATTTTCAGTAAACTTAAAATGGCGCTATCTCGGAAACCAAGCCATATAGAGCAAAATGGAGGCCATTTTTGGTTCTCGGGCTCTCCATAGTCCTAACTTTGAATCCAAAAAAGTTAGCATTCCCGAAAATTTTAAAATGCTCATATCTCGGTAAATATTGCTGACATAACAAAAAGTCCAAAAGTATTTTTGTAGCTCTCAACACGTAGAACAAACCGCAAAATAAAGCTCTCCGAGTAATATTTTTGAAGTTATCGAGTTTTGTAATTCTCAAAACCCCGGTGGTCCCCTAAAATCACGTATCTCAAAAACAAGGCAAGGTAGAGCGAAACGGACACAAATTTTGGATCAAAAACTATGACGACTTTTAAGGAACCCAACTAGGTCTAGGTCCATCGGGGTCTGGACCTATCGGGTCCGAACCCAATGGGGTCCTCAAATGTGTATGAACTAAGTTGAAATAAAAAAAATTTCAGTTAACTAATTTTTGGCAAAACATTTTTGCTAACTTTACCAAAAACATTGTGGGTTCAAAATCAGCAAATTTTCTTGTAGGTTTACAAGCTTTTTTCGCTAACATTACAGTTTTTTTTTTTTTTTTTGAGTGTAGTGTTGCACAGGGTATAAGAACCCAATCAGTTTAAAATAAAGCCACCCTAGATATCAAATTAGCGCCACAGAGAACATGGTTAAGAATACTCATCTGTTATTAATTGCAACATATTATTATACATAATAATATTTATGATTACACAACAAAGGGCTCAAATGCGTAGGTATGTATCATCTACCATGAACATAACAATAATTTTCAATAGCAATATACAAGTGATTATAATTTTCAAGGTCGGTATATTGGTCAATGGGTTAAAGTTAAAATTAACAAAAAAAAATTTAAACAAAAGCAAAAGTTCCATAACAATCATAAGCCATGAGAACATTTACAGAATATGTAATTTATACCACAAAAAGAAATAAAAAAAAAACATAAAAGGGAAGTGTTACATTCAAAACGAAACGTCACTCCAAACATAATAAGCAGTCTCAAGTTTTCAAAGAAAAGATGATGATTTTTAATAATTTTTTAATTTATTTTGAAATGTTTTTTTAGAATTATAATTCATTTTTATTTTGAATTTGTGTTAAAACTTTAAGGTCACTCACTGTAAATTATATAGAATGATAACTTATAATTAAATAAGGAACAAAAAAACTAGAATTGATGCCGAAATTCTTTATAGAGTTTGACTAATTACTTTGTTTATGGTTTTGGGTGAGATTTGTGAGTTAATGATATGCTAGAAAATTGAAAAATATTAAAATTCTATAATCAAATATGTTAGAGATATAAATATTTTAAATAAAAAACAGTTAAATGTATTACAATTTGCTATTAACAAGAACTGAAAATTCTAAAACAAAAGACTTAAGCTACAAACTTGATTTATCGAGGGGTGTCAAATTTTTTTCAAACAACTAATTTTTATAGAAATTTAAGCAAGAAAAGAAAAATTTTATGGGTTTTTGTATAAAAATTTTTAATTAAAATTAAAAAAAAATATATATATATTTTTAATAAAAAAATTATAATTAATATTATAAAATTCCCAATTTCTTTATGAATAATTAATTTTTAGCTTGTTAAATGTAAAACATATATTTTTTTAATTAATTACTTGTTAATAATACTAACTATTAGTTTTTTTTGATTTTTGATTTTGATTCAAAAACACACTAGGAAGACTTCTTTTATATAGTTTAATTCGTTACAGTTGTCAATACTTAATAAAAACATAATAAATTAATAATAAACAATTAAACAAAAATAACACAATAGATAAAGAAGTAAAAATATGGAAAGAACTTTAAAATCCAGTTGTATTTAAAAAAACTATATATATACAGTAGGGTGGGGCGATTTGAACATCTTAATGGGCGCTTCGCGTTTCTGATTCTTGGGATTGTACTGAGCAAAAAAGTCAACTAGACCATACGTCTACGGTGAAAATTGAGCCTCCCGATTTTGACTTGAAGTTTTTTCTCAGACTTTATTTTTTTGGAAAATTTGCAAATTTTCTTGGGCTCATATTTCGTAAACTATTTGAAATTTTAAATTATTTTCAAAAGTAAAGTTGTAGCTACTGTCTCGGGCTACAATTTCTTTGAACATATTACTTAGAAAAAACTTCGTTTTCATGGTCAAAAAGTAGAAAACTCACCACTTTTTGTAATTTTTTTTTGATATTTTGGCCTATAACAGCCAAACCATTGAGATTTTCGATCCAATATTCAGACAAAAATTGTAGCCAAGACAATAGTTAAGAACTCTCTAGTACATCGCAAAAGCATTGGAACGCTCCTTCAGGCAGATTTGGCCTTGTGAAAGTGCAAATTTTTTGTGAAAATATTGATAAATTACCATTTTCAGTTGTTCATAGCGCAAAATTATAAAAATGTTCTATATCTTATTTTTCCACTTTTTTTATCCAAAAATATAATGTTTTTTTTTTGTTTTGTTCAATATTTATTTTGAAAATTCATTTAAAGTACAAAGTAATTGTATTGGTAGAGGCAAGGTATGAATCAAGAAGAATTCCAATTTAGTGTATTTTTCATTCAAAGATTGCCTTCCAAATCTTTTCGAGATTCCATACGAGGCGCTTTCTTTCGGTCTTCAGATACAGACGCCATTATGCCTTCACGGTTTTTGTCGATTGAGCGCTTAGCAACACTAGCTAGTAGCTGGACATGACGCTCCGTACCTTGAATATGACAAGGTATTAGTGGGTCTGGAAATGGTGGATCTTCATCATCTACACATTCGAGGTATTGTTGTAAATGCTCATACGGAATTTTCCTGGTAAATGACCTTAGTAGCACACTAAATTTTAGAACCTCTATAACTAAATTTTGCGTGGAAAATTTCCAAATTTTATTTTATGTAAGATATTGGATAGTTCTTACGAGTGTACTGATCATAGTTATATGAGCAGTATTTGCTGAGTTATTTGAGCCTTCACTAAGTCTTAGTAACACCTCAAGAATATTAGTAATATTCTTGAGCTGATATTAAAGACTGGCGCTCTCTAGGAGCCAGTAGAAGAACTAAATTTGTTTTATCTCTATATTATAAAGTCTCTGGTGATCGTTTACAATAAACTAACAAAAATGCGTTAAATGAACTTAAAACAATACAAGAATAAAAAATAAGAAATAAAATAAATAGAATAAAATAAATAAATAGAATAAAAATATGAAATGAAACATTTTTATGATTTTGCGCTATGAACAACTGAAAATGGTAATTTATCAATATTTTCACAAAAAAATTTTACTTTCATAAGGCCAAAACTGCCTGAAGGAGCATTCCAATGCTTTTGCGATGTACTCGAGAGTTCTTAACTATTGTCTTGGCAACAATTTTTGTCTTAGTGTTGGATCGAAAATCTCAATGGTTTGGCTGTTATAGGCCAAAATATTCAAAAAAAATTACAAAAAGTGGTGAGTTTTCTACTTTTTGACTATGAAAACGAAGTTTTTTCTAAGTAATATGTTCAAAGAAATTGTAGCCCGAGACAGTAGCTACAACTTTACTTTTGAAAATAATTTAAAATTTCAAATAGTTTACGAAATATGAGCCCAAGAAAATTTGCAAATTTTCCAAAAAAATAAAGTCTGAGAAAAAACTTCAAGTCAAAATCGGGAGCAAGGACCATAGAGTAATATAGGATACCCGAACTTTCAAGTTTGTGGGAATCACTATGGCAACTCGTCCAACTCGTCCAACTCGTCCAACTTATCGGGCCATGGTGGACTGTCCACGAAGGCACTAAAAATTAACCTTAGAATAGGCAAATCAAAATAAATCGAAATTTGGCAAACATTTAACAAAATTTTCGATTTAAATTTTGAAAAAATGGGAAAAATTAAGAAAAATTTCAAAAAAATTATTAAAAGTATAAAAAACAACAAAAAATTAATATTGAAAAAAAAAAAAAAAAAATAAAAACAAAAAAAAAAAAAATAATATATAATATTAAAGAAAATAAAAAAATCACGAGAAACAAATTAAAAAAAAAAGAAAATTTAAAGAAAAAAAAACAAATTTAAAAAATTAAAGTAAAAAAAAAAAATTAAAAAAAAGAAAATTAAGAGAAAAAAATTAAAAAAAAAAAAATTTAAAGAAAACAAAAAAAAAAATGACACTCATGTGATCTGAACCTGAGACCAACTAATTGCAGGGTGTACCACCTACCTACTCGTCTAAAGTATACTTTTAAAACACTATGCTAAAAAATAATATGCTTAATTAATATTAATTTACTTTTAAGAAAAAGAAAAAAATAAATAAATAAAATAAAACATTAAAAAAAACATTAAAAAAAATAAAACAAACATTTTAAAAAATAGAACATTAAAAAAAAATGCAAAAAATAATAAAAAAAAAAATTAAACAAATTAAAAAAAAAAAAATAACCTTGCACTCATGGGATTCGAACCTGAGAACAACTGATTGCAAGGTGTACCACCTACCTACTAGTCTAAAGTATACTTGTCAAAAACTGCGGCATACTTTTTTTATTAACATGTATTTGAAACAACAACAAAAAACAACTTTAATTAATAATGCCTAAAAGTATGCTAAGAAAATTAACATTTATTACCATTTACATTAATTAAAAAAAAAAAACGAAGCATATGCATTTCCACATCCTAGATAAAGGAATTTGTTTATAGAAAAAAAAAAAAAAACAGAAACTGGAAATAAATACAAAATATATAAGTAAAATAATTAATAACGAAAAAAAAAATGTAATTAAAAAAAATAAATTATTTAAATAAAAATTTTTTTACTTTAATTTTTTAAATTTGTTTTTTTTTTCTTTAAATTTTCTTTTTTTTTTAATTTTTTTCTCGTGATTTTTTTATTTTCTTTAATATTATATATTATTTTATTTTTTTTTTTGTTTTTATTTTTTTTTTTTTTCTTCAATATTAATTTTTTGTTGTTTTTTTAAGTTTTAATAATTTTTTTGAAATTTTTCTTAATTTTTCCCATTTTTTCAAAATTTAAATCGAAAATTTTGTTAAATGTTTGCCAAATTTCGATTTATTTTGATTTGCCTATTCTAAGGTTAATTTTTAGTGCCTTCGTGGACAGTCCACCATGGCCCGATAAGTTGGACGAGTTGGACGAGTTGGACGAGTTGGACGAGTTGCCATAGTGATTCCCACAAACTTGAAAGTTCGGGTATCCTATATTACTCTATGGTCCTTGACTCGTCCAACTTATCGGGCCATGGTGGACTGTCCACGAAGGCACTAAAAATTAACCTTAGAATAGGCAAATCAAAATAAATCGAAATTTGGCAAACATTTAACAAAATTTTCGATTTAAATTTTGAAAAAATGGGAAAAATTAAGAAAAATTTCAAAAAAATTATTAAAACTTAAAAAAACAACAAAAAATTAATATTGAAGAAAAAAAAAAAAAATAAAAACAAAAAAAAAATAAAATAATATATAATATTAAAGAAAATAAAAAAATCACGAGAAAAAAATTAAAAAAAAAGAAAATTTAAAGCTGTATTTTTGCCAGTGTTAATTCTAAGGGGGTCAAAAGGGTAAAAAACAGTACTTTTGGTGCTTTTTATATCTCCTGAAATAATGGTCATAGAAACTTGAAATTTCGATAGTATGTTCACATCCTAGAATATAGATCCAGTACGGCTGGATTATTGCGAATGTTTAATCTAAGAGGGTAAAAAGGGAAAAATCTGTACTTTTGGCACCTTTTATATTTCCTTAAAAAATTGTCACATAGACTTGAAATTTGGACTGTATGTTCACCTCCCGGAATATAGATACCCTAAGGCTGGGTTTTTGCCAATGATTTTTCTAATAGGGTAAAAAGGGTAAAAATATGTACTTTTGCTACATTTTATATTTCCTTAAATAATTGTACTAGAAAATGGAAATTTGCAATGTCGGTTCACCTTCCGGAAAAAAGATTCACTAAGGCTCGGGTTTTGCCAATGTTGATTCTACTAAGGTAAAATAGGTAAAAAAGTACTTTTGGTACTTTTTTTATTTACTGAAATTTTATTCAAACTTGAAATTTAGAATGTAGGATCCTTTAGTGAAATAAAACATTCTGGAACAAGTACTTTCCGAAATTCTGTACCGTTTTCAAAAAGTACATTTTATAAAAAGTACCTTTTATAAAAGGTTCCTTTATAAAAAGTACCTTTTATAAAAAGTACCTTTTATAAAAAGTACCTTTTATAAAAAGTTCCTTTTATAAAAAGTACCTTTTATAAAAAGTACCTTTTATAAAAAGTACCTTTTATAAAAAGTACCTTTTATAAAAAGTACCTTTTATAAAATGTACCTTTTATAAAAAGTACCCTTTATAAAAAGTACCTTTTATAAAAAGTACCTTTTATAAAAAGTACCTTTTATAAAAAGTACCTTTCATAAAAAGTACCTTTTATAAAAAGTACCTTTTATAAAAAGTACCTTTTATAAAAAGTACCTTTTATAAAAAGTACCTTTTATAAAAAGTACCTTTTATAAAAAGTACCTTTTATAAAAAGTACCTTTTATAAAAAGTACATTTTATAAAATGTACCTTTTATAAAAAGCACCTTTTATAAAAAGTACCTTTTATAAAAAGTACCTTTTATAAAAAGTAACTTTTATAAAAAGTACCTTTTATAAAAAGCACCTTTGATAAAAAGTACCTTTTATTAAAAGTACCTTTTATAAAAAGTACTTTTTATAAAAAGTACCTTTTATAAAAAGTACCTTTTATAAAAAGTACCTTTTATAAAAAGTACCTTTTATAAGAAGTACCTTTAATAAAAAGTACCTTTTATTAAAAGTACCTTTTATAAAAAGTACCTTTTATAAAAATTACCTTTTATTAAAAGTACCGAAAGTACACTTTTTGGTACTTTTTTATTTCCTGAGGTATAAATAAAACAAACTTTTTGTTTTTTAAATCATCACATTGGTGGAGGGTATTTAAAGATTCGGCACAGCCGAATATAGCTTTCTTACTTGTTTTTTTCAATTTCAATAGAGGTCGTCCTTGGGCCAAAAGAACATTTCAAATTTCTTCCGAATAACTCAACTCAAGAAGTTTTTCTGCGTCGATCAGTATATTTGAAGGTGGGTATATGACCAATATTTCGGGTAGTTACAAACGTCAGCACGAACTCATTTTACTCCGTGCCACAGATTGGTGTAGGGTATAAATATGTATTAATAAAATGTTGAACAATTAATATTTATAAATGATAAATTAAACACGATAAATAAATTATTATTTTCGCTCCATTAATAACTATTTATAATGATAATTAAAACAAAAAAAAAATATTTGCATGATTATCATTTTGTAAACATCTGTTTAATTGATTAACCCTATAAAAAGGGCGTTAAATCTAGTATATTCAATATTCTTAAATTATTGGAGTTACAGGAGTTTATTTCTGGAGATTTAGATTAAGATATTTTCTTTTAAATATACTACTCATTAGAGCACCCGCATGTGCATAATTGTTTTTTTATCGCTCCCCGCTCATTTTCGGTTGATTTGCGGTTGATCAAAAATGGACTGAAAACCTTCATAGATTAATTTGGTTTAAACTATTTGTTTGCCCGTGGAGCAGGTTCGGATTATTATAGAAATAAAAACAAAAGATTTCAATTGATTTTAGTAAGAGAAAAGTCTCTATATTTATTTATAACAAATAAATTACCTTTAAATACACAGGGGTGTAGGTATATGCACGTAGTGCTTGATATGGCGATGATTGAACGATTAATACTTAACGAATAGAAAATATATAAAGTGGCGACAAACAATGCTTAAAGTCCCGTTAACGGTTTACTAGCCGAATTCTATGCTAAACTCTTTACAGAGTTGCACGGAAAGTGTAGCAAACTAGAATTCAACTAGTATTAACCCTTTAAGGAGCAAGTGTCCCAAAAAGGGGACAGTTTAAATCAAATAAAGTATTTGAGCTTAAACATTGCCGGCCGCCTTGCAACAATAAGGGGTTGCAACGGATTCTTAATGTTAAGTAATAAGAAATTAATTCAATTAAAGCTTTAAATTCATTTTTTTATATTTTTTCAAAAAACACTTAAAGCTAATGGTCAAGGGACCGGTATTTTAAGCTACACTACCCAAGAGGATAGTGTGATCTAAAGGAGACCAGAGCTTAAAATCAATATAAATAAATTAACGAAGAGACCCAAGGGGGTCGTTTGATCCAAGGGGATCGTATCCCTAAAGAGGGGATTGGCCAGATATGACCCAACCAAAACTGGTGTATTGAGCCAATGGAAGACCCGGGCTCGAGTATATTTTACCCTTAATAATTTGAGGGCTTATTTCAGGTCCTAAAACCAGCGCGACACGAGACGAAACATTAAAATTAGGGTCAGCAAGCTGAAACCCAGCGAACCCATCCTTCACCGTGTCCGGTACCGACTCCGAAGGAGTGCGGACACCTTTCATCCGTGTGACCTTGGCCGTTACTGCAATGCTAAATGTGGAGTCATAGGCTGACCCCAGAGTCAGCCGACAAAATCCGACTGCATCTACCTTGGAAACAGGCAACCGAAGTTGCTGCACCAAGGTTTCGCAAACATAGCTAACATTACAGCAAAGGTCCAAGGCCGCACGTACCGGAATAGTTTTTCCCGGTAATATAGCGGAAACTATTAAAGTTGGTGAAAAAGTGATAATGTGCCGGATAGGCAACAAGCACACTCTGGACACGGACGGAAGCGAAATTTTCGTCGAAGTTTTTTGCAGTGTAGAGTAGCGCGAGGGACGAGACTTTTTTCCTGAACCGGAATTGCGAAAAGCGTGAAGGAGGTTGTGATGATCCCCCTTGCACTCGCGGCACCTAAAGGTGCTATTGCAATTTTTAGCAATATGCGAGTGCGCCAAACAACGCGAGCAATAGTGGTGCATGACCACCATACGAAGTTTCCTCTCATAGGCCATTTTACGGAACTTTACGCAGGACCTGAGAGGATGTCTGCCTTTGCACACTCTACACTTAAAATCGCGTTCGTCTTTTGAAGTGGCGGTCGCGATAATACTCGAACCAGAGGTTCCGATGGCACCCGATAAAGGTTCGGGTATTGTTGTCGTTGTTGGTGCTACGTTAGAGGTCGTAGCTTGCGGAGGCACATCAACAGGAGCAGATGCGGCCACCGTATTAGGTGAAAATTCAGGTGCAGGTGTTGACACAGGAGCAACCAAGGGGGCTACTGCAACAACTGGATCTGCTACCTCCATCGCTTCATCATAATCCTCCAAAAGAGCATCTTCAAATAGGGTTTTTAATGCGTCCATTATGCTGTGAAACAATAAAGATTAACAGAAAGTAAAAATTATGGTTTTAATTCAAATTGGTCAGGATGACCAGCTTCGCGATGTGTCGTCTTACAACCCCATTCGCAGTGCGCACGTCTACTACACGAATATGACCGTCACTACCCGGGTAGAGTTTAACGACACGACCTAATCTCCACGAAGTTGGAGGCAATTGTTCGTGCCTTATGACGACTAAATCGTTTTCCTCAATTTCGCGTTCCGGATTTTGCCATTTATAACGCTTGTGCAAGCCCATTAAATACTCTTCTTTCCACCGTTGGCAGAAAAGTTGAGTAATAGCCTGCATTTTCCGAAACCGATTTACTATACTTATCGGAGGGTCAGTTATTGTAGGCTCCGCAGGAGCTAGAATTGGAGAACCAATTAAAAAATGTCCAGGTGTCAGCGCTACCGGTTCTTTCGGATTGTCCGTCATAGGACCAAGAGGACGCGAATTAAGGCAAGCTTCGATTCTCGCTAGAATGGTCGAGAATTCTTCAAAAGTGTATTTGAATGCTTGCGCCTCCTTCCGAAAGTGAAGTTTAAAGCTCTTCACACCGGCTTCCCACAGACCACCCATATGAGGGGCACCAACTGGGATAAAACGCCACGAAAGATTTTGAAAACTGTATTTAGAACACACCGTGGACTGACTTTCTTTAAGGAAAGTCTTGAAATCTCTCTCTAATTCACGCGACGCGCCTACAAAATTAGTACCGTTATCCGAAAAGATAGCGTGAGGACAACCTCGCCGAGAAGTAAATCTTTGAAAAGCGGCTAGGAAAGTAGCCGTAGACAAATCCGATGTTGCTTCTAGATGTATGGCCTTTGTCGAAAAGCACACAAAAATACATACGTACCCTTTTGTTATTTTACAAGCCCTACCAGTGAAACTCTTTATGTCAAAAGGACCCGCAAAGTCCACCCCTGTAGTAGAAAAAGGCCTATCAAGAACAGTCCTTTCAGGTGGTAGCGCGGCCATAATTTGACTGCAAGAACGTTTTCTGCCCAGAACGCAACGTTGGCACCGACCGATAACTCCACGTATTTTAGATTTCATCCGTGGAATCCAATATTCGATGCGAAGTATACGTAACATTAACTGATTTCCACCATGAATGGAAATTAAATGTACGAATTCGGTCAAAAGTTGTGTAAACCGATGGGCATATGGTAAAATAATTGGATGTTGTTCAGTGTAAGATAAAGATGGACATTTAGCCAAACGACCATTTAATCTCATAACACCGTCTTTGTCAATGAAAGGATTTAAGGGAACCAAAAAACTCTGTGAAGAAATTGGTTTTTTCTCCAAAAGACATTTATATTCCTCGCCAAAATGACATTTCTGAGCAATAATGGCCAAATGCATTTTAGCTCTCTTTATTTCCCAATTATAAAGAGTTTTACCCTGATATAAATGACGAGCCGATTTGCGCGATTTGAGGCTATTTTCGAAAAATCTCAAAATATATGAGGTTACCCGAAGCGCTTTATCAAGGCGAGAGTATCTCGCTAGAATATCGAAATACACATCTTTCCCTTTGGCGTCTTTAAAGAAGGACACATGAGTCTTAATCTTCTGCACTTCATTGTCAGTATTAAGACCAGAAAGATCTGTGATATTCCAGTCAATCTTGTTTTGACGAAGCCAATGTGGACCATACCACCAAAGATTATTGTCAGCCAACTCAGAAGGAGAAATGCCTCGACTGCCCAAATCGGCAGGATTCTCCTCGGACCGAACATGATACCAATTATGGTTTCCAACGTTTTGTTGGATTTGGCATACTCTGTTTCGAACAAAAGTGGTCCAAGAACAAGGGTCCTTTTTCAACCAGGCAAGGACGATTGTTGAATCAGTCCAACAATAAACCTGGCGAATTTTTATATCTATTTCGCTAAGTACCGTTTGTAAAAGCTCTGAAGCCAAAACTGCCCCACAAAGCTCAAGACGTGGTATGGAAATAGATTTAATAGGAGCCACTTTTGTTTTTCCCGTTAACAAATGAGTATAAATTTGTCCATCGGAGGTTTCAATACGAATGTAAATCACCCCCGCGTATGCCTTTTCCGAGGCATCAGAAAACGCATGAAGTTCAACAGAACAACTTGGCGTATAATGAACCCATCTTGGAATCTGTATATTGTTAACTTCATGATAAGAAGTAACAAACTTCTTCCATTCATTCTCCGTTGAAAGAGGAAGCGAATCGTCCCAATCGATATTATCCAGCCAAATTCTCTGCATGATAATTTTTGCAACTATTATCACTGGGCCCAGCCAACCTACAGGATCAAACAATTTCGATATCGTGGATAGAACTTCCCTCTTAGTGTGACTCGATTTATGTGCAATAGGAATTACACTAAAATAAAATGAGTCCAATTGAGCATTCCATTGAATGCCCAACGTCTTCGAACTACTCGACTCTACAAAAGTTAAAAGTTTAGCGTCCACCAAATACTCAGGGGGAAATCTGTCTAAAATTGTCCGTTCGTTGGAAGTCCATTTTCTCAAGTCAAATTTAGCATTAGACAATGCTGCTATGAGTTGATCACGAGCGATCAACGCAGACGAAACGTCGTGAGTCCCTGTTAACACATCGTCAACGTACATGCATTTCCGTAGAATATGCGATGCAAGCGGATACTCAGCCTCAGAATCATCTGCCAGTTGCAACAAAGTTCGTATGGCAAGATAAGGGGCGCAATTGACGCCAAAAGTCACAGTTTGTAACTCATACTCCTTAACGTCCTCCGTCGGAGAATCCCTAAACAAGATACGTTGAAATGGAGTATGAGCCTAATCAACTCTAATTTGCCTATACATTTGCGTAATATCGCAATTAAAAACAAACTTGAAAAGTCGCCAACGAAGAATTAACAGAACTAAATCTGCCTGTAATGTGGGCCCAACATAAAGACAGTCGTTAAGACTGGTACCGTTAGATGTTTTATTTGAAGCGTTAAAAACTACTCTCAATTTCGTAGTCTTTCGCTCCGGTTTTACGACTGGGTGATGGGGTAAATAGCAAGAATAGGTTGTAGCCGGAGAATTCGACACACGTTTCATATGACCCAGATCCAAATATTCCCTGACGACGTTGTCGTACATTTCCTTTATCTCAGGCCTTCGTAGAAGAGAGGATTCCGTCCTTACAAACTGTTTAAGAACGTTTGACCTCGAGTTACCCAAGTTTAAAGTATTCGGAAATTCAGGTTTAAATGGAAGCGTCACGATATATCTACCATCAGAATCCCGACGTGTAGTCGCTTTATAATTCTCCTCACAGATTTTATCAAAAGTAGATAAAATCTTCTTCTTAGGGGTTTCCTCAAGTTCCCAAAATCTAAGAAGAGTTCTATTGAGAGAATCTTCCTCCGAAAATTCTACCTTAGTAGAATAGACTTGAACTTGAGGTTGCGATACCGGACCGGTAATAATCCAGCCAAAAACTGTATTCTGAGCCAATAATGAGCCCAAAATGTCCTGGAGAATTTCACCCGAAAGAATTCGAGGATATAAATCCGCGCCTAACAAAATATCGACCGGCCTACTATCGTAGAAATTGGGATCCGCAAAACGGAGGTTCGGCAAGTTATGCCTAATATAAGATGGAATATTAAACGATGGTAAATTACCCGATATTTTCGGTAAAACAAGGGCCATCGTCTCCAAAACGAGTGAGGTATCCAACCGAGAGCCGATCTTCAGAGAACAAATTTTTCTTGAAGTGGCAGATACAGCTTGATTCACGCCTGAAATCTGAGCATTCGTAGAATATGTCAAAAGTTTCAAACGATTCTGCAAGCTTTCGGAAATAAACGAAGCCTCAGAAGCCGGATCTATAAGAGCCCGGGCTTGGTACGTCGTACCCTGGTGAATAATATTCACCACAGCTGTCCCTAAAAGCACAGATCGATTCTGCGAAGCATGAAAGACCTGCCTATTTGAAGGATGCGTTGGATTTCCACCGCTAGAGGTGGATTGCACATTCGGATCGGGAGTAAATTCTGTAGTACGGGGATTCAAAGTTGAATTCGCTACCGCATTAGCACGAACATTTCCAACCGAATGTGCAGAAGGCTGCGTAGTTGAATTCGCCGCTGCATTAGCGCGAATATTTCCAAAAGAGTTTGCAGAAGGCTGCGTATCACGATGAAGTAGTGTGTGATGGCGTTTATTACACTTGGAACAAGTGTATGAGCTTCCACAATTTCTAGCCTCATGTGTCTGTGAAAGACAATTTATACAAAAATTATGCTTTTTCACAGTTGAAAATCGTTCAGCCACAGATAATTTTTTAAAGCGAAGGCATGAGCGTAATAAATGTACTTGATTTTTACATAAAACGCACTTTGATGACGATGATGATGTATTCGACACATGCGCTTTCACTTTCACTTCAGGTGCTTTTTTCGAAACATGAGAACCCTTAAGATCACGAGAGCATTCTAAAGTATCGATCCTATTCGTCAAAAATTTATCAAAATCGCTCCAAATGGACAAGATTTTCTTATTTTCAACGGTATGTTCCCACAGATCTAACGTATTCGAAGGTAATCGTTGAATGCAGATGAAAACGATCATGTGGGAAAAAAGAGGATCCGTCGTGGCAATATCTAAAACTGACATGCCTGAAAAGAATCCGTCGATACCACGCTGCAATGATTTCAAGCCTTCAATAGTCTCTTTATCGAGGACCGGAAGGTTGAAAAGAGCCATTAGATGATGATTCACCATTAAACGCAGGTTCTCGTATTTATCTTCTAAGCTTTTCCACGCTATGTCGAATCCGCTATTGGTAAGCGGGGCTTTCGAAACTATTTCCCTAGCCTCGCCACTAGTTTTCTCAACTAAATGACATAGTTTTTCCACGGAACCTATACGCGAATTATTTATAAAAACCGCTTTAAAAAGATCCCTAAACGAAGGCCAAGAAAGAACATTGCCATCGAAGACGGGTATATTGCAAGGAGGAAGACGCATACTGTGGTTATCCTCATCGGCCTTAACCGATACCGAAGGAGTTTGAGCGCTACTATTCGCGTTAGCCTTCGCGAACTCATCCAACTTCTCATTTATTGTTGACAAACAATCAATGTATACGTTGAAAGTGGATGAGTATTTCGACTCGGCTGCTACAACATCAGCTGGTTTAGGCACCTTTAATGTTGTCAAATAAACAATACACGATTTGTAGGAACTTTTCACTTGATCCCACATTGAACTCAACTCCTTTCCGCGTA
The DNA here is from genome assembly GCA_963921195.1 of Pegoplata infirma. Taxonomy (NCBI): domain Eukaryota; kingdom Metazoa; phylum Arthropoda; class Insecta; order Diptera; family Anthomyiidae; genus Pegoplata; species Pegoplata infirma. The sequence continues at coordinate 138,148,673 of OY992539.1, forward strand.
ACTCGAGACTAAATTTAGAATGAGCGTCATCGGCGATCTTCCTAAACCCTTCTTCGAACCTGACAACTTCATCAGTTTCTCTCATGAAAAGTTCAAAAGCTGACATTTTCTTATCCATTTATGAAAAAGAAACAGAAAATTCCACAAAATGTTTCCAAAAGCGCGAAAATATAAGAAAAAACCCAATAAAAAAATTCAGAAAACGTACAACTTTGCTGTGAAATATCAAAACTTTTTCAAAAAATTAGAGAAATCCCGAAAAAAATTGAAAAATACGAAGATTTTTCGAGTTCGTAAATTTTTACTCACAAAAAAATCGAAAAATATCGATTTCGGAAGAAAAATAAACAAAAATCACTAATTTCCGAAGAAAAAGAACGAAGTTTCACGAAAAAACACGAAGATGCACGAAGATTTTCCGAAAATGTAAAAAGATCTTTCACAAAAAATTAATTCGCAAAAGGAAACAAAAAAAATTTTAAAATTTTATTAAAATTCCAAAATTTTACGAAAAAGCACGAAAAAATACGAAGGCACTAACGAATTTTCCAAAAATGTCACCAAATTTCACTAAAATGCCCAAAAAAAATTATAAAAATAAATTTTTAATTTCAATGTTACACAAAGACTATGTCGCGACTATACCGGACAGTAGGGTACTTGTTTTGTAACAAAAAAAAATCACTGTTAAAAAAAAACAACAACAACACGGTACGTATGTAGTTGGTATGGTAAAAGAATTTTGTGTGGTACTCTGATCGAGTAGGATATAGCACAAAAGGGAATGAAAAAATAAAAACACTGCAATAGTTATATTAAAGAATTTATATTTAATAATTAGAAAATATAAATGTATGTACGTATGTATGTATGTACCATGTAAAAAAAAATCACAAATTTAACACTTTAATTTTATAACAAACCCGACGACTTTTTTCAACGAAATAAAAAGGAAAAAATAGTGTTATTTATTTTATAATTTTTTATTAAAAAATTTAAATAAGAATTAATTAATTTAAATGAAAAATTAACACTTTTATCAAAAAAAAATTATAAAAAAAAATTATTTATGTCCGTCCTGTAAACAAACGGAATGGTTGCGAAAAAAAAGTATGTAAATAGATATGTAATGACAAAATGTCAAACAAGTGGACTGTATAAACTCAAAACGCGATCAGGGTTGTAACACGATCATTCACAATAGTTCATAAAAAAATAGTATGTATTTAATATATAAATACTACTATATCAACACACAATTTTAATGTAAATGAAAAAAATTTTTGCAATTAATTTTTATTTAATTTTCACTTCACTTTCTGTATCACTTTATGTTATTTATCACAACAATAAAAAAAAATAAACGCACGTACCTTTTATTTGAAGAAATAAAATAAACTTTTAGGGAAAAAATTTAATGTTGTTGTTGGGGGTAGATGATGCCGCAAAAAAATGGATGCTGCGATGGGAAAAAATATAAGAATTAATTCCTTGTTGAAATCTTTCAATAGATCCGGTTCGAAGGACCAAATGTTTGCCCGTGGAGCAGGTTCGGATTATTATAGAAATAAAAACAAAAGATTTCAATTGATTTTAGTAAGAGAAAAGTCTCTATATTTATTTATAACAAATAAATTACCTTTAAATACACAGGGGTGTAGGTATATGCACGTAGTGCTTGATATGGCGATGATTGAACGATTAATACTTAACGAATAGAAAATATATAAAGTGGCGACAAACAATGCTTAAAGTCCCGTTAACGGTTTACTAGCCGAATTCTATGCTAAACTCTTTACAGAGTTGCACGGAAAGTGTAGCAAACTAGAATTCAACTAGTATTAACCCTTTAAGGAGCAAGTGTCCCAAAAAGGGGACAGTTTAAATCAAATAAAGTATTTGAGCTTAAACACTATTAAAACAAAAGTTTTCCCAATTAACTTTCATAACAACTTTTTTGTAGAATCAAAATGCAAAGATTTTTCTCTCATACTGTTTTGACCTAAATATGTCCGATCGCGGTGTTTTGAGCGATTAAAGTCAAAATTTGGGTAAGAAAGTTTAAAAAAAATGCTCGTAAATTTTTAAATTGGGGGAAACTTTAGCCCTTTGTATAATTTAGCCCTTTGCAACAGGTTAGGTTAGGTTGTAAGTGGCTGCTGATGTTTTACGTCATTACACGTAGACTCTGAGGTCCATTGTGATACCACGGGACCGTAATAGGTTTCCCTACTAGTCCCTGTCGTTAAACCATTTTGAGCTTCTTATAAAACTCCTTAGATGTTGAATTTTGACATCCAACAAATCAGAAAGATCGTACAGCTCCCTAGATCCCAGTGAAGCAAGTCTCTGACCAGAAAGTGCCGGGCAATGGCAAATAAAGTGTTCGATAGTTTCCAACTCCTCTTCATCCATGCAACTTCGGCAAAAGTCATTCGACGGCACATTTAACCGCTCTGCGTGCTTCCCTATAAGACAGTGTTCGGTAATTATAGAAACCACCGTCGAAATCTCTCCTCTTGGAAGCGATATCAGCTCACTTGTGCGCCCCTGATTAAGAGAAGGCCAAATCAGTCGTGTTGTCTCACACGTCCATCCATTTGCCCATCTTTGATTAGTCTCCGTCGCAGAACAAAGCCGTAGGTTTTGCTTGCAAGTTTCTAGAGGCATACCAACACATTCCAATTCTGTTGGAACCTGTAAGGTAGTTCCTAGTCTTGCAAGCTCATCGGCTTTGCAATTCCCTGGAATGTCTCTGTGCCCTGGGACCCATATGAGTCGTATGTTAAACTGCTTGGTCATCTCATTTAAAGACGTGCGGCAGTTAAGGGCAGATCTTGTTTTCAGAAACATTGAATCCAGGGACTTGACCGCGGCTTGACTGTCAGTATAGATGTTGACTGCGGTTGTAGACAAGACATTGCAGCTCAACCAGTCAGCCACTTATTTTATTGCCAGCATCTCTGCCTGGTAAACACTGCAATGATCTGGCAATCTACGAGCAAGCTCTTCCGAATAGACTCCAAAGCCCACTTCTTCGTGCAGCCTCGATCCATCTGTGTAAAAATTTATGGTAGCTCCACTACCCAGAGTATCCCCCATCCAAGACTCCCTGGATGGTATCATAGTGGTAAAGTGGCGCTCAAAGAGGCTCAAAGAGGGAGCACAGTCCGCATTTTGTGGTATTGTTATCTTTTTCAAGATCGCGCTATGGCCACAATCACTGCTCCTCCATTGCAGCGTGCTATTAAGTCGAATTGCCGACGCAGCCGCATACTGCCTACCCAATATGTCCAAGGGTATCAGGTGAAGGAGGATTTCTAATGCAGCCGTAGGTGTAGTACGAAGAGCACCAGTGATGCACATTGACGCCATTCTCTGTACCTTCGTGATAAAGACAAAGTTCGCTTTTGTTTCTAAAGCAGGCCACCAGACAATGATTCCATATAGCAAAATTGGACGCACCACTGCTGTATAGATCCAATGAACGACTTGAGGGCTAAAACCCCATCGTTTTCCAATGGCCCTTTTACAGGAATACAAAGCAATTGTTGCTTTTCTCACCCGTTCCTCAATATTACGCCTGAAATTCAGCTTCCTTTCTAGAAATACTCCAAGATACTTGGCTCCATCTGAGAAGGTGATTTCAGTACCGTCCAGAGAAATAGGATCAAAAGCAGGAATCTTATTTTTCCTTGTAAACAAAACAAGCTCTGTTTTACTAGGATTGCCCTTTGCAACATTGTATGTAGTTTTCCAAAAATTTTTTTTTTCCAAAAATATATCGAAATTTCCTACCCTGAACCAAATTTTTTAACCTTCACCCACGTTATGGGGGTATACTCACTTTGTCATTTCGTGTGTTACGCATCGAAAGATTTGTCCCCATACTGTAGTTAGAGGGTATAAAAATACACTTTGCTTACGCCAAAAAAATATACTAAATAAGATATCGGGGAGATTTTTTTTTTTAAATCAGAAATCGACTTAGTTTTTAAACGAAATTACGGCCGGAATAAATGCGGCCGTGATTTTGGCAAAAGACTGGAGCCAGATCATTCAAAATTTTAAATTTCTCTTTTAAAGATGGCTCTATCTCGCAAAGTATAGGAGATAACCACATCCACAAATCATGTTTTTTAGCCTTCTTTTAGCAAATTGTCGCATTTAAAAAAGATTTCAGGTTTGAATTCGGCATAAATAATAAATTCTCAGATTCTGAAATAATTTTTTGTACAGAAAAATTATCAGATATTGATGCATTTCTTCTACGTGTGTCTCTGGCGTATCCAGGGACAATTATAAAAGGAACGTTTAAGTTTCTATAAATGTATTACCCTATTTGCTATTAAAGGGTTAATTTTAACAACAAATTTTTACATAATATTTTCTCATGTCTTAAAATGTGTGATTGTAAATATTTCACAATTGTTACACATATTTTTTTGATTAATTTATATAATTTTATTCGTTTTACTTTAAAAACAATTAATTATATTTTTTTTTAATTTTATTTAAAAATTTTTTTACATAAAAAAAAATGTTTTTGATATTAAATAATATTTTTAAACAAACGCCACTCCACCCCCAATGGCGTATGATCAATATTTAATTAATTTAAAATTCAAATCGAAAAGTAAAAAAAAAATTGAAAGTGAAATTCCTATTGCATCATAATTTTTTTTTTAAATCCAAAATTAAATGTATATTATCCCATATTTGTATGCGTCATAAAATTTAATTTAATTGAAAAATTCCCAATATCAACAAAAACCTTACTATTAAATTATTTATTCATTCATTTAGAAGTAGAAATAAAAAAAAAACTACATTGAAGGAACGTAATAACAATTTAAAACGTTCAATCAACTTGTCACAGTTAAATAATAAAAAAATAATATTAAATAACCAAAAAGAATACTCAAAGTTATGTTTGGAATTTTTAATTATTTTGTTTTAAGATTTTTTGTTTCAAACAACAGAACCAAGCTCTTTGTCTCCCGCTCTTAATATTTTGGAACTTTTTAACAGAAGGTACGAAAACTGTTAGACGAGGAAAATACGATAATGTTAAATTAACATTGTTGGTTTGACAAATAATGCTAACTTTTTATATCGAAAAAGCGCTTAATAAATTTTGAAAAAATGTATCAATTTATAATTATTATGGTAATATTATTTAAGAAATACCTTTAAAAGTGTTTAAAACAAATTCTCAGCAAATAAAAAGTCATTGGATTTCCCGATAATCCACAAAAAAAAACTTTTTTTACAGCTAGATGAAAAAAAAAAAACGCTAGCTTTAGTCTGAAAATCGCCAAATTGCAAGACTTTTTTTTTGTTTATATCGAACTTAAGGGATTTTTTTGGTTTGACCAAACGTCCAGTTCGATGGCGGACTTAGCAAAGGGAATTTAAGAGAGGGTTTAACAGAAGAAGGGATACTTCACATATCTTTAAGTATTGATAGTCTTTGACAGAACATAAACATTTAAGAGAAATATTCATTGAACATTTTTTTAAAAATAAAAGGAATTTTAACTAATAAAATTAACCAGGAAAGTATCCCAAGTGAAAGTTTCTAAGTTCTATGAAATTAAAAAAAAAATAAAGAAAAACAATTGAGAGTGTTAAATTCGGCTGTGCCGAATCTTTTATACCCTCCAAAATGTAAAAAAATAATTAAAACAAATTCCAGGGCATTTTTTTCGGGGGAGGGGAGGGGTGGGTTGGTGGGATGGTGTCGTTGGGGGACGCCTTCCCCCTTGCGATGGATGTTATCAAATGGATTTATTATGATTCTTGCAATTTATTAATACAACTTATCATTACTTAAATATTTTTTTTATATCTACGCCCACAAAGGGGCGGGTCAATTTTTTTTATTTTTTTATCCGCTGGGTTCACCAGCAGGATTTTGAATTTCTTCTGACATAAAAATGTTACATTTGCTAATTAAAAACACAAAAAAACTCTGAAAAAATTCTGTTTTTCGGAGGACTGTATCATATCCTCTGCAGACGGTGTTAAACGTGTGTTCAAATATAACCCATTTTGGCATTATGTTTCAAAACTTTAAACTTTACATTTACGTGTTTTGAAAATTTTGTTGGTATCAATATTGAGCAAAATAAATGAAAAATGAAAAATAATTTTGAAAAATTATGATTGAAAATATAGTTTGAGTACACTAAGAAAAAAAATTCTCAAATCAAGCAAAAACAATCTCAAATTAAAAATAAAACAGTGACAAAAGTCAACAAACTTTGTTTTTTCTCAAATTGAAAATGTTTATCTACACTTTTAATATGGCTTCAGTAACAAACAAAATTTTAAAAACGAACTGAAACAACGTTGATTTGAGAATGTTTTCTATTCAAATCAAAAGTGCACATAATCAAATTAAATATTAAAAATTATTTATATAATTTTCTTTCTGTTTCCTAAAATTTTCAATGTAAATAAAACAATTGGAATTTTTTATATTTATATACACATTTTATTTATTTTTCTTTACCACAGAAAAGTTAGAAAGATGCAATTTTCTATATATATATCGTCGAACTATATTCAATAAATGCCAACTCGAAAAAGCTTACTGTTCAGGAGAGCTAAAAAACTAGTTATTTCGCATATTATTGCAAAAATAAACAATGTACCTTCCACACAGTGGCGGGTACAGCTTTTGGGTCTGGGGGGGGAAATTTTTTTTTTTCAATCATAAATTCTCCTTTGTTGACGAGCAAAAAAAAGGAATTCGTTTTTTTTACAAAAAAGTAATGGGAAAGCTATAAAATCATCAAATTTATTAGTTTTATAAAACATACCGAATAAGGTTTGTTTTTCATGATCATATTTCGTTTAGATATTTTTTTTTAATTTGTTTTAAAAGAAAATTGTATATTTTTCGTATACATAAGAAGATAATTTTTTAATAGAAGAAATTCTCCCTACGTAGAAAGAATCAGATGTTGAAACATTTTTCGTGAAAAAATTATTTTTTATAAGGAAAATGTCTCAAATTATAAGACTAAATATCCCAGAATCTGAGACTATTTTCGTATAGAAAAATTTTCGGATTTTTAAAAGAATTTAAAAGAAAATTGTATATTTTTCGTATACATAAGAAGAGTCTAAATCTGAGAATTGAATAGAAGAAATTCTTCCTACATAGAAAATATCAGATTTTGAGACATTTTTTGTGAATTTTTTTTTTTATAGGGAACATGTCTTAGAATATAAGACTTCTTCTTAACGAAAAATGTCTCAGAATCTGAGACTTTTTTCGTAAAGAAAAATTTTCAGATTCTAAGAATTTTTTTCCACAGAAAAAGTCTCAGATTCTGAGACATTTTGCTATAGAAAAAGTCTCATATTTTAAAGCACTACTGAGACATTTTTCCTATAGAGAGGTCTCTGATTATTAGATTTGTTTCGTACTGAAAAAATTTTAGATTCTGAGAACTTTTTTCTATAGAAAAAGTCTTAGATTCTTAGACCTTTTTCCAATAGAAAAAGTCTCAGATTCTAAGACCTAAAGAAAAAGTTTCAAATTCTGAGATCTTATTCCTAAAGAATAAGGCTCAGATTCTCACACATTTTTCCTAAAGAAAAAGTCTCAGATTCTGAGATATTTTTCTTATATAGAAAAAGATTAAAATTCTGGCACTTTTTCTCTAAAGAAGAATTGACAGATTCTGAGACCTTTTTCTGATTCTGAATTCTTTTCCGATTATAAGACACTCTTCCTATAGAAAAAGTCCTAGATTTGGAAATGTTTCTCCTATACAAAACGTCTCAGATTTTAAGACTTTTTTCCTATAGAAAGGTCATAGATTCTGAGACCTTATTCCTATAAAAAATTCTTAGATTCTAAGACCTTTTTTCCGTTGAAAAAGTCTCAGATTCTGCGACCTTCTACCAATTCAGTTAGTTTCAACTTTTGAGACTATTTTTCAACAATAAAAAGTCTCAGACTTTGAGACATTTTTCTTCTTAAAAAAGACTCAGATTCTGAGAACTTTTTCCTTAAAATAAATCTCAAATTCAGAAATTCTGAGACTTTTTTTCCCATAGAAAAATTCTTCTGCGACCTTTTTCCTATAAATAAGTTTTGAGACCTTTTTCACACAAAAAAGTCTCAGATTCTGAGAATTTTTTCTTTAGAAAAAGTTTATTCTTTAGAAAAAAAAAATTTTAAATAGGTTTACAAATGTAAGTTCGACTATCAACATTTTTAAGATTTTAAGATAGTTTTTTTATTGCTATGTAGAAGACAAACACTTTTTATATAAACAAAATTAAGATCCTGTAACATTTTTCTAAACAAAAAAAGCATATTCTAAGTAATTTGTTTATGCCAAAATTCATAAGATTGACAGATATTTTTCACAGAAAATTTTCAGATTGATTCACTTTTTCCTTAAAAAATTTCCCTTTTAAAATTTTCAGATTTTTTTCTATGAAAAATTTTTGGACATCAAAATTTTTTTAGAAAATTTCCTTCTTTCTTTTTTTTCTTTTCTTTCCTTTTCTTTCTTTTTTCTTTTTTTTTTTCTTCTTTTTTTCTTTTTTTCCTTTTTTTTTCTTTTCGAAATTTGGTCTGGGGGGGGAAATTTCCCCTTTTTCCCCCCCCTTGTACCCGCGCATGCTTCCACAAGATGGTTTAAATATTCTAAACAATTTTTACCTATGCAAAAATTTTCATATTTTGCACTTGTTTGCGTATTTTTCAGAGATGGCATTTATTACTATATCAAAAAACAAATATTTTTTTAGAGTTGGCATATTTTGTCGGAAAATAAAAATACATTTTTTTTGGAAAAATTTTTAAAATTTTTTTTTTTTGGTTTTTGTTATCCTTAGTACGGTAATTGCAAAAACTGAACAAAAAATTAAAAATCTTTGCATAAATTTAAAAGTTACTAGCTCCGAAAGCCTTTTAATCTCAGGGTGGTCAACTTTGGCACTCTGTAACTCACGCTGTATTGCAATAGGGTCACTCCAAACCAGCTATTTTGAAAGCTTATATCATTGACTTTATTTGTCCCATTCATAATGTTTTAATCTGATAAATAGTTTGAAAGTTACATAAATATAAGCAATTTTTTTTTGTAAACACTATTTACTGATATTTTTAAAATGGCAATATCTCGAGAACCAGTCATTAGATATCAAAATCTTTACAAGATTCGTGTTCAGCATGGCAAATGCAATAAGATATCTGGCCTATTTTTTTTTTTTTTAAATTTTGAAAAATTTTTGGAAATTTACAATGGGAGTTGGCATTTATTTCCACCAAAAAAATATGTACTTTGAGTTAGCAGAATAACAAAAATGGATGTAAAACGACAACAAATTATTTTTTTGTTCTGAAATTTTTATGGCAGATAGGTATTACATAGGGGAGCTATTTGCCATCGGAAACTCATTTCCGTCAAATTTGAGTTGGCATATTTTGAATATAGGTTCACGATATCGTCGCTGCTCCGACGAAAACACCCATGTGATTTTCAAAAATTGTTGAAGACGCCCAGTCAGAAAAATACAATCGCAAAAGCGTTGTGAAAGCGTTGTGGACGGTTGTACGAGCGTTCTGTATACCAACTTCAAAGCGCCTTCAGATGATCCGAATGATAACATCGATCTACGGTAGGTTTAAAGCGTTTTAAAAGCGATGTAAAAAAGTGCTTTGAGAACGTTTTTTAAAGTCATCAAAGCGCTTTAAAAACCCAAAGTAAAGAATTTCTGTTTTAGTTCGGTTATAATAATTTGTTTGATACAAAGTGAAATCCGAAAAAAAAAGTTTTTGTACTTAAAAAACTTAGAAAATTTTTCAAAAAAATTTTCAAAACTTTGAAAATTTAAAAAAAAATCTTAAAACATTTTTTATGATTTTTTTACTTAAAAAACAAAAAAAAAAATTGACAAAAAATTGTTATTCAAAAATAGCTTCGGAACTTAAAAATTAAAAAAAAAAAAATAAAGAAATAAATATAAAGAACTCTTAAAGCGCTTTTCGAATACGCTCGCAAAGCATTCCAAAAAAGCGTTTTGAGATTGCTTTTTTTTTTGTTATAGAGCTTTCAGAACACTTTTCAAAAGCGCTCGCAAAGCGTTTGAAAAAAGCGTTTTGAGAATGCTTTTTTTTTGTTACAGTGCTTTCAGAACGATTTTTTTTTAGAACCGTCGTCAATTTCTGCTTGGGCGTCTACGAATTAGATTAATTGTGTCCTTTCACGTTGTTTTAAAGTTACACCTCTTACATACATATTTAAATAATATTGCAAATCTACTTTTTCCATTAAGATTACCTTAAAATTCAACGCAAAAGTTCAAAAATTAGCTAGTCTCTCAAGAAATACACGTAGGTTTTTTTGTCAGAGCACCGACGGTAAAAAAGACATCAAATATCACAAAAATTCCGGGATTGCTGTCATAAAATGTTAATTTTCTTCTGGATTATAGGTACTCCACATTAATTTCCGCAAACTTAACATTAATTTCCGCAAACTCCACATTAATTTCCACACCGTTTTTTTATTTATGTCAATACATATGTATTTACTTTTGACTTTTGTCACTTATTACAAAAATTTAGTTCATTGTTTTACTTTAAGAAAATATTTATTATTTTTCGTTTATTTAATTTTTATGGAAATTGAAAAGTTTTCACTTATGATACGCCACGAAACTTTTCTAAAATAAGTGCGTCATTTATGAGGCGTCGTTTTTAAAGTTGTTGAAAACTCATTTTGCTATTGTTTACAATCAAAATGATTATTTTCATCATGGCAGCATTATGAAATAAAAAGGAGTTTTTTTATATTTAATTCAAAAAATATACCTTTAAAATCAAGACCAAAACATATTTAATTTTATAAAATTTCATTTCATTATTAAAATTTCTTTCAAAAATTTGAGAATTTTAAAAATGAGTCCGAAAATTTTTGATTTGACGACGATTTTTTCCCTCAGTGTAAAAAAAATGTCAGTAAAAAAATTAGTTTGAATAAAAACAAGCGAGAGTAATAAATTCAGTTGTGCCGAATTTCGAAAAATTACTTCTTCCAGAATGTATTTTTTACAGAAGGATCCTTCACCCAAGTGTTTTTGCGTATGTTTACCAAGATTTTGTTGGTTGGTTGTGTTTTACACAAGTGTCTTATTTTAGGAAATTTTAAAAGTACCAAAAGTACATTTTTTACCCCTCTTAGAAACTTCATTTTTTAAAACCGAAGGTTCATACATACATTCAAAATTTTAAGTTTTTACGAAATAAAAAAAGTACGAAAAGTACCAAAAATACACATTTTACCTTTTTATTATCGAAATATCGGTCTGGGACCCCATAAAGTATATATATTCATGAACCATGGACGTATACAGGGGGTGGGCACAGGGGGCACGTGCTCCCCCCTTTTCGATTTGAAAATTTTGAAAAATTATTACACTGCAACGCATTGTACAAAAAAAAAATACACAGTTTTCAAAATATTTTGGTTTATAAAGAAAAGATTTTAGTTTTTTGATAAAAACTCCAGAGTGTTATCTAATTTCGTTTCTAAAAAGTCATTTTTATCGAAATATCTGTAAAATATGTTTAAAAAACACATAAATTGGTTTTATCTAATAAAAATTTTGCATCAGGATCATAAAAAAAATGTCTTAAAAAAATTCAAACTATACGATTCTAAGACACTTTTCTATATTAAATTGTGAGATTCTGAAATATTATTTCAATAGGAGATTCTCAGATTTAGATATTTTTTTATTTATAGAAACATTTTCAGATTCAAACACACTTTTTCGTCAGGAAAATTCTTATATTTTGAGAGATTTTTTTCTTATTAAAAAATTTTTAGTTTCTGAAACATTTTCTCTATAGAAAATTTTAAGATTCTTAGTATATTTTTTATAGAGAAACTATCAGATTTTAAACTATATTTTCCATAGTAAAATTTTCATATTCTTAAATATTTTTTATACAAAAACAATTATTATATAAAAACTTTTTAGATGTTTATACTTTTTCTTTCAAAAAAGTCTTAAATTTTTAATATTTTTTATAAAAAAAAAACATCAAGCTTAAATCTAAAACAGCGCGATCACCAGACTGTTTAATGAATATGAATTTGGAATATCTAACAACAATTTTTGGATATAAAACTAAAATTTTCAATCTAGCACTTTTTCTGGGTTAAAATTGCACAAATGAACAAAGTTTTGAAACTATACTCAAAAATACTTAAACCTCAAGAATCTGCTCAAAATATACGCCATTTTGATCCATATTAGGATCTGCTGATTTAAGCAGACGCTGTTTGCAGAAAAATATGTCAAAATAGACATTTTTATGGCTGTCACTTATGACTCTTACGTGAAGCAATAAATACGAAACGGTTATGATATTCCAAAACATTTTTTTTTATATAAATAAAGCTAAAACCGTATAAGAGTCCCCGCACAACAATGTCGGAGCGGTTGACGGTTTCGGTCACGAGAGAGTATAGGCGCAAAACAAAGGCGGCAGCGGGAAATTCAGTCAGGCGTTGATATTTGAACTATTTTTCACTTTTTCGACATTTTTTAATTAAATTTTATTGTTCTTTTTATTATCAATTTGATTTTCTTGTTTTGATCGATTTTTGTGTGTTTTTTTTTTAGAATTTTAAATATTTTTTTTTAGAGATCACATATTTTTGTTTACTTTATCGAAAATAATCGAAATATTTATAAAATTGTGGCAACATTTTCATATCAAAAATTAAAAGAGAGAGAGAAACCGACACAAAAATAAAATTGATTTTGTATGGGGTGGTATGGGGTGTATTCCTAGTTAAATAGGCGTTGACAAAAAAAAATTTGGAAGTTGTGCCCCCCCCCCGTTTTCAAATTCCTGGATACGTCGCTGTCATGAACCCCGATCGATTTTAAGACATTCTAGCGATGTTCGTCTGTCCGTCTGTCTGTCTGTGAAATGGTGATCACGGACAAAATATTGCACAGAGATGGCTGAAACTTAACATATTTATTGGAAGTTTTCCCGAGAAGTTTGGTATTACATTTGAGCGATATCGGTTCAAAAGTTATGAACGAAAATGTAAGAACACCTCAAAAATTTCAGTACATTCAACATAACCTCTAAATACAAAATGCTTTAATTCGGCCAGCAACATATGTGAATATAATTGAACACCAAATGGTATTTAAACAAGTACGAACATATTTTTTTGACAAAAAAGGAAAAAAAATCGCGGATTCTTTTTTTACCAAATTTTTTTTTTGCTGAAATTTTTTTTCTAAAATATTTTTTTTTCAAAAGTAATTTCCTTTTACATAAAGTTTTTTGCAGTAAGCTTTTAAAAATTATGGAGGGTATCACTACATTCGGCAAGGCCGAATTTAACTTTTTTACTTGTTTTTTCTTCAAAGGAGCCTGCATTTCAAATTTTAAGATTATATCAGAAAATATTAGCACCAAAAGTACACTTTTTAGTCCCTATAAAAACGGTACTTTTTCAAGAATGTTTTTTTTTTTTTCACCAAAGGAGTCTGCATTTCAAATTTCAAGGGTCTAGGATCATTATAAGTACTAAAAGTACACTTTTTAACCCCTTTTGTCACCTTTAATATTCAAAAAATACTTTTTTTAATTTTTTTTCCTAAATTCCCAATTTTAAGTTTCTTGAACCATTATTTCAGGAAATACAAAAAGTATCAAAGGTACAATTTGTTGTATGTTTAATCGCTCTTAGAAACGGAATTACCAAAAAGTATTTTTTTCAGAATATTTTTTTCACTGAAAACGGAATTTCCAAAAAGTTTTTTGTCAAGAATGTTTTTTTTTCACCGAAGGATCCTACGTTCCAAATTTCAAGTTTCAAGAATCCTTATTCAGGAAATATTAAATATAAAAAAGTACAAGCTTTTACCCCTTTTATGAACCTTAGAAACAGAATTTCCAGAATGATTTTTCACTGAAGGATCCTATACTCCAAATTTGAAGTTGCTACGGCCATAATTTTAGGAAAAATAAGAAGTACCCATTTTATCCCCGAAAAAAAAAACAGAATTTTCAAAAAGTACTTGTTTCAATTTTTTTTACCGAAGGATCCTTTATTTGAAATTTCACGTTTATAGGACTCTACCCTTTTTGCTTGTAAACGAAATTTCCAAAAAGTACTTTTATAAGAAACTTTTTTTAAGAATGTTTTTTTTTCACCGAAGCACAGTTGATCGTGTAGAAGAAACACCCGGTCATTATTTTTTCGCTGTTTTTATTAATGAAAAAGTATTTTTATATGTTTTAGGGGGCTCTAACTCCGAATTTGACAAAAACAAAAAAAAAAAAAAAATTCAAAAATGACCATTTTTTTATTTTTGCAATTTTGCCACATTCGCGTTCATTAAAGGCATACCATTAAACTTTTTCTTTAGTTCAGCTTCAAATCCAAAAGTTAAACTACAAAAAAAATAAAATCGGTCCAAATATATAAAAAAATCTACACTGAAAAAAACAAAAATTTTGGGTTAGAATAAAAATAATTGCCCAAGTTCTTTAAAAAAAGTATGAACAGAAAACTAGAGGTGTTTACGTCCTCTTTAATTTCCATATAGGTTTTATACCCATTTTCTTGAACCCCCCAAAATACTTGACGGTTTAAATTTCAGAGTAATTTTTTTCAGTGTATTAATTGCCGAATTTGAAAATAGTGTTAGTCAATTTATAAGGATAGATGATATTTATAATTTATATAAAGCTTTATAATCTTTCATTTATATTTTTCGCGTTATGTCGCGTTTTGTGAATTTTGCTTTCCGCGCAATTTTTTTGCAAACCAAGCATGCAATGTTTTAAAACTATCACCTATTATCATATTAGCGTAAAAAATAACAATAAATTTCACATCTTCTATAAAAAATTATATAAGAACTGAAAAAATCCAAAAAAAAAAAAAATGGACCGCAATATCTCGTAAAATATTACAAATTTTTAAAGTTTGAGAGCACACGTGAATTCTGCGAGCCAACATCCATATAGGACACAAATTTTAATGCGTTTGAATGATTAGTTTTACCCTTTGACCGGGAATTTCGATTTTCGATCCACTGTGCGAAGGATCCTGCAATCCAATTTTCAAGTATCTATGATTCTTATTCAGAAAATATAAAATATAAAAAAGTACAAACTTTTACTCCTTTAATGAACCTTAGAAACGGAATTTCCAAAAAGTATTTTTTGCAGAATATTTTTGTTCCCCGAAGGATTCTTCATTTCAAATTTCAAGTTTTAGTTCAGGAAAAAGTACCAAAGTGCACCTTTTACCACTTTTTGTTCCAGTAGAATCGGAATTTCAGAAATGAAATTTTATCTTAATTTGTTTTTCGCTGGAGGATTCAAATTTTAAGTTTCAGGATCATTATTTCTGGAAATATAAAAAGTAAGTACGCGTTTTTACCCTTTTACCCTCCCCACTCCCTTATATAGTGAATTTCCAAATATTAGTTGTTCCAAAATGTTTTTGTTTACCAAATTTCAAGTTTCTAGGTCCACTATTTCAGAAAACATCACCAAAGTAGACTATTTCATCCCTTTTTCTCCTTAGAATCGGAATTTCCAAAAATTTTTCTAAATTCGTTTTCCGCTGGAGGATTCTATAATTAAAATTTCAAGTTTCTATGACCATTATTTCAGAAAAAGTACACTCAAAATAATTCTACAGTAAAAGGTTTAGTAAGTGATATTGTACAAAAATCTACTAATTAGTTACTAATTTTAGTATCTTCAAAGTACTAAAATTAGTATTTTTTACTGGTTTTGAATAATATTAGTAAAAAATTTTAGTATTGGTTACCAATTCCTGCACTGGGTCCTTTTGGACTAAAATTTAGTTAAATTTTTAGTATTGAATACCCACGTTTTTTTTTGGGTGTACGTTTTTTTACCCTTTTTACCCCCACAATGCCCAGCCTTTTTGGATTTATTTCCCGGGAGGTGAACTTACATTCCAAATTAATTCAGGAAATACAAAAGTACTAAATGTACTCTTTTTTACTCCTTTCACCCTTTTAGAATCAACATTGGCAAAAATCCAGAAATAGTGGATCTATTATTCGGGAGGCGAACCTACATTCCAAATTTGAAATTTCTAGAACTATTATTTTAGGAAACAAATAAAGTACCAGATGAACCCTTTTTACTTCCCTTATTAATCAACATTGGTAAGAACCCAACTATAGTTGATCTTTTTTTCCGGGAGAAAAAATTCCAAATTTAAAGTTTGTAGGACAATTATTTCAAGAAATATAAAAAGTAACAGAAGTTATTTTTTTTACCTTTTTACCATATAGAATCAACATTGGCAAAAATCCAGCCTTGAGTTGAGTTGAGGGTGGGTTGTACCAGCCTAAAATAAGTAAATTTTTAGGCAAGTCCATGGCGCTCAGACTTAAAATAGTTCATTGTACCGTACCCTGAAAAGAAAGATTAAGTAAGAGTGATAAAAGGTTGAGAAGAAAAGGTAAGAAAAGTGCTTGTTCAGAATTTCTCAGTTACTTTCACAAACTTGAGAAAATCAGACAAGGGAAGTCCATGGACCGTGTCCATAGACAGAATATCAGAACCCAATATCAGTCTGAAATACTGTAGCCATTTTTCCCATAGCAATATAGCATTTCGTCGCATCGTCCAAATACCAGCCAGACCCAGAGCCATTAAAGGTACTGGATCCATCCGTGTAGAAAGTATCCGTGTAATTTTCCAGTAGGTCTGCTAGCCTTAGTGCATCTATTTTCCGGTAGGAATTTCAAGTCTCTAGTTTCAGCGGCTTGGGCTAAGCGGTGATGAATCAGTCAGCAGTCAGTCACGTTACTCTTACATTTAGAAAAGTTTGACAGTTACTACACTCAAAATAATCCTACAGTAAAAAATACAGTAAAAGTGTTATAACTCTAACTATACTACTTTTTTAGTCATTTACAGTATAAATTTAGATTTACAGTATAAATTTAGTTATTTTTTTGAAATTGGAATACTTTGAACTTTACTGAATACTGATTTTTTACCGATTTTTTAATAATTTTTGTTAGTAATTTTAATTTTAATTTTAAAAAATTTGGAAAATTATTTTTGACACCTAATATGGTAAAATTTACATTTTTGAATATTTTTTTTTTCAAACGCACATAGCAAATTTTTGTTGAAAAAAAAAATTTTCTTTAAAAAAATTCCGAAATAGATCATTTCCAGCTATCAAGCTCAATAATTATATATTTTTGAAACAATTTTTTTTGTTAAAAAATTTTTTAAAATCGATTTTGGATAGGTTTTCGCTTTTAAATTTGTTTACCGTTTTTTTATAACTGCGTTAGTAAAAATTGACTAACGCGTTGTAGGGCCCTTTAATACTAACAATTAGTAATAACTACCAACTTTTTAGTAAGGAATACTGTAGGATTTCTATGAGTGTACATGTTAGTTCCCTGCAAAAAAAGTGATAGGCTCATAATAGGTCACGTGACCTATCACCCGGACCCAAAACACCTATCACAAAGTCAATACTTTTCATATAGAAATCACTATCACTTTCGTTAGGGAATATCTCAGCCCCGGATATATCACTAGTAACATGTCACTGGACATGTTAATTAGGCCGAGTTTTTGAGATAAGGATTGAGTTTTAACTTACAATTAGTTTAACATAGACTAAAACTTCGATTTCGCCAGCGAAATGTGATTTTTTTTTTTATTTCTTAAAAAACTAACATTTTCATCAAAATTTAGCTGTTCCGACAAAAAATTTGATAAGAAATTTGATAATGGCAGCACAAATCTGATTCCAGGTTTACTAAATTTAACTGACATCTCAAAAACTCACCCTAAAGAAGACATCACAACTGTACCCACCATTTTTCGGAACTTAAAAGTTTTGTAAAAAAAACCTAAAACGTTTTTAATGATTTTTTTTTTCTCCAAAACGCAAAAAAAATGCCAAACATTTTTGTGACGGGACCTAGAAAATGTTCAAAACTTAGAAAATTTCACAAAAATTTTTTCTTCTTTAAAATACTTATTCCAAGACGCAAATAACTGTCAAAAATTTTTTGTCCAGAACTTCAAAAATTTTCCAAAAACAAATTTGGGACAAATTTTTCAAAATTTAAGAAATTATTATACACCTCTAGTGATAGAGGGTATATATAAGTTTGTCATTCCGTTTGTAACACCTCGAAATATTGGCCTAGTACCTCATAAAGTATATATATTCATGATCCCCGATCGATTTTAAGACATTCTAGCGTCTGTACACTCATAAAAATTTGTTAGTATTCCTTACAAAAAAGTCTGTTACCATTACTAATAAAGTTTTCAATTTGTGCCCGATAACTTTTTCAGTTACCATTACAAACTTTGGTTTTCAAAAATTAGTAATCTTAAAAATACTAAAAAAATTAGTATTACTAAATTTTTCTGTACAATTTTTGTAAAATGGATTTTAAAACGCGTTTGTAAATAATATTAACTTTTTTTGTAAAAAAATTGTAAATTGTGTATTTTTAATTTTTGGTATTTGTATACATCATGTAAATTGCGTATTGCGCTTGTTGTCGCCAATAACTATTTCCATGCAAGTCAGTTTTTGTTAGAATTTTCGATCTAAATTATGTAAGAGAAAATATTGAACACATTTTTTTAATACAAAATATACATACTACCATATAAAATTAATTCTTTGAAGATTGATGTTGAATAAATTGGTGTAAGGTGAACTAAAATAAAAAAAAAATATCAACATAATGTTTTAAATGGATCACATAAATATACAATTGTTACCTGTTGTCATCATTTCCCATTTTGCTTTAATATTCTAAAAAAAAAACGAGTTACATAATTTTAAACAAAAAATACTTTAAAATTTGGTTACCTGCTATGCATTTTTTGTTGTAATATTTTTTGTACATTTTTTTTATTCATTTTACCCGTCGCGCGATGTTCACCGATCGAATGTTATTTTGTGACTAACAAGGGAAGTCTGCCTGGTGTCACCCTCCGATCTTCATGAAATTTGGATATGTTGTTAAGAACGAAAATTAATTCGACACGTATTTTTTTTTAGCGGCCCAAACTCATTTTTAGGGGGGGTCGATTTGTATGGGGGGAAATTGACCTTCTTCAGTTTTTTACGATTTACGCCTATTTAAACAAAATTAATATGGGCATGTGTGGTATCAGATTAAAGGTATTAAAAATACCTATCTCGTGGTGCTAACAACGGGCCAAAGAAGTTAACATTTTTCGACTTATTAACAAAAATATCCTAAAATTTTGGTATTTTACTCAATATGACGAAAAGTTGTGCATGTTTGGACACGTTCTTAGCACACGTAAATAGGTTTTTCAAAGACCTTTCATTTGGTATATAACATGACTAGGTTTCTTTGCACAATATAGGAGATAAACGAAAAAAACTGAAAAATGGCCTTGTCTTCCCCCCTCCTTTTTACCCTCTAAATATGAATTTGGGCCGCTAAAAAAAATACGTGTCCCTTTATTTTTTCTGATCTACAAAATAAAACCAATTCCATAAAGATCCGCGGGTGACACTAGGGAGACTTCCCTTGTAAGTGTGCAATTACAATTCTGGCGTTGGCTTTGAATTTTGTGTAAAGAGAGGGCTTTTGATTTAAACAAAGGCTTTGGCTTTGAATTTTGTTCTGGCGTTTGTTTGTATACACACACACAAAGAATAACAGAAATATAATTATTTGGTGGAAGAAAAATAAATTTTTCCTGAAAATTATTTTTTTTTCGGTGAAACATAAAACTGAATTGGTCTTTTTATTTATATTTTTTTGATACTTGTTTTTTTTAATAATAATTGGCGGTAAATTATATTTCACTTTCTTTTATATGTACTTTTCTTATAATTTTGCAATACACAGATGTGTTTTATAAACAAGATGTGTTTCATAAACAAAATCAACCCTTTTTTTGTAAATGACTGGCAATGCCAAAGCAAAAAAAAATCTCACGAGAGAGCAAAGCCAAGAAAATAGAATTGATTCTATTCTGGCTTTGAAACGCTAGCGTTGGCTTTGAATTTTGTTCTACACACAAAATGTATGGGAACAAGCAAAATTCAAGGCCAACGCCAGAATTGTAATTGCACACTAAAATATTCAAAGAAAGGCACACTCAAAAAAAAAAAAAACTGTAAAGTTAACAAAAAATTTAGTTAAATTTAACTAAACAAGCACCTGATTTTGAGCCTACTAAATTTTTAGTTAATTTAACTAAAAATATTTAGTTAACTTTTCGTAGAATGAATGTAGCAAAAAAAACCGTAACTTTAACTAAAAATTTTGCTGAAATTTCGTAACGTTTT
Organism: Pegoplata infirma; assembly: GCA_963921195.1. NCBI lineage: Eukaryota > Metazoa > Arthropoda > Insecta > Diptera > Anthomyiidae > Pegoplata > Pegoplata infirma. Next base: position 138,169,060 of record OY992539.1, read on the forward strand.
TATGTACATATATTAACAAAAAAATTAGTTGAATTCAGCTAAACTTTTTGTTATTTTTCGTAAACTAAAATTTAGAAAATATTTTGTAAAAAATTAAAAGTTTATTTTTTCTATTTTTTCATCAGCTTAAGTAGAACTTATGAGATTTGCATAGGAGGCTTCACAAGAAATTCCACTTAACAAATTTGTTACGAAAAATCAGCAAATTAATTAGTAAAAATTCGTAAACTCAGTTTTGAAGTCAACAAAAAAAATTAATTCAAAATTTGTTCAAAACTAGTATTTTCGTAAATTGAACTTTACTAAAAAAAGTAGTTAAAACGCTGATTTTAACTAAAAATTTGCTAAAAAGCCAGTAAACTCGAGTTAACAAAAAAAATTAGTTAACTTTACAGTTTTATTTTTTTGAGTGCATAAAGTAAATTACCAAAAATCAACCCTTTATGTGCGGCGCACATTGGGTTGAAATGGATCAAAAGTGGCGCTTTATTCAAAACTGAAATTTTTTTTTTTTACTAAAACTCAAGGATGGGTACCAATTCGATAAAAGTATTGGTATTGGTATTGGTTTTTAAAATTATATTAGTATTGGTATAGGTATTGGTTTTCATTTTTTGTTGAATTGGTATAGGTTTCGGTATTGGTTTTGAATTATTTAGGTATTGGGTATTGGTATTGGTTTTAGCCTCGAATCGGTATCGGTTTTTAATAAGTATTGGTATTTATCTTATATCGGTTTTGGGATTTGTATGCAAAAGGTTTTGTCGTTAATATTAATTAATTTAACGTAAGTCGTCCTTCTGTCCGCCCCACAGTGCACACTGGGGCGAGATGGTAGGTTTTTTGGTCAAAAGTCTCTACAGGTCGTAAATGTTAACCGATTTTTTTGAAATTCAGAATATAAGCCTATATTAAGGTAATAAGTAAGTGCCTTGAAAGTTTTGAAATCGGACCTACAAGGAAACTATTTCAGGGTGGACACTTCATTTTTAATAAAATTTACAGATGTTATAGATGTCTTTTGTTTATGTATTTGAATTAGAGATGGTCTGTGGTCCCGTAATTTGCGTGACTCAAAAAACCACGTGATTCAGGCGTGAGCGATTTTTATTTAAATCACGTGATTATGGAGTGATTTTCATTTAAATTAAGTACTATATTAGGGTAATTAATAAGTGACTTGAAACTTTTTGAAATCGGACCTACAAGGAAACTATTTCAGGGTGGACACTTCATTTTTAACAAAATTTACAGATGTTATAGATGAATCAAATGAAGAGACACTTGCCTTTTGTTTAAGTATTTGAATTGGAGATGGTCGCTGGTCCCGTGATTCACGCGTGAGCGATTTTCATTTAAATCATTTGGTTATAGAGTGATTTTCATTTAAGTCAAGTGACTATATTAAGTGCCTTGAAACTTTTTGGATTCAGACTAGGGTTTCTAAATTCCCGGACTTTTTCAATTCCCGGGAAATCGTTTTTAAAAAATCGTATTCCCGGGAATTCCCGGGAATTTTTTAATTAAAACAAATTTTAAACTTTACCATATAAAAATTGTTATATTACAAATTATTGTCGTATTTTCAAATTTAAAACCATTTTAGATGTATTCTTTTGTAAAATAGTTTTACTAACCTCTAAAATATACGTATAAAGTTCATAAAATCAACTTTTTGTAGAAATATTGGACCTTATCATAGTTTTAGTAATTGCATTGACGTATTTCCACTCAATGCAAAATTGTTCACAATTCGAAAATACCCGATTTTGTATCAAATGCGGTTTTAATATCTTTTTGGAAAATTTTTCTAATTTTGACAACGCCAACCGTAAGAAAATTATATCTTGAAGATATATTTAATTAAATTTTCGAATTATTAAAATTAATTGATTTAAGGCATTCACGCCAAAATAAGAACATTAATGTACTATATAGCCATTGTAATGACGAATTTTCACTGGTTGCTGTCGGCCAAGGTTCGTTACAAAATATTTTTTTTTTTTCACGGCCGATAGATATCAGGCTTTTACTTCATATATGAAATTTTAAGCTGAAAACCAGGTTTGTTATATATTTTTTTAAATATCGATATATTTGTTTAAGCACTATAAAGATTGTTGTTCTGAATATGAAATACTAAATTTTCTTAAAGAAGAAATCATTGGAATTTTGGATTAAGAAAACTGTTGCCAATTTGCAACCAACATTTGAAGTGAAATTTAGTGTGATTCCGTATTTTGTCAATCAATCGTTTAAAGAAAAATAATTATTAGGCCTAAATAATATGCAAGCTGAAGCATATCCTCACTAGTTTTTCTTTAAAAAGTGTAATTCTTTCAAAGTTTTAATGTCGTTTTTATTTAATCATTTAAGATTGTGTTAAAAATGTGTAAACTAAATATATTTTTATTAAAAAAATAGCGACGAATTCCCGAAATTTCCCGAAGAAAAAATCCCGGGATTTTAAGAAAAATATTTCCCGGGAATTCCCGGGAAATTTTTCCCGAATAGAAACCCTAATTCAGACCTACAAGGAAACTTTTTCAAGGGTGGACACTAGGCTGGGTCGTATTCCAACAAAGTGCTCAGATCAACTATTAATAGTGAAAAAAAGTTGGTACAAGTAAATACAAGCAATTTAAAACCAAAATGAACAAAATCGGTGCATGGCTTCCGTTCTCGCATCGCGGGTCAAAATTGCGGTTTTTGAAAAAATGGACATAATTTAAAAAAAAAAATTAAATATTTAAAAAAAAAAGTATTAAAAAAAAAATTTTTTTTTGTATCGCATTAATTCAAAGATATTTAGAAAAATTTTGTTTGTTTTTTTCGGATATCGATAACCAACCCAAACGTGAGGCCAAAAAAAACTCACATTTTTAACATGGAGCTCAAAACTACTTTTTCACTATTTTAAAAATTTAGTGAAACAAAATTTTTAAATATATTAGTTTATCCACTTGATATCATTGAATACATCTCAGGGATTGTAGAAAAAAATTCTTAGTTAAATTCCTTCGTCTAGTTGGTGTGTGGAGCGATTTGAATTTAGCGGATTTCCAGAACATGTGTTTTTATCGACATTTTTGACTAATTTGTAGTTGTTAGCAACATTTTACTTAAATTAACCAACTTTTTTTGTTCAAATGGTTGTTTTGGACCATAGTAACACTGCTTTGAAATAATAGGCTTTTTGGACAACGTTAACCCTTGCCGGCACGGGGTTAAAAAATTCCTCCAATGAAATTTTTGAAAATTCCTCACTCTAAAATCGTGTATGTGTTTAAATAATGAACAATTTCAAATTTATACAAAGTTTTCTTGAAGGACATCTTTAACCCTTGTTAAACGAACGCCCAAAAAATGTCAAACAGCTGTTTTTTTTGCTCATAGTCAAATGGACTTTTTTGACATATTAAATAATATGTTTTTACTTTAAGCTTTACACAGTAAAAACGACGAAAACGTAATGAAATTTCGGATGCCATTTATTTTATTTAGTTTTAAGCATTTTCCGCTTAAGTGCGCTTACTTTAAAACGTTAATTTAAATACGATCGTTTAAATGCATTCCCCGCTTAAACGATTCGTCGTTGTTCCTGGGTTAAGCTAAGAGTGAAAAACTTATTTAGAATGTTAAAAAGTCCATTTTGACTATGATTATAAAATGAAAGATATGTACATCTGCGAGTGAATCGTTTGAGCGGTGAATGCATTTAAACGATCGCATTAAAATTAACGTTTTAAAGTAAGCGCACTTAAGCGGAAAGTGTTTAAAACTAAATAAAATAAAAAAATGGCATCCGAAACTTCATTCGTTTTTACTGTGTAAAGCTAAAAGTGAAAAACATATTATTTAATATGTCAAAAAAGTCCATTTGACTATGAGCAAAAAAACAGCTGTTTGAAATTTTTTGGGCGTTCGTTCAACAAGGGTTAAAGATGTCCTTTAAGAAAACTTTGTATAAATTTGTAATTGTTGATTATTTAAACACATACACGATTTTAGAGTGAGGAATTTTCTAAAATTTCATTGGAGGAATTTTTTAATCCCGTGCCGGCAAGGGTTAACGTTGTCCAAAAAGCCTATTATTCCAAAGCAGAGTTACTATGGTCCAAAACAACCATTTGAACAAAAAAAGTTGGTTAATTTAAGTAAAATGTTGCTAACAACTACAAATTAGTCAAAAATGTCGATAAAAACACATGTTCTGGAAATCCGCTAAATTCAAATCGCTCCACACACCAACTGGACGAAGGAATTTAACTAAGAATTTTTTTCTACAATCCCTGAGATGTATTCAATGATATCAAGTGGATAAACTAATATATTTAAAAATTTTGTTTCACTAAATTTTTAAAATAGTGAAAAAGTAGTTTTGAGCTCCATGTTAAAAATGTGAGTTTTTTTTGGCCTCACGTTTGGGTGGGTTATCGATATCCGAAAAAAACAAACAAAATTTTTCTAAATATCTTTGAATTAATGCGATACAAAAAAAAATTTTTTTTTTAATACTTTTTTTTTTTAAATATTTAATTTTTTTTTTTAAATTATGTCCATTTTTTCAAAAACCGCAATTTTGACCCGCGATGCGAGAACGGAAGCCATGGACCGATTTTGTTCATTTTGGTTTTAAATTGCTTGTGTTTACTTGTACCAACTTTTTTTCACTATTAATAGTTGATCTGAGCACTTTGTTGGAATACGACCCAGCCTAGTGGACACTTCATTTTAAATAAAATTTACAGATGTTATAGATTAAACAAATGAAAAGACACTTGTCTCTTGTTTATGTATTTGAATTGGAGATGGTCGCTGGTCCCGTGATTTGCGTGACTCAAAAAAGTGATTTTCATTTAAATCACGTGATTGTGAGTTGAAAAATTCTGAGTGAGTTTCTAGAGCAGAGCTTCTCACTAACTTTTGCATCGCGACCCCTTTTCAATATTTCAAATATCTCGCGATCCCCCAACAAGTGAGAAAATTAAAGTCGATAAAGACCGACCATATTATGCTCTACACTAAGTTTTCCCAAAAATTGGTCTCAAATCCAAATATGGACTGATTGGATCCCTGGGGAATACAAGTAGAACTGGTCCGTTTTCTGTAAAATTTGCAATGATTATTTTTAAATGCTTTTACCTGCTTAATTTCAAAAGCATACATATTATAATACGGTTTAAAGAGTAGTTTTTGCCAAATTTAATGGGGACGTTTGTATGGGGGCTAGATCCTAACATGGGCCGATTTTTTCAACACAGTTTTATAACATTTTAGCTGTTTTAAAAGTCCCCAATTGAGCAAGGATGCTGATAGCATGTAGTCCTGGCAATCATATTCTGAAGTAGTCAGATTTAAAAACTGTGCTTTTTAAACATTGCCCTAACGAGCTATGAAGCTGAAAATGGCCAAGTTAATAGTATTGAAGATGGAGCATATTCTAAAGTTGTCGGATTTAAAATTCTTAAACTTTGGACAAAAAAATTATATGAATTATGGTAAAATTGTGATTTTGGCATACATATAAGTAGTACGTAACATCAGATCCACACGGACATGGATTATTCGGTGTAAGGAACGGAAAAAGGGGGTAAATTAAATTATATCTTTTCCAGACTTTTTTGAAGCCCACTGATAAGTTAAAAATATGCATACATTGGCAGATCCTAACGTAGCCATGTATTTTTGTATTTGGATAACTCAGCAATTTCCAAAAAAATATGCTTTGCTTGTATATTTTATTTAGAAATGCTTCCGTGGCCCCCTAGTGGGTCGCGACCCACTGTTTGAGAACCATTGGTCTATAGAGTGAGTCAGATTTTTGCGTCTGGGATGTTTTTTTTTTTTTGAAAAACCCCTTTAAAAAAAAATATTTTTTAGCAGTATTTGCATTCAGAATTAAGTCAAACTTTAAACTAAATAGTACATATACCATACATACCCATTTTGGACAAAGATTATTTTTTTTTTTTTGGAAAAAGGTACCTATTTAGTAAAATTAGCACCGGCTGATCTCAAAACTCTTGTAAAAAAATTTTAATGTTCCGTTATTCCAGAAAAGCCTGTATTTCAACTTTTTATGCAATTTTAATATTTGGATTTATTTGCTATTTTATTAATTTATTTCGTTATTTTCAAAATAAATAGTTTCAAAATGTTTCAGTTAGTGTAATTTGATAATAAATTAAATCTAAAAAAAATTAATATTAATTAATAAAAAAATTAAAAGCCTAAACTAAAAAAATGCAAATTTTTCGTTTTTGCTTGAAACAATTTCTGTGCTGATGCACATTGCATTTAATGCACATATAAATTCCGGTGGTCAAGGGGAGATATTTTTAATTTCAGAAAGATGAGACTTAACAATTATAACAAAATATACCTGAACTTCATCCATTTTATACAAAAATATTTTTTGAAAAAGGTGATCGAAATGGGTTATCATGCAGGGGGCGCCTTTTTCGATTTTAGATCTTTTGCCAATTACGATTACACGGGTCAATTTTTTTCTTATATGTGGTTCACACTTACGACCTTAAACAAGTTGCTTAACAAAACACCAGTAACAGAATTAAAACGTAATGGATACAGAAAAAATATTTTTTTAAACACGTAGACCTTAAACTCTCAAAAATAGCAAGTGTGAACTGCACATTATGCGTTCTTAAATTCTTATATAATATGACTGTGCCTCTAATAAAACAATAAAATTTTTTTTCTGGATTCTGCACACAAAAAAAAAATATAAAAAAATTGTGCCCGTTTTGGGGATAATACAACCTATAAAGTGGTTTTGGATAATTTACCTAAGTTTTTTAGAGCAAAAACTTTGGTAAGTTATCCAAAACCACTTTATAGGTTGTAATTAAACCAAAAACTGGCACAATTTTTTTAATTTTTTTTTGTGTGTGGTGTTGTGACATAAAATTTTGTAACGTCTGCTTGATTGAAATTTTGGAATTTCCAAAAAAGAACATTAGTATTTTTTTTACAACGCAAAGAAGAGTGCAGTGACATTCAATGTACATATATCAAATATTAACAATGTTTGCAAAAGAAAAAATTTCATCACAGAAAAGGTCTAAATTTTTTAAGATCTACTTTTATTAGGGGTCATAAAAACCGTGACAAAAAATATTTCTTTTATGTTTTTATGGCTTTTAAAATTCAAGTAGCTAACTCCTTTTTGTTATGTGACATTGCATGCAAACGATTACTGATCGATGTAACATCTTTTGCAATTCGTTAGTCAGGTAAAACCTAATAATAGCTGTGTTCGCGAACTCAATAATTTGTACGAATTTGTACAAATTATTACGAATTTTGTCTAAAAGTCGTTCGCGTACTTTAAAAACCCAGTAACGAGAGAGTAAATGAGAGAACAAGTGACAGTTCTATTTTAGAAACTTGCAAGTTTTTACTGGATAAATTTTTGTCAGCAAAAATTATCAAGCACAAAAAAACATATGTTTTAAAAATATATGCTTATATTTTTGTAAACAAAATACAAAATATTCTGCAGTTAGGTTTTTGTATCAACGAATGATTAACAAAAATACATTCTAAAATTAAATTTCTTTTATTAACAAGTTAAATAATAAATACCATCAAACTAAAAATTTACAAATGAAGACAAACATTTTTTTACGCTGATTTAAATCAGCTGTTTAACTAACTTGCAAATTTTTACGGATTTCTGTTCGCGTACTTTTTACAATTTTTCCTTTTAGAGAGCGATTTCTTTTTTAATCTCTAAAATTTTGTTGCTTGATAATTTTTACTGGGAAAGTACGCAAACAGACTTAATGTGATGAAACAAAATGTTTGACGTCACAATTAAAACAAACGAAAATAAGAATACAAAAAACCGAAACAAAACCGATACGAAAGTAGAAAAAAATGAATTGGTATTGGTTTTTTATTGGTATTGGTTTTGAAGAATTAAAGTATTGGTTTTTAATTGGTATTGGTAGTGGGGAATCGGTATTGGTTTTTTATCGGTATTGGTATCGCACAAATAAAGGTATTGGTTTTTAATTGGTATTGGTTTTCAATTTGAATTGGTATTAACGGGTATTGGTATCGAAAAGGTATTGGTACCCATCATTGCTAAAACTATTAATTTAGGGTTAAAGTATATAAAATTACACTAAAAAATCTGTCACAACTATTATTCTGAGTTGTTTACTTTTCTTGCAATCCGCCGTCAAAATCAAATAAATTTTTGTGTTTTTGAATATGGTGCTAAAAATTTAAAATCAACTTATTTCTAGAATTTTTTTTTGGTATTTATTCATTCAAAGGTAATTTTTTTATTATGGAACCATCAACTTCAGTCATTTTCAAATACATTTCTGTTTTTGGTTTTTTGAAAATTGTTGTAAAAATATTTTTGAAATTTTTTTGTAAAATGTTCCAAAATTGGAGTATTTTTAATACTTGATGGAATTTAAAAAAAAATGTAAGAGGTTGTTATTGCTTATACATTGTGATAATAAAGCATATGGTATAAGCTTTAATTTAAAAGAAAAAAAAACGTCCGCGTTTAATGCCGTTATTTTTTTATTTAAGATTTTATGAAAAAAATATGGTGGCTTCAATAACACTTCATCACAAAAAAACAAAAAAGTTTCTGACCCAGAAACTAGACCCACTTATCATTATGTATTTTGACCTTCTGAAATCGATTCTGCCATCAGAATTGAATTCTATAGTTGGGGTTTCCTGTGATTTACAAGGAAAGTCCGCAAAGTGCACCCACATAATTTCCTTGTGAATTTGACAAAGTTACAAAGTTTTTTAATTTTATTTCTGTATGTAAGGTTCAAGTCTGATTTATTACGTAGAAAATAAGAGTATTTTAAATAAAATCCGTAAAAAATTGCAGAAGTTACATGCATTTGAACAAAAACGCGTTATTTCAGTTTTATACAAAAACAGTTCTATCTATATATGTTGTGAATTAATGCATTTTTGTTCAAATGCAAGTAACTTCTGCAATTTTTGATGGATTTTATGAAAAAACTTCTTATTTTCTTCGTAATAAATCAGACTTGAACATTACATACCGAAATAAAATTTTAAAAAATGTTAACTATTGCTGGTCAAATTTACAAGGAAATCAGGTCGGTTCACTTTTGCGGACTTTTCTTGTAAATTGCAGAAAAACCCAACGGTAGAATTTAATTCTAATCGCTGAATTGAATTTCTAAGGTAAGAATACATAAGTATTAGTGGGTCTAGACCTTTTTTTGTGGGTCTTTGTAATCTATATGGGGCAAAACGCGTCAACGGTCCACACCCAAAAACAAATGTTGTCCGATTCAAGTATAATTTTGGCAAAATATTAGGTTAATGATAGGTAGTATAAATTACAAATATAAAATTTTTTGATGAAATATTGGCAGAGTTACAGGGTTGGGAAGTTTTGATGTTTTTGAAAAGAATATATTTTGGTGAATTTAAATTAACACTTTGATGAAACAAAAATTATAATTTAAAAAACTAGTTTTAAAGCATTTTTGATGGCCTTTAAAATGGCATTTGTGTTTTTTTTGAAAAAAATAAATTTGACCTTAAAATTCAAGGTCAAAATATTAAGTTGTAATTATCTTATAAGGGTCGCACTTTTAAATTTTTTTGACTAAGCCCATTAGAGAGCTTGACATTTTTTTTAATTTCGGTTTTTTTAAAAAAAATGGTATGTATGAAACTTTATGAGAAATCAATTTTTTAGGAGTATATAACACTCAAATTGTACTGAAATCGCTTTAATCTGCATATAATAACAACAACAAAAATCAATGCTTAGACAAAGTGTGCGTTGTAAACACACACAACAAACGTTGCACGCATAAAAAATAAAGAAATCAGTACAGTTTGGGTGTTATGTACTCGTAAAAAAATTGATTTCTCATAAAGTATCATACATACCATTTTTTTTTAAAAAAACCGAAATTAAAAAAAATGTCAACCTTTCTAGTGGGCTTAGTGAAAAAAATCTTAAAGTGCGACCCTTATAAGATAATTGCAATTTAATATTTTGACCTTGAATTTTAAGGTCAAATTTATTTTTTTCAAAAAAAACACAAATGCCATTTTAAAGGCCATTAAAAATACTTTAAAAGTCCTTTTTAAAATTAAAATTTTTGTTTCATCAAAACGTTAATTAAAATTCACCAAAATATGTTCTTTTCAAAAACATCAAAACTTTCCAACCCTGTAACTCTGCCAATATGTCATCAAAAAATTTTATATTTGTAATTTAGAATACCTATCATTAACCTACTATTTTACCAAAATTATACTTAAATTGGACAACATTTGTTTTTTGGTGTGGACCTTTGACGCGTTTTGCCCCATATATAAACAACTAAGAGTTTAAAATTCGGCTGTGCCAAATCTTTGATACCCTCCAACAAGCAAAAAAATAAAAATGACAGGGACGGTTTTTGTGGGGAGTGGGAAGGGGGGGGGGGCGGCTGGGTAAGCAGATGTCTCTGGGTGGTGTAATATAATATCTGACAAAAAACATGCATGATGTTAACTTTATTTACTATGAGTTGAGTTGAGTTGAGGGTGGGTTGTACAAGCCTAAAAATAGGTAAATTTTTAGGCAAGTCCATGGCGCTCAGACTTAAAATAGTCCATTGTACCGTACCCAGAAAAGAAAGATTAAGTAGGGGCGATAAAAGGTTGAGAAGAAAAAGGAAGAAAAGTGCTTGCTCAGAATTTCTCAGTTGCTTTCACAAACTTGAGAAAATCAGACAAGGGAAGTCCATGGACCGTGTCCATTAGGGTGTCCCAAAAAAAAAAAGTTGTCCGGGCTCAAGCATAATTTGAAAGCTTATAGGGTAAAGTATTTTGGAGATTTTTTTCAGATTTTTCGGAAAAGGTTTTAAGGTCGCGCAAATCGATTTTTTGCTGAAAATCCGCTTTGCCGACCGTTTTTTTTAACTTTCTTTATAAAATCGTCAACAACCACGAGTTTCTTCACTCCTGAGGAAATATTTTTAAAGCAAAATGTCCAAACATTATTTTTGTGTGGATAAACTATAAGTTTTGGCAACTCTTTTGCTCATTTGGGTACCCTACATTAGATTTTTTTGTAAATTTTCCATAAATTTTGAAAATAACGCTTTGTAACTTTTAAAATTTCTATGAAAGTCAAAAAAAGTAATAATGCAGTTTGAAAGATAAATTAATTCTTTATAATTTAGCAACAATAATTTTTGAATTCGCTCTTACCGTTCCAAAGTAATACCATTTTTAAGCTTTCAACCCATTGTATAAAACTAATAATAAAATAAAATATTGAATTTAAAAAAGATATTGTCTTCCACTATTTAATATCTTAGGGTAAAAACTTGTAAATAGGCTATATATGATGGGTTTAAAAGCTGAATACCGGGACTATGAGATGCAGCTTTCAGAAATAACAAACAAGAGTGTTAAATTCGGTTGTGCAGAATATTTTATGCCCTGCAATATGTAAAAAAAATAAAAAAATATTTATAAACATGTTTTTTGACAAGGCAGTCTTGGTGGTCCCAAGCGGCGGCCGTAAGGGGAGATCTTCCCCCCTCGCGATAAATATTACCAATACATTCATTGTGCTGTTTCCACTGAAGTAATCAAATTTTCATCATTATTTGAATAAATCCGCGCCCACAAAATGGGGCGGGCCGAAAATAAGCATTTTCTTATTTCCTAGGCGCAGGTACATGACTTTATATATCTTCTTTTACAAAAAAGTTTTATTTTCTTACAAAAATACAAAATATAATGTAAAAAAATACGTTATTTGTTGATTCTTCAAGGGGCAACTTTTTTCCCCTTGACCGATTTTTCCCATTTGTGAAGATAACCTTCCTATGACCATAAGACATATTCGTGCCTAATATCAGGAGTCTATCTATTTTATTTTTGACTCCATCGTGTCTTATACAGCCGGACAGACGGACATTTTGACCTACTATCCTAAATTACCACCAAACGTGACTTGTTAGGGAGTTGCTGAAAGCAGTTTTGTGTTCAGCATAAAAAAATCTTAAGGATCCAACTTCTCACATTTCTGTTACTGACCAAAACTCGAATCTTTCAGGTCTTTATAAGAAGTTTATTATTTTACTATTAGTTTTGTACAATGGATAGAAATCTTTAAAATGGTATTATTCTGGATCGGTAAGAGCAAATTCCAAAATTATTTTTTCAAAATTATTTAGAATTATTTGATCTTTCAAACTGCATTGTTACTTTTTTGACTTTCATAGAAATTTTAAAAGTTACAAAACGTTACTTTCAAAATTTGTGGAAAATTTACGAAAAAACCTTATGTACACTCAAAATAATTACTCTGCTAAAAACTCTGTAAAATGACTGTAATCTCAATTCGACAGACATTTGACAAAGTTATCTGCCGAAATACAGATTTTAAAAATATACTTTGTATTTTCTTGTAACCGAAAAACTAAATTTTATCTGTAATTTTACTTTTTACTTTGTAATCTCTATTTTACAGATAATAAACAGAGTTTTTTGTTAAAATACAGATTTTATACAATTTCTCGTAACCAAAATACAAAATTTCAACTGTAATTTTACTTATTGCTCTGTAAAACAGTTTTTAAATAAAAAACTCTTCAAAAAACTCCCAAATATTTCAACCGCTCTTTAAAAAGCGTCTTAAATTACAATTAAACCTTGTAATTTTTACGAGGATGTCGGGTAAAATTGGAGGTACTCGTAAAATTCATCGTAATTTTCACAAAAATAAAAAAAAGTAAATTTACAATTTGGAAGCATTAAAGCGGGAAAATTTACTCGGTGGCATTTTCCAATTGTCAACACTACTTGAACATTAAGGGAAGAGAAATTGATCAGAAATCAAATAGTATAATTCTGGTCGCTTTTATCAATATTTTACAGATAATTCTGTTAACTTACAGTTTTTTTTTTATCGAAATCATTTTACAAAGTTTTTTTTCGTAAAATAACAAAAAATCTTGCTGGTTGGAAATCTATGGTATTTTCTGTTGACTCAGCAGAGTATCTCTGTTATTTAACAGAGTGATTATTTTGAGTGTAGGGTACCCAAATGAGCAAAAGCATAGCCAAAACGTTTAATTTATGCACACAAAAATAAAGTTTGGACATTTTTCTTTAAAAATGTTAACTCAATAGTAAAGAATATCGTGTTTATTGGCGAGCTTATAAAGAAAGTTTAAAAAAACGGTCGTCAAAGCCGATTTTAAGCACAAAATCGATTTGCGCGACCTTAAAAAATTTTCCGACAAATCTGAAAAAAATGTCAAAAATACTTTACCCTATAAGCTTTCAAATTATGCTTGAGCACCCAAGAAAATCGAATAAAGGTTTTTTTTGGGACGCCCTATTGTCCATAGACAGAATATCAGAACCCAATATCCGCAGTCTAGCTCTTGAGAACGCTGGACAACAACATACATAATGTTCAGTTGTGTCATCATCCTCAAGACAAGCCATGCATAATGGGTCTGATAAGACACCTAATCTCGTCATATGACGAACACAGGCATTGTGTCCCGTAATTAAGCCAGTAAGTCTGCGACAGTCTATTCTACTGAGACTGAGTAGATAGTTAGCCACTTTCTTGTCTGGCTTAATTACAAAACGTTTGGTATTCTTGCATGCCAACTCATTTGACCATCTTTCCATGAAAGTTGCTTTCATATGAGAGTTGATCCAACGCATCAGCCATGTCAAGCCAATACCAATTTGAGGTTCCGGATTGTAAGGAATTGTATCAGAGCCAAGATTTGCCAAAGAGTCAGCAATCTCGTTTCCCCGTATTCCCCTATGACCCGGAACCCACAGAAGACTGACGCTATTCCCACATGAGACCTCATTGAGTCTGCGTCTACATTCCTGGACAATTTTGGATGAAGTGACTGGAGATTCAAGTGCAATGAACGCAGCCTGGCTCTCACTGCAAATACTGATTCTCCTATTACTCCATCTGTTCCCAATTATCCAGGTCGCTACGTCCAAAATAGCAAATATTTCAGTCTGAAATACTGTAGCCATTTTTCCCATAGCAATATAGCATTTGGTCGCATCGTCCAAATACCAGCCAGACCCAGAGCCATTTAAGGTACTGGATCCATCCGTGTAGAAAGTATCCGTGTAATTTTCCAGTAGGTCTGCTTGCCTTAGTGGATCTATTTTCCGGTAGGAATTTCAAGTCTCTAGTTTCAGCGGCTTGGGCTAAGCGGTGATGAATCAGTCAGTCACGTTACTCTTACATTAAGAAAAGTTTGACAGTTACTATATGTTAGTTCCCTGCAAAAAAAGTGATAGGTTCATAATAGGTCACGTGACCTATCACCCGGACCCAAAACACCTATCACAAAGTCGACACTTTTCATATAGAAATCACTATCACTTTCGTTGGGGAATATCTCAGCCCCGGATATATCACTAGTAACATGTCACTGGACATGTTAATTAAAACGTTTTTAATGATTTTTTTTTCTCCAAAACGCAAAAAAAATGCCAAACATTTTTGTGCACGATACTAAGAAAATTTTCGAAACTTAGAAAATTTTACAAACATTTTTTCTTCTTTAAAATACTTATTCAAAAATTTTTTTGTCTAGGACTTCAAAAATTTTCCAAAAAACTTTTTGAGAAAATATTTTCAAAATTTATGAAATTTTTATACCCTCTACTCTAGTGATAGGGGGTATATATAAGTTTGTTATTCCGTTTGTAACACCTCGAAACATTGGTCTAGGACCCCATAAAGTATACATATATATTCATGATCCTCGATCGATTTTAAGATGATATTTCCGTCCGTCTGTCTGTTGAAAACACGTTAACATTTGAAAGACTTTACGGAGGCTCCTGAAGTTTGTCATATATATTGGCTATTTACCTGGTCAGATTGGTATTAAAATTCAGCGAAAGCGGTTTAGTATTTCAAAAGTTATAAGCAAAAGAGTGAATTTCGGCAAGGGGTTTTCGCGAATTTACGAGATAAAAAAACACGCTAACTAATTCTGAGGATGAAACACCTCCAAATATTGGTCTACGACCCCATAAAGTATATATATTTATGATCCTCGATCGATTTTAAGACGATCTGTCCGTCTGTCTGTCTGTTGAAAACACGCTAACTATTGAAAGACTTTACGGAGGCTCCTGAAGCTTGGCATATATGTATATTTGTCGTTCCCTCTGATTCTGATTCGTGTTGAATTTTAACCAAATCGGTTCAGGTCCAGTGGTTAAAAAGTTGTTAGCAAAACCGTAAATTTCAGATTGGTTTGACCTTCAATTCATGTGTTGAAAAACCCGATCTTTAAAAAAACAGGCTTTAAAAATAAATAAAAAACAGTGGTAAGCCACAAAATTACTTTACAAAGTATTTTTTTCACTAAAAAATATTTTTACACTAAAGAAATGTACACTCGAAAAAAAATTTACAAAGAAATATATTAACTTTTCTTTTTTTTACAAAAATGAGAAAAAAAAGTTAATTGGTAATTTTTTCACGTTACAAAATTTACTATTCTTTAAAAAGGCCATTGTAGAAGGTTATGAATACCTTCCACAATGTCCTTTTTAAAGCCGGGAAAGTCGTATTTAACTTTTCTACTTGTTTTTTCTAAAATCTTTTTTAAAGAAATTTTTTACTTCAAAATAGTGCCTACGGTCAGTACCATAGTTCCAGGACTACCGGAATTCCCGGTTCTCGGTATTACCGGGAAATGGTACCGGTTTCCCTGGTCTTGAGTTATTCCCGGTATTCCCGGGAATACCGGTATTCCCGGTTTCGGTTCTGACGGTATTACCGGGACTACCGGTATATACATTATGTAAAATTTTGTACAATTTAAATTTTTTCTTCGCCTTCACAGAAAAAAATATTGAGAAAAACAATTTGAGTAATCACTTGTTTAAATTTTTAAATAAGATTTGAGTAATTTTTAAATTGACGCAATTAAAAATTTACTCAAAAACTAAAAAAAATTTGAGTAAATAATTTAATACAAAATTTAATAATTTTTTTTATTTTTTTTTATTCTCTTCGTGTTTTGAATTCTCGTTTAGTTTATAGTTTTTTGTGTATGTATATGGAAGTTTGAAATCATCTTTATGAAATTTTCCAATGTCTTCAAGACATAAATATATTTGGTGAAGTTTGAAAAAACATTTTTTTCGAAAAAAAAATGTGAAACTTTTTTAAACTTTTTAAAAAAATAAATTGATAAATTTTGAGTAAATTTTTACTTGACACAATTAAAAAGTTACTTAAAAAATTGAAAAATTTTTAATTAAATTTTTTAATAGTATCCATTAAAAATTTACTAAAATTTTTTAGTAAGCATTTAATAATTTTTTATTAAAAATTAAATTAAATCGTTTACTGGTGCAAAATTGAGTAATTTTTTACTCAATAGTATTAAAAATTTACTCATTTTTTTTTTCTGTGTTTATAAAAAAAAAAAAGAAAATATAACACATGTGAAAAACACCATTTCCATTTTCTTTATTAATTTAAGAAAAAATAGTTACATGATTTTTAAATAATTTTACAAACACAACTAAATTTTTCCGGGAATACCAGTATTCCCGGAAATATATCTAGAACCAGGAAACCGGTACCAGAACCGGGAATACCGGTATTTCCGGGAATACCGAAAACCGGGAAATGGGGGCACAACTTCAAAATAAAAAAAAATCTGTCTGGGACTTAGAAAATTTTTAAATTTTGTTCGGGGCTTTGTAAAAATTTTAAAATTTGGGTTTGTCTTTTTTGTGAGACAGTTTAGTGATAAGGCCAATTATCATTTGTCCCGTGAAAGGTATTTTAGTGATATGTCCCGTTTTTATCAGTCACATTTTGAGTGATTTCGGATCGAGAGACAGACTTTTCCTGCATGGTTGTTTTGTTCCGTATTAGTTATTTTTCGCTGTAAATATATTTTTTTTTCTGATTCTAAGTTGCCCGGTGTACTTAAACTTGGGAATTGGTCAACAATTTTGGGATATATGTCTACGAATGAGGTCAAAAATAATGCCTGTCATTTCAACTTCATAACATTACATGCTCTTCAGCCGTCGACAAATAAACTCTAAAATCCAATATCTAATTGAAAACTGAATACTGAAGGGTATGTAGAAATAATTAAAGTCAAATGTGTAAAAACTTCATTATGCATGCACTCACTAACTTTCCGCATGTATTTAATTTTATTATTTATTTAAAAAAAAAAAATAAAAAATTGTTAACCACTACTTACCTAGTTACTCAGTTTTTATGTGAATATTTAGATGGATGGATGGATGATGGTTAAGAATAAAATAAGTTCAATGCCACATTTAACAAATAAAAGTCATAGACATAGATACGAGTATTTAATTCTAACATGATACTTCTTACCTCATTCGTCGTATTTACTAACTGAAAAATAAAAAAAAAATAAACGTTTCAAAGACAAAACAAAACCAAATAGTATAAACAAAAAAATACAAACCTTAAATGAATTTTAATTTACTTAAACACATTAAATTCACATTTTTTTTTTTGTGTAAAAAAAAATTCTTGATTTTCTCTATTTAACCCTGACTAAATTGAATAAAAACCAACAACAAAAAAGAATACACTAAACAATTGACAACTGTTATCATTAAAACTATCGTCATCATCATCAATGGTTTTAACTGTCATTATCAACATGATCACACTTAACAAAAAAGATTGGTTTCGATTGAAAATAAGCTAACTTTATTTTTTATATTTTTACGAGTTTTCTTGACTTTTTCTGAATTTCCCTCCACTTAAAATGGAGGTCTTTCACAAAGCACCCACGAATTGTCCTGAAACTTGCATATGCACTAAAAAAAAAACTGTAATGTTAGCAAAAAAAAGCTTGTAAACCTACAATAAAATTTGCTGATTTTGTACCCACAATTTTTTTGGTAAAGTTAGCAAAAATGTTTTGCCAAAAATTAGTTAACTGAAAATTTTTTTTTTTCAACTTACAAGGACAGTCTCCCTGGTGTCACTCTCCGATCTTCATGAAATTATGGATATGTTGTTCATAACGAAAATTCATTCGACCCGTATTTTTTTTAGCGCCCCTAACTCATTTTTAGGGGGGTCGATTTGTATGGGGGGAAATTGACCTTTTTCAGTTTTTTTGCGATTTACGCCTGTTTACTCAAAATTAATATAAGCATATTTGGTATCAGATTAAAGGTTTTTAAAATACCTATCTCGTGATGCTAATAACGTTCCAAAAAAGGAAACATTTTTCGACTTATTAACAAAAATGTCCTAATATTTTAGCATTTTACTCAATATGACGAAAAGTTGTGCATGTTTGGGCACGTTCTTTGCACACGAAGATAGGTTTTCCAAAGACCTTTTATTTGGTATGTAACATGACTGGGTTTCTTTGTGCTATATAGGAGATAAACGCAAAAACTGAAAAATTACCGTTTCTTCCCCGCTAATTTTCACCCCCTAAATATGAATTTAAGCCGCTAAAAAAAATACGTGTCCCTTTATTTTTCCTGCTCTACAAAATAAATCCGATTCCATAAAAATCGGCGGGAGACCTTCATACACATTTGAGGACCCCATTGGGTTTGGACCCGATAGGTCCAGATTCCGATGGGCCTATACCTAGTTGGGTTCCTTAAAAATCATCATAGTTTTTGATCCAAAATTTGTGTCCTTTTCGCTCTACCTTGCTTAGTTTTTGAGATACGTGATTTTAGGGGACCACTGGGGTTTTGAGAATTAAATAACTCGATAACTTCAAAAGTATTACTCGGAGAGCTTTTGGTAATTTTGCGGTCTTGTTCTACTTGTTGAGAGCTACAACAATGTTTTAGGATTTTTTTGTTGTGTCGGTAATATTTACCGAGATATGAAAGATTTTAAAAGACTTTACGGAGGCTCCTGAAGTTTGGCATATATGTTGGGCATTTATCTGGTCAGGTTGGTTTTGCAATCCAGCGAAATCGGTCCAGTGCACACTGGTCCGAGATGGTAGTTTTTTTGGCCAAAACTAAAAAAAAAACAAAATTATTAAATTAAAAAAAGTGAATGCACTATTGTATTAAGTACTAGCAGAGTACCCGGCGTTGCCCGAGGAATAAAAATTCGAAATTTTAATCAATAATTATGAAATTTGTGTTAATTTTTTTTGTTCTAAGAACAATATTTTTTTATAAGAATAAAACTAAAAAAAAAAATTAAAAAATAAATTGAAACATTGAAGAAAATTGTTTTCCCCAAAATCGAATGTTGAAAATTTTATTAATCTTTGTAAAGGAATCAAAGTATTTTGATTTGGATTGGATATTTTATTTTAATAAAAATTTATTTCCACGGTTAATATTTTTCAGAACAGAAAATATTTTTATTATTTTGAACATAAGTAGTTCATAGTGAAAAAAGTCTCATAATTTTTCAAAAGGGAAAGTCTCAAATCCTTAAAATATTTCTATTATCAAAGAAAAATTTTAACACGGAATGTATTAAACTGAGATTTGCCAAGTTGGCCCCAGTGTTTTTGTTAACTTGACCCTACGTATGTGGATCATTCTCCCATCAGACCTTTAAGTTATCAGGAAGGGGAAAAATAAAAAAACAAAATAATGTTATGTATTCATATCTGAATTATTTTGATTTAATGCCTTTTAATTAAAACCACCATGATATTTAGTTGTCCAAACCTAATGGTTCTTTTTGGTCTATAAATCTTACACACAGAAAACAAATTTGCTAATTTCCAACTAAAATTCAGTTGTTGCAACAAAAAATAGGTGGATGAATTAAGGTTGAATTAAGGTTGAAGCAACGAAATATCGGTAGTTACAACAAACTTTTGTTATTACAACTGTCTTTTATTTGAACCAACCATAAAATTCGTTAGCCACATCAAAATATAATGGCAGCAACCGAATTTTGAATTAATACAACTGAAAAATTCAGTTGGAAATTTATTTTTCTCTGTGTATGTTTAAATTTTTAGCCAAATCTGACAGAATTAACCTGTGCCTTTGGTGGTTAATTTTTGGGCCAAAAAAAAATTTGCCATACAAACTAAATTTTTTTTTTTCAACTTGTTAATTTATTTATTTTTTTTAATAACGCTTTACTTGATTAAGCTTAATAATGACTAAAAATTTCATTTTGGAGCACTCAAAAAAATAAGTTTGTAAATTTACAAGTAAAAGGTCTTGTAATTCTATTTTACTAATATTTTTGTCTTTTTACAAAAATTGTTGTATATTTAATAAAACGAAAACTACAGTTTGCTTTGTAATTTTACTATTATATGTTGTTAAATTTATTTTACAAATTTTTTAGGTAAATTTACAAAAAAGTGAATTATTTTACAAATTAAAAAAATATTACAAGGTGTTTAGTTTTTTTACACAAGAAAACTGTAATTGTACAACATAATTTTACTAGATGTTATTTAGTCTTTTTACCAAAAAAATGTTTTATTACAAACATTTTTTTGTTAAGATCGTTTACAAGGTTTTCAGTTTGAAATGTATGTATTGAAAAGTACAAAATTCCAATATAATTTTACAAAACTTATTTTATTACTAGAATTAATGTTGTTTTACAAAAAAAAATAATTATTCAACAATAGGACACGCAAAAATTCAGATTTCTTTTTTGCGTTTTGGAGTAAAAAATTTAGTTAAAAATAATTTTTTATAAATAATTTTTACACCATTTTTTTGCTAATTTGCGTTAAGTAAATTACCACAATTTTTATGTGTTTCTACTATATAATTGTTCTAGTTTTTTTTTTGTATTTTTACCATTTTTTTTTGCTGATTTTACCATATTTTTTTGGTATTTTTTTTTTAAATTTGTTACCTAAAATGCCAATAGAAAGCTACCAATTATGAAAAATCAAATTTTTCTTATTTTAACTGGTACTTAAACATCCAATCTACAATATCCAAATTTTTTTTTCCGATTTTTTAAAAATACTTGTGAAAATAATTAAAAATTCAAAAAAAAATTGTTATTTTTTGACTAATTTTTCCTGAAAATATAAGAAATTTCTTGTGTAGCTTCCTTCGCAATTCTCATATGTTCTACTTAAGAAAAACGAAATGTCGAAAAAAAATAAAAAAGTGCAGTGTTATACATTAAAAAGTTTGTTAAAAGTGCTCAAGTGAAAAAAAATCTTTTCAGGTTGTTGAAGTGCTACTCCAGCTGCTGAAGAAGGAAAAATAAGATGCACCAATGGAAAAAACCTTTAAATTTACAAAACCAATATGTAAATAAACCTATTTCTTTGTAAATTTGCAAAACAAATATGAAAATTTAAAAAACAAAATTGTATACTTACGAAAAAAGTTGTAATTTTACAAAAATGAAATAGAAAATACAAAAACAATATTGTAAATTTACAAATTTTATGGTTAAACTACTGTTTTTACGGCAAAAAAAATAAGGAAAAATGGTATATATACAATAAAAATTGTAAATTTACCACTTTTTATTGTAAATATACAAGTTTTTTGCATAAAAAACAGTAGTTTAACCAAATAATTTGTTAATATACAATTTATTTTTTTCATTTTCTATTTTTCCTTGTAAAATAACAACCTTTTTCTGTAAGTTTACAATTTTGTTTTGTAAATTTACCAAATTTTTTGCAAATTTACAAAAAAAAATTTCACCTCGAAGATGATATTTTACAAAAAAAAATTGTAAATTTACATTTTCTTTTGTTAAATCAATTTACAAATTATCCCCGTAACTTTACGGGGATTCTTGCTAGTACATATTTTACAAAACCTGCCCCGTAAAATCACGGGGACTTTATGTCATTTTACAAACTTTTTTTTTTGACGAAATTCGACAAAAGGCATTTTTTGTGAAATCAAAATGTGAGAAAGGTAAACAGAGAATTTTTTGCTATATTTTAGAACGTGATACAGACGTTACAGAAAGAAATAAGATTTTTGTGTTGATATGTATCATTAAGAGCAACATCTCAAAGAAAAATTCTTTCGAGTCAAAAGTTTTGACTCGAAACTAAATAATTTTTTTTTTAATTTTTTGGAGTATGACTGCAACGGCCCTAAATTTTTTTCGGAGTCAGTTTTGAAACGTTTATTCCACGAAAATTAAAGTAAAGTAAAATAATAATTAAAACAAAAAATCGAAAAAATATGTTGTTTGGTTTGTATGGAAAAACGGTCTAGTTTTGTCCGATTTGGCTAAAAATTTAAACATAGATTTTTTAGACCAAAACGAACCATAATTTGCCCGGCGATCGACAAAATTCGAAAAAAGTCATTGTTCGGGCCACCCTAATATACATAAATGGAATATCGGTAGTCAAAAGTGAATTCGATCGACATAACTGGTTTTAAACTGAAAACTTTTTTAGTCAACGTTTGGCTGTAAAAACATCAATTTAGAGTTAATTCTAAATCTTCTTCCAAAAAGTTGTCCCTAACATCCGGTTTTTTTAAATGTTCAAGACGTAAATGAATTCTTTCCAATAGTGTTTTTTATTTTAAATTGGAAATATCGAACCGTGAGTTTTATAGTATATTAGCTGAACCGCCCGGCGTTGCCCGGATAGACTTAGACATGAATATCTAAATAGCTTCTCCCCGGCGACATACATAGGGCACATTTATATATACTAAATTTCTGATGACGAAACATTCTAAAGTGCAGTAAAATTTCACCACAATAAAAAATGTTGTTAAAAACTTCACCCCAGCGCCATATACCGAGACCAAATTTTATCAGGAAACTTATTTTTGTTAAGTAAATATATATTCTGAATTTTAGCCAAATTGTACCATGAATAACAAAAATGGAATTATGACGACAACAGCGCCACCTTTCGGATCCAAATTTTATCAGTAAACATATTTTTGTTTAATAAGCATATTTTGTGAATTTCAACAAAATCGTATTATAAATAACAAAAAATTGAATATTGCGACAATAGCGCTACCTATCGGGACTATACTTAAGGGAAACCAGGCTCCAGGTTTTGTGCCAATCGGTCCAGCGGTTCTTAAGTTTTAGAAACACGTACCCCGCATAAACGTTTTTATATATTAAGAAGATATATGGTACAGATAGCCGAAAAGTTGTCATAAAACGAAAGGCGCGTTAAGGAACTAATTAAAAACATTGAAAAGGCTTAGTTTTTTGGTCAAAAATGGTGCCATTCATATTAAAATCTGACTTATTGTGTCTTTTTAAAAGCGGGAAAACTGTTTTTTTTCCATATTTTGGCATTTTTGGAAGTACCCCTAAACCGATATCAAAACATTTTACCGCCTATATTCTAAGCTGGAATTGAATTTCCTTATGGTTTTTTTTTGATCAAAATCGGTTCAGTAGTTTCTTCAAACTCCCGTGACAAAGAAAATTTTCGCGAAAAGTGCGTTTTATAATATAGAATAAATAGTATAGATATGGTACAGATACTCGAACAGTGGTCACA
Source organism: Pegoplata infirma (assembly GCA_963921195.1). Classification (NCBI taxonomy): domain Eukaryota; kingdom Metazoa; phylum Arthropoda; class Insecta; order Diptera; family Anthomyiidae; genus Pegoplata; species Pegoplata infirma. The sequence goes on from OY992539.1 coordinate 138,192,570, forward strand.
AAACGGAATACCCAAGGCACAGACTAATACAGACTCGAAATAAGTGACAGGTGTCAAAAAAGTAGTTCTGAACCATATGGTTAGTATTTTCAAATTATTCTACGAATTAGGTTAGAAAGAGAAAACTGATATAACGCGTCATAGGAAAAATGGATGCCAGATCGGTTTTTGTTGTTTCACTCACTCCTTAGTCGTAGAAAGTGTTGCCATGTTAGCGTAAAACGGAGTAAAAACCGCTGTGTTTTCTCCTAAAATCGCTTAGTTTTTCCCCATTTTTTCTTATAAAACTCTACTGTAGAGTCTGTATTTAGTCCGTGCCCAAGGCGTGTTAATGAACTAATTTAAAAAACTGAAAAGTCTAGTTGTTTGTTAAAAAAAGAGTTTTCCAATTGTGCGATTTATATTAAAATCTGGCTTATTGTCTACTTTTTAAAGCGGAAAAACTGATTTTTTTTCATATTTTGGCATTTTTGAAAGTCCATCTTAACCGATATCAAAACATTCTATAGCCTATAATATAAATTGGAATGAAAGCTTTATTATGGTTTTTATCTGATCAAAATCGGTTCAGTAGTTTCTTCAAACACCGGTGATAAAATTTTTTTTCGCGAATAGTGCGTTTTATAATATAGGATAGATATATGGCACAGATCCCCGAACAGTGGTAAAATTAAATGGCCAAGGCGTGTTAATGGGCTTATTTAAAAAAACTGAAAAGGCTAAGATGTTTGTTAAAAAAAGAGCTTTCCATTGATGCCATTTATATTAAAATCTGGCTTATTGTGTCTTTTTAAAAGCGGAAAAACTGATTTTTTTCATATTTTGGCATTTTCGAAAGTCCCCCTTAACCGATATCAAAACATTCTACAGCCTATAATCTAAGTTGGAATGAAAGCTTTATTATGATTTTTATCTGATCAAAATCGGTTCAGTAGTTTCTTCAAACACCGGTGACAAAGAAAATTTTCTCGAAAAGTGCGTTTTATAATATAGTATAGATATAGATAAGATGAGGTACAGATCCCCGAACAGTGATAAAATTGAATGGCCAAGGTGTGTTAATGGACTTATTTAAAAAACTGAAAAAGCTAAGTTGTTTGTTAAAAAAAGAGCTTTCCAATGGTGCTATTCACATTAAAATCTGAGTTATTGTGTCTTTTTAAAAGCGGAAAAACTGATTTTTTTTTTTCATATTTTCACATTTTTGGAAAACCCCCTTAGCTAATATCAAAACATTCTATAGCCTATAATCTTAGTTGGAATGAAAGCTTTATTATGGTTTTTATATGATCAAAATCTGTTCAGTAGTTTCTTTAAACACCGGTGACAAAGAAAATTTTCGCGAAAAGTGCGTTTTATAATATAGTATAGATGAGGTACAGAACCCCGAACAGTGATAAAATTGAATGGCCAAGGCGTGTTAATGGACTAATCTAAAAAACTGAAAAGGCTAAGTTGTTTGTTAAAAAAAGAGCTTTCCAATGGTGCTATTCCCATTAAAATCTGAGTTATTGTGTCTATTTAAAAGCGGAAAAACTGATTTTTTTTTCATATTTTCACATTTTTGGAAAACACCATTAGCCGATATCAAAACATTCTATAGCCTATAATCTTAGTTGGAATGAAAGCTTTATTATGGTTTTTATCTGATCAAAATCGGTTCAGTAGTTTTTTCAAACACCGGTGACAAAGAAAATTTTCGCGAAAAGTGCGTTTTATAATATAGTATGGATGAGGTACAGATCCCTGAACAGTGATAAAACTGAATGCCCAAGGCGTGTTAATGAACTAATTTAAAAAACTGAAAAGGCTAAGTTGTTTGTTAAAAAAAGAGCTTTCCAATGGTGCCATTCACATTAAAATCTGACTTATTGTGTCTTTTTAAAAGCGGAAAAACTGATTTTTTTTTCATATTTTGGCATTTTCAAAAGTCCCTCTTAACCGATATCAAAACATTCTATAGCCTATAATCTTAGTTGGAATGAAAGCTTTATTATGGTTTTTATCTCATCAAAATCGGTTCAGTAGTTTCTTCAAACACCGGTGACAAAGAAAATTTTCGCGAAAAGTGCGTTTTATAATATAGTATAATAGATATAGATATAGATGACTGGCTGCACCTTGTTTGTAATTTTTGTAAAAATCAGTTCACCCATTCTCTTGGAATGATCCACCAAGATAAAATATATATGTGTAAATCTCTATATACCGTAATCAAAAATGCTAACAAATTTATACATTATTAAGGCGGGACCTTGTTTTTTGTTTTTTTTTTGATTAATTTATTTGACAAAGGGAAGTACAACATGTAAATGGGTATGAACAGCTCTTTTTATACCCTCCAACTACAGTATGGGGGTATACTCACTTTGTCATTCCGTGTGTAACGCATCGAAATATCGGTCGGGGACCCCATAAAGTATATATATTATTGATCAGTGATCGATTCTAAGACATTTTAGCGATGTCCGTCCGTCCGTCCGTCTGTCTGTCTGTCTGTCTGTCTGTCTGTCTGTCTGTCTGTCTGTCTGTCTGTCTGTCTGTCTGTCTGTCTGTCTGTCTGTCTGTCTGTCTGTCTGTCTGTCTGTCTGTCTGTCTGTCTGTCTGTCTGTCTGTCTGTCTGTCTGTCTGTCTGTCTGTCTGTCTGTCTGTCTGTCTGTCTGTCTGTCTGTCTGTCTGTCTGTCTGTCTGTCTGTCTGTCTGTCTGTCTGTCTGTCTGTCTGTCTGTCTGTCTGTCTGTCTGTCTGTCTGTCTGTCTGTCTGTCTGTCTGTCTGTCTGTCTGTCTGTCTGTCTGTCTGTCTGTCTGTCTGTCTGTCTGTCTGTCTGTCTGTCTGTCTGTCTGTCTGTCTGTCTGTCTGTCTGTCTGTCTGTCTGTCTGTCTGTCTGTCTGTCTGTCTGTCTGTCTGTCTGTCTGTCTGTCTGTCTGTCTGTCTGTCTGTCTGTCTGTCTGTCTGTCTGTCTGTCTGTCTGTCTGTCTGTCTGTCTGTCTGTCTGTCTGTCTGTCTGTCTGTCTGTCTGTCTGTCTGTCTGTCTGTCTGTCTGTCTGTCTGTCTGTCTGTCTGTCTGTCTGTCTGTCTGTCTGTCTGTCTGTCTGTCTGTCTGTCTGTCTGTCTGTCTGTCTGTCTGTCTGTCTGTCTGTCTGTCTGTCTGTCTGTCTGTCTGTCTGTCTGTCTGTCTGTCTGTCTGTCTGTCTGTCTGTCTGTCTGTCTTTTTTTTTTTTTTATTGGACGTAGTGATAGCGAACTATCATCTAGTGGCCCCACGAAACCTCCTCCAGACCACCCCGGGACTATGTCAGCATTTCATCAGGGAGGGTGGTTTTATTTGCAGTTGCCTTCTGTTATATTTGGTTCATTCCTACGTCCTCCTAATTTAGAAGGTTCGGAACTATTGAACATCTTTCCTTCATTATCGTGTTCACGTATCTCTCACAATATTTCCAATCTTCCTCCGATCTTAACATAGTTGTCACCATATTTTCCATCGTTATACGTTCACCCAGTTTATTATATAATTCCTGGCGCATATTCATCCACTTAGGGCAGACAAAAAGTATGTGCTCCGCGTTCTCTTCCAAAGCTCCACAAGTGTCACAGCTCGCACTGTCCTTCAGCTTAAATCTATGAAGGTATTTGTTAAAACTACCATGGTTCGTCATAACTTGCGTCAGGTAGTAACCAATTCTACCATGTTTCCTCTCGATCCAGTTTCGGATGTTTGGAATTAGACTGTATGTCCATCTACCTGTTTCCTCGTTGTCCCATCTTTCCTGCCATTTTGACAACGTTTCGGATCTGGCGTTCTCCTTGATTTCCAATTCTTTACGCTTTCGCTCCGATGGATTAATAACGTTACGCTCAATGAGTTTTACCTGCTTGTATATATGATCTCTTTCGAGTATAAGAAGGTCAATTGGTGGCAGGCCTGCAAGAACAAGCGCTGCCGCTGTTGATACCGTACGATACGCCGATATGATTCGGAGAGCACTGATTCTTTGTGGTTTTTGTAGCTCCCTCACGCTTTTCTGCCGATTAACCGTTGTGGTGAAGGTTGGTGCCGCATATAGAAGTTGTGAGTGAACAACGCTACTTATCAGTCTTCTGGTAGAAGGCTTTGGTCCTCCGCAGTTTGGCATCATCCTGGCAAGTGATTTTGCAGTGCACATAGCCTTATCCCTGATTTTTTCGACGTGTTGGGCAAAGCTTAATCTATCATCTAATTGTACTCCTAGGTAGCACAGATTACGTTTTAAGGCAATTTCCCTGTTTTGGAGTAATATTTTTGGGGACATGAACGATCTTCTTGACGTCACAAGTATAGCTTCTGTCTTTGACGCCGCTAGTTGTAAGCCGTTTCTTCGCAGCCATCTATTGCACCTACTTAAGCTGTCATTTGTAACTATCTGTATTAGCTCAGAGGTCGGTTGGGATATTACCAGTGCGATATCATCTGCATATCCGATTAGTTTTGCTCCTTTTGGCAATTCCATGTTCAGTAGTCTATCATACATAACATTCCAGAGGAATGGTCCTAGTACTGAACCCTGCGGTACTCCAGCTGTTATCTGGTATTCTTTTGTACCGTTTTCCGTCTCATATAGTAGAATTCTGTTGTTAAGATAGTCTGCTATTATGTTATGCAGGTATCCGTTGACCCCTTTTTCCCTGAATGCATCAAGTACAACACTCCATTTAACAGTGTTAAATGCGTTACGGACATCCAATGTGATTATTGCACAAAAACCTTTTGAATCTCTGGCCATGGTGGCTGTTTTTACCACTTCATTGATGGCATCGACAGTGCTTTTTCCCTTGCGGAAACCATATTGGTTTGGGGATAGTCCTCCAAGCTCTTCTACCCGTTTCTCCAGTCTCTGTAGAAGTAGGCTCTCAAAGAGCTTTCCCATGGAGTCCAACATACAAAGAGGTCTGTATGAGCTGGGTTCATTCAATGGCTTGTCTCCCTTTCGCAGGAGCACAAGTTTTTGTACCTTCCACCGATTGGGGAACACTCCATTCTCTAGGCATAAATTAAATGTACGTAAAAGTAGATCAGGCCATATTTCACACACCGGTTTTAGTACCTCGTTTGGTATACCGTCAGGGCCAGGACATTTTCCCATTTTCATTCTGCTGCATGCATATTCCAGTTCCTCTACGTTGAGTGGATCAAAATTATAAACTTGCTGGTTTGGCTCTCTACCTATGCCATCTTCATCAGTAGGATACAGTGTTTCTACTATGGTTGTCGCCCATGTCGGTTCTTTAATACCGGGTATTGGTTTCATTACACCTAGCTTCTTCATCACGATTTTGTACGGTTTTCCCCAGGGGTCCGTGTCGACTTCTTTGCAGAGTTCTGACCAGCACTTTCGTTTGCTATCTTTAATTGCTCTTCGGAGTGTTTTCCTTGCTCTCTTGTATTCGAGTCGCAAGGCCATGTCGTTGTGGTTGCGTGTGGTTGCTCTGCGGGCGGTGAGACACTGTTTCCTTAGTTCTCGTATTTCGTCGTTCCACCAGTAGACTGGGGGTTTGTTATTGTACGGTTCCATTTTCGGCATTCCTACATTACACGCTTTAGTAACTATCTTTGTCGTAGTTTCCGCTGCACTTTGAGCGTCGATAGTATCATCTTGGCTTGCAGCGTTTCTCTGTTTCGTTCTGGAAATGTAATCAGCGAGCTTTTCCTGTTTCAGTTTCCTGACATTCCACCTAGGAAGGTTGACCTCTGTTTGAACGACTGGGTTGTGGTCGTCGACCCTAAACGTGATGTACTGGTGGTCACTCAGTGTGAGATCCTCAAGCACTGTCCAATTCATTTGTTGGTTATTAAACACATCTGATCCAAAAGTAATATCTATAATGCTACTGCTTTGACCTCTGCGAAATGTTGGGCTATCACCATTGTTATAGACTGTGAAGCCAAGAGATGCTATCATCTCGTTTACGATCATGCCCCGTCTATCGAGACTTCCAGAATTCCATTCTGGGGATTTGCTGTTGAAATCGCCACCTACTATCACATTACATGTTGTTCCTCTGATACTAAGCTCTAATCTATTTATAGCCGATTCAAAGTCCGTAATAACCATGTTTGGAGAAAAGTAGCAGCTATATATACGAACACCTTTGACGGTGACGTAGACAAAGCATGGATTCTCCTCATTCACCTCCTTTACGTACAAACGTTTGTTCACGATCATGATCGCCGCTCTATTAGTAGAGTCTTCATACCAAATGCCGGAATAAGGTCTCCTATATGGTTCGCTTATTAATACGATATCACTTGTACTTTCCGTCGCCTTCTGTATCATTAGGTCATGTGCTTCTCTTCCATGCCCGATATTTATCTGTATGATCTTTAAAATCATTTTTCCACCAGATTTCTCCTATTTTCCGCGCATACAGCGCTTCCAATGACATGGTCTGTATTTTGCAGACCGGCTACCTGGCAGATTATGCACCTTCGATTTTGCTTGCACGTTCTAGATATATGCCCTTCTTGACAACAATTTCTGCAGAGTTTTGATCTGTCTTCTCCATGGCATTCTGTTGCACGATGTCCTCTATCCAGACACCTAAAGCACGTTGTGGGTTGTGCCTTCAACCTAACTCGGCATCTGACCCATCCGACTTTGATTTTTTTCTCGTTTAAAAGATTTGTTGCAATACTTGCTGGCATTTGTACTAATGCTTGTTTAGTTTTGCCATACGCCTCTCTGATGTTTAGGATTTTAAAAGTGTCCTCCATCCGTACTCCTGTAGCAGCTATTAGGGCATCTCTTAGCTCTTCTTTGTCTGTGGATTCATCCAAATCCCTGATGTCAAGAGTTTGAGTTCTAGCAACCGATCGAATTGTGACCTCCTCGCCAAGAGTGTTGGACAAAGCGTCCTTAAGCTTTGCAGCTTGTCCTTCTCCCTTTTTAAATTTCACGAGAAGTTCTCCTGCTTTTGTTCTTCTCATGCTGCTTATTTCTACACCAATTTCACTAGGATTTACCTTAGTTTTCATCTTTTTTATTACCTCGGCGTATGTTTCCGGGTTAGCCTTGATTGTGATGGCTTCTCCTGATTCACGTATGGGGTTTTGTTGTCTTTTTCTTGGTGTCTTTTTCCGTTTTCTTTTACGATGCTGCACTGTTTCCCAGTTGTTTTCTTCCATTGGTTTGTCAGACTCGTTTTGATCAACATGACTGACCACAGAAATAGCATCTTTAGTTCTCGGGGTGTTTACCGTAATCAGTCGTTTGGGTACTCTGTCATGCTTTGGCGACATTGATTGTAACCTTTTGCCTCTCTTCTCTGTGTTTTGGGTGGATGTTGAGGGCGTTTGTATGTCCACCTGTACTGCCTTTGATTGCGTAGTTGCTTTTATTGTGGAAGTAATTTCTGTACTTGTGTTGCCCGAAATTGCTTCCCTAACCTCCTTCATTTGCCGGTATATTGCTAGGGCACATGTAATATCATCACGTATCGACTTGTGTATATTCTTAGCCGTTTGTAAGACTTGGCTTACTGAATCAATCTTATTACCAAGATCAATAAACGCCTTTGCCTCTTCTTGTTTTAGTTGGGTCAGGTGCGATGCATCCTCCTCTACTGGTTTTGCGTTTTTCGTTGTCTCCACAACAGCACTTCCGCTGCTACCCGGTGGTGATCTTATCACCGTAAGACTTCTTTTAAAAGGATCAGCATTATAGTTTACTGCTTCCTCTTCATTAGTACCATCAGTATTTCTTTTATTCATATTTATCTTCGATGAGTTTTTAATTAAATATGTATCCATATAAATGGGTCCCATCTCAGAGCCGCTATCTCTGTTTTTTGTATAGTCACGTAAGATCCTATGGTTATCTATACATGCAGATAAAACCGGGAGATTATCTCTACATACAGGGAGGCCATACAAGGGTTGACGTGGATACCTTATGAGTGCTCCACGTTCAGTGCCAGATCCGTGCAAAACGGGCGATTCATCCGAATCCTATACAATGCCAACTTAATGGTCAAAACTTCGAACGTACTCCGAGGCTTGCCAGGTTTTAACGGGACGGAGGCAGCAGTGGCATTGGCCTGAAAGCCATTTCCGCAGATTTTCACTCTGAGTACTCAGGTTCCAGAATACCACTGCCGTCAGCCCAGGGGTCGTCAATTCACAGTCGTTGTTCCAGAAATGCCATAATTAAGGTCGTACTGGGATTGGCCTTAATGCCTTTCGGCGGGGATTCCAATCTTCTTGGGAGTATACCAGTCCATCCACTGTTCTCCAGGAATACAGTTACAAAGAACGTGCTGAATTTGGTATTAATGAAAATATACCATCACCTGTTAACTGGTTATCAATTTATGATACTTCCTCGTCGACGGAACGTGGGGGAAACCACGGAGACGTCACTCTCCTAACTACTCCTCTCTTGAGGGTACCCCTGTGGTTGGGTGCCTATTTAAGGGCGACATCCACTCGCCCTGACGCAGAACTTCTCTGAGCACTTGTACCTATTTTTGATACGCTCTCCATACCTGCGACGACTCGAGGTCCGCGGGGTCGTCACTCCCGTTATCCTGTAATAAGGATACCTCTGCGGTCACTCTGTCTGTCTGTCTGTCTGTCTGTCTGTCTGTCTGTCTGTCTGTCTGTCTGTCTGTCTGTCTGTCTGTCTGTCTGTCTGTCTGTCTGTCTGTCTGTCTGTCTGTCTGTCTGTCTGTCTGTCTGTCTGTCTGTCTGTCTGTCTGTCTGTCTGTCTGTCTGTCTGTCTGTCTGTCTGTCTGTCTGTCTGTCTGTCTGTCTGTCTGTCTGTCTGTCTGTCTGTCTGTCTGTCTGTCTGTCTGTCTGTCTGTCTGTCTGTCTGTCTGTCTGTCTGTCTGTCTGTCTGTCTGTCTGTCTGTCTGTCTGTCTGTCTGTCTGTATGTCTGTCTGTCTGTCTGTCTGTCTGTCTGTCTGTCTGTCTGTCTGTCTGTCTGTCTGTCTGTCTGTCTGTCTGTCTGTCTGTCTGTCTGTCTGTCTGTCTGTCTGTCTGTCTGTCTGTCTGTCTGTCTGTCTGTCTGTCTGTCTGTCTGTCTGTCTGTCTGTCTGTCTGTCTGTCTGTCTGTCTGTCTGTCTGTCTGTCTGTCTGTCTGTCTGTCTGTCTGTCTGTCTGTCTGTCTGTCTGTCTGTCTGTCTGTCTGTCTGTCTGTCTGTCTGTCTGTCTGTCTGTCTGTCTGTCTGTCTGTCTGTCTGTCTGTCTGTCTGTCTGTCTGTCTGTCTGTCTGTCTGTCTGTCTGTCTGTCTGTCTGTCTGTCTGTCTGTCTGTCTGTCTGTCTGTCTGTCTGTCTGTCTGTCTGTCTGTCTGTCTGTCTGTCTGTCTGTCTGTCTGTCTGTCTGTCTGTCTGTCTGTCTGTCTGTCTGTCTGTCTGTCTGTCTGTCTGTCTGTCTGTCTGTCTGTCTGTCTGTCTGTCTGTCTGTCTGTCTGTCTGTCTGTCTGTCTGTCTGTCTGTCTGTCTGTCTGTCTGTCTGTCTGTCTGTCTGTCTGTCTGTCTGTCTGTCTGTCTGTCTGTCTGTCTGTCTGTCTGTCTGTCTGTCTGTCTGTCTGTCTGTCTGTCTGTCTGTCTGTCTGTCTGTCTGTCTGTCTGTCTGTCTGTCTGTCTGTCTGTCTGTCTGTCTGTCTGTCTGTCTGTCTGTCTGTCTGTCTGTCTGTCTGTCTGTCTGTCTGTCTGTCTGTCTGTCTGTCTGTCTGTCTGTCTGTCTGTCTGTCTGTCTGTCTGTCTGTCTGTCTGTCTGTCTGTCTGTCTGTATGTCTGTCTGTCTGTCTGTCTGTCTGTCTGTCTGTCTGTCTGTCTGTCTGTCTGTCTGTCTGTCTGTCTGTCTGTCTGTCTGTCTGTCTGTCTGTCTGTCTGTCTGCCTGTCTGTCTGTCTGTCTGTCTGTCCGTCCGTCCGTCCGTCTGTAGTTAACACGATGCTGTCCAAAATAAAAAAGCTAGACCCTTCAAGTTTGGCACAAATATGTCTTATGTTCCTTGGCAGGTTAAGTTCGGAAATTGGCCAAATCGGACTAGGGGGAAAAAAGTTCCCCCTTGAAGAACTAAACCAACCTCTAAAAAAATACACTTTTTTATATGTTTTTTTGTATTTTTGTTAATTAAATAAAACATTTGGTATATTTATCGCGATGGGAAGGTGCTCTCAACGTCCCCCACTGACAATATCAACCCCCCCCCCCACCAAAAAAAAAAAGAAACGCCCCTGACAAATTTTCGTTTTTAATTTTTTTTTACATTTTGGAGGGTATAATAGATTCGGCACAGCCGAATTTAACACTCTCACTTGTTTCTATTTTTTTTGATGATTTTTTGGATATTTTTATGTAAATTTTGAAAAATTGTTCCATTTGAAATAGTTTTTCCAAAATGTTCTGCTACATAACCCAAAAGTTAGGATGCTAAAATGTTCGTTGGTTTACTAGCTTTCAGACTGACCTACCCGCTTTTTCCCGTTTTTTCATCTGCGTATAAAATATCAATAGAAATGGAGATGAACAAATCTAAAGTTGTTAAAATGACTTTTTTAATTGAATTAAATTAATTTTATGAATTAACCATTTTCAGGTTTTTCCTGAAGTACATACCCAAAAACGCGAATACACAAAGAACCGGTTTCGAGAAATACCCGGTTACACGAAAAATAGTTTTTTTTTTATCGTATTAAAATTTGTTTTCAATACATTGAAAAAAAAAAATAAGTGCCCGGTTAGGAGGTCTAAAAATTTTTTGAAATAGTGGGAAACTTTTGATAACGATATGTTAAAAAAAGTTTTTTCACAAAATTTTATTTACTATTTTTTTTTTTAATTTTTGGTATTTCAATTCCATTTGTGTAAACAGGCAAGTTTTTTCTAGAGATATAAAGGATAATTCTGGCCCAGACAGTCAAAAAAATTTTTTTTTTTTTTTTAATTTTTTTCTAATTTTTGTTTCAATTCCATTTTTTGAAACGGGCACAAGCGGACAACTATTATGAAAAATGTGGATAGGAAGAATAATTCAGGTCCAGACAGTTTTTTGAAAGGACGTGGAACTTTTGATAATGATGAGCAGGGAAACCAAAAATATGCTCTAAAAACACGTTTTATGCGCTTAAAAAATGCCCTCACCGAAAAAAATTCCTGCCTTATATGTACGAAAACGTTCGTACATTGTACGAAAAATTTTGTTGTTTCGCACCACGAAATTCTTGCGTACAATGTACGAAATGCACGAAATTGTTTCGTAAAATAAACGAAATTGTTTTTGTATTTTACAAAAAAATTTCGTAAAATAAACGCAATAAATTTTTGTGTTTTACGAAAATTTTCGTAAAATAAACGAAATATTTTTTGTGTTTTACGAAAATTTTCGTAAAATAAACGAAATATTTTTTTTGTTTTACGAAATTATTTCGTAAAATAAATGAAATATTTTTATTTTTACGAAATTTTTTTGGTAAATAAAAAAAAATCCTTAAATTAACGAAATTACATGTAAAAATTATTTCTTGAGATTAAGAACAACGTTTTCAACGTTTTGACAGCAACATTTCCAAGCAATTAATTGTTTCTTCTTAACAGAGACTTATAAGATTTCATTCTATTTACAGTGATTTTGTTTAAGGCTACGTTCACACTACAAGAACTTATGATGATATGTTGAGATGATTTTTTTGGAGGACCACCTCCCCACTTGTAAAAAAAAACTTATATCATCAAGCCTCAAATTGTATTTGATCCGATTAGCCTCAAATTTTAATTGATGCTTAAAATGAATAAAAACCAAGAGAGAACTTTTAAGTCGGCTGTGCCGAATTTTTATTACCCCAAATATGTAAAAAAAATATCAGAGTTATCATTTTTTAAATTAATTCTTTATACCCACGACTACAAGGCATTTTCTAATCCCCTGGGTCGAAGCTCATTACTTTAAATTTTTTTTGACATAAAAATGTTTCGTTTTTTTAACAAAACAACAAAACACTTTAAAAAAATTGAGTTTTCCAGAGGTTGGTTTAAAGCAGTGGTCGGCACCCATTGCACGCTGGAGCCGAACACAATCGGTTATTCACATGTATACAACACGAATGTCAACAAACAATCAACAAAGAGCATAAAAAACAAATATTTTATTCAGTAGCAAGCTTACTTTCTTCAAAGCAGGTTGATGTCGCTTTGTTGAAGAAATACACCAACACATGCATATTTTTATTAAAACACTAATACTTTCATATGCCTCTTTCTGCCGACCACTGGTTTAAAGAAATAAAACTTTTTTGCCCACATACGAACTTAACCTGCTGATGACCAAAAGACTTGTTCCGTGGTATCCGTGTTTTATATAGACGGACATTAATAGAATGCCTTAGAATTTATCATGGATCAATAATACATATACTTTATGGGGTCCCCGACCGATATTTTTTTATTATACCCCTATACTGTAGTTGGAGGGCATAAAAACACCCTTTAAGCATGCATTTAAAGATTTCTTCTTTTTTCATTAGTTTTGTAAAATTACAAAATTCTTAATTATTTTTTTTCGTAATATAAAGTCCACTTTCGTATATTTTACGAAAGAAGTTTTTACGAATTATTTTCGTAAAAATACGAAAGTCTGTACACTTTTTTTGTAATATGCAGTCAACATTCGTATATTTTACGAAAGAATCATTTACATTCTTTTTTTCATTACTTTCGTAAAATTACAAAAGTTTTTACGACATTTTTTTCGTAATATGTAGTCAACATTCGTAAATATTACGAAAAAAATATTTACTAATCATTTTCGTTACTTTCGTAAAAATACGAAATCCTGTACTAAAGTTTTTCGTAATATGTAGTCAACTTTCGTGTATTTTACGAAAATAAAAAGTACGAAACTTTTTTTCGTAAAATGTTGCATGGATTTTTTTCGGTGCTTAAAATGGGAAAATATGCTCTAAAAACAATAAAAATATGCTCTTAAAAAAATTATGTCCCCTTTTTATACCCTCCAACTACAGTATGGGGGTATACTCACTTTGTCATTCCGTGTGTAACGCATCGAAATATCGGTCGGGTACCCCATAAAGTATATATATTATTGATCAGTGATCGATTCTAAGACATTTTAACGATGTCCGTCCGTCCGTCCGTCTGTCCGTCCGTCCGTCTGTAGTTAACACGATGCAGTCCAAAATAAAATAGCTAGACCCTTCAAGTTTGGCACAAATATGTCTTATGTTCCTAGGCAGGTTAAGTTCGGAAATTGGCCGAATCGGACCAGGGGGAAAAAAGTTCCCCCTTGAAGAACTAAACCAACCTCTAAAAAAATAGTAGTACACTTTTTTACATGTTTTTTTTTGTATTTTTGTTAATTAAATGAAACATTTGGTTTATTTATTGCGATGGGAAGGTGCTCTCAACGTCCCCCACTGACCCTATCAACCCCCCCCCCAAAAAAAAAAAAGAAACGCCCCTGACAATTTTTTTTTTTACATTTTGGAGGGTATAATAGATTCGGCACAGCCGAATTTAACACTCTCACTTGTTTGTTGTGTTTTTTTACAATTTGTTAGAGAATAGGCCCTCCAAATACCGTTATGTGCGATAGTAAGAGGGTTAAATATGTTCTACAAAAAAATTTTCCTTAATGTTTTCTGCCAAGTTGCTGAATCTAAAGAAAACATAGTTTCATATACCGATCACGGTGCCCTGGAGAGGATTTAAATAAAATTTTGGTGTTACTCCAATTTTTAAACGGATTATGTTTTTAGACGATAAAAGAAAGAGAATGAGCCAAAAAAGAAAAAAAAGTCCTAGGCGCTTTTTTTTTTGGCGGGCAAAAAAAAAGAATTACAAAAAAATAAAAAAGAATTTATTCTTTCAAATGTATTACACATTTTTTATACAGATGTAAATTCATCATATATTCACTTATCAGTGAGATTTAAATATATATGTGACATATTTTTTTGGATATTAGACTTAAAAGAATAATTTCCTATTTATTGAGACTAAATAAAATATCATCTTTAATTTAATGAAAATTTTAACTCAAGGAGTTACTTCACATTTAAGACTGATCCTATTTCTAGATTTTGAAGGGGGGAAGTTATCCCAACAATACAAACAAAATTTTTCAAAGGTTTTTTGGGGGAATAAACAATATTCTAATAGGATATTAAGTCCACCCATAAGATTGACAATAAACAAATTATCCCAACCACTTTCTGCATCTCTTTTCAAACTATTTACATTATTTTACTTTTCCTTAGGCATTGCAAACTCATTTTGAAATGATTTTTGCTATCTTTTTTCATTTTTCTTAGTTTTGAAAAAAAAAATTTAACAAAAAATTATAAATTCTTTTAAAATAATATGACTCACTAATGTCTAAAGTGTGGCAACTTTGAGTTTTTCTGTCCTTTTGAGTTGTACACTAAAAACTTTTATGAACCTACATTTTTAAATAATTTTTAAGAACAAATTTCATTTAGTTTCAATTAAGAGTGAAATTATTCTTTTAAGTCTCATATCGGGAAAAACATGTTACACATATATTTAAATCTCACTGATAAGTAAATATGTGATGAATTTACATCCTTATAAACAAATTTTAATGCATTTAAAAGAATAGATTCTTTTTTGTTTTTTTAAATTCCTTGTTTTTGCCCGCCAAAAAAAAAGCGCCTAGTACTTTTTTTTCTTTTTTGGCTCATTCTCTTTCTTTTATCGTCCAAAAACATAATCCGCTTAAAAATTGGAGTAACACCAAAATTTTATTTAAATCCTATCCAGGGCACCGTGCGATATGAAGCAAGAACAAACCAAATGGGAATCAATCGTCACAATTCCGTAATTGTTGAAAAAAAACATTCTTGTTGGATAAAAATACATGTTGTCATAAAAAAAATTGGAAAAGAATGCTCTAAAACTTAAAAAAAAAATGCTCTAAAAATGTAAAAATATGCTCTAAAAAGTGGAAAAATGCTATAAAAATTGAAAATATGCTCTAAAAATATGCTCTTATGCTAAAATATGCTCTTAAACCTACAATATGCAAAAATATGCTCTTAAGGCTAAAATATGCAAAAATATGCTATAACAAATCGATGCCAGATTTCTTAAAAACTTCTGAAACGGATAAATACCTTAACCATTTATCAATAAAATGCACAGGAAAAAACATGATACTGCATATTTTTGGTTTCCCTGAGGATGAGTTTAAAATTGGGATTTTCATAAAAAAATATTTTTTTTTTTTTTTAAATTTTTAATATTTTAATTCCATTTGCGTAAACGGGCACAAGCGGGCAACTTTTTTTGGAAAGTAGGGATATAAAGGATAATTTTGGCCCAGACCGTTTTTTAAAGCGCTTGGAACTTTTGATAACGATGGGTTTAAAAACGGGGTTTACAAAAAAATTCAATTTTTTGTAAACTCTTATTTCAATTAAATTTTTGAAAACGGGTACAAGCGGGCACATTTTTTGGAAAGTGCGAATAAAAAGCATAATTCTGGCCCAGGCAGTTTTTTAAAACGGCGTGGAACTTTTGATCACAATGAGTTTTAAAAAAGGGGGTTTTCACAAACTTTTTTATTTTTTTTTTTAAATTTTTGGTATTTTAATTCCATTTGTGTAAACGGGCACAAGCGGGTAAGTTTTTTGTAAAGTGGGATTAAAAAGGCTAATTCTGGCCCAGACAGTTTTTTGAAAGGGCGTGGAACTTTTGATGACGATACGTTTAATAAGGGGGTTTTCAAAAAAAAAAATTTCCAATTTTTTATAAACTCTTATTTCAATACAATTTTTGAGCAACAATTGAGCAACTTTTTTGGAAAGTGTAAATAAAAAGGATAATTCTGGCCCAGACAATTTTTTGAAAGGGCGTGGAACTTTTGACAACGATGAGTATAAAAAGGGGATTTAAAAAAACATTTTTTTTTCCAATTTTTTATAAACTCTTATTTCAATTTAATTTTTGAAAACGGTTACAAGCGGGAAATTTTTTTGGAAAGTGGGGATAAAAAGGATAATTCTGGCCCAGACAGTTTTTTGAAAGGCCGTGGAACTTTCTATAACGATGAGTTTTTAAAAGGGGGTTTTCAAAAAAGAAATATTTTTTTCCATATCTTTTATAAATTTTATTTAAAATCCATTTTTAAAACGGCCATAAGCGGGCAACTTTTTGGAAAAGTGTGGACAGAAAGGATAATTCTGGCCCAGACAGTTTTTTAAAAAGGCGTGGAACTTTTGATAACAATGAGCATAAAAAGGAGGTTTTCAAAGCAAAAACTTATTTTTTTGCAATGTTTTATAAATTGAAGCTCAGAATATATATTTGTCGGTCCTCTGGCTTGCTTCGTATTGAGTTTTGTTTTAGCCAAATCGGTCCAGTGGTTCAAAAGTTATTAGCAAAACCGTGAATTTCAGGTTAGTTTCACCTTAAATTCACGTGTTGAAAACCTGTTTAACATGTTTTAAAAACATTGGTAAGTCACAAAAATATTTTACAAAGTATTTTTGTCCCTCACAAATATTTTTACACTAAAAAAAAAAATACACTCGAAAAAAATTTTTCATTCAAAAAAAAATTTACACTCAAAAAAATATTTTGTAATTTTTTTTTTTTTTCAAAAATTACTAAAAAAAAATTTTTTAACCAAAACAAAATATTTCTAATCAAAATTGTTATTTTTCACGTTAGAAAATTTACTATGGCGGCTATTCATAGATTCGGTCAAGTCGAATTTAACTTTTCTACTTGTTTTTCTTAGAATCCCGAGTAAAAATTTGTTTTAATCGGACGGATACAATTTCTCCGAAAAATGGGTTTATATAATTAGATAAACCATTTTTCGGTTGAAATTGTATCCGTCCGATTAAAACTGATCTAATCTTTGCGATCCATTTTTCGGATCAGTACTGATCTTTCAAATCTCGGATCAGTAGTGATCTCACTCGGATCAGAACTAATCTTTCAAATCTGAAATCAGATGTGATACAAGTATATAGGAATGTATATAAACATTTTTACTTTTGATATGATAAACCTCTATCTTCCATTTAATGGGTCATTGTGGTCTCTCTTCCAAAAAACCAATGCGTTTTTAAACAATTTTCTACAAATATTTTTTTTCAAGTGTATTTTTAAATGTATGACTATTTGACTAAATATCTTCATGTTTCTGTCGTTATTATTCAACGCAAACTAACAAAAATAATTAAACGTCATCGTATAATAATACATTTAATTTGAATTTAACCATAATTTATGTTTAATGTTTTTTTGTGTGTTTTTTTCAGTTAAACAAAATAACCATAGAATTGAATGTCAATCTTCATATTATTTATTTTTTATAAAAAAAAAAAAAAAAAAAATATTTTGGCTTCTGATCAACAAGTTCAAAAACAAGATTTTTATCAGCCGTTTATTTTTTTTTTTTTTGTGGTAATTTATTTATGTTTATGGTCAAGATGTGCGGTGATGTTTTTTTAAATTTATTTTTTTATATTTTTATTTTCATAAATGTTCTGCTACTGTTTGCTCATACGCACATATTTAAAGTTTAAAATTTTAAACACATTAATATTTTGGCTACTGTATACAACAAGTGTGTGTGTTAAATAAGCCGGCATTATATAGAATAGTTTGTGGTTCATCATATCACATTTAATTGATATTATTTAAGGGCCATTCCAGAAAATTTAGCTCAAATTTTTGTCATTTTTGGAAATGGTGTCTCAGATTAATTTGAACCTTGACACATAGATAGCCCTCATAAATATGATATATGTATAGGGTTGCCAGACGGCCTGGAATGGCCTGGATTTTCCAGTTATTTTGGGTCTGGTCCAGTTTCCAGTTAGTGTATAATTTTTCTAGTTATAAAATAATTTCTTAAATTTTAAAAATATTTTTTTTATTAAATAAATTTTACAATTATTTTTAATAAAACATAAATCAAAAAGCTGCCTCTTTTGCACTTTTTGTTGCGTTTTCACTACACTCAAAAAAAAAACCGAGTCAAATTACTAGAAAAAGTCTCGTAGTCCCATTTTATTAATATTTGACAGTTTTCCTTGTTTTTTAACAAACAATTTTCGATCGAAATTTAAATTTTTTTGTAATTTTGTAAATTTCTATGGCAATTTTACAAAAAAATCCAGTAAATTCAGGAGAATTCCTTGCAAGTTTTATTTTGCCCAAAAAATTGTAAATTTACAATTTTATTGGTAAAAAGCTCGTAATTTTTACTAGGAGGTCAACATCAACATTCCGACATGCTTAAAAGTAATGAATATGCTTACAAAAGTGCACGTTTTGCCATGGAAAATAGTAGTAGTAGTCCAAAATAAAGATATCTCACATATGAAAATCGGTTGTTTTTTTTAAGTTATAAAAAACATATGTATGTGTCCAGTTATTTTCTGAAAATCCAGCTGAATTTTTTCCATATTCCAGTTATTGGACTTCTAGTATCTGGCAACCCTATATATGTACCATATATCGTTTTTTTACATTTGGTGAATTTAACGAATTATGGCGGGTCAAAGATTGACTTTTTAAGCAAAAGTAAGAAAAATACATCACGTTTAAAGAGCTGTAACTTCTTAACCAATGACCCGATTTTCACAAATTTAGGCTCATGTGAAAGCTGGGGTTCTTCTTTTAGGAAATATTTTTAAAATAACACAGTTTTTTGTTACAGAAATGATGCAAAAATGCAAAAACATTTTTTCTTTTCGAATATTTAAAAAAACACATCTTCGATTTTTTTTTAAAAAAATTCTGGTGAAAAAAAACAATATTTTGTATAACATATTCAAAATTCAGAGTGGGATCTCCATGGGATCAAAAACTATTCTGTTTTAAGTACGAGGTTCTCATATTTTTCCCTTAGAAAATTTAAATTTCTAATGTTTTGAATGTTTTTCAAAATTTTAATAGTATAATTTTCTTTGAAAATTTAAATTTTTTTATTGAAGAAACATAAAATTTTAATTTTCTAAGGTAAAATTTAAGAACTTCGTACTAAAACCAGAATATTTTTTGATCCCAATGGGATCCCACTCTGAATTTTGGATATGTTGTATAAAACAGGATTGTTTATCACCAAAATTTTTTTTAAAAAAATTGAAGATGTGTTTTTTTAAATATTGGCAAAAAAAAAATGTTTTTGAATTTTTGCAACACTTCTGAAAAAAAAACCGTATGCTTTTGAAAATATTTCCTAAAAGAAGAAGAATTAATCTTTCATATGAGCCATTACTTGTGATAATCGGATTACTAGTTAAAAAGTTAGAGCACGTTATTGTATTTTTCTGACTTTTTCTAAAAAACTCGAACTTTGACCCGCGATAATTTGAAAACTACAGCAAATTTTGAAAATCCAAAAATGCAACATATCTCATATAAACATGGATATCTATGAGCCAAATTCTCAGTGGCGTCCAAAGGCATGTTTCCGAACAGTGGGGCGAAAATTTTTGGAATTACCCTAATAATTAATTTAAAAATAGATGTGCCAATGTGCAAAAATATATGTATTCATTTGCCTATTATACAAACTAATACTACTTAAGAACATTGAGAAGGCCGTTATACCGTTTAACTGTTCATTAAAAGCTAAAAATGCGAAAGAAAAACACGAAGGAGTGTTATATTCTGCTGTGTCGACTCAAAAATACCCTGCACAATTTTTCGAATTTTCTATGATTTTTTTTCCTAAGCTCCTGAAGCTTGAAGTTTGGAAATGAGTCAAATCGAGGGAAAAAAGTTCCCTCTTTTACAACTAAACCCACTTTAAAAAAGTTAGAGTAATAAATTCGGCTGTGCGGAATCTTTTATGCCCTCCAACATTCAAAAAAAAAAAAAATCAGAAGGGTTTCCTTTTTGGGGGGAAGGGAGGGGGGTCGGTAGTGATAATTAGGGATGGGGGGGGGTGGTGCTAATTTCCTCTCAAAATATCTCTCTCTAAGTGCGTATCCTTGTCAGGATGTAAGCGAATCACGATTTATGTTAAGTTTTGTATTAAAGTTGAAAAGTCTTCTCTGTCTGATGCCGCTCTAATAAGATCACCAATTGATCTGATTCCAGTCCAATTTCTGATGTTTCGCAGCCAGGACAACTGTTTACGGCCAATACCACGCCTTCCTTCAATTTTGCCTTGGAGTATAAGTTGAAGAAGTTCATATTTTGATCCTCTAATCATATGACCAAAATATGCAGTTTTTCGTTTTTTAATGGCAAGAAGTAGCTGACGTTCCGTATTTAATCTCTGTAAAATTTCTCTATTGGAAACATGTTCGGTCCATGATACTCTAAGAAGCCTTCGGTATGTCCACATTTCAAAGCTTTCTAATTTGTTCATGTGTGATGTTTTTAGCGTCCATGATTCCATTGAGTAGAGTAATATCGACCATATGTAGCATTTTACCATACGAAGACGAATGTTGATATTTATTTCACGACTGCATAGCATTTTTCTGTACTTAAGAAATGCGGTTCTTGCCATTTCAATTCTGCATTTTATTTCCATATCCGCAGACCAGTCTTCAGTGAGCCAAGCACCTAAATATTTAAATTTGTTTACTCGTTCTATTAATGTGTTATTTACTCTTAAGTGAGCATTGAGATATGGTGTCTTGTCTCTGCTTACTATCATCATCTTGGTCTTAAAATATGTGTTTAAAAATTCATTCCTATGCATTTTGCACGAAAGAAATACAAGTTTATCATTACTTAAACATGATAAACCCCCCGTCAAAAAAGGACGGGGAGGTGGGGGTGCGTACCTAAAAACAACATTTTCCAATCCTCTGGGTCCATATGCAGGACTTAGAACATCTTGTAGCATAAAAATGTTGATTTGTTACACAAAAACACAAAAAATCATGTAAAAAATTTTTTTGTTCAGAGATTGGTTTAGTTCTTCACGGGGGATCTTTTTCCCCCTGGTTCGATTTTTCTCATTTCAACATAAGACATATTCGTGCCAAATTTTGGGAGTCTAGCTCTTTTATTTTGCACTGCATCGTGTTAACTACAGACGGGCGGACAGACGGATATAAATATATCTACTTTATGGGGTCCTAGACCGCTATTTTGATGCGTTACACACGGAATGACAAAGTTGGAGGGAACAAAAACAGATTTTTTTAGAGGTATCTTTACGTTTTTGTTAAACAAATGAAACTCTTTTTTGTCAGAAAACGTTCAAGCCCTTTTTTATTTTTTTACATATTGGAGGGTAAAAAAAATCGGCACAGTCAAATTTAACACTCTCACTTTTTTTTATTTTTATACCCTCCAACTACAGTACTCACTTTGTCATTCCGTGTGTAACGCATCAAAATATCGGTCTAGGACCCCATAAAGTATATATATTTATGATCAGTGATCGATTCTAAGACATTCTACCGATGTCCGTCCGTCCGTCCGTCCGTCCGTCTGTCCGTCCGTCTGTCCGTCTGTAGTTAACACGATGCAGTCCAAAATAAAAGAGCTAGACTCCCGACATTTCGCACAAATATGTCTTATGTTAATAGGCAGGTTAAGTTCGTAAATGAGCAAAATCGGACCAGGGCACAGTGGCCGAAACATCCAATCTAGTGGCGCTTAATTCGGAAATGTTAAATAATAAAGCCCAATGCATATTTGTGATTATAAAACTTATAAAGAATTTATTTTTTAACCATATTTATTTATTTCAGTGTTTTTATGTATTTTGGGAAATTTATGTGAATATCGGGAGGGTGGTCTTTATGAGGACTAGAAGTTAAAATGCTCCGATTCCGTTAAAATTTAGAGTGATTATTTATGGCTACAAAAAACATTTACCAGTCGAATTTCAAGAGGATATTTGTTAAAATACCATTGTTAGGGCTTTTCAGTAAAACTGGAAGGGGAAATTAACATGGGGGCTATGGGATAACATGGACTGATTTTGTCAAAAATTTAATAGGTTTTGTTTTTTCGATAAAAAATCTTAAATTTCAAATTTTAGCCAAATCGATTGAAAATTGTGGTCTGTATCGCGTTTATACTGTTTATTTGGACAGGCAGATGGACCCTAAAAAACCGAACAACTTGCGCGAACTAGCACGCCATACTAAAACGTCACAACAAAAATCATCCAAAATAATAAACAAAACAGGAATTGGACCGAATACGATCGAATTTCAAAAGTTACAGTCCATGAAACTATTGTTTATATCACAAATGTCAACTTCTATAATGCACTAATAATAAACTAGATACACACAGGCCACAAACATTTATTTTTCAGTTAAAACATACCTTTTACTTTCAATTAAAACTTTTTTGCTCAAAATGTATAAACAATTGACTTAAAAGTGTCAAGAAAAACTCACTGAGTAATTAGGCCCCAAATTCCTTTAATACACTTGCTGCAGAAAATGTATATTTGACAGCTTACAGCTGTGCAAATATTGAAAGCAAAACAAAAGTAAAAACGTAAATTTTTTCTGTAAAGTATAGTTAAACGATGCAGAGCAAAAACATTTATCAATCTTAATTTTTTAATTTTGACTTAAGCGCCGCTAGATCGGTGATTTCGGCCACAGTGCAGGGGGAAAAAAGTTCCCCCTTGAAGAACTAAACCAACCTCTGAAAAATACACTTTTTTTACATGTTTTTTTGCATTTTTGTTAAATAAATGAAACTTTTGTTATATTTATCGCGATGGAAAGGTGTTGTCAACATCCCCTACTGACCCCCATCACCCCCCCCCCCCCAAAAACAAACGCCCCTGACAATTTTTTTTTTATTTTTTTACATTTTGGAGGGTATAAAAGATTCGGCACAGCCGAATTTAACACTCTTACTTGTTTTTCTTGATTTTATCATAATTTTATTAAATTTTTCTTATATTTTCTGAATTTATCGGAAATTTTTTTGAATTTTTTCCGGTTTTCCTCTATCGCTTTAATGAAAGTCCTTTTTATTACACAATTTTTTCTGAGTGTTTTCGAACTTTACGAATTTTCGTATTTATACTCTACACCACTCTGTGTTGATGTTTGTAACTACCCGAAATAGTGGTCCTAGAACAAAAAAAATCGCTAAAAAATATTTGACGATATCCGTCTTTCCATGTAAACGTTGTGCGCATGATACAAGCCGCAATTTTTAACCGATTTGTCTGAAATTTAAAACTTATGCTTCTTTTGACCCAAGGACAACCGCTATTGAAATTGGAAAAAAAATCGGTCAAGTTTTTGACCTAGCCCCCATAAAAAACGTTTCGTTAATATGTATGCCTAGTAGTGGGCGTACCTACAGGATACTCAGGGCCGCTTTAAGGTTTGGCGGGACCTTGGCCCACAAGAATTCGGGGCCCCTCTGGAAAGTAAAATGTCGCTTGACAAAAAATATTTTTTTTTGGTACTAATTAAACTGATGTTTTAAGACAAAGAAACTAAAAGAAAATATTTTGTATGGGAATATTATAGCTCGAGGTAATTTTTCTTTACTTATTAAAACCATGAACATGTGTAGAACAATTTAGTTTTAGAGAGACCTTTTTATCTAAGAATCTTAAGCATTTCCTATACCAAAAATGTCTCAGAATCTAAAAATTTTTCTATACGAAAAATATCTCAGAATCTGCGACAATTTCTTTACGAAAAAAGTTTTAGAATCTCAGAATATTTTAATACAAAAAATGTCTCAGTATTTGTAATTTTTTTATACGAAAAACATCTCAGATTGGCTCAATACGAAAGATGTCTCAGAGTCTAATACTTTATCTAAACGAAAAATGTCTCAGAATCAAAGACATTTTCTATAAGAAAAATTTCTCAGAATCTAAGACTTTTTCTATAAGAAAAATTTCTCAGAATCTAAAACTTTTTCTGTACGAAAAGTGTCTCAGAATCTAAGACATTTTCTATACGAGAAATGTCTCAGAATCTGAGACTTTTTCTAAAAATGTCTCAGAATATGAGACTTTGCATACAATAAGTGTCTCAAAATCTGAGACTTTATATTTTGGCAAAATTCTATGAAAATCTCAGAATCTGAAACTTTTTCTGTACGAAAAGTTTTTCAGAATCTGAAACTTTTTAGGCAGGAAAAATTTCTATGAATTTGAGACTTTTGATATAGGTCATATTTCTCCTATAGAAAAAGTCTCAGATGTATACGAAAACTCTGTTAGATTCAGAGTTTTTCTCTTTAAGAAAATGTGAAATTTTCTTTAAAAACAAATTGAAAAAAATGTTGTTCCATTTTCGTAAAAGTGAATTTATTGGCATTTTGGGGCTCGCTTAGGTCGGAGGCCTTGGGCACTTGCCCAGTGTGCCCTAATGGCTAAAATGGTACTGAGGACACTGTATAATTGGTCAGATGGCCGTGCGTATGGGAATTTCTGATATAGACTATTGTAGAAGTTGTGGGGAAGTGGAGAAGGAGAAGTCAGTTAAGCACTTGTTATGTAAATGGACGGGTCTAATGAAAAGCCGCCTTAAGTATTTGGGGCAAAGATTTTTCGATGACCTAGGTATACTGTGTCTCATTGGCGTCTCTAGCAGAGTACCTTAGGCTATCGGGGTGGTTAAAGAAGTACACTCAAAAAAAAAACTTTGTAAAATTACAAGAAAAACTTGAAACTTTTTTTTTTTGCTACCTCCTATTTGACAAAAATTTCTGGGAATTTTACAAGCTTTTTACCAATAATTTAGTAATTTTACAAGGTTTTTACCAATAAAATTGTAAATTTTCTAATTTTTCGACTCTACAATTTACAAGGAGGTTTCGTAACTTTACTAGATTTTTTGCTACCTCCTTTTTACGAGAATTCCTAGTAATTTTACAAGATTTTTATCAATAATTTTGTTATTTTACAAGCTTTTTACCAATAAATTTGTAAATTTACAGTTTTTTTGGTGCAATCAAAATTACAAGGAATTCCCGTGAATTTAATAGATTTTTTTTGTAAAATTATCTTGGAAATTTTGTAAAATTAAAAAAAAAATGTAAACTTCGATCTAAAATTGTTTGTTAAAAAACCAGGAAAACTGTCAAATATTGGTAAAATGGGATTACAAGACTTTTCCTATTTGACATTTTTTTTTTGTGTGTAGAACTTTGTATCAGTGGGGGTAGGAAAAAATAATTAAGGGAATCACAATGGGCGTTATGGCCTCCGAGTGAATTCGTCATTTTGGCCATTCACTAACTTACAAGCATGCGTGATCACGCCTAAATCACGTTAATCACCCACTTATGGGACATTCCACACCAAATGTCCCACTACAGAGAAACATGTGTCCCGTAAATTTCTGAATAGGTTGTTTGGATAGCCCTATATGGAACTAAGAAAATTGCGTTTTTGGTTTTTAAAATTTTCAAAAACTGGGCTTAGGAGGTGTGGTCAAATATTGGAAAAATGGTTAAATTTGTGGCGAGTTGTCTTGATTGAATATGTATCACATTAAAACGGAATGCACCACAATCTCAAAAATTTACATTCTTGTATAGTTTTGTATGGGCTATCGATTAAAAATTTTTTTTTGGAAAATTTTCAAAACCCGTTCTGAAATTTTCCATTTTTTAAAAAAGTAAATTTATCAAAAATCCGGGAACTTTTTTTTAATTTTTTTTTTTAAGTTTAGATGTTTGTACATCCACACAAAAAAATTCAGAAACACGTTCTTCGTTTTTTTCGAGTAAATCGCGTTTGAATTTTAAATTTCATAACAATTTTGTAATTTGCTTGTATGTTCTTGTTTCAGAGCGTATGAGAAATATTTATGCAATTAATAATACTCATTCGCAACTTTAAAACAAGAAAATACAAGCAAATTACAAAATTGTTATGAAATTTAAAATTCAAATGCGATTTTCTCCAAAAAAAAACGAAGAACGTGTTTCTAAATTTTTTTGTGTGGATGGACAAACATCTAAACTTAAAAAAAAAATAAAAAAGAAAAAAAAAGTGGCAGGATTTTTCATAAATTGACTTTTTTAAAAAATGAAAAATTTCAGAAAAGGTTCTAAAAATTTTCCTAAAAAAAAAACATAATCGATAGCCAATACAAAATTATATTAGAATGTAAATTTTTGAGATTGTGATGCATTCCGTTTTAATGTGATAAATATTTAATTAAGGCAACTCGCCACAAATTTGACCATTTTTCCAATATTTGACCACACCTCCTAAGCCCAGTTTTTGAAAAATTTAAAAACCAAAAACGCAATTTTCTTAATTCCATATAGTGCTATTCATACAACCTATTCAGAAGTTTACGGTACACATGTTTTTTCACTGGACATTTGGCGTGGAATGCCTCATAATAGCTCATGTGCTAGTCTTTCTTTTAAAGGCATCTGTAACAAAAAAGTTTATCGACTGTAACACTTAGCAAAAGAAATAATTGCATCACTGACGTCAGCTTAATTTCATAAAGACGAACTTGTCAAACAAAAGACTTAAGACACATACTCGATATTATTAATCGTCAAAATATGGTGTGGGTTATGTTTTGCAATTTTGCAACAATTTGTCTTTTTATTGATTTTTTGTTAATGAAACAAAAAAACAAAAAACAGTGATCAAGTTTAGGTTAAAGCACGTTTAAAATAATGTTTCAAAATACGTGATGTCGCTTAAACCAAAAACAAAAAATTAAAAAAAAAAAAAATATATGAATGATTTTTGTATTGACTAATAAAGAATTTTTTTGTTATAATAAATTAAGTAAATAATACAGTTTAATTTTGTAAACAAAAAAATTTATTTAGTGGAAACAATTTTTTTTAAGGATTTTTGTTTTATTTTAAAAGATGTGACTACGCATACAAATGTATGATTATGAAAAACATGCATACAGTGTTCTTAAAGTTAATTGTGGGGGATGACCCCACATACTACTACTACAGAAATAAATTTAACAAAAAAATAAATACACTTGTACTGTAAAGCATGTGTTAAATATACAACAAATTTGGTTTGTTGAGCAGTTTTTGTAAATATATTTTTTTTGTAGTTTTTGTTGTATTTGTTAATGTAAGTATTGTCTTCAATTTCATGATATTGATTTCTTATTTTTATAATCATTTATTTTGTTTTTTTTTTGTAAATTTTAAAATTTTTGAATAACTAACTATATGTATGTTTAACCGCTTGTCAACTCAGTTGCTCATCATTGTTGCGCGCGTTATGTTGTTCATGCTTGAGTTAAATTTCGAATTTTAAACAAACAAAAAAAAAAAAAAAAGTCGGTCATATAATAAACAACGGTCAAGTGCATGTGATTTAAGAATTCAAAAATAAAAATAGTGTTGTGAAAAAAAAAATACCTCAATATTTGAGAAAAAAAAATATACCAACAAAAAAATTTAATTGAATAAAAAAGCTTATGAAAGTGAAAAGGATTTGAAATAAATTATTTTCAAATTATAAAAAAAATTTAAATAATAAAAACATATACATCACAAGTAAAAATTCCTGTTTTCAAGACAAAGACTTATTACAAATTAACAAGGTAAGTAGTTAGTTTTAATTAGGACTGAGATTTCCATGCAATTTCATGTTTTTGTCAACGTCGCTCTACGGGAGACTTGATGGCGTTTCTTTCGAAACGTTGGAGTCGTTCTATCCACCAATTTGGTGAAAGTAAGGTGGTTGCTTTGGATATTTCCAAGGCTTTCGATCGTGTGTGGTACGACGCACTTATATCTAAACTTATTGCTTTCGGTGTCGGTAACGATTTCTCTCGATTTATATTGAGTTTTCTCCGGGACCGAAGTATACGTGTTGTTGTTGATGGGGTGTCATCGAATGGGTTTCGACTTAACTCTGGAGTACCGCAAGGTTCTGTTCTTTCTCCAACTCTTTTTCTTATCTTTATTAATGACCTTCTTAGTCAAACTTTCAACCCTATCTACTCTTTTGCAGACGACAGCAACATTTGTCATTCATTTTCCTTCGATCACAGGCCAAGCCTTGTAGAGCTTGGGCGCGTGCGGCAAATTATGAATGACACTCTCAATCAGGACCTGTTGACAATCTCTAAATGGGGTCTTGCGAATAGGGTCGATTTTAATGCAGGCAAGAACCAATGTTGTATGTTGACCCATAGACGTATTGTGGAACCAACATTGTCGTCTGTATCTGTGGGTGTTATCGATATTGAGGATCAAGATTATCTTGATGTTCTGGGCATGAAAATCCAGTGTGATGGCCGTTGGAATAAACATGATTTTCAAGTGTTGACAGAAGCATTCAAGTGTTTTGGGTTCTTAAAACGGTGCAAGAACTACTTCACTCCTACTGATCTCCTTAATATTTATACCACCTATATCCGGCCGAAGATGGAATACCACTCCCATATATGGGCAGGGGCTTCAGAGTCTATTCTGAAGCTTCTGGACCGTGTTCAAAGGAGGGCGTCGAAGCTAATCAATGACAGTAGGGTATCCAACTCTATTGACAATTTGGAGCATCGTCGGAATGTGGGTTGTGTAACACTGTTCTATCGATATTATCATGGTAAGTGTTCTGCTGAGATAAGCGAACTTATCCCCCGAGCACGGGTTTTTGTTTGGAATACTCGCTTGTCTAGTAGGGCTCATCCATTTGTTGTCGATTGCCCAGTGTACCGCACAACGCATTACAGAGAAAATTCATTTATAAGCCGAACTATCCGTATGTGGAATATACTTCCTGTAGAGGTCTTCCCTGTCAACTACAATTTGGAAAAGTTCAAATCAAATATCCACAAACACTACTCCCTCTATCCTCCCTCCCATAACCTATTTTCCTAATTATCAACACAATGCACTGCATTTATTGGGGACATGCCCTGAGTGTTGGTTAAGTCAAAAAAAAAATAATAATATTTAAGTTTAAAATGCATATTTTGAGCATATTTTCAACTTTTGAGTGCATATTTTTGTATATTTTGACATAAATTAGCAAAAACACAAATTAAAATTTATTTAAAAAAACAAAAAGCTAAAATAAATCACTGTGCGCCGTTGCGTATGATTGTTATTTAAAGTCAATTACAAAATTAAGTATACGCCTCTATAAAGTTTACAAGTAATTACACCGTCCGACAGCCAATATTAAACATGAACCGAATGATATACGTCTGTATGTAGAGATCAAATGATTTTTCATTTCGTGATCCTGTTTCCTTTTAAAAAAACCTTAAAGTTTTAAAGGATTACATTTTATAA
The DNA here is from genome assembly GCA_963921195.1 of Pegoplata infirma. Taxonomy (NCBI): domain Eukaryota; kingdom Metazoa; phylum Arthropoda; class Insecta; order Diptera; family Anthomyiidae; genus Pegoplata; species Pegoplata infirma. The sequence goes on from OY992539.1 coordinate 138,221,765, forward strand.
AATATTTTTTAAATATTTGTGCTTGTCCTATTATGTCACTATTGACAACAAATGTGAGAGGAGAATCTTCGCTAATTTCTCCATTTTTTATTTTGCCACAACAGGAAAAAGGACGTGAATAATGTCCTTTCAAATTAAAAAAAAAAAATTAATTGATATTTAAGAAAAAAGTTTTGAAACGACATTTTTACCTCCTTTTTTCAAGATGTATCAAAAAATAATGTGGGAAAATGATCGAAAATCTTCCTTTTTCATTTCACATCACTAGTATCAGCCTTGGACAAATATTAAAAAAATATTTTACAAATTTTATCCTCTAAAATTTGTAAGTCATTTTATGAAATGAAATACTATTAATGCAGTTTTACTACATTAAGTCTCTACACTCAAAATAAATTCTCTGTCCAATCAGTAGAAAAATCTGCTGAAAATACACCCATTTTGAGTCATATGAGAAATCTGCTGATTTTAGCAGACGTGGTTTGCTAAATATCTGTCATGATTATCTAGGTGAAATCAGTAGAGGTATCTGTATAGACAACAGAGAAATCTACTGATTGTAGCAGAAAAATCTGCATAATTAAGCAGAAAAATCTGCCGAATTCAGCAGAGCAATTTGCTGAAGCTTAAAAATATGTTCAAAAATATCATTATAATTGTATAAAAAACGAAAACAATTAACACTTTGAAAAAAAAAAAACTTAGAACATTTTTTGTGAAAACAAAACAAGTAGAAAAGTTAAATTCGACTTGGCCGAATCTATGAATACCCTACACAATGCCCTTTTTAAGTGATAGTAAATTTTCTAACGTAAAAAAAATAACATTTTTGATTAGAAATATTTTATATTGTATAAAAAATCTTTTTTTTACTAATTTTTGAAAAGAAAACTAATTTACTAAATTTTTTTTTGAGTGTAAAATTTTTTTGAGTGTAAAATTTTTTTTGAGTGTAAAATTTTTTTACTAGAGTATTTTTTTTAATGTAAAAATATTTTTAAGTGACAAAAAGACGTTGTAAAATATTTTTGTGACTACTTATTGTTTTTAAAACATGTTAAACGGGTTTTCAACACATAAATTAAAGGTGGAGCTAATCTGAAATTCACGGTTTTGCCAATAACAACCAATGTTCCGATTTGGCTGAAATTCAACACTGACCAAGTAAGGGAACGACAAATATATATGCTAAGGTCAGGCGCGGATCCAGGGGGGAGAATGGGATTTCTCCCCCCCCAAAACGATTTCAAAAAAGAAAAAAGAAAGGAAAGGAAAAAAAAGAAAGGAAAGGAAAGAAAAAAAAAGAAAAAAAAAGAAAGGAAAAGGAAAGGAAAAAAGGAAGGGAAAGGAACAAAGTTACAAAGAAAATGACCAGGATAAAAAAATCCTCAGGAGAGGTATGTGTGTGTGTATACACTCAAAATAATAACTCTGTTAAATTACAGAAAAACTCTGCTAATTTAACAGAGTACACCATACTTTTCCAGCTAACAACATTTCTTGGTAATTTTACTAAAACACTCTGTAAAATATTTTTGACAGAAAAAACCGATTAATTTACAGAGTTTATAGTAAAATATTGGTTAAATATGAAAGCTTTTTTACAGAGACAACTCTGTAATTTTACTAAAAAACTCTGTTAAATGATTTGGACAAAAAAATCTGTTAATTTACAGAGTTTCTAGTAAAATATTGGTTAAATAAACCACCATTTAGCAAGGAAAACTATGAAATTTACATATATTTGATGCAAAAAAAAATTTACAGAAAAAACTCTCTTTAGTTAAATGCATGTTATTTTGTAAAATTTTTATAAGATTTCTGAAAAATAAATTTTGATAACTTTTTTTTGCTACTTTTTCAACTTTTTCTCAAAAAAAAAAAATTACAGATAAAATTTTGATGTTTGGTAACAAAAACTAATCAAAACAGAAAACTTTTTTGATTATAAAAAAATACGAAGTATTTAGCTTAGATCTGTATTTTAGCAGTAAACTCTGTTAATTATCTGTAAAATTAAGATTACAAAGAAAAAAAGTAATATAACAGAGGAAACTTTGTTGTTTTGTCACAACAAAATACATAGTTTTTTCTTTAAATCTGTATTTTGACACACTCAAAAAAATAAAACTGTAAAGTTAACTAATTTTTTTTTGTTAACTCGAGTTTACTGGCTTTTTAGCAAATTTTTAGTTAAAATCAGCGTTTTAACTACTTTTTTTAGTTAAGTTCAATTTACGAAAATACTAGTTTTGAACAAATTTTGTATTAATTTTTTTTGTTGACTTCAAAACTGAGTTTACGAATTTTTACTAATTAATTTGCTGATTTTTCGTAACAAATTTGTTAAGTGGAATTTCTTGTGAAGCCTCCTATGCAAATCTCATAAGTTCTACTTCAGCTGATGAAAAAATATAAAAAATAAACTTTTAATTTTTTACAAAATATTTTCTAAATTTTAGTTTACGAAAAGTAACAAAAAGTTTAGCTGAATTCAACAAATTTTTTTGTTAATATATGTACATAAAAACGTTACGAAATTTCAGCTAAATTTTTAGTTAAAGTTACGGTTTTTTTTGCTAAATTCGTTCTACGAAAAGTTAACTAAATATTTTTAGTTAAATTAACTAAAAATTTAGTAGGCCCAAAATCAGGTGCTTTTTTAGTTAAAATTAACTAAATTTTTTGTTAACTTTACAGTTTTTTTTTTTGAGTGCAGAAAACTCTGTCAAATATCTGTTGAATTGAGATTACAGTCATTTTACAGAGTGTTTTACAGAGTTATTATTTTGAGTGTATGATTGACGTCATCACTCATAGCCTCTGTGGGGGACATCTCGGACAAATTTTTTTCTTTTTCAGATCCCAGTATTAAATCATACAAACGAATTTTTACTTTTGTCATAAAATTTAAGTTGTAATTTTAAAATATGATCAACTTTTTGTCTCAGTGTATTTTTGTTTCTAATCTGCTTCATAAGTTTACACCGAAAATATTGCATTAGCTTTTATCGTTGCGGAAAGTTAGATATCTCAAAATATTTCTTATAATCTGAGCTATCTGATAGTATACCCAAAGTTTATCATAGTTCTGAAATTTCGATAAAATTCTGAAATTATAAAATTCCCTACCACATGATGATTTTTAATTGCTTTTGATATATTTCTTATTCTTTCTCTTCATTTGGTTACTTTTTTAACGTCATGCAGATACCTGCATTCAGCAAGCGGTTTTCGTCTTCGCTAAAAATACTGCAAAATAAGTACCAACTTTAAACTTAAATTTTATACATAATTTGCATAGTTTTTTAATTTTTCTTTATAGAAATCGTAGAAAAATATCTCTAATTTTATTTTCCGGCCTTGAGTATTATAAAAATACTAAGATAACTTGGCTAGGAAATAGTTTACATCTAGACCAGGAAAACGTTGTTTCTTTTGTGAGCTGTAAGTGCATATTTTAATTTACGTCCCCTGAAGGTTGTTGGCAATGCGGTTACTCATAAATAATTTATATACATTTTGCTTTTATCAATTTTCTTCTTTAAAATATTCTTCAATACCTTTCATGGTACAGAAAAAATTCCATAACTTCCTTTTTCCGACAACCTCTGAACACTCAACATCGAAAAACTCATCAAGTTAAAATAAATCTTTAAAAATTAAAGTCATCCGAAAAGTTTTTTTTATAATTTGTAAGAAATCGGGAAAAGTTTATACAATTTTATCCTTATAACAGGTAATTTCTGTAAATAATTTAAATTTACTTTAAAAATTATAAAAGTGCTATTTCAAAATTTCCACTAGTTAAAATCTGATCACGAAAATCACGTGTGTGGTATACCAGTCTTGACATATTTTTGGAAAGATTGTTCCTTTCGTAAAATCCGATCGGGATCCCTGCATCCCATCGAGAGCATTCTCTGAAAAGTCGTGGCAAAATATCTAAATCAGGTAAAATTAAAGGCAACAAGTTTTTCTAAAAAAATTGAAATACCATTGGAAAGAATCCGAAAGTATCCATAGATCCCCTGGATTTGTCAGAACGGGATTTAGAAAATTGTGGGATTTCTTAAAAACCACAACCAATTTAAATCGGAACAATCTGACTCAAGTATACCTACAAAAATCCACGGTAAGACAATTTCTCATAAAATTACTTAACATTGGTTTTAAAGAATTTACCTTTTGTTCCTAAAACATTCATTTTCTATATAGGCCCAATTTTAATATCAAATTCCCGGAAGATGAAAATGCAGCGGTTTTTTTTTTATAATTAGATAGAGGAATCCTTCCCCAACTGCATTAAAATCTCCCACAACGTAAATTGCATAATCGACAGAAGTCATAAAACAAAAAAATAACACCAAAAGTAGTACAGAAAAAATAAAACTCCAAATAAGTATAATACGCAAAAAGACAAAAAGTGATTAGTGCAGAAAAAATAAAAAAAAAAAAAAAACAGAAATCTAGTTCTTAAATTAAAAACTAAAATATAAAAACAAAAAAAAAAAAAAAAAAATCAATTGAAGTCAGTGGAAAAAAGGAAACAAATATTAATATTAAGTTAGTTGTAAAACAAATACTGAAAGTGAAAAGTTAAATTAGGTAATTTAAAATTGCAACAATAATACCTAGTGCATTCGCATGGTGGAGTTATTATAATTATATTCGTTGTAAAAAGATTTGTTTTCATCAGAAAACAAAACCCACATTTGGTGGACTCCAACGTGGCCAATGTTGTTATTGTTGCATTAAATTTTTTTTTAAGTCAACAGTTTTTTTTCCTAAATAATTAAAAACAGTTAAAATAAGTAAAAGTAGAATTAAATTATCGATTAAAATTGCAACAAAAACATATATCGCGAGTTAGATAAAAAAAAAAAAAAAACAAATTGCAACAACAACAATATAAAAAAAAAATTAATTAGTAAAATCGCAACATTTATTTAGCCACCCCTTAAATTTTATATCTACAAAAGTCATCATATTGTATTAATTCAGCAAACTGCAGCTGCAACTTCGAAACAACCTGTTCGATCTTCGAAAAAGGCCTTCTTCGACATCAAACATGTTGGTAAGTGAAAAATAAAATCTAATAAAAGTTCTAACAAATCCCTTAAAAAATTTAAAAATCGTTACATAAACTCTTAACATATAATTTAACACTTAATAAAAGCAAAAATCCACAATGATATTTGAGTAAATTTAAGAGATCATTCAAAAATTTCAATAAACCATTAATGCTGCATTAAATTTTGTAGCGCTCCCGTTAAATATTTAAAGAAATTGAAAAAACTTAATTTCACACTCTTTGTTGTGATTATCCATTTATTGATTTGTTAAAAACAAAATTCAAAATATAAAAGAGATCAATGTTGATGCTCAATTACTAAGAGTGAGTTTTTTGCTTTTATGATTGTTAAAAGAATATTACCCTACACTAAGTAAGGTTTGATCGGTTTATTGATTTAAATATATAAACAGTTGCAACTAAATACAGAAATTAGTAACAATATGCACTATGATTAGGTAGGTCATTTTCGTTCGTTGTTTTTACATTTTTTTTCTTATATTTACAATTGTAGTTTGCTTTACGTAAAAATTTCGAGTTTTATTTTTAATTTATATTTTGTTGTTTTGCTATTGCAATCATAATTCAAATCTAAAGTAACAAAATACATAAAATAAATACTGAACAAATAGGTCGGTTTTTCAGTAATGGTTTAAAACATTTTTGATAATAATTTTTGTTGGTAAACTAAACGAAAAAATAAGATGTTAAAATTAAAATTAAAAGTTAATTAAAATTGAATTAAAATTAAAATCGAATTAAAGTTAAAATTGCATTAAAAATAAAAATTATTATTAAGGCTTATATTTTTTTTTGTTGCTAATAAAAATAATAAGCGAATCTAAAAGAACAAAAGAAAGTAAGCAAATTCTGTATAGTTAGGTCAGTTTCACCGTATTCGCTTAAGTTATGAATTATAATTTTTGTTTTTAGTTTCAAAATAATTGCGATGTTAGAATTAAAACTAAACTAAGAGTAAGATTACTTTTAGAATTAATACTACATTTTTTCTTGTTATGAATTTATATGGGTTGAATTAAATATACATATATATCATGGATTGCTAAACTTTAAAAATAGTGTTTTTTCTTACAATAATGATGTGCAGGATAAAATAAGGTGATATAGTCATCATGTTTGGGGTTCTAGAAACAAAACCTATTTACGGCACTAGAACCAAAGGTTTAGGGAGGGTGATGAGCCGATATAATCTCTACGACATCTGGAGATTTTCGTTTTGTAAATTTTAAAGCAACAACAACCAATACCTTTTCATTTTATTAAATTTCAGTTTTCGTGTAACTACATTTGGGGTATTTTGATATAGTTTTTTTTTTTTTTTTTCTTTTGTTGTTAGTTACTGTGGCCATTTTCATTTCATGCAACTAAATAGGGAGTCTAAAATAATATTGTTGTTTTGTAAATTTAATCATATTTGAGACAGGACCCGAACCCCGCATCCGACTGATTAGCTAGCATTTTAAAGGCTCCCGCAGTCCTAAGCTCAGTGTGACTTTTCCATCTTAAAATTTATGTTCTTTGGATACCATAAGTTTTAAACCCAAATATTTTCTGTTCGAGAAAATATTTCTACGAGACACTACCGTGTTCATTACAATAATTGGCTCCCAACGTGGGGCTCGAGAACCGAGTGTTCTTTGGCTCATTTTTTATAATTTTTATATAGAATATTAAATTTCAGTGATTGAAATAAATTTTGAAGGTATTCAGGTTTAAAATTCTAATTTTAAAGATGAATATGCAAAACTTTGCTGGATCTCGTAGCTACTTGAGGTAACAAGTTCGAGTAAGCTAACCAACTGATTTTCATATTTTTTCTGCAAATTGGAGTAGTAGATTTAAAGTGCTTTTGATTTTTATTGCAGTTAGGTGTAAATATTTCTTTTGTATTTCAATTTATCTTAGTTATCAAACGCTTATTTTGAGAGGAATTACAGCGAAAATGCTAGTTGTACTTCACTGTCTTCTTGGAATTGAGAATATTCGAAAAGTCACATAAATGTAGAATGGATGTTGGTGTGAAAATTAGAATACAAGAGGTATACGTTATATTTAACTCCATAGCCCGTTTTTTTATTTGTCCTGTATTGGTTAATTTTTAATTGCTTCATCACCTTATTTTTGAATCACATTATTAGTAAGAAAGACACTAGCTTGAATAAATTATAAATTTTTTTTCTTACACTTTTTACAAAATTTTTCTGACTTTTACCGATTCGAGTTTTAAAGTCAATAAAATTTTCTATTATATTTATCAAATTTGGAAAATTGCAATTATATAGAGATAAGAGTTTTTCTGTTGTTTCTTTATATAATCTAGATTCAAGGAAAATTTTTCTTTCTTTTGGTACCATAAATTCATTTTTTGTTTTTCTAAAAATTTTTTTTATTGGACTGAGACATGTCAATATCGGCAAATCTAAGAATTTGTTATATCTGTTATTTCAGAATATATAAAAATCAGGAAATTTTAAAGTTAGTTGCGTGCAAACACGAATTTCACTATGACTGCATAGAAATTTATTGGTTTCATCATTTTGCATGTCCTCAGTGTGGTCAAGCTTAAATTGTGTAATTGCACTATATAAGTTATATTTGCTATTGAAATGTATTTTGGTTAGTGTTAACCAATATCATAAACTGATAAATAGCTAAGTTTTCTACAGTGATGTTGATAATTGAATTGAAATTACATTTGTAATATTGATAATACCAAGATTTTGCAAATATTTATAAATTTCAAAATCAAAATTTTCAGAGACTTTTATCCTTATAATTTTTATTGTTGTTTGAATTTTGTAGGGTGTTACAACCAAACTTTAAAACAATTTATTATATTGTCGATTTAGTGAATTATTAAATATATATATTTAACTATTGCAGTTCGCAATTTTTTTTCTGGATTATAACAGTGACTGTAATATTTTTTTTTTTTTTTTGTAAAAAATGGCAACTTCCCATACACCACCACCAGGTGGAGAGCAACCTCCGGCATCAGCTACTACTGATCTGGATATCTGCTTTCTCTGTCGTGAACCAATGTTGGAGGGGCAACACTGTTTGATGATTGCTGAGTGTAAACATGCTTTTCATCGTCCATGCATTGAAAGTTTTCTTGAGACTTCATCTGAATGTCCAATATGCAGACGAACATGTCAGCTTAGTGAGCTTCGTAAATTTAACATTGGTCAGAAAAATATTACAAATCCAAAACCTAATCCAATAGGAAGACCCCCAGTTAGAGGTAAATCTCGTGGTGCCAAAGGCGCACATTATAATACTCGGAGTAATATCCGGAATCTTTTCCCAGATCCGGATACTCCTACTTTGAATGTAAGTAACCAATTTCAGGATGGGCAACTATTCACTCCTGACCGTGGCAACCAGCAGCTTAATAATACTTTGGCAGGGCTCAACCCTATCCAGTCGACCCGTACTCCTGGAGTAGCTAATAACCCACTTGATTATGACCGCATTAATCAAATGATTGAACAAAGTTTGACCCGAATGCTTCGGACTCTTAATCTGGTACCAAATTCTGCACAAAATTCACATGCAAATTTGCAAGAGGCCTCTTTGGTTCAGGTAAACTCGCCCAGGCTTGATCCGCCACGAAATGCTGCGAACCCTATTTTACTTGATGTCCATAATCCACAAGGTAATGCTGCGAACCAACCAGTTCCAGCAATTCCAAATCTGCAACCTAGGGCAGCAAACCCTTCGTTAAATTTGTATTCGTTTCCAGCGGGCCCAAATCCGCAACGAAATGCTGCAAACCCCATTTTACCTGCTGTCCCAAATCAGCAACCTATAGGGGTAAATCTGCCTTTGAATTTTAATCCAGTTCCAGCTATTCCAAATCCACAGCCACAGGCTGCAAATCGTATGGCAAACTTGTATCCTTTTCCAGCGGTCCCCAATCTGCAACATAATGCTGCAAATCATCCTCTGAATTTTCCTCCTCCTCCTAATTTACCTGCTGCGCAAAACCCACAGGTAGATTTGCCGCGAGATAATCCAGCAGCGAATGCTGCAAATGGCAATTTAGCGTTCAGGTCAGATAAAATTACGTCTACAATTCAAAACTGGCAATGTAAGTTTGAAGGAACACCGGGGTCTAACGTAGAAGAATTTTTGTATCGCGTTAAATCCCTTACCAGAGATACATTTAATGGAGATTTTTCCATAATTTGTAAATATATGCACATATTATTAACGGGCAAGGCAAGAGAATGGTATTGGCGGTACCACAAGAGAGTGCATGTCATTGAGTGGGAAAGTTTTTGTGTAGCCCTGCGTTATCAATATCGGGATTATAAGACTTCTTTTGATATACGTGAAGAAGTAAGAAACAGAAAACAAAAGCCGGGAGAGTCATTTGACGACTTTTTCGACGCTGTTTCTTCTATCACGGATCGGTTATTCTCCCCCATTGATGAAATGGATCTGATAGAAATATTAATTCGTAATTTAAGGTGGGAAATTCGTGAAGATTTGTTGTATGTACCTATTCATACTATTCCTCACTTGCGTAATCTTGTCCAGGTGCGAGAAAATTTTTTAAGAGACGAGCCTGCTAATAGGAGACAAGCAGGTTTCGCGGCTCGCAATAATGCCAATTTGCCTCAGCGACGATACGTAAATGAACTTGAGGTCAATGACAACGCTGCAGCTCTTGCAGCTCCGGAAGACTTAGAGCCTGCAGTGAACGCAATTCAAGGTCAAAACGTTTCCAAGTGCTGGAATTGCGACGAATTGGGGCATTGTTACAAAACTTGCCTCAAGGACAAAAATGTTTTTTGTTATGGATGTGGTGCAAAAAACACATACTATCCTGACTGTGTAACATGTGCAGCAAGAAGACATAATTTTCCAAAAAACTCGCGTCCTCCTCCAAGGGACCCAAACCAAAAATAATATGTAATTGTTATAATCATATGCCGACCGGATTTGACCCTGATATTCCCAATTTTGACAAACCTATTATGAAATGTGACACAAAACCCGATTTAACTAATATGGTTAATACTAATATCAGCAAACCAATTACAATTTTAAATAGATCAAATAACCCTGATTTATTTTTACCACCCGTTCTAATAGACAAACCCAAATGTCCATATCCAAAATTACCATACCACAAAAGGTGGGAAATTTATATACAAAAACGTAATGAAATTTTTAATGTAGACACAATTTCGACTTACGCACCGGCCAAGCCAAAGCGATCCACAATTCGTTTACGCGAATATTGGAAAAGGCGAAAACTGTGTAGTAAATTTTTGATTTCAACCATCATAGCGAATCCTACGGATAGGCGTTATTATGCCAAAGTGTCCTTTTTAAAATTTACCGAATTTGGTTTGTTGGACACCGGTGCTAACATAAGTTGTATTGGCTCAGATTTAGCTGCCTACGATTTTTCTACGTTTCCGAATTTTTTCAAATGTAAATCCCTTGTAAAAACTGCTGACGGTAGTGCTCAGTCAGTTATTGGATGGTTAAATGTTGATGTCACTTATAAAGACCAAACTTGCTCTATGAAATTTTTTATAATTCCGTCGATAGCTCAAAGATTGATTCTTGGTATTGACTTCTGGAAGTTGTTTAAGTTGTTTCCAGATGTTATTGGCACTGTAGACATTTTCAGTTTTAATGAATTGTCCAATAGTCCGTCTGAACTGTCCGCTATGCAAATTAAGTCCGATGTTCCGTCCGAGTCAGAGAATAAATCTGATGAATCAGATGAACCGTTATTCCCCTTGTCCCAAAGCCAACGTCAACAGTTAGATTCTGTTAAAACACTCTTTCCGAATTTTGAAAAACAGGGATTGGGAAGAACCAGCTTAATTAAGCATTCGATCGATGTGGGTGACACTACACCGATCAAACAACGGTTCTATCCGGTTTCTCCCGCGGTTGAGAAACTGATGTTTGGTGAAATAGACCGTATGTTGGCACTAGGGGTGATTGAACCTTCCACGTCCCCCTGGAGTTCACCAATGAGATTAGTAGTTAAACCTCACAAGGTTCGTTTATGTTTAGATGCTAGAAAAGTTAACCTAGCAACAAAAAAGGATGCCTATCCGCTTCCTAGCATAGAGGGTATATTCGCGAGACTTCCAAAAGCCAATATCATATCAAAACTCGATCTTAAAGACGCATACTGGCAGATAGCCTTAGACGATGCATCCAAGCCCCTGACAGCGTTCACAGTTCCGGGAAGGCCTCTCTACCAGTTCGTAGTAATGCCGTTCGGACTGTGCAATGCTCCCCAGACGATGTGCAGGCTTATGGATGAGATCATACCACCCGATCTCCGGCATTGTGTCTTCGGCTACCTAGACGATTTGGTCATAGTGACAGAAGATTTTCCTACACATTTGGAAATATTAGTAAGAATCGCATCTCAATTTAGGAAAGCCAATCTAACATTGAATGTGACGAAAAGTAAATTTTGTGTAACGAAAGTGAACTATTTGGGATATGTAATTGGGGATGGTGGGATTACCACAGACCCTGAAAAAGTGAGTGCGATCCAAAACTGGCCGGTACCAAAGAACCTAAAACAAGTTAGAGGTTTTCTGGGACTTGCTGGTTGGTACCGCCGGTTTATAGAGAACTTTTCTACAGAGGTCTTCCCCATTACTGAGGTGTTGTCCACTAAGAAAAAGTTCGTCTGGACCCCAGAAGCCCAAACAGCCTTCGAAAAAATAAAACGTCTACTTACTGAAGCGCCAGTGTTGACAAATCCGAACTTTGAAAAAAAATTCTATCTGCACTGTGACGCTAGTGATTACGGTATTGGCGCAGTTCTGGTGCAGTTGGATGATGACGGCAACGAGAAACCAATTGCATTCATGAGTCGTAAGTTAAATTCAGCCCAGCGTAATTACAGCGTCACAGAGCGAGAGTGCCTAGCAGCTCTGGAGGCCATAAAGAGGTTCAGATGTTACCTGGAGCTTCAAGAATTCGAGGTGGTAACCGACCACTCAAGCTTGGTGTGGCTGATGCGTCAACCAGACCTTAGTGGGAGGCTGGCACGATGGGTGTTCAAATTACAGGCATATAAATTTACAGTTAGCCACCGAAAGGGAAAGGATAACGTAGTTCCTGACGCATTATCCCGAATACCCGAAGATGAAGTAGCTGGTTTAGAAATTATAGAACCAGAGATTGATCTGAACTCGCCACATTTCGAGGATATTGAATACGAGGAACTGAAGACGAAGATAAGCAACAATGGTAGCCTATATCCGGATGTGAAAGTGGTCGATAAATATATTTATACTCGAACAGAACACTACTCGGGGGATGCACTACAAGAGGAGCAAGCTTGGAAGCTCTGGGTTCCATCTGCATTGAGAAACTCTGTAATGTCAAGGGCACATGACATTCCAGTGGCGGCTCATGGTGGCACGGGAAAGACGTTGGAACTGATACGACGAAATTTTTTTTGGCCTGGAATGGTACGCGATGTACGTCAATACGTAAAAAGTTGTGAAGTATGCAAGACGACTAAAGCCCCTAACTTTATAATGAAACCACCTATGGGAAATCAGGCTACGTCAGTCCGTCCATTCCAGCGCTTATATGTGGACATCCTGGGTCCATATCCCAGGAGTAAATCCGGGTTTATCGGACTCTTGATAGTGCTTGACCATCTTACAAAATTTCACTGGCTTTGCCCACTGAGAAAATTCACATCTACCTTGATTCAAGAGTTTTTAGAGAAACATATATTTCACGTCTATGGGGTCCCAGAAAATATTGTAAGTGACAATGGTAGTCAGTTCCGTGCGAATGATTTTAATGCATTTTTGACTAAATATGGAATTAACCATATATACACGGCTGTATACTCACCGCAGTCAAATGCATCAGAAAGAGTGAACAGATCTCTAATCGCGGGGATTCGAGCGTATCTGAAACACGATCAACGATGCTGGGATGAAAATCTTACTTCGATAAGCTGTGCACTTCGAAACTCCCACCATCAGTCTATCAATACCTCGCCATATCACGCACTATTTGGATTTAACATGATAACACATGCATCATCATATTCACTTTTGAAAAATTTAAATTTGTTAGATGAACCTTCGGCTAAGATGTCCAGGGATGATCATATGCAAATCATTAGACAAGATCTACGTAAACATATAAAAGAAGCATACGAAAAGAACCAGCATCAATATAACCTTAGAGTTAGGGTTCCCACATTTCAGGTAGGCCAGGAAGTTTTTCGGCGTAACTTTGCGCAAAGTAGTGCTGTCAAAAACTTTAACGCAAAACTTTCTCCTGTGTTTGTTAAGGCCCGAATACGCGAAAAGGTTGGGAATCACTATTATATACTAGAAGACTTGTCGGGTAAATTATCCGGCACATTTCACGCCAAGGATATTCGAGCTTAAATGTCCCTTTTCTCCAACTAATTCTGTTACTTTTAAGCAAAACAGGGAAATGATTCGAATTGGAAAAATTTTGGAAAACTCAATTCAATTTTGACATTTTTTTTTTAAAAGCTAAAACTGAAAGTCTTCCGTATTTGAAAAATTTATTTCAGAAAAAGTACTTTCTGTAAGACCTGACAATTTTATTTTTTTTTGTCAAATTATAAAATTCAAATAGTTTCAAGAATTTGGTTTGTAGAAACAAAGATTTAGTAGAACCTTTATTTTAAAGATTTTAACAGTTTTGAATAAGATTCGGATTTTGTTTTTTTTCCCTGTTTGCTGCTAAGTCAGAATTATTTGGTTTTGTGGGGGACATCTCGGACAAATTTTTTTCTTTTTCAGATCCCAGTATTAAATCATACAAACAAATTTTTACTTTTGTCATAAAATTTAAGTTGTAATTTTAAAATATGATCAACTTTTTGTCTCAGTGTATTTTTGTTTCTAATCTGCTTCATAAGTTTACACCGAAAATATTGCATTAGCTTTTATCGTTGCGGAAAGTTAGATATCTCAAAATATTTCTTATAATCTGAGCTATCTGATAGTATACCCAAAGTTTATCATAGTTCTGAAATTTCGATAAAATTCTGAAATTATAAAATTCCCTACCACATGATGATTTTTAATTGCTTTTGATATATTTCTTATTCTTTCTCTTCATTTGGTTACTTTTTTAACGTCATGCAGATACCTGCATTCAGCAAGCGGTTTTCGTCTTCGCTAAAAATACTGCAAAATAAGTACCAACTTTAAACTTAAATTTTATACATAATTTGCATAGTTTTTTAATTTTTCTTTATAGAAATCGTAGAAAAATATCTCTAATTTTATTTTCCGGCCTTGAGTATTATAAAAATACTAAGATAACTTGGCTAGGAAATAGTTTACATCTAGACCAGGAAAACGTTGTTTCTTTTGTGAGCTGTAAGTGCATATTTTAATTTACGTCCCCTGAAGGTTGTTGGCAATGCGGTTACTCATAAATAATTTATATACATTTTGCTTTTATCAATTTTCTTCTTTAAAATATTCTTCAATACCTTTCATGGTACAGAAAAAATTCCATAACTTCCTTTTTCCGACAACCTCTGAACACTCAACATCGAAAAACTCATCAAGTTAAAATAAATCTTTAAAAATTAAAGTCATCCGAAAAGTTTTTTTTATAATTTGTAAGAAATCGGGAAAAGTTTATACAATTTTATCCTTATAACAGGTAATTTCTGTAAATAATTTAAATTTACTTTAAAAATTATAAAAGTGCTATTTCAAAATTTCCACTAGTTAAAATCTGATCACGAAAATCACGTGTGTGGTATACCAGTCTTGACATATTTTTGGAAAGATTGTTCCTTTCGTAAAATCCGATCGGGATCCCTGCATCCCATCGAGAGCATTCTCTGAAAAGTCGTGGCAAAATATCTAAATCAGGTAAAATTAAAGGCAACAAGTTTTTCTAAAAAAATTGAAATACCATTGGAAAGAATCCGAAAGTATCCATAGATCCCCTGGATTTGTCAGAACGGGATTTAGAAAATTGTGGGATTTCTTAAAAACCACAACCAATTTAAATCGGAACAATCTGACTCAAGTATACCTACAAAAATCCACGGTAAGACAATTTCTCATAAAATTACTTAACATTGGTTTTAAAGAATTTACCTTTTGTTCCTAAAACATTCATTTTCTATATAGGCCCAATTTTAATATCAAATTCCCGGAAGATGAAAATGCAGCGGTTTTTTTTTTATAATTAGATAGAGGAATCCTTCCCCAACTGCATTAAAATCTCCCACAACGTAAATTGCATAATCGACAGAAGTCATAAAACAAAAAAATAACACCAAAAGTAGTACAGAAAAAATAAAACTCCAAATAAGTATAATACGCAAAAAGACAAAAAGTGATTAGTGCAGAAAAAATAAAAAAAAAAAAAAAACAGAAATCTAGTTCTTAAATTAAAAACTAAAATATAAAAACAAAAAAAAAAAAAAAAAATCAATTGAAGTCAGTGGAAAAAAGGAAACAAATATTAATATTAAGTTAGTTGTAAAACAAATACTGAAAGTGAAAAGTTAAATTAGGTAATTTAAAATTGCAACAATAATACCTAGTGCATTCGCATGGTGGAGTTATTATAATTATATTCGTTGTAAAAAGATTTGTTTTCATCAGAAAACAAAACCCACATTTGGTGGACTCCAACGTGGCCAATGTTGTTATTGTTGCATTAAATTTTTTTTTAAGTCAACAGTTTTTTTTCCTAAATAATTAAAAACAGTTAAAATAAGTAAAAGTAGAATTAAATTATCGATTAAAATTGCAACAAAAACATATATCGCGAGTTAGATAAAAAAAAAAAAAAAACAAATTGCAACAACAACAATATAAAAAAAAAATTAATTAGTAAAATCGCAACATTTATTTAGCCACCCCTTAAATTTTATATCTACAAAAGTCATCATATTGTATTAATTCAGCAAACTGCAGCTGCAACTTCGAAACAACCTGTTCGATCTTCGAAAAAGGCCTTCTTCGACATCAAACATGTTGGTAAGTGAAAAATAAAATCTAATAAAAGTTCTAACAAATCCCTTAAAAAATTTAAAAATCGTTACATAAACTCTTAACATATAATTTAACACTTAATAAAAGCAAAAATCCACAATGATATTTGAGTAAATTTAAGAGATCATTCAAAAATTTCAATAAACCATTAATGCTGCATTAAATTTTGTAGCGCTCCCGTTAAATATTTAAAGAAATTGAAAAAACTTAATTTCACACTCTTTGTTGTGATTATCCATTTATTGATTTGTTAAAAACAAAATTCAAAATATAAAAGAGATCAATGTTGATGCTCAATTACTAAGAGTGAGTTTTTTGCTTTTATGATTGTTAAAAGAATATTACCCTACACTAAGTAAGGTTTGATCGGTTTATTGATTTAAATATATAAACAGTTGCAACTAAATACAGAAATTAGTAACAATATGCACTATGATTAGGTAGGTCATTTTCGTTCGTTGTTTTTACATTTTTTTTCTTATATTTACAATTGTAGTTTGCTTTACGTAAAAATTTCGAGTTTTATTTTTAATTTATATTTTGTTGTTTTGCTATTGCAATCATAATTCAAATCTAAAGTAACAAAATACATAAAATAAATACTGAACAAATAGGTCGGTTTTTCAGTAATGGTTTAAAACATTTTTGATAATAATTTTTGTTGGTAAACTAAACGAAAAAATAAGATGTTAAAATTAAAATTAAAAGTTAATTAAAATTGAATTAAAATTAAAATCGAATTAAAGTTAAAATTGCATTAAAAATAAAAATTATTATTAAGGCTTATATTTTTTTTTGTTGCTAATAAAAATAATAAGCGAATCTAAAAGAACAAAAGAAAGTAAGCAAATTCTGTATAGTTAGGTCAGTTTCACCGTATTCGCTTAAGTTATGAATTATAATTTTTGTTTTTAGTTTCAAAATAATTGCGATGTTAGAATTAAAACTAAACTAAGAGTAAGATTACTTTTAGAATTAATACTACATTTTTTCTTGTTATGAATTTATATGGGTTGAATTAAATATACATATATATCATGGATTGCTAAACTTTAAAAATAGTGTTTTTTCTTACAATAATGATGTGCAGGATAAAATAAGGTGATATAGTCATCATGTTTGGGGTTCTAGAAACAAAACCTATTTACGGCACTAGAACCAAAGGTTTAGGGAGGGTGATGAGCCGATATAATCTCTACGACATCTGGAGATTTTCGTTTTGTAAATTTTAAAGCAACAACAACCAATACCTTTTCATTTTATTAAATTTCAGTTTTCGTGTAACTACATTTGGGGTATTTTGATATAGTTTTTTTTTTTTTTTTTCTTTTGTTGTTAGTTACTGTGGCCATTTTCATTTCATGCAACTAAATAGGGAGTCTAAAATAATATTGTTGTTTTGTAAATTTAATCATATTTGAGACAGGACCCGAACCCCGCATCCGACTGATTAGCTAGCATTTTAAAGGCTCCCGCAGTCCTAAGCTCAGTGTGACTTTTCCATCTTAAAATTTATGTTCTTTGGATACCATAAGTTTTAAACCCAAATATTTTCTGTTCGACAAAATATTTCTACGAGACACTACCGTGTTCATTACACCTCTATCCTAAGAAAAAGTATTATCTCAAATATTTGTTTTAGAAAAATGTCTCAGAATTCTAGACTTTATATCAAGGTTAGCAATCGATACCCGCGCAGAATAACGCTATTTGATTATTGTACCGCAACTAATAAAGATATGAACATTTTTAAAAGCTATTATGAAAGTCGATGAAATTTCTAGTATTTTTGATGTGTTACTTCGTTTTTGTACCGGTTGCTTTTCGAAATATAGGCCAATATCTTTATAATACCGTTTTAAAGCTATTGACCCATGTAACGAAAATTAACCGGTACAAACACGAAGTAACACATTAAAAATACTAGAAATTTTATCTTCTTTCATAATCGATTTTAAAAATGTCCATATCTTTATTGGTTGTGGAACAATAGCCAAATAGTTATTCTGGGTGGGTATCGATTGCCAACCTTGCTTTATATATAGAAAAATTTTTGATACTTATTTGACTCTGAGTGAAAGAATTTTTTGATTAAAAAATTACCTCAAACTTTAGAAAAAATGTTTAATAACTTTTCTATAGAAAAAATACCTCAGCAACTGAGCATTTTTTCTTGGGAAAAATGTTTCAAAATCTGCCCAAAATAAATCTGCAAAAAAAAATTCACAGAATCGGACAACATTTCTTCAAAAAACCCTCTCAGAATCTGAGTTTTTCTATGAAGAAATATATTTTCGATTCTTAAACTTTTGTATGAATCTTTTAAAATCTGCGAATTTTAATGTGTAAATTTTTCTCTTGTCCAATAATAGTTTTTCTATATGAAAAATGTTTCAGAATCTAAGAAGTTGCTTTAGAAAACATTAGGTGGCATAAAAACGTCAAATTTTTCTATTGAACAATTTGTACAACATTTAAGATTTTGTTTTGAGGAAAGTGTATCAAACTTTTTTTATTAAATGTTTTAGAAACTGATACTTTTGTAGTATCTGGCAATTTTCTCTTACGAAATATGTTTCAGGATCTGAAAATTTTTGTATAGGAAAAATTTGTTAGAATCTGAGAATTACTTTAAAACTTTAATTATTTCAGAGATTTTTTATAAAAAATTTTTATCAGAATTTGAAAAAAAAAATTATAGGAAGAATCTCTCAGAATCTCAGATTATTTCTATAAAATACATAAGTTTAAACATCTGAAACATTTTCTATTAAAAAAACTTCGATCTGAGAATTTTTATATCAAAGGGTTTTAAAATCTGAACATTTTTATATCTTAAAAATTGATTATTTTTCTAAATGAAAAATATTTTTGAATCTAAGAATTTTTCTGTACTAAAATTGTTTCAACATCTGAGAAATTTTGTGAAGGAAACATGCATAAAAATCTCATTCTTATTATATAAATATTTTTCTATAAATAAAAATTCTTCGAGCTCGAGGCCAGTTTTTCTTGTAAATAAATATTCTTTTATTCCATTCCAATATTTCGATTCTCTTTGAGAATCATCATCAGGGGATTTCTACATATAAATTAGGTGTAAGAACAATTAAACATGTAAGTATAATCATCATTATTATAAATATACAAATAACAACAACATAAAAAGACAACCACAATACAGATTTTGTGTTTTAAAACAATTGTACGTTTACAATATATACACACACACTCACAGTGAATTTTTATGCACATAAAAACTTAAAAAATATGTTGTGATCGTTTCGACATCTAGAACTGCACTGAACTTAAAATTATTATTGCATTTTTATCTTGTTTACTAAGCCTCGGTAGTTATTGGCACACGAACTCTCTACGTCGCTTTTAAAGTTTACACTCTTTTTTGTTGCTATGATGTGTAGCATCTCCAGCATGTATCGACGTTTGTAATTCGGCTCCGTTTGTAACACACCAACATTATTAAAATCAGGCGAGTGTTTATTTTGAACACAGTGGTTCACAAGTGCCGTTTTTGGTGTGTCTCTACTGAGTTTTAATTTCTGGTCAGATTTATGGCCTGCAATTCTAGTTTTTAGTTTGTTTTTTGTGGTTCCAATGTACACTTTGTCACAATTTTCGTTTAAATTTCCAACACAGGGTATATTATATATAACATTTGATTTTTCCATTTTATGAATTTTATCTTTAGTTTTACTGTATAGTTTTGAGAGATTGTTGTCCGTTTTGTGTGCCATTTTAAAGTTTTCACCATTGAAAAGTTTTGATTTTTCAAATCTCTCTGATATTTCAGGTACATATGTAAGGGATTTGTACATTTTGGGTGTTTCGGTAACTTTAGGACTATTCACTTTTTTATTTTCACAATCACGAATAAGTTTATTTGTAAGTTTGACAGGAAAATTGTTGTCAAGAAGGATGTTTTTAATTTTTCTAATATTATTATGATGGAATTCCAAGTCACTAAGATTCAACACTCTTATTATTAAGTTTTTAGCCGTATTAATAATTACTCTTTTTGGATGTTTTGAGAAGTAATTAATAATTCTACCGGAAGCGGTCGGTTTTTGGTACCAATCTATTCTTAGGATGTTATTATCTCTAATTACAACGGTATCAAGATACGGTAACCTAAAATTGGTTTCTTTTTCGGCTGTGAACTTAATACTATGGTGAAAACTATTTAAATTTGTCATTATCTCCTCAATTGCACTTTCCCTTACTATACGCAATTGAGGAGATAATGACAAATTTAAATAGTTTTCACCATAGTATTAAGTTCACAGCCGAAAAAGAAACCAATTTTAGGTTACCGTATCTTGATACCGTTGTAATTAGAGATAATAACATCCTAAGAATAGATTGGTACCAAAAACCGACCGCTTCCGGTAGAATTATTAATTACTTCTCAAAACATCCAAAAAGAGTAATTATTAATACGGCTAAAAACTTAATAATAAGAGTGTTGAATCTTAGTGACTTGGAATTCCATCATAATAATATTAGAAAAATTAAAAACATCCTTCTTGACAACAATTTTCCTGTCAAACTTACAAATAAACTTATTCGTGATTGTGAAAATAAAAAAGTGAATAGTCCTAAAGTTACCGAAACACCCAAAATGTACAAATCCCTTACATATGTACCTGAAATATCAGAGAGATTTGAAAAATCAAAACTTTTCAATGGTGAAAACTTTAAAATGGCACACAAAACGGACAACAATCTCTCAAAACTATACAGTAAAGGGCAGTTTACACGTTAACTACCCTTGACCACCCTTATCTACTATTTCCCAGTATTGGTGATACGAATTGCCGGGTTTAAATAATTTTGTATGAAAAATTATTTGAATTTGACAATTGCTATCCTCCAATACTGGGAAATAGTAGATAAGGGTAGTCAAGGGTAGTTAACGTGTAAATCAAGCTTAAAACTAAAGATAAAATTCATAAAATGGAAAAATCAAATGTTATATATAATATACCCTGTGTTGGAAATTTAAACGAAAATTGTGACAAAGTGTACATTGGAACCACAAAAAACAAACTAAAAACTAGAATTGCAGGCCATAAATCTGACCAGAAATTAAAACTCAGTAGAGACACACCAAAAACGGCACTTGTGAACCACTGTGTTCAAAATAAACACTCGCCTGACACGGTTGGGAAATGTGGCACAATAGTGCCATTTTTGGCACTATTAAATAGTCAGTGGCACCACAAAAAACAGTTTTGGCCCTTTTTTATTCTATCCAAATATTGTCAAAATTTATTTAGAATTAAAATTGTTCTCCTTTTAAGAATCTTACCATGTTTGCAACAATGTGAGTTTTTGTTTTCTTTAAATTGAGATTTTAAAGGGAATGGTAACACAATTTTTCCTACAGGAAAAATTGATCCGAAAAACCTATCCTATGACCGATTTAACGCGGACTGGTCATGGAATACTAGTCCTTAGACCAGTAAAAATGTGTCAAGTACTGGGACATATCACAAGGTGTTAATTAGTGGCAGGTCCCATGTTTAAAAAGTACCACTCTATGACAGATCCTCGACTGGTCACCTTTCCCGCAGGGATGTTTTTACTGTCAAAACTAGCACTTACAAAAAAAGTAATAAGTTGCGTTTTTTTGTAAGAAAATTATTGATGCAGTTGCACAAAGTACTAAAAACCAATAAATATTTAAAAATTTTTTGGCCCTTTTCAACCATTTTTGGCACTTTTTAGCCTTTAACTTGGCACTAATTGAAAATTCTCAAATACCAACACTGTCGCCTGATTTTAATAATGTTGGTGTGTTACAAACGGAGCCGAATTACAAACGTCGATACATGCTGGAGATGCTACACATCATAGCAACAAAAAAGAGTGTAAACTTTAAAAGCGACGTAGAGAGTTCGTGTGCCAATAACTACCGAGGCTTAGTAAACAAGATAAAAATGCAATAATAATTTTAAGTTCAGTGCAGTTCTAGATGTCGAAACGATCACAACATATTTTTTAAGTTTTTATGTGCATAAAAATTCACTGTGAGTGTGTGTGTATATATTGTAAACGTACAATTGTTTTAAAACACAAAATCTGTATTGTGGTTGTCTTTTTATGTTGTTGTTATTTGTATATTTATAATAATGATGATTATACTTACATGTTTAATTGTTCTTACACCTAATTTATATGTAGAAATCCCCTGATGATGATTCTCAAAGAGAATCGAAATATTGGAATGGAATAAAAGAATATTTATTTACAAGAAAAACTGGCCTCGAGCTCGAAGAATTTTTATTTATTTAAAATTGGAAAGGTCGAATAATAACAACTTTAATATTTTTCTATTCAAACCTACATATAACAAATTTCAAAAATTTTAGATTTTATTTGTCAATTTTATAATCGTCTCGGTCTTAAAATTTGCAAATAAAATTTAAAATTTTTTAACGTTTTTTTGGTGGTGTGTATAAAAAAATGTTGAAGTTATGACTGTTCAATCAGAAAAATTGGTTTATGACAGACATAGTCATAACTGTGAATTGGCCCGTTTACATGACTATCAATGGCCTTGTTTATGAAGTAAATCTAAAAAAAATTTTGAGCAAAAAAACTTCCCCAAATCCAATAGCTGGATCCATGCCTGATTTAAATATAGCATTTTTTTTATTGAAAAAACTTTATTTTTTGGTTTTCAATTTGTAACTCAATATTAAAAATATTAACAAAAATTCATACAACACCCCCCCCCCCCCCCCTCCATTCCAACCAAACATTAAATTTTTATAAAAAAAAATCTCCCCCCCCCCCCAAAAGAAATTCCTGGATCCGCGCCTGGCTAAGGTACAGCATCCTTAGAATTGCCGTTCGATAGTTAGCGTGTTGTTTATCTCGTATATTCACGAAATTCAGCCATTAGCTCACAACTTTTGAACCACTGGACCGATATCGATAGATTGCAATACCAACCTGACCGGGTAAATGCCCAACTTATATGCCAAACTTCAGGAGCCTCCGCAAAGTCTTTTAAACGATAACGTGTTTTCAACAGACAGACAGACGGACGGACGGATAGACATCGGTAGATCTATCTCTATCACTAGAGTGGAGGGTATAAAAAAATATTTTACAAATTTTATCCTCTAAAATTTGTAAGTCATTTTATGAAATGAAAAACTGTTAATGCAGTTTTACTACATAAAGTCTCTAAACTCAAAATATATTCTCTGTCCAATCAGCAGAAAAATCTGCTGAAAATACACCCATTTTGAGCCAAATGAGAAATCTGCTGATTTTAGCAGACGCAGTTTGCTAAGTAACTGTCGTGATTATCTAGGTGAAATCAGCAGAGAAATCTGTCGAGACAGCAGAGAAATCTGCTGATTTTAGCAGAAAATCTGCTAAATTTAGCAGAAAAATCTGCTGAATTCAGCAAAGCAATTTGCTGATGCTAAAAAGCATGTCCAAAAATATCTTTATAGATGTATAAAAAAACGAAAAAAATTAACCCTTTGGAAAAAAAAAATATTTTTTTTTTTGAAAAAATAGTGACAGCAAACTATTTCTGTAAAATTTCAAAATAATCTCTTAAAAATTTGTCCAAAAATATGTTTAGAAAAATCTTTTAAATTGTATAAAAAATGAAAAAAAAAAATTAGCACTTTGAAAAAAAACTTTTCTTGAAAAAAAATTACATCAAACTATTTCTGTAAAATTTCAAAATAATCTGCTAAAAATATGTTCTGACGTATCCCAGCAAAACTTTGGTAATAGGTGGTAATTATATAACACATTACCAGGTAATGTATATCTCTTATTTTTAGCAGTATTTTGGGATGTCTTACCAAACATTTGTTCAACAATGTATTATTTGAATGTGAAAAATAATATATTATTAATTACTTATTACGTAATGCATGATTATTGCAAAAAATGTATTTCATATTTATTATTTCTAAGCATTAAATCATGGATGAATTAAAATAATGCATTTTTTATAATTGGATGCATAATGCATTACAATAACATAAAAAATAAATATTTAAAAAAAAATGCATTAGTTTAAACTAGATATGGGCTCACAACAGGAATTCTCATGTTAAAATTATCAATGCTGTAATGTATAAAAAAAGCTATCCTATACCTTATTTTATACATTATTTGGTAATCAAAGTTTTACTGGGATCTTTTTAATTGTATAAAAAACGAGAAAAAACTTAATAATGACAGCAAACTATTTCTGTAACATTTCAAAATAATCTGCTAAAAATATGTTCAAAAACATAAACACTTTAAAAAAAAAAACAGTAAAATTTCTGTTATTTTCTAAAACTGAATGACAGAGGTTTTAGTAAAAATGTCCTTTTCAGCATTTAAATTGAAAGTTGTTTTACAGATTTTTTGACAAAGTTTTTCTTTTGAGTGTATACATGTGTGGTTGATTAATTGGTGAATACATTTTTGAAATCGGTTGGATAGTTTCAGAGCTTTTTTAAATTTACATTCTGAGACATTTTTCTAATAGAAAATTAAATTTCTTTTTAAATAAACACATTTTATTAAAATTTATCAATTACATTCATTCCATTAATTGCAATTGGAATAATAAAAATACATAAATTTTGTATCGTTTAATAATTAATTTAAAACTTTTAACAGAAAATATCATTTCACAGGAGGTCAATGATCTTAAATTTTCAACATTTTCTTTAACATTTAGTTTATTGATGTTTTTTTGTTGCAAATGCAACTAATTTAAATAATAAATTCAATTAAGAATTTATAAACACAATTTGTAAATTTAAATATCAGAAATGTCATTATCAAACAGTGACCAGTGAATGAATGACTGCACTTGTGTGCAGTTTATTTTAGTTTTACTTAAATCACGGATGACACACAAATCGTGCAATTTACAAAGTCAGTACAAATATAATAAAAATTATATTTTATATTTAAATATAAATTTATTTCTATATTTACTTTAAAATGCTAATTAATTTAATTGTAGCATTTTGAATATGCAAAATATGTAAATTAGTTTTTGCTAAACAAGATTTATTGTTTATTATCGTAAATCATGTAAGAATATTGAACAAACGTGGATTTGAATTTATATAAATAATAGAGGAGGTTAATAAGTATATAGTTTAATAGGTTTGAAATTATAATGCAAAGTTTAAAATTCACTTGTTAAATAGGTGGTCAAGTGAAACTAGTTTTTCCTTTTTTAAAAATAATTTGAATAAATAAATAGGTTAAAAAAAATAACATCTGGACGGATTTTATTTATTTTGTTTGCTATTTTTTTTATTATGAGCTAATAATTTATTTTACAATATTTTTGTTGTAGCAGTTATTTTATAATTACCCAGTCAGAAAAATACAAACGGGCCAACGTTGGAATGAAGTTGGCGGCGACGGTACCAACGTTGGCAAATCATACCCGTTTCTAAGTCTACGACGTCATTCCGACGTTGAAATGATAACAGTGGCCAACGATCGCTCGACTTTTGTTTTAACGTTGGGTTAACATTGATTTTACAAATTTACGACATTGGATTTAACTTTTGCTTAGGGATGTATTGAAAATCTCGATGTCGTGCTTTTTAGTTACCATTTTGTACAAATTGGTTGAAAAAGCAACTACTTAAGTGTTCACTTAGATTAAAGAGTTGAGGGGTATGTAAATCGAAAACTTTTTAAAAAAATAAAAATGTTAAACTTTTAAATTATAATCTATAGTGTAGTGTTTTATGTAAACACAAAGTTGTGCCAACACAATATTTTTAGTAAAACTGTTTTACATTATACAATGTTGTATTTTTGGCTAGCCCGATATTGTACCAACACAAAATTTTTGGTACGGTTGGCAATTTCTGACTGGGTACACTCACAATCAGACCAATTGTGTAATAACAGTTGAAACAAGTATAATGTTAATTGTTTCGTAATCAACAATATTTTTTGTAAAAAAAAACACTTAAATTGTAGTTACTTTTACTATAAACACAACTGACTTCTGTAGAAAGAATAATAGACAAATGGAGTAAAATCTGCGAATTTTTCAGAATTTAGAAATTTTTTATAAGCAAACATGTATCATATTTCTGATATACAAATGCAAAGAAAATCATCGATACTCGTCGAAAAAAATCTGTGTTGCTTATTTGAAGATTTCGTTTCTCAAATAGCCTAGTATGCAAAATGATTCGAAATCGAATTGAAAGAACATTGTTTTTTCTTAAAATTAACTCGATATCGAGTTCGATAGTCGAAAAATTTAGTGTTATCCTTGCTATTATGAGGCATTCCACACCAATGTTGTATGGATAGCCCTATATGGAACTTAGAAAATTGCGTTTTTGATTTTTTAATTTTTCAAAAACTGGGCTTAGGAGGCGTGGTCAAATATTGGAAAAATGGTGGCGAGTTGCCTTGATTAAATATTTATCACATTAAAACGGAATGCACCACAATCTCAAAAATGTACATTCTTATATAGTTTTGTATGGACTATCGATTAAATTTTTTTTTGAAAATTTTCAGATTTCGTTTTGAAATTTTCCATTTTTTAAAAAAGTCAATTTATCAAAAATCCGGCCACTTTTTTTTTTTTTTAATTTTTTTTTTTTAAGTTTAGATGTTTGTCCATCCACTCAAAAAAATTCAGAAACGCGTTCTTCGTTTTTTTCGAGGAAATCGCATTTGAATTTTAAATTTCATAACAATTTTGTAATTTGCTTGCATTTTCTTGTTTTAATAGAGCGTATGAGTAATATTTATGCAATTGATAATACTCATTCGCAACGTTAGAACAAGAAAATACAAGCAAACTACAAAATTGTTATGAAATTTAAAATTCAAATGCGATT
Organism: Pegoplata infirma; assembly: GCA_963921195.1. Lineage (NCBI taxonomy): Eukaryota > Metazoa > Arthropoda > Insecta > Diptera > Anthomyiidae > Pegoplata > Pegoplata infirma. The sequence continues at coordinate 138,248,770 of OY992539.1, forward strand.
TTCTCGAAAAAAAAACGAAGAACGCGTTTCTGAATTTTTTTGTATGGATGGACAAACATCTAAACTTTGAAAAAAAAAAATTAAAAAAAAATTGGCCGGATTTTTGATAAATTGACTTTTTTAAAAAATGGAAAATTTCAGAATGGGTTCTAAAAATTTTCCAAAAAAAAAAAAAATATTAATCTATATGAAAGTATACCAATAGAAGACAAAAGCCCCCGAAGGGTTTTGAAAACCTAGCTCGAGTTTGTTTTTATGGCCCACTGAAGTTTTTAAATTTTTTTCAAAGGCATTTTGAATAAGTCAAAAAAATAGTATTAAATCTAATGTGGTAAATAATGTCAAAACATGTCTTCAGTAGAGTTTGATGTTGGTTTTTTTCTTAGAATATATTAACCCTCTATCTCCAATTTTAAGGGGTCATTTTGGTCCTTTTTTCAAATATCCTCATAGAAAACACCAATAAAACGTTCGTCTAATGGGTTAAAAAGTTGTACAAAAATTTTCTGCATCAAATTTCTCTAGGGGTTGCCGAAGATCAAAAGTTAGTGCGGAAAGTGCAAAATGCTTAAAAAAGTGAAATTGTAAATTACCACATACTATTAAATTGTTTTTCATTAAAGTCGTGTGAAATAAGACGAAAAAATTTTATAAAACTGCTTCTGAGCTAAATTACGACAATGGATGTCTTCAGTGAAATTTGATTGCGGTTCTTTTCTTAAAACATTTTAGCACTCTGGCTCTCATTTTTAAGGGTCATTTTGGCCCTTTTTTCAAATGCCCTCGTAAAACACCTTTAAGGCGTGCGTTTAGAGGGTCAAAATGCTCTACAAACATTTTTCTGCATCAAATTTTACATGGGGTTGTCAAAGTTCGTGCGATGTAAGAAAATGGTTAAAAAAAGAAAATTTTCAGTTATCATTATTAGTTTAATTATGTTTCACCAAAATACTTTATATTTTTACTTTTTAAATCATTCCTCATTTTTCGAACGAACATTTGGCCTTTGACAACCCCTAGTGAAATTTGATGCCGAAAATGAAACATGAAAACAAAATTGTTAAAAATTTTGATTCGACATTTTTTTATTTGGATTAAAAAACTTTTTTATAATTGTTGTAAAAAAAAATTCTGTGCAATATTTTTTTAATGTAAATTTTTTTTCAGTGTAAAATTTGTTTTTTTTGTTTTGCTTGTAAATATTTTTTTTAGCGATAGAATTACGTTGTAAAATATATTTGTGGCTAACAAATATTTAAAAGAGCATTTAGGATTTTTTTGAAAGAGGGAATTCAAGGTGAAATTAATCCGAAATTCACTGTTTCGATCATAACTTTTGAAATTCTAAATCGATTTCCTCGAAATTCAATACCAACTTGGTCAGGTAAATAACAAAAATATATGCCAAACTTAAGGAGAATCCAAATTGTCTTTCAAAAGTTAGAGTATTTTGAACCCTATATCACTAAATAGAAGTTATAAAATCATATAAAAAACATCGAAATTTCAGAAATTTCTTCATAACTTTAAAACTCGTGTTTTGTACATTTTATCTGACACTATTTACAAGTATTTCAGCAAAATTTATGCTATCACGATTACCTGTTGCGGGTGTAATCCTCACTTCCCCAAGTGATTGAAACTCGAATACCCGAGTAAAAATAAACATATATAACAATATATAATTTGATACAAACATAATATATCATATATAATTATATATCCCGTAGGATATTTTCTAAATTTTTTTAATGCAGTCATATGTAGTAATATATAATTTAATCATGATTCGGATTAAAAGGTATACGGTTGATATAATTAAATAAAATAATATGAGGGTCAATACAAAATCTGCTTTTCTGTATAATTTAACATCAAATTATATATAGCTTATTCTGTTCCATATAAAACTTTATATATTTCCAATTAACCAACAATTTTCTAAGTTTTTTAGGCAAAGTATAAGAAACTTTTAAAATGTTCCTAAACATTTCCTTGTCAGGGTTATGTATATCACCTATCTGGTTCGAAGCGTACCCAAACAATTTTTTTGTTTAGAAAATTATATGTTTGGTGAATGAATCGTTGACCTGTGGTGTATCTCACCCAAACCACAAAACAACAAGGTTTTGGATGTTTTTACGCAATTAGATCTAATTGGATCCACTGATATATGGCAATGTCTGGTCAAAACTCGGATGAAATCGAATCATATTTTATCCACGTTGATATTTTTTAATGCAAAAACATCCACCATTATTCGGATTAAATTGCGTATAAATATACATTGTGTTATATATCATTATATATTGCATCATATATCCTGTCAATTTTTTCTTTATTTTTTACATTTTAGAAGTTTCTCAGAATCTGACATTTTTTCTATAGCAAAAGTGTCTCAGATTCTGAGACTTATATGAAACACAAGTGCTAGAATCTGAGACATTTTCTACACTCAAAAAATTATGTCATTAACTGTTTGTAGTTTATTTAAAAAGTTTTACGTTAAGTCGTTTTTTAAAGAAAAAACATTTGTTTGATGTTCAGTTTTTATTAATGACTACTTCTGTCCATTGTTTCAAAAATAACACACTAAAATTTAAAGACTTTCATTAACATTTAATTTTTAAAGTCATTTATTTTTGTTCTCTAAGTAAAAACTACTGATTATTCTTTAAATATTCAATGATTTGTAATTTTTTTTAATTGTCTGTATTTTTTAATGAGATATCATTAGTTTTTACCAACACAAGTAGGTTATTTTTTTGTAGAAAAAAAAAATCAAAAAATTATTTATAGAAATATTAAAACATCTTTGTATCAAGTGACTTTGGCACGATGGGTAGAGTGTCTGGCCAGAAAGTAGTTGATTGCGGGATCGATTCCCCAAAATTTTATTAAAAATTTTTAAAAAATATTTCAATAGAAAATTGTAAAAAATAACCTACGAAATCATTAATTTTTAAAGTTTTCGTAGGTTATTTTTTTTTTGGAATTTGTTGGTAAAAATAACAGAACTATCATTAATTTTTAATGTTTTCGTTGGTTATTTTTTTCGAATTTGTTGGTAAAAAAGAATGAAAAAACCGTAATTTTTTAATGTTTAATGTTTTTTATTTTAGAAAATTTTGTCAACAGTAAAAAATAAATGTGAATGTTTGTTAAAACAAATAAATAATTACTGGGATGGTTTTCAAGTATTTATTCACTGGTTTTAAACGTGTTTTTCATTTGTTTTTGCCTACAGAATATTTTGAGTGTATAGAAAAAAATCTTAAAGACTTTTCTATACAAAAATTTCTAAAAATCAGAGATTCTTTCTATAGGAAAAATGTTTTAAGAATCTAATACCTATTCTATATTAAAAAAAAATCTCAGAATCTGAATCTTTTTTTAAGGAAACATATCTCTAAATCTTAAACTTTGTTATAGGAAAAATGTTTTAGAATTTCAGACTTTCTCTATAAGAAAATGTCTAAGAGCCTTTTTTCGTGAGATGTTTTTTATAAGACAAATGTCTCAAAATCTGCAACTGTCTTAGTTGTTTGCAAAACGATATTTTATATTTTAAAACAAAAGACTTAAGAAACAAACTTGAAATAAGACAACGTTGTTTGTAATATTATAGTCTTATACAACTATATTTTATTATTTGCAAAATTTTATTTAAAAAACCCCATTAGGGTTGTATTAACTATGAACAAAAAAATAAATCAATTAATTTTTATTAGTTTTTACTTTTACGATTAAAAAGAAATACAAAAATAACACAAATTTCTGTGTAAAATCCCACATAAAACCGAAAAAAGTACAACATTTTTATTTTATTACACTTTTTTTACACCTTTTTACATCATACTCATGACACAGAAAACTAAAATACAAAAAAATACAACACTTGCAATTTGAGTTGACATTGAAATTAAAAATAACAATTTTGGAAACGAAAAAAAAAAAAATATATAAAAAATACCCATAAAACAAAAATTAAGTAACCCCGGCTAAAGATGTTTAAAAAACGTAAGAGTAAGTAGTACAAGTATGTTTGTAGTTTAAATATCTGTGAATAAATATTTAAAAAATTGTTTAAATTTACAAAAGGAAACAAAACTGCATTCTTATCTGATGATGTTGATGGTGATGATGATGATCAATGATTATCATCTTTATTTAAATGATGTTGTTAACAAGTTTGTATAGCAATAATGTGTGCATTTTGAGACAAAAAAGAATTCCCAAGTGGATGAATTTATGATTAGTTGGTTGGTGTATGGTCACGTGAGTTAAGGCACATCGTCCAACAGCTACTAACCAACTGATCATGCATTAAAACCAATAACAATTTTTTTTAATATAAACAGAAGCAATGAAGTTTATTTTGCCGGATAAATTATGCAAAATTATGAAATACTTTATTTACTATGAGTACATTTTTTAAACAATATAATTTTACTCTTTTTTACTCTGAGTGTAAATATTTGTGAGTACACTCAGAGGAAAAACTCTGTAGAAAAATCTGTAAAACAACTTTCAGTTTAAATTAGCAAACTTTTAGCAGACTTTTCTGCCGAAATGAATATTTTAACTGAATTATATGTCATTTAGTTTTAGAAAATAAGAGAAATTAGCAAATTATTTTGCTAATTTTACAAAAATATTTAGGTATTTTATTTTCAAAATTTTTTTTTTCAAAGAATTAATTAAAAAAATATTTAAATTGTATTGAACAACAGCGTAACTAAATTAATTACACCGTCCGACAGCCAATATTAAACATGAACCGGATGAAATTCGTCTGAAATAAGAGATCAAATGGAGCTAAACTGCATTAACAGTTTTTCTTTTCGTGATCCTGTTTCCTTTCAAAAGGACTTCAAAGTTGTTAAGGATACATTTTGAAAAATATTTCTGAAATATTAGTTCTTGTCCCAGGATGCCACTGAAGAAATAAAAGAGGAGGATCTCCTCTAATTTTTACATTTTTTTAATTTGGCGATGTCAGGATAAAAAGATGTGAATCAGGATAAAGAGATGTGAAAACTTTATCAAAATGTTTTGTTTAAAATTTTGAATGATATTGAAGGATCAAGTTTTTAAAGGATGTAACTTACCTCCTTTTTCCGGATATGTTAAAATAATAGAATAGAAAAATTAGGGGAGATCCTCCTCTTTTATTTGCTATCCTAGTGGCATCGTAGGAAAAGTACAAATATTAAAAACATATTTTATAACATTTAATCCTCTAAAACTTTGAAGTCCTTTTAAAAGGAAACATTATCACAAATGAAAAACTGTAAATGCAGTTTTACTACATTTAGTCCCTTTTACTACATTTAGTTGACCTTTTTTTAATTTTTGCGGGACGGTGTTAGCACTTTGAAAAAAAAAAATAAAAAAATTTTCTTGAAAAAAATTATAATCCCTTTAAAAAAAAAAAAAATATGCTCGAAATATTTTTTAAGAAAAATATAAAAAATTACAGGGCCGTTTTTTTGGGATGGGGGTCGGTTGTGGTAATTGTGGGCGGGGGCAAATTTCCTCTCAAATATGTGTTTAAAAATTCATTATTATGCTGTTTGCACTAAAGAAATACAAGTTTATCTTTATTTAAAAAAAAAGGGCGGACCGAAAAAAACACATTTTCTAATTCTAAGGATCCAAATGCAGGACTTTCAACTTCTTGTAGCATAAAAATGTTGCATTTGTTAAACAAAACCCCAAAAAATTATGTGAAAATATGGTATATTTCAGAGGTTGGTTTAGTTATTCAAGGGGGAATTTTTTTCCCCCTGCATAGTGCCACATTTGGCCAATCTAGCACGACAAAAATAAAAAAAAAAGTTCCCCAATTTTTATGATTTCTTTGTATGTATTACAAAACATTCCTAATAGCACGGAAATACTCATATAAGAACGATAATTCTGTTCGTTATTAAGATGTGGGTGCATAAAGTTGCATCTTGTAAAATCCTGTGTGTAGTGTTCATTATTTCGCATTAATTATTTAAAGGAATTAAAGGCTTTAAGTCATATCCCAGCAAAAATAAATCGAGATTTTGGCGACACAGCATCTTTTTATAGCATACCGAAGCGCATCCGAAGAGCGCTCTTGAGGATGCAGTAAAAGTAAGGGGAACAAATTTTAATTTTTTGTTAAGATTTTTTACATAAAACTTAAAATATAAAATTATATATTTTTTTTATGCTTTACCTTTTAATATATTTTATACTTTTTGAATGAAAACCCATGAATTTTGCGCATCGACACATGATTTGACTGCATCATTATTGTGCATTAATCAGCGCTGAAAAGCGTGCTTCAATCATAACACCTTTAACACATTTTGAATAAAAAAAAATTTGAGTACACCATTTCCACTTTGATTTCAAATTATATTACAAAAAATGTCCAATCATATTTTAGAATCTCAAATTATATTTAAAAATTTCAAATTATATTTCAAAAATTTTCAATATAATTGAACATTTTTTTATGTTTAAATGGTAATTTCTGAAATATAAATCGAAATTTCTGAAATATAAATTGAAATTTTCGAAATATAATTGGAATTTTTTTAAATTTGATTGGAGTTTCATCTTTATTCTGCTTAAATTAGATCTCAAAAGGTACATGAATTTACTTCATTTTTATAGCGCTTTTCTTAGCACTCTAAAGAGGCGTGATTTTAGAGCATCTTAAGAGCGCTTTTTCGGTGTATCCAACTAGCGCTCTAAAGTGTGACATCGCCTTAGAGAATCATGCATGAATTCAGCAGGTTTGGATGCGCTCCTTGGCTTGAGTTTCCTTTCCAAAAGCTGCTGCCAGTTCAGCAAAATTTCTGCTGGGATCTTTTATTTTCTTTTTTAAACAATTTTTTCTATTTTTTAATAAATTTTTAACATAATAAAAATTTTTGAAAAGAAAATTATATATTTATTTTTTTTTTGATAGAATAGAACTTTTGTTTTTGGTCCCTATTGGTCGCCGGACTTTTTCAGACATATTGACCAATATCCATAGTACTTATTTCAACGGCTAACTTTTGCGACCGTCTGCGACGCCGACTACAGTGGGGCGATATGTAAACTTTGTTTTTACATATTTTTTAAACATATTTTTAAAAAGTGGGCGTGGAAGTTGTCTGACCGCCCCCTTTTTTGTGATATTATTTCTACAGTCCTTGAGAGTATATATACCAAGTTTAAAGAAATTACAACCAAAATTAAAAATTTTTTAAAAAGTGGGCGCGGCCGTTAACTGGCCTCCCATATTTTTCATATTGTTGTTTTTGAAGTCAAAACGAACATGTATGTATATCGAATTTCCAATTTTTTTTTTTTTTTTTTTTAAAAAGAAACAACACTCAGGCAATGCTGCCTATCAATTACTAATGTAACCGTGATGTTTCTTTCGGAAAGGGGATAGAAGAGAGATGAAAGATTTGAAAGATAGAAGGGCTTCAGTATGGCAACACTGTAATTGCGCGTGTTGATAATTTTGAGTACAGTTGTTGCATCGCCATTTGTTATTGATCTGGCGAATTATTTTTGAAGCTGTGTTTTAATAGCCATTATTTTATTATTTTACTTCGTTGACGTTTTAGTGCTATTTATCAACGAAGGAGGGTGCTGCGATAATTATTAGTTATAAATAGAAACTAATAAATATCTGAAAAAATGTTGTTCTGCCTGAGCCGGGAATCGAACCCAGGCTTGCTGGCTAGTAGTCCAACGCGCTAACCACTAAGCCACAGCACCCTCAAAAACATAAGACATATTCGTGCCAAACAAAAACCCAAAAAATCATGTGAAAAGATGGTATATTTCAGAGGTTGGTTTAGTTATTCAAGGGGGAACTTTTTTTCCCCTGGTCCGATTTTGCTCATCTACGAACTTAACCTGCCTAGGAACATAAGACATATTTGTGCCAAATGTCTGGAGTCTAGCTGTTTTTTTTGGACGGCTTCGTGTTAACTACAGACGGAAAGACGGACGGACATCGCTAGTATGTCTTAGAATCGATCACTGACCGATATTTTGATGTATTACACACGGAATGACAAAGTGAGTATACCCACATACTGTAGTTGGAGGGTATACAAATTTAGAGTTGGGGAGATAAGTTGTTGTCAGATTTGTTACATTTATATATTTATTGAATTTTTAACATATAATTACAAATCATATACTTAATTTACCTAACTGAGACGGGTGACTATGACTATAATCTCGATGTAGCGATACAGAACAAGGCCTCTAATGGGACCCCCAGAATCCTACTGGGTCGACATGTTTCATCCAAAAAAGTTTTCTGATTTAAAAAGTTTTCTAACATATTTAAGATTCTGTGGCATTTTCCCAATAGAAAATTTCAGATGTTCTAAGGCATTTTACACATAGAAAAGCTTTAAGAACTTGTAAAATTTTTGCAACCCAGAAAAAATAACACTTTGTGAATGAAAAAGCATCAGGTTTTGACGAAGGCGGCACCCAAAACAAAATTTAATTTTTTATTTTTACATTTTGGAGAACATAACTTATTATAATATTAAAGTACTTAAAATCTTGTATTAAAATCTCTCTAAACTAATTTACATTAGCAATAGAGCAAACAAATATATTTTGTACAAAGTACTAATTTAGAATGCAGATTTAAATATTTTTTTAATTTTTATACCCTCCACTCTAGTGATAGAGGGTATATATAAGTTTGTCATTCCGTTTGTAACTCATCGATATATCGGTCTGGGACCCCATAAAGTATATATATTCATGATCCCCGATCGATTTTAAGACATTCTAGCGATGTCCGTCTGTCTGTGGAAATGGTGATCATGGCCAAAATATTACACGGAGATGACTGAAACTTAACATATTTATTGGAAGTTCTCCTGAGAAGTTTGGTATTGCATTTGAGCGATATCGGTTCAGCGGTTCAAAAGTTATGAACGAAAATGTAAGGACACCTCAAAAATTTTAGTACATTCAACATAACCTAAATATACAAAATGCTTTAATTCGGCTGCTGGTTGACTTATGTGAACATAATTGAACACCAATTGGTATTTAAACAAGTACCAACATATTTTGAGACAAAAAAAGAAAAAAATTGCGGATTTTTTTTTTACCAAGTTTTTTTTTTTGCGGAAATTTTTTTTCACAATTTTATTTTTTTTTTTCAAAAGTAATTTTCTTTTAAATGAAGTTTTTGAAATAATCTTTTAGAAATTGTGGAGGTCGATCACTACATTCGGCAAGCAGGAATTTAACTTTTTTACTTGTTTTATTTAATTAGTTTTTTTTTTTTAAAACCAAATATATTTTTGGACTGCTACTTTTTTATATCCTCCAACCACAGTATGGGGGTATACTCACTTTGTCATTCCGTTTGTAACGCATCGACATATCGGTCAGGGACCCCATTAAGTATATATATTATTGATCCATGATCGATTCTAAGACATTCTATGAATGTCCGTCCGTCCGTCCTTCTGTTTGTAGATAACACAATGCAGCCCAAAATAAACAGCTAGACTCCTGAAGTTTGGCAAAAATATGTCTCATGTTCATAGGCAGGTTATGTTCGTGAATGGGCAAAATCGGGCCAGGGGTAAAAAAGTTCCTCCTTGAAGAACTAAATCAACCTCTGAAAAAATACACTTTTTTACATGTTTTCTTGTATTTTTGTTAAATAAATGAAACATTTGGTATATTAATCGCGATCAGAAGGTGCTCTCAACGTCCCCCACGACCTCTATCACTAACACCCCCACCCCAAAAAACGCCCCTGACAATTTTTTTTTTTTTAATTTTTTTTTACTTAATGGAAGGTATAAATAATTCGGCTCAGGCTAATTTAACACTCTCACTTGTTTTGCATATTTTTACATATTCTCATATCTCTTTGAAGTATTGAGAAACTCTTTGTGAGCAAGATGTATTAATCCGCTAGGGGGCCCCCGTAGGTTAGTTGGTAGCGTGCTAGCCTTTGAACGTGGGGGTAGTGAGTTCGATTCCCACCACAACCCTTGGTTTTTTCTCTACAACGAGACGACGGTCATTGTTACCAATTCTCGGTTAGGTTGAATTTATTAAAAATGAGTTGTAAATAAATAGAAAAGAATAAATAAAAATAATTGCTCATGTGATCAAAACTATTATTATTATTAATCCGCTAAGCCATGCGGATCCATAGGGAAAATATATTAAGTGATGTCCGTCTGACTGTCTGGGGAAAGCACGAAGCTGTCCAAACTAAAATAGCTAGCAACCTGATTATGATGATCAAGTTCGTAATTGGGCAAAATCGGACCAAGCTCCCCCTTAAATAACTATACCTACCTATGAAATACCCCATCATTTACAGTTGCTGTGTTTTTCAAAAAGTGGATTTATTTTCAGATTAATCTTATTTTTTTTTAAAAAATATTTTAACATACAAAAACAAATTTGGAATATTTTTTTTCAGTTATCTACGATAAATTAGCAATTATAATCCGAAAAAAATAATAAAAAATTTAGAAAATGAAAAAAGTTATAAATAAATCAAAATAAATCCAAAGTGGACTTATTAAATCCTAAAATTTAATTGGATTAATTTTGATTTATTTATAACTTTTTTTATTTTCCAAATTTTTTTATTATTTTTTCGGATTATAAATGCTAATTTATCGTAGATTACGGAAAAAAATATTCCAAATATGTTTTGGCGTGTTAAAATATTTATTTTTAACTAAATAGATTAATCCGAAAATAAATCCACTTATTGAAAAACACAGCAATTATTTTTGTCATTTGCTTAAAAAAAAAATACGCCACAAGAAGTCTACACTAAAAAAAAAAATGTAATGTTAGCAAAAAAAAGCTTGTAAACCTACAAGAAAATTTGCTGATTTTGAACCCACAATTTTTTTGTTAAAGTTAGCAAAAATGTTTTGCCAAAAATTAGTTAACTGACATTTTTTTTATTTCAACTTAGTTCATATACATTTGAGGACCCTATTGGGTTCGAACCCGGTAGTTCCAGACCCCGATGGGCCTAGACCTAGTTGGGTTCCTTAAAAATCGTCATAGTTTTTGATCCAAAATTTGTGTCCGTTTCGCTCTACCTTGCTTAGTTTTTGAGATACGTGATTTTAGGAGACCACTGGGGATTTGAGAAATAAAAAACTCGATAACTTAAAAAATATAACTCGGAGAGCTTTTGGTCTTGTTCTACGTGTTGAGAGCAACAGAAATGCTTTTGGACTTTTTGTTGTGTCGGCAATATTTACCGAGATGTGAGCATTTTAAAATTTTCGGGAATGCTAACTTTTTTGGATCCAAAGTTCGGACCCATTAGGGTCCACACATGTGAAGAGGACCGGGGAGAGCCCGAGAACCTAAAATGGCCTCCATTGTGCTCTATCTGGCTTAGTTTTCGAGATAGCGCCATTTTAAGTTTTCTTAAAAAAAAAATTAACGATTTATTTTTGCTAATATTAGCAAAAAATCTTGTAAAAATGTTGTCAACTCAATTTCAAATTTTGCAAAAGAAATTAGTTCAAATTTTGTTTAAAATTGCTAATGTGCTAAATGAAGTTTACAAGAATTTTTTGCTAACATGCTAATCTCAACTAAAAATTTGCTAAAAGTTAGCTAACTAGCATTAGCAAAAAAATTAGTAAATCTACTAACGTATTTTTTTGAGTGTAAAGTCCTGCACTTGGGCCACAGGGACTAGTAAAATATTTTTTTTGCCCGCCCCCTTTTGTGGGCGTGGATGTAAAAATGTATTTTTTTTAATTATTTATTTGATTAATTAATTGCAAGGGTCATAATAAATCCATTTGATTACATCTACCGAACGAAGAAGGTGTCTCCCAACGCCTCTAACCAAACCCCCCCGCCCCACAGTGGGTTCGATGGTACCCAAAATGGCGATTAATTCATATAAGCAGTAGTTTTAGAAAATTATATTTTTTTATTGATGACATAATATAAACACGTAAAAATACACATTTTGGAAAAAAAAAATTGGAAAAAAAAAATTTTTTTTAACCTGTTAGGCGTTTTTTTGTTTTTCGGAAAAAAGGGTTATAGTTCACAATTTTTGCTGTAACTTTGGAATGAAAAGCGATAAATTAATAAAAAAAAATGGAAATTAAAGTGCACATAATGTGCTCTCAAAGTAATTAAAGAAAGAAGGCAGAATATGTATTTATATTATTATATTTTTTTTTTTAAATCCAATTTTTGTTTTTCACAAAATCTCATAAATGTACAAATTTATCTGAAAAAAGTGATTTATGGGAATATTATAGTTTTTTTTTAAGGAATTATCATAAATACATAAAAACACAGCATTTTAGAAAAAAAAATTTAACAAAAAAAAATTTTTTTTAATCTTTAAGTCGTTTTTGGAAAAAAGCACGAAACCCTTGCACATGTAATAAAGCTACAAAAAACAAATGAAGGAGACGTTTTTTTCGCGTAGGGGGGGGGGGTTACCGGGAGACTATGGGGGACACCTTCCCCTCGCGATAAACGTTGCCAAAAAAATAGATGTCAGTTTTTGCACCTAATTAATACAAATTTATCATTATTTAAATTATTTTTTCTATACACGCCCCCAAAAAGGGGCGGACCGAAAAAATTGGCATTCCTGATCCCCCTTGGTTAAACTCAGGTCGATGAACTTCATATGGCATTAAAATGTTTCATTTATTGAACAAATATACAAATAAAACTTGTAAAAAAAATATTTTTCTGGGGTAGTTTTAGTTCTTCAAGGGGGAACTTTTTCCCCCCTGGTCCGATTTTGCTCGTTCAAGAACTTAACCAGCCTATTATCATTATACATATTAGTGACAAACTTCAGGTTTCTAGCTCTTGTTTTATGTACTTTATGGTGTGCTCAACAACAGACGGACGGACGGACACACGGTTAGTCACAGAATGTCTTAGAATCGATTAATGATCAATAATATACACTTTGTTGGGTCCTAGACCCATATTTCGATGCGTTACATATGGAATGACAAAGTGAGTGTAAGCCCATACTGTAGTTGAAGGGTATAAACACACATATAATGGATTTGTTTAATAAATGATACACAGACTTTTTACACAAAAATGGGAATAAAAAAAAAGGGCCGGGCATTGTCCGTACTTTTTTTTCTTTTAAATAAAAGCTGATATCCTATACTTTTTTGAAATCCACCAAACTAAATCCAACTATTACTAACTTAATATGTGTGGCCCATTAAATATGGAAAATATCCCAATTTTGGACCCTTTTTAAAAAAATTATTAAAAACATTGAGACACAATTTTTATAAACAAAAAAAATTTATAAATTTAGCCTAATCCCTGGTGTTTAAGGTTCCATTATAAAAGATTTTCTTTTAAAAGACTTAATACCACTAATAATCGCTTAAATTGTAAAAAATTTCAATTTTTTTCCTTTTTTCAAAAACTGCAATAATTTGTTAACTTTGACAGCTCACCGAAGAAAAAGTAAACAACTTAGTTGATTGATTTTGATAGCTAGTGTTGCAGAATTTTATCTACTTTTACCCCATACCAAATTTTATAACAAAAACTTCATTTATAAATTTCAATTAATCGCCACTTTGGCATCATTTGAACCCAATGTGCGCCCCTTCAAAAAAAATGCCCCTTGATTTTTTGGTATTTTTTTTATTTTAATATTCACGTATTCGTATAAGTACCTACTTCTAAATATGTATATTAATGCAAGCTAACGTATCAGCTGACACGTCTCCGAACCAAGTTCGCTCAAGTAATTATGCCTTTACGACACGAAATTCAAAATCCCTATTGGATATGTGGGGTAGGGTGGATCGAATTTGGCTTTTGGGCGAATATCGTTCCGGCTCACCGACAGATGTGTTGGAATAGACCTAAAAACAATGTAGTTAAATTTTCATGCAGATCGGTGGTCATCTTCCGCTGCCGAAATGACGTTGAAAATCCGCGATTTCTTAAAAAATAGTATTTATTTAAAAAAATTGCCAAAATTACAAAAATCACTTAATCTTCTTTTTTATTTCAGTCAATCTTTTCAATTCGATCATATTTTCTTAGAAAAAAAAATTCAGCCTTATAGGACATTGTTAACCCCTCTAAAATGGTTGCCGAAAATGACCCATTCATTTTGCCCTAAACTCAAAACCACCAAATTAAAAAAAGATTTTTTTTTTTGATTTTAAGTTGCACAATCTAATGTTTTTATTGCATTTATTTCAATTATATATAAGTTCGTTTGACAAAAAATTTTTTTGAAAAAATACGAGATTCTTAAACAGCGCGTGCAACGGTCTGTTTCCAGGACATTTTGGGAAAATTGCACTTTTTTTTACAACTCAACATTTTTAGTTAAAAACTTTTCATTTTACACTAGATATATTATAAATTATAAAACTTAATATGGAAATGTTGGATTTTAAGAAATTCTTTAACCCTAAACAGCTTTGGGCCCTAAATGACCCATGATGAACAAATGCATCTAGCAATAAACCGCTTTTGGCGGGCGACTAACCATTGGGAACATATTTTTTCCATTAAAAATGGGAGCGTGAGTAAAGATGGGAGCGTGAGTGGAGATGAGAGCGTGAGTGATTTTGAGCAACTCACGCTCACGAAGAAAAAAAAATTTCGCGCAGGAAATCTTTTAAGTTTGCATACATTTTACGCAGGATCACGTGATTGCAACATATTAAACTCGTTCACGCTATAATCACGCTTACGAAAACTCAACATAACTATATTTTGACGTGTTTTATTTTTCTGTCACCATAAAAAATCATGCAATCTCTCGAAATTTCACTCACGCTTACGAGTGAATCACGTGAAATTTGTGTCACGTGTGCATTTGTACAAATTATATTTTGAATACAAAATAAAAAAGTGATCCATATATATTTTTTAAACAAGTTTAAATATTATTTCCCATTTAAATGCTCCCACCCCGAAAGCATTATCCCCTTAAATGTCAGAATATAGCAAGTAAATAGTCTATTGAAATTATTCAGCAATATTCTTATTTAAATGTGAATTAATTTTTTTGTCAGATATAAATAAATGGTTAATGGTGGGTACGAAAAATGCTTTAAGGGTGGGTGCATTTAAGCGGGATACTATTTGAATGATATTTGAACTTTTTTGTTTCATTTGCATTAAAAATATTATTTTTAAAATTGCACTGTTAAACGTGAGTAAAATTTCGTGAGTTTGCATGATTTTTATGGTGACGGAAAAATGAAACACGTCAAAATTCAGCTTGAGTGAGATTAACATGTGACACTCATGTAATCCTGCGTAAAATGTATGCAAAATTAAAAAATTTATTGCGTGAGAAATTTTTTTTTTCGTAAGCGTGAGTTGGTCGAATTCACTCACGCTCCCATCTCTACTCACGCTCCCATCCTTACTCACGCTCCCATTTTTAATTGAAAAATATGTTTCCAATGGTTAGTCGACCGCCAAAAGCGGTTTAGTGCTAGATGCATGTTCATCATGGGTCTTTTAGGGCCCAAAGCTGTTTAGGGTTAAATAATTTCTTAAAATCCAACATTTCTATATTAGGTTTTATAATTTATAATAAATCTGGTGTAAAATGAAAAGTTCTTAACTAAAAATGTTGAGTTTTAAAAAAAAAGTGCAATTTTCCCAAAATGTCCTGGAAACAGACCGTTACACGCGCTGTTTAAGAATCTCGTATTTTTTCAAAAAAATTTTTTGTCAAACGAACTTATATATACTTGAAATAAATGCAATAAAAACATTAGATTGTGCAACTTAAAATCAAAAAAAAAATTCTTTTTTAAATTTGGTGGTTTTGAGTTTAGGGCAAAATGAATGGGTCATTTTCGGCAACCGTTTTAGAGGGGTTAACAATGTCCTATTAAGCTGAAATTTTTTTCTAAGAAAATATGATCGAATTGAAAAGATTGACTGAAATAAAAAAGAAGATTAAGTGATTTTTGTAATTTTGGCAATTTTTTGAAATAAATACTATTTTTTAAGAAATCGCGGATTTTCAACGTCATTTCGGCAGCGGAAGATGACCACCGATCTGCATGAAAATTTAACCACATTGTTTTTAGGTCCATTCCAACACATCTGTCGGTGAGCCGGAACGAAATTCGCCAAAAAGCCAAATTCGATCCACCCTAATGTGGGGTCCAGCGTTTAAATTTAAGCTCGAAATTTCTTTAGCTATAACCGGTATGAATTTCGCTGCTATCAATCCACTACTTACTGAATAGCTAAATTATTAAAAATAAATCACTGTGCACCATAGCGTATGATTTGTATTTAAAGGCAATTACAAAATAAAGTATACGCCACTTTTACAGCTTTCAAGAAATTGTTATTATAATTATAATAAAAGTTCACCAACTTCGAATGCGTGTAAAAAAATCTAGCACTGAACTAAAAAAAAAGCTTGAGGGTTTTGTTATGGAAAATGTCAATTTTTATTAAATTTTAGTTTCATCCCACTCTGATTTTAGTTGTTGCAATGTGTTATTACACCAGTGGGTCATCATTTGGACCCTCTACAGCTAATAACCAATAGATTCAGTGGTTTAATGGATATCTAATATTTGTTCGAAATCAAGTGTTGTGGTATTAGGACGGGGATGCAAATAAGAAGCGCTATAAAATATTGTATAAATTTAACACTTAATAAATCAAGGTAAATTGCAATAAAGTAATACAAAATTTGTTAACACGTTTGAATGTGTATAGTTTTTTTGTATTGTTAATTAAAAAAATGTTGTATTGTTAAACCTGGCTACCGTATTTTTTTTAGCGATTTTTTTATACACAATTTGAAATCTCGCGTTTAATTTTGTGTTATGAATTAAATACACTTGTTTTGTGTTTATTGTATTATAATGTTGAAGGGGGAGTTACACGAAAGAGGGGAGGTCTAATTAATTTTTATAACTAAACATATTGCTAATTGCTTAATGGTTTTGCTAAAAATATAATACACTCAAAATTATAGCAGTTGAAAAATGATAACTAATTTAGGTAAGAAATTAAAACTAATATCGCAAAATTAAATTAGAGATTACAAAGTCAACATAATTTAAGTTAAAAATAAATAAAATGCTAATTAAGGTTTTTTTTGTGGTGCTAAGGAGTTGGAATTTTTTTTATATCTTTGACGAAATCTTTGATTGCTTGAAATTTCCATTAACTCAAAATTTGGAAATGATTAAAATTTAACAATCATAACTCCATATTCTTGCTGCATTGGCTATCTGAATCTAAATTACTTCGCTGTTGATCATCAGGGAAACCAAAAATCTATATATATAAAAATGGATGTGTGTATGTATGTGGGTATGTATGTATGTTCCGTATGGACTCGAAAACTCAGGGAATATTCAAAATATCCCAGGGAGTAACACCGTCAGATTTTTGACTTTTTGAGTGTGGGCGGAGGGGTGTGGCAAAATCGAATTTTTACATTGCACCAATAATGACATCTATATAAAAAAAACGGATGGACCGATTTTGACGAAATTTAAAACAAAGATAGTACTAACCGAATACTAACTATAAGCCAAATTAGAGCGTGATCGGACAAATGGGCGTAAAATGCCATGCGTTTTTGCCAGTGGGCGGAGGGGTGGGCAAAATCGAATTTTTACATTGCACCACTAATGACATCTATATATAAAAAACGGCTGGACCGATTTTAATGAAATTTAAACCAACGATAGTACTAACCAAGTACTAACTATGTGCCAAATTAGATCGTAATCGTACAAATGGGCGTAAAATGCCATGCCCCTTTGTATTGAATTGAGTGTTATTTCTGCATGCTCCGCAATAACGCAAAAACTGTTGATTCGATTTTAATTAAATTTTAGCACTGATAGTGTTAACCAAGTGCGGAACTATAGGCTACATTATACTACTATTGGAAAATGGGGCGTTAATGCCACGCACCTTTTTACTATACTGGACTTTGTCTGGCTGTTTCGCAATCACGCAAAAACAGCTGAACCGATTCTCTTTACATTTTCACTACATACAGTGCTAACCAAGTGCATATCGTCACCTAAAATGCAAAACGCCCTAACTAACAAAAAATTCAAAATCGTTATTTTGATTGATTCTGGTGTATTTTTTTAACCTACACGTCCTTACAAAAAATTAGGGTCACATAATAAAAATTTGCGTTTTTATAGCCCAAAATTAAAAACATGTGAATTGCGAAATCGCCAATGAACGCAACTAGAAATACATTTTTTAATCATTTTGTGATTAATTTACATATTAACATATTAACAAAACGTACGTCCACACAAAATTTTAGACCAATTCAATCAAAACCAACAAAGTTTTTAACAAATTCAAAATTTTACTCTATGCTATTTTTTGCGTCTCCTGTAAAATTTATAAAATGTTAGTTATGGCCTTTTGCATTTTAGGTGATGATATGTAGGCCATATAAGATCGTTATTGGAAAAAGGGATCAAAATTGCAACGCCCTTTGTACTATAATGAACACGATTAAACAGAGAACCGTATATTGCCACGCCTCTTTGTTTTATACTGAACGTTATATCTGCCTGTTTTGAAATCAAGCAAAAACGGATAAGCCGAATCTGTCACTGCTGATAGAACCAACTGAGCGAGAACTGTAGGTCATATGTAGAGCGCGATTCGGCAAAAGGGTATAAAATGTCACTCCCGTTTTTCATAAATAAAAAGTTATTTCCTCCTCTTTCGCAATCACACAAAAACGGCAAATCTGATGTCAATGAAATTTGCAGCACAGATAGTACTAATCGAGCATGCAGCATGGAACTTTAGACTATCACGATTCGATAAAAATGCGTTAAATTACACGCCCCTTTGTACTATACTTAACAATATGTCTGTTTCGAAATCACGCAAAAACGGCTGAACCGATTTTGTTGAGATTTCTCTATAGATAGTGCTAACCGAGGGTGGAACCAAAGGTTACTAGCTGGACCCGGACCTGTGCTTTAATTTTGTCCGACGCTATATTTAAATTAAGATGCAATACAAAACAGTTTTTTTCTTAGGGCCAGCAACGCGGACCGGGTATAGCTAGTATGCTATAAAAAAACGGTTTTATGCGGTTAAAATATGCAGCAAAAACCGGAAAATATGATCTAAAATGTACAAAATATGCTCTTAAAAATTCAG
This sequence comes from Pegoplata infirma, assembly GCA_963921195.1. NCBI lineage: Eukaryota > Metazoa > Arthropoda > Insecta > Diptera > Anthomyiidae > Pegoplata > Pegoplata infirma. The sequence goes on from OY992539.1 coordinate 138,267,970, forward strand.
TTCGTCTTTAAAATTCGATTAAAAACTTTGAAAATAAAAGTTTTTTAAGTCTTATTTAAGTAAATTATAGTACTTAAAACTACTATTTTGGAACTTTTCCACAAATTACCACTTTCCCATTAATTTGTAAACTAAAATCTATTAAACATTTTTTTTGTCAAATTTTTTTAACTCTCAAGAAAGTTCCTCACAATTTTTTATCGAAACATTTTTCCTGTTGTCGCCACTACATAAAATATTTTATGCGTTTCTATCATAATATGCAATTTTTCGTAAAATATGCTCTCAAAACACCAAAATATGCCCTAAAAATATGTTTTAATGCCAAAATATGCTCTTAAGATTAAAATATGCAATAATATGCTTTTAAGAACAAAATATGCAAAAATATTCTCTAACTAATCGATGTCAGATTTCTTAAATTGTTCTGAAACGGATAAATACCCTTACCCATATATCAATACAATGCGTAGGAAAAAACACGAAATTGCATATTTTGGTTTCCCTGTTGATCATATTAAATTGAACTAATCGGGCACCCATTACACGCTTAACCACACAACAGACTGAATTTTTTTATTTATTTATTAGTTTTTATTTAGAATAACTTTAAAAAAGAAAACTGAAATATAATGTAAGGAATGAGTAATTTTTAGAAAACTTTAATGTTTTTGAAAAATTTCTTTGATATAAGTATTTTTTACTACAAACTTAAAATGCTGATATCTCGAAAATTAGAAAAGATAGAGTGAAACGAAGAAATTTTTTAAGAGAAAGACTGAAAAATATGTACAGCTCTTCTCTTCCTATGAATGCACCCAATTTGGCCCTTTTTGTAACTTAAAAACTTGCATTCACGAAAATTTTTAAATGCATTTATCGCGGTAAATAGTGCCCACACGATAAAAAGTCTTTAAAAATTTGGTAGCTTTTATTGACACAGCTCTTGGAACTAGCATTCCAATAAAAAAGATTCAACAAAAATCATTTATTTTTTTGATTTTATAACTTTGGCCTAAAACCACTGATATTTTTTGATTTCACCCATATATTAATGAGTTGGGTGACTGATTTATCATCACCTAGCCCAAACCACTAAATCTAACGGTTCTAAGGGGTGTGTACTTTGGTAAAAAAAATAATGGAAATAATGGTCTTAGCAACTTAAAATATTGGAATGTAGGATAAGTTAGGTTGGGTTGTTAGCAGAGTTTTTGTTTTCCCGGACTTTTTCACGGGAATTCCCGGTCAAACAGAAAATTAATGAAACTTTTTAAATTTATTTTAAGTAAGTAGACTTTTTATTGTTTTTTAATGAAATGGTATTGATCCCAAAACTGATATTTTAGTTGTTTTACTTAACTGTTGTTTTAGCTGTCACCAAATTGGTTGAGTGTTTCGCCATTAAAAAAGAACAATTGAAATTTAAAAGTGATAAAGGGAAATTCGAAAAGTATTGAACAGATGTTCGAAAAATACTTTATTGGATGTTGGTAATTAATAGGAAATTTTTACTTGATTTCAATTGAAATATTTTACAATAATTTCAATTATTGAATTTCAATTTATTTTTCAGTCTTTATTTAATTTAGTCTTCTTCAAGTTTTAATTCAACTTTCTCAAATTTTAATTAATATCTTTCAAAGTTAATTCTACATTGACATATTTCAAGTAAAATTTTCAAAATTCAATTTACAAATTTTTAATAAAATCTTCAATGTTAAAATTGAATCTTTAAGTTTTAAATGGAATTTGCTAAATTTTCTCTAGAATTATGCTAAAATTAATTTTACCTATCATTTGGTGGTAGAGTGTTTATATAAATTTACGATTCCGTCAATTAGTGCCCCTATTTTAAGTCGACCCAGCGATTCTCAAATATTTAAAGTTTTTTGATACTTGTTGAAAAGAACATGTGGAGAGCATTTTTTTTTTTAAATTTAGAAATTTAATTTCCGTATTTGATGTTTATGTTTTTTGAAAAAAAAAAAAAAATCATTTATAATTTAATTTTTCGGTAAAAAGAGCCTTCCGGTTAAAAAATCTAGTTATTTCTTGACAATATTTTGCTGCTTCTAGCTATTTCTAAATGTCCATCTAGTTGTTTTTGTACAAAATGTTTTAATGTTTATTTCATTAACAAATTAATCACGAAAAAATACATATATTTGAATATCAAAAAATTCCCGAGAATTCCCGGTTAAATTTGCCGGGATTGAAAAAAGCCGATTTCCCGGAAATTTTTTCCCGGGAAATCCCCGGACAAAAACTCTATTTTAAATGCATATTTCCAACTTTGATGTGCATATTTTGAGATCAATTTTATACAAACACAAATTGAAATTTATTTGTTTCAAAAACTGTTTTAAATTTTAAAAAATTATTTTTAAAGTTTGAAAAATTGTTTTTTTTTTTTTATTTTTGCTATTTAAGAAGTTTTTCGTATGTAAACAACATATTTTATTTTTTTTAGTGCATATTTTTAGGTTTTTAGTGCATATTTTTAATTTTTAATTACACATTTTAAGCGCATATTTTCGATTTTTTAGTGCATAAAAATCCTTACTGATCAATAACATACATATATATTTTTTGGGTCTCTGACCGAAATTTCCATTAGTTACACAGAGAATGGAAAACTTATGTATCACGAATTCCACAAGATGTTTTGTCTAATTTTTTTAACACATTTGTACTGCACAGAAAATAAAATCGTTAAATTTAAATTAATAATCAATTGTTAATCAACCAAACATGATAGTCCATAATACAAAACTTTAATTTTTTTTCAACAAACTCAGTCAAGTAATTTTATTTCAAAATTATTTTATCATGTCAATAAATAGTGTTTGTTAAACAAATTGATTGGTTGATTAACAAATTGTGTTCGTTGAATTTCTTTTTGAAAAAAAAAATTAAAATTTCTTACTTTTGTCAGATCAACAAATTGTGTTTGTTGAATTTCTTTATTGAAAAAAACAAAATTCTTTTTTCAACAATCAAAATTTACAAACGTTTGTTGATATAACAAATTTCCGTATAGGAGGACTTTCAGTGAAAAATACCGAACATATCCGTTTTCAGTTTTCTAAATTTAAAAAAATCGCGATTTTTTGCGAATTTTATTTTCTTCAAAAATTTAAAAAATTAAATAAGTATCATGTTATATATGGTTTGAATTGAGAAAGGTGTGAAAGAAAAATTTATTTTTCTAAAAATTTAAGACATCCTGGTTCGTTTTTGACTAGTTTCATATAATCCAATTATTATAATCATCAGAAAAACTTTTAATGTCAAATTTATTCAGTTAATAATCAATTTTATTCTATATGTGAAAATTATTAACAGACCCATGATCTGTAATGTTTTTGCTATTAACTGCCTCTTAGGTACGATCACTCTAGACCGATACACTAAGTTGGCCGTTAAGCAAGTATCAACTAAATCATGGTTTTTCAATTCTTGTGTGGTTTTTGCTGTTGCTTTTTCGTACAGAAGAAGGTGAAATTGCATTATGGTGAATAAATTCAATTTTTTAGTAATCATCTTTCGTCCTCCTCTCCTTCATCAACTCTGACCATGATTTAGTTGATACTTGCTTAACAGCCACTCGTACCTAAGAGGCAGTTAATAGCAAAAACATTACAGATCATGGGTTCAATCCCATGATCCACAAATCCAAAAAGTGGATAGTGTGGTTTTATTCGGCTCATTATCGTTATTACTTATTTTTTTTTATCACGCAATTCCTGATTTTGAACCAACTTTTTCTTTGAGTGTTACCAAGTGTTATTTAGTGTTACCAACTAAACTAGCTACAAAAGTAACGCATTAAGTTTAGTATTTTTTTCTTTTAGTCTTCTTGTTATTGCGTTAAATACTATTGTTTATTTGTTTTTGTTGTTTTTTTTTTAAATATTTTATGGTTTATAGTGTATTTTCTTGGTCAATGACCGATAACCACGAATGACATTGGGTTTCGAATAGTTAATAATATTTTTTTTTTTTTCTTCTTTTTCTTGTATTAATAATTTATTAAATGATCGCTAGTTAGTTGAGTGAGTGAACTAAAATATACTCAAAAAGGTTTGATTTATGATTAATTGATTAATGGATAAATCAGCAAAGATAAGTTTAATTTTCTAGAAAACATCAATGTTAAACACTAATTTTCAATTAAACAAATATGTAGTAAAATAATGTTAAAGAATGTTTTAAAAATTTAAACAATTTGTGATAAGTTGTGAACAATTAAGGGTTTTAGTTAGAAATATTCGATACTAAAAAAAATTCTAGAATATTTCTTACTTCCTTCAACGAATCTCAAGTATTAATCGATGTAATAGTAAAAAATATTATTTATTTAGTTTACACCATGCCCTTGTATAAAAAAATGATGTTAAAATATAGAAAAGAATAAAAAATAAATAGAATTTCCTACAAAACCGCTGCATAGAATAAATCAAGTACGTTTGTGTCTTAAGTCTTTTGTTTTTATTTGTACATTAAATACAAAAACGGCACAAGAAGAAACGGAAGTAACATCTTTAGAACAATAAATAAAACGCTTTATGAATTAATTAAACAACAAAAGAACAAACAAAATTATTTAAAAAAAAACTATATAAAAATTAATTTAATTAATAAAGTTACATTAATTAAACAAATTATAAATGTATATTCAACATTACTTCCTACATTGTAACAAGTGTCAAAAATCACAGACAATAATCGACCATTAATGACGTTTAAACAATAAAAAATCTATCATTAACATTAATGTTAATGTTCACAAAACATCAATATGTAACAAAATTAAAAAAAAATATATTTTTATTGTTTTCATTTCAAATACACTTTATTTTATAGAAAAAAACGCATTAATAATTTTATGTGATGTTTCGGTTTTTTTTATTAATGGCTTTGTAAATATATATATTTTTTTTAATATAAGTGAACTTGTTTTATTACGAATACAATATCAAATAAATGTAAAATAATGAGTGATTCTAATTCACTTAATAAATTCAATTCCGCATTTTTAACGTGGGCAGAATTAATGATAAATTTTTAATGGTAAATTTAAAAACAAAAAAAATATATAGAAAAATATTAAAAGTAATTTGTTTTTTTTTTCAAAAACTGATGGTTTCTAAGCCCATTTACAAGGTTAAATTTAATGTAAATAAATATAAAACAAAAACAGTTTAATATAATTAATAACAAATAAAAATCTTTGAGCAAACTAAATGATTATGAATGTCCGGTTTTATATGAAACTTTTTCTGTTGAAAAAATATCTCAGAATCTAACACTTTTTCTTCAGGAAATATGGTCTAAGAAAAGATATCACATTCTACTAAATTTTTTTTATAGAAAAGTCTCAAAACATCTATATATATAAAAGAGTGTGGTGACTGACTGACTTACTGACTGACTGACTGACTGATTGGCAATAATCATCGCCCAGCCCAAACCGCTGAAGCTAGAGACTTGAAATTTGGAATGTAGGTTTGGCTCCCGACAAAACCACCCACTAAGAAGGGATTTTTGGAAATTCCGATTCTAAGGGGGGCAAAAGGGGGAAAATAGGGCCCTTTGGGGGATTTTGTATCTTTTGAACTAATAGTCCTAGAAACTTCAAATTTTAACTCTAGGATCCTCTCGCGGAAATAAAATTTCGGAAAATTTTTTTTTGGAAAATTACGCCTCCAAGGGGGGAAAAAGGGGAAAATAGGGCAAATTGGTACATTTTCTATATTCTAAACAAATGGTCCCAGAAACTTGAAATTTGAAGTCTAGGACCCTCTCGCGGAAATAACATTTTGAAAAAAGTACTTTTTTGAAAATTCCGGTTTTAAGGGGGACAAAAAGGGGGAAAATAGGGCAATTTGGTGAATTTTGAACTAATGGTCCTAGAAACTAGATATTTGAACTATAGTATCCTCTCGGGGAAAAAACATTTTTTTACTAAAATTTTTTCACTCAAAATTTTTTTTCACTCAAAATTTTTTATTTTTTTACAATTTTTTTTTACTCAAAATTTTATTTTCACTCAAAATTTTTTTTTCACTCAAATTTTTTTTTTTACAAATTTTTTTTCACTCAAATTTTTTTTTTCACTCAAAATTTTTTTCACTCAAAAATTTTTTTTTTACAATTTTTTTTTACTCAAAATTTTTTTGTTACTCAAATTTTTTTTTACTCAATTTTTTTTTTTAATATTTTTTTTTTCACTCAATTGTATTTTATTCTTCAGTTTTTTTACTTAAATTTTTTACTTAGAAGGTGTTTTCACCCAAATTTTTTTTACTCAATTTTTTTTACTCAAAATATTTTTCGCTTAATTTTTGACTCAATTTTTATTTTTTTCATTTATTTTTGAATTTTTGGGAATTTATTGATTTAATCACTTAAATTTAGGGTGAAATAGGACAATTTTAAACATTTCGATCTTCTGAACTAATAGCCCCAGTAACCTAAAATTTGGACTATAGGATCCTCTAGCGGAAATAATACTCTAAAGAAAGTATTTAAAAAAAAAATAAGAAGGGCAATTTGGTACATGTTCTATCTTCTGACCTAATGGTCCTAGAAACTTAAAGTTTTGGACTATAAGATCATCTAACGGAAAAAACATTCTGAAACAAATTTTTTTTTAATTCTGATTCTAGGGGGTTGAAAGGGGGAAAGTAGGATAATTTGGTACATTTTGTATCTTCTGAACTAATGGTCCTAGAAACTTAAAAATTTGGACTATATGATCCTCTCGCGGAAATTATGTTCTGAAGAAAGTATTTTTTGAAAATTTTTTCATTCAAATTTGGGGGGGAAATAGGACGATTTTGAACATTTTCTATATTGTGAACTAATGGTCCCAGAAACCTGAAATTTGGACTGTAGGATCCTCTCGCGGAAATAATATTCTGAAGAAAGTACTTTTTTAAAAAGGCACTTCTAAGAAGGGGAAAAGGGAGAAAATTGGGCAATTTGGTACATTTTCTTTTCTCTGACCTAAGGGTCCTAGAAACTTAAAGTTTGGACTATAAGATCCTCTCGAGGAAAAAACATTCCGAAACAAAGTTTTTTTTCAATTCCGCTTCGAGGGTGGTAAAAAGGGGGATAATAGGACACTTTGTATGTTCTGAACTAATTTTCCCAGAAACTTAAAAATTTTGACTATGGGATCCTTCGCGTAAATAACATTGTGAAGAAAGTTCTATTTTGAAAATTTCGCTTCTAAGGGGGAAAAAGGGGAAAGTAGGGTAATTTTGTGTCTGCTGAGCTAATGGTCGTAGATCCTTGAAATTTGGGCTGTACGATCCTCTCGCGGAAATAACTTTCTGAAAGAAGTACTTTTTGAAAATTCCGGTTTGTATCTGCTAAACAAATAGGACTGCATGATCCTCTCGCGTGGACTGCACGATCCTCTCGCGGAAATAACATTCTGAAAAAAGTACTTTTTTGAAAATTCCGCTTTAAAGGGGGAAAAAGAGGAAGGTAGGGTAATTTTGTATCTGCTGAAAATATGGTCCTAGATACTTGAAATTTGAAGTGAACGAACCTCTCTCGGAAATAACATTCTAAAGGAAGTACTTTTTCAAAATTCTGGGGGGAAATCGGGAAAGTAGGGCAATTTTGAATCTGCTGAACTAATGGTCCTTAATACATGAAATTTAAACTGTACGATCCTTTCGCGAAAATAACATTCTTAAAGAAGAACTTTTCAAATAATCTTTTGTATCTGCTGAACTAATGGTCCTAGATACTTGAAATTTGAACTGTACAATCCTCTCGCGGAAATAATATTCTAAAGGAAGTACTTTTTGAAAATTCCGGGGGAAAAAGGGGGTGAGTGGGGTAATTTTGAATCTGCTGAATTCATGGTCCTAGATACTTGAAATTTCAACTGTAAAAAAGAAAAACTTTTTTAAAAATTATGCTTCTACGGCGAAAAAGGGGGAAAGTAGGGCAATTTTGTATCTGCTGAACTAATGGTCCTAGATACTTAAAATTTGAACCGTACAATCCTATCCCGAAAATAACATTCTAAAAGAAGTACATTTTTGAAAATTCGTTTTTAAAAGGGGAAAAATGGGGAAAGAAGGACAATTTCGTATCTGCGGAAAAAACATTTTGTAAAAAGTAATATTTTGAAAAATCCTTTGTATCTTCTGAACAAACTTGAAATTTTGAATCTGGATGCTCTCGCGGAAATTATTTATTGAAAAATATATTTTTTTGAGAATTTTGGTTTTAAGGAGGCCCAAAAGGGGGAAAATAGGGCAATTTGCTAAACTTCAAATTAATGGTCTTAGAAACATGACATTTGGAATATGGGATCATATCGCGGCAATAACATTCTAAAAGAAGTACTTTTTTGAAAATTTCGCTTTTAAGGGGGAGAAAGGGGGAAAGTAGTGCAATTTTGTATATGCTAAAGTAATGGTCCTAGATACTTGAAAATTGGACTGTACGATCCTCCCGCGGAAATAACATTCGGAAAGGAATACTTTTTTAAAAATTCCTCTTTTAAGGGGAAAAAGAGGGGAAAATAGAACAATTTTGAATCTGCCGAGCTAATGGTCCTAGATACTTGAAAATTGGACTGTACGATCCTCCCGCGGAAATAACATTCGGAAATAAATACTTTTTTAAAAATTCTTCTTTAAGGGGGAAAAAGGGGGAAAGTAGGCCAATTTTGTATCTGCTGAACAAATAGTCCTAGATACTTGAAAATTGGACTGCACAATCCTCTCGCGGAAATAAAATTCGAATGGAGGACTTTTTGGAAAATTCCGCCTCTAAGAGGGAAAAGGGAGAAAGTAGGCAATTTTGCATCTGCTGAACTAATGGTCCGGGAGACTTGAAATTTGGACTGTACGATCCTCTCGCGGAAAGAATATTCTAGAAGAAGTACTTTTTTGAAAGTTCTCCTTCTAAAGGGGGAAAAGGTGGAAAGTAGGGCAATTCTGTATCTGCTGAACTAATGATCCTAGATACTTAAAATTTGAACTGTACGATCCTCTTGCGGAAAAAGTTCTTATTGTGGAAAGTTCCGCTTCTAAGGGGGAAAAGGCGGAATGTAGGGCAATTTTGTATCTGCTGGACTAATGGTTCTAGATACTTGAAATTTGGCTGAACGATCCTCTCGCGGAAATAACATTCTTAAGAAAGTACTTTTCAAAATTCTGGGGGAAAAAGGGGAAAAAGAAGGGCAATTTTGAATCTGCTGAACTAATGGTCCTAGATTCTTGAAATTTGAACTGAACGATCCTTTCGCAAAAATAACATACTTAAAGAACTTTTTTAAAAATTCCACTTCTAAGGGGGAAAAAGGGGAAAGTAGGGCCCTTTGGGGGATTTTGTATCTTTTGAACTAACAGTTTTAGAAACTTGAAATTAGGACTCTATAATCCTCTCGCGAAAAAAAACAACCAAAAAAATATTTTTTTGAAAATTACGCCTCCAAGGTGGGGAAAATAGAGCAAATTGGTACATTTTTCATCTTCTGGACAAATGGTCCCAGAAACTTGAAATTTGGACTATAGGATCCTTTCGCAGAATTAACATGCGGAAAACAAAATTTTTTGAAAATTCCGCCTCTAAGGGTTGGAAAATAGGGAAAATCGGTGAATTTTTTATCTTCTGAACAAATGGTCCCAGAAACGTCAAGTTTGGTCTTTAGGATCCTCTCGCGGAAACAACATTCCGAAAAAAATATTGTTTGAAAAATTCCTCCTCCACGGTGGGAAAGGGGGGGGGGGGGGAATAGGGAAAATCGGTACATTATTTATCTTTTAAACAAATGCTTCCAGAAACTTGAAATTTGAACTCTAGGATCATCTTGCAAAAAAAAACATCTTGAAAAAAGTAGAAGAGGGAAAATAGGGCAATTTTGTATCTTCTGAACAAAAACTTTAAGTTTTGATCCTCTCGCGGAAATAATTTTTTGAAAACAACATTTTTTGAAAATTGTGGTTTTAAGGAGGGCCAAGAGGGGCAAAATAGGGCAATTTGGTAAATTTTAAACTAATGGTCTTAAAAACATGACATTTGCAATATAGGATCATCTCGCGGAATAACATATTGAAAGAAGTACTTATTTGAAAATTACTTTTTAAAGGGGGAAAGAAGGGCAATTTTGTATCTGCTGAACTAATGGTCCTAGATATAGAAGTTTGGACTGTACGATCCTCTCGCGGAAATAACATTCTGGAAGAAGTACTTTTTTGGAAAAATCTGCTTCTATAGGGGGGAAAAGAGGGAAAGTAGGGCAAATTTTAAATTTGAATCCTCTTGCGGAAACAACATTCTAATGGAAGTACTTTTTTAAAAATTTCGCTTCTACGGGGAAAAAGGGGGAAATTAGGGCAATTTTGTATCTGCTGAACTAACGGTCCTAGATACTTGAAATTTGGAGTGTACGATCCTCTCGCGGAAAAAACATTCTGAAATAAGTACTTTTTTGAAAATTTTGTTTTATAGGTGGAAAAGGGGGAAAAGTAGGGCAATTTTGTATCAGCTGAATTAATGGTCCTAAATATCTGCTGAACTAATGGTTCTAGATACTTGAAGTTTGGACTGTACGATCCTCTAGCAGAAATAAAATTCAGGAAGAAGAACTTTTTTAGTAAATTCTGCTTCTAAGGGGGAAATGGGGAAAGTATGGCAATTTTGTATCTGCTGAATTAATGGTCCTAAATACTTGAAATTTGGACTGTACGATCCTTTCGCGAAAATAGCATTCTGAAATAAGTACTTTATGAAAATTCTGCTTCTAATGGGGAAAAAGGGAGAAAGTAGAGATACTTAAAATTGGTACTTTACGATCCACTCGCGGAAATTACATTCTGGGAAAATAATTTTTTGAATTTTCACTTCAATTTGGTACATATTGTTCCTTATGCACTAATGTTCCTTGAAACTTAAAGTTTGAACTATGGGATCGTTTAGCCAAAATAAAATTTTTTGCAACTTTAAATCTACTCAAAATATAATATTTTAAAGGTCGAAACTAACAATTTTTATGTTTAATTAAAAATTAGTAAGAATTTGAAGTACTAAAGTTGTTTTTTTTACAGCTAACCGGTAACGAAGTACCGGGCGAGTTAGCTAGTTTTTCATATAGAAAAGGTATCCGAATCTGGGAATTTTTCTATAGGAAAAATGTTTAAGAATAAGAAAACTGTCTCAGAATCTGAGCCCTTTTCTATAGGAAAACTGACTAAGAGTCTGAGAATCTGAGACTTTTGTCTATAGGAAAAACGTCTCAGATTCTGAGACTTTTTCTATAGGAAAAATTTCTCAGAATCTGAGACTTTTTCTATAGCAAAAATGTCTCAGAATCTGAGACTTTTTCTATAGGAAAAATGTCTCAGAATCTGAGACTTTTTCTATAGGAAAAATGTCTCAGAATCTGAGACTTTTTCTATAGGAAAAATGTCTCAGAATCTAAGACTTTTTCTATAGGAAAAATGTCTCAGAATCTGAGACTTTTTCTATAGGAAAAATGTCTCAGAATCTGAGACTTTTTCTATAGGAAAAATGTCTCAGAATCTGAGACTTTTTCTATAGGAAAAATTTCTCAGAATCTGAGACTTTTTCTATAGGAAAAATATCTCAGAATCTGAGACTTTTTCTATAGGAAAAATGTCTCGGAATCTAAGACCTTTTCTATAAGAAAAATGTCTCAGAATCTGAGACTTTTTCTATAGTAAAAATGTCTCAGAATCTGAGACTTTTTCTATAGCAAAAATGTCTCAGAATCTGAGACTTTTTCTATAGGAAAAATGTCTCAGAATCTGAGACTTTTTTTTATAGGAAAAATGTCTCAGAATCTGAGACTTTTTTTATAGGAAAAATGTCTCAGAATCTGAGACTTTTTTTATAGGAAAAATGTCTCAGAATCTGAGACTTTTTCTATAGGAAAAATGTCTCAAAATCTGAGACTTTTTCTATTGGAAAAATGTCTACGAATCTGAGATTTTTTCCATAGGAAAATGTCTCAGAATCTGATACTTTTTCTATAGGAAAAATGTCACAGAATCTGAGACTTTTTCTATGGGAAAAATATTTCAGAATTTGAGACTTTTTCTATAGGAAAAATGTCTCAGGATCTGAGACATTTTCTATATGAAAAATATCGTAAGATCTGAGACTTTTTCTATAGGAAAAATGTCACAGAATCTGAGACTTTTTTTATAGGAAAAATGTCTCAGAATCTGAGACTTTTTCTATAGGAAAAATGTCTCAGAATCCGAGACTTTTTCTATATGAAAAATGTCTCAGAATCTAAAACTTTCAGGATTCTCAGTATTCTATAGGAAAAATTGTCTAAGAATCTGCGACTTTTTTTAAAGGAACATACAGATATTTTTCTCAAAGAAAAATTCTCTGATTCTGAAAGATTTTCAGATACAATTTCCTATAGGAAAAGTCCCAGATTACACTGTGCAACAAATTTTTAGTCTTCGAGTGTATCTTGAACGGGACAAAAAAAAATGAAAGTTTACCAATAGAAGACCAAAACCCCTAAAGGGTTTTGAAAACTTAGCTCAAGTTCTACTTTTATGGCCCACTGAAGTTTTCAAATTTTTTCAAGGTTAGTTACCGAAACGAATAACGGTAAGGGTAATGGTAACGGTATCCAATTTTTATTTATTTCGGTAAAGGTAACGGTAACGGTAAAGGTTTTCATATCGTTTTGGTAACGATTTATACCGGTACCGAAACAACAATACCGGTACGTACCGCAGTGGGGAAAAATTGACTTTTTTTTGTCCAATTTTGCCTACAGGTCGCAATTTTCATATCGTTTTGGTAACGGTTTATACCGGTACCGAAACAACAATACCGGTACGTACCGCAGCACTGTGGCCGAAATCACTGATCTAGCGGCGTTTTAGTCAAAATTAAAAAATTAGAACTAATAAATGTTTTGCACTGTATCGATTACCTATACTTTACAGAGAAAATTAACGTTTTCACTTTTGTTTTTCTCTTAATATTCGCTATCAAATATACATTTTCTGCAGCTAGTGTATTAAAGGAATTTGGGGCCTAATTACTCAGTGAGTTTTTCTTGATACTTTTAAGTCAATTGTTTACACATTTTGAGCCAAAAAGTTTTAATCGAAAGTAAAAGGTATGTTTACACTAAAAAATAAATGTTTGTGGCCTGTGTGTATCTAGTTTACTATTAGTTCATTATAGGAGTTTACATTTGTGATATTAACTATAGTTTCATGGACTGCAACTTTTGAAATTCGATCGTATTCGGTCCAATTCCTGTTTTGTTTATTATTTTGGGTTATTTTTGTTGTGACGTTTCAGTATGGCGTGCTAGTTCGCGCAAGTTGCTCGGTTTTTTAGGGTCCATCTGCTGTCCAAATAAACAGTATAAACGCGATACAGACCACAATTTTCAATCTATTTGGCTGAAATTTGAAATTTAAGTTTCTTTTATCGCAAGAACAAAACCTATTAAATTTTGACAAAATCAATCCATGTTAACCCATATCCCCCATTTAAATGCCGCCTTCAAGTTTTACTTAAATACCCCTAACAATAGTATTCAAGATATCCTCTTGAAACTCGACCAATAAATGTTTTTTATATTAATAAACAATCGCTCTAAATTTTAATGGAATCGGACCATTTTAATTTCTAGGCCTCATACAAACCACCCTCTCAATATTCACATAAATTTCCCAAAATACATAAATATAAATAAATATTGTTTAAAAATTAATTCTTTTTAAATTTTATAATCGCAAATAAGCATTAGTCTTTATTATTTTACATTTCCGAATTAAGCGCCGCTGGATTGGCCATTTCGGCCACTGTGCGCAGTGGGGAAAAATGGACTTTTTTTCCAATTTTGCCTACAGGTCGCAATTCTTAACCGATTTTGGTTTTTCTTTTTTTTTTTGTGTTTTAGCTAATAAAATTCCGCATCGATTTGTCATGGTGGGTTTTTGAAAAAAATTTCGGATTACTTTTTATATTTTCCTAAATTTCAGGAAATTTTAATTTTTTCAGTATTTTTGCAAAATAAAATGTATTTGATGAATATGCTTTAAAATGTATGGGATGAATATGCTTTATAGACTAAATTAAAGGTATTGGAACCCCTTATCAACGACGTGATTAGTATTTGAAAATATATTATTATTTTGGTTTTTATAACCAGACAAAAATTCAAGAATTTTCACTTTTAAAAGCCTATACCTTTAAAAATAATACTAATTTCAATGAAATCTTTTTTAGATTAAAGCTCTATTTTATTTTTTGCTTAAATTTTACCTTATGATTTTTCGAATTTTAAAATTATTTTTTTGGCGGTTTAAAAAAAATAGTTGTTACATTGTGAATTCGAAAAAAGGAGTTAAACAATTTTGCAAAAATACTTTATTTACCAATAATGGTTAAGAAAATTATAAGCTTTAATCTAAAAAAATTCATTGAAAGTGGTACATTATTTAAAATGATATTGGTACTTAAAAGTGAACATTTTTAAGTTTTCATATGTTTATAAAAACCAAAATAATAATAAATTAACAAATTCTAATAATAAATTAACAAATTCTTTAATTTTGTCCCTACAGCTTATTCGTCCCCTACCTATTAAATTTTTTAGAGCAAAAATTCTAAAAAAATTAATATTTTCTGAACTTTGAAAAATTATTCAAATAAAACAAAAACGAGTTTTAGAAATGCACCATGACAGACCGATGAGGAATTTTATTAGCTAAAATTCAAATGAAGAAAAACAAAAATCGGTTAAGAATTGCGACCTGTAGGCAAAATCGGACAAAAAAAGTCAATTTTTCCCCACTGTGCGTACCGGCTTTTTTAATTAAGTTAAAAATTTTGAAAACAATAAAAACTGAAAGCTTCAAATATTTTGAGAATTCAAAAAACAGTATAAATTTGATTTAGACATTATAAAGTCATTTATTTTATGATTATACCCAGTTATTAGTTAAAAATAATGTAAGCTATTTGATTTTAATGTTCGTTAAAAATCAATACAAAAACGGTAAAATTTGGAATACCGGTATAATACCGGTAACTTCTAACACAAATAACGGCAAGGGTAACGGTATTTCAAAAATATTTTTAGCGATATCGGTAAAGGTATTCAATTTTAACTGGTTTTGAATCAGTGACGGTATTATAAGGGTAACGGTAACCAACCATGATTTTTTTTCAAAGGCGTTTTAATAAGTCAAAAAATACGAATTAAATCAAATTCTGAGGAAATAATGTTAAAACATGTCTTCAGTAAAATTTGATGGCGGTTCTTTTCTTAGAATATATTAATCCTCTATTTCCCATTTCCACATAGAACACCAATAAAACGTGCGTTTGAAGGGTTAAAATGTTCTACAAATAATTTCTGTATCAAATTTCAATAGGAATTGACGAAGATCAAAAGTTTGTGCGAAAAGTAGAAAATGCTTAAAAAAGTAAAATTCTAAATTATCGCATACTATTAAATTGTTTTTAATCAAAGTCGTGTAAAATAAATCGAAAAAAATTTTATAAATCTGCTTCTGACCTAAATTACGACAATAGATGTCTTCAAAGAAATTTGATGGCGGTTCTTCTCTTAGAACAATTTAAACCTATGTCTTCTATTTTTAGGGGTCACTTTGGCTCTTTTTTCAATAAAAGTGCGCTTAAAGGGTTAAAATGTTCTACAAACATTTTTTGCATCAAATTTTACTACACTCAAAATAATTACTCTGTTAAATACTCTGTAAAATGACTGTAATCTCAATTCGACAAATATTTGACAAAGTTATCTGTCGAAATACAGATTTTAAGAAAATACTTTGTATTTTCTTGTGACCAAAAAACAAAATTTTATCTGTAATTTTACTTTTTACTTTGTAATCTCTATTTTACAGATAATAAACAGTTTTTTTTGTTAAAATACGAATTTTAGAAAAATATTTTGTTTTTTTCTCGTAACCAAAATACTAAATTTCATTTGTAATTTTACTTATTGCTCTGTAAAAATAAAAATCACTTCAAAAAACTAAACCCCCCTTTAAAAAGTGTCTTAAATTACAATAACAACTGGTAATTTTACGAGGATGACGTGTAAAATTGGAGTTACTTGTTAAAAACTCATAATATTCACAAAAATAAAAAATTAAATTTGCAATTTGGAAGCATTAAAGCGGTAAAATTTAACAAAATTTTAATGCTTTTGAAGCAGAGAAGTTTTACTCATAAAATCGATTTAACTAAAACTTTGTAAATTTACAGAGTTTTTTTTTTGTAAAATTTTGAACTCATAAAATGCATTTAACTCAAACTTTGTAAATTTACAGAGCTTTTTTGGTAAAATTCTTTTCCGTTTTATCAATATTTTACAGATAATTCTATAAATTTGCAGTTTTTTTTTTATCGAAATCATTTTACAGAGTTTTCTTCGTAAAATAACAAAAAATCTTGCTGGTTGGAAATCTATGGTATTTTCTGCTGGCTCAGCAGAGTATCTCTGTAATTTAACAGAGTGATTATTTTGAGTGTAGGGTTTGCCGAAGGTCAAAAGTTCGTGCGATATATGCAAAATGTTTAAAATAGGAAAGTCTTAAGTTATCATAATTAGTTAAATTATTTTTCACCAAACTACTTTGTATTTTTACTTTTTAAAGCATTTTGCACTTTTCGCACGAACTTTGACCTTTGACAACCCGTAGTGAAATTTGATGCAAAAAATGTTTGTAGAACATTTTAACCCCTAAAAGCACGTTTTAGTGAAGTTCTATGAGGGCATTTGGAAAAAAGGACCAAACTGACCCATAAAAATGGGAGATAGAGGGTTAGTACAAAAAAAAAAAAAGTTCCGCCAGATTACTGAAGAGATCTATTGTCGCAATTTAGCTCAGACGCAAATTTATAATATTTTTTCGACTTATTTCACACAACTTTGATGAAAAATAATTTAATAGTATGTGATAATTTAAAATTTTACTTTTTTTAAGCATTTTGCACTTTTCGCAAGAACTTTTGATCTTTGACAACCTGTAGTGAAATTTGATGAAGAAAATGTTTTTAGAACATTTTAACACCTTAAAGGCACATTTTATTGGTGTTCTATGAGGATATTTTAAAAAAGAACCAAAATGACCCCTAAAAATTGGGAATAAAGATTTAATATATTCTAAGAAAAGAACCGCCATCAAATTTTATTGAAGACATGTCCTAACATTATTTACCTCAGAATTAAATTAAATACTTATTTTTTGACTTATTTTAAACACCTTTGAAAAAAATTGAAAAACTTCAGTGGGCCATAAAAAAGAACTCGAGCTAAGTTTTCAAAGTCCTTCAGGGGTTTTGCCCTACTGTTGGTATACTTTTTTTTTTTTGGTCCCATCCAAAATATAAAATCGTGTTGCACAGTGTTATCAGACATTTTTCTTATAGAAAAAGTCTCAGATTCTGAGACAATTTTTCCTATAGAAAAGTCAAAGATTCTGAGACATTTTTTTCTATAAAAAAAGTTTCAGATTCAGAGAATTTCTTTAGAAAAAGTCTCAGATTCTGAGAAATTTTTCTTTTAGAAAAAGTCTCAGATTCTGAGACATTTTTCCTATAGACAATGTCACAGATTCTGAGAAATTTTTCCTTTAAAAAAAGTCACAGATTCTGAGAGAATTTTGTTACAGAAAAAATCTCAGATTCTGAGACAGTTTTGGTATAGAAATAGTCTCAAAATCTGAGACATTTTTCCTTAAGAAAAAGTCTCAGATTCTGAGATATTTTTCCTATAGAAAATGACTCAGATTCTGAAACATTTTTCATATAGACAAAGTGACAGATTCTGACAGATTTTTGTTATAGAATAAGTCTCAGATTCTGAGACATTTTTCCCATAGAAAAAATCTCAGATTCAAAAACGTTTTTCCTGTAGAAAAAGTCTCAGATTCTGAGACATTTTTCGTATAGAAAAAGTCTCAGATTCTGAGACATTTTTCCTATAAAAAAGTCTCCGATTCTGAGACATTTTTCCTATAGAAAGTCATAGATTTAGAGTAATTTTTCTTAGAGAAAAATTCTCAGATTCTGAGACATTTTTACTATCGAAAAAGTCTCAGGTTCTAACACATTTTTCCTATAGAAAAAGTCTCAGATTCTGAAACATTTTTCTTATAGAAAAAGTATCAGATTCAAAAAAGTTTTTTCCTATAGAAAATGCCTCGGATTCTGTGACATGATTCCTATAAAAAAGTCTCAGATTCGGAGACATTTTTCAAATAGAAAAAGTCTCAGATTCTGAGACATTTTTCTACAGAAAAAGTCTAAGATTCTAAGACATTTTTCCTAAAGAAAAAGTCTCAGATTATGTGGCCTTTTTCATATAAAAAATTCTCAGATCTTGAGACGTTTTTGATATAGAAAAAGTCTAAGATTTTTAATCAAAATATTTTTTAATTAAGCTTTTTTTTATAGAATCAGATTTTATGATAGAAAATTGTCTTGAGCATTTAGAATATTTTTCATTATGCTCCTAAGAAAAAAAAAACAATTATTGAAAAATACAATGTATCATTATGACAAACAGATAAACAATAGGATGTTATGTGACACCTTTAATTACATTTGTTTTTATATAAGAACAATTCAAAAGTACATACATATATTTGTGTTCTTTTGTTAAATCAACAAAAATAATTACACGAATCTTCATCACCCAAGTAATTGTTGTGTATTGTAACATATGAACTTCAATAATTTTATTTAATATATTTATTTAATTTTTTTTTTGTTCAAATATAAATATTTCAAGGTTGCAACAATTAGTACTAATATTTGTTTAACACGTGCACCCGTGCATCGTACTTGCCTGCATGTTTTTAAACAAAAAAAAAATATTAAAAGCATATTAATTTGAAATTATAAACAAAACAAAACAAAAAAACGTCGTAAACCTCAGAAAGAATAATTGTTATTATAAGTAACTAACTAAATAATTCAATGGCAAAAGGCAATTAAATGCATTTCCTGCAAAACGAGCTCAATGTATTCCATTGTAAGATCATCAACATCATCATCTTCATTCATCTACATCGTTTGAACAATCAATAAATAACTAATATTAATAAATGAAACAAGTTAGAATTTTATATTTGGTTGTGTCAAATCAAATTAACATCCTACAAATTTTAATATTTTTCTGAATAATTCTAATTTGTTCTTAATTTTTCTGAAATATTTTCCTTATTTTTCCAAATAATTTAAAATTTATTTTCCATTTTTATTTTGTTTTCTAACATTTTTCAGAATTCTTAAATCTTTTTTGATATTTCTCCATCCCAGCAAAACTTTGGTAATGGGTAGTGATTATATAACACATTACCAGGTAATGCATATACCTTATTTGTAGCATTATTTTAGGATGTCTTACCAAACATTTGTTCCACAACGTATTATTTTAAATTGAAAAATAATGCATTACTAATAATTTGCTACGTAATGCATGATTATTGAAAAAATGTATTTCATATTTATTATTTCTAAACATTAAATCATGGATGACTTATATTTGGTTACATTATGTATTATTTGAAAGTTTGAAATAATGCATTATTTATAATTGGATGCATAATGCATTACAATAACATAAAAAATAATTATTTTATAAAAAAATGCATAAGTTTCAACTAGAGATGGGCTCACGACAGAAAATTTCTAACGACACACACTCACGTGCATATTTTATCTACTTACACTCACTTACAATCACGTGAGTAAATTTAATACAAAATTACTTTTTCACTACTCGTAACACCTTATATATTATCTTCTGGTATGCTATATTATTTCATTTCTCGTAACCTATAAAATATCATATATTTTACACCTTACTCGTATTCTTCGTTATAAATTTATGACTTATTTTATACCTTACTGGTATTCTTTGTGATAATGTGGATGCATTACTTTGAGTCTCATCGCCTGTTAAAATTATCAATGCTGCAATGTATAAAATAAGAGATCCTATACCTTATTTTATACCTTATTTGGTAATCTAAGTTTTGCTGGGATGTTTAAATGATTTTTTTTTGTTTTAATTTTTACTCTTAATTACCTTTATGGATCTTTCTTATTTGTTGTGATTTTTGTTTTGAAATTTTTATAATTTTTTATAAAGGTTGAAAAAATTAGAAGAAACTTTAATTTCTAAAAATAACACTGTGCTACAGTGAAAAAATACTTCTGATGTGACATAGTATAGGTTGTTGGTCTTGTCGAGTAGATCACAAACCCTCAAATTTTAGAGTTATTGTCAAAAAACGTTTTTTTGGGACTTTTCTCACTAAACCTTGTGTAATTCAGAAAATTTTCAACCGATTTTAAATTTTTAAACTGTTTTGGATAGAAAAATGATGGGGCTTTCCATATGTTTGAATTGGTCAATACGTAAAAGAAAGATATCAATTGATTTTTTCTATAAAATAATTTTTTTTTGTTATTTTTTTGAAAATTTTTCGAGTTAATCGATTTTTTTTCAGCTATAGTTCATTTAACAACCTTTATATTTATGAGCGTTTTTTTAAAGATAATTTAATTCTAAATACGATAAGCTTTATCCTGAAAAAATTGGATAATAATTGACAGAGTTGTGATAATTTTTCTAAAAAAGAAAATTAAGATTTTGTAGGAAATCACCTTTCTGATAACCCAGGCAAAAAAATAAATTTATCATAAATGGTCATGTACAATATTTTTGAAGGTTTTTGACGCGCTGAATCCGAATCTGGCCTTTAAATTGCTCTATCTCGTCAGGTTTTTTAGATATTTAACATAAATAGATATATTAAAAACTTAATAAGATAGCGCAATTTCAAGGTCAAATTCGAATTCAGAAGGTCAAAACCTTTAAAATAATGATACGCGACCTCTCAGTATGTTCGTTTATTTTTTATACCCTACACCACACTGTGGTACAGGGTATAATGAGTTTGTGCTGATGTTTGTAACTACCCGAAATATTGGTCCTAGACCCACTTTTAAGTATACCGATCGACTTAGAATCACTTTTTGAGTCGATTTAGCGATGTCCGTCCGTCCGTCCGTCCGTCCGTCTGTCCGTCCGTCCGTCCGTCTGTCTGTCCATGTAAACGGTGTAAACACGATACAGGTCGCAATTTTCAATCAATTGACTTGAAATTTGAAACTTAAGCGTCTTTTGGCCCAAGGACGAAGCCTATTGAAATTGGAAAAAATCGGTCCATATTTAGACCTAGCCCCCATACAAAGGTCCTCTTTAGTTTTGGCTCAAATGATTCTAATAACCGCATTTTAATAGGTATCTTTTCGAAATTTGGCAGGTAATCATGTTTCATCCACACAAATCACCATTCCGAATTTTAAAGAAATCGGACCAGTTCTTCTTGTAGCCCCCATACAAACCACCTTCCCGATTTTCACATAAATCTCTAAAATTTCATGAAAATAGAAAATATTTAATTAAAATTCTGTTTGTGTATGTTAAACGCGTACTTAAATAACCTTATCAAATCTGATTTTAATCGGACCATTTTTGGACTTAGGTCCCATGTGAAAATTTCGCCCGATATTCAGTTGAAGCGGTTTTATGTCAACAAAAAGAAGCTCATTCCACTCAAATTTGATTTGTGAGTGCTTTTTACACTTATTAAAGATTTGACAAAATGTAGATCTAATCAGTCCATGTTTGAACTTTGGACCCATTTTCCGGGAATCTCTGGTGTAGGGTATTATATGGTCGGTCTTGACCGACTATAATTTTCATACTTGTTTTTATTTTTTTTTGCCTGGGTTATCCGCACGGCAATTTCATACAAAATCTTAATTTTAGTTTTTAGAAAAATTATCGCAACTCTGTCAATTGTTATCCGATTTTTTTGGCATAAAGCTCATCGTATTCACAATTAAATTTTCTTTAGGAATACGTTTATTAGTATAAATGTTGTTAAACAAACTATAGCAGAAAAAAATCGGTAAACTCAAAAAATTTAAAAAAAATAACAAAAAAATAGATATTGTTGAAAAAATTAATATATATCTTTCTTATATGTGTAGACCAATTCACACACATGAAAAGCCCTATCCTTCTTCTATCCAAAACAGTTGAAAAATTTAAAATCGGTTGAAAAATGTTTAAGTTACACGTAGTTTAGTGAGAAAAGTTCCAAAAATAAGTTTTTTGACAATAACTTTAAAATTTGAGGGTGTCTGACAAGTTTGATGGTCATTTTTGTGATCTTTTCGACGAGACCTACAACCTTAACTACCTAATTTTAAAAGTATATTCGATTTTGTGTTTTTTGTAGCACAGTGTAATAGATTCTTCTGGAATTCACATACCGGTTTTAAACACTTCCAGTTTTAGTGTTATCATCAATAGGATTTTAAATGTCGGTTTTTTGTTTATGGTAATTGTTTTTATTATGTGTGAATATTTATCCCCAGTCTGGAATCGAACCGTGGATATTTTCCTGTCCTGCACTCAAAAGAAAAACTCTGTCAAAAAATCTGTAAAACGACTTTCAATTTGAATTGGCAGATCTTTTAGCAGATAGTTCTGCTGAGAAGGATATTTTTACTAAAATCTCTGTCATTCAGTTTAAGAAAATAACAGACATTTTACTATGTTTATACTGATTTTGTTTGCTGAATTTCATTATTTTTTCAAGAAATTTTTTTATTAAAAAAAAAGCAGAACAGATTGTCAGCAGATTGCTCTGCTGAAATCAGCAGATTGCTCTGCTGAAATCAGGAGATTGTTCTGCTGAAATCAGCAGATTATTCTGCTGAAATTAGCAGATTGTTCTGCTAAAATCAGCCGATTTTTCGGCTAAAATCAGCAGATATTTCTGCTAAAATCAGATTTATCTGCTGTCGAACAACACACATTTTTAATAGCTAAAACGCCAGATAAAAGTATAAGCTTCCGTAGTGGTTAAGAAGTGTACTTTCAAATCGGAAGGTGGCGAGTTCGATGCTGGCTGGCGGCGTATGTTTTTTTTTTTCTTGTTATATTTATTCACCTCTTATGACAGATATTTAGCAAACCGTGTCTGCTAAAATCAGCAGATTTCTCATATGGCTCAAAATGGGTGTATTTTCAGCAGATTTTTCTGCTGATTGGACAGAGAATTTATTTTGAGTGTGTTTATACCATAAACAGTAGAAAATTCTAGTTGTTTTCTATAGAAAAATAGTTCATAGATTCTAAATTTTACAACGTGAGATGTCTCTAAATTGAACATTTCTCAGAATCCAAACATTTTCAGAAGGAAAAACATTTTATTTACCAAAGCTTTTTAAGAAGAAACAAAGAACTTTTTAAAAATTTTCTGTAGGATTTTTTTTTAAATACTAGTATGAGACTTTCAGCTGTTTCAAAAACTGTGAAAAAAAATTCATAATCTGTGATAATTAAAATCTTAATTATTTTTTCTTATGAAAATTGAATCAGAATGTTTTACAGAAACAAATTCTGGAACAAATTCACGTTCAGTTATTTCTTACATTTTTGTTACGGAGAAATTTATCTAGAATAGATTTTTTTAAAACGATTTACAAGATTTTTCTATTTAGACAAAAATCGGATTTTATGGACTCTTTAAACAGATGGACTTTGAATCGATAGAGGATCATAAATATTTTCTTTATGGGCTGCTCATGGGTAACTTTGGTATGTAACAAATCCAATGACAAACTAATATATACCCACCTTCACTAATTGGAGGGTATAAACAACAGTACATAAGTAGTATGCACTCAGGGTTGCACTGAGTATGTAGAAGTATTAGTGAAAGCACGCGTTGTAACTTTTGACGTTTTGTATAAACAACACGACAAAAAGAAGAACAACAAGAAAACACACGAGAAACACTCAACGTAAAAGTATAAAAAAAAGTTTTTGTTTTAACAATCGTACTTATTATCCTTAGAAAACGTTTAGTAAAACAAATTGAACTATAAATTTAATTAAATGAAAGACAAATAACAATTTTCAATTAACAAACAAATTAAATGATTAGAAACATTGTTGTAAATGAGAAAAATGGCTAAAATTACTACTTTTTGATTATTTGCCACTTGAAATGTTCTTCAGATTTAATTCAAATATTTTTTTTACAATCTGCTAGTTTTTTGTTTACATATTTTGTTTTAATTTTTCTTTAAAACAAAAAGAACAAAATTACAATTCGTACGTGTGACAAGCAAGAAGAAGCATATTTGCCGTTATATTGGAGAACACCTCGAATACATCCCTGTTTGCATACTACTAATATGCACTGTAGTATAAACACTAAAACGATATCAGAAACAAAGATGGGATTGAGGTATTATTCTGTATGACAATATTTTAGAATTTTAAATCTAGAAAAGTTTCTAAACAACAAGTTAGTTCCAAAACATGTTGACCGAATTGTAAGATATTTGATAACACTGTGCAACACGATTTTGTATCTTGGATGGAACCAACAAAAATTAAAGTATACCAACAGTAGAGCAAAACCCCCGAAGGGTTTTGAAAACTTAGCTCGAGTTTTTTTTTTATGGCCAATTGAAGTTTTTAAATTTTTTTTCAAAGGTGTTTTGAATAAGTCAAAATATAAGTATTAAATCCAATTCAGAGGTACATAATGTTAAGACATGTCTTCAGTAAAATTTGATGAGAATATATTAACCCTCTATCTCTCATTTTGAGGAGTCATTTTGATCCTTTTTCAAATATCCTCATAGAACACCAGTAAAACGTGCTTTTAAAGGGTTAAAATGTTCTACAAAAAGTTTCTGCATAAAATTTTACTAAGGGTTTCCAAAGATCAAAAGTTCGTGCGAAAAGTGCAAAATGGGTTAACATATTCTAAGAAAAGAACCTTGAACAAATTTTACTGAAGATATGTCTTCACATTATTTACCTCAGAACTAGATTAAATGCTTATTTTTTGACTTATTCAAAACGTCTTTGAAAAAATTAAAAAACTTCAGTGGACCATAAAAAAAGAACTCGAGCTAAGTTTTCAAAGTCCTTCAGGGGTTTAATTTTTTTGGTCCCGTTCAAGATACGCTCGAAGACCTCAAGTTTGTTGCACAGTGTAATATTTTGATTATGGAAAGGTAAGCAAGTCGATCTTCATAAAATTTTTTTTTTTCAACCATTTTTGGGATGTTTCTATCCTGTTCCATGTGAAGATCTAAGTTTTATGAATAATTTCATATCCATAAGTCAATGCCAATGCCAACTATATTTCAAAGTCAATGATTATAACATCCCATATCTGATAAGAATTGTTTGTTACATACTGACTGATGTGTTCTGTAATAAACTCATGAACTTATAACTTTAAAACACAATCGAGTGTCATC
Organism: Pegoplata infirma; assembly: GCA_963921195.1. Lineage (NCBI taxonomy): Eukaryota > Metazoa > Arthropoda > Insecta > Diptera > Anthomyiidae > Pegoplata > Pegoplata infirma. The sequence goes on from OY992539.1 coordinate 138,293,362, forward strand.
ATTTTTAAAATGTACAACTAACGAGTGCGATTACGACAAGTTCAACAAAATTCAGTACAAAATAATAAAAATAAAAAAACTAACAATTCCATCCATTCATCCATTCATCCAACTAAAGAATTGTGAAATCATGCACTTGAATTTTGAATCACTTGTCATAAAATCTCTGCCATAAGTCCAACGACTGACTGGCAGCCTGACTACAATACTTACATATGGACGGACGGACGAACGGATTCTACCACAAATCAACAAACAGATGTTGTTTTATTTTTTTTTAGTGTTTTAAATAGCGATGCACGGAGGTTGTGTTGTTTAATTATGCAAAGGAAATTAATTATTTGTGGTGGTTGGTCTCATTAAGCCATTTTGCTAATTGCTATTGTGTTTAACTATGTATTTTTATATTTATTGTTTTAATAAATTATTTTTTTAAGTGACAAGAATTTTTAATTTATCTAAATTGTATTTTGCCTAGTAACTAATAAATTGTTCATGTATGTTAAAGGTGTACGAGACCCAGTAGAAAACAAATTAAAAGCCAGTGTGATTGATGCACAAGAAAAATGAGCCTCAATGATTCCAATGCAAAACGAAAGTATTTTTTGCTTAAAAAAATTTTGTTTATACCCTAGAGGGTATATATAAGTTTGTCATTCCGTTTGTAACACATCGAAATATTGGTCTAGGACCCCATAAAGTATATATATTCATGATCCTCGATCGATTTTAAGTCGATCTAGCGATGTCCGTCCGTCCGTCCGTCTGTCTGTTTGTCTGTCCGTCTGTAGAAAACACCTTTTGAAAGACTTTACAGAGGCTACTGAAGTTTGGCATATATGTTGGTCATTTACCTGGTCAGGTGGTATTGCAATCCAGCCAAATCGGTCCAGTGGTTCAAAAGTTATGAGCAAAAGAGTAAATTTCGGCTAGGGTTTTTCTCGAATTTACGAGATAAAAAACACGATAACTTTCGAAAGCCAATAATTAGACTGCTGAAACGTGACATGTATCTTTGCCGTTCCCAAGATCTGTGTCGTAATGAATTTCAGCTCAATCGGTTCAGTGGTTCAAAAGTTATAAGCAAAATACCGAATTTCAGATTGGGTTCATCTAAAATGCCATGTGGTTAATAAGTTTTAAAAGCATTGGTGGTAACTTAGCAATACTTTTCAAACTTGTTTAGTTTTAAAGCAATGCTTTTTAAACTTGTTTAGTATTAAAAGCATTGGTAACCTAAAAACTACACTCGAAAAAAAATTTTCTTTTTACAAAAATGTCATTATTTTGTGTATATACGTACGAGCATTCACCCAGAAATATTTTTACAGTAAAAAAACATTACACTCGAAAAAAGTTTTACACTCAAAAAAAAAAAAATAGTTATTTTTAGTTTTTTTTTTTAAATGACAAAAAAAGAGTTTTTTACTCAAAATAAAATATTACTAATCAAAATTGTTAATTTTTTTCACGTTTAAAATGTACTAACCTTTAAAAAAAGGCATTGTGGAGGGTATTCATCGATTCGGCAAAGTCGAATTTAACTTTTCTACTTGTTTTTCATTCAAATTTTTTTCTTCCACTTTTATATTTTTTTATAAATTTTTTTTTTATTAAAATTTCTTTTTTTTATATATTTTTTTTTTAATTTTTTTGCTTCATCAAATACTTTTTGTACCAAAAATTTTGTTTGTATCAAGTTTTTTTATCATAATTTTGTTTTTCATGAAAAAACAAAATATTTTTTTATCAAATTTTTTTTTTATAAATTTTTTTCATCAAAAATGTTTTCATTTATCAAAACCTTTTTTTTTACCAAAAATTTTGAAATCAACAAATTTTTATCACAATTTTGTTTTTCGCAAAAAAAAAATTTCCATATATTTTTACCAAATTTACTTTTTCACCAAGTCTAAACTTTTGACATAAAAATGTTCCATTTGTTTATAAAATGTACAAAAAACAAGTAAGAGTGTTAAATTCTTCGGTGCCGAATCTTATATGCTCTCCAAAATGTAAAAACACTTTTTTGCCCTTATGTAATACACTCATTTAACAAATTTACAGCTCTTTTGGTTTGGACTGCATCTTGCTTTTCACAGACAGATGGATGCACTCAAAAAAAAAAAAAACTGTGATGTTAGCAAAAAAAGCTTGTAAACCTACAAGAAAATTTGCTGATTTTGAACCCACAATTTTTTTGCTAAAGTTAGCAAAAATGTTTTGCCAATAATTAGTTAACTAAATATTTTTTTTTGAACTTAGTTTATACACATCTGAGGACCCCATTAGGTTCGGACCCGAAAGGTCCAGACCCCGATGGGCCTAGACCTAGTTGGGTTCTTAAAAATCGTCATAGTTTTTGATCCAAAATTTGTGTCCGTTTCGCTCTACCTTGCTTAGTTTTTGAGATACGTGATTATAGGGGACCACTGGGGTCTTGAGAATTAAAAAACTCGATAACTTCAAAAATATTACTCGGAGAGCTTTTGACTTGTTCTACGTGTTGAGAGCTACAAAAACGCTTTTTGACTTTTTGTTGTGTCGGCAATATTTACCGAGATATGAGCATTTTAAAATTTTCGGGAATGCTAACTTTTTTGGATCCAAAGTTAGGGCCCATTAGGGTCCACATATGTGAAGAGGACCGGCGATACTATGGAAATTCTAAGAACCAAAAATGGCCTCCATTTTGCTCTATCTGGCTTAGTTTCCGAGATAGCGCCATTTTAAGTTTTCTAAAAATAAAAAAAAATTTACCATTTATTTTGCTAATATTAGCAAAAAATCTTGTAAAAATGTAGTCAACTCAATTTCAAATTTAGCAAAAGAAATTAGTTCAAAGTTTGTTTAAAATTGCTAATGTGCTAAATGAAGTTTACAAGAATTTTTTGCTAACATGCTAATCTCAACTAAAAATTTGCTAAAAGTTAGCTAACTAGCGTTAGCAAAAAAAATTAGTAAATCTACTAACGTATTTTTTTGAGTGCAGATGATATTTGTCTTCTGTCTCACAGCTATCGGCATATGTCAGCTAAACTTATGTCCCTCGAAACCGAAGCTGCAAAAGCTGGTCTAAAAATAAATATTAAAAAGAGTAAGGTAATGCGCAGCAACACCTTAATAACAGCAGATTTAAAATACATGAGCTAGAGGAAGTAATGTCGTTTTGCTAACTTGGTAGCATTTTAACTCATACTGACGGCTTCAGCAATGACGTTGCCTATAGAATGTCAAAGGCCAATCAGGCATTCGGTATGCTCAGCCCTGTATGGAAATCTGCTGCTATTTCAAAGCACACTAAGATCAGCATTTTCAATTCGTGCGTCAAATCGGTGCTCCTTTACGGTTGTGAGTCATGAAACACAACATCACATGAAATAAACGCCAAACAGGTGTTTGTTAACCGCTGTCTACGAAGGATCCTTAAGATATTCTGACCAAGCACCATATCAAACACTTAACTATGGTCACAAACAAATCAAAGTCCAATCAACATCGAGATCCTTAGGCGAAAATGTCGCTGGATTGGGCACACGCTCCGCAGACCACAAGGAAATGTTGGAAATGTTGAGACGGTACCCGCTCATTTTTTTCCATTTGACTTAAAAATAACTCAGGAAAGATTTCTTTTTGCAATTTTGCAACATTCGCGTTCATTTAAGGCATAACTTCATAATTTTCTTTTAGTACTGCGTCGAAACCAAAAACTAAACAAAAAAAAACTTAATATCAATATAAATATGTAATAAAAATTCTATACTGAAAAAAAACAAAATTTTTAGGCTAGGGAAAAAAAATTGCCCAACCTCTTTTAAAAAAGTATGAACAACAGGAAACTAAATTGGTTTACGTCCTCTTATTAGTCCTCATATTAGTTTTATACCCATTTTCTTTAACCCCGCCGAAATATTTAACGGTTAAAATTTCGAAATAATTTTTCTCAGTGTATTATTAGCCGAATTTGTAAAAAGTCTTAGTCAGATTATTAAGACAGATGATATTTATAATTTATATTAAGCGGGATAACCTTTCATATCTATTTTTCGCGGTATATCGCGTTTTGTGAATTTTGCTTTACACGCAATTTTTTGCAAACCAAGCACGCAATGTTTTTCACTACGGGCTGTCAAAGGTCAAAAGTTCGTGTGAAAAGTGCAAAATTCTTTAAAAAGTAAAAAAATATAAAGTAGTTTGGTGAAAAATAATTTCACTAATAATGATAACTTTAAATTTTCCTTTTTTAAACATTTTTTTTAATATCGCACGATCTTTTGACCTTTGACAACCCCTAGTAAAATTTGATGCAGAAAATATTTGTAGAACATTTTAAAATTTGAAACGCACGCCTTAGTCGTGTTCTATGTGGATATTTGAAAAAAAGGGACAAAAAGATCCCTAACTATTAGAAAAGTTAAATTCGACTTGGCCGAATTTATGAATACCCTCCACAATGCCCTTTCCAAGTGATAGTAAATATTCTAACGTGAAATAAGTAACAATTTTTATTAGAAATATTTTATTTTGTCTAAAAAACTTTTTTTCAGTAATTTTTGAAAAAAAAAAAAAAATCCACTAATTATCAAAACTTAAAATCGATCGAGGATCATGAATATATGTATATGGGACATTCCATGTCAAATCGGACACTTTGAAAAAAAATTTTTTTTAGATTTTCCCAATTTGTTTACAGTTTTTAGTACCCTTCGAAAACTCTTTCGTGGTAAATTTTCAGATTTTTTTGATGACCCGTTCAAAAGATATCGAATTTTTAAAAATTGGTAGTTTGTTCCTTTACTCAAACTTCTTTTACTCATAACTTCTTCAATAATGGTCCAAATTTCAAAAAAAAAATTTTGTTTTTCAAAATTTTTGTTTTTTTTTTACTTACTTAAAAAAAATTCTTAAAAGCGCTCTAGTATGCGATTTTTAAGTTTTAAAATCTAAATCTCATTTTTGAAAATGTTTGTACTCTTCGATTTTTTTAAAATTTTTTTGTGTAAATTTTTTTTGTGTAAAAAAATCGTTATCGTGGGATAACGATTATTACTATTTTTTAAAATTTTTTGAATAAAATTTATTGTAATTTTCCAATCTTAAAATCATTTCTACTGCTCCAATGCACATTGGGTTGAATGAGTGGCAAAGTGGCGCTTTATTCAGGGAAGCAGTAATTTTAACATATAATATTTTTTGATTGATGAATGATAAATAATACATTAAAAGAGAAAACATGTGTTTTTTATTTTTTTTTAACCTGTCAGAATTTTTTTAGTGTTTCTTGAAAATTGAACTTGATTCACAATTTAAGCTGTAACTTTTAAACCAAAAGCGATAATTTAATGAATGCAGTTGCAAATTAAAGTACTTTTAATGCGATAATAAAAACTCAAAACAATAAAAAACAAATATGTGTTAATACTTGCATAAAATTTGTTTAAAATCGGATTTTTGTGTCTCACCAAATTTATTTTTTTTTTTTTATTTTCCATAAAAAAGTCAGGAAAGTTGTAATTTTGAACTATTAATTTTTTTGTTGGCGTCTAATCATTAATAAGTAACATACCACCATTTTTGAAAAAACTTAACACATTAGGCGCGTGGTTATGCATTATTTCGGGAAAAAACTAAATTGACAATTTTTACTGTATCTGTGAAATTAAAAAACACAATATTTTGAAACAAATAGCAAATTAATGTATACGTAAAGTGCTATTATAAACGTTAAAACAAAAATTATATGCTCTCATATAAATACTAAATTTATTAAGAAACCTAATTTTTCATAAAAATTCTTGAATGTTTAAATTTACCTTTTTTAACTTAAGCCTTGGAAATTGAAAAAAAAAAAATATATCAGCTGCATTATTCATAATAAATAAAGTTAACATCCTGCATGTTTTTTGTCAGATATTATATTACACCACCTAAAAACATCTGCTAACCCCCCCCCCCCCTTCCCATTCCACACAAAAACTGTCATTTTTATTTTTATACCCTCCACTCTAGTGATAGAGGGTATATATAAGTTTGTCATTCCGTTTGTAACACATCGAAATATTGGTCTAGGATAAAGTATATATATTCATGATCCTCGATCGATTTTAAGTCGATCTAGCGATGTCCGTCCGTCCGTTCGTCCGTCTGTCTGTCTGTCCGTAGAAAACACGCTAACTTTTGAAAGACTTCACAGAGGCTACTGAAGTTTGGCATATATGTTGGTCATTTACCTGGTCAGGTTGGTATTGCAATCCAGCCAAATCCGTCCAGTGGTTCAAAAGTTATGAGCAAAAGAGTAAATTTCGGCAAGGGGTTTTCGCAAATATACGAGATAAAAAACACGATGACTTTCGAAAAACAACAATGAGACTGCTGAAACGTGGCATGCATCTTTGCCGTTCCTCAGGTCTGTTTGGTATTGAATTTCAGCTCAATCGGTCAAGTGGTTCAAAAGTTATAAGCAAAACCCCGAATTTCAGATTTTGTTCATCTTAAATGCCACGTGGTAAACAAGTTTTATAAGCATTGGTGGTAACTAAGCAATGCTTTTCAAACTTGTTTAGGTTTAAAGCATGCTTTATAAACTTGTTTAGTTTTAAAAGAATTGGTAACTTATAAATAACACTCGAAAAAAATTTTACACTCGAAAAAAATTTTACACTCAAAAAAAATTCTACACTAAAAAAAAATTAGTAATTTTTCTTTTTTTCAAAAATTGTTATTTTTTTACAAAAATGGCAATATTTTGTGTACATACGTACGTGCATTCACTCAGAAATATTTTTACAGTAAAAAAACATTACACTCGAAAAAAGTTTTACACTCAAAAAAAAATTAGTAATTTTTCTTTTAAATGGCAAAAAAAGAGTTTTTTACTCAAAATAAAATATTTCTAATCAAAATAGTTAATTTTTTCTCGTTAAAATGTACTATCCTTCAAAAAAGGCATTGTGGAGGGTATTCATAGATTCGGCAAAGTCGAATTTAACTTTTCTACTTGTTTTGCTTGTTGGAGGGTATCAAAGATTTGGCACAGCCGAATTTTAAACTCTTATTTGTTTATATCGTCGAACTATATTCAATAAATGCCAACTCGAAAAAGCTTACTGTTCAGGAGAGCTAAAAAACTAGTTATTTTGCATATTATTGCAAAAATTAACAATGTACCTTCCACAAGATGGTTTAAATATTCTAAACAATTTTTACCTATGCAAAAATTTTCATATTTTGCACTTGTTTGCGTATTTCTCAGAGATGGCATTTATTACTATATCAAAAAACAAATATTTTTTTAGAGTTGGCATATTTTGTCGGAAAATAAAAATTCATTTTTTTTGGAAAAATTTTTTAAATTTTTTTTTTTTTTGGTTTTTGTTATCCTTAGTACGGACATTGCAAAAACTGAACAAAAAATTAAAAATCTTTGCATATTTTTAAAAGTTACTAGCTCCGAAAGCCTTTTAATCTCAGGGTGGTCAACTTTGGCACTCTGTAACTCACGCTGTATTGCACTAGGGTCACTCCAAACCAGCTATTTTGAAAGCTTATATCATTGACTTTATTGCCCCATTCATAATGGTTTAATCTGATAAATAGTTTGAAAGTTACATAATTGTAAGCAATTTTTTTTTTTTGCAAACACTATTTACCGATATTTTTAAAATGGCAATATCTCGAGAACCAGTCATTAGATATCAAAATCTTTACAAGATTCGTGTTTAGCATGGCAAATGCAATAAGATATGTGGTCAAATTTTTTGAAAAATTTTTGGAAATTTACAATGGGAGTTGGCATTTATTTCCACCAAAAAAATATGTACTTTGAGTTAGCAGAATAACAAAAATGGATGTAAAACGACAACAAATTATTTTTTTGCTCTGAAATTTTTATGGCAGATAGGTATTACATAGGGGAGCTATTTGCCATCGGAAACTCATTTCCGTCAAATTTGAGTTGGCATATTTTGAATATAGGTTCACGATATATAGATTACAAAGACCCACAAAAAGAGGTCTAGACCCACTAAAACGTATGTATTTTTACCTTCTAAATTCAATTCTGCGATCAAATCAAATTATATCGTTGAGTTTTTTTGTAATTTACAAGGAGAGTCCGCAAAAGTGAACCGACCTGATTTCATTGTAAATTAACTTACAACATAAATACAACTGTTTTTGTATAAAACTGAAATAATGCATTTTTGTTCAAATGCATGTAACTTCTGCAATTTTTTACGGATTTAAAAAAAAAAAAACTCTTATTTTCTACGTAATAAATCAGACTTGAACCTTACATACAGAAATAAAATTAAAAAATTTTGTAACTTTGTCAAATTCACAAGTCCGCAAAGTGAACTCACCTAGGGTTCACTTAGCGGAATTTCCTTGTAAATCACAGGAAACCCCAACTATAGAATTAAATTCTGATGGCAGAATCGATTTCAGAAGGTCAAAATACATAAGGATTAGTGGGTCCAGTTTCTAGGTCAGAAACTTTTTTGTTTTTTGTGATGCTGTGTTATTGAAGCAACAATATTTTTTTCATAAAATCTTAAATAAAAAAATAACGGCATTAAACGCGGATGTTTTTTTTCTGTTAAATTAAAGCTTATACTATATGCTTTATTATCACAATGTATAAGCAATAACAACCTCTTACATTTTTTTTTATATTCCATCAAGTATTAAAAATACTACAATTTTGGAACATTTTACAAAAAAACAACAAAAATATTTTTACAACAATTTTCAAAAAACAAAAAATAGAAATGTAATTGAAAATGCCTAAAGTTGTTGGTTCCATAATAAAAAAATTACTTTTGAATGAATAAATACAAAAAAAAAAATTCTAGAAATAAGTTGATTTTCAATTGTTTGCACCATATTCAAAAACACCAAAATTTATTTGATTTTGACGGCGGATTGCAAGAAAAGTAAACAACTCAGAATAATAGTTGTGACAGATTTTTTAGTGTAATTTTATATACTTTAACCGTAAATTAATAATTTTTGTAAAAAAAAATTTTCAGTTTTGAATAAAGCGCCACTTTTGATCCATTTCAACCCAATGTGCAATGGTGCGTCATAGAGTCATTTATAAGACCGACCCCCATTAACATTTCTTTGGAACAAACTAATACCTTATCTCCAATTTCTAAGGGGGCTCCCACACAAAACGATTTTTTTTTTTAATTTAGCTCCAACCGCTCTAACTGCCCTAATAGTGCCCTTAGAGCAACAAAATGTGCCCTTAGAGCAACAAAATGTATGACCGACCTACAATATTTTTTTAGTCCAAACATTTTCTCAAAACACACCTACCCTCTATCTCTAATTGTTAAGGTGGTCCCCATACAAGTTTTTTTATTTTTTGTAAATTTGTTTTATTTAATCAGCTTCTACCGGTCCAATGGTGCGTCCGAGAGGGGTCATTATTTTTATCCTACAACATTTTTTTAAAACATACCTATGCCCTATCTCCACTGCGGTGAACCTTAAAAAATTCATAATGAAACTGATTGGCCCTCTCATTTAGAGGTCTGCTTTTATTCACAATCAAGGGACACATTTTCTGAACATTTAAAGAATATCTTTTCCCACTGGTATTTGGTGGACTTTAAAACTTGAAATATTATTTTAATTAAAACTTGTTCAATTAAATGCAACAAAATATTAATAACTAATATTAATTCACTTAATTATTATATGCATTTTAGTCACTGATTAATGGCAACATAATGATTATATAGATCAATTCAACTTTACAACACATCTGTTCAAAGTGGATTGCCAGCGATTGTTGTACATCTGTTCGCCATTTTCTAAGGTTTAATTTTATACACATTTTAAATATTTTCTAATTATCACATGGATACTATGAAACAGCTTTGGTAATTATAATTATTAATAAGTTGGTGTTATTAAGGGTTTGTCTTTGATTGTAACAAAACAAAAAAAATAGAATTGTTGTATAATAATTAAATATTAATTTATTTAAGCAATTTAAAAATGACAACTATGAAAAGCATTTAATACAAAGCTGTTTGCCACTGCCAGTTTGAAATTAAATGTGACTTTAAGATTAAAACATAATAAAGGCTTAAGGCTTTATTCACAAAATTTTAAAATATTCTATCTCTGAAAGATTTTAACGCAATAAATAAATTAAATGTGTGTTTAAAGCCTGACGCCCTCATTGTGTTTTGCATCTTTCTTACAAATTAAATTGTATTTTAAATTTAAATTGAATTTAAATTGATCTTGTTGTGAAATTGTTTTTAAAAGTATTGACAAGTTGTCAAGGGATTTATCTTTATAAATGTTTGAAAGTTTTTTTTTTTGCAAAATGTGCAAATAATTTATTTTACAATTATTATTAAATTATCACATTTTCATTACAATTTATGCACATAAATGTCTTTTTTTGTTGCTATTTATTAGCTGATATAACATTTTAGAATTTTAGTTTAGTAAAAAAGCTTTTAATTTAAGTGATTATATATTTTTTGCTGATTTGCTAACAAAAAGTAATTAAATCATATAAAAATTTATGTTTATTTAAAATTCTTTTGTAATTGATGTTTGAGAAACTATTTAATTGCAATATGAAATATTTTTATGGTTCCTGCATCAATTAAAAAATAAACAGTTGGTTGAAATTGTTTAAACAAGTTAATATTTTTAAAATGGTTTTATTAAAAAATTATCGGATTTGGCTCAAATTAAAGGGAAAAAATTTGAGATTTTTTTTGAACTAAGAAAAAACTACCATTTTTGTTTGATATTTGTATTCAGGATGCCAAATCTAATAAAATAGCTGTATCGCAAGAATATATTTTTTTTAATATTTAAAAAATCAATATTTTTTTAACATTCGTGTTTAGTGCTTTAAAAATAAATAAATATGATGCATCGCAAAACATAAAATTTGTACCACATAAGTTTTAGGTCTAGGACAGTGAAAATTTTGAATGGAAATATGCGTTTAAGTGGTCTGATTTGGCTTAAATTAAATTTTAATGAAAGTTTGTCTCAATCTCTATGAAACAGTTCATGGAAAAACAAGTAAGAAAATTATAGTCGGTCAAGACCGACCATATAATACCCCACACCAGAGTTTCCCGGAAAATGGGTCCCAAGTTTAAACATGGACTGATTAGATCTATATTTTGTCAAATAAGTGTAAAAAGCACTCACCAATCAAATTTGAGTGGAATAGGCTTTTTTTTGTTGACAATAAATCGCTTCAACGGAATATCGGGCGAAATTTCCACATGGGACCTAAGTCCAAAAATGGTCCGATGATAATCAGATTTGATAAGGTTATTAAAATACGTGTTTAACATACACAAACAGAATTTTTATTAAATATTTTCTATTTTCATGAAATTTGAGAGATTTATGTGAAAATTGGGAAGGTGGTTTGTATGGGGGCTACAAGAAGACCTGGTCCGATTTCTTTAAAATTCGGAATGGTGATTTGTGAAATGAAACATGATTACCTGCCAAATTTCGAAAAGATACCTATTAAAATTCGGCTATTAGAGTCATTTGAGCCACTACTAAAGAGGATCTTTGTATGTGTGCTAGGTCTAAATATGGACCGATTATTTTCAATTTCAATAAGCTTCGTCCTTGGGCCAACAGAGGCTTAAGTTTCAAATTTTAAGTCAATTGATTAAAAATTGCGACCTGTATCGTGTTTACACCGTTTACATGGACAGACATACGGACGGACATCGCTAAATCGACTCAAAAAGTGATTCTGAGTCGATCGGTATACTTAAAAGTGGGTCTAGGACCAATATTTCGGATAGTTACAAACATCAGCACAAACCCATTATACCCTGTACCACAGTGTGGTGTAGGGTATACAAATTTGAGATTTTTATACCCTCCAACTACAGTATGGGGGTATACTCACTTTGTCATTCCGTGTGTAACGCATCGAAATATCGGTCGGGGACCCCATAAAGTATATATATTATTGATCAGTGATCAATTCTAAGACATTCTGGCGATGTCCGTCCGTCCGTCCGTCTGTCTGTCCGTCCGTCCGTCTGTAGTTAACACGATGCAGTCCAAAATAAAAGAGCTAGGAACCTCAAGTTTGGCACAAATATATATATTTTTTTTCATCAAATTTTTTTTTTCATTAATTTTTTTTCCATAAAATTTTTTTTTTTCATCAATTTTTTTTCCATAATTTTTTTTTTTCCATAATTTTTTCCCATAAATTTTTTTTTTCAATTTTTTTTTTCATCAATTTTTTTTTTCATAAATTTTTTTTTTCATCAAACTTTTTTTTTCAAAGTTTTTTTTCATAAATTTTTTTTTTCATCAACTTTTTTCAACAATTTTTTTTTACTTAATTTTTTTTTATAAATTTTTTTTTCATCAACATTTTTTTTCATAAATTTTTTTTTATAATTTTTTCTTTTCATCAATTTTTTTATCAAATTTTTTTATCTAGTTTTATATTATCAATTTTTTTCTCACCAAAATTTTTTTTTTTATTCATATTTTTTTTCATCAATTTTTTTTTTACATCAAAAAATTTTTCTTTTCATCAAAAAAATTCTTTTTTTCATCAAAATTTTTTTTCACCTAAAATTTTGGGTTCATTAAATTTTTTTAACATAATTTTGTTTTTCGTGAAAAAAATCTTTTTTTTTTTACCAAAACTATTTTCTCACCAAGTCTAAACTTTTCGCATAAAAATTTTCCATTTGTTTATCAACTGTACATAAAACAAGTGAGGGTGTTATATTCTTTGGTGCCGAATCTTTTATACTCTCCAAAATTTAAAAACACTTTTTTGCACTTATTTTTGCACTCACTTACCAAATGTACAGCTCTTTTGGTTTTTTAATGGGGTCCTCGACTGATATTTTAATTCGTTTTGCATGGAATAGCACATGAATATAACATTATTTTTTTAAAAAAAAACTTTGCTTTGGCAAGTACACCCAAATCTTCCGCAAAACATTATCATGATTTAATGTTTTGGGCAAGAGCACAAAATTCGCAGGCATTTTTTTGGTGTAGATCTGCCATTAAGTATACCGATCGACTTAGAGAAACTTTTTGAGTCGTTTTAGCGATGTCCGTCTGTCCGTCCGTCTGCATGTTCTGCGCACGATACAGTTCGCAGTTTTTAATCGATTTATCTTTTTTAAGCTTTTGACTTTAGACCTAGCCCCCATAGAAATCTTCCCGTTTAATTTGGGCTCAAATGAACCTAATAATTGTTATTAATTGATATCCTTTCGAAATTTGGCAGGTAAACATGTTTTGTATTCACATAACACCATTCCAAATTTTAAAGGAATCGGACCAATTTTTCTTGTAGCCCCCATACAAACTACCTTCCCGAATCAATCCCGAATAATCAAATCGGAACATAATTCGACTATTTTTGGACTTAGGCCCTAAATGAAAATTTCGGTCGATATTCGCTTAAAGCGGTTTATTGGCAAAGTGTTTTAAAGAAAAAAAGTACCAAAGTAAACTATTTTACCCTGTCCTAAGAATCGGAATTTCCAAAAAGTACTTTTTTCAGAGTGGTTTTTCAGCCGATGGGTCTCATATCTTAATTTTAAGTTCCATTGACCATTATTTCCGAAATATGTATAAAAGCAAGCTCTTTGTCTCCCGCTCTTAATATTTTGGAACTTTTTAACAGAAGGTACGAAAACTGTTAGACGAGGAAAATACGATAATGTTAAATTAACATTGTTGGTTTGACAAATAATGCTAACTTTTTATATCGAAAAAGCGCTTAATAAATTTAAAAAAAATGTATCAATTTATAATTTTTATGTTAATATTATTTGGGAAATACCTTAAAAAGTGTTTAAATCAAATTGTCAGCAAATAAAAAGTCATTGGATTTCCCGATAATCCACAAAAAAAAACTTTTTTTACAGCTAGATGAAAAAAAAGCTAGCTTTAGTCTGAAAATCGCCAAACTGCAACACTTTTTTTTTGTTTATATCGAACTTAAGGGATTTTTTTTGGTTTGATCAAACGTCCAGTTCGATGGCGGACTTAGCAAAGGGAATTTAAGAGCGGCTTTAACAGAAGAAGAGCGAGTTCAGATCTCTTTAGTATTGATACTCTTTGATAAAAGTTAAATTTTCTCCCTTTTTACCCACTTAAGCCTAGTACTCCCGCCCCTTTGTATTATACCGAACGTAACATCTGGCTGTTCACTGAAAAATGTTCAGTAATCACTTAAAAACGACAAAACCGATTCTTTCAGTTTTCAATTACTGGGAGTACTAACCGACTCTGTTTTTCAAGCCGAAATCTTCACTTAAACTTTAAACGCCTTAAATCGCAATAAAAAATGTATACATCAACAACTTTTGGCAATTCTAAGAAAGAAACTATCAAAGCAAAAATGAAATGCTACTTTTTCGGGACAATTTAAATTGTCTTGTATAATAAATACACGTGAGAACATTTTTAAAAATTTCCCCATAATTCCTCGCGTTGCCAAATTTACAGAATATTATGCTTTAGTATTGGATTTTCCATAAATCCTATCCGTGGCTATATTTTCCAGTAGATGAACCTTCATTCCAAATTATATAGCTTTAGTGGTTTGGGCTGTGTGATGATAAATCTGACATTCAGTCAATCTGTTAAATAAAAGAAAACAAAAGACTTAAGACACAAACTTTTAAAAGTTAAAGTTTGATTGATTTTACATAGTAAAGTTTGTGTCTTAAGTCTTTTGTTTTTGTTTTACACAATTCTAGTATTTTTTCAAAATCTTTAAATCTAAATCAAAAAATGTCACAATAATCATCATCATCATCACCAAATCAACAATATCCCTTAACATGACCTTATAACATTTCCTCATGTAAATGCAAATATTAGTATTTGGTATTTGCAGCTAAACATTTTTTGTTGTTGTTTCTCCCATAAGTTGGTATTTAAACCATAACTAATTGAAAACAAACAAAATACAAAAAAAAACTCAAAGAAATAAACAAAAATATAAAATCAACATCAATAGTTGAGGTTAAGAAACCAAAAGTTTAAAAATAAACTAGATAAACAAGACATTTAAGAAATAAAGCCAAAAATAACGCCAACAAGACAGCAATAGCAACAACAACATCAAACTACTACAAATATTTAACTAAAGATTAGTAAAACATTGACAAATTGTCAAAATATTGTTAACAGAACATAAATTAAATGAACAGCATTTTAAATTAAATGACAAAAGTGCAAAAGTAAAAAAAATAAAACAAAAAAAAAACTTTTGTAAAATGCAAACACACCCGCTTTGTGTTGGTATCAAGTAGCAAAATAACACCAAAAAACCATCATTATCATCATAAATTGTTAAAAGAGACGTCTTATGTTTTGTTGAGTATTGTAGTTTATGTCACACAATGCAC
The DNA here is from genome assembly GCA_963921195.1 of Pegoplata infirma. Classification (NCBI taxonomy): domain Eukaryota; kingdom Metazoa; phylum Arthropoda; class Insecta; order Diptera; family Anthomyiidae; genus Pegoplata; species Pegoplata infirma. The sequence continues at coordinate 138,308,781 of OY992539.1, forward strand.
AATGGGAGTAAAAAACAAAATATGTCGACAATTTTAAAGAGAAGTCACGAAACCATCTTAGCTCCAGTTTACCCTGTAAAGACCAAAAAACCTGTAATGCAGCGTTTACCAACCTATGGTACGCGTACCACTAGGGGGTACGCTAAACTTTCCGCGGGGGTACGCAAAATTTTAGTAATTTGGACATTCGTTTTAAATTAACCATTTAATGTTTTTCATAACGTCAGGTTTTTAAGAAAGATTAAAGGTCACAAAAACGTATTTTTGTGCATTTTAGAGAGCATTTTTTTGCGATATTTTGAGATCTGACCACTTGTTTTCGATTAACCTTTCGATGCTGATTCCGAATATGGTTCCCAAATTTTTCTATGATGTCAGGTTTTTGAGGAAATATATGTAAAATTTCTCAAAAAACGTGTGTTTGGGCATTTTTGAGACGGTGTCTGATAGAATGGAAATTTTGGTACCATTTTGTTAAGCTGCCCTTTGTTAATGCCCTTTCATTGTATATACGAGGGTGTTTCATTCGAAAAGCCACGGAATTGTTGATCTGCCCTTGTATTAAAAAAGAATTAAAAAAGAATTTATAACTTTTCTTAAGAGTTCAAAAAACGTCCGCTGTTTAAATTTTTGGTGCAGAATCGACTGGTGAAATCAGATTTGCAATATTTTCAGCTGTTTTTGCTCTGCAGAAATATCAGCTCAATGGTACTAAAAGTACCATTTAGTAAAAAGTACCTTTTAGTAAAAAGTAGTAAAAAGTACCTTTTAGTAAAAAGTACCTTTTAGTAAAAAGTACCTTTTAGTAAAAAGTACCTTTTAGTAAAAAGTACCTTTTAGTAAAAAGTACCTTTTAGTAAAAAGTACCTTTTAGTAAAAAGTACCTTTTAGTAAAAAGTACCTTTTAGTAAAAAGTACCTTTTAGTAAAAAGTACCTTTTTGTAAAAAGTACCTTTTAGTAAAAAGTTCCTTTTTAGTAAAAAATAACTTTTAGCAAAAAGTTCCTTTTAGTAAAAAGTACATTTTAGTAAAAATTACCTCTTAGTAAAAAGTACCTTTAAGTAAAAAAAGTTCATATTAGTAAAAGTATCCTTTTTCAAAAGTACTACAAAATAATACCTACTAAATGGATTAGTATTAAGTTGATCAATTCTCGTAAAAATGAATTGCAAGGTAGGAGCCTGACCCTATTACTGTGATGCAAGAATTCTCTAAAAGTACCTCCCCCAATGTGCAATGGTACAATTCACAAAAAAAAAACAATAACATGATCTGAAAACTAAAAAAAAAATAAAACTTAAAAACAAATAAACTTAAACAAATATACTAGATGTATACTTAATACAACAATAGTAAAAACAATAACCACAAAAAAACAAAAAAATAAAATTTTAAAAAATATCATACAATTTTTGTGTATAATTTTTTAATACTTGAGCCGGCATTGATCAGACACTGAAGTTAGTTTGAGCACAGCCGCATAGGAGTGTGCACGCGAAGTTTAACATACAAAAAACAAATTTACAAACCAAAAAAACCCCCCAAACAACAACATTAAACAAGAAGTAAACTTTAAAATTGGCTGTATTTAAGTTTTTTACTTTATAATTTTTATTATTTCTACTTTTATACATGCATATTACATTAAAGCCAAAGTTTAGTTTGGTTGTATTATTATTACACTTAAAACAAGTTGAGGCAGAAAAAATACTACTAAAATTTTAAATATTGAAAAAACAAGCTTTGTTTTACTACAAAAAAAAATATTATTACGAAGAGTTGCAAAACCGCCCACAAATCAAGTTACAATTTTGGCCTCAAATGAAATAAAGTAACCAACAGCAAAAAGTTGTATGAAAAAAAAATATTGTAAATTTCCCAAAAATTATTAATAAAGTGTTTAAAATATAATAAAAATAAATCATAATTTAGAAAAAGAAATAAAGGTTAAAAAAGAAATACAAAAAATTTGTGGCAAAAAATAAAATATAAAATTTATAATCGATTTATTTACAAGTGCCCTTCAAAAGTTAAACTTAACAAAAAAAAGTGTTTTAACATTTAGCCCAGTTTTAGTTTTTTTTTTTTTTTTTGATTTGGCAGTTTAAAAATATCTTATCATATAATTTGACATCATTTTGTTGTAGCAAATTGTGTTAAAAATATTAAAGTTTGTCATAATTTTTATGATATTTTGTTAAATATTTTTTTTTATACCCTCAAAACATTTAAAATATAATACAAATAAAAAAAGAGCGATAAAGTCAAAACTGTCATATCGTCTCAAATAATAAATAATGGATTCCCTCGAGCAACAACAGCAGGTATTTATCATTTATTTTTTAAAAATACTTAAAATAATAATAAATAATAAATTTTGTTGTAATACGGGCAGTTTTTTTTTTTTAATTGTTTATATTTATTTGTGTTGCTTATTTTTTTCTTTTCTACCTACCGACCGACCTTTTATTTAGTTACAAAAATAATGACATTTACTGTGTCATTATTGTTATTATTGCAATAATAATATTTATTTAAATGGTGACCCTGAATTTTTTTTTATTTTTTTTTTGTAAAATATGTATGAATGAATTGTTTTCCGAAATTCCCCAAAATTACTTTATAAAATGTTTTGAACATGAAATTGTTTGCCAAGTTTATAATAATATAAACAATTATTTAAACAAATTATTATATTATCTCAAGTCTGTTTGATGTTGTTGTTAATATAAAAAAAAAATTGTTTGGTAACCCTACAATTTTAAACTTTGTGAATTAAACCCCTGCAAACACAAAAAAAAAAACAAGTAAGAAAATTATAGTCGGTCAAGACCGACCATATAATACCCTACACCAGAGTTTCCCGGAAAATGGGTCCCATGGACCGATTAGATCTATATGTTGTAAAATCTTTAATAAGTGTAAAAAACACTCACAAATCAAATTTGAGTGAAATAGGCTCCAATTTGTTGACAATAAACCGCTTTAACTGAATATCGGGCGAAATTTTCACAAGGGGCCTGAGTCCAAAACTGGTCCGATGATTATAAGGTTTGATAAGGTTATTTAAGTACGCGTTTAACATACACAAACAAAATTTTAATTAAATATTTTCTATTTTCATGAAATTTGAGACATTTATGTGAAAATCGGGAAGGTGGTTTGTATGGGGGCTACAAGAAGAACTGTTCCGATTTCTTTGAAATTCGGAATGATGATTTGTGAAAACAAAACATGTTTACCTTCCAAATTTTAAAACGATACCTTCTATAATACGGTTATTAGAGTCATTTGAGCCAAAACTAAAGAGGACCTTTGTATGGGGGCTAGGTCTAAATATGGACCGATTTTTTCCAATTTCAATAGGCTTCGTCCTTGGGCCAAGAGAGACTTAAGTTTTTAAATTTCAAGTCAATTGATTAAAAATTGCGACCTGTATCGTGTTTACACCGTTTACATGGACAGACAGACAGACGGACGGACAGACGGACGGACGGACGGACATCGCTAAATCGACTCAAAAAGTGATTCTGAGTTGATCGGTATACTTAAAGGTGGGTCTAGGACCAATATTTCGGGTAGTTACAAACATCAGCACAAACTCATTATACCCTGTACCACAGTGTGGTGTAGGGTATAAATATTGGGTACAAATTTTAAATTACTCGAATAATTAAATTTAAAAGTTGTAATGTAAAGAAACAAAATATTGCACCGAAAAAATTAATAGTGACATAGTTAACAAAATTCGCAAACAATTTAAAGTACTTTCAAATTAACTATTGTTAATAAACAGCAACTATGGTTTTAGTTATTTAATATCACGTTTGACATTTATAAGGTTGGAAAAGATTATTTAACAAAGCGGACATTTTAATTTTTTTGACAAGTGACGGTGTTAATTTGTTAAATTTATTAAGTATTATCAATTTCACACCCTTTTAGAAAAAACAATGCTTTAATTTTTAAAGAAAAATTTAAAAAAAAAAATAATAATTTTCACAAACATTAGAATAAAAAATAAAATTCTAGAATTTAAAACAAAATTAAAAAAAAAAATACTTTAAATGACAATTTCTATTCGTATTTAATACTAGTAGTTGTGTTTTTTTGAACCCGGTATAACGTAAACTAATAGAAATTGGAAAAAAACTATCAAAATGAACTTGGCAGCACTTTTCATATTTTGTATACAATTTGACAAAGGCATTCACAATATATTGATAACACATACAATTATCGAAAGTTAATGTCGAAAATTTTACAATTTAAAATTTAACATGGTCATTGTCAAATTTTTATAGTGCAACATAAACGCGGAAGCAAAAAACACAGCTACTATTGAATTTAACTTCGAGAATTTTTATTGACAATAATATAAAATTGAATTGAAACATAGCAATTGCAAAGTTAACAGATTTTTAACCATTTTTCCCATAGAAAAACTCTATAGAAAAAATTTTCATATTCTAAGACATTTTGTCTAACGGAAAATTCTCAGATACAATTTTTTTCTATAGAAAAATTCTCAAATTTTGAGATATTTTTTCTATAGAAAAATTCTTAGATCCTGAGACATTTTTTTATAGAAATATATTCAAATTCTGAGACAGTACTTTTAACTTAAGGTACTTTTGCTACTTTTTACTAAAAGGTACTTTTTACTTAAAGGTACTTTTTACTAAATGGTAATTTTTACTAATAGGTACTTTTTACTAAAAGTTACTTTTTAATAGAAGGTACTTTTTACTTAAATGTAGTTTTTACTAAAATAAATTTTTTACTAAAATGTACTTTTTACTAAAACGTACTTTTTACTAAAAGGTACTTTTTCCTAAAAGGTACTTTTTACTAAAAGGTACTTTTTATTAAAATTTATTTTTATTAAAAGGTACTTTTTACTAAAAGGTACTTTTTACTAAAAGGTACTTTTTACTAAAAGGTACTGTTTACTAAAAGGTACTTTTTACTAAAAGGTACTTTTTACTAAAATGTACTTTTTACAAAAAGGTACTTTTAACTAAAATTTACTTTTTACTAAAAGGTACTTTTTACTAAAAGTTAATTTTTACCAAAAGGTACTTTTTACTAAAAGGTAATTTTTACTAAAGGTACTTTTTACTAAAAGGTACTTTTCACTAAAAGGTAATTTTTGTTAAAAGGTACTTTTTACTAAAAGGTACTTTTTACTAAAAGGTACTTTTTACTAAATGGTACTTTTTACGAAAAAGGTACTTTTTACTAAAAGGTACTTTTTACTAAAAGGTACTTTTTGCGAAATGGTACTTTTTACAAAAATGTACCTTTTACTAAAGATACTTTTTACTTTAAGATACTTTTTACTAAAAGGTACTTTTTACTAAAAGGTACTTTTTACTAAAAGGTACTTTTTACTAAAAGGTACTTTTTACTAAAAGGTACTTTTTACTAAAAGGTACTTTTTACTAAAAGGTACTTTTTACGAAAAAGGTACTTTTTACAAAAATGTACCTTTTACTAAAGATACTTTTTACTAAAAGGTACTTTTCAATAAATGGTACTTCTTATTAAGAGGTACATTTTTCTAAAAGGTACATTTAAATAAAATGTAATTTTTAATAAAACATACTTTTTACTAAAAGATAATTTTTACTAAAAGGTAATTTTTACTAAAAGGTACTTTTTAGTAAAAAGTTTTTTTTACTAAGATGTCATTTTTCTAAAAGGTACTTTTCCTTTTTGAAAATTGTACCTTTTGCTTTAGAGTACTTTTTACTAAAATGTTCTTTTTGCTTCAAGGTACTTTTAAATAACAGGTTCTTTTTACAAAAATTACTTTTTACTAAAAGGTACTGTTTACCAAAAGGTACTTTTTACTTAAAGATACTATTTTGTAAACGGTACTTTTTATTAAAAGGTGCATTTTAAGAGGTACTTCTTATTAAGGGGTACTTTTTTCCTAAAGGAAAGATACTTTTTACTAAAAATGTATTTTTTACTAAAAACGACTTTTACTAAAAGGTACTTTTTGCCAAAAGCTACTTTTTGCCCAAAAGTAATTTTTATCTAAAAGTACTTTTGACTTAAGATTTCACTAAATGTTATTTATTCTATAAGGTTCTTTTAACTTAAAACTACTTTTTGCTAAAAAAAGTACCTTTTACTAAAAGGTACTTATTACCAAATGAAACTTTTTACTAAAACTAAGTGGTATAATACGAGTATAGCCATTAGTTGTCTCTTGGTTAGCAATATCTGTTGTAAAAATATCTACAAAATCGGTACAGCCGTTTTTGCATGATTGCCAGACTGACAGAGTGGTGAGTTTTTTTTATTAAGGTATTTTTCTATAAAAAAAATTCTCAGAAAATGGGAATTTTTTCTATAGAAAAGTTCTTAGATTCTGAGTCATTTTTGTATAGAAAAATTTTCAGAATCTAAAGAAAAATTTTTAGATCCTGAAATATTTTTTCTGTAGAAAAATTCTCAGATTTTGAATAATATTTTCCGTAGCAAAATTCTCAGATTGTTTTTTAAAGTTTTTATTATTTTCTTAACCAGACACCCAATAGTATGCAGGCCAGAGGACATTTTCTAATCTCCTTGGTCCAAATGCAGGGCAATAGACTACCTATGGCATAAAAATACTTAATTTTTGTAACAACCCAGCAAAACTTTGGTAATGGGTGGTGATTATATAACACATTACCAGGTAATGTATATATCTTATTTGTAGCATTATTTTATGATGTCTTACCAAACATTTGTTCCACAACGTATTATTTTAAAGTGAAAAATAATACATTACTAATAATTAGCTACGTAATGCATGATTATTGGAAAAAATGTATTTCATATTTATTATTTCTAAACATTAAATCAAGGATGACTTATATTTGGTTACATTATGTATTATTTCAAAGTTTGAAATAATGCATTATTTATAATTGAATACATAATGCATTACAATAACATAAAAAATAAATATTTTATAAAAAAATGCATAAGTTTAAACTAGAGATGGATTCACGACAGAAATTTGTTAATGACACACACTCACCCAGGAGTATATTTTATCTCGCTTACAATCACGTGAGTAAATTTAATACAAAATTACTTTTTCACTACTCGTAACACCTTATACGTTCTGGTATGCTATATTATATACCTTACTCGTAACCTATAAAATATCATATATTTTACACCTTACTCGTATTCTTTGTTATAAATTTATGACTTATTTTATACCTTACTGGTATTCTTTGTGATAATGTATGTGCATTACTTTTAGTCTCATCGCCTGTTAAAATCATCAATGCTGCAATGTATAAAATAAGAGATCTTATACCTTATTTTATACCTTATATGGTAAGGTAAGTTTTGCTGGGAAGTATAAAAAAACAACAAAAGGGTGTGTTTAGAAGTTTTTTTAGTTCCTTAAGGGGAAACTTTTTTTCTCTGATATGGTCCACTTAGGAATTTAACCAGCCTATTACCGTACATATTCGTGTCAAATATGAGGAGCCTATCTCTTTTGGTTTGGACTTTTTATGGTGTTTTTTATAGGTTGTTTATATTTAAAGGGAAATTTTTCCCCCTCTTCCGATATTGCCTATCACCGAACTTTACCAGTATATGGGCATTAGATATATTCGTGCCTGACTTCAGGAATTAGACGGATAGATAGATGATAAGACGGACAAACATTCATGGAATGTCTTTGAATTGATGATGGATTAAAATTAAAGATAATTTTATTATGATTACTTTCTTAAGGCATACAAACTGCTCTAGCATACATTTTGATGTTTCTTTTGCACCAAAATAATTTAAAGATGCGTTGAAAATGTTAATTACACTGTGCTACAGTGAAAAAATACTTCTGATGTGACATAGTATAGGTTGTTGGTCTTGTCGAGTAGATCACAAAAATGCCCATTAAACTTGACAGACACCCTCAAAGTTTAGAGTTATTGTCAAAAAACGTTTTTTTGGGACTTTTCTCACTAAACCTTGTGTTATTCAGAAAATTTTCAACCGATTTTAAATTTTTAAACTGTTTTGAATAGAAAAATGATAGGGCTTTCCATAAGTTTGAATTGGTCAATACGTAAAAGAAAGATATCTATTGATTTTTTCTATAAAATCAATTTTTTTTGTTATTTTTTTTGAAAATTTTTCGAGTTAATCGATTTTTTTCTGCTATAGTTCGTTTAACAACCATTATATTTATGAGCGTTTTTTTAAAGATAATTTAATTTTAAATATGATAAGCTTTATCCTGAAAAAATCGCATAATAATTGACAGAGTTGTGATAATTTTTCCAAAAAAGAAAATTAAGATTTTGTAGGAAATCGCCCTTCTGATAACCCAGGCAAAAAAAATTAATTTATCATAAATGGTCATGTACAATATTTTTGAAGGTTTTTGACGCGCTGAATCCGAATCTGGCCTTTAAATTGCTCTATCTTGTCAGGTTTTTGAGATATTTAACATAAATTGTTATATCAAAAACTTAATAAGATAGCGCAATTTCCAGGTCAAATTTGAATTCAGGAGGTCAAAACCCTTTAAAATAATGATACGCGATCTCTCAGTATGTTCGTTTATTTTTTTGCCTGGGTTATCCGCACGTCAATTTCATACAAAATCTTAATTTTCTTTTTTAGAAAAATTATCACAACTCTGTCAATTGTTATCCGATTTTTTTTGCCATAAAGCTCATCGTATTCGCAATTAAATTTTCTTTAGGAATACGTTTATTAATATAAATGTTTTTGAACAAACTATAGCAGAAAAAAATCGATAAACTCAAAAAATTTTCAAGAAATAACAAAAAATTAGATATTGTTGAAAAAATCAATACATATCTTTCTTATATGTACAGACCAATTCACACACGTGAAAAGCCCTATCCTTCTTCTATCCAAAACAGTTGAAAAATTTAAAATCGGTTGAAAACTTTTTAAGTTACACGTGGTTTAGTGAAAATAGTTTAAAAAAAAAGTTTTTTTTCCATAACTTTAAAATTTGAGGGTGTCTGGCAAGTTTGATGGGCATTTTTGTGATCTTTTCGACGAGATCTACAGCCCTAACTACCTTACTTTAAAAGTATATTTGATTTTGTGTTTTTTGTAGCACAGTGTTATTAATGATCCACTTTAGGTCTTTTACTCATTTATATTTTAAAAAATTTAGGATTTTCTCAAAATTCAAATTCTAGTAAACGTAAATGATTCTCATCTAACCTTTTAGTTCATAATAAAGGTTAAAGTATTATTGACCGACTTTAGTTTTCTTACCCATTTTCATACTAAAAACGTTATTGGTTCCCATATAACCTTATTAAACATAAAACTGCTATTTAAAGAACCAAATTATTAAACAAAATTAATTAATTTACTGATAGTTAATCAATTTATAGCTAGTCATTTTAGCAATGTTATACTATGTTTGAAAATACTTTACATAAAAGCCTAGAAGGCAATTTTAACTTTTGATCAATGATGGGTACCAATACCTTTTCGATACCAATACCCGTTAATACCAATTCAAATTGAAAACCAATACCAATTAAAAACCAATACCTTTATTTGTGCGATACCAATACCGATAAAAAACCAATACTGATTCCCCACTACCAATACCAATTAAAAACCAATACTTTTATTCTTCAAAACCAATACCAATAAAAAACCAATACCAATTCATTTTTTTCTACTTTCGTATCGGTTTTGTTTCGGTTTTTTTGTATTCTTATTTTCGTTTGTTTTAATTGTGACGTCAAACATTTTCTTTCCATCACATTACTAGGTTTTACCTGACTAACGAATTGCTACAGATGTTTACAAAAGATGTTACATCGATCAGTAATCGTTTGCATGCAAAGTCATATAACAAAACGGATTTAGCTACTTGAATTTTAAAAGCCATAAAAACATAAAACAAATATTTTTGTCACGTTACGTGATTTTTATGACCCCTAATAAAAATATATCTTAAAAAATTTAGACCTTTTCTGTAATGAAATTTTTTCTTTTGCAAACATTATTAATATGTGATGCACATATATTGAATGTCACTGGCAGTGACTCACTGCACTGTTCTTTGCGTTGTAAAAAAAATACTAATGTCCTTTTTTGGAAATCCCAAAATTTTAACCAAGCAGTCGTTACAAAATTATATGTCACAACACCAGAATCCAGAAAAAAAAAATTTTGTTTGTTTTATTAGAGGCACAGTCATATTATAAAAGAATTTAAGAATGCATAATGTGCGGTTCACACTTGCTATTTTTGAGAGTTTAAGGGCTACGTGTTTAAAAAATTATTTGTTCTGTATCCATTACGTTTTTATTCAGTTATTGGTGTTTTGTTAAACAACTTGTGAACTCCATATAAGAAAAAAAATTTGCCCGTGTAATTACAAAAAGATCTAAAAGAGAAAAAGGGGCCCCTGCACGATAACCCATTTCAATCACTTAAAAAAATATGTATGAAAGGATGAATTTCAGGTATATTTTTTTACAAATGTTAAGTGTTATCTTTCTGCAATTAAAAAATATCTACCCTTACCACCGCAATTTATATGGCTTTTCTGGAATAACGGAATATTAAACATTTTTTTTGACAAGATTTTTAAGATCTGCCGGTGCTAATTTCACTAAAAAAGTACCTTTTTCCAAAAAAGGAAAAATAAAATTGAATCTTATACCCAATTCACACCTGAGGTGAATCTTCTTCGAACGAGATTTCGATCATATGGTTGTGTATAGATACAGACCATATGATCGAAATCTCGTTCGAACGAGATTTCACCTCAGGTGTGAATAGGCCTTTAGTTTTATAAAATTTCCTTTTTTTAATTTTTCTCAAAAGAGATAAAATTAAAACGCGTTAAAATATATATTTTTGTAAACCACTTTTGATTTAGTTGGCTTTAACTTTAATTTTATCATTATTATTTAAAAAAGAAGCGAAAAATAAGTTCTTCTCGCATTGGTACAGTGGACATAAATGGAGTAAAAACTGACCAATAAAAATTAGGTAATTTGTTACGCATTTTTATTTCTTATACCCTCCAAAATATAAATATATAAAACAAGTAAAAAAGTTAAATTCGGCCTTGCCGAATGTAGTGATACCCTCCACAATTTCAAAAAGATTATTGCAAACAACTTTATTTAAATGGAAATTAGTTTTAAAAAAAAAAAAAAAATTGAAAAAAATTTCCGCAAAAAAAAATTTTGGTAAAAAAAAAATCCGCGATTTTTTTTTTTTTTTTGTCAAAAAATATGTTCGTACTTGTTTAAATACCATTTGGTGTCCAATTATGTTCACATATGTCAACCAGAAGCCGAATTAAAGCATTTTGTATTTTTAGGTTATGTTGAATGTACTGAAATTTTTGAGGTGTGCTTACATTTTCGTTCATAACTTTTGAACCGCTGAACCGATATCGCTCAAATGCAATACCAAACTTCTCGGGAGAACTTCCAATATATATGTTAAGTTTCAGTCATCTCTGTGCAATATTTTGTCCGCGAGAGCATTTTCAACAGACAGACAGACGGACAGACGGACAGACGGACATCGCTAGAATGTCTTAAAATCGATCGGGCATCATGAATATATATACTTTATGGGGTCCCAGACCGATATTTCGATGAGTTACAAACGGAATGACAAACTTATATATACCCTCTATCACTAAGTGGAGGGTATAAAAATGTTAGGGATTTTTTTAATTTTTCCTCCGCGCGATGAATGCTGTCAAATAGATTTATTATGATTTTTGCACTTCTTCTCCTTCTTCTTTTATATTGATCGTGTGTGGGTAATATTGACGATTGTACAATGGTCAATCTAACCCATACATGGGAATTTTTAAATGGCATTGAATTTTCATTGGTATTAGTTGGAACTAATGCCACTGCCAAAAAAAGCATTAGCATTTATTGCCAATGAAATTTTTTGGCATTATTTGTACTAATGCCAATGAAATGGAACAAATGCCTAAAAAAACTATTTACAATTGATAAAAAAAAATTAGAAAATTAGAAAAAGTGAATGCTCTATTGTATTAAGTATGACTTGATGCCACATTGTCTGTAATTTTTGTAAAAATAGGTACAGCCATTCTCTTGGAATGATCAATCAAAAATAAAATATTTATGTTTAAATCTCCATATACCGTTATCAAAAAAGCTAACAAATTTATACATTATTAAGACAAAAGGATGTACAACTTGTAAATGGGTATGGACAGTTCTTGATTCTGTTTTTTGTGATTTTTTAATTTTTTTTATTAAAATTTTTTGTTCAATTTTGAATAGTTTTCCAAAATAATCCGCAACATAATCCAAAACTTAGGACGCCAAAATCTTCGTTGGTTTACTAGCATTAAGACTGACCTGCCCCTTTTCCCGTTTTTTCGTCTGCGTTTAAAATATTAATAGAAAGGGAGATGAACAAATCTAAAGTTGTTAAAATGAGCATTTTATAATTGAATAAATTAATTTTATGAATTAACAATTTTTAAGTTTTTCCAAAAGTACAAACATATTTATTTCTATATTAATACTGGATAAAATGAAACCCGAATACACAAAAAACCGATTTGAAGTAGTGTGGTACTTTTGATTACGACGAGTTTAAAAAAGAGGGTTTTAACAAAAAAAATTTTATTTTTTTTTTTAATTTTTGGCATTTCAATTTGTGTTGACTGGCACAAGCGGGCAAGTTTTTTGTTAAGTATGGATAAAAAGGATTATCCTGGTCCAAACAGTTTTTTGAAAGGGCCTGGAACTTTCTATAACGATGAGTTTTTAAAAGGGAGTTTTCAAAAAAAAAAAATTCGAATTTTTTTATAAAATTTATTTTAATTCCATTTTTGAAAACGGACACAAGCGGGCAAATTTTTTGGAAAGTTGGGATAGAAAGGATAATTCTGGCCCAGACAGTTTTTTGAAAGGGCGTAGAACTTTTGATAACGATGAGTTTAAAAATGAGGTTTCCACAATTTTTTTTTTATTTATTTTTTTTAAAGGGGTTTTTCAAAAAAAAAAAATCCTTCACGCTAAAATTCGACCCACTCTCTAGACACTCACTTAGAATTTTTCAACTCAACATCACGTGATTTAAATGAAAATCACTTTTTTGAGTCACGCAAATCACGGGACCAGCGACCATCTCCAATTCAAATACTAAACAAGAGACAAGTGTCTCTTCATTTGTTTAATCTATAACATCTGTAAATTTTAATTAAAATGAAGTGTCCACCCTTAAAAAAATTTCCTTGTAGGTCTGAATCTAAAAAGTTTCAAGGCACTTATTTATTACCCTAGGTTACGTTAGGTTAACCTACCCTAATATAGTCACTTAATTTAAATGAAAATCGCTCAATAATCACGTGATTTAAATAAAAATCGCTCACGCCTTAATCACGTGTTTTTTTGAGTCACGCAAATAACGGGACCACAGACCATCTCTAATTCAAATACATAAACAAAAGACAAGTGTCTCTTCATTTGATTCATCTATAACATCTGTGAATTTGATTAAAAATAAAGTGTCCACCCTGAAATAGTTTCCTTGTAGGTCCGATTTCAAAAACTTTCAAGGCACTTATTAATTACCTTAATATAGGCTTAATTTCTGAATTTCAAAAAGATCGATTAACATTTACGACCTGTAGAGACTTTTGGCCAAAAAACCTACCATCACGCCCCAGTGTGCACTGTGGGGCGGACAGAAGGACGACGTACGTTAAATAAATTAATATTAACGACAAAACCTTTTGCATACAAATACCAAAACCGATATAAGATAAATACCAATACTTATTGAAAACCGATACCAATTCGAGGCTAAAACCAATACCAATACCAATACCCAATACCTAAATAATTCAAAACCAATACCGAAACCTATACCAATTCAACAAAAAATGAAAACCAATACCTATACCAATACTAATATAATTTTAAAAACCAATACCAATACCAATACTTTTATCGAATTGGTACCCATCCTTGCTTTTGATGTTTAACCGTTTGTAATGTGATAGCCATTAATCTAAGTGATACTAATTTTTTTTTTTATGCCAAACGAAAATGTATTTATAAACTTGAGGTAATAAGTATTACATACCAAAATATAAAAAAATACAGGTTTAATTCAAGGGTTTAAAAAATAAAGCCTAGAGGTAAACAGTTTTCAATTAAAAAATAAAAAAACAACAAGTCAAAATATTTAGAATCTGAGAACTAAAATACATAAAAATTACAAAAAACTAATTAAATTGAGGAATTTAAAGAAGTTTAAAGGTTTTAACAGTTTTAAATAATGATTTGTAAACTGTTTTACAAATCTATTGATATTTTAGCATTGCTCTATAAAAAATAAAAATGTATAAAAAATATATTTTCAATTCAAAATATTAATAAAAAATTTGAAAATATTAAAAAACAAGTAAGAAAATTATAGTCGGCCAAGACCGACCATATAGTACCCTACACCAGAGTTTCCCGGAAAATGGGTGCCAAGTTCAAACATGGACTGATTAGATCTATATTTTGTCAAATCTTAAATAAGTGTAAAAAGCACTCACTAATCAAATTTGAGTGGAATAGTCTTCTTTTTGTTGACAATAAATCGCTTCAACTGAATATCGGGCGAAATTTCCACATGGGACCTAAGTCCAAAAATTGTCCGATGATAATCAGACTTGATAAGGTTATTAAAGCACGCGTTTAACATACACAAACAAAATTTGAATTAAATATTTTCTATTTTCATGAAATTTGAGAGATTTATGTGAAAATCGGGAAGGTGGTTTGTATGGGGGCTACAAGAAAAACTTGTCCGATTTCTTTAAAATTTGGAATAGTGATTTGTGTGGATAAAACATGATTACCTGCCAAATTTCGAAAAGATACCTATTAAAATGCGGATATTAGAGTCATTTGACACAGCAAAAATTGCCATTGATTGGAATCCACAGGGTACATCCCGCAGAGTAGGCAGACCATCTCACACCTGGCGTCGGCAATTGAACATCGAAATTAGACGCATCGATCTCAGCTGGGGAGAAATAAAACGTATATCATCAAACCGGACCGAATGGAATAGATTCGTTGTGGCCCTTTGTTCCGAATAGGAACCACAGGACATCATATACATATATATATTAGAGTCATTTGAGCCAAAATTTAAGAGGACCTTTGTATGGGGGCTAGGTCTAAATAGGGACCGATTTTTTCCAATTTCAATATTTCGTCCTTGGGCCAAAAGAGGCTTAAGTCTCAAATTTCAAGTCAATTAATTAAGAATTGCGACCAGTATCGTGTTTACACCGTTTACATGGACAGACAGACAGACGGATGGACGGACAGACGGACGGATGGACGGACATCGCTAAATCGACTCAAAAAGTGATTCTTAATCGATCGGTATACTTAAAAGTTGGTCTAGGACCAATATTTCGGGTAGTTACAAACATCAGCACAAACTCATTATAACCTGTACCACAGTGTGGTGTAGGGTATAAATATAATTATAAGCCATCTAAAATTGCACTCGTCAATGCGTTTACAACATATTTTTAAGTTTTTGTGCGTATAAAAATTTACTAAATCCCCTGATGATGATTCGCAACGAGAATCGAAATATTTGATTGGAATAAAAGAATATTTATTTACAAGAAAAAACTGGCCTCGAGCTTGAATAATTTTTATTTATTTAAAATTGGAAAGGTCGAATAATAACAACTTTAATTATAAGGCATAATAACATTTGAAAGCATTTGTTAAAAGAAAGTGCATTTCAAAAAATAATGTTTGTTTCTTAAGTCTTTTGTTTATACAAAGCAATTGTTTATTTTTTGACTGTATGAAGAAAACAATTGAAAGTGTTAAATATAAAAAAATAAATAAGCAAAATTGCCAGGGGTTGTAGGAGGGCATGGGCGGTTCCAGTTTTTGGTTTGGTGGGGGGGGGGGGGGAGGGTATAAAAATACACATTTTTATACCCTCCACTCTAGTGATAGAGGGTATATATAAGTTTGTCATTCCGTTTGTAACACATCGAAATATTGGTCTAATGTCCCATAAAGTATATGGGGCATTCCAGGCCAAATCACTCACTTTTAGACCCGACCCCTTTCGATTTATTTTATTTTTGGATATGTTTTAGTACTTATTAAATGCAACTTGGATACCAATTTTCAGCCTTTTATTCCAAGATAGTGTTGAGTAATCAATTTTTCAAAATGGCGATTTTTTAAAAAAAATTGAAATTTTCAATTAATTTTGACCAGTTAAAAATAAAGATATCCTAAAAAAAGTTGCACAACGTTTTGTTGGTATTTTAATGTAGTTTTAGAAAAAAATATTAAAAAAATTATTCGACGTAATTATCACTTATTTTTTAACGTTTAAAAATTAAAATCGACTTTTTGAAAAAGTCCGAAACCTTAAATTTTTTTTTAAAAACATCTAAAAGTTCAACTCTAAATTACGCAACTTTTAAGTCATAATTCGAGATGTGATCGCAATTTGTTCCAATTTTTTTTAAATTTTGAAAATTGAACCTTTTATTTTTTGACTCTCATTTATTTTATATGGTGCTCCAAAAAAATTAAATTGGTAGATACTGACTCTCACTTACACTTGATATATTCATTTCGAGGTAAAAATACGTCTTACAAAAATTAAGAACGATCGGACATGGGTAAGGCGTTCCGCATGGGCCTTGAAGTTTAGAAAACGGATTACAAGGAAAAATATGATTTTTTTTTCTGTTTTCTCAATTTTTTTTGGTATTTTAAGTTAAGTTTAAATTCAAGTGGTTACAGAATTATAATACAGAATAAAATGCCTCTTTAATAAGGTACCAAAAACTAAAATCTGCTGAAAATCAGCCAAGTTATTACAACTTCCCCAGGCATCTAAAGTGTGGCAAACTACTTTATTAAGCAATACAATCCGATTTTTGAAATTCATTGAAATTTTCTAGTGTAATAACATTTTTTTATTCTTCAAGTTGAAATGTAATGACAAGTATTTTTCATATTGTGTTTTGCTAACATGTTTTAAATTAATGCTAAAAATGCATCCATTTTCAACACCCTTTTGAAATCTCTATTTAAAAAAAATTTTTTTTTTTTTTTTGTTTAAAATTTGGAAAAACCAAAAAAACATTACACTGAAACATGAATACTGAAAAAATGTTATTACAGTAGAAAAGTTTAATAAATTTAAAAAAGGGACTCGTATTCTTTGATCAAGTGGTATGACATATGCTAGATACCTGGGGAAGTTGTAATAACTAGGCTGATTTTCAACCGATTTTAGTTTTTAGTACCTTATTAGAAAGGCATTTTACTTCAAATCATAATTCTGTAATCACTTGAATTAAAACTTAACTTAAAATACCAAAAAATTCATATTTTTCCTTGTAATCCGTTTTGTAAACTTCAAGGACCATGCTAAACGCCTTACCCATGTCCGATCGTCCTAAATTTTTGTGAGACGTATTTTTACCTCCAAATGAATATATCTAGGGTAAGTTAGGGTCAGTATCTACCAATATATTTTTTTTTAAACAACCATATAAAATAAATCAGAGCCAAAACATAAAAGGTGCAATTTTAAAAATTAAAAAAAATAGAAAGAATTGTGATCACATCTCGAATTATGGCTTAAAAGTTGCGTAATTTAGAGTAGAATTTTTATAGTTTTTTACAAAAAAATCTAAGGTTTCGGACTTTTTCAAAAAGTCGATTTTAATTTTTAAACGTCAAAAAATAAGTGATAATTACTTCGAATAATTTTTTCATATTTTTTTTCTAAAACTACATTTAAATACCAACAAAACGTTGTCCATATTTTTTTAAAATATCTATATTTTTTAATGGTCAAAATTAATTTAAAATTTCAATTTTTTAATTTTTTTGAGAAAATCGCCATTTTGAAAAATTGATTGTTGAGTAACACCATCTTGGAATATAAGGCTGAAAATTGGTGTCCAAGTTGCATTTAGTAAGTACTAAAACATATCCAAAAATAAAATAAATCGAAAGGGGTCGGGTCTAAAAGTGAGTGATTTGGCCTGGAATGCCCCATATATCATCAACTCCATGAGAAATCGTTGAAATTTGCGCATTTTCTGACCAAGGGTCTTCTGATTTTTGTTATATTTGGTACACACAAGCGCTATGGAACCATTTAAAGATATCATTTATCAGATCCAAATAATTTAAAAAATTCGCGATTTTATTCGCGATTTTCGATTTTTAAAAAATCAAAAAAATGCTAAATCTGTGTAACTTTGAACAGCTATATATTTTTAAGTACTTATTGTATCTTTATGAAATAAAGCGCAAAATGATGGTACGTTAGTCTATTTTTACATTTAAAAAGATGGAAAAAGTTGGTGCTTTAAAAGTGCATTTTAAATGCAAATGCAGTTTTGAAGTGCATTTTGCGTAACTTTTATCCCTTTTGATTTTTTTTTATTCAACATTATTATTTTCCTCATCATTTTTACTAGAAAAAAATTTCCTCCGAACTTTGTGCACGATAGCCGTACTATTGGTAATCATTTTTTTTTTAAATGTTACTTAATTTTTCCCATATATTTTTTATTTTTTGTTATTTATAATAGACTACAATATAAACACTTAGATTTTCTTAATAATTTGTCGATTCTCATTAATCTTATGGCGTTTTCTTTTCTGAAACAAAATGTTGCACCCTTAAACAGTGTCATTTGTAAAATGTAGCCACAACCCTTTTAATGTGTTGCCAGTTTTGTGATTACAAAAAAACAAAAAATTGAGAACATTTTTCTTTCAACCAAAATATTGGCAATCAGCTGTTTTTATAATGCAATTTTGCTACCCCGTCATTTTATGAAAGTGGGAAAAGTGTGACATTTTGAAACTTTAAAAATGCAACATTTTTAGAAAAAAACATAACAAATTTTTAAAGTGTTGCCAGTTTTTTAGAATAGAACAAAAAAAGTGCAATATTTTTTGAAGGGACGGTAAAATGTGACATTTTTTGCCAGAAAAGAAAACGCCATTAATCACATAAGAGTGGTGCGTTTGTTTAATTAATGAAAAACGTTCAAAAATATAAGCAGTAAGGAAGTGTACTACAAAGTCAAATGCAGTTTTGAAATGCATTTTTTAAAATTTTTTCAATGAGGATATTTTATTATTTTTTTATGGCCAAAATGATGGTTAACAAGTCTATTTTTACATTAATTAAGATGAAAAAAGTTGGTGGTTTGTAAGTGTATTATTAATGCAAATGCACGTTTAAAGTGCATTTTGCAAAACTTGTATCTCTTTTGATTTTTTTTTACTTGCATAATCGAAAAATTTATAATTTTTACTACAAAAAAATGTCTTCCGTTTTTTGTGCACGTTATGTGCACAAAAATTGGGATTGCTTCTCTGGTCAAGGAATTCGGCTTATTCATAGATTTGATAGAATTATTGATATATTCAAGTCCCGTGATATAATAAGTGATGGAATGGATTTGCAAAAAATTATTAATTTTAAGTTGTCTTTGTTTATTTTTCATGAAGGGGTGCTTTAGTTTTGTCCGCCATATTTTCCGTTTTATTTGGTTATAACTTATTTTTTATAGAGCGATGACTTCCACAGTTTTTGTTTATCAATAAAAAAATACGAAAAACAAATTTAACAATAGACAAACAATAAAAAATGGGGTTTTTATGAAAAAAATTATGATCTAAAAAAAAATTCACTGAGGGGGTGCTTTAGTTTTGGCCAATACTGTATATTCTTTTCTTAATTTTTTTTACAATAATAATATATGTGTATTAATATTTGCAATTGTTGGTATTCCCTATTTAACATGTTTTTATAACTTAAAATATAATATAACTTTAAAAATAAAAATTATATGTTAAAAATAAGTATTAGTAACTTTAAAAAAAAAAAATATTTAAACTAGTGCACATAACGCGCAAAAAACAGAGGATATTTTTGTAGTAAAAATTATAAATTTTTCGATTATGTAAGTAAAAAAAAATAAAAATGGATAAAATTTTACAAAATACACTTTAAAAGTGCATTTGTATTAATAATGCACTTTCAAACCACCAACTTTTTTCATCCTAATTAATGTAAAAGTAGACTCGTTAACCATCATTTTGGGCATTGAAAAATAATAAAATATCGTTATTGAAAAAATAAAAAAAAATGCATTTCAAAACTGCATTTGACTTTATAGTGCACTTCCTTACTACTTATATTTTTGAACGTTTTTAATTAAAAAAAACAAACGCACCACTCTTATGTGATAATGATTAATGAGAATTGACAAATTATTAAGAAAATCTAAGTGTTTATATTGTATTCTAGTATAAATAACAAAAAAAAAAAATAAAGAATATATGGGAAAATTAAGTAACATTTTTAAAAAAAAATTATTACCAATAGTTCGGCTATCGTACACAAAGTTCGGAGGACATTTTTTTCTAGTAAAAATGATAAAGAAAATATTAATGTTAAATAAAAAAAAATCAAAAGGGATAAAAGTTTCGCAAAATGCACTTCAAAACTGCATTTGCAGTTAAAATGCACTTTTAAACCACCAATTTTTTCCATCTTTTTAAATGTAAAAATAGACTAACGTACCATCATTTTGCGCTTTATTTCATAATAATACAATAATTACTTAAAAATATATAGCTGTTCAAAGTTACACAGATTTTGCATTTTTTTGATTTTTTAAAAAACGAAAATCGCGAATAAAATCGCGAATTTTTTAAATTCTTTGGATCTGATAAATGATATCTTTAAATGGTTCCATAGCGCTTGTGTGTGCAAAATATTGGAAAACTTCAAAGACCCCTGGTCAGATTTTGTTCGGTCTCTCATGGAATTGATGATATGTATGTTGGTCATTTACCGGGTCAGGTTGCAATCCAGCCAAATCGGTCCAGTGGTTCAAAAGTGATGAGCAAAAGAGTAAAATTCGGCAAGGGCTTTTCGCGAATTTATGAGATAAAAAACACGATAACTTTCGAAACACAATAGTGATACTGCTGAAGATTGGCATGTATCTTTGCTGTTCCCCAAGTATGTTTGGTAATTAATTTCAGCTCAATCGGTCCAGTGGTTCAAAAGTTATAAGCAAAACCCTGAATTTCAGATTCGTTTCTTCTTAAATGCCACGTGTTAAACAAGTTTGAAAAGCATTGGTGGTAACTTAACAATGCTTTTCAAACTTGTTGAGTTTTAAAACAATGCTTTTTAAGCTTGTTTAGTTTTAAAAGCATTGGTAACTTAAAAATTTTTTAAAAATTAATGTAAAATTTTACATTATTTTTTAAAAAATTAGTTTTGCTTTTTTAAAAAAATTACAATATTTTGTGGACATACGTGCGTGCATTCACTCAGAAATATTTTTACAGTAAAAAAACATTACACTTGAAAAAAGTTTTACACTCAAAAAAAAAAAAATTAGTAATTTTTCTTTTTCTTTTAAATGACAAAATGACAAAAAAAAATTGTTAATTTTTTTCATGTTAAAAAATGTACTATCCGTTAAAAAATGCATTGTGGAGGGTATTCATAGATTCGGCAAAGTCGAATTTAACTTTTCTACTTGTTTTAAATGGAAATTCCCCACTATTGCAACAAAATTGTAATCTATAACAAGTGACAAAATTATAACAAGGCAAACTTTTTACGTAAATATCTTCACATATAGCGAACTTTCCTTAAGAACATTTTTGAAATTATAAAAAAAAAATACCACACACAAATAAAAAAACTTTGTCAAATTACTTGGAAGAGTCTCGTAATCCCATTTATCAATATTTGACAGTTTTCCTTGTTTTTTAACAAATCGAAATTTACATTTTTTTTGTAATTTTACATTTTTTTTTTGTAATTTTACAAACATCCAATATAATTTTACAAAAAAAAATCTAGTAAATTCACGAGAATTCCTTGTAATTTTAATTGCGCCAAAAGACTTTAAATTTACAGTTTTATTGGAAAAAAGCTTGTAAAATTGAAAAATTATTGGGAAAAAGCTTGTAAAATTACTAGGAATTCTCGTAAAATAGGAGGTAGCAAAAAATCTATTAAAATTACGAAACCTCTTTGTAAATTTTATCGTGTCAAAAAATTTGTAAATTTACAAATTTATTGGCAAAAACCTTGTAAAATTACAAGATTATTGGTAAAAATCTTGTAAAATTACTAGGAATTTTTGTCAAATAGGAGGTAGCAAACAAAAAAAAAAGTTAAAAGTTTTTCTTGTAATTTTACAAGGTTTTTTTTTGGGTTCATAAAGCATTTTTCTGATAGTAAAAGTCACAGATTCAGCAATAATTTTCTAATTGAAAGTTTTCTGAGACATTTGCTTAAAGCAAGATTTTAAGATGCTGTGACATTTACCCAATAAAAAATTCACAGGTTCTTAGGTATTTTGCCTATTGTAAAGCTTTAAGCATTCGTGAAATTAATGCTATAGAGAAATTCTAAGATTTCATTACACTGTCATGTAAAAAAATTCTCTGATACTAAGCCATCTTTCTCTCCGAAAATTTTTAATATTTAGTCGTATACAAAAATTTCCAAACTTAAAGTTTTCTATGGGAATGAAATCTTTTTTTTCCTATTGAAAAATTTGCGAACTCTAAAAGCTTTTTCCATACAAAAGTACTCAGATTCTAAAATATTTTTTCTTCAGTAAAATTCAGTGCTTCTGAAATGTTCTTCCTACTCTAAAAAACTTTTCTATAGAGATCTATTTGAGATTGGCAAAATTTTCTACCTTATTGCTTTTTAACGTTTTTAAGGCCATTTTTTAAGATTCTGATACCTTATTCCCGAAGAAAAAGTATAATTTTCTGTGAAATTTTTTATTTAAAAGAATCTTAAGATTCTGAAATATTTTCTGAGACATTTTTCTTATGGAAATATACTCAGGCTACATTTAAAAGAAAAACTCTGTCAAAAAATCTATAAAACGACTTTCAATTTGATTAAACAAACTTTCAGCAGGTTTTTGTGCTAAAATTGATATTTTTACTAAAATCTCTGTCATTCAGTTTTACAAAATAACAGAAATTTTGCTGCGTTTTGACTGATTCTGTTTGCTGAATTTTAAAATATTTTTGAACCTATTTTTATTAGAATATTTTTTAATTATACTGAAATAGTTTCCTGGCATTCTTTTGTTTTTTCAAAGTGTTAATTTTTTTTTGTTTTTTATGCAATATAAACAATATTTTTTAACATATTTTTGAGCATATTTTAAGCAGATTATTTTGTAATTTCACAGAAATAATTTGCTGTCATCCTTTTTTTAAGAAAACTTTCTTAAGATTTTTTCACAAAGTCTTAATTTTTTTTTTTTGTTTTTTATACAATTAAAACATTTTTCCGCCCTTGCAGGTAATATAATATACACTGTCATTTTTATGATGATGTATGATATTTTACCTACTTATGGGAAGCACAGCTGAGTGCTATCGGACGCGTCACAGGTTGCGGATAGTGGTACGTTCTGCAGATATGTAGAGTAGCTGCCAACGGCAGTCGCGGACAGTCAGCGGTTACAAGGGGAGAGTCTCGGAGGGTCTCTCGAGCTCCCACTAAATCCCGAGTTTGCCTGTGATCCTTGTAACGTCGTGGCGAGCAATTGGCGCCAAACAAAAAATCCAATATCACAACCGACCACGGGCGGTATAACCCTACGCATGCCTGGATGCATTGTTGGCAGCCCCAACACCAGGATCGGATGCTTTGGCCCAATCAGCCACTCGTCTTAAATAAAACCTGATTACCGAAACCGTAACAACAAGGAAAAATCGCGGCCCTATGCTCCTTGTAGGAGTAAAAGGAACAAATATATAAAACATTTGAGACTAATAATTGACAAAAAATCAGTAAATTATATTGATTATTTTACAGAATTTTCTTTATAAGTTTAAATTAAAGAAACAAATAAATTAAAAAAACGTGAAAAAAAAATTTCTAAAAAATGTCTTAGGACATTGACAGATTTCTCTGCTGATTTCACCCTAGTAAAAATGATTTCGTATATAGCCATGTATAAATTGATACAAATATATCTTTTTAGACATAATTATATCTTATTATATTTAATTATATAAAAAATCAATCACATAAGACCAAATTTCGGATCAAATTATATAAAATTTGATATAACTCCAGATAAAATTATATAAAATTTGATACGAATTTTGGTCTTATCTGAGAATTTTTTTATATTATTTTATATAACTTGATATTTATATGTAAAATTATATATATTTGTATCAATTTATACATGTATATTTACAAAACCATTTTTACTAGGGTAGATAATCATGACAGATTTTTTAGCAGACCGTGTCTGCTAAAATCAGCAGATTTGTCATATTGCTCAAAATGGGTGTATTTTTAGCAGATGTTTCTGCTGATTGGACAGAGAATTTATTTTAAGAGTAGAAAACATTTTTCTATAGAACTAATATCAGAATCTTAAGACATTTTTCCTATAGAAAAAGTATCAAATTCTGAGATATTTTTCCTTTATAAATTTAATAATAGTTTTGATCACATGATCAATTGAAGGGTTTAAACAAAACTTCTGCCCAAAATCTGCCAATGAAACATCAGTAGAAGGCGAAAAACACCAAAAAATAAAATGTTGCTTATCAAGTTCTTGCAATAAGCCCTTCAACTATTATGCCCTACACCACTCTGTGGTACAGGGTATAATAAGTTTGTGCTGATGTTTGTAACTACCCGAAATATTGGTCCTGGACCCACCTTCAAGTACACCGATCGACTCAGTATTACTTTTTGAGTCGATTTAGCGATGTCCGTCCTTCCGTCCGCCTGTCCGTCCGTCTGTCCATCTATCGGTTTAAGCACGGTACAGGTCGCAATTTTCAATTAATTGACTTGAAATTTTAAATTTAAGCTTCTTTTGGCCCAAGGAAGAATCGGTCCATGTTAAGACCTAGCCCACATACAAACGCCCCCTTTGAATTTCGCTTAAATGCCCGCTTAAATAACGTATTATAATAGATATTGTTTTGAAATTTAACAGGTAATAAAATTTTGTATGCACAAACCAGCATACCAAATTTCAAAGG
This sequence comes from Pegoplata infirma, assembly GCA_963921195.1. NCBI lineage: Eukaryota > Metazoa > Arthropoda > Insecta > Diptera > Anthomyiidae > Pegoplata > Pegoplata infirma. The sequence continues at coordinate 138,333,923 of OY992539.1, forward strand.
AATTGGGTCAGTCCTTCTGGTAGTCCCCATACAAACCAGTCTCCCGATATTCACATAATTTCCTCAAAATTCATAAAAATTAAAATATTTGATTAAAATATTATTGGTAGGTGTTAAACGTATACTTTAGTAACCTAATCAAATCGGAATACATTTGGACCATTTTAGGACTTACAAGGGAAGTCTCCCTAGTGTCACCAACGGATCTTTATGGAATTGGTTTTATTTTGTAGAGCAGAAAAAATAAAGCGACCCGTATTTTTTTTTAGCGGCCCAAATTCATATTTAGGGGGTAAAAAGGAGGGGGGAAGACAAGGCCATTTTTCAGTTTTTTTCGTTTATCTCCTATATTATGAAAGACACCTAGTCATGTTACATACCAAATGAAAGGTCTTTGGTGCTAAGAACGTGTCCAAACATGAAAAACTTTTCGTCATATTGAGTAAAATACCAAAATTTTAGGACATTTTTGTTAATAAGTCGAAAAATATTAACTTCATCGGCCCGTTGTTAGCACCACGAGACAGGTATTTTTAATACCTTTAATCTGATACCACCTTTAATCTGATACCCTAAAAATGAGTTTGGGCCACTATAAAAAAATACGTGTCAAATTAATTTTCGTTCTTAACAACATATCCAAATTTCATGAAGATCGGAGGTTGACATCAGGGAGACTTCCCTTGTTAGTCCCCCATACACAAATTTCGACCGATATTCAGTTAAATTGGTCTAATACACCTAGAAAACTTTTACAGTAACTATTTAAGGTTATTCAAAAAGTTTTTAGTTAAAGTTGTTTTAAACTTTTTATCGTTTGTTTTTCAAGGAAAAGAAAACATTAAATGATTTATACAGTTGTAAAAACAATAAACTACAAAAGTTACGGAAAAATATTTTTATCAGTTAAATTATTTGTGACTGATTATTCCGTATAATTTTACAGAAGTACGGTTTTTGTAGTTTGTTATTCAAAAAATTTTATTTTTACTTCACAAAATAAAAAATTGTAAGCAGTTAAAATAACTGAAATATCATTTGTTTTTACGGAATGTCTAGTCATTTATTATCGTTTAAAAATAACTGAAAAAATATGTTGTTTCAAATGAAATATAAGTAGTCCATTTTTTAAAATCAAAAACGATTATTTTAAATGTTTTTTCAGTTGAATTTACTTACAAAATATTTGAAGTGTAGAACTGTCTTGACAAAGTGAGTGAAAATGTCTCAAAATATGATACTTTCTTGTGGGAAAAACTCCTTAGAGTCTGAAGCTTTTAAAATTTTCAATTATACTAAAGCATCTTCTAAAATTTATCTAAAGCATAATTTTCTAAGATCTCTCCTTCTAAAAAAATTTCTATGTTTCTTCAAAATTTTCGGAGACATTTTTGCTATAAAAATATATTCGTTTACCGAAACATTTTCCTAAAAAATACCTCAAAATCGAAGACATTATCTAAAGGGAAAATGTTTCAGAATTTGAGATATTTTCTTCATGAAAAATGTCTTAGATTCTTAAACTTTTCCTTTAGAAAAAATTGTTTATATGAAAATTATCTCAAATTCTGAAACATCTTTCCCTTAGGCAAAGTCTTAGACGCTGATACATTTTTTTGGGCAAATGTTTCAGAAAGTTAGTGCATTTTTATAGGAATTTTTTTTTTTATAAATTTAGACATTTTCTTAGGAAAAAGACTTTTTGTACAGAAAATATTAAAAAAAAAAACTCGGAGTCTAGGAAAGTGTATCAAAAATGTTAAAAATAATTAAGGTTAACAAATTTCTATTCTCAGGTAGATCTCTTCCGAAAAGTATTTCAGAATCTGATAATTTTGGTCTAGGAAGCACGTTTCGGAACTTCAGACTTTTTTGCAGAAAAATATTTCAGAATCCAAATATTTTTCAAAGGAATTTTTCGGTGAAAAAAAAAATGTCTGAATATCTTGGAATAAGATAGTTAAAAGAAAAGCAAGTGTGAAATTTTGTTAAAAATAATTTTATATTGTTAGTTTTTAAAAAACCTTAAAATCTTAATATAAAATTTCTTTCCCTAACTTCAAATGCATCCTCAAGAGCGTTGTTTGAATACGATAAAGTATGCTATAAAGAAAAATCTGTGCTGCCAGAATCTCGATTTATGTTTGAAAACATTTCACAAATTAGCAAAATGCCTCAGGTCCTCTGAACTTTTATATAAAGAAAATATTGCAAATGTCCTAGAAAACTTTCAAAACCAGATAACATTTTTGGAAAACACATGTCTCAAATCGGGTATTTCTTTTATAAAAAAAAATTTTCAGAGTCCCTGAAAAATGCTTTATAACTTGCCACTTTTTCTTCATACAAAATTTCAAACATTTTCTTTAAGAATCTTTTCTGCAGATATAAGTTCTCAAGATTTGGAAATGTTTCTATTGGACAAATTGTACTACGCAAGAGGTATGCACTAAAAAAAAACGAAATTATTGGTGCAACTCCGTCCATCCTGAGTTACCCTTTGTGTAAAATAATTCTAAAATTTCGTTAATCTGCGCACTGTAAAATGTATTCTTTATAAACCAAAGACTCAAGACACGAACTTTTTTTGGTAATTTTCAATTAAATTTTGCAAATACTAACACGTTTCCCCACTTGAAATTATACCAACAATACAGAACCATTATTGTTTTTATTTATAAGCACTTACTTTATCTTTTTTTTTCATTTAAATTTAGAATGGTTTAATTTATTATGTAACGCTTATTACAAAAGAACACGTGTCAGTCAATCAGTCAGTCAGTCTAAGTTGGTTGTTCTTTGTGTCTTTTCACTTTTTCTAAAGTTATTGACACTTGTATGGTTCTTCAATAAAAAAAATCTCAGATTCTAGAGCATTTTGCTGATATTAAAACTCTCAGATACTGAAACAATTTTTCAATAAAAAAATATTAATTATTTTATTATAGTTTTTTAGATTCTGAGACATTTTTTGAATAGAAAAGTTAAGAGCTTCTAAAACATTTTACCCATAGAAAATCTTTAGAAATTATAATATTCTAGCTATAGACAAATTTTACGATTTTGACACACTTTCATATATAAAAAATTCTCTCATTTGATCTAATGAAAATTTTCTCAAAAAAAATTTTAAACAAGTGAGATTGTTTAATTCGGAATCTGTGCCGAATCTTTTATACCCTCCAAAATGTTAAAAAACTTTCAGAGGCGTTTTTTTTTTTTGTTTAACAAAAATGAAAAAAAAACAAGTAAGAAAGTTATAGTCGGTTAAGACCGACCATATAATACCCTACACCAGTGTTTTCCGGAAAATGGGTCCCAAGTCCAAACATGGACCGGTTTGATTTGTCTTTTATTAGATCTTTATGTAGTGTAGAAAACACACACAGATCAAATTTTAGTGGAATTCGATTATTATTTTCCCAATAGACCGATTTAACTGCATATCGGTCGAAATTTTTATATGGGGGACTAAGTCCAAAAATGCTCCAATTATATTCCGATTTGATTTGGTTACTAAAGTACACGTTTAACACCTAAAAACAAAATTTTTATCAAATATTTCCATTTTTACGGTACAATGGACTATTTTAAGTCTGAGTGCCATGGACTTGCCTAAAAATTTACCTATTTTTAGGCAGCTACAACCCACCCTCAACTCAACTTCATTTTTATGAATTTTGAGGGAATTATGTGAATATCGGGAGGGTGGTTTGTATGGGGACTATCAGAAGGACTGACCCGATTCCTTTGAAACTTGGAATGATGATTCGTGCATACAAAATTTGATTACGTGTTAAATTTCGGCTGTAGGCAAAATCGCCCAAAGAAAAATCGCCCACAAAAATTTTATGAAAAATCGCCCAAATTCAAAATCGCCCAAAAAATATGAAAAATGACCCAAAAAGAAAAATACGAAACTTCGCCCAAAATTAACGAAAAAAAGCCCAAAAATGAAATGAAAAATGGCCCAAAATAAAAAAAGATTTTTTCTAACACATTTTTTTCAAAACACATACTACACAGAAAAGCTTTCTTTCTAAGGCATGGAGTTTGTAATCCCTAAGCCCGGCCGAAGGCCGGCTACGCAGAAGAACTTTAAGACAAAGACAAAAACTTTTAAGATAAGACCAAAGGTTACGTGGTTATTATTTATTTTTATAGATCGTTGTTATGAGAATACAGCCCGTAAAATGCATATGCAATCGATGTAAAAGTTTTAAGTGTGAAACTTAAATTTTAACGAAATAAAAAAATTGGAATCAGCTCCGATGAAAGCGCCGCAGGCGAAAAATTTTACCAACAAATTTTAATTTGTTGGTAAAATTTTTCGCCTGCGGCGTTTTCATAGGAGTTGCATACTGTTTTTAAATTCATTACTTTTGATTTTCTACTGCGCTGCGATAGATTATTATATAGCGTGGTAATCTGCATGTAAGAGCAGGGGTTTTGGGTTCGATTCCCACCAGAGCATTTGTATGTTAGCAACAACGGAACGGTTTTGCTTAAGCCTATTCTTGGTTATTTAAATATATAATTAATAAAAAAAAACACGATATGCGTTTACTGTTTCTAAAAATAATAATATACTGATTTATTTTGACATACATATTTTAGTTTTGACATTTTAAGATTTTGTCAAAAAATAAAAGCAAAATAAAATTGGGCAATTTTTCATATATACTTTTTGGGTAATTTTTCGTAATGAAAAATCACCCAATTTTTAATTTCGAAATTTTGCCCAAAAACTATGAAAATTTGCCCAAAAATGTTTGGTAACTTTTCATATGAAATATGACCCAAATTTGTATGAAAAATTTTTGGGCGAATTTTCGTTTTCTTTTTTGGGCCATTTTTCTTTGGGCGATTTTGCCTACAGCCTTAAATTTCAAAGCGATATCTGTAGTAATACAGTTATTAGAGTCATTTTAGCCCAACCCAAAGGGGGCGTTTGTATGGGGGCTAGGTCTTACCATTGGCCGATTTTCTCCAATTTCAATAGGCTTCGTCCTTGGGCCAAAAGATGCTTATGTTTCAAATTTCAAACCATTTGATTGAAAATTGTGACCTGTATCGTGCTTAAACCGATAGATGGACAGACGGACGGACATACGGACTGACGGACGGACATAAATCGACTCAAAAAGTAATTCTGAGTCGATCGGTATACTTGAAGGTAGGTCTAGGACCAATATTTCGGGTAGTTACAAATATCAGCACAAACTCATTATACACTGTACCACAGAGTGGTGTGGGGTATAAAAATTAAAAATGGCATTTTTCAGAGATTTGTTTACTTCTTCAAGGGGGAAAATACATGTTATTTTGTAAAATTTTTATTAGATTTTTGAAAAGATTTTTTTGGAATTTATTTATCATTTTCTCAAAAAAAAAAAATACAGTACAATTTTGGTATTTTTACAGAAAACTCTGTTTTTAACTATAAATTAAGATTACACAGAATTAAGTAAAACAAGTAAGAAAGTTATAGTCGGTCAATACCACCATGTGACACCCTACACCAGTGTTTTCCGGATAATGGGTCCCAAGGCCCAACATGGACCGATTAGATCTGTGTTTTGTTAGATCTTTATTTAGTGTAGAAAACACACACAGATCAAATTTTAGTGGAATTGGTTTATTTTTTTGTCAATAGACCGATTTATCTGATTATCGGTCAAAATTTTTATATGGGAAACTAAGTCCAAAAATGGTACAATTATATTCCGATTTGATTAGGGTACTAAAGTACACGTTTTACAGCTAAAAATACAATTTTTATCAAATATTTTTCATTTTCATGAATTTTGAGGGATTTGTGTGAATAGACCGATTTATGTAACTGAATATCGGTCGAAATTTTCATATGGGGGACTAAGTCCAAAAATGTATTCCGATGGGATTAGGATACCAAACTACAAACACCTACAAATAAAATTTTAATTAAATATTTTCATTTTTATGAATTTTGAGGAAATTATGTGAATATCGGGAGGGTGGTTTGTATGGGGACTACCAGAAGGACTGACCCGATTCCTTTGAAATTTGGTATGATAGTTTGTGCATTAAGAATTTTATTACCTCTTAAATTTCAAAACGATATCTATTATAATACGGTTATTAGAGGCATTTAAGTGAATTTCAAAGGGGGCGTTTGTATGGGGGCTAGGTCCTAACATGGACCGATTTTTTCCAATTTCAATAGGCTTCGTCCTTGGGCCACAAGAAGCTTAAGTTTTTAATTTCAAGTCAATTGATTATAAATTGCGACCTGTATCGTGCTTAAACCGATAGATGGACAGACGGACGGACATCGCTAAATCCACTCAAAAAGTAATTCTGAGTCGATCGGTATACTTAAAGGTGGGTCTAAGACCAATATTTCGGGTAGTTACAAACATCAGCACTAAGTCATTATACCCTGTACCACAGAGTGGTGTAGGGTATAAATACAGATAAAACTTAATTTTTTGGTTATAAAAAACTTTGTTTTTTTGTCACAAAAAATACAAAGTATTTTCTCTAAATCTGTATTTTAACAAAAAACTCTGTCAAATATCTGTTGAATTGAGATTACAGTAATTTTACAGACATTTTTCAAAATTTTTTTTGGTCTCAAATTTTGGTGAGAGTGCTTTTATTGCTGAAAATCAGCATTATAAAGGTGAAATCATGAGAGAAATCTTTCAAAACAGCAAGAAATCTGCTAAGGCATTTTCTAGAGAATTTTTGTTTTTAGAATTTTTTTTAATGAAAACTTTAATAGTTTTTTTAAATTTAAACTTGAACAAAAAAATTTTTCTGTAAAATTAGCAATGTAATCTAATGATTTTTTTAGTTTTGTCAATTACGAGCCTCAAAAATCGAAAAAAATAGAACTTTGAAAAAAAACGTTTCTTGAAAAATGGATAACAGCAAACTATTTCTGTAAAATTACAAAATATGCTAAAAATATGTTCAAAATTATGTTTAAAAATATAATTTTGATTGCATAAAAAACAAAAAAAAGTTAACATTTTGAAAAAAAAAAATTAGAAAATTTTCTTGAAAAAAGTATGGCTGCAAATTTTTTCTGTATAATTAAAAAATAATCTGCTTAAAACATGTTCAAAAATATTTTAAAATTCAGCAAAAATAATCAGTAAAAACGCAGTAATATTTCTGTTATTTTGTAAAACTGAATGACAGAGATTTAAGTAAAAATATCCATTTCAGCAAAAAAATCTGCTGAAAGTTTGGTAAATCAAATTGAAAGTCTATATGGTTTTGAATTGAGAAAAGTGTGAAAGAAAAATTTTTAATTTTTTCTAAAAATTTAGACATCCTGGTTTGTTACTTACTAGTTTCATATTATCCAGTTATAATAATCTTCAGAAAAACTTTTAACGTCAAATTTATTTAGTTAATAGTCAATAAAACTCTATATGTGAAAATTATTTACAGATCGCAGCCGACAAGGATTGAACTCATCATCATCTGTAATACTTTGCTATTAAAGTCATTTTACAGATATTTTGACAGAGTTTTTCTTTTGAGTGTACCTGAGATGAGAAAAATGTACGGATTTTATGCTTATTAATATTATTTTTAATAATGAAATTTTCTAGATTCTGAAAATTCTTCCTAAAGCAAATGAGTTTTTTTCTGAGACAATTTTCCATATAAAAAGTGTCAGATTCTTCAATATTTTCTGAGATTTCTACTTGTACCAATAGACCCAGATTTTTAAGCATTTTTTTTATAGAAAAATCCAAACTTTAAGAAATTTTTGTTTTAAAAAAAACTCAGCTTCTGAAATATTTTTCTTATAGAATAGGTCTCGGTTTCTAAAATATTTTTCTAAAGAGTCTCAGTTTCTGAGAAATTCTTACCCAAGTCTTTACTTCTAGGACATTTTCCCTTATATATTCTCCTCTCATATTCTGTGATATTTTTCTAATGAAAAAATCTTCTCAAACATTTTTCAAAAAGACTCTTAGTACCAGTTTACAGAAGGCGAATGGTACACACGAACGAAAATTTTACATGTATTTTGTTGTTGTTACAATAACAAAACACATGCAAAATTTTCGTTCGTGTGTATCGTTTTCCTTCTGTAAACTGGCACTAAGACTCTGAGATATTTATTCTATAAAATTTTTTCTCAGATACGGAAACATTTTTTCTAAAAAACGTTATACATATTTAGGCATTTTCCCTATGTAAAATGCCTCGGATTCTGGGATATTGAGGAACATGTTTTGGGATTCTGAGAATTTTGTTTAATAATATTCAGATTCTGAGAAATGTTTTCTATGCAAAATATCCAGTATCTACAAAAATACAAGAATTCTTAATATTTTATTTAGAAAATATAAATACTATAGAAAAAACATATTTTTATTTAGGAAAATCCAAACGTCATGGAAACGTTTTATAAACACTCCTCCACGTATTAATTAATTTATAACTATATGTGAATAAATATTTTATTGATTATAATTTCAAATTAGTTCAAACATTGGTAAAACCATAAACTTTACGATACCACATACATACATACAAGTTTTCAATATTTACTAAAAAAATCTTTTTTTAGTTTTTTGGGAAATCCCTCATTATTGACAATAAAAACGAAACTAAATAAATATTTTCATTTGTCATTCATATACGAGTATTCGTGCTAATTGCAAAAACAAACAAATAATGTGGAATAGAGGGCATTTCATATACTATTTTATTGATATAGTTGATACAAAACGAGAAAAAAAGCCGGTAGATATTGATAACAGAACGAACACACAATGAAAAATAATAATAAAAAAAAATTAAACAAATTTAAAACACCTGTAGATACTACACAATTTCAAATTGGAATTTATGGAATTTCAAATAAAATTTAAGGAGTTTTAACTAACATTTTGGGATTTACAACTGAAATTTTGGGAATTCTAACTGCAATTTTGGAAATTTTAATTAAAGTTTCGAAAAGTCAAGTGGAAGTTTTGGAAAGCTTAATTAAAGCTCCTAAAAACATTGTCAGAATTTAGAATAACATGGTTAAAAATCCAATAACTTCCTATTGTAATTTAAAAGCTCAATAAAAATTCAGAAACGTTTAACTAAAATTAAAAAAACACGAATTGAAATTTACAAAAGCAAATTCGAAAAAGATCACTTGATATTTAAAAAGCTTTATAAATTTATTTAAAATTCAGAAGACACGCTTTTAAAATTCAGGACACCTTAATTCAAATTTAGAAAAAGTTCATTAAAACTCAGGTAATCTCAAATCAAATTTAGAAAAGCTTGATTGCAATTGTGCTTTTTTGAGTTATAATTGGAGTTTTTCTGAATTTTAACCCGCCAATCTTTATGGAATTGGTTTCATTTTGCAGGAAAAATTAAGGGGCACGTATTTTTTCAGCGGCCTAAATTCATATTTGAGGGGTTCTAATGAGGGGGGGTGAAACGGTAATTTTGCATATAAAATGCTCAATCAAATCGATTTCATTGAATCATTATTCCATACAAATTTCTATCATTGACCAACTATGTTTTGTACATCAAATTCAAGGTCTTTGCACTAAAAAAAAACTCTGTCAAAAAATCAGTAAAACGACTTTCAATTTGATTTAGCAAACTTTCAGCAGATTTTCATGAAGATCGGAGGGTGACACTGGGCAGTCTTTAATTGTGAGTTCTTTTTAAGAAAATCCTAGTTAAAATTCAAAAAAAGCCCAACAGAAGTTCAGTAAAGCCTAGAATAAAATTTTTAAAAGTCCAACTGAGGTTTAGAAAAGTCAATTGAAATTTCGTAAATCCAATCGAAACTCCTAAATTCCCAATTTAAATTCAACGAAACTCAATTGAAACTCAGGAAAGCTTAAATAATATTCCAAAAACCTTTTTGAAAATTAGAAATCCTCAAAAATTTATAAAAGCTCAATTGAAATTTGGAAAAGCACAATTGAAAATCAGTTTTAATGAAATTGAAAAAAGCTTAATCAAAGTTCAGAAATTCCGAATAACACATTTGACAATTAAAAAAGCTTAATTGATATCAAAAAAGCCCATTTATAACTTTTAAAAGCCCTACTGAAATTTTAGTAAAGCTTTATTAAATTTTAGTTAAAACTTTTATATTTCATTTGGAAAAGGTGTAACTGACAGGTATTTACACTATGAAATATAATACTCCAACTCATATTTATTATACGATATTTTTTTACAGAATTTAATTTGTTTGTAGATGTTGTTTACAATGGAGAAGATTGAGAGCCGACAAAACAAAAAAATAAAAAAAACAGACTGACTGACTGACAAGAAACATTGCTCTCCCGCTACTTTTGTTTGCTGTTATTAACATGTTCATGCAAATGTGACCTTGACATAATTTTTTAATTTCATAATAAATTAAAAAAGACATACAGACAAAATTATCTCTAATATAACAAAATTTTTAAAAGGTGGCAAAAAAACACAACAAAGTTTGACATGATACAAAATAAGAGTAAATAAATCAAATTGAAACATATGAATACACACATGTATGTAGTTTAGATTTAAACTAACAAGACAGGGCTCTTCTGTGGAACACGCTGAGCTTAAAGAAATTTAAAATGGAAAAACCGGACCAAACTCAACATGATTTGGATTTTTCTTGATGATAGATGAAAATATTAAAAAAACTCTTGAAAACATTGCATTAAAAGAGATTAAAAATTGCTTTTTGTTAAATTTTTTTTTTACAAAAAATACAAAATTCTAATTTTGGAAATATCCCAACCACTTTTGTACATAAAGCCTGTCGAATATATCTTCGCTAGGGGGCACTGTAAAACTTGTTTATAAAATATAAAAGACTTCTTAAGTGCAGGTAAACATACACAGAAAATAATATCGTGATTTTTTTTTTAATTAAAAATGGATTTGATATTAAATTTAACTTCAATTAAACATTTTAATTGATTCAATTAATGTTTTAATTGAATTCTTAACTTTACTGAAAATAAAAATAAAATAAACAAACGAAACCGGTTTTATTTGCTTTAGTGTTAGTAGCAAATGAAAAAATAAAATGCAAAAAACAACAAAAAAAACTTTTGAACTATTGTTTTGTATATTTTGGTGGTAGCAGCCAATGAATACATGAAAGCAACAAAAAAATTTAGTTTTATTATTTTCTTTAAGGCGAGCGGTCGTTGCGGATAAATTGTTTTGATAATAAAATGTGTACAGTTGTGTTTTGCACATTGAAATATAATACAATTTTTTTTTGATTCAACTTTACTAAGGCGACAAAAATGCATGCAATAACAAGATTTAAAAATAAAAATGTAATTTTAAATAGTTATTGATATTTTAAAATACTACTATAATGTTTCTATGCAAAACTATACCAAGTGTTTATATTTAATAAAGAAAATAAATTTCTTAATAATGTAAAACAAAAACATTCTATGTTTATTTATTTTTAGGCATTTTTTGAAGTTCAACTTTTAAAATTAAATTGAGTTTTGGTCTTTTTCAATTAAAAATTTTATGTGAAACAATAAATCTATATTATTGATTTTCAATTTTATATAAATTTTTTTTATATATTTATTTAATTACAATTTTAATTGGTTTTCCATTTTATTTTCAATTAAAACTTTAATTGATTCAATTAACAATTTAATTAAGTTTTAAAACTGTTTTCAAACAAAATGAGTAATTAATATGCGCATTTTCGTGATACGTCCGAAATCAATTAATTTTTTAATTGAATCAACGAATTTCGTAATTGAAATTCATTTTTATTTTTTTCTGTGTAGGTCAACATTTTCACCATGATTGGTTTAAAAACGTCCAGCCAATTAAAAGTTGTAGCGAAAGGGTTAAAGAGTACAAATGACAGACTTAGTGTTCGAAAGCTTTGCGTCCAAGTCCGGTAATCGTAAAAATGTCACCCCTCTACGTGCTTTATTTGTCGAGTTATTTAAATTAACCAATGACCTTGTTTGTGTTTTAATTTCAAAACTCGGAAAATATACGATAATTGGTTACGAAATTTGATTTTTGATCTTAGAAATAGCATACAAATCAGCGTGCTTGCCACAGAAGAGACCTCCCTTGTGAATATAAAAAAAAATAAAGAATCTCACGAATATCAAAAAAATAACAAGTTAATTTATTAATATTTTAATTTAATTAGATATTAGAAAAACTGCTCAGTGATTAAAATCAATGTAAAAATTAACAAAATAATATAACAAACAAAAAACAATTAACAATTCTATCAAAACTGTAGTAGTTATTTAAGTGCTGCTAAAATAAAGATTTCATGTTTCCCTACAATAGAATAAAATCCTTATGAAACGGATTCATTATTTAGTTTTCATTTAACCAATAAAGATTTTAGATTTCGTAGTTTCATTAAAAAAGTTTATTAAGTTTTGTTTATAAAACTGCACAGAAAAAAATAAAAATGAATTTCAATTACGAAATTCGTTGATTCAATTAAAAAATTAATTGATTTCGGACCTATCACGAAAATGCGCATATTAATTACTCATTTTGTTTGAAAATAGTTTTAAAACTTAATTAAATTGTTAATTGAATCAATTAAAGTTTTAATTGGAAATAAAATGGAAAACCAATTAAAATTGTAATTAAATAAACTAAAAAACAAAATAATATAAAATTGAAAATCAATAATATAGATGTATTGATTCACATAAAATTTTTAATTGAAAAAAGACCAAAACTCAATTTAATTTTAAAAGTTAAACTTCAAAAAATGCCCTAAAAAAAATAAACATAGAACTTTTTTGTTTTATATTATTAAGAAATTTATGTTCTTTATTAAATTTAAACAGTTGGTATAGTTTTGCAAAGGAACATTATAGTAGTATTTTAAAATATCAATAACTATTTAAAATTAATTTTTTATTTTTAAATCTTGTTATTGCATGCATTTTTGTCGCTTTAATAAAGTTGAAACAAAAAAAAATTGTATTATATTTCAATGTGCAAAACACAAGGCAAATGCCACATATTATTTTTTTTTTGTTTCAACTGTACACATTTTATTAGCAAAACACTTTATCCGCAACGACCGCTCGCCTTAAAGAAAACAATAAAACTAAATTTTTTGTTGCGTTTTTATGTATTCATTGGCTGGTACCACCAAAATATACAAAACAATAGTTCAAAAGTTTTTTGGTTGTTGTCAGTGAAGCAAGCCGGTCGGCGCGGCTGACGGCTGAGTCGCTAAGCCGATATTTTTCCATGAGCCGCGCCGCCGCCGATGTCATCGGCTGATCGGCGGCTCAAACTCCAGCCGATTTTGGCGGTTTTGAAATTAAAAAGAGCATATTCCTCAATTTTGTTCCATTTGGATATTAAAATTTCTAAAAGTCATATTGGAATTCAAAAAAGTCCAATTAAAATATACACAGAAAAAAATAAAAAAAAATTTTGAGTAAATTTTTAATACTATTGAGTAAAAAATTACTCAATTTTCCACCAGTAAACGATTTAATAGTATTGAGTAAACTTTTAATAAAAAAATATTAAATGCTTAATAAAAAATTTGAGTAAATTATTAATTCACACAATTAAATCTTTACTTAAAATTTTTTAATATTTTTAAGTAACTTTTTAATTGTGTCAAGTAAAAATTTACTCAAAATGTATCAAATTATTTTTTTAAAAAGTTTAAAAAGTTTCTAATTTTTTTTCCAAAAAAATTGCTTTTACAAACTTTACCAAATATACTTATGTCTTCAAGACAAAGTAAAATTTTATAAAGATGATTTCAAACTTTCATATACATATACAAAAAACAATAAACTAAATGAGAATTCAAAACACCAAGAGAAAAAAAAAATAAATAAAAAAAATATTAAATTTGTATTAAATTATTTACTCAAATTTTATTTTCAATTTTTGAGTAAATTTTTAATTGCGTCAATTAAAAAATTACTCAAATTTTTTTTAAAAAATTAAACAAGTGATTACTCAAATTTGTTTCCTCCATATTTTTTTCTGTGTAGAAATCTAATAGAGAATTACAATTTCTGAATGACTATTGGCCTTTTGCAAATTTCAAATGAAATTTCTAGGTTTCAATACTTTTTTCTAGATTTCATTTGAATTTCAACTAAACTTTTCTCAAATTTAATTGCGATTGCTGAATTTTAATTGTCTGTTTTATTTGTGTTTTATATTGTTGGGCTTTATATTTTATAATTTAATAGGTATATTAGTTCGGTTTGAGTCCTTATTATTTCTGAGAAATAATAACTCTTGTTTACAAATTAAAAAAAAATTTGCGATCCACGGCACTTTGCATTTATTTTCAATGTAAATTCTTACGCAAAATCCGAAAATGTTTTAATATTTGAAAAGTTTATGTAAAAGTTATTCCTATCTTTTTTATTCAAATTCCCAATAAAATTACCTAACTTTTGCAAGAAATCCGGAATCGGTACGATCAAGGAAACCATAAGGAATATTGTAAGGAAGTTCAAAATATCCTTTTTATGGTTATATTCTTATAAGTATCCGAAGTTTGCAAGAAATTTCCTGTTCAAAACAGATGTGTTAAATAGACACTCCAATAAAAAGAAAATCTAAAATCCATTAAGTATATCCTGAAATATTTGCAAAAGAAGTCAAAATATTGAACCAAATTTTAATATTTTTTTCATACATTTGTTCGTACCAATTTTTATGATTTTTTTGGTAAAATTAAAAAAAGAAGATTAAATCACATTTCCTAAAAATGTTTGCCTCCTAAAAACGAATCTGACACCAAAAACTGTATCAAATCGCCTTCTCGCCTTTGTGGACCAAGTTCAAATAAATAAAAATATGAATAACTTTAACATACACTTTTTCAATATTAAAAAAATTTTCGTTTTGAGCGCTTAGTCCACAAAAAATGAAAATGCCTATATCTCGAGAAGGCGATTCGATACAACTTTTCTGATGACAGATTCGTGTTTAGGAGGCCAAAATACTTTAGAAAATGTATCCAACATGTCTGTGCAAAAACCGTGTAGAGTAGTGTTAAAGTTTATATATTTTTAACGAAAATAGTAGTTAACTTTAATTTTTTTAAATACTTTTTTTGTGATTTCGTGTTATATGGCGTTCACACTTGCGACCTTAAACAAGTTGTTCAACAAAACACCAGTAACAGAATAAAAACGTAATGGCCAAGGAACAAAGACTTTTTTAAACATCCCACTCTTAAACACTTCAAAACAGCTAGTGAACCCCGTATTATATGTATGTTTTTTAGTTTTGTTTTAATTTTTTTTTGTTCGGAAGGGGGGGCTTTTGCCCACCCCAGAATAATGGCCTAGATACGCTTATGTCTACACCACTCTATAGTACAGGGTACAGATGGTCGCGTGAGTGACTTTTGACTCACTCTCACGAGTACTCACACAAACTTCACACTCACGAAACTTTTTTTTATAAAAAAAACTTTGCTTTTTTTGGAATGAAAGAAAATATAAAGAGAAAATAAAGCACGCAAAAAAAAACGACTCACGAAAACTCACTCACGCAATTTTTTTTCCACTCACTCACAACCACTTGAATAAAATTAAGTTTCAGTCACACTCAAGCGTGAATCACGCACAAATCTGCTCATGTGCCCATCTCAAGTACAGGGTATTATGAGTTTGTCTTAATGTTTGTAACTATCCAAAATATTGGTCCTAAACCAAACTTCAAGTATAGCGATCGATTTAGAATCACTTTCTGGGTTGATTTAGCGATGTCCGTCCATGTAAACATAGCGAGCACGATACAGGTCGCAACAATCAATTGATTTGACTGAAATTAAATTTATGCTTCCTTTTTCCCAAGGAAAAAGCCTCTTGAATTTAAAAAAAATAATCGGTCCATGTTTTGACCTAGCCCCCATACAAACGTCCCCCAAATTTGGCTAACATTACTTTTATACCCGTAATTTAACAGGTATCCTTTCGAAATTTAGCATGTGAATAAAGAAATACCCCAAAAATAACATATTTTGTAATCATATATTTGGAATGTTTCCAAATTATAAAGAAATCTGACCATTTCTACTTGTTGTCCCCACACTAACAAAAGAGCTAACTTAATTTTGGGATACTATTTTCTTCAAAATAGTTCATAAATTTTACCACAATTTAGTAAAATTTAACTAAAAGTTTAGAAATTTAGAAAAGTTTGGAAACTTTCTACCCATTAGTTTATCATATTTATCTTCTTAGATTTAAGAAAGTTTTTTTTTCACTACTTTAGTAAATTTTTCCGGAAAACACTGGTGTAGGGTATAAGGTCGGTCTTGACCCACTATAATTTTCTTACTTGTTACCATAACTCCAATAAAATGGTAATTAAACCATTAATTGATCAACCACTTGTTCGGTAGGGTATCGTGATTAATATGCCTAGATTTAAACCGTTTTTTACTATACAATAGCGGCGCAGCGAAATTTTTTTTTCAGCCGCGCTGTTCTAAAAAAAACGCGGCGCGCAGCCGAAACGCCGCCGCCGCCGAACATTTTTGCTCTTCAGCCGCCGCCGAAAATTTTGCATCGGCTTGCTTCACTGGTTGTTGTTTGCATTTTTGTTTTTTCATTGGCTACTAACACTAATGCATACAAAACCGGTTTCGTTTGTTTATTTTATTTTTGTTTTCAGTAAAGTTAAGAATTCAATTAAAACATTAATTGAATCAATTAAAAGTTAAATTTAATATCAAATCCATTTTTAATTAAAAAAAGAATTACGATATTATTTTCTGTGTGGTTGTTTTTGACACCTGTCGCATCTTATTAGTCTGTAGTTAAACGCGCAAAATGTAGAGAAACCAAGTAGAAAAGTTTAATTCGACTTTGGCGAATCTATAAATACCCTCCACAATGCCTTTTTTAAAGGATAGTACATTTTTTAACGTGAAAAAAATTAGTAATTTTTATCAAGAATATTTTATTTTGAGTAAAAAACTATTTTATTGTCACTTAAAATAAAAAAAAAAAAATAACACAAATTTTTTTTGAGTGTAAATTTTTTTTTTGACTGTAATGTTTTTTTTACTGCAAAAATATTTCTGAGTGAATTTTTTTCGAGTGTAATTTTTAAGTTACCAATGCTTTTAAAACTAAACAAGTTTAAAACTAAACAAGTTTAAAACTAAACAAGTTTCAAATTGTTAAATTCGGCTGTGCCGAATCTATTATACCCTCCAATACGTTAAAAAAAAACAGTGACGTATTTTTTTTTTGGGGGGGGGGGTTTGTGGTGGGTGACAACCTTCCTGGATCCAACTACAGGACTTTGAACTTCTTCTGACATAAAAAATGTTTCGTTTGCTAAGCAAAAGTACAAAAAACCTATAAAAATGGCGTTTTTTCAGAGGTTGGTTTAGTTCTTAAAGGGGAACTTTTTCCCCCATGGTCCCATTTTGCCCATCTACGAACTTAACCAGTCTATGACCGTTAGACATATTCGTGCCAAATTTCAGGAGTCTAGCTCTTTTATTTTCGACTGTATCGTGTCCTTCACAGACGGACGGACAGACGTACATCGCTAGAATATCTTAGAATCGATCACTGATTTATAATATATATACATTATGGGGTCCCCGACCGATAATTCGATGCGTTACACACGGAATGACAAAGTGAGTATACCCCCATACTGTAGTTGGAGGATATAATAAGCATTGCTTTAAAACTAAACAAGTTTGAAAAGCATTGTTAAGTTATCACCAATGCTTTTAAGACTTGTTTAACACGTGGCATTTAAGATGAAACCATCTGAAATTCAGGGGTTTGCTTATAACTTTTGAACCACTAAACCGATTAAGCTGAAATTCAATACCAAACAGACCTGGGGAACGGCAAAGATACATCTTTGGAAAGTAATCATGTTTTTGATCTCGTAAATTCGGGAAAAGCCCTTGCCGAAATTTCCTCTTTTGCTCATAACTTTTGAACCACTAGACCGATTTGGCTGGATTGCAATACCAATCTGACCAGGTAAATGACCAACATATACGCCAAACTTCAGTAGCCTCTGTAAAGTCTTTCAAAAGTTAGCGTGTTTTCTACGGAAGGACAGACAAACGGACGGACGGACATCGCTAGATCGACTTAAAATCGATCGAGGATCATGAATACATATACTTTATGGGGTCGTAGACCAATATTTCGATGTGTTACAAACGGAATGACAAACTTATATATACCCTCTATCACTAGAGTGGAGGTACTAAAAATAACTGTAATTTGAAGTTGTCGGTCTATTGGCAACAAAAATAAGTCAATTTCACTAAAATTTGATTTACGTGTGTTTAAAATTTAAGAGCTGGTAACTAGAGTTGTCAAATATTCGTCTATTTTAAAAACCGGTTTTCGAATACTTCGAAAAACCGCCTTTTAAAAAAATCGGTTTTTCGGTTTTGTAACTAAAAACCGGTTTCGAATAATCGGTTTTTCGGTTTTTTTAAATTATTTATTTAATAAAAAAGTTAAACAAAACTAGCATGTCCGTCTGCATACAACACAATTCAGTCCAAAATAAAAAACCTAGACCCCTGAAATTTGGCACAAATCTTAATATATATATTTTTTTTGTATTTTTGTAAAACAAAAGAAACATTTTTGCAATTTTACAATTTTTATTTGTAATTTGACAAAATTCTAAGGTTTTTTTAAAAAAAAAAATTGTAAATTCACGAGATTTTCTTGTAGTAAGTTTTTCTGCGCCAGAAAAGTTGTAAATTGTCAATTTTATTGGTAAAAATCGTGTAAAATTACGAAGAGCTCGTAATTTTGTATAGGAATTCTCGTAAAAAAGGAGGCAACAAAAAATCTAGTAAAACACAAAACATCCTTGTAAGTTTTATCACGTCAAAAAATTTTTAAATTTACGATTTTATTGGTAAAAAGCTTGTAAAATTACAAAATTATTGGTAAAAAGCTTGTAAAATTGCAAGGAATTGTTGACAAATAGGAGTTAGCCAAAAAAAGTTACAAACTTTTCTTGCCGTTTTACAAGTTTTTTTTTTTACTGTAGTTACTTGAAAAAAAACAACAACAATCATTACGCCCATTACTTTTCAGTAATGCCTTGTAAAGCAGATCTAATTTGGAAGATCTTTTAGATAATTTAGCTATGTAGTATCTAGTCAAAACCCTCTTTCAATACAGGATTTTGAATTTGTTTTAAGGTATAATTAAAATGTTTTCAAAGTTTTGAGATGGCTACTAAAAAACGACATTGAATGCAAAATAATGAAAAAAAAAATATATCGTGGAACTATATTCAATTTGAGCTATCTGCTCGGTTGACGAAAATGAGTTTTTGATGGCAAAATGTTCGTTGGCGTAAGTGTCATCTATGGTATTAATTTCAGAACAAAAAAATTATTTTAAGACTATTTTATTGCAAAAATAGCATGAGCTATGTGAAACCATCCCAGGAAAATTTTTCAGAACCGATTCCGATAACACTTGTTCTAGAACAGGTTCTTCGGTAATCAAACACTATTACACTTTAATTATTCAGAACAAGTTATGTAAATATTATTGTGAAGCTTGTTCTATGCAATCTAAATTTCATAACATTTTGGTTCTCAGGAATTAAAAAAAAATTATGTGTCAAAAAAATTTAAAAATAAATATAATTTTTTTTGTGTTCACCAAGAAAAAACACAAAATTCTATGAAAATATCAGGATATAATCACGAAAATTGTTGATACGAAGGTAAGTAAATTAAATTTTGATTGTCTGGGTCGGGACAAATACTAGAACCGGTTCCGAAGAACAAAAATGTGTTCCAATTTTGCTTACAAACACCTGTTGCTTTTGGGACAATCCCTTTGTTAAAAGAATCGGTGTTGCACAAGAATTAGAACAGGTTCTAGGGAAGTATAAGTTGTTCCACAATCGGTTCTTTGCAACCGAAAATTTTGCTGGGATGTTTTTTTTATAAATAAAAATTTGAGCTATCTACAGTATAGTTTACTAGAGTAAACTTTTGAATTTAAATTTTTTGATATTATCACTTTTTAGACGGGTTTTCCATCAATAAAAATAACGGCATAGTTTATTTTGGAAATTTCAACTCCTTTCCGCGGTTAAAAACGCGGTTTTTGACCCTTATTTCGTTGCGGAGCAAAAACGGTTAAACTTTTTGCATATTTTATTTGCCCATTCGATTGTACAGCAAACACAAGTGATATGACATTTTTCGCAAGCTTCATAAAGGTTCCAAATAATGGCGATAAAGCGCGAAAAAATCGATGATTTAAAAAAAAAAACTTAAAAGTATTTTTTAACACCTTTACTGGAAGGGCATAAAAAACTGAGAAATATGGTACCAAATTCATATTTTTATCATAATCCGTTAAAAAGTTATAAAGCTTTAAAGTCTATATTTAATGAGCTAAGTATCTGCTTAGGTTGATTAATTTCAAATAAAAAAAGGTTGAGCTATCTGCTGTAACCCAGCGAATAATACGAACTTTTACAAACAAGGCACATGTAAAATTTAGTAGTAATTATTAATTAATATTGTAAAAGATCGAATGACAAAACATTTAAAAATACGCGAATGCGACGGTTTTTTGCTCTCCTGAAAAGTTTTTTTAGTTAGCTCAAATTGAATATAGCTTAACGATATATAAAAAAAGTCGATTATTCGAGACCAAAAAATCGGTTTCTCGAATACTTCGAAAATCGGCTTTTCAAAAAACCGGTTTTAGAAAACCGGAAAAATAGAAAAAAATCGATTTTTCGAATACTTCGGAAATCGGTTTTGACAACTCTAGCTGGTAACTCATCATAATATAATCAATGATTAAGGCTAATCAGTGTTTGCAAGCGTCAACATTATATGAAAATAATTAATGATTAGTATTAATCATTGATCAACTTTTCATAAGTTACCATCCCTAACTCATTTAAAATCTAACGACTAAAAGCTCTAATCGGTTCATGTTTGGACTTCCGGAAAACTCCGGAAAATTATGACACGATCATAATTTTCTTACTGGTTTTCTCTGTATTATAACGGTACTGATTGAATAATCCCATGTTTTCACTAAGGATTCGATCTTCCAAATTTTTAATAAGCGTAGCAAAACAAAGTCACACGGTGTAGGCTATTATATTTTCGATCTTGAACACCTTCAATTTTTTGTTTGTATTTTCTTAATATTTTCTACAATATTTATTTTTATTATTAAGTTTTCTGTTGTCATGTTTTTGTTTTTTATTTTTTTGTGTGTTTTGTTTGTAATATTGTTAAAATTCTTGTAGTTTGTTTCTTCAAACATGCAATGTACTAATTCCCAAACGCAGACAACAAAAAAAAAGTTCACCTGAAATTTTATACAAATATTCTTAATGATGAGAACAAAAAATTAAAAAAAAAATTCACACAGTAGATTTTTTACATTTTTTTTATGTATTTGTTGAGAAAAAAAAATTAAATACAAAAAAATAAATAATAAATAATATTTACTCATACTAAAATGAGAAGCAATAAAACTGGGTTACATAAAAAATAAATTTAAAAAAAATAAAAATTTGCATTAAAAATATAAATATTTCTAATATATAACAAGAGTGAAACAAAAAAATCAATAAATTATATTTTATTATGAGTTTATAAGAAATTTAAATGAAATGTGTTTGTTTTAATTGGTTCAATACTTTTTGCTAATTCATATAATTTTTATGTTTATAATTTTTTTTTTTGTTTAAATTTTATTTGTTTTTAAAATAATTGTTCGGGTTGTTTCTTGTTTCAATTGTATGTATTTCTTTTTTATTTCAAAGCAAATTTATTTGTTTATTCCATTTGTTTTATTTTATTCATATCAAATCTAAACAAAAGACTTAGAACACAAACTTTTTTTGACACAATTTAAATTGATTATTCTGTTTGAATATATTAAATAATAGCTGTGATAAATTAACAATTATACACTTAATTAATTAACTAATTCAAGTATTTACATATTTTTTTTTTTTTGAGTGTATATTTTTATACCCTCCACTCTAGTGATAGAGGGTACACTAAGAAAATTATGTCATTAACTGTTTGTAGGTTATTTTAAAAAGTAATCAGTAAAGTCATTTTAAAAGAAAAATCACTTATTTTATAAAGGATTTAATTTTTTACTGTTTCTGTAGTTTAAAAAAAATAATTTACTGTATTAAAAACGAATTTTCTGTTATATTTAATTTCGGCAGTAAAATATTTCTTCTATAGTTTTACTGTTTTTCAATACAAAATAACTGAATATTCACTAGTTTTTTAATGTTTTGGTTAGTCATTAAATTAACATTTAAAATTGACTGTAATGTGTTTTTATTTTAAATGAAAAAACAGTGGAATGGTTTTTTAATAAAATTTCATTTGTTTTAAGTGAATATTCACTGGAATTTACCTACATAATTCTTTGAGTGTATATATAAGTTTGTCATTCCGTTTTTAACACCTCGAAATATTGGTCTAGGACCCCATAAAGTATATATATTCATGATTCTTGATCGATTTTAAGTCGATCTAGCAGTGTCCGTCCGTCCGTCCTTCCGTCTGTCAGTCTGTCTGTTGAAAATACGCTAACTTTTAAAAGACTTTACGGAGGTTCCTTAAGTTTGACATATATGTTGGTCATTTACCTGGTCTGGTTGGTATTGCAATCCAGCGAAATCGGAACAGTGGTTCAAACGTTATAAGCAGAAGAGTGAATTTCGGGAAGGCATTTTTGCGCATTTGCGCGATAAAAACATGATAACTTTCGAAATACAATTCTGAGGGTTCAGACGTATATATTTATCGATACCGTGGCCAGGTTCGTATTGAATCTTAGCCAAATCGGTTTAGTGGTTCAAAAGCAGCAAAACCATGAATATCAGATTGGTTTCACCTTAAATTCACGTGATGAAAAAACCGAGCTTTAAAAAAAAAGCTTTAAAAACTCTGGAAAGCCACAAAATTACTTAACAAAGTATTTTCGTCACTCGGAAATATTTTTACACTAACAAAAAATTTACACTCGAAAAAAGTTTTACACTCAAAAAAAATTAGTAATTTTCTTTTTTTTTACAAAAGACAAAAAATGGTTTTAAACTCAAAATAAAATATATCTAATCAAAATTGTTCTTTTTTTCACGTTAAAAAATTTACTATCCTTTAAAAAGGGCATTGTGGAGGGTATTCATAGATTCGGCCAAGTCGAATTTAACTTTTCTACTTGTTTTTTTTTTTTTAATTTTGGGCGAAACATATTTTTGAGTGAGAAAAATACGCTGTAAAATATTTTTGTAACTTACCCATGCTTTTTTGTAACTTACCAATGCTTGTGAGCATTTTTTGAATTTTTTTCATAAGTCCGTCAGACTATATTGGATAGGTTTGAAATTTTGAACATATTTTCTGTTAATAAAGTGCATGATAACACCGTCCAACACACTTTTGTACACATGGACCAGACCGATGAATTCTGAAAGTAGAACCGAAAATAAAATACACGTGTCTCCCAGTTTTTCTAGATCAATTCGCGTTTTCGCGAAAAACGACAATAAAAAACGCCGTGTTTTTTTAAAATAGTGTAAAATAAGTCAAAAAATTTATTAAACTTACTTCTGATCTAAAAAATTTATATACATGTCTTTAGTGAAATTTGAAGGCGGTTCTTTTCGTAGAATATATTAACCCTCTATCAGCCATTTTTAGGGGCCATTTTAGTCCTTTTTTCAAATATTCTCATTTAACACCACTTAAAACTGTGTTTAAAGGGTTAAAATGTTCTACAAAAATGTTTTGCATCAAATTTTACTAGGGGTTGTCAAAAGTCAAAAGCTCGTGCGATATAAGCAAAATGCATAAAAAAATAAAATTGTTAACTATCTTTGGCGAAACGCAATTTAATAAAATATAATTCTTGACAATTTTACTTTTTAAGCATTTTGCTAACATTGTGCGAACTATTAGCCTTTGACAACCCATAGTAAAATTTGATGCGGAACATTTTTGTAGAACATTTTAACCCTTTAAACGCAAGATTTAATGGTTTTCTTAGAGAGTATTTGAAATAAGGACAAAAATGATCACTAAAAATGAGAGATAGAGGGTTAATTTGTTCTAAGAAAAAAACCGCCATCAAATTTCATTAAAGACACCTATTAACGTTATTTTTATCAGAAGTATATTTCATACAGTTTTTCGACTTACCTCACACTTATTTTGTGAAACACTATTTAACAATATATTTTTTTTTTGCATTTTTCGCGAAAAACGCGAATTGATTTAAAAAACTTGAAAAACAAGTGAATATTATTCATATCCCCACTTTCTGAATAAAGTTATCTTTTTTTAGTGCAAACATTTTTTTTTTTCGCGAAAACGCCAATTGATCTAGAAAAACTGGGAGACACGGGTATTTTATTTTTGGCCCCACTCTCAGAATTTTTTGGTCCGGTTCATGTGTACAGCCAAAATTTGCAATTTGTCGGATGGTGTAACTAGCAAATCACATTTTGTATTTAGGGATAGGGGAACCAGTAAACTTAAATAAAATATTTATCAAATTAAAACGGCTGTAGGCAAAATCGCCCAAAAAATTGTATGAAAAATCGCCCAAAAAATATAAAAAATGGCTCAAAAAGAAAAATTCGAAACTTCGCCCAAAATTAACGAAAAAAGTCCAAAAAACGAAATGAAAAATAGCCCAAAATAAAAAAAATATTTTTTCTAACACATTTTTTCCAAGGCACATACTACACAGAAAAGCTTTCTTTTGCGGAGAGGGTAGGTCTACGGCATGGAGTTTGTAATCCCTAAGCCTGGCCGAAGGTCGGCTACGCAGAAGCACTTTAAGGCAAAGACAAAAACTTTTAAGATAAGACCATAGGTTACGTGTTTATTATTTATTTTTATTGATCGTTGTTTTGAGAATACAGCCCGTAAAATGCATAATATTGGATGGAAAAAAACAATTAAATATTTGTTCAGCTTAAAATTTGACATTCAATTAAATTTTACTTGAATCAATTAACCATTTGCTCAAATCTGAAAAATTCACAAAAAAATTCACAAAAACAAAAAAACTCATCATAGTAGGCTTTGAGTAACAATGCGATGAAAGCTGTTGCGTTTTTTGTTTTGGTTTTCGTTAGTCGCCAAATAAAAAATACTTGGACGCACACAAGACGAAGAAAAAAAATAATATAAAGCACAAAAAAAACAATTTAAACAAAAGACTGACAAAAAACACTACAACTGTAAAATATTGATTAACCATTCACTCCAATCAAGCATTGGATTAATCAAAAATAACGAAAATTATTGATTAACCGCTCACTCAAATCAAGCATTGGTTTAATCAAAAATAACAGAAAAATAACAATTAACAAATTATTCAAATCAAGCATTGGTTTAATCAAGGATCAGTCAATGACTGACCCACAACTTTCGTGCTTGATTCAACATTTTTCTTCATTAGCTGACTTTGAATTAAAATAATGCTCAACCTGGTGTATTTCGTGCTTGATCTAACAACTCATTTTTATCTGTGTATCCACAAAAAAAAATCAGAAGTTCGTTTTTCTTTTTGAGAAAATCGCAGTTAAATAATGAAAATATGAATTTCAAACAATTTTGTAATATTCTTGTTTCAACATCGCGTATGAGTTACAAATATTTCCGAAAATTGTTGGTTTCGCCGGATTTTTGATAAATTGATTTTTTTAAAAACTTAAAATTTCAGATTAGACTCGGAAAATTTTTGAAAAAAGAAAACCAAAAGTAAACGATAGCCCATTAAAATATACACAAAAATTTTTTATATTGTGTTGCATTCCGTCTTATTTTTATAAATATTCAATCAAGTCAACTCGACACAACTTTTATATATTTTACTACTTTAAATTTCTGAAATATTTAAATGCTGATTAATAACGATGTGATTTCCATGCAAATACATGTTTTTGTCGATAATTTAAAAACGATGACGATCAATTATCTTTCCGAATCAAGAAATTTGAGCTTAAATGGCATCGATTTGTTTTTGCATATTTTTGCATATTTTGGGGAAAATGCATATTTTTGCATATTTTGGATTTAAATGCATATTTTGTGCATATTTCCAACTTTTAAGAGCATATTTTTGCATTTTTTGGCTTAAATTAGCAGAAAAAACAAATTAAAAATTTATATGTTTCCAAAACTATTTAAAATTTAATTGTAAAAATCTATTTTGAAAATAAAAAAAAATATTTTTTTTATAGATTGTGTTAGTTTTTAAAAAAATCTTGTTTTAAATGTTGCTTTTTAACCCCGGCGTTATTTTTTGCTTTTTAAGAAGTGTTTCCTATGAAAGCAGGATTTTTATTGCTCACATTTAATTTTTAGTGCATATTTTTAGGTTTTTATTAAATATTTTGAATTTTTTTTGCGCATATTTTAAATCCATATTTTTGATTTTTTAGTGCATGAAAATCTCATCCCTACTGATTAAATTAGAAAACAAAATCTATTAATTTCTTCAATTTTTAAAGTGCATGTGCTAAAAAAACAAAAGACTTAAGAAGCAAACTTGTTTAATATATCATCATTTAAAAAAAAAAACTCATTTCTATCTTCTAGTAAAACCTCATAAAAATTTAATAAAATTCTATATCTAAACAACTGAATTTTAAAAAACAATTAAAATACAATAAAAAACACAATATAAACAAAAAATAATAATAAAAAAAAGATTTAATGTAATACATCTGAGAAAAAGTGAGGTGAAGGTCATAATTGTTATGCTCTCAAAACATGTTTAATTGCCTACAATAAACTGAAATGAAATAATCAACTGAACGAACGAACAACCGTCGTCGTCATCGTCAACAATAAGAAACTCCTCCGGCAAAAAAACGCATTGTTTAGGCTTAAAATGAATACAAGACCACTCCACTACAGGCCAAAATAACTGTTAATAAATATTTTTATACCCTACACCACACTGTGGTACAGGGTATAATGAGTTTGTGCTGATGTTTGTAACTACCGGAAATATTGGTCCTAGACCCACTTTTAAGTATACCGATCGACTTAGAATCACTTTTTGAGTCGATTTAGCGATGTCCGTCCGTCCGTCCGTCCGTCTGTCCGTCCGTCCGTCTGTCTGTCCATGTAAACGGTGTAAACACGATACAGGTCGCAATTCTCGATCAATTGACTTGAAATTTAAAACTTAAGCCTCTTTTGGCCCAAGGACAAAGCCTATTGAAATTGGAAAAAATCGGTCCATATTTAGACCTAGCCCCCATACAAAGGTCCTTTTTAGTTTTGGCTCAAATGACTCTAATAGTCGCATTTTAATAGGTATCTTTTCAAAATTTGGCAGGAACTAATGTTTTATATACACAAATCACCATTCCGAATTTTAAAGAAATCGAACCAGTTCTTCTAGTAGCCCCCATACAAACCACCTTCCCGATTTTCACATAAATCTCTCAATTTTCATGAAAATAGAAAATATTTAATTAAAATTCTGTTTGTGTATGTTAAACGCGTACTTTAATAACCTTATCTAATCTAATTATCATCGGACCATTTTGGACTTAGGTCCCATGTGGAAATTTCGCCCGATATTCAGTTGAAGCGATTTATTGTCAACAAAAAGAAGCCTATTCCACACAAATTTGATTAGTGATTGCTTTTTACACTTATTAAAGATTTGACAAAATATAGATCTAATCAGTCCATGTTTGAACTTGGGACCCATGGTCCGGGAAACTCTGGTGTAGGGTATTATATGGTCGGTCTTGACCGACTATAATTTTCTTACTTGTTTTTCAATAAATTTATCTACATAATGACTCATGTTTGTTATTATTATTGTTGTGTTGTTGTACACTAAAAGTAGTCACTCCCCCCTTTAACTTGAACAAGTTATTAAACATGCACTTTTTTTTTGCTTTTGTTTTTGTGGGATCTTGACATGCATTTTTTGTTAATATTTTTTTTGTTTTGTTTCAACTTGTCACAAATGAGTGTAGAAACAATGTTATTTTATTAATTTATATTCTAAAATTTATGTTTAAAAAGTTTTTTTTTAGTTCTGCATAATTTTCTTATGTAATTCGTAAAACATCTGAAATTTTGAAGATTCCTCTTGAAATTCTAAAGATTCCATTTGAAATTGAAATAAGTCAACTGAAATTACAACAAGTAAAAAAAAAATAATTTGGAATAGCTGAATATATAGATAAGGGCGCACAGTGAATCGATCCTATAGTAAAATGATGTTTAAATAAAAGCACACTCAAAAGAAAAACCCTGTTAGTTAATCTGTAAAATGACTTTCAATTTGATTTAGCAAACTTTCAGCAGATTTTTCTGCTAAAATTTATATTTTTACTAAATTCTCTGTCATTTAGTTTTACATAATAACAGAAATTTTACTGCGTTTTTACTAATTCTGTTTACTGAATTTCAAAATATTTTTAAACATATTTTTAGCAGATTATTTTTTAATTTTACAGAAATAGTTCGCTGTCATCCTTTTTTCAAGAAAATTTTCTAAGTTTTTTTTAAAGTGATAATTTTTTGTCTTGTATTTATGCAATCAAAACGATATTTTTATTTTTGAACATATTATTTTTGAACATGTTTTTAGCAGATAATTTTGCAATTATACAGAAATAGATTGCTGTCATCATTTTTTCAAGAAAACTTTCTTGAGGTTTTCTAAGTTAATTTTTTTTCGTTTGTTATATAATTCAAAATATTGAGATAATTGACAAAACTAAACACAAAATGCCAGCGAATTTTGTACTTTAGCCCAAAACATTAAGTCATGATAATGTTTTGCTGAAATTTTGGGTGTACTTGCAAAAGTAAAGTTTTTTTTTTTAGAAAAAATAATGTTATATTTTGATCCATTTGATCCATCTGTCTGTGGAAAGCAAGATGCAACAAAAGAGCTGTAAATTTTTTAAATGAGTACATTACTTAAGTGCAAAAGAGGTTTTTTTACATTTTGGAGAGTATAAATGATTCGTCACAGAAGAATTTAAACTCTTACTTATTTTTCGCACATTTGTTAAACAAATGGAACATTTTTATGTGAGAATTTTAGAAAAGTAGTTTTGGTGAAAAAAAAAATAAGAAATAAACAATTTTTTAATGAAAAACTAAATTTTGATAATTTTTTTTTTTTTAATTCTGTTTTATATATTGTTGGACTTTATATTTTATAACTGAAGTTTTTATTTATTTCGGTTTGAGTCCATATTAATTATTTCTGAGAAATAATTATTTTTGTTGTACAATGAGAAAATCTGAAAAAAAATGAATTGACAACACAGGCTTAGTGGAGATGTCGACAGCTTTCGGAAGAAGCCACCCTTCCTTCGTCAGCACTCTTCGATTGTCACTGTAGGTGTGTAAGATTAAGATCAGCTATTTAAACGTACATTAAGGTGAAAAAGCGAACGGGAATTATATCACATTTCATTACCCATATGTTACGTTTAGCACGAACTTAATGAATCTATTTTTAACCTTTTTCCAACACAGTTGTAATTTCTTACATTGCACGGTGGTCAATTCCGGCCAAAAATCAATAACTTCCTTATTTCTACATTTAAATAGCTGAAATTTAAAATTCAAATTAAGAATTAAATATCTGATACCTTGCCCAAATGTTGGACCTACAAATACAGGGGTTGACCAAATAATCATGGACGTCCCAAATGTATCAAACATGTCTGCATATAATCAGCAAAAATGTTATATCCGAATTAAGAACAATATATCTGATCTGTTTTCAAAACGTTGGACATACAAATATAGTGGTTGGCCAACTAAGCATGGACGTGACAAATGTATCAAACTAATTAAGGTGGGGGTTGGAACTAAAAGAAACCGCTTTAGTGTTAGCAATTAAAAAAAAAAAATAGATACGCAATACTTTTTAATTCTTTTTCTTTATTTGAAATATTAACAATCGTAATATTTTTAAAAGTTTAAAAGACAAAGAATTGCCAGGGTTTCCAGTTAATTGTGGGATGCTATTTTTTAAAGGACAAAATGGACGCAGTTGTACAGCAAAAACTACTGAACCGATTTTGATGACATTTTTTTGATTTGTAGATAATTTAATTTTCTAGTACTTATCGTGACAATTTTTTTTAAAATTTGACCTAATTAATATCTCTGTACATATTTCAAAAGGTTTGACTTTTTTCAAATAGAAGATGCAACAGAGAAATGCGTAATCAAATATATATTTTTTCTTTTTTGAAAAAAATTCATAAGTTTTTGAAACAGCTTCTAAGATGTTATTTGAGAACCAGTATTTGTTTCATGGAAGTGGTGCAGAAGTCATGTACGACTAGTTTCAAATCACTAGTTCCCAAACTACTCCAAAAAAGCTCTTTGGAATCAAAATATAACCCCTTTGGATAACTTCTAGAACAAGTTGTGACATCACTAGTTCCAGGATGCTCCTTGAGAACAGCTTTGAAGTACTTCTAGAACTAGTTATTTTTGAATGACTGCGAAAAGTTTTGCTGTGTTACGTATTTATTTTTTTAGCTGTTTAAAAATTGCTAACATTAAGGCTGTTTTTTAGTTTCACATTTTTTTTTATTTCGTCTTTTTTTAAGTTTTTTTAACTCAAATCTATGGGTTTTAAGTTAGCATCTCTTCACATTCCCTATTTTGGTGGAGTTTGTAGGTTTAAAAAAGTCCACCATTTGTAAAAAATGAGTCCACTGAAAATGCTCTGGTTTAAAGAATCGGTAAAAGTAGGGGCTGAAATTTAAAATACTTACTTTTGATAGTTAAAAGTACAAGCTGCTTTTTATAGCTAACCTCTAATAGCCTTAATTGATTTTTATGGTCTTTCAAAATTTATTTTTTTAGAGTTTTATTTTTAATTTTCATCTAATTTTCATACACATCACTTTAAGATAAAAACGCACACAAAATCTGCAAAAACCACATGGAATGATTATTTACTATAGGAATTTAAAATCCATGTGCGAACTTACAAAAATAATGTGATAAAAAATGCATGGCCAACTTTTATTGAAAACTAAAATATACATTTTCAAAAAAGCTTAAATGAGAAGCAAAAAATACTCAACTTTGCACCACTATGGACAATAATATAGTGTTACAAGGCCCAAAAAAAGATTCAAGTTGTATGTTTTGAAGTATTAGCTATAATATAGCATCAAAATTTCATCAAGATTTAATAAAAAAATAAAATGATTTTTGGCCGGAATTGACCACCGTGCACTGTAGTAGATTTTCTCAGAGTTGCAACCCTAAAAATATTTTTGGTGACAAAAATACGTTATAAAATATTTTTGTGACTTAGCAATGTTTTTAAAACATGTTTAACGGGTTTTCAACACGTGTATTTACCTGTTGAACCACTAAACCGATATGGCTGAAATTCGATAGGAACCAGGCCAGGGGAACAACTAATATTTACGCCAAGCGTCAGCATTCTCAGATTTGCCTTTCGAAAGTTAGCGTGTTTTTTATCTCGTAAATTCACGAAAGACCCTTGCCGAAATTCAGTCTTTTGCTCATAACTTTTGAACAGACATACAGACAGACGGACGGACATCGCTAGATCGTCTTAAAATTGATCGAGGATCATGAATATATGTACTATATGGGGTCCAAGACTAATATTTCGAGGTGTTAAAAATGGAATGACAAACTTATATATATCCTCTATCACTATAGTGGAGGGTATAAAATAAAGTTTTCATGACAACAAATTTTCTACAAATTTTTTTTTTTAGAAAATATCATAGCAGTTAAATCTGCTGTTTTGACAGATTTTTTTGCTGATTTCACCCAGATAATCATGACAGATTTTCAGCAAAACCATGTATGCTAAAATCAGCAGATTTCTCATATGGCTCAAGATGGGTGTATTTGAAGCATATTTTTCTGCTGATTGGAAAGAGAATTTATTTTGAGTGTAGTACCCCTACAATGTAGTAACCCGGTACATATATTGATTTCGATCTTCTAATTTCAAATTTGAAATCAACTTTGTACTACGATTGTTGAAATCGCGATTTTTTTTAAATATTTTTTTATATTGCTAAAAAAGTTACAATGCTAAAAACCAGTTTTAATATAGATTAAGAATAAGAAAAATGTCGAATCAAACAGAAAAAAATCTTAATTTAAAAAGAAAACAGTGTTAAAAGTCAACAAAGATGGTTTTTGCTTAATTTGAAAATGTTTATTTTTATTTTTAAAATGGGCGAATAAAAACTTACAGTTAAAAATCAAATTTGCTTTATTTTTTTCTTTAAAATTAAAGAATTATTGATTTAAAGTTGATATAATTTTATATTTATGTTCTTCCATGACATTTTATTTTACTAATTATTTTTTTTTTTTTAATTTTTAAATTAAACAGTTTTGATAAAGATTATTCAAAAGATGTTGTTTATTTTTACTAGTTTGAAAGGTAACACCATGTGGATGAGTTTAAAATCAAAATAGAGGCCGTGGTTTCAATATTGCGCCCGCCAGCCCCATCCAAAGTTGGCCAATTTTTGTCCTGAATATCGATGCTTTTGAAATCGACGACTCTTTTGACTCAGATAGGAAAAATTTTTTAAACCTGAGCCTATTTCTATATGAAAAATGGGCGTACGGACATAGCGCCCAAGGTCTTATCGCCCAAAACCGTAAATGTCATATCGCCCAAGCTGCGACATATAGCCCAAAATGATAAGTCTAAAAATGTTATTTCTCCCAAAACAAAATTGTCAAAAAATCCAAAATATTTTTTTGGACGAAACGTCAAAATTACGACTTCAATGATTTGTTTTTATGTAATAAAGGTTTTCTGCGTAGCCGCCCTTCGGCCGGGCTTAGGGATTTAATACTACAGTCGAACTCGGTTATAACGAACTCGGTTATAACGAATTCTCGGTTATAACAAACTAATTCTAAAGTCCCACGTTTTGGCAACAATTTTCACACAAAATACTTCTTTTATAACGAACTCGGTTATAACTAATCCTCGGTTAAAACGAACTACTTATTATGGCCCCACGAACACAATTTCATATATATTTACCTTTTTATAACGAACTCCCACAAATATTTTGAGATTTGTGGCAATTATGTTTATCAAACTCACAAAAGGTTAACAACTTTCGGTCTATCTTATAATTTTGATAAAATTTATTTATATTTTTAAGGTTTTCTTTTCAATAAGTAGTTTACTTTCAAAAAACGTCAAATAAAACAAAATTGGAACATTTCTTTTTGGAAATAAAACTAGGTTGATATAAAATATACCCCGCTTATAACAAACTTCGCTTATAACGAACTATTTTTACTGGTCCCTCGGAGTTCGTTATAACCGGGTTTGACTGTACATGAATTAAATTCACCCTCTCTGCAAACCAAAGCTATTTTGGTTATCAGGCCTTTTTGAGGCATAACAAATTTGATAGCGTAAAAGCCTGCTACCCTAGAAAACTTTACTTTATGGAGAGGGTGGGTTTAATGCATAGATTTTGTAATCCCTAAGCCCAGCCGAAGGCCGGCTACGAATAGACTTTAAAGTATTGTGTTAAAAAAACAATATTGGTGAGTTTTATGATTATTTTTTTGGGTGCTATGACATTTTATAAATTTAACATTTTGATATTTGGGTAATATGACATTTTTGATAATTTATATTAATTTAAAGAAAATTGTTAAAATACCCAAAAATAATCGTCAAAAAAACTAACACACAATTTTTTTGGGTGGAATGACTTTTTTAAATTAGGCGATATGAACTTGGGCGCTATGTCCGTACGCCTGAAAAATGTCTTAGAGAATGTTTCAGAATCGGCGTACGGACATAGCGCCCAAGTGCATATCGCCCAATTTAAAAAAGTCATTCCACCCAAAAAAAATGTGTGTTGGTTGTTGTTGCAAAATTTTTTGGACGATATGGCCATTATTTTTGGGTATTTTAACAATTTTCTTTAAATTTATATAAATTATCAAAAATGTCATATTACCCAAATATCAAAATGTTATATTTATAAAATGTCATAACACCCAAAAAAATAATCATAAGACTCACCAAAATTGTTTTTTTTTTAACACAATATTTTAAAGTTTTTATGCGTAGCCGGCCTTCGGCCGGGCTTAGGGATTACAAAATCCATGCATTAAACCCACCCTCTCCGCAAAGTAAAGTTTTCTAGGGTACCAGTTCTTTACGCTACCAAATTTGTTATGCCTCAAAAAGGCCTGATAACCAAAATAGCTTTGGTTTGCAGAGAGGGTGGGTTTAATGCATGGAGTATGTAATCCCTAAGCCCGGCCGAAGGCCGGCTACGCAGAAAACCTTTATTACAATTAAACAAATCATAGAAGTCGTAATTTCGACATTTCGCCCAAAAAAAATGTTTTGGATTTTTTGACAATTTTGTTTTGGGAGAAATAACATTTTTAGACCTATCATTTTGGGCTATATGTCGCAGCGTGGGCGATATGTCATTTACGGTTTTGGGCGATAAGACCTTGGGCGCTATGTCCGTACGCCTTCAGAATCTGAGACTTTTTCTAAAAAAAAAAATTTTAGAAAACAATATATTTTCTATAGGAAAAATATTTTAAAATCTAGGAAATTGACACAAAAACTGTTAAAAAGCTCAAAAGACTTAAATTTTTATTTTCTCAGGTATTTTGTATAGAAAATTTTGTCAGAATTTTTTAATTTCGGATTCTTAAAGTTTTTCTATAGAAAAAGTGTCTTAGAATCCGAAAATTTTTCTAAGGAAATAGGTTTAAGATTCTGAGAATTTTTTTTAATAGAAAAAAATCATATCTCACATCGAAATCTACGAATTTTTTTTATACGACGAAGTTTTCCATATATTAGAATTTCGGTAGAAAAACTGCTAAAGTAGTATCTAAGAATTTTTTATCTGAAAATGAAAAAGAATCTGAGAATTTTTCTTTAGCAAGAATGCAAAAGCCTCAGAACCTCCGAATTTTCTTTTAGGAAAATGACTTAGAATCATAAAATTTTTCTTTAGAAAATGACTTTTAAATTTCAAAATTAAAAAAACATCTCTTGATGAAACATGAGTTAAATCGGAATTTTTTTTAATTGAAAAATGTTTTCAGAATCTCGACTTTTATGACAAAAATTAAACTTTTTCTCGAGTAGACATTTTCAAAATTTCAAAAATTTTCTTAAAATCTAATGATTTTTTAAAACTTATAAATAAATTTTTAAAGTTTATAAATGTATCTATACAGAAAAATATATGGAGGAAACAAATTTGAATAATCACTTGTTTAAATTTAAAAATAAAAATTGAGTAATTTTTTAATTTACGCAATTAACAATTTACTTAAAAATATTAAAAACAATTTTACTAAATAATTTAATAAAAATTTAATAGTTTTTTTATTTTTTTTAAACTCCCATAAAAACTCCCGTATGAAAATTAAAAATTTCTTTAAACTTTTTAAAAAAATAAATAGATAAATTTTGAGTAAATTTTTAATTGTGTCAATTAAACATTTATTTATTTTTTTTTTCAAACATTTAATAAATTTTTATTAAAAATTTATTCAATACTATTAAATCGTTTACTTGTGCAAAATTGAGTAATTTTTTACTCAATAGTACTAAAAATTAAATCAAAATTTTTTTTTTATTTTTTTCTGTGTATAATAAAAATCATACTAAACAATTCGTATGCCCTAAACAAATTTTAACAAATGATTTTTTTGAATTTTTTTAATAAAAAAAAATTATTCCCCCCAAACCTAAGAGCTAGATACGCGCCTGGTTATAGGTATAAGAAATTATTTGTTCACTTACAATTAGCCAAGTCTTATATTCAATCATGTCTGAGTAATGCTGTTATAATTTAAAAATTTTCCGCTTTATGCAGATTTTATATGAAATAATTATTTTTAAACATAAATGTTGAAAAATAACTGAATATCTAAAAATAACTACACTTTTGCGTTTTTTTTAATCATTTAAAGTCCTTTTAAAATGCATATCAAGTTTATCATTTTACATAAGTATGTAATTTTGATACGTTTCGCTGTTCCGTTTGGAATTCCAATGCGTTTGTCTGGTCAGGTTTGTTTTTCTTTTATTTTTGAATGAAATAACCTGTCCGTTTTCTGATACAAAGTAAAGTGGTAGTTTATGCAAATACAAAGTAGAGTGAGCTGAAAAAAATAATATATTTGATTGAAAAGTTGGAAAAAATTAATAAAAAATTAACATTTCTAGTAAAATTTTATTGCCAACATTTTTATCAAACATTTCATCCCCGCCCTCCCCTCTTTCGGAGTGCTCTTATAATATGTTAGAAAAGAGGCAAAAAAATACCGTTATGATGTGGAATTAGAGGGTTAATATGTTCCACAAAAATATTTGCCATTATATTTTCTACAAAGTTCCTGAACATAGTCTACACATCAGATGTAAAGAAAACATAGTTTTATATGCCGATATATTGCAAGAACAGGCCAAAGCTGGGAAACTTTAGCCATCTCTTAAATAAAATTCCGATGTGATCTTGCAAAACTCCGACACACGTGTATCTTTTTTTTGTCTCCTCTAGCAGAATCGATCCTCGGAACGCCGTATTTTTGGAAAAACTTTGAAATTGTGATTGTGAATGAGTGGAGAAAAAATTGCGTGAGTGAGTGTGCGTGATTAAGATTTTTGCGTGAGTGAGTGTGCGTGAGTCGATTTTTTTGCGTGAGCTTGCGTGATTTTTTTTTCTCTTTATATTTCCTTTCATACCAAAAAAAGCAACAAAAAAATTGTAAAATTTTGCTTAACTTAAGATTTCGTCCCGAAAAAATCTAAAAAAAGGTAAAATTTCGCTGAACTTTAAATTTTGCTGAAAATTTTGAACGATTTTTGAAATTATAGTTTTTGAGATTTATTTTGTATAAATAAGAGTTTCGTGAGTGTGAGTCAACGTGAGTGTGAGTGAAGCTTGCGTAAGTGTATATTTACTCACGTGATTGTGAGTGAGTGTGAGTAGAAAAAATATGCTCGTGAGTGAGTGTGCGTGATTGAAAAATTCCTGTCGTGAACGTGAGTGAGTGTGAGTCAAAAATCACTCACGCGCCCATCTCTAGTTAATGGCCTTTTAAAATTTCTAGTGAAATTTGATACAGAAAATTTTTGTAGAACATTTTAAGTTAAAATTTTTAACCCTTTAAATGCACAATTTTTTGGTTTTCTAAGAGAGCATTAAAAATGAGGACAAAAATTACCCCTAAATAAGGAATATATAGGGTTAATATCTTTGGATTTCACTAAATACTAGTGCCTGCGGTCAGTACCGTAGTACCGGGAATACCGGGATTCCCGGCTCTCGGTATTACCGGGAAATGGTACCGGTTTCCCGGTTCTTAATTCATTTCCGGTATTCCCGGGAATACCGGTATTCCCGGTTCCGGTTCTGACGGTATTCCCGGGATTACCGGTATGTATATTTTGTAAAATTTTATAGAATTAAAATTGTTCTTTGCTTTTACCAAAAAAAATACAAAACATGTAAAAAACACCATTTCCAATTTATTTTTTTAATTTAAGAAAAAATAGTTGCATGATTTTTAAATAATTTTGCAAACACAACTAAATATTACTAAAATACTGATTAAATAGTGTAATTTAAATATTTTATGGTATAGTATTTTTTTTTGTTTTTGTGAACCGGTACCAGGATCAAAACCGGGAATACCGGTATTCCCGGGAATATATCTAGAACCGGGAAACCGGTTCCAGAACCGGGAATACCGGTATTCCCGGGAATACCGAGAACCGGGAAATGGGGGGCACTACTAAATACATGGTTAAACTTTATTTAGCTCACAAGTGTATTTAATACATTTTTCGACTTATTTTACACTACTTTGGAAAATCACAACTTTTTTATTGGCGTTTTTGTGCGAAAACGCTCACTTTCATAATTTCTCGGTCTGGTCCATGTGTACAAAAGTGTGTCGGACGGTGTAATTGACTTAGTCCCATTTAAAAATGTTGCCCGATATTCAGATAAATCGGTAAATTGGCAACAAAAAGAAGTCCATTTCACTCAAATTTGATTTTGGGTGTTTGCTACAGTAATTAAAGATCCAATAAAACATATCGCTCATTTACTTGTATAGTGTCATAACTCAAAATATTTGATTTGGCAGAGGACTCGTTTAAAGTTTACATTTAAAATTGGTTTTTCATTGAAAAAGGTCGGTACATAGAAAATGTTATAATGGCGTGTTCCCTTCTCAAACGGTGAATTTAAAAGATATTAAAATAAATTTCTGACACAATATGAAGCATGATATTACAAACAATTCTGTATCATTAACTCAAAAATCAAGTTTTTTGAGTTATGACACTATACAAGTAAATGAGCGATATGGCGTTTTCTTTTCTGGCAAAAAATGTAACATTTTATTCTTTGAATTTTTTGTGTTCTTTTTTAAAAAAAATGCACATTTTTAAAAAATATAATGTTCTTTTCTCAAAATATTGTCTGCCCGTGATGTAAAAAATGCATATTTTAAACCCCGAAATCAAGTGACGGGGTGAAGAACTGCCCTGATATTCTCTCATGTAGCAAAACTCAAATTAAGCGAACAAGTTAACTGGTGCTGTTGTGGTGCAGAGGATGTGTCGTGGCATGTGACACTGGAGGTCCGGGGTTCATATCCCGGGTTGTCCAACATATTTTTTTATTTATTCTGGTATTTTTTTTATTCAATTACGTATTATTTTTTATTAATTAAAGTTTTTTTTAAATAATTTAAAAATTGAAAACAAAAAAAAACATCTAAAATCGACTAAATTCGTAAAAAAAAAATATGTGATGACCATCGCCGGGATTCGAACCTGAGCTGCCGGCAGCTGCGAAAAACACATCCATCGAACCAGCAAATCAGGGCAATTTGCGTAGCATT
The DNA here is from genome assembly GCA_963921195.1 of Pegoplata infirma. Taxonomy (NCBI): domain Eukaryota; kingdom Metazoa; phylum Arthropoda; class Insecta; order Diptera; family Anthomyiidae; genus Pegoplata; species Pegoplata infirma. Next base: position 138,372,906 of record OY992539.1, read on the forward strand.
TTTTGTGTTCTTTTCTGAGTGTAAAAAATGCTTCATCGTTTCAGGGCCATGTCAACATTTTAAAAGTACACATTTTAAAAATGCACATTTTTTTGTTCAGAAAAGATAACACCAATAGATTCAATCGGTTTATATTTAGACTCCATTTTCTGGTAAACATTGGTGTAGGGTATTATATGGTCGGTCTTGCCGACTATAATTTTCTTACTTATTTTTATTGAATTTTATTATAGTTTTTAAAATTGCTAAAAAAAAAAAAAATCAGCCCACTCTAATATCACATTGTGTATAATAACTGTTAACAACATAAATTGGTGTCTGTTTATTACCACTTCGTAACTTTTTTTTAGTTCTTTTAAGCAACAATGTTCCAATTTAAGCTCCCGGATCTTTGCCTTTTACTGCTTTCTGTTTTTTCCAGTATACTTTACTTAAAAAAGTTTACTTTGATTAAATTTTTATTGTGCTGTTGTGGTTTTTGTTATAAAATATTTCAATTTTGTCTATGGCCATTTTCAGACAAAATTTTGTTCTAATTTTTTTGTTTGTTAACTAACCATATCATGATTGTTATACCCTACACCACTCTGTGGTACACTGTGTAATAACTTTGTGCTGATGTTTGTAACTACCCGAAATATTGATCCTAGACCTACCTTTAAGTATACCGAACGACTCAGAATGACTTTTTGAGTCGATTTAGCGATGTCCGTCGGTCCATATATCCATGTAATCCATGTACGCACGATACAGGTCACGATTTTTATTCGATTGATCTGACGATTAAAATTTATTCGATTGATCTGAAGATTAAAATTTAAGCTTCTCTTGACTCAAGGATGAAGCCTATTGAAATTGGAAAAAATCAGTTCAGTTTCGCCCTAGCTCCCATGAATTTGGCTCAAATAGCCTTTCGAACGTAAACGTATTTCGTATTCATTAAAGATCTTTTCAAATTTATAATCTTATCAAATCCGATTATAATTATAATTGGACCATTTTTGGACTTACTATTTACAAAAATGTTGCCCGATATTCAGATAAATCGGTCAATTGGCAACAAAAAGTAACCTACCCAGCAAAACTTAGATTACCAAATAAGGTATAAAATAAGGTATAGGATCTCTTATTTTATACATTGCAGCATTGATGATTTTAACAGGCGATGAGACTCAAAGTAATGCATCCACATTATCACAAAGAATACCAGTAAGGTATAAAATAAGTCATAAATTTATAACGAAGAATACGAGTAAGGTGTAAAATATATGATATTTTATAGGTTACGAGAATTGAAATAATATAGCATACCAGAAGATAATATATAAGGTGTTACGAGTAGTGAAAAAGTAATTTTTTATTAAATTTACTCACGTGATTGTAAGTGAGTGTAAGTAGATAAAATATGCTCGTGAGTGTGTGTCGTTAGAAATTTCCTGTCGTGAGCCCATCTCTAGTTTAAACTGATGCATTTTTTTATAAAATAATTCTTTTTTATGTTATTGTAATGCATTATGCATCCAATTATAAATAATGCATTATTTCAAACTTTCAAATAATACATAATGTAACCAAATATAAGTCATCCATGATTTAATGTTTAGAAATAATAAATATGAAATACATTTTTTCCAATAACCATGCATTACGTAGCAAATTATTAGTAATGCATCATTTTTCACTCGAAAATAATACGTTGTGGAACAAATGTTTGGTAAGACATCATAAAATAATGCTACAAATAAGTTATATACATTACCTGGTAATGTGTTATATAATCACTACCCATTACAAAAGTTTTGCTGGGTATTTCTCTCAAATTTGCTTTTTGTGTATTTTCTACAGTAATTAAAGATTTAAGAAAACATAAATCAAATCAGTTCATGTTTGGACTTGTGATCGATTTTCCGGGAAACACTGGTGCAGAGTATCATATGGTCGGTCTTGGCCGTCTAAAATTTTATTACTTGTTTATTTTTTTGGTTTATTTGCAATTTGTTTCATTTTTAATGCTTCTGAAAAAAAAAAACAAATACTTCACACCTTCTTTTTGATTGATAGAATTTTTTTTGGTTGTTAAAAAATTTTGTTTTCTTAAATTTACCCAAAAAAAAATAAAATAAAGTGGGTTTATTTTGTTAATGCTATGCGATGTTTGTTTTTTTTTTTTGTTTCGGGGCAAAAAAAATACAATTCATGTGGCGCTTTATCATGCTGCTTGATTATTATTACTTTTTAACTGTTTGCTTTTTTGTTGGGGAAAATCCCAAAATAATTTTTGCAAGAAGTAAAAGTACAAGATGATTAAAATTTTTGGAAATTTCGATTTTTTTTTGCTGTTGTTTGCATTAGAAATCATTAAAATCTTATTAAACCTTAAAAAAAAACTTATAAAAAAATTGGATTTTTTTAATTAGTAATTGATTGCAAACATAATAAGATTTCTAAGAAGACATTTGTATTTAACAATAAGAGATAATGATTAGAAATTTTGTTGGATTTTTTGGAAATTAAAAAGAAATATGTATGTATGTTATTTATAATCAATGTACTTTTTGGAAAGGAGTTTTTACCAATTTGCTAAGAAATAAAAATTAGTTTTAGAAAATTTATACATGTTTATTTAGGTGGCACGAATATTGTAATTTTTTGAATTTCTTCGATCGGTGGGGAAATTATGGTTTGTTTTGGTAGAGTTTTTAGACCAAAACGAACCATTATTTGCCCGGCGATCTACGAAATTCAAACAAGTCATTATTTGTGTCACCCTAATGTCAAGTTTTCCCCAGTCACGGTATACGTGATTTTGGATAGATCAATACCCCTTTTCCAGCAGGGGTCGAAAAAATGCACTCTTTTTTTACAAAGGAAAAAATGGTTCTCTTAATGTATGAAAATATCTGCAAATTAAAAAAAAATGCTGCAAAATCACGGGAAAAAGTAGGAAGAGTAGGCAAAATGGTCCAAAATCAGGGGAATGACTCATTTGGTACAATTTAATGGTGTTTTCTTTTCTGGCAAAAAATGTGCCTTTTTTTTTGCATTTCGCCCCGAAAATTGTGTTTTTGTGTTCTTTTCTAAAAAAATGTCAACCCTTATATAGAATATCGTGTTCTTTTGTAAAAATGTCTGCCCTATAAAGTGCAAAAAAGTTGCACTTTTTACCCCATAAAAAATCACGGGGTTGAAATTGCCTTATACAACAGCTGACTTTTTCTGTGTTGTTTTCTCAAAACAGCTGTTAAAAAATACAGGGCAGAGTATTGCTGTATGTTGTGTTCTATTCCAGTCAAATAAAATGCAAATTTTTATAGGTTTTTTTAAGTGTGTTAAACATTTTAAAAATGTATGCCCTTAAAAGGCAAACCTTTTTTTTCAGAAAAGAAAACACCATAAGAACTTTTACGTTTTTTATCAACTTTTGATTTTCCCAAGTGACCGGGCAAATTTAAATTCTACTAGACACTACACACGAAAATAGAAAAAATTTTAAAGTCGATTAAACAGTTTTTAAGATATCGATATTTGAAATTTGCAAAAAATGACAGCTTTTCTACAAAAAATACCTTGTAGAATGACAAGAAAAGTTTGTTATTTTTATAAATAAAATTGACAAGGAATTCCTGTGACTTTACTAGATTTTTTGTTACCTCCTATTTTACGAGAATTCCAGTAAAAATTACGAGTTTTTTTTGTAATTTTACAAACCGTTTACCAATCAAATTGTAAATTTACATCTTTTTTGGCGCAATAAAACTTACAATAATTTTCGTGAATTTACAAGATTTTTTTGTACAATTTCCTCAGAAATTTGTAAAAAAAACTAGAAAAAATGTAAAACTACCAAAAAAAAATTTGATTTCGTTCAAAATTTTTTTGTTTAAAAACAAGAAAAACTGTCAAATATGGTAAAATAGATTTAAGAGATTTTTTTAGTAATTTGACAAGTTTTTTTTGTGTGTACGGTCAAAAGTTAAAAAAAAAAATGTTTTCTTTACCCTTTTAGGGTCGAACCTGAATCAAATTGCGTCGCGCAAGACGTAAAAGAAAACAAAAACAAACACATCAAATTTGAAATTTTTACGTCCGTTTGATTTAGGTACGTCACATTTAAATATAAGAAACGAAAAATTATTGGGCGTTACGCCTTACGCAACGCAATTTGATTCATGTTGGACGCTTATAGAGCTAGAGACAAACTTTCATATAAAATTAATTTGAGCCAAATCCGATCATCTCAACCCGTGGTGCCCTTCGATAAAAGTTTTAATTTTTTTGGAAGATTTGAACCAAAAACTCTAAAACTTGATCGAAAGTCGCCATGGGTTAAAATAATATAATTTAGCCCAATATAGGTTTAAATGAAAGTTTGTCTTAAGCTCTATAAAATAGTCAATTGAAAAAATTTAAGATTTTTTTTTTAAACATAGGAAAAAGTAAGATAATTTTTACAAAATTTAAATTTTGGTTGAAATTTTCCAAAAATCCAAAACTTTGATCGAAGCATGCCTCAGGTGAAAAAGTTTTCAGAGAAATCAGTCTAGTGTTTCAAAAGTTATTAGCAAAACTGTGATCTTCGTATAGGGTTTCTTGCGTATTCACGCAATAAAATTCCCACTAAACAAAATATGAAAGACATTGGTAAACCACAAAAATATTTTAAAAAGTATTTTTATCACTCAAGCAAATTTTTACAACTAAAAAAAACTTTTAGCCTTAAACAAGTAGAAAAGTTAAATTCGACTTGGCCGAATCTATGAATACCCTCCACAATAAAAATTTTAAGTGATAGTAAATTTTCTAACGTGAAAAAATAACAGTTATGATTAGAAATATTTTATTTTGTGTAAAAAATTTTTTTTTAGTAATTTTAAAAAAAAAAAAACTAATTTTTTTATGAGTGTAAATTTTTTTTGAATTTTACATTCAAAAAAAAATTTACTAATTTTTTTTTGAGTGTAAATTTTTTTTTTGTAATTTTTGAAAAAAAAACTATTTTTTTTTGGAGTGTAAAATTTTTTTTGAATTTTACATTAAAAAAAAGTTTACTAATTTTTTTTTTGAGTGTAAATTTTTTTTTGAGTGTAACATTTTTTTCGAGTGTATTTTTTTTTTTGTTTTGGTATAAAAATATTTTTGAGTGACAAAAATACGTTTTAAAATATTTTTGTGACTAATAATGGTTGTAAAACAGGTTTAACGGGTTTTCACCACGTGAGTTTAAGGTGAAGCTAATCTGATATTCACGGTTTTGCTAATAACTTTTGAACCACTGAACCGACTTGGGTGAAATTCAATACGAACTAGGCTGGAGGAACGAAAAATATATATGCCAAGCCTCAGCATCCTCAAAATTGATTTTCGAAAGTTATAGTGCTTTTTATCTCATAAATTCACGAAAAACCCTTGCCGAAATTCAGTCTTTTGCTCATAACTTTTGAACCACTGGACCGATTTCGCTGGATTGCAATACCAACCTGACCAGGTAAATGCCCAACATATATGCCAAACTTCAGGAGCCTCCGTAAAGTCTTTCAAAAGTTAGCGTGTTTTCAACAGACAGACAGACAGACAGACAGACAGACGGACAGACGGACGGACGGACGGACGGACGGACGGACATCGCTAGATCGTCTTAAAATCGATCGAGGATCATGAATATATATACTTTATGGGGTCCTAGACCAATATTTTGAGGTGTTACAAACGGAATGACAAACTTATATATACCCTCTATCACTAGAGTGGAGGGTATAAAAAAAATTATATATACCTGATTTTTTTCTCCAAAAAATGACTAAAACCGGTCTTTTATTCGAAATATATTTTTTTAACTTTTATTTAAATTTTGAAATAAAAAAAAAATTGGTACAATTGAGGTCGAAAAAGTACATTTTTATCAGCTCGTTGGTACAATTTTGTTAATGCAATTTTGCAACCCTGATATAGATAGGTAATCCAGCGTTGCCAGGTACTTTTTCCTGCTGTCCCTAAAAATATAACAAAATATCCCCAAAAATCCCCAAAAATCCCCAAATAACAAAAAATATTTTTTTCTTCAGTTTTTTAAAAAAAAAAGAGTTGTTGATTTTAATTTTACAATTTTTTTTATTGATTTATCAGTTGAAAAATCCCCAAAAATCCCCAAACTCGAAAATAAATGGTTTTTGCCAATGTTAATATACTTTTTCAGCCACAGTTTACTAAATGCGCTTAGTAAACTCGTATAAAAGCGTCGTTATTACTGCAACTTTTTTCAAAAATTGTTGATTACATTCAATTTAGCTTGTGTTATTAAATAGGTAAAATTTTGAATATCCCCAAAAAAACCCAAAATAGTTTTTGAAATCCCCATAAAAATCCGCAATCTCCAAATTAAATTTCTTGTCCTTTTTGCTAGCATGAAATCCCCAACTTTGGGGATAAATCCCCAAGTCTGGTAGCCCTGAGGTTATCCTCTCAATAATACACTCAAAATATTTTGTAGGCAAAAACAAATGAAAACAAGTAAGAAAATTATAGTCGGTCAAGACCGACCATATAATACCCTACACCAGAGTTTCCCGGACCATGGGTCCCAAGTTCAAACATGGACTAATTAGATCTATATTTTGTCAAATCTTTAATAAGTGTAAAAAGCAATCACTAATCAAATTTGAGTGGAATAGGCTTCTTTTTGTTGACAATAAATCGCTTCAACTGAATATCGGGGGAAATTTCCACATGGGACCTAAGTCCAAAATGGTCCGATGATAATTAGATTTGATAAGGTTATTAAAGTACGCGTTTAACATACACAAACAGAATTTTAATTAAATATTTTCTATTTTCATGAAAATTGAGAGATTTATGTGAAAATCGGGAAGGTGGTTTGTATGGGGGCTACTAGAAGAACTGGTTCGATTTCTTTAAAATTCGGAATGGTGATTTGTGTGTATAAAACATTAATTTCTGCCAAATTTTGAAAAGATACCTATTAAAATGCGACTATTAGAGTCATTTGAGCCAAAACTAAAGAGGACCTTTGTATGGGGGCTAGGTCTAAATATGGACCGATTTTTTCCAATTTCAATAGGCTTCGTCCTTGGGCCAAAAGAGGCTTAAGTTTTAAATTTCAAGTCAATTGATCGAGAATTGCGACCTGTATCGTGTTTACACCGTTTACATGGACAGACAGACGGACGGACGGACGGACATCGCTAAATCGACTCAAAAAGTGATTCTAAGTCGATCGGTATACTTAAAAGTGGGTCTAGGACCAATATTTCGGGTAGTTACAAACATCAGCACAAACTCATTATACCCTGTACCACAGTGTGGTGTAGGGTATAAACACACTTAAAACCAGTGAGTAAACAATTGAAAACCATCCCAGTAATTAGTCATTTGTTTTAACAAACATCAACATTTATTTTTTACTGTTGACAAAATTTTCTAAAATAAATATCATTAAACATTAAAAAATTACGATTTTTTCATTCTTTTTACCAACAAATTCGAAAAAAATAACCTCTGTTATTTTTACCAACAAATTCCAAAAACATTAAAAATTAATGATTTCATAGGTTATTTTTTACAATTTTCTATTGAAATATTTTTTTAAAAATTTTTAATAAAATTTTGGGGAATCGATCCCGCAATCAACTACATTCTGGCCAGACACTCTACCCATCGTGCCAAAGTCACTTGATACAAACATGTTTTTATATTTCTATAAATAATTTTTTGAATTTTTTTTCTACAAAAAATAACCTACTTGTGTAGGTAAAAACTAATGATATTTCATTAAAAAATACCAACAATTTAAAAAAAAAATTACTTACACAAATCATTAAAAATTTAAAGAATAATCAGTAGTTTTTACTTACAGAACAAAAATAAATGACTTTAAGATTAAATGTTAATGAAAGTCTTTATTTTTAGGTGTGTTATTTTTGAAACAAAGGACAGAAGTAGTCATTAATAAAAACTGAACATCAAACAAATGTTTTTTCTTTTAAAAACGACTAAACGGAAAACTTTTTAAATAAACTACAAACAGTTAATGACATAATTTTTTGAGTGTAGTGGTAAAATATACTCATTTTCTAATTCTCTTTGATCTTTTTACTAAATTTTTAAACTTCTGCAATACATTAAGTTTAAAATTTTCATAAACTTGCAGACTGACTTTGGGTCCATTCAAACTCTCTTACTTTCCTTACTCTATGGGTTATGTTAAAGAAATGAAACACTTTTACTAAGGGTATTAGAAAACGATTTTTTTTATTTCCCGCCCCTTTTATGGGCGTGAGTATTAAAAATGTTGTAAATGATAATAAAAGTTTATAATATAAGCTTAACTATTATAATAAATAAATTTATAAACACTTATGGCGAGGAGTAATTTTTTTTAACAAATTTTGAAAATATTAAAGTTTCCCCACAACCGAACTAACGTTTTTTACTTGTACTTCTTGAATTTTCTATTTACCTTATTAATAGATTATTTTTCTTTTCAGGTAAGTTTGTGAGGAATTTACAAGATGCTGAAGAAAGGTATTTAATTTAATCTATATCAAGGGCTACCAACCTTTTTGTTGGCAAACAAATTTATTTTATAATTCAAAATCAGTGATTTCTGTTAAAATCAAAGTTTTTAGTAAAATTTTAGTAAAAATTAATATTTTAAAGTTTCTTTAACTAAACATTTTTTTAGTTAGTTTGACTATTTTTTTTTAAACTTATTCTTAACCTAACAAAAGTTAAATTATAATTTTGTTTCATAATATTTAATTGATTTCTAATAGTTCATACCCAGCAAAAGTAATAATTTAATGTTAAGATTATTTTTTTTATAAAACTTGTAATACACTGTGCAACAAGAAAAATGAGCCTCAATGGCTTCAACGCCATCAATTAGACAAAATCACCAAAGGGTTTTGCAAAGTCAGTTCGGATTTATTAAAGTTTTTAAATTTTTATCAAAGGCGTTTGGAAAACGTCAAAAAACTGTAATTAAAACCCATCTGAGCTTGAAAATATGGTTTGATGACTTCAGTGAAATTGTAAGGTGGTTCTTTGCTTAGAGCATATTAACCCTCTCACCGCCATTTTAAGAGGTTATTTTAGTCCTTTTTCGAAAACAAAACATGTTCCACAAATATTTCTCTCATTAATTTTAATAGACGTTGTCAAAGGTTGTAAGTTTGTGCGACATGCGCAAAATATAGAAAATATATAAAGAATCATATTCTTCCCAGCAAAAAAAGAGCTTACCATTCACTACAAAATTCACCACAACTTATGAACCAGATGTACTTCTTCTTCAACTGAAACATTGATGAATTTAATATGGGCGTGACACACAAAGTATGTTCTTTTTATCGTCACTTTTCAGTGGCGAAAGATTGACACTTAAGTATAACATATATCACTAGTGTTTTTATCACAACTTCTGAAGTAGTGATCAGGATGTTAATATAACTTGACCTTTTGGAAGCACTTTTTTCATCACTTCTTTAGAAGTACATATTTCTTGGCATTTTCGGTGTGATTATGTCATTTTTATTTGGTGATTTAGAACTTCTAAATTAGAAGTTCTTTTTTCACTTATTTTTGTAAGATTGATTGAAAGAGTATTTTTTTGTAATATTTGCACTAAAAACACTGTTCGACAGCAAAAACCTTCCAGTGAAATTTCTAACTGGTCCTTATAGATTTTGGTATCCTGCTTCCAAATCTACCGTCCAAATTTTCTAGCACGTACGTTTTTGAGATATTCGCTGTTTAAAAGTAAAAAAAGCACTTTTAGGGGTCACTGTTACGTATTCTTACGTTGCTTCCACGAAATAGGACTTGATTTCATATAAAATGGAACTCCTGATTCCAAAACTGCAATCCACAATTTTCAAGCATGTTCTGTTTTTGAGATATTCGCGTTTGAAAATTTTAGTGTGATTTATAAAGAATATAAGTGCGTAACAGTAGAGTTTGAGTTTTTCAAACGCCAATATTTCAAAAACAGTACGCGATAGACAAATTTGGATGCCAGATATGGAATAAAGATGCCTTTTTTACTAAATCGAGTTCTATTGTGTTTAAGAAATTTAAGCATACGTTACAGAGGAGACCCAAATATTTCAATATTAAAACGCGAATATCTTAAAAACCTTACGTGAGAAAAATTAATTTCATTGATAATCTAACGTATATACTTCGCTATTAAAAAAGGAGTTATTATAGAGATCACAAAACTATAAAAATTCACGGCGAATTGATTCACAAGTTTGTTTTGACCACAAGCCTATACCTCAATTTTCTAAAAAGCTTAAACAATCTTTAATAATGTGATGCAGCAACATCCGCTTTAGTTCGTAAATGTATTTATTTAATTTAGGACCAACTTTTTTTGATATAAGATATGAAATTTGAAAAATTTATCAATAATCGATTTTCGTCTTTTCGATTTTTAAGCTCTAAATAAAGAGAATTGAAATGCAATTACCAAATTTTGTCACCATTTTTGCAAAACCTAAATCTATTTGAAGCTGGACGTAGAAAAAATTGCATACTTCGTGTATCACCCTCATTCTAATTGTTTCAGTTGAAAAAGAAGTTCATATGTTGTGGTGATTTGATTCCTAAGAACATATGGAAAAGGTACTTCAAAATCATTAAGCAAAGAACTGGTGAAAGATGTTTTTATTGTTATTTTGTAGCATTTTTGGAAGTGATTTTAAAAGTACTTCCTACGGAATATGAAGTTCGGCACCTATCGCTACTTTTTATGTAGTGAAACCACTAATTCTTTTTGAACCACTTCGTTTATTTTTTGCTGGGTTATTGATAAACACTGCTATAATCATTAGGGTGGGTCGATTTTTTTTGCCAAAAATCGTATAGCAAAAACATAATCTACAAGAAATTCTAAGAACATTTCCCAAAGAAACCATGTTTCTAAAATCAAACCCTATACCACGCCTAACGACATGAAGATTTGTCCGTCCTTATTTTCATTAGCAAAACATAGAAATTGACTCTTTTATGGTGTTTGTGTTAATTTTTGGGCTTTGGTGTGCTCCGAGGTATATAGTAAAATTTTATTGGCAAGATTTTTGTAGAACATTTCATCTCCACCCTCCCCCTCGTTCGGGGTGTTTTTTGCGATTTGTTAGAATAGAGCCAAAAATTACCGTTATGAGAGGGAGTTAGAGGGTTAATACGTTTCACAAAAATTTTTGCCATAAAATTTTCTACAAAGTTGCTGAACATACCCTATACCTCAGATGTAAAGAAAACAAAGTTTTATATACCGATATGCTGCAAGAACTTATCCAGCTGCAATGTTTTACCAATTGCCGCTGGATGTAATTCGATTTTTGGGATTATGCCCGGAAAGTAGACATAATCCCTGAAATGGAGAAATAAATAATTAGATTGATTTGTAATGAAAACACCACAGACGAAAAATTATAATAAGAAATTTTAACAATAAATCGCTGCTTTTATCGTTAATCCATGGTAATTTTACTCCATTATTTATTTTATATTGGGCTGCAGTATATTAACATGTAGCGTGATACTCTGAAAGTAAGTGCAGGGGTTGTGGGTACGATTCCCTCCAAAGCCTTTGTATGTTAATTATTTTTTTTTAGTAAATAAAAGTATGTAATTGAGGATCATAATGATATTTCGTCAAAAAAAACAAACACTTAGATACTTTTGTGGGATGAAATTAAAGAGTTGCATATCGGAGAGGAAAAAAGCTGTGTTCGATAAAAATTTTTGAAAACTGAATATTTATTTTACATCAGTATTTGATTTATTTTGAGTAAATTTTTTTTTTTTAATTTTTTTTGAGTGTAATTTTTTTTTGAGTGACAAAAATAGTTTCTAAAATATTTTTTTGGCTTACCATTCCTTTTCAAAGCGTGTTTAGCATTTTTTCAACCCGGGAGTTCGGGTTAAAACCCATCTGAAATTCCCCATTTTGATAATAACTTATGAACCACTAGACAGATTTCGCTGAAATTTAGTATTAATCTGACCGGAAGTAAAAAAAAATATATACGCCACGCTTCAGCAACTTGCCGTATATATTTTCATTCTTCCGCTACCATTTGAAAGTTAGCGTGTTTCACACAGACAGAAAGACAGACGTACGGACGGATTTTCATGTCGTTAGGCGCGGTATAGGGTTTGATTTTAGACCAATGCTTAATTTGGAAAAGTTTCTTAGAATTTCTTGTAGATTTTGTTTTTGCTACTTATACGATTTTACAGTTTTTTTCGATCCATACAAATCGACCCGCCCTAATAATCATATTTATAGCAGTGTATAATAACACGAAAATATAGTGTTAATATATTTCTAAACTTTAAATTACATTCAGAAGTATTTTATAAAATTTTATGACCATTCTTTTCTTAGACCAAGTTAACTTTCTAACTCTTGTTTTAAGGGGTTATTTTTGTAATTATTTTAAATAAATACATAAAAGTATTTAAAAAAGGATTTAAAGGGTTAAAATGTTCTATGAATATTTTGTACGTTAAATTTCACTGGGGGTGATCAAATTGAGAAAGTTGATCCAGCATATAGAAAATTCTTAAAAATGTAAAAATCAAAAAAAGTGTACGTGCTAATTTTACACTGTTTTCGTCGAGATTTTTAACACTGCTTTGGTAAAAAATAAGTGACGAGCAAAAGTGTAACAGGGTACACAAAGTTTTTAAATAGTCCCATATATATTTTTCATTATTAACTAAAACTATAAAGCACAGACTAAATACAGACTCGACAGTAGAGTTTTATAAGAAAAAATGGGGAAAAACTAAGCGATTTTAGGAGAAAACACAGCGGTTTTTAGTCCGTTTTACGCTAACATGGCAACTCTTTCTACGACTTAGGAGTGAGTGAAACAACAAAAACCGATCTGGCATCCATTTTTCTTATGGCGCGTTATATCAGTTTTCTCTTTCTAACCTAATTCGTAGAATAATTTGAAAACATTAACCATATGGTTAAAAAATACTTTTTTGACACCTGTCATATTTGTCGAGTCTGTATTAGTCTGTGTATAAAGTGTGTTTGCAAAAAAGTTTTGTTTTTTATTATTAAATACAAAAAAAAAAAATACAAATTAATTCTAGTGTAATAAAAAAAAAACATATAACTCATTTTGTAAAATAAGAGAAGTGTTACACTTTTGCACTCTCTTTTTTCACTAGTTTCCTTCCATTATCAGCGTCTGTTTAGTATTTTGTCCAATAACCCTTGGCTTTTTTGAGTGCTTCTACACGGTGGGGCATACTACTACAAAAGCGTGATACCATATCAATGGGAATTGCCGACCAAATCTCTTGAACTCTCTCCCAAAGGTCGTGGACGCCACTTGGAGCTTCTGGGAACTTGGTGAGCTGAGATTTTATATGACTCCAAAAATGTTCTATCGGATTCATATCCGGTGACTGCGCTGGCCACTTCATAGTGTCAAATTTATGACTTTTGAGCCAATTTTTGACGATTTTAGCCGAGTGTTTCGGGTCATTGTCACACTAAGAAAATTATGTCATTAACTGTTTGTAGGTTATTTTAAAAAGTAATCAGTACCCAGCAGAAATTTTGCTGAACGTTCAGCAGCTTTTGGAAGGGGAACTTGAGTAAAGGAGCGCATCCAATTGCGCTGAATTCATGCATGATTCTCTAAGGCGATGTCCCACTTTAGAGCGCTAGTTGGATACACAGAAACAGCGCTCTTTAGATGCACTGAAATCACGTGTCTTTAGAGCGCTGATTTAAGCAGAATAAAGATGCTGTAAATTCATGTATCTTTTTAGCGCTGATTTAAGCAGATTAAAGATGCAGTGAATTCATGTATCTTTGTAGAGCTGATTTATGCAGAATAAAGATGCAGTGAATTCATGTATCTTTATCATCATTTAAAATGTGTTAAAGGCCTCTGTTACGTCTTTCAAAACTTTTCAAATCACATGATATTTTCCGAATCACATGAAATCGAGTTTGGTGTTTGTTTACGGGTTCATTCAAAGTCAAACAAGGAAAAACAATAAAATTTAAAATTCGTTATTGATAAAATTCAATTTTGAATTTTTCAAAAAATTCAAGAAAGCATTTTAAATATAATTCTTAAAAATTTTATTTTAAATTCTTAGAAAAAATAAAATTCAAAAAAATTTTATTTAAAATTCTTTAAAGAATTTTATTAATAAAAAAAAAGAATTTTATTTCCATAATAACAAATATATTTTGAACAAATAAATATTCAAACCAAAAGTAAAATAAAATTAAACCAAAAATAAAATTCAAAAATAAAATTCAAACCAAAAATAAAATTCTTTTTTTTTTTTGAGAATTTTATTTTTGGAAATAATAAAATTCAAATGTTTTTGAGAATTTTATTTAAACAAAAATTTTATTTCAAATACCTTATGAATTTTAAATAAAATTCGAATTTTTTCCTTGTCTGTTCAAAGTTGAAATCAAATAACTAAAATTTAAAAAAATATAACAAAAAAATTCATTCGTTTTACTTTACAAAACTTTATTTATGTGAAACAAAATGAAAAAAAAACAAGTAGAAAAGTTAAATTCGACTTGGCCGAATCTATGAATACCCTCCACAATAAAAATTTTAAGTGATAGTAAATTTTCTAACGTGAAAAAATAACAGTTATGATTAGAAATATTTTATTTTGTGTAAAAAATTTTTTTTAGTAATTTTAAAAAAAAAAAAACTAATTTTTTTATGAGTGTAAATTTTTTTTGAATTTTACATTCAAAAAAAAATTTACTAATTTTTTTTTGAGTGTAAATTTTTTTTTTTGTAATTTTTGAAAAAAAAACTATTTTTTTTTGGAGTGTAAAATTTTTTTTGAATTTTACATTAAAAAAAAGTTTACTAATTTTTTTTTTGAGTGTAAATTTTTTTTTGAGTGTAACATTTTTTTCGAGAGTATTTTTTTTTTTGTTTTGGTATAAAAATATTTTTGAGTGACAAAAATACGTTTTAAAATATTTTTGTGACTAATAATGGTTGTAAAACAGGTTTAACGGGTTTTCACCACGTGAGTTTAAGGTGAAGCTAATCTAATATTCACGGTTTTGCTAATAACTTTTGAACCACTGAACCGACTTGGGTGAAATTCAATACGAACTAGGCTGGAGGAACGAAAAATATATATGCCAAGCCTCAGCATCCTCAAAATTGATTTTCGAAAGTTATAGTGCTTTTTATCTCATAAATTCACGAAAAACCCTTGCCGAAATTCAGTCTTTTGCTCATAACTTTTGAACCACTGGACCGATTTCGCTGGATTGCAATACCAACCTGACCAGGTAAATGCCCAACATATATGCCAAACTTCAGGAGCCTCCGTAAAGTCTTTCAAAAGTTAGCGTGTTTTCAACAGACAGACAGACAGACAGACAGACGGACAGACGGACGGACGGACGGACATCGCTAGATCGTCTTAAAATCGATCGAGGATCATGAATATATATACTTTATGGGGTCCTAGACCAATATTTTGAGGTGTTACAAACGGAATGACAAACTTATATATACCCTCTATCACTAGAGTGGAGGGTATAAAAATCGGAAGTGAACATCAAAAAAATATCGGAAATTTTCATTTTCACATTTTTTATGGGATTTTTTTTGGGAACAGCGGTCAAAGATGCTATGATTGAAGTGCTCTTTGCAGCGCTGATTAATGCGCAATAATGATGCAGTCAAATCATGTGTCTTTGTCTAAAACTCATGTTTTTTTATTCAAAAAGTGTTAAAAATATTAAAAAGGAAAGCAAGTGTAAAATTTTATCAAAAAATAATTACACATTATAAGTTTTATATAAAAAATCTTAAAAAAAAATTAAAATTTTTTCCCCTTCCTTTTACTGCATCCCTAAGAGCGCTCTTTGGATGCGCTACGGTATGCTATAAACAGATGCTGTGTCGCCAAAATCTCGATTTATTTCTGCTGGGTAAAGTCATTTTAAAAGAAAAATCACTTATTTTATAAAGGATTTAATTTTTTTACTGTTTCTGTAGTTTAAAAAAAAATATTTACTGTATTAAAAACGAATTTTCTGTTACATTTAATTTCGACAGTAAAATATTTCTTCTAAAGTTTTACTGTTTTTCAATACAAAATAACTGAATATTCACTAGTTTTTTAATGTTTTAGTTAGTCATTAAATTAACATTTAAAATTGACTGTAATGTGTTTTTATTTTAAATGAAAAAACCAAGGTTGGTTACCGAAACGAATAACGGTAAGGGTAACGGTAACGGTATCTAATTTTTATTTATTTCGGTAAAGGTAACGGTAAGTGTTTTCAAATCGTTTCGGTAACGGTATGTACCGGTACCGAACCAACCAAACCGGTACGTACCGGTATTATTAATTTAGTTAAAAATTTGAAAAAAGATAGAACTGAAAGCTAAAAATATTTTATAGACCCAAAAACCAGTATAGATTTGATATGATTATTATTTTTGTCATTTATTTTATGATAATTTGCAAATTATAAATTTAAAATTATGTTAGCAATTTAATTTTATTTTTTTGTTCGTTAAAATCCCTTAAAACAGGTAAAATTTTGAATACCGGTACAATACCGGTAACTTCTAATAATTATAACGTAACGGTAAGGGTAACGATATTTTAAAAATATTTTTAGCGGTATCGGTAACGGTAACGGTATTCGATTTGAAAGGGTTTTGAATCGGTAACGGTATAATAAGGGTAACGGTAACCAACCATGGAAAAAACAGTGGAATGGTTTTTAAATAAAATTTCATTTGTTTTAAGTGAATATTCAGTGGAATTTACCTACATACCTAAGACAAATAATTATATGTGCACTGTATTTTTTTTGAGTTATGGGAAAGAAAATAAAATATTTTTTCAAGTTTGGTTAATATTTTGTTATGTTTTTAAGTAAGCTTTAAAATCATAAAAACATTAATTTCAAACTTTATTTTTTAATACAGAAAATAAGGAATGAAAATATACTTCATAGAAAATAATTATATGTGCAAAAAAGAAAATTCATATATTTTCTTTTTGATTTACAATATAATAAGGCTATTCATAAAAAATTGTTATGAACTTGAATATTTATACTTGTTTTAGTCTACGAGGCATAAAACCAATCAAGTTTTTTAATGTGCCAATACCATTTTTTCGTCGTTTCGTCAATATCGCAAATTTACGTCCTTACCGCGTAGTGTACAGCTTTTACTTTGAAACGACCTTGGCAGAAAGTGTCCTAAGGAGAAATTTAGTTAGGTTTAGGTCTGGACTAATGGCTGACCATATCAATACTGGTATGCTGGGCGCATTACACAAGTTTTTTGTCAAAGTATTGACATGGATTGGGGCGTTGTCTTGGTGGAATGTCCAATTATCTCCACACAGTTCGGTAGCAAAGTCTATAAAATGTTCCCGAACAAGTAAAATTATATTTTTTCATTGTTTTTAGTATGGGCAAATGATATTCGGAACCGTCCTCCTGATCCAAATGCATCCCATACCATATCGGATTCGCAACTGTGGTTTAGCAAATAGCACGTTTGGCGCGGATGCCTTAAAGCTCTCCAATATTGGTGTTGACGATCATTGCCATCCAAATTAAACTTTTGTTGTCACTAAATATGTAGAAACAAATTTAAATTAAGACGTCGCTGATTGTCACCACTTCTCTTGTAGAGATTTCAGACATTTCCGCCAAACGTGCTATTTTCGATAGCACAGTTTCGAATCCGTCATGGTATATGGTGCATTTGGATTATGAGAAAGGGTTTGAATATGATTTGTTTATAATAAAAATAATGCAAAAATATATTTTTACTTGTTGGGGACCATTTAATAGACTTTGCTACCGAACTGTATGGAGATAATTGGGCATTCTCACAAGATTACCCTCTAGTCCATGTCACTCGTTTGGCAAAAAACTTTTTAAATGCACACAACATACCAGTATTGAAATGGCCAGCCATTAGTCCCGACCTACACCCAATTAAATTCCTCTTTAGAACCTTTTGTGCCAAGGTCATTTCAAAGTCAAAGCCGTACAAGACCATTAAAGGACTTTAACTTTAAATGCTGACAAAACGGGGGACAAGGGATATTGGTACATTAAAAACCTTGGAGGGTTTTATGCCTCCTAGGCTTAAAAAAGTTTAAATACACAAGGCGAACACAAATTTTCACAAATTACTTAATTATATTGCAAATCAAAAAGAATATATAGGAATTTTCTTTTATGCACATTAGGGATATAACCATTTGCGTTTTTTTGCAAATATCGAAAAGAACCTATCATATTGAGAATGTACACTCAAAATAATCCTACAGTAAAAAATACAGTAAAAGTGTTATAACTTTAACTATACTACTTTTTTAGTAATTAACAGTATAAATTTAGCTTTACAGTATAAATTTAGTTATTTTTTTGAAATTGGAATACTTTGAACTTTACTGAATACTGATTTTTTACCGATTTTTTAATAATTTTTGTTAGTAATTTTAAAAAATTTGGAAAATTATTTTTGACACCTAATTTTTTTCAAACGCACATAGCAAATTTTCGTTGAAAAAAATAAATGTATATTTTTTTTTAAAATTTCCGAAATAGATCATTGCCAGCCATCAAGCTCAATAATTATATATTTTTGAAGCAATTTTTTTTTACTAAAAAATTTTTCAAAATCGATTTTGAACAGGTTTTCGCTTTTAAATTTGTTTACCGTTTTTTTATAACTGCGTTAGTAAAAATTGACTAACGCGTTGTAGGGCCCTTTAATACTAACAATTAGTAATAACTACCAACTTTTTAGTAAGGATTACTGTAGGATTTCTATGAGTGTAGATGAAAAATCAAGAAGAAATGTGTGTTCTTTTTTTCGCGAATGTTAAAAAAGGTTCGGCACCGATCGCGATGAAGTTTTCGCTAATATTTTTTTTAATTATTCGGAAAACCCGTATTTCTAGTGTCGAAAACCATTTTAAAAATTTGTTATTGTTTTATTTTTGTTGTAAAACGACAAAAAGCCAAAAAAACGGTGGATGGGAAGGAATCCCACCATAAAACATAAAAAAATGTAAATTTATGGTGTTTTAGAAATTGCAATCGGTGCCGAAGGTTTTTGGACCAAAATGTCCCCGGATAACGTTTTTTGTTATCAGTATAAAATTGCCCATACGATTATGATAGGTTCCTATTTTGGTTATATCCCTAATGCACATATAATTATTTTCTATTGAAAATATATGAAGTATTTCCTTTTTCGTAATTTTCAGTTTTAAAAAATAAGGTATAAAATTAAAATGTTTATGATTTTAATGCTTATATATAAACATTAGAGTGACTCAAAAAAAAAAGTTGATGATGTACCCCCCTCAAAATGAACTTTGACATGTTTTATGAAGATTCCCAAAATATTTGGACTCTAGCGATAATCTCCCGTGAGCTAAACCGCGTCAAAAAAGGGCCCAAAAATGGTATTTTTCATGAATATAAAATTCAGTAAATTTTTTTTTGTCCAATGAATGACCAAATATAATAGATATTTAGGAATTCTTTGATTCTGCATTAAAACATTTTATAAATCTAACCACAGACTCGAGATAACGAGATGTTTATGTCAGTTTTTTGATGCTTTTTAATTCGATTTTATTGAAAACTTTAATAACTTTGCTATTTTTTGTTCGATTTTCACTTATAATACATCGTTAGAAAGGTGTTGACCACCGCTTCGGATTTTAGTCAAAAATTAACCCTTAACTGCACTGTCTTACTTTTTTATAACATTTACTTCGACACATTAAAAACCGTTTTATAACCACAAAAATCGTATCTTTGTGCAGGAAACACGTTTAATTAATATATTTGGCCACAATTAATTTAACCCATGCATGATCAAAATATTTTGGCAAACATTTTTAAAAAGTTTTTGCGGAAATTATTGAAAGCTAGTTGTAATACTTTAAAAAAATAAAATAAAAAAGGCTTTTGTTTAAATAGACTTGCTTATTAATATCAAATAATTTTAACGTGTAACACTTTCACGGTGAAACTTTTTTTCGAAATTTGTATGTGCAAATAAATTTTAGAAATTAAATATAAATCAATTTTCTCTTAATCGCATATATTCGTGCAAAATACGCATCTAATAAATATATCTTAATATTTTTTATTTAACCCATTCATGACCAATTAAAAAAAAAAAATGTGGAAAAAATTTAAGTACAGTTGTAATACTTAAAAAAAAATAATATAATTGATATTTCAATTTATTCGATGCGTTTTTTGCACGAATATATGCGATTAAGACAAAATTTGTTTATATTTTATTTTTAAAATTAATTTGCACATACAAAATTTCGAAAAAAAAATTTTGATCGGGAAAGTGTTACACGTAATAATTATTTGATAATAATAACTCGTCTAGATAAACAAAAAGCTTATTTAATTATATTTTTTTAAAGTATTACAACTAGCTTTCAATAATATCCGCAAAAACTTTTTGAAAAATGTTTGCCAAAATGTTTTGATCATGCATGGGTTAAATTAATTGTGGCCAAATATATAAATTAAACGTGTTTCCTGCACAAAGATATGCTTTTTGTGGTTATAAAATGGTTTTTTAATGATGTCGAAGTAAATGTTATAAAAAAGTAAGACAGTGTAGTTAAGGGTTAATTTTTGACTAAAATAAACAAATCCTTATTTAATTTTATTTTTTTTAAGTATTTTAACTAGCTTTCAATAATTTCCGCAAAAACTTTTTTGAAAATGTTTGCCAAAATATTTTGATCATGCATGGGTTAAATCAATTGTGGCCATATATATTAATTAAACGTGTTTCCTGCACAAAGATACGCTTTTTGTGGTTATAAAATGGGTTTTAAATGATGTCGAAGTAAATGTTATAAAAAAGTAAGACAGTGCAGTTAAGGGTTAATTTTTGACTAAAATCCCAAGCGGTGGTCAACACCTTTCTAACGATGTATTATAAGTGATAATCGGACAAAAAATACCAAAGTTATATAAGTTTTCAGTAAAATCGATTTGAAAAGCATCAAAAAACTGACATAAACATCTCGTTATCACGAGTCTGTGAATAGATTTATAAAATGTTTTAATGCAGAATCAAAGAATTCCTAAATATCTATCATATTTGGTCATTCATTGGACAAAAAAAAATTTACTGATTTTTTTATTCATGAAAAATACAATTTTGGACCCTATTTTGCCGCGGTTTAGCTCACGGGAGATTATCGCTAGAGACCAAATATTTTGGGAATCTTCATAAAACATGTCAAAGTTAATTTTGAGGGGGGTACAACTTTAACTTTTTTTTTGCCCATATAAGGTGAGTCGGTCTAATAAACATAATAAAATATTAACCAAACTCAAAGATATAATTTCTTTTCTTTCCTATACCTCAATATAAAAAAATGCACATATAATTATTTGTCTTAGGTAATTCTTTGAATGCATGCTGAAACACGACGTTTTCAGCAGCAAGACCCGTTTTTTCTATTGCAGCCGGTAAATTTTGTTGTAAAATTGTGAGGTATTGTTCTTTTTTCATAATGCCATCAATTTTAACCAGTGGGCCCACTCCATTTTTTGTTATACAGCCCCAAACCATTATGGAGCCACCACCGTGTTTCATGGTTTGAGTTACTCCATTAGAGGTACTGCTTTTTGGGTCTTTGGACCAGTACCAAGCTCGACCATCTGACTCAAAACGTTTAATTTTAGTCTCATCAGACCATATAACCTAAAAAAATTAAACATTTCATTCATATTACCTGAACTTTATGACTTAAAAAATATATGGCGTAAAACTTACTTTGCTCCAGTCGGCCTCAGTCCAGTTTTGGTATACTTGAGCGAACTCTTTACGAAGCTTGATATTTTTTTGGACAAAAAAGGTTTCTTTTTCTTAACTGCAGCCTTTGCACCCATTCTTTTGAGACTGCGACGAGCTGTCCACTCGCTAGCGTCAATATTAAGCGTTTTTAGAGCCGCAGCTGGTGTAATTGCATTGTCGCTTATTACCAAATATGCAAGATGACGACCAGTTCGGTCGTCAATCTTTCTGGGACGTCCAAGAAGAGTCTTTGATGATGTGATATTTAGTTTCTTTTTATTCTTTGGGCCTTCATGTGGCTTACTTTTAGCTTTT
Source organism: Pegoplata infirma (assembly GCA_963921195.1). NCBI lineage: Eukaryota > Metazoa > Arthropoda > Insecta > Diptera > Anthomyiidae > Pegoplata > Pegoplata infirma. The sequence continues at coordinate 138,395,114 of OY992539.1, forward strand.
TCGCTATTTCGCGTAACGATTCATTGTTTTCCAACAATTTTTTAATTTCACTTACTTTTGCGGCTTCCATTTACTATGAATGAAAATGAAATAATGAAATTTTGTAAAAATACCGGTAAATTTTAATTTTACTCAATGTTTAATTTTTTTGTTTTGAGATTTAAGCGAGCTAAGAAGAGAGTGCAAAGTGTAACACTTCTCTTATTTTACAAAATGAGTTATATGTTTTTTTCTTATTACACTAGAATTAATTTGTATTTTTTTTTTGTATTTAATAATAAAAAACAAAACTTTTTTGCAAACACACTTTATATATAAAATATATGGGACTATTTCAAAACATTGTGCCCCTGTTACACTTTTGCTCGTCACTAACAAACATTTTTATTTTATTTTTGTCCATTTTTAAGCCTTTTGCGCATGTCACACAACTTCCTACCTTTGACAACCCCTAGTGATATTTTATGAGGAAAATATTTGTAAAACATTTTAACCCTTTTAATGGACGTTTTATTAGACTTTTGTGTTTAGTTTTTGAAAAAGAACTAAAATGACCCCTTAAAATGGCAGTTAGAAGATTAATATGTTTTAAAAAAAGAACCGCCCCGCCATACAATTTCACTAAAGACGTCAAACCAATTTTTGAAGCTCAGATGTATTTTTATTATAGTTTTTTTGACATTTTCCAAACAGCTTTAAAAAAAATTAAAAACTTCAGTGGGCCATAAAAAAGAAATCTGAATTGACTTTGCAAAACCCTTTGGTAATTTTGTATATTTGAAAATCAACTTTCTTATACCGTTGAAGCCATTGAGGCTCAAAGAATGATACGAATCAATCAGCGCTGAAAAGACGCATCATGATGCATTCTAATATTGCTGTGACATCGCCTACATGAATCATGCATGAATTCAGTTGTTTTGCAAAAGATTCTTCCAATTCAGCAAATTTTCTGCTGGGTAATTAAGTTTTGTTGTTTTATCTAAGTTGTTGCTTTATGAGCTTTAAATCATTAATATTTAAATACTTTTTTTCAATATTTTTAAACATACAACAAATGGTAAAATCATAAATTCCTAAAAACGAGTTTAATATTTAAATAAACGGAATTCCTGTTAGACATAAATAGAACTTTAACAACAATAAACAGTGTCATAGATATTTTGTTATTGAAAATTATTGAACAACTCAGCAAAAAAACCAAAATGCTAAAAATAGTTTTAAAATATAAAAAAAAAAAAATAGATTTTGCAAACAAAAAATAATTATGAAAAATTTGTTAGAAATCCAACTTTAAAATAAATGAATGAATGAAACTGAATACAAGGGAAGTCTAACTTTTTGGCATATTTCAATAAAGTAGAAAGAAAGACAGAAAATGTTAATAGGTGTGTTTTCATAATGCTGGATTTATACATTTTATACAAACAGCAGTATAAATTTATCCTACACAGAAAAAAATATCAAATTTTTTTTTTTCATTAAAATATTTTTGGCATAAAATATCACTAGGGGTCTTTAAGGGCAGAAAGTTCATCAAATGTATGTAAAATGCTTAAAAAATTAAAATTGTTAAATTAACACATATTTTTTTTTTTAATTTTACAAAAATGTTAATGCTTTAAAAATTAACTACCTTAGGCAATTCCTGTCTTTGGTGACCCCCAAAATATTGGTAGACATTTTAACCCTCACACAGTCATTTTTTTATAGACTTTATGTATTTTTTTCAAAAAAATTACAAAAATTTCCCCTTAAAACGGAAGCTTCCCAGCAAAACTTTGATTACCTAATAAAGTATAAAATAAGGTATATGATATTTTATAATTTTTTTTTGTGTGAAAAAGTAATATTGTATTAAATTTACTAACGTGATTGTAAGTGAGTTGCAAGTAGATAAAATATGCTCGTGAGTGAGTGTATGTCACTAGAAAATTCCTGTCGTGAGTCCATCTCTAGTTTAAACTAATGCATATTTTTATAAAATACTTATTTAAGTTATTGTAATGCATTATGTATCCAATTATAGATAATGCATTATTTCAAATTTTGAAATAATATATAATGTAAACAAATATAATTCATCCATGATTTAATGTTTATAAATTATAAATATGAAATACATTTTTTGCAATTATCATGCATTACGTAACAAGTTATAAGTAATACATTATTTTTCACTTTCAAATAATACGTTGTTGAACAAATGTTTGGTAAGACATCCCAAAATAATGCTACAAATAAGGGATATACATTACCTGGTAATGTGTTATATAATCACCACCCATTACCAAAGTTTTGCTTGGTTGGTTAAAGAAAAGAATCATCATAAAATTTTATAAAACACATCAGAATATAATATTTAGTTCAAAAATGTATTTACACTGTTTTTTGTCGAGTTTTTAACACTGCTTTGTTAAAAAACATAACAAACATTGATATTTTATATTTTTAAGCATTTTGCGCATGTCGCACAAACTTTTAACATTTGACAACCCCTAGGAATATATTTGTAGAACATTTTCACCCTTTAAATCGGCGGTGCGCACACACATACTATAACATTTATGCTTGTGTGGGTAGTAGCAAGCGAAAAGTCAACAAATTTGCTCAAGCAACAGAATTTTATAGTGTACGTGTGTCGACGGCGCACAAGCAGCATTTTTTAGCCTATTCCCGCGGGAATAGGAATTACAAAAATGCCCATGACTGCTTTAAATGGACGTTTAATTAGACTTATGTGTTTAGTTTTAAAAAAAAGGACTAAAATGACCCCTTAAAATGGCAGTTAGAGGGGTAATATGGTCTAAGAAAAGAGATTTACGATTATACGTTTTCAGTGAAGACATCAAACCATAATTTGAAGTTCAGATGTGTTTTTATTATAGGTTTTTTTGACGTTTTCTAAAAGACTTTGAAATAAAATTAAAAACTTCATTGGGACATAAAATAGAAATCCGAACTGACTTTGAAAAACCATTTGCTGATTTTGTCTATTTGATGGCCTGTTTTAATATGGCGTTGAAGCCATTGAGGCTTAAAGCGAAGACCCAAAATTTGTTGCACAGTGTTATATTAATTATTTTTTTTACAAATCGCTTTTTAAAATTTGCAAAAAATAACGTGTTTTTGCTATGTTCAAGAATTAAAAAAATCAAAATTTCTTTCCTTCGACCCTTTCATAGACTTCAGACAAACTTTTATTAACATTTATTTAAGGCAAATCCGATCATTTTAACTCATGGCGCATTAGAACAAAGAAGGACTGCACTGGCTAAAATGATCTGAGAGACAAATTTTTATTAACATTTATTTAAGGCAAATCCGATCATTTTAACTCATGGCGCATTAGAACAATGAAGAACTGCACTGGTTAAAATGGTCTGATTAGGCTAAGATTTCGCTTAAATGAATGTTCGTATCAAGCTCTACGAAAGGGCAAGTAAAATTATTTGATTTTTTTTTTTTGTTTCTTGAACGTAGATAAAAAGTAATTTTTGTTAAATTTGAAATGCCAGTAACTCGAAAATCGTTCAACCGATTCAAGAATATTTATTTAGCAAACCAAAATGAAAATTATTTTTTCTATTCGTGTTTAGCTCATCAAATTTAATAAATCTTATGTATTGTAATATAATCTTTTTTCGCCGGGAGCTAAGGGTTTATTTTTTCCAATTTGCCTCATATTTTTACCACATAAGTTTTGGGTCAAGGAGAATAAAAATTTGTCCGCCCTGGAAAAAGACATAACTATAAATTAGGAACATAATTTAACGTGAATATTCATTAAACTTACAATTAGTTATATTAAAATAAAAAATTTTCTAACTAAGTATGAGAAAAAAAGTTTAGTTTATTTATAAATAGTTCATAGTTTTCTTTAAATGTAGTTCTTTAATATAAGGAAAAAATTCTTACAGCCAAAGAAATTTTCCCCAAATCTAGGAAAAATATCTTTATTTTTAGGACATATTTCTTAAAAACAGTTTAGTTAAAGTTTACACCATTTCCAATTGAATAGTTCATGCGAATAAGGACGAATAGACCACTTTTTCGCAAACACGTTTTTTTGCATAAATGCATTTTATTAGCAGAGCCCTACAATCCTATGCAGAAATTTTGGGGAAATTTTGACTTTTAAGGCTAAAAAAATTACTTTGAAAGTGCAATAATTCGTATATTTTTATATTTTTGTTTAAATTGGGAGTGAACTAACGCACAATTTTGATTAAATACAACACAAAAACATACAAAAATTTTACTTTCGGTAACAATGTGTTAAAAGAACATTACGAGAAACAAACCACACTTATTATATTGGCAAAAAATTTTACCGTTCTTGAGTTATAAGACTTTAAAGTGTGAAAAGCAAAAAGGGCGAATATCCATCCTTAACAAAATATTATATAAAAATTATTTAGCTGTGAGTTTAAAATTGATATTAGCTAAAATTTGAAATTGTACACAAAAAAGACAATCTTAGCACATACAAACTTTTAGTGTTAATACTGCATCCAATGTCAGGAATAAAAAACAAAAATTTTTTCATGTCCTTTTATGTTACGTCGTAATATGCAGTCAAGGGTTAATATTATAATTCCTAAAAATGTATTTAGTGTCATAAAGAATTACTACTGCATCAAATGGCAGGAATATTAAAAAAAAAATTAACAAAAAAAATTTTTTTTGCATGTCCTGGCAATCCTTAAATAGTGTATCCTTGAAGTCCTTAAAGTGTTACAAACAAATGCCAACCATAGTTCGTCATGTATTGCAAGTCTCATGAAAATGTTGTCAAAATCTGCTGCAAAATAACACATTTTTATTCAAATTTCAATACATTTTTTTGGATATTCGCCCTTTTTCCATTTAAGCAAAAAATTGAAGTCCAATTTTTGGCAAGTTCTCTTTCGAATACCTTACTAAAATTTTGTATATAGGTAGATGTGACTTAAATCTTTAAGCTAATACCAGAAAGTTGACAAAAATATTATTTTTTAACCGTTTCCTGCGTTTTTATTGTCCCATGTAAAATTCTACAAATGGTCTATTCGTCTTTATTCGCATGAACTATTCAATTGTATTTTAAAAATTTTCAAATGTATTTTAATTGTCTACATGTATTTCAAAATTGGCCAAATATATTTTAAAATTGTCCAAATAAATTTTAAAATTGCCCAAATGTATTTTAAAATGGTACAAATGTATTTTAAAATTGTACAAATACATTTTAAAATTGTCCAAATTAATTTTAAAATTGTCCAAATGTATTTTAAAATTGTCCAAATGTATTTTAAAATTGTCCAAATGTATTTTAAAATTGTCCAAATGTAGTTTAACATTTTCCAAATGTATTTTAAAATATCCCAAAAATATCCCATTTTGAAAATTTTAAAATACAATTGAGGGGCTCAAAGCACAAGGGGTTTATTAAAATTTAATTTTTTACGTGGACAAAGTGGTTGCAGTCCTAGAAGTTCGTGTATTAATAGTAATAAAATTTAGCAAGAATATCTTAGGTCGGTAACCTGCGGTCAAAATTTAAAAAAATGGCGTTTTTCAATCAAAATTCATGTCTAAATTTTTTCACCAAATCCGGCTCAAAAATTAGGAATTGTTGCGTACTTTATAGGAAAAATATAAAAAAATACAAAAAAATGTTGGTCCACAGATGCTGATTTTTGAACATATAGGAGACTGAAAAACATAGAAGCATTTTGACCAAATTCTTGGTTGTCATTCAAAAACTACCCCTTTTATGGCATCTTATGAACTTAAATATGAGTTTTCTGCTCCGGTGACGAGTCGTACAATAAAAAATGAACTTCTAGAATCTGTTCAAAAAGGTTGAAGTCCAAGAAAAGAACCACCGCTAAGCTTACAATAAATACAAAAAAAGTTCAATGTCCGCCAGACAACATCTTGACCGTAAGGACTAGTCATATGTTCCATTGTCCCATAAAACGAAGATTTATTTGTTTGGATATAAATGAAAATTATTTATTTGACTCCCAATAAACAATTTTCAATCATATCCAAACAAATTAATCTTTGTTTCATCGCGCAATGGAACATATTACCAGTTCTTACGGTCAAGGTGATTTCTGGCAAATACTGAACTTTTTTGTATTAATTGTAAACTCAGCGGTGGTCAGTGTTGCCATAAGAGAATTTTGAAAAAATGCTAAATGGCAGAAAAAAAGTGCTAAAATGCTCTACAGACCAAAAAAAAAGTGCTAGATTTTTTTTTTTTCATTTTTTAAATTAACAAATAATAATTTTTAACAATAACTCTAGTTTACAACGAAAATGCGCACTAACTGCGTCTACATATTTTTTTGACCGCTAAACTTAAACATTTTATAGAAAAAAATACTTCTAATGAATTTTTTTGCGTTTTTTGGAGTTATTTTCACTGTTTTCCCTATATCTTGAGTAATGTACCTCCGATCTACTCGTGATAAAAACCAAAATTAAGTTAATCAAATTTTCAACAAATTTTTCACACGTTACTTTCCCATCTGTTCAATAGTTTACGCGCGATAGACAAATATATTGTAAAAATTATTTTTTTTTTTTTATCAAAAAAATTCATTTGTTGATTTAAAATTTTTTTTTAACGAATCGTTGCAAATTAACATTTTTTTTATTTACCTTAAAAGCCTAAACCTATACAAATATAACAAAATGGGTTTCATAAAAATCTATGGGCAATCACCAAAGTTATAATGATTTTTTTGAAACTACGCATAAAAATTTCCTTAAATTTTTTTTGTATTTAAAATTCAAGAATAAAAACTGGGTTAAATACCATAATTTTTTTTGTGTGTATTTTCATATGATACGCCATAACTTCGGTAATAACCCATAGATTTTCATCAAACCGACTTTGTTATCTTAGTTAAGGATCAGGCTTAAAAAAACCATAACAATTTTTTTTGTTGCGGTTTCAATCAAATTTTTTTCTGAATTTCGATTGCGTTTTCTTAATTTAAGCTGGGTTTTCTGAATTTCAATTGGGATTTTTGAATTTCATTAAAAATCTTCTTAATTACAATATGGATTTCTGAATTTCCAATGGTTTTCTCGATTTTGATTGGGTTTTCTAAATTAAAAAAGGTTTTTCTCAATTTCATTTTTCTAAATTTCGACTAGGTTTTCTAAATTTAAATTGGGTTTTCTGGATTTCAATTGGTATTTTTTAATTTCAATAATTTCTTAATTTCTATCTGGATTTTTAAATTTCAATTCGGTTTTCTGAATTTTAACTGGTATTTCTAAATTTTAATATATATTTTCTTAATTTTTAAATTTCAACTTATATTTTCTAAATTTTTGAATTTCAATTTATACTTTCTTAATTTCTTAGGATTCCTGATTTTCAATTAGGCGCCATGAAATAAGTCCCAAGAAAAAAAATTAAATAAATTCCATACGATTTGGGAACTATTTCATTATACAGGTGCAAAGAAAGCGCCGCAGGCTAAAAATTTTTACAAGAGATTTAAAAAAACAAATTAAAATGTAAAAAAAAATGCTGAAAATGCTAAAAAATTTTAAAAAAGTGCTAACTTAGCACTTGGCACTTTTTTCTAAAACTTTAGTGCTAAGTCCAAAAAAAAAGTGCTAGATCTAGCACTAAAAGTGCTTAAATGGCAGCACTGGCGGTGGTTCTCTCTTGGACTTCGACCTTTTAGAATAAATTTTAGCAGTTAATTTTTTATTTTAAGACTCGTCACCGGAGCAGAAACCTCATATTTAAGTTCATAAGATGCAAAAAAAGGGGTAGTTTTCGAATGACAACCAAGAATTTGGTCAAAATGCTTTGATATTTTTCAGTCTCTACCCCTGGTTTTGGGCCCATTCTTTGAGCCAAACGAGGTAAATGCTTTTTTTTGGAACAACTTAATATTACGAACCTTTACATCATAGATATCCTACCCGCTTTTAAGCTTAAACTGGGGTTTCGATTATAATTCCTACAATGGGCACCTGTACTCATTATGCTAAACTATTATCGAGCATAAAAGAGGCTAAAACATGTCAAGAATGGACAGAATTATTTTTTTTATTTATTTTTTGCATTTTTTATTAATATTATTTAAGATTAACACTATTGAAAATTACTTTTAATTCATTTAAAGCATTTCGTCCCTATTATTTTCTTTAGGTAATTTCAATACTTTTCGTACTATTCTGCCAATAAAAATTTAAAATAAATCAGAATCGTGAAAAGCTATACAAATTATTAAATCCCGTTAAATTACTGATAATTTTTCAGTTGAAGCGAAAAAAATGAGACATTTATGAAAAAGTTTATAACAATTAATTAAATTTAAGCTCGTCGTCCCTATTATTTTTTCCAACACTGTACATTTGGACAATTTGAAAATATATTTGGACAATTTTAAAATACATTTGGCCAATTTTAAAATACATTTGAAAATTTTTAAAATACAATTGGAAATGGTGTAGCTAAAATTTACTTGAAATACCTTCATCGTATTTCTTTTCTTAGAATTGAGGAAGTGAACTTCATAGAATTTAGTTGATAACTTCTGATAATTAAGTTAATAACTTCTTAGAATATAGTTAAAATTTCAAAATGGCGATATCTCAAAAACTTAGCGAGATTGAGCGAAACGGATGAAATTTTCAAAAAAAAAAAAAGTGCTACAAAAAACTATGGTATAGCCTAGCTCTACACATCTGGGTCCCGAGCCTCTAATTTTAAATCTAAAATTTGACATTCCTAAATATTATGTCCATATTTCGGTAAATAATTCCGACACGCGAAATAGTCCAGCAGCCCTTTTGTAGCCCTTTGTTTGTACACTACCGCAAAATAACTGAAAGCCCTCCGAGTAATAGTTTTTAATTTATCCAGTTTTTAAGATTCTCAAGACCCTATCAGAGCCCTAATTACCGTATCTCAAAAACTTAGCAAGTACGAGTAAAACCGATAAAAGTTTTGGATCAAAACCTATGTCAATGACTCATGCAATTTTGTTTTTCCTTACACTCAATAAAAACCCTTGTAAAATTACAAGAAAAGTTTGTAGCTTTTATTTCTGCTACCTCCTATTTGACTTTTTTGACTCGATAAAACTTACAAGACGGTTTCGTGATTGCACTAGATTTTTTGCTACCTCCTATTTTACGAGAATTCCTAGTCAAAATTACGAGCTTTCTTGTAATTTTACAAGATTTTTACCAATAAAATTGTAAATTTACAACTTTTTTGACGAAATATATTTACAAAAAATTCTCATAAATTTACTAGATTTTTTTTTTTAAATCGTATAAATTTGTAAAATTACAAGAAAAACTTCAAATTTACAAAAAAATTTAAATTTCGATCGAAAATTATTTGTTAAAAAACAATGAAAACTACTAAAACAAATGAAATTTTTTTTCTCAAAAATCAGTTAATTGTTCTGTTTCTTAAGTCCACTTTTGTTTTTTGAGTTGAAAATCTGAAGAGACAATATTTTTGCCATACAAAAAAAAAACGCCAGTCTAATGGGCACATTAGCACATCAGTTTCAAAATCTTCCATAATAAAAAATACATAAACAAATTTAATTATATGTATTATAAAATAATTGCCTGGTTTGTGGGATTCCTTCTTCTTTTTCTTTCAGAAAATTATAACAATAATTTAGCTGTAGGCGTCATTTTTATGACGCACTTATAGTTACAATAAATCCATACACTACAATTTACCAATTTTTTTACAATATTTTTTTTTTAACTACAAAAAGTTGCGTCACTCCCGGATTATATTCTTCTGTTCTGTGTATTCCATTCTATGGCAGTATTATGATTAAATCAGACAGCTGATGACAGCACGTGATTTAAAAAAAAATAATAACACGCAACACAGAATTTGAATTTGAATAGGATATGGGAAAATAAACTTATTTAACGGTTAATATATGATTAAAAAAATATTGATATTTAATAGTATTGAAACAAACAAAATAAAAAACAAACAAAATGTTATCAATACATTTGTTAATATCTTGTTTTATTAAAGAATTCATATTTGTTTTTTTGTGAATTCAAAATTCGGATTTTTACGGCTAACACTGGATTTTTTTTGCAACAATTTATTGTTTTGTATATTATTTTACTTTTTAATAGACCATATTAAGAACTGAATATTTGAAAAATCCGCGTGATTAGAAATAAACACTTAATGAAAAAAAAAAATTTAAATAAAATTATATCAAGTTTTATTAACATTTTAAATCACTTGTAAAAAAAGTATATATTTGGGCCTTACCAGAAAAATCGAGTTTTTTGTTGATTTTCATATACAGAGATTACCGTTTCTTTGGGACAAACTAATTTTTCGAATTCCTGCAGTCACACCAATCAATCAACCATACAAATGTATTTTTATTCGATTGCTGGTTTCAGAAACTGAAAATTTTTTTTCTGTAAAAATTTCCAATAGAAAATTTGAAATTTTTTAATAGAAAAAAGCTCAGATTCTGAAACATTTTTCCTATAGAAAACAAGTGAGCAGGCTATTTGGATATGCCAAATCAAAAAATTCCTTCGTACTTTCTTTTCTGTTTAATTTAAACTTTTCTGATGTCTTATATTTTATAAATTTTTTTGTTTTCCTAAATTTTTTTATTCTTTCGGATTTATTTTTTTATACCCTACACCACACTGTGTGTGTAGCTCAAATGACTCTAATAACCGTATTATAATAGGAATCTTTTCGAAATTTGGCTGGTAAACGTGTTTTATCTTCACAAATCACCATTCCGATTTTTTAATGTAATCGGGTCAGTTCTTCTTGTAGCCCACATACAACCCACCTTCCCGATTTTCATATAAATCTCTCAAATTTCATGAAAATAGAAAATATTTAATTAAAATTTTGTTTGTGTATGTTAAACGCGAACTTTAATAACCTTATCAAATCTGATTATCATTAGAATACTTTTGGACTTAGGCCCCATCTGAAAATTTCGCCTGATATTCAGTTAAAGCGGTTTATTGGCAACAAATCGAAGCCCATTAAACTCAAGTTTAATTTGTAAGTGTTTTTTACACTTATTAAAGATTTAACAAAATATAGATATAATCGGTCCATGGGACCAATTTACCGGGAAACTCTGGTGTAGGGTATTATATGGTCGGTATTGACCGACTATAATTTTCTTACTTGTTTTTTAGTGTTTCTAAAAACCGACAGTTTTGAAAATTGTTTTCTCGGTAAACAAAAAATTAGCTTTTTTAGTAAACCGGTTTTCGAACGTAGAGTATTGTTCTAACTTGGTTACACAGTCCGACAAATCTGAAATTTTGGCTGTACACATGAACCGGACCAAAAAGTTCTGAGAGTTAGGCCGAAAGTAAAATACCTGTGTCTTCCAGTTTTTCTAGACAAACGCCAAAAAAAAAAAGTTGTTTTGCACTTACAAGGGAATTCTCCCTAGTGTCACCCGTGAATCTTTATGGAATTGGTTTTATTTTGTAGAGCAGAAAAAATAAAGGGACACGTATTTATTTTTAGTGGCCCAAATTCATATTTAGGGGGTAAAAAGGAGGGGGGAAGATAAGGCCATTTTTCAGTTTTTTTCGTTTATCTCCTATATTATGCAAAGAAACTTAGTCATGTTACATACCAAATGAAAGGTCTTTGGAAAACCTATCTACGTGTGCTAAGAACGTGCCCAAACATGCACAACTTTTCGTCATATTGAGTAAAATACCAAAATTTTAGGACATTTTTGTTAATAAGTCGAAACATATTATTTTCTTTGGCACGTTGTTAGCATCACGAAATAGGTATTTTTAATACCTTCAATCTGATACCACACATGCCTATATTAATTTTGTTTAAATAGGCGTAAATCGTAACAAAATGAAAAAGGTAAATTTTCCCCCATACAAATCGACCCCCCCTAAAAATGAATTTGATCCGCTAAAAAAAATATTATTAATTAATTTTCGTTCTTAGCAACATATACAAATTTCATGAAGATCGGAGGGTGACTTCCCTTGTTAGTGTTTCCAATTCGTTTAATCGATTAACCGCCTCTATTTCGGTTAATGTCGAAACAAATAATTTAAAACGCAAATAATTATTCGACCCGACTAATCAGTTAAAGTGGTTCGATTAACCGGTTAATATTATTATCTCTATACTCTACTAAAATTTGTTTGAAACACTTCCTCTTTTTTACAAACACTTCCGAAAAAAAGTCAAAATTACAGAAAAAACATTTAAGAGTGTTAAATTCGGCTGTGCCGAATCTTTTATACCCTCCAACGCGTTTAAAATAAAAAAAAAAAAACGCAGGTGCGTCTATTTTGGGGGGGGGGGGGTTCGGCGAAGTTGGTGGGGGACACCTGTACCCCTGCTTTATATGTTTACAAATTATTTGTTTATGATATTTACGCTTAAATAATAAATTTTTATCATTATTTTTTATAAATTTCTATAACCACGCCCCCAAAGGGGGCGGCCTGAAAAAATCGAATTTTCTAACCTCCTTGGTCCAAGCGCAGGTCTATGAACATAATATGGCATACAAATGTTACATTTGTTGAACAAAAATTAAAAAAAAAAACTCGTAAAATATCGTATTTTTCAGGGGTCGTTTTAGTTCTTCAAGGGGGAACTTTTTTCCCCCTGGTACGATTTTGCCCATCTTCGAACTTAACTTTACCAGTAACATAAGAGATATTCTTGCTCAATTTCAGGGGTCTAGCTCTTTTGGTTTGGACTGCATCGTTATTTCTACAGACGGACGGACGGACATCGCTAGAATGTCTTAGATTCTATCATTGATCAATATTATATACACTCTATGGGGTCCCCGACCAATATTTCGATATGTTACACACGGAATGACAAAGTGAGTATACCCCCATACTGTGATTGGAGGGTATAAAAAGGAATACATCCCGGCATATATCTGGTAAAAACACTCAAATGTAAATATACGTATTTGTATAAAAACTTGGATGGGCCGTTCTTACACTTTTTCTCTGACCGGAAACGGCTACCAGGGAAAAGTAGACCACCCATGCCAGCAACATACCTGCAAAATCATTTTGGAATCGGTCATTATCTTCGGTTTGATCTTTGAGGTTAAGGTATGGCCTTTAATTTTTTTTCACACAATGAAAAAAAGTGTTGATAACACTGTGCAACAAATTTTGGGTCATCGCATTGAGCCTCAATGGCTTCAACGCCATATGAAAGTAGAACATCAAGTGAACAAAATCACCAAAGCGTTTTGCAAAGTCAGTTCGGATTTATTTTTTATAGCCCACTGAAGTTTTTATATTTTTATCAAAGGCGTTTGGAAAACGTCAAAAATACTATAATAAGAACACATCTGAGCTTCAAAATAGGATTTGATGTCTTCAGTGAAATGGCGGTTCTTTTCTTAGAACATTTTGACCATCTAACTGCTATTTTAAGGGGTCATTTTAGTCCTTTTTCAGAAACTAAACACAGAAGTCTAATAAAACGTCCATTTAGAGGGTTAAAATGTTCTACAAATATTTTCCTCATAAAATTTCACTACACTAAAAGAATTTTGTTCATTACGGCTATGAAAACGTACATTGATTCTTTGAAAAAAATCATTAGAAGTGAGCCAATGATGCCCTTCATAGAATCTATGAATCAAATTCATAGAAACCAGAAACCTATGAAAAAGTTCATTGGCTATGGAAAAAAAATTTTATTATTCAATTCTATTTTTATTTTATTATTTCAATTTTATTTTTTTATATTTTATTTATATTATTTTATTTATTTACAATTTTCTATTTTTAAAAATTTATGTTTTTTTAACTTATCCCCACCGAGCACTGTGGTTCCAAATTCAAATCTAGGTGGACAAAAGTCTAAAAAGTTTGAACCTCTAAATTAAAAAACGGTAGGTGTTTTAAATAGCTAACAACATGCCTAGACTAGACGCAAAATATTTTGATTAAATAAGGGGTTTAACTTTGTCTCCGCAGCACTAGAACATCAATGTTTGTTCACGAAAATGTTTGTAATTAAAAACTAAGCAAATCAATACAAAACTAAGTAGCTTATACCAAGTGAATTATTTGCAGGAGATTTCCGTGAATTTTTTTTTATATAGCCATGGGTATATACTAGACTGCCCAGAAAAAAACAAAGTTGTTATTTTCTTGGGGGATACCAGCGAATTTTGTTCCTTTTTGTGCAAAAAAATTTCGGTTTTTTTTGGGGATTTTTAAAATAATATCTAGAGGTCGCGATCTCGCGTTTTATAACGATTTATTTTTTTTGAGTTTTTTATTATTTTAAATTGTTAAATATGATTAATATGATAAAATATTAATAATTTCAGACAAAAAAAAAATAAATTAAAATTTAAATATCGCTCATTCCATGAGATGTCTCCCAGCATCTAATCAAATGTTCTTAAATTTATTTGAAATTTCGCACACAGGTACACTATGGAGCAATTAAAATAAATTCGCTTTTAGTTTCGCGAAAATCCACGAATTCGCGAACGCGAATATATTCGCGAATTCACGGATTTTCTCGGAACTAACAACTGATTTATTTTAATAGCTTCATAGTGTTCATGTGTGCAAAATTTCAAATAAATTAAGGAACATTTGATTAGATGCTGGGAGACATCTCATGGAATAAGCGATATTTAATTTTTAATTTAATTTTTTTTTGTCTGAAATTATTAATATTTTATCATATTAATCATATTTAACAATTTAAAATAATAAAAAACTCAAAAAAAATAAATCGTTATAAAACGCGAGATCGCGACCTCTAGATATTATTTTAAAAATCCCAAAAAAAAACCGAAATTTTTTTGCACAAAAAGGAACAAAATTTGCAGGTATCCCCCAAGAAAATAAAAACTTCGCTTTTTTTCTGGGCAGTCTAGTATATACTTATCAAACAAATTTTCATGGGTTCGAAATTGTTTCGCGATTTCTTAATATCGGTTTTTGAAGTTAGGGTCATAATTAAAAAAAAAAATAGATTTTCAATATTTCAAAGCTTGCCAAAAAAAAAACCGCTCCAAGTTGCGGGCAAGCCACTATATACATCTCTTAAAGTAACTATCAGAGAGTATGTTTCATCTTTCATCTCATCCAGCGGCGTCCAGCTGCATTTTTTATAGCGTTTTTAAAAAAGTCATTTTTTCTGCAATTTTTTTAACTCTCAAGAAAATGCTTATAATATTCAGGATCTTCTGCACATATTTTTGCAACAAATATCTCTACAAAATTTTCCATAATTGTTATATCACATATTTTTCTTTTCCCGCCACTCTAGAAGCACAAAAAGGATTTAATTCGAACATTCTAAAAAAACTACACATTAAAAGTAATTCGACATAGCTGGGCTTTACTGTAATGCTCAGAAAAGCTTTTTATATCATTTTTAAATACTTCCTTTAAATTTAGTGCCCTAAAGTAGCAAAAAGTAATTTACTTTTTCCAGTTGTAGCGAAAACTCCAATTAAGTTGGAGCTATTTTAGTGAAACCCACTGTATTTTCAAAAATATTGAAGCTACAATTTTTTAAAGCATTTTTTTGAAATCAGCGACCCCAAAAACATAAAATATCATGGTTAAATACTTTTGTCCACCTAGTTTTGGAATTGGAACCACAGTGCCGAGATTCGAACAGGGAACCTGTTGTTCGTGAAGCTTAGTCTCTAGCCACTTAGCTAAATTATATAAACAAGTAACAACACTTAAAATCCAATTTGATTAGTATATTGAGTTTGTGACTATGCTCTGTCACAATGCTCTGACAAAAGCTGTGTGTTTGTTTGTAGAAAACAAATATTTTGTGTATTTACAAAAATGAAGCATTATAAAACCAAGCGTTAGTTGGCGAGATTTTTCTTCTTTGGTGGCGCTGATAGCTAAGGCGTCGACAATTATCACTTCAACCGGTAGGTCTTGGGTTCGAGCCCTGGTCAGGGCAGCAACAATTTTTTTTTTTAATGTTTTTTTATTTTTTTTTTTTTTTTTTTTTAATAAATTTATTCAACTATTTTAATTATTGTAACATTATTTTAATTATTAAAAAAATTAAAAGGCATATTGATGGCATTTTCTTCTATGAATGACATTCATTAATTCTATGAATTTTTTCTATGAATTTAATAAAATCTATGAATAAAATTCTATGAAATATTTCAGAATACTAATGAATATTCATTCAGCCAATGAATTATTTCATAGATTCTATGAATTTGGTTTTATGAAATTTATTCATAGATATAATGAACAATAATTCTTTCAGTGTAGGGATTGTCAAATGTTCAAAGTTTGTGCGACATGCGCAAAGTTCTTAAAAAGGGTCAAGTATCAATAATCAATGTTTTTTATTTTTTTTTACCAAAGCAGTGTTAATTAAAAAATATGAACAAAAAACAGTGCAAATATACCTTTGAGCTAAAAATGATGTTTTGATGTGTTTTATAAAATTTTATGATGATTCTTTTCTTTGACCAAATTAACCCTCTAGCTCCCGTTTTAAACGGTAATTTTTGTCCTTTTTTAAAAGAAATACAAAAAAGTCTATAAAAAAGCAGTTAGAATGCTTTTATACTTTTAGACTTTAGTTTCAGATTCAGCGTGCGATTTTTGTACATGGAAAATAAATGCTAAATATCGTGCATTAAAATCTCTGTAAACTAGTGTTATAAAAGTATTCTCAAAATAAAGTTTGTTTCTTAAATCTTTTGATTAATGCATCATTCTTGTCGTAAAAATTTTATTACTGACATTCTTTTTTTATATTTTTTTTTGTCTTGATTAAAATACAAATAAAAAACTTCTCGCATAAATAATACTACCTCCGTCCCAAAATAATCTTAACATTTCTATATTTTGGCTGGGATTATGGAGAATTTTTTGAAAAAGCTTTGTTTTTTTTGTTAATACATATCGGGACATATCAATAATTTAAAAATTCTTTATAGCTTTGCAATTTTTCAATTCACGTGCCAAATGGATGCAATAAACTGCATCCAGATAAATGAGACAACTTGTTTTCGACGTTACAAACAGGCATGGTGTCCACTATGGTCGAAAAGATGAAAATTATTACAAAATGCGGCGTATGAAATAAGAAATTTTACGCTAGAGGCCCTTTTAACGGTTTTTAATAAATGCATTATGGATGCAATAGGGACATCTTGCAAATATTTTTAATTAATTTTGTTACAGTTTTAGTACACGAGATTAGTATAAAATTATTTTTTTAACTTTATCTTGTATTATTTCAACTAAAATACTGCTTAATAAAATGTTAAGTTTATTTTGGGACAAAAAAATCTATAGAAATGTTAAAAATATTTCGGGACGGAGGTAGTAATTAAAAAACAGCTGTAAAGTGAAAAAAAAATATTTATTTGTTTTATTATTATTATAAAAAAAATCAAAAAACTACTAGCTTTTGTAGTAATAAAAGTTAACAAAATGATTTGTTATCATTTAATTTTTATTATAGAACGAAAAAAAAAAAGTTTAGTGACCCTTAAACAAAAACAGAACATTAAAGAATCATTTTGTAAATTTAACAGTGATTTAGTATTTCATCCCATTCATTAAAAAACATTCTAAGTCTTAATGTTACTAAAAATACCTGTATGATTTAATCATAAAATTAAATAAATGTTTTTGCAAAGTTTATATATATTTTTTTATAGTAAATTTAGTTTTTAATTAATCACACTAATACAAGGCACTAATACTGTATTATTCGGGATTTTTTCTTTTATGTATCACAAACAAAAAACCAACGATTAACTACTTAAGCCATACAAACAAATACTTTAAAAATATTTTTAGATAATTAATCATTAGAAAGACTTTTTCTTTTAATTTTGATATGTTTTGTCATGTCACACTTTGTTAAGCTTTCAATAACAAATTCCCATCCTCGGTGTATATTTTTTGATCTTTTGTTTTTCAATTTGTTGTATCGAAATTTGTGTAAACTTTCACTGTTTTTGTCACGTATAATTATTAATTGTTATATGATGAGTTGGTAATTCCAGAAGATGAATTTCGAAATATAAATAAAACAAATTAAAAATTTTAGTGTTACGTACTAATGAAAGGTCATAATAGATATATTCTAAGAATAGATCATTCGTCATTAAGATTTTAAAAAAATTTACAAGGTCAACTATTATTTTGTTAAAAACCATTATATACCGTAGGGTCTTTATAATGACACAGCTACATTGAAAAGAATTCGTACGCATTGTTTTATTTATATTTAGCTTTCGACAGAAAAATCTCTCAGTGTCTGCTATTATATAGAAAACTATACGAATAATGTGTCAGAATCAGAAAATTTTCTATTCGTAAAATGTTTTATAATTATAAAATTTGTCTATACGAAAAATGTCTCAATTTAAAATTTGCTAAATGGTTAAAAAAAAATTATAAAAAAAAATGTTTTTTTAGCCATTTCTTTCTAAGAAACTACTATATATCATGTTTCCATAAGAAAAGAAAGATTTTTTTAATGCCTGTACTTAAGCTATGTTTACATCATTCCACTGACAAGGGAAGTCTCCCTGGTGTCACCCTCCGATCTTCATGACATTTGGATATGTTGTTAAGAACGAAAATTAATTCGACACGTATTTTTTTTTAGCGGCCCAACTCATTTTTAGGGGGGGTCGATTTGTATGGGGGGAAATTGACCTTTTTCAATTTTTTACGATTTAAGCCTATTTAAACAAAATTAATATAGGCATGTGTGTTATCAAATTAATGGTATTAAAAATACCAATCTTGTGGTGCTAACTACGGGTCAAAGAAGTTAATATTTTTCGTCTTATTAACAAAAACGTCCAAAAATTTTGGTATTTTACTCAATATGACGAAAAGTTGTACATGTTTAGACACGTTCTTCACGTAGATAGGTTTTCCAAAGACCTTTCATTTGGTATGTAACATGACTAGGTTTCTTTGCATAATATAATTATTAATAACAAAAAAATTAAAAAAAAAATTTTTTGGTTGTATGGAAAAATGATTTTTAAGGCCCCGCTCTTTAAGTCCCCGTCGCGTAATGAAGGCGTAGTCGTAGGGGCGTAAAATTTTTCCTGAGGTATTTTTAAGTCAAATGGAAAAAAATGAGCGGGTACCGTCTCAACATTTCCAAAATAAGGGACACTCTAATAAACACTTACAACTTAACCTATCCTTGATACATTTAGAGCGATGCACAGTGCACCATTTGGGCAATCTAGCACGACAAAAATAAAAAAAAGTTCCCCGATTTTCATGATATGTTTGTATGTATTATAGAACATTCCTAATAGCACGGAAATAATCATATAAGAACGATAATTCTGTTCGTTACTAACAGGTGGGTGCATAAAGTTGCATCTTGTAAAATCCTGTAACTAGTGTACATTATTTCGCATTACTTAAGTCAAGTTTAAACTGTTGTAACTTTTGAACAAAAAGAGATATTTATCCACTCTTTTTTGGTAATTTTAAAGGATATTTAAATGCTTTAAGTCATATCATTTCTTTTTTTTAAACAAATTTTTCTATTTTTTTATTAAATTTTTAACAAAATACAAATTTTTGAAAAGAAAATTATATATATATTTTTTTTTTATGGAATAGAACATTTGTTTTTGGTCCGTAGTGGTCGCCGGACTTTTTCAGATACATTGACCAGTATCCATAGTACTTATTTCAACGGCCAACTTTTGCGACCGTTTGCGACGCTGACCACAGTGGGGCGATATGTAAACCTTGCTTTTACATATTTTTTAAACATTTTTGAAAAAGTGGGCGTGGCAGTTGTCTGACCGCCCCCTTTTTTTGTGATATTATTTCTACAGTCATTGAGAGTATATATGAGTAAATCCATATCAACATAGCAAAAAAAATTGAATTTTTGACGTCAATCGACCCAAATTTCATGAAACTCGGTATATATGTTGGGACTTACTCAACTTATACTCAAACAAAATTTAAGACTTTTGACTTCCGTAGTTTTGGAAATATGACGTTTCAAAAGTCAAGAAAATCCTTTAAAAGGTAAATTACAAATATTTATATCTCGAAAAGTATTTGAGGTAAATCACTCCCAGATAGCTTTTTTTAAAGGCAAAATCATCACCTTTAAAATATCATTTTGCAAAAAATTTTATTTGGGGATCTTTTTTGTGTTTCTGCACAATTCGCGATTCGCAAAAACATATCGAAAAAAGCGACATTTTTAAAAATCTGAAAAAAATATATGTTAATGTTATGAGTCTTAGCTACAAGCTCTAAAAATTTCGCGTTGGTGAACGTATTAAGTCCAGAGATATTAATAAAAATGTGTTGACAAGTAGAAATTTTTTTTAAAATCTGATGAATATTTAATTACTATTTTTGAATACTTTTGCAAATACATAAAATAAAACGGTGAAAAAAGTAAAGTTGATGGTACACACGAGTATTACACATGAATATATTGTAACATAACTTTTTATCGATTACACTACTTAACAAAAGTCAACTTTTTTTGCAGAGACTTCTAGAACACATTTTAAAAAGTATTTGGCCTACACGAATCTGTCATCATAAACATTTTATCAAATTGTCTTCTGGACATACTGGCCTATTTTACAGACTAAGCCCTCAAACCCAAGAAAGAAACGTACACCTAGAAAAGTTTTACAGTAACTGATTTACGGTTATTCAAAAAGTTTTTAGTTAAAGTTGTTTTAAACGTTTTATCGTTTGTTTTTCAACGAAAATAAAATATTGAATGATTTAAACAGTTGTTAAAACAATAAACTACAAAAGTTACGGAAAAATATTTTTATCAGTTAAATTATTTGTGACTGATTATTCCGTATAATTTTACAGAAGTACGGTTTTTGTAGTTTGTTTTTCAAAAAATTTTATTTTTACTTCACAAAATAAAAAAATGTAAACAGTTAAAATAACTGAAATATCGTTTGTTTTTACGGAATGTCTAGTCATTTATTAACGTTTAAAAATAACTGAAAAATTATGTTGTTTTAAATGAAATATGAGTAGTCCGTTTTTTAAAAGGAAAAACGATTGTTTTAAACGTTTTTTCAGTTGAATTTACTTACAAAATATTTTGAGTGTAATAATAAATGTTTCACACTGACATACCTCATATTATTTGTTGGTTTAATATTTTTGTATGCTTCAGCTGCAAAAACTAAATGGGCAAATCACGAGAACGCGATTACATAAAAATGACAATGGATTCGCGTTTAGTGGATTCACGTTAAAGAGGGCAAACGACTTAAGAAAATGTATTTTAAACAATGAAAATTAAAAAATAAAAATATAAGGGAAAAAAGTATATGCAAATAATATTTGCAAATTTTGCTCAAAATTTAGATTTTTTTTTTTGCAAATATTTTCGCATAAACTCAATGAATTTTGAAATAATATGCATTTTTAATAATTTTTCTAATATAAAGTCATTCGTTGGTTTTTATGGGCAGGGACCGCAAAAGAGGTATTTTCTCGAAAAGGCGATTTGATCAAATTTTTATGATGACAGATTTGTATTAAAGAGACCAAAATACTTTAGCAAATGTAATCTAAGAGTCTGTGCAAAAAAAGTTGATTTTTGTAGAGTAGTGTAAATGATAAATATTCATGTTATATTGTAGCTATGTGTAGTACCCGTATGTACCATTTACTTTACTTTTTTCACCGTTTTATTATGAGTATTTGCAAAAATATTCAAAAAAAAAAATTTAATATTCATCAGATTTGATAAAAATTTACTACTTGGCAACACATTTTTATTCATATCTCTGGTCTTAATACGTTCACCAACTTAAAATTTATACAGCTTGTAGCTACACTCAAAATAATCCTACAGTAAAAAATACAGTAAAAGTGTTATAACTTTAACTATACTACTTTTTTAGTAATTTACAGTATAAACTTAGCTTTACAGTATAAATTTAGTTATTTTTTTGAAATTGGAATACTTTGAACTTTACTGAATACTGATTTTTTACCGATTTTTTAATAATTTTTGTTAGTAATTTTAAAAAATTTGGAAAATTATTTTTGACACCTAATATGGTAAAATTTACATTTTTGAATATTTTTTTTTTTTCGAACGCACATAGCAAATTTTTGTTGAAAAAAAATAAATGTACATTTTTTTTATAAAATTTCCGAAATAGATCATTGCCAGCTATCAAGCTCAATAATTATATATTTTTGCAACAATTTTTTTTGTTAAAAAATTTTTCAAAATCGAT
The DNA here is from genome assembly GCA_963921195.1 of Pegoplata infirma. Taxonomy (NCBI): domain Eukaryota; kingdom Metazoa; phylum Arthropoda; class Insecta; order Diptera; family Anthomyiidae; genus Pegoplata; species Pegoplata infirma. The sequence continues at coordinate 138,417,403 of OY992539.1, forward strand.
TTTGGATAGGTTTTCGCTTTTAAATTTGTTTACCGTTTTTTTATAACTGCGTTAGTAAAAATTGACTAACGCATTGTAGGGCCCTTTAATACTAACAATTAGTAATAACTACCAACTTTTTAGTAAGGAATACTGTAGGATTTCTATGAGTGTAAGATAGTAGCCAATAACATATATTTTTTTCAGATTTTTAAAAATGTCGCTTTTTCAGATATATTTTCGCGAATCGCGAATTTTGCAGAAATAAAAAAAATTCCCAAAATAAAAATTTTTGCAAAATGTTATTTGAAAGGTCATGATTTTGCCTTTAAAACAAGCTATCAGGGAGTAATATAGATCAAATACTTTTGAAGATATAAATGTTTATATTCCATCCTTTTAAAGATTTTCTTGACTTTTGACACGCCATATTTCTGGAACCACGAAAGTTAAAGGTCTCAAATTTTGTCTGAATATAAGTCTTATAAGTCCCAACATATACACAAAGTTTCATTAAATTCGGCGACATCGAAGGAAATCAGGGGTTCATGTTGAAAAATTTTAACTCATATACCAAATTTAAAGAAATTATAACCAAAATTAAAAATTTTAAAAAAGTGGGCGTGGTCATTAACCGTCCTCCCATATTTTTCATAATATAATTTTCGAAGTCAAAACGAACATTTATACCGAATTTCAAGTCAATATAATTAAAATTGGATATTTGTCGTCCTAGATTGGCCAATTGTGGCACTGTGCGATGGAGCAAATTTCATAAAAATTTTATTTTGTATGGAAGCCCCCTAAGGAGATTGGAGTTAGGGAATATGTTTGTTCAGAAAAATGTTGGGATCTAAAAATTAATTGTTTTGATCCATCAACTTTTATCAAAATGCATGTTGGTCCATATTAAATTATATAGGGTTCAATTTCAAATTATAAATGAACCTATATGTATTTTTTTTTAGTCGGGTTGTTCTATTTTATTACTTTCTTGATATTTTCTTTTGAACATTCCTAATCAAATAAATTTAAATAACACAGTCCTTATAACATCAACTGACACTGTAAAATATTTAAAATCTTTTAATACTAAGTACTTTTTAATACTTTCAGTTTATTCTTACACACATAATTGCATTCTTTTTAAGTTTTTTCTTGATTTTTATAATTAAGTTCTGTTCATATTTTTCGTGTCCACATTTTAATTTTGGAACAATCAAGCTAATCCCAGCAAAACTTTGGTAATGGGTAGTGATTATATAATACATTACCAGGTAATGTATATACCTTATTTGTAGCATTATTCTAGGATGTCTTACCAAACATTTGTTCCACAATGTATTATTTTAAAGTGAAAAAAAAATCATTACTAATCATTTGCTACGTAATGCATGATTATTGGAAAAAATGTATTTCATATTTATTATTTCTAAACATTAAATCATGGATGACTTATATTTGGTTACATTATGTATTATTTGAAAGTTTGAAATAATGCATTATTTATAATTGGATGCATAATGCATTACAATAACATAAAAAATAATTATTTTATAAAAAAATGCATAAGTTTAAACTAGAGATGGGCTCACGACAGAAAATTTCTAACGACACACACTCACGAGCATATTGTATCTACTTACACTCACTTACAATCACGTGAGTAAATTTAATACAAAATTACTTTTCACTACTCGTAACACCTTATATATTACGTTCTGGTATGCTATATTATATACCTTACTCGTAACCTATAAAATATCATATATTTTACACCTTACTCGTATTCTTCGTTATAAATTTATGACTTATTTTATACCTTACTGGTATTCTTTGTGATAATGTGGATGCATTACTTTGAGTCTCATCGCCTGTTAAAATCATCAATGCTTCAATGTATAAAATAAGAGATCCTATACCTTATTTTATACCTTATTTGGTAATCTAAGTTTTGCTGGGATGACTTGATCTTTTTCGTTAACCACAAAAAAGAATAATATATATAGCGCCATTTTAAGTTTTCTGAAAATAAAAAAAAAATTACCATTTATTAGCAAAAAAGCTTGTAAAAATTTGGTCAACTCAATTTTAAATTTAGAAAAAAAAATTAGTTCAAATTTTGTTTTAAATTGCTAATGCGTTAAATGAAATTTACAAGATATTTTTGCTAACATGCTAATCTCAACTAAAAATTTGCTAAAAGTTAGCTAACCAGCATTAGCAAAAAAAAATTAGTAAATCTACTAATGTATTATTTTGAGTGTAGGATGGCACTAATGCACTGTGGGCCAGGATTTCCATTTTTTGGCCAATAAGGTCTGTAAGGCAACACATATTTAAAAATATTTTTTCAGGATGTCAACATCTTGAATTTTGTGCACCTTTAATATCTTTTTATTGTAGCTTAAAGTTTTTTTTTTTTGCATGAGGTTAAAGTGAGTGCAATAACAGACGATGGTGAATACACAACGTATTTTTTAAAGTTTTTTGTTTTTTGTTTTTACGTAAACAATTAATATTCCCCTGAGGATGCCTCTCAAAGAAAGGCGAAATATTGGTTTTAAATAAAAATAAAAATTATTTACAAATAAAAATCGTAAGGCCTTGAGCTCGAATATTCATTTATTAAAATATCTAATAAAAAAGGTCGAATAAAACTAAAATAAAAATATGTTTGAGATTTTTGTTATATTTTTTATTCATAAAACAAATAATTTTTTTTTTTGGACTTCAACAAAATATTTTTTTCAAATTTTCTACGAAGTTCTCCTAAAGACATAACTGTTAGTCCAACACATGAGATAAACTGCCAAAAAGTAAGCTAAAAGTATATATTTTTTTTGATAAATTATGGAAATTCATACTTTTGTTGAAATCCGCCTTTTTTCAACATCAAAGTCCAAAACAGTCCAAACGATATTGACAAACCTTGAATTGCAATCTGTCTCTAACAGTGTATTCTATTCACATTTTTGCGACCCTGTGCGACCGTTCATAATCTTTTGACATAGAGGCAATAAACCAAAATATGGCGTTTAGAAATGCTCTAAAATGGAACTTCAAAATTTTTTTTTTTATATTTTTGTTTATTTTTTGTTTATGTTATTGATTTCTAATAAAAAGTGTCCCACTTTGACAACATTGGCGTGATAACGGGAGATGAGCGCGTGAGTGAATTTTGACTCACGTTCACTAACGCTCACGCAAAAAAAAACATAATTTATTCAATCGTTTATTTTTCTCACACTTACTCACTATTTACGTGAGTAAGCAAAATACCACTCACGTGTGACTCACGCATAACTCCCGCTAAACATTTTAAACACGAAAAAGTTGTAAAACTAAATTAATACACTTATATAATATTGACTCCCGCAAAAAAATCGCACTCAATACGAATCACTCACGCATAAAATGTCTCACTCACTTGTCACTCACGAACAAAAAATTTGACACACGCTCACTTTCGATCACGCGTGATTCGCCTAACCAGCGTCCATCTCTAGTGCTAAACATAAAAACTGGGAACGCATTTAAGCGGGCATATATCAATACAATTAAATAATTTTGACTCAAGCAAAAAAATGCCACTCACTACGAATCACTCACACAAAAAATGTCTCATTCACTTATCACTCATGAAGAAAAAATTTGAGTCACTTGACCAGCGTCTATCTCTAGTGCTAAACATTATAAATTGGAACGCATTTAAGCGGGAATATTTTGGCGATATCATTTTAAATATTTTTTGTGAAATTGTAAGCTAGTAGCATTATTTGTACATTTAGGATGGCAAATGCTAACTGGAAATAAAAGAGTTCTCTCTTAAATGTCGCACTGGATATATTAACTTTTTGACGGATTTAAAAGATAAATATTTTATTAAAATTGTTTGATAAAAGCAAAAAGAGGGATTTATAAAAACTTAGAAATGTATACATTGTACATTTTTTTAAAATACTATGTCCTACATTTTGGATCCGCCATTATGATTTCAAAAAGTCGGAATTCGTATTCGTGTTACGCAATCATTTCCTAGTGATATTAATTAATAATTTAAATATCTTGTCCGCCATATTGGATACGCTATTTTGAATATTTGATTCTGAAATCAGATTTGGCATCCAAAAAACCATTAAAATCAGACAACATAGAAAAAATTTTATATTTTATTTGTCGCAATATTGGATCTGCCATTTTGAATTTAAAAAATTGGAGCTCATATTCATAATTACCGACCCTAAATACATCGAAAATGATTATAGTAAATTCAATAAGCAAAGAATTAAAAAATCATATCCGCCATATTGGATCCGCCATTTTGAATTTCGAATCTTTAATTCCAAAATGAGTTTTAACATCCGAAAAACTATAAAATCTAAGTTTTTGGCAAAAAGAGACAACATATAAAAAATCTTAAATTTAAATTTTTCGCCATATTGGATCCGCCATTTTGTATTTGAAAGGTCTGAGCTCACATTCGTTATTAACGACCCCAAATACATCGACAATGATTATAGTGAATACAATAAGGAAATTATTAAAAAATCATGTCCGCCATTTTGGATCCGCCATTTTGAATTTTCAATTTTTTTTTTCAGATTCGTGATCAGCGATCCTTAACACCCATATGTAATACTTTTTTGACATATAGGTTAAGCGGTCTATTTATGGCCAAAATTCAGGGATGCTGGCCCACAGTGTAATGATGTCAAATGAAAGAAGAGGATCTCCGCTAATTTTCCTATTTTATTATTTTGACATTTTTGGGAGAAAGGAGGTAAGTAATGGCCTTTCAAAACTTCATCCCTAAATATCATTTAAAATTTCTAAAAATAATATTTTGGTAAATTTTGGAAGGACATTATTCACATCCTTTTTCCTGATATCGCTAAATAAATTATTATTAAAAAATTAGCGATGGTCTCCTCTTTCATTTGCCATTAATAGTACCATTTTAAGACAAGTAAAAATATTAAAAAAATATTTTACAAAATGTAATCCTTTACAACTTTGAACAACTGTACAACTGTAAATGCAGTTTTACTCCATTTGATCTCTACATTCAGACTTATATCATCCGGTTCATTTTTAGTATTGGCTGGCGGACGGTGTAATATAATTCACAATTCTTCAGAACATTGCAATGCTGGAAAATGCTTTTTCTCACATATTTTTAATAACGTACATCAGTTTTTCGCACAAAAACTACAACTTTTAGCTCATAACTCGTAAACCATCCAAAAGCATTAACCAGAAATATATTGTTCTGAAAATTGAATTATCTTATAAGTAGGGCAAGTACTTTCATGAAAATGCATGTTTTTACTCAGCATTGTAAACATAACATAAATTAAATATTTATCCGAATCAATAAATTTGCAATAAAATGGCATCGATTTGTAGTTGCATATTTTTGCATATTTTGGTATAAATGCATATTTTTGCATATTTTCATATAATTAGCAATTTTTTTAATTTTCATCAACATTTTCTCAAAAAATCATTACAAAAACCATTTCAAAAAAAATATTTTCTTATAGAAATGATATTCTAAGACAGTTTTTATAGAAATTTGTTTCTGAAAATAAAATTTTTAGATTCTTAAAAAAAGTTTTAAATTTAAAAATTTCTTACAGGAAAATGGAAAGAAAAGCGTATAAAAAAATTATTATTCTCCAGGTCAGATTGGTATTGAATTTTCGCGAAATTTGCACAGTAGTTAAGAAGTTATGAACAAATCCGTGAAACTAAGATTGGTTTTATCCCGAATTCACGTGTTGGATAAAACGCTTTACACGTTTTAATAGAGGTTGGTAGCCACAAAAATATTTTACAAAGTATTTTTGCGACTTAAATAATTTTTAAACTCAAAAAATTTTTACACCCAAAAAATAAATTTTTTTTTAAAAATTACTAAAGAAGTATTTGACTTAAAAAAATCAAATAATAAAATTTGTATCAGAAATATTTTTCGATTTCTAAAGAAAATTTGTACATTTAAAATTTTTTTATTACAAAATGTGTCAATAAAAAAATATTTTCTAATTAAAAGCTGAGTCCACCCAAAAAACGTTTGTTTAATATTGTAGAGGGCATTAAAGTATTTAAAAAAAATCTAATTTATGTTAATAAAGCTCTTTTTTAGTAAAAGCAGTTCATTTTTAATACATATTTTTAATTTTTAAGTGCATATTTTTTGAGTTTTAAGTGCATATTTTTGATTTTTAGAGGCATATTATAGGCACATATTTTCGATTTTTAGATGCATGATAGTACTTGCCCTACTTATAAGCAATATCTTTTCTGAGGATTACTTAACTAAACTCCCCTCAATTTGTCAGCTATGGGCCAAAAATTGTAAACAAATATATGAAAAATTAATTTTTGACATTTTAGCAATTTTTAGCAGTTTTTCTTTCGAGTGAGTTTTTCTTCAATTATGCTAAAGACAGGAAAATAAAATTCTAACTGGTTTCCGAGATATAGCCGTGAGAAAATCTGCATGTTCTTCAAAAAATCAAGTTTTAGCCAAAATATACATTAAGCCAAAAAATTCGAACAAGACCTCGAAGTACTTCAATAAGTAATTTGAGAAATTTCACACAAGAAGTAGTTTGCATTTAATGACTGCAAAAATGTTGCACTGTGTCATTTATATCATCTTATGCTCTTGCTGTTGGGTTGGATAACATTGTGTCCAGTTATTCCCTTTGTCAAGGTTGAATATTTTTTTGTTGTATTTTATATGATCCATTGGAGTTGATTGTTCCATGTGTTGCTGTTTTCGTTTGCAATATTAACGGTATTGTCTTTAGTTTAATTGGCCAGAATATTTCTCAAGGTCATTGCAATAGGTTGCCTTTGATTCCAGTTCTACCTTGTGTTAGTCAGTTGTGTTCTGTTGCATTCAAAGATGAACTTATGCTGGCTGTTGATTCAACAATATTATTTAAAGAATGTTGCGAAACTTGTTCTTATTGCGTATGAAGGAAATAAGGGAAGGGATTTATTTGTATTGTTTTTATATTAACTGATATTCTGAAAGGATAAGGTTTTTAAAATAGAGTGGACGGAAAAATTTAAAGAATTTCGAAATGTATCCCAGATCAGACACTCAGATTAAAACTGCATAAAAAAGTTCCGGCAAGTGCGCTGGCCTTCAAGAAGACCTATGTACAGTTTAATATAATCTCGAAAAGGCTTCGTGAGCATGAATTATTGTGACATTTTTTTTCCAATTTTTTGATTTTCCCAAGTGTTCGGGGAAATTATTCTACTAAACCTAAAATTTATGTATTACAAATTTGAGACTAATCGGATAAAATTAACCCCTGGCGCCCGGCGATTAAAATTTGGGACTTTTGAAAATTAAAAAAAAAAAATATATATATATGGGGCATTCCATGTGAAACCGGACACTTTGAAAAACTTTTTATTTTGATTTGTCCAATTTGTTTACAGTTAATAGTACCCTTCGAAAACTCCTTCGTGGTAAATTTTCAGATTTTATTGATGACCCGTTCAAAAGATATCGAATTTTTAAAAATTGGTAGTTTGTTCCTTTACTCAAACTTCTTTTAATCATAACTTCTTCAACAATGGTCCAAATTTCAAATTTTTTTTTTTCAAGATTTTTGTTTTTTTACGTACTTTCTAAAAAAAAAATCCACAATAATTCTTAAAAGCGCTCTAGTATGCGATTTTTAAGTTTTAAAATTTAAATCTCTATTTTGAAAATGTTTGTACTCTTCGATTTTTTTGAAATTTTTTTGTGTAAAACTTCTATCAATTCTAAAAATTTTTTGCACAGGAAGATCGTGGGATAACGATTATTACTATTTTTTTAAAATTTTTTGAAAAAAATTTATTGTAATTTTTCAATCTTAAAATCATTTCTACTGCTCCAATGGTGCGTCATAGAGGGGTGCTTTATAAAACCGACCCCCATTAATTTTTATGTCTTAATATTTCTTTGGAACAAGCTAATACCCTATCTCCAATTCTAAGGGGGCTCCCACACAAAACGACATTTTTTAAAATTTGTTCCAACCGCTCTAACTGCCCTAATAGTGCCCTTAGAGCAACAAAATATATGACCGACCCACAATATTTTTTTAGTCCAAACATTTTCTCTGAACACACCTACCCTCTATCTTTAACTGTTAAGGCGGTCCCCATACAATTTTTTTTATTTTTTGTAAATTTGTTTTACTTAATCAGCTTCTACAGGTCTAATGGTGCGTCCGAGGGGGACATTAGTGAGACCAATCCCCATTTATTTTTACCCTACAATATTTCTTTAAAACATACCTACGCCCTATCTCCACTCCCTAAGTAGGCTCCCATACAAATAACAGTTGGAGCAAATTTTATAAAAATGTAATTTTGTATGGGAGCCTACTTAGGGATAAGAGATAGGGCGTAGGTATGTTTTGAAAAAATGTTGTAGGGTAAAAATAAATGGGGGTCGGTCTCACTAATGACCCCTCTCGGACGCACCATTGGACCGGTAGAAGCTGATTAAATAAAACAAATTTACAAAAAATAGAAAAAATTGTATGGGGACCGCCTTAACAGTTAAAGATAGAGAGTAAGTGTGTTCAGAGAAAATGTTTGTACTAAAAAAATATTGTGGGTCGGTCATACATTTTGTTGCTCTAAGGGCACTATTAGGGCAGTTAGAGCGGTTGGAACAAATTCTAAAAAATGTCGTTTTGTGTGACAGCCCCCTTAGAAATTGGAGATAGGGTATTAGTTTGTTCCAAAGAAATGTTAAGACGTAAAAATTAATGGGGGTCGGTCTTATAAAGGACCCCTCTATGACGCACCATTGGAGCAGTAGAAATAATTTTAAGATAGAAAAATTACAATAAAATTTTTTAAAAAAAATTAAAAAAATAGTAATAATTGTTATCCCACGATCTTCCTGGGCAAAAAATTTGTAGAATTGATAGAAGTTTTACACAAAAAAATTTCAAAAAAATCGAAGAGTACAAACATTTTCAAAAATGAGATTAAAATTTTAAAACTTAAAAATCGCATACTAGAGCGCTTTTAAGAATTTTTTGGGATTTTTTTTTAAAAAGTACGTAAAAAAACAAAAAATTTGAAAAAAACAATTTGAAATTTGGACCATTATTGAAGAAGTTATGATTAAAAGAAGTTTGAGTAAAGGAACAAACTACCAATTTTTCAAAATTCGATATCTTTTGAACGGGTCATCAAAAAAATCTGAAAATTTACCACGAAGGAGTTTTCGAAGGGTACTGAAAACTGTAAGCAAATTGGGAAAATCTAAAATAAAAGTTTTTCAAAGTGTCCGATTTCACATGGAATGCCCCATATATATATATTTCTTGCGACACATCATTTCAATTTTTCAGTCCACTCACAATCATTGCAGAAAACAGGATAAATTATAAATAAGAATCTTGACCTAACTTAAGATCATACAGAGGAATACATTGTTAAACATAATTAAAATTTCAAGGTTAAAATTTTTTACTGCTTTACAGACTGTAAGACAAGATAATTTTACAACTGATTCGTTTCTACTTATAGCAGTTTCCAGGAATATGAAAGCAAATAGAGTTTGATGGGTCTCTAAAATGTTCTATACAATTAGCACATGCCACCTTTTCCCTCTCTATCTCTCTATTGTACTTAGGTAACACAATTTTATAGTTATTTAAATTATTTCTTTATATCCACGTCCACAATAAGGGAAGGGCGAAAAAATGCATTTTCTTATCCTCTGGGTCTACGCGCAGAGCTTTGGACTTCTTCTGGCATAAATTTATTTAATTCGTCCCAGCAAAAACATGGCAATGAGTTGTGAAAAGTAATCATTACCAAGTACATTATTTGTAATGAGTACCCATTACCATTAACATGATTTTAAGCCCAAAAGTAACTAATTTTAAGTAATATGTTATAAAAGCACTTCTAAGTAATAATATCTCCTTGCACTTGCAGTTTTTAACCTTTACAATTCAATTAACTTAAAAAGTACTTTAAAACTTAATACTACTAAAAATTAAACAATTTTTTAGTTTTAGTAAAAACAAGTTAAATTTTAAATGTTTTAATTAACTAATTATTTTACTTCTTATTGATAAGGGGTTTTTACTCCTTATTAGTAATCCGAGACAGTAACTACTTATTTATCTCCATACTCTTCACTACTTATTTTTGTCTCACGCCCATGTTAAAATAATTAGTGTTTCATTCAATAAGTAACTACTTATTAACATCTGTTTCGGATTACAAAACCCATTACTAGTAATGCCAATTTTTGCTGGGGTTAAACAAAAATACCAAAAAAGATGTTAAAAACTGGTGGTTTTCTGAGATTGGTTTATTTTTTTTTTTTTTTTTTAAGAAGCAAAACTTAGGCAATGCTGCCTATGAATTACTAATGTAACCGTGATGCTTCTTTGGAAAGGGGATAGAAGAGAGATGAAAGATTTGAAAGATAGAAGGGCTTCAGTATGGCAACACTGTAATTGCGCGTGTTGATAATTTTGAGTACAGTTGTTGCACCGCCTTCTGTTGATGATTTGATTATTTTATTATTTTACTTCGTTGACGTTTAAATGCTATTTATCAACGAAGGAGGGTGCTGCGATAGATATTAGTTGTAAATAGAAACTAATAAATATCTGAAAAAAAAAATTGTTCTGCCTGAGCTGAGAATCGAACCCAGGCTTGCTGGATAGTAGTCCAACGCGCTAACCACTAAGCCACAGCACCCACAGTACGAATTAAATCTGCCGATGATCAAATATGACATACTGGAGTCAAATTTTAGGAGTCTGTTTATATTTATATATTATATCTATATAAAATATAGGTATAATCAGTCCATGTTTGAACTTGGGACCCAATTTCAGGAAAACTCTGGTGTAGGGTATTATATGGTCGGTCTTGACCGACTATAATTTCTTTCTTGTTTTTTTTGGACTGCATCGTGTTATATACAGGCGGAATGAATGTCCATAGAATTACTTAGAATCGACCATGGATCAATAATATAAATACTTAATGGGGTCCCCGACCAATACTTCGCTGCGTTACACAAGGAATGACAAAGTGAGTACACTAAGAAAATTATGTCATTAACTGTTTGTAGGTTATTTTAAAAATTAATCAGTAAAGTTATTTTAAAAGAAAAATCATTTCTGTAGTTTAAAAAAATAATTTACTGTCTTAAAACTGAATTTTCTGTTACATTTAATTTCGGCAGTAAAAAATTTCTTCTATAGTTTTAATGTTTTTCAATACAAAATAAGTGAATATGCACTAGTTTTTTAATGTTTTGGATAGTCATTAAATTAACATTAAAAATTTACTGTAATATGTTTTTATTTTAAATGAAAAAATAGTGGAATGGTTTTTTAATTAATTTGCTGATTTTTCGTAACATATTTGTTAAGTGAAAAGAGTTATTACTATTTAAGAAATTTCTTGTGTAGCCTCCTATGCAAATCTCATAAGTTCTACTCAAGCTGAACTCAATGCTGTGAAAAAATAGAAAAAAATTAGTCAAGTGTTAGTGTTTAAAGTGTTCGGTAGCAAAAAAAACCGTAACTTTAACTAAAAATTTAGCTGAAAATTTCGTAACATTTTTATGAACATATTTACAAAAAAATTAGTTGAATTCAGCTAAATTTTTAATTACTTTTCGCAAACTAAAATTAACAAAATATTTTGTAAATTTTTTTTTACATTTTTAGGTCGACTTTTTTTTATTTCACCGAACACTTTAAACACTAACACTTCACTTATTTTTTTCCTATTTTTTCACAGCATTAAGTTCAGCTTAAGTAGTACTTATGAGATTTGCATAGGAGGCTACACAAGAAATTTCTTAAAAAGTAATCACTCTTTTCACTTTACAAATATGTTACGAAAAATCAGCAAATTAATTAGTAAAAATTCGTTAACTCAGTTTTAAAGTCAACAAAAAAAATTAATTCAAAATTTGTTCAAAACTAGTATTTTCGTAAATTGAAATTAACTAAAAATAGATAGTTAAAACGCTGATTTCAACTAAAAATTTGCTAAAAAGCCAGTTAACTCAACTTAACTAAAAAAAAAAATTGTTAACTTTACAGTTTTATTTTTTTGAGTGTTTAGAAAAATGTTCCGCTTTCCAATAAAAAATCTTTGAAAGAATTCAGATTCTGTTATATTACTTCCGAAAATAGTCTCCGATTTTAAAAAAGATCTTAGAAAAATCATTAATATTTTTTGTATAGATCGATTCCTAAAGTCAAAACATTCTTTTCCCAAGAAAATTTTTGACGTTATCAGACAAATACCAGAAAATTTTTTAGATTCTGAAAATTTTTTTTTCTCTTTTTTTCTTCTTTTTCTTTTTTTTTTTTCTTCTCTTCATTCTTCTTTTCTTTTCTTCTCTTCCTTTTCTTTTTCTTTCTTTTTCGAAATCGGTTTGGGGGAGGGAAATTTCACCCCCCCCCCCCTTGGATCCGCGCCTGCCTTATTTTTAAAAAAAAATATGAATATAAAAAAAGGATGGCAATGTAGCTTAATCATTAACAATTTTTCTTGAATTTAGTTAGTTTTCCCATTTTTTAGTAATTTTTTTTTTCTGAGTGTATGATAAACATTCTTATGATATTCACCCAATAAATTCTCAGAGAGTTTCTGCTTTTAAAAATTCAGTAATTCTCCGAATTGAATTGGCGATCTTTTCAGCAATTTTGCAGTTACATATTTCCTGCCATCAGAATTATTTTTAAAATTGTGTTCGAGAGGGTTTGTCTTTTTTTAGAAGCAAAAAAAAAACTGCATTAAACATTTGCAGATTGCAAAACAATGCAAAATAACCTTCTATAAAAGAAAATTATATAATAAAAGAAAATTTAATTTTGAAAAAGATTATTCTAGCTCAAGGTCATATTTCTTTTACTAATCATTACGATGATATTTTCAAAGTAACAATTTTCAAGCAACTATTTATAAATGTTTCCGACCAAATCTCCATTAAATTCAAACATACCTTCGTACATAAAGTCTGTGTAACAGACTATCATATACATACTAACAGTAGCTCTCTTACGCTAGTAAGATGTTCACTGCTTTTGATGTATTCTTAAAAAATCTTTAATTCAGGAAAATTTATATTTTAAAAAAATGGAAAGTGTGGAGGTTATTTTTGATTCGGCAAAGACGAATATCGTTTTTATTTGTTTTACCTTCAAGTCATCTAAAAATCTGCTTAACAACTTAAAAAAAATTATCTAAAACAAATTCAAGTTTTAAAAAATTCGGATGAACCTTTGATTTTGTTCACATCACATCTTCAAATTTCATTAAAATTGAAAATGATCTATGGCATACATTCAACAAAAATCTTTCTAATTATTAAGAATTGAAATAAATTTTTATCAAACAACATGACTGCTAGTCTGACTTTTTATCTAAATATTTAATTATTCTTTTTATTTATTTCTTAAAATCTTAAATTTCATATGTCATTGGGTTTTTTTGGCAGACATAATATGTGTGTCTTTTAATATTATTAATTTATGTCTTATTTATATTTGTATTTTAATTGTTTATTTAAGAAATTATTTATTAATAAAGTGGCTGTTTCTTTTTATTATAAAATACATAATTCAACAACATTGTTAAACAATTTCAATGATCTTCATCTTTTGTTGTTTTTACGGTTTTTTTTTCTTTTTTTTTGTTTTGTGTAAATAAACAATTTTTGTCATCTTTCTTTTTAATAAAAATATTAATAAATTATATTTAAATAAAAATATTTTACCTATTAAATTTATAGAAAAAAAACCTATTAATATTAAGAAAAATGTTGTTAAGATAATTAAATGATGTGTTTTTATTTGATACAATGTTTTTTTTTATATTTTTCGGTGTTTCAAATCAATTATATCTTGTTGTCATTTTTATGTAAATAAATCTTTAACAATGTGGTGTAGTTTTAACACATTTTTTTTTATTTTTTGGTATTTAATTTTAATTAATACCCAATTAATTGTTGGCGTCAATTTTGTTTAAATTTTATTTCTAACTATTTTTTATTATTTACTTTTATTTTTTTGATTAATTGTTATCAAATGTATGTTTCCATTACTTTTTTGTGGTAATTCCATTTTTTTTTCTAATAGTAGTATTTTTTAGATAATTCATTTATTTTAAATTATAAGTTGACATAATTGTTTTTTTCTAATCATTTATTAAAAAAATAAGTTTAACCATTTGTGGCTATAAATTTTATAATTTTATAAAGTAAATCGAAAAATAAGGGTAATTTATTAGTGTAATAAATACTTAAACTCAGACTTTATTAAATAAAACACTTCGAGTTTATTTTAATTTATTTAATTTATTAATTTCAACTTATTCTTATTTATGACTTATATATATATTAGGGTTGCCATTTCCATTTTGAGAAAAAGAGGACGCCAACCTCAAAAAAGGAGGACATTTGACCCAAAAAAGAGGACAATTTTTTTTTAATAAATTAATTTAAAAAAAGTAAACTGCGCGACACAATATGCAAAAAAAAATGCATTTTTTTAAGGAAACAATTTTCATTTCCACTAAAAAAATCACAAAAATACATAAAAGAAAATCTTCCAATTTTATTTCAGAAAGTACCAATTATATTTCAAAAATTTTCAATTTTAAAAAATGTTTAACTATATTTCCAATTATATATGAGAAATATTCATTTTTAATTCAAAAATGTTTGGTTAATTTAAAAAAATGTCCAATTATAATTCAAAAATTTTAATTGTATATCAGAATTTTCTATTTGTAATTTAAAATACAAATGGATTTCAGAAAATTCCATTTGTATTTTAAACATTTCCATTTCAAAATTTTCTCAATGATTTTAAAAAAATTACTTTTGAATTTATATAAATTCAATTAGAATTTTAGATATTTCAATTGTATTTCAGAAATGTCCATTTTTATTTAAAAATTATCTAAATGTTCAAATTCTGATTAATTTTTATTAAAAAATAAAAATTGTTGTACTCGACCTTTAAAATATTATATTTTGAGTAGGTTTTTTTCTAGCTCGAGGTCATTATTTCCTTTACTAATTAAAGCTATGATATTCTCATATAATAATTTTCAAGAAAATTATTTTTCTGTTTTAAATTTATTATGTTGGTAATTTTTTGCAAGACTTTGTCGACACGTGTTTCGGGATGATGATCGTGACCTTACTACGATGGTACAATTTTCGTCTTCCCAATTTTTATTTTAGTTTGATCATTAACGATTGTCATTAAAGACCCTTTGCTACTTGTAGTACAGGGTTTTTATTTTTTGCTAAATAATCTTGACAATGGGATTAGACAAATCCCGAAACACGTGTCGATTTAGTCTTGCAAAAAATGACCAACATAAATAAATTTAAAACAGAAAAATTTTTTCTTGAAAATTATTATATGAGATTATCATAGTTTTAATGACCTCGAGCTAGAAAAAAACCTACTCAAAATATAATTAACTAAATGCTTTTAAAAAATTTTTATTTGTATATCAAAATTTTCTGCAAAGCATTTGAAAAATTTTTAATAGAAACATAAATTTTTGAAATATATTTAATTGGAATTTTCTGAAAAGTATTTAAACATTTTTGAAACATAAATGGACATTTTTTAAATTTAATTGGAAATTTCTGAAACGGATTTTTCTGAAAAGCATTTAGAAAATTTTAAAATACAACTGGAAACTTTTGAAATACAATTGGAAATTTCTGAAATACAAATGGAATTTTTGGAAATTCAAAGGAATTTTCTTAAAATTATTATTTTTTTTTTTAATTTGTAATGGAAATTTTTGATATACAAATCTTTTTTCGGAGAGCAAACTTTAAGACACACAACAGCTGATAAGAATTGATGCTAACGTAGTTATTTTCGCACTACCTAGAGTGAATTTTTACTCGAAATATAATTAATTTGAAGCGTTTTTTTTTTTTAATTTTTGTGCGTTTTGTTCTCAAAAGGTTGACATTACTGCTGATAAGCGAAAATATGGCGATGAAAATAATTCAAAAGTTTAAAAGTAATAAAAAAAATGTTATCGGGTAAAGTGCAAAAAGTAGGACAACCCCGGACACTTTCTAAAAAAGAAGTAGGACTGCCCCGGACGCCCTAAAAAAGAGGACGGTGTCCGGGGAAAAGAGGACGGATGGCAACCCTAATATATATATATGTTCCCGAAGCTCCTATAAGGAGCATAGGGCCCCAATATATTTTGTAATATAGTTGAGGTTTCATTAATAAGGGTTGTTTAAGATGTGGTAGCTTATTAGGCTTCCGCATCCGATCCTGGTGCTGGGGCTGCCAGCAACCTCCAGGCAGGCAATTTGTAAAGTTTTTCAAAGGCAGAGATTATCCGCGTTTCTTCTACTTCCTGAGACGCCCCTTACGAGCCATCAGGATACTTAACAGAAACTAAGTTTCAGAAATTCTTCCTACTGACCTGAGACGTCTTTCGACCATTCAGGTTACTTAGCCGCCTTCTCACTCTAGCTAGCCTTTGAACGGGTGTTCCAAAGCCATTGCCCGGGGAATACCTGGTGTAAACCGGAGGTAGTGAGCTGCTTTGACTGTGTAGCAAAGAAATCATCCCTGTGTAGCAAAGAAATCATCCAATCAAGAACTTTCCACCTTTACTTGTCACAGTCCATCCCCCATTTATGTCTTCCCGAGTAAAAAAGTTTTTTAAATAATTATATAAATTTTTTTTATATAAAATTTTATAAAATTTCATATAATTTTATCTAATTTTATAAAATTTTTATTAAATTAGATATAATTTGATATAATTTTATAAAATTTTATATAAAAAAATTGGATATAATTATGTATAATTTTATCTAATATATATAACTAGCTTACCATCCCGGTACTTCGTTACCGGTTGTGTTGAATACTGGATAATAGAATGATCAGGATAACTCTATCGATTTCCAAAAAATTCCCCTACGTAGTCTTTGTTTTATTTACTTGTGGACGTTTAAGTCTTCCATAAAAAAATATTTCAATAAATAATTTAAACAATAAAATTTGAATAACTTCGCTGGTATGTTATCATGTTCGTTCCAGGGGAAAAATATATTGAGCCCTTATGTCGGGACTTTGGATTTTGAGTGAATAAATATTTCAGTGAAAAAATAAATTGGAAAAAAAAGAAGTTTGAGTGAAAAAATATATAGAGGGAAAAAATATGGAGAAAAAACTAAACACGAAAAAATTTGAGTAAAAATATCATTCCATATTGTTCCCTGCTCTATTCCATTTTGTTCCCCGTTCTACTCCATTTCATTTCCAATTCCATTTCCTTCTTCTAAGGTCATTATTACAGGCACAAAAAAAATACCAAAAGTACACTTTATTACCCCCATTAGAAACTGAATTTCCAAAAAGTACCTATTCCAGAATATTTTTTCTTCACCAAAGTATCCTATACTCCATATTTCAATTATATAGGATCATTGTTTCAGCAACGGAATTCCAAAAAGTACTTTTCCACATCTTTTTTTTTCAACGAAGGATTTTACATTCCAAAGTTTCTGTGACCATTATATTTTTTGGAACCTTTTCCAATTTCAAGTTTCTATGATTATTATTCAGGAAATAAAAAAGGACCACAAAGTGTACTTTCAGTACTTTTAACAAAACATACTTTTTACAAAAGGTACTTTTTATAAAAGGTACTTTTTATAAAAGGTACTTTTTATAAAAGGTACTTTTTATAAAAGGTACTTTTTATAAAAGGTACTTTTTATAAAAGGTACTTTTTATAAAAGGTACTTTTTATAAAAGGTACTTTTTATAAAAGGTACTTTTTATTAAAGGTACTTTTTATAAAAGGTACTTTTTATAAAAGGTACTTTTTATAAAAGGTACTTTTTATAAAAGGTACTTTTTATAAAAGGTACTTTTTATAAAAGGTACTTTTTATAAAAGGTACTTTTTATAAAATGTACTTTTTATAAAAGGTACTTTTTATAAAAGGTACTTTTTATAAAAGGTACTTTTTATAAAAGGTACTTTTTATAAAAGGTACTTTTTATAAAAGGTACTTTTTATAAAAGGTACTTTTTATAAAAGGTACTTTTTATAAAAGGCACTTTTAATAAAAGGTACTTTTTATAAAAGTTACTTTTTATAAAAGGTACTTTTTATAAAAGGTACTTTTTATAAAAGGTACTTTTTATAAAAGGTACTTCTTATAAAAGGTACTTTTTTAAAAGGTACTTTTTATAAAAGGTACTTTTTATAAAAGGTACTTTTTATAAAAGGTACTTTTTATAAAAGGTACTTTTTATAAAAGTTACTTTTTTTAAAAGGTACTTTTTATAAAAGGTACTTTTTATAAAAGGTACTTTTTATAAAAGGTACTTTTTATAAAAGGTACTTTTTATAAAAGGTACTTTTTATAAAAGGTACTTTTTATAAAAGGTACTTTTTATAAAAGGTACTTTTTATAAAAGTTACTTTTTATAAAAAGTAACTTTTATAAAAAGTACCTTTTATAAAAGGTACCATTATTTCAGTAAATTAAAAAAAAGTACAAAAAGTAATCTTTTTTTCATTTCACCCCCGTAGAGTCAACATTTGCAAAACCCAGCCTTGGTGAATATTTTTTCCGGGAGGTGAACCTACATTGCAAATTTTAAGTTTCTAGGACCATTATTTAAGAAAATAGAAAAGGTACCAAAACTACAGTTTTTTACCCATTTTACCCCTTAGAATCAACATTGGCAAAATCCAGCCTTAGTAGATTTATATTCCGAGAGCTGAACCTGCATTCAAAATTTCAAATGTCTAGGACCATTATTTAAGGAAATATAAAAGGTACCAAAGGTACATTTTTTACCCTTTTTGCCCCCTTAGAATCAACATTGTCAAAAATCCAGCCTTACTGGACCTATATTCCGGGAGGTGAACATACAGTCCAAATTTCAAGTTTCTGTGACCATTATTTCAGGAGATATAAAAAGAACCAAAAGTACAGTTTTTTACCCTTTTTATCCCCTTAGAATCAACATTGGCAAAAATCCGGCCTTTCTGGATCTATATTCCAGGAGTTGAATATACAGTCCAAATTTCAAGTCTCTGTGACCATTATTTCAGGAGATATAAAAAGTACCAAAAGTATAGTTTTTTATCCTTTTTGTCCCCTTAGAATCAACATTGGCAAAAATCTGGCCTTACTGGATCTATATTCCGGGAGGTGAACATACAGTCCAAATTTCAAGTCTCTATGACCATTATATCAGGAGATATAAAAAGTACCAAAAGTACAGTCTTTTACCCTTTTTATCCCCTTAGAATCAACATTGGCAAAAATCCAGCCTTAGTGGATCTATATTCCGGGAGCTCAATCCACAGTCCAAATTTCAAGTCTCTAGCTTCAGCGGTTTGGGCTGGGCGATGATGAATGAGTATGTCAGTCAGTCAGTCAGTCAGTCAATCAGTCAGTCAGTCAAATTACTCTTTTTATATATAGATTATTAGAGTTAATTTTGAAAATTTGATCTGCGGGTATCCTGTAGGCTAGTTGGTAGCGTGCTAGCCTATGAAACAGGGGGTCGTGGGTTCGATTCCCACCAAAACCCTTGGTCAATTTCGCTACAACGAGACGACGGTCATTGTTACCAGTCCTCGGTTAGATTAAAATTATTTAAAATGAGTTGTAAATAAAAATTGGAAAAATAAATAAAAAACTGATCATTGGATCAAATTATTATATTACTAGCTTGCCGTCCCGGTACTTCGTTACCGGTTGTATTGATTACCGGATAATAGAAGGATCAGGATTACTCTATCGATTTCAAAAAATTCCCCTACATAGTCTTTGTTTTATTTACTTGTGGACGTTTAAGTCTTTCATAAAATAATATTTCAATGAATAATTTGAACAATAAAATTTGAATAACTTCGCTGGTACGTCATCATGCTCGTTCCGATGAAAAACGATATTGACAATTTTTGAGCCCGTATAACGGGTTTTGAGTGAAAAAAGAAATTGAATAAAAATAAGTTTGAGTGGAAAAACATATAAAGAAAAAAATATGGAGTAAAAAAGTCAAATACGAAAAATTTGAATAAAAAGTATCATTCCATATTGTTCCAAGCTCTATTGCATTTCGTTCCCCGTTCTATTCCATTTCATTCATCAATAAATTGCCTTTATATTATAGATATGAAAAGTACCATTTTACACCACTGTTACCTGCTTTAAAATATGGCCTTCTCTTGGGTGTTATTTCTGGGGCTTTTAGTTTAATAGTTGATATCTAGGTCATTATTATAGGAACATAAAAAAAGTACCAAAAGTACACTTTCTAACCCCCGTTAGAAATGGAATTTCCAAAAAGTACCTCTTCCAGAATGTTTTTTTCTTCACCGAAGAATCCTACATTCCATATTTCAATTTTCTAGGATCATTGTTTCGGCAATTATTAAAAGTACAAAAATGATTTTTCATTCCAAATTTTAAGTTTCTGGAGCCATTACGTCAGAAGATATTAAAAGTACCGTAAATACACTTTTTTAGCCATTTTACCCCCAAAACGTATTTTTCCCAGAATGTTTTTTTTACCCAATCTACATTACTGGAAATAAAAAAAGTTTCTATGAATATTATATCAGGAAATAAAAAAGTTCCAAAAAGTCCTTTCGGTACTTTTTATAAAAGGTACTTTTTACAAAAGATACTTTTTACAAATGATACTTTTTATAAAGGTACTTTTTATAAAATTTACTTTTTATAAAAGGTACTTTTTACAAAAGGTACTTTTTATAAAGGTACTTTTTATAAAAGGCACTTTTTATAAGAGGTACTTTTTATTAAAGGTACTTTTTATAAAAGGTACTTTTTATAAAAGGTACTTTTTATAAAAGGTACTTTTTATAAAAGGTATTTTTTTTAAAAGGTACTTTTTATAAAAGGTACTTTTTATAAAAGGTACTTTTTATAAAAGGTACTTTTTATAAAAGGTACTTTTTATAAAAGGTACTTTTTATAAAAGATACTTTTTATAAAAGGTACTTTTTATAAAAGGTACTTTTTATAAAAGTCATTTTATATAAAAGGTACTTCTTATAAAAGGTACTTTTTATAAAAGATACTTTTTATAAAAGGTACTTTTTATAAAAGGTACTTTTTTTAAAAGGTACTTTTTATAAAAGGTACTTTTATAAAAGGTACTTTTTATAAAAGGTACTTTTTATAAAAGGTACTCTTTATAAAAGGTACTTTTTATAAAAGGTACTTTTTATAAAAGGTACTTTTATAAAAGGTACTTTTTATAAAAGGTACTTTTTATAAAAGGTACTTTTTATAAAAGGTACTTTTTATAAATGGTACTTTTTATAAAAGGTACCAAAAATCCAGCCTTAGGGGATCTATATCCCGGGAGTTGAACATACAGTCCAAATTTCAAGTCTCTGTGACAATTTTTTAAAGAAATATAAAAGGTACCAAAAGTACAGATTTTTACCCTTTTTACCCCCTTAGAATCAACATTGGCAAAAATCCAGCCTTAGTGGATCTATATTCCAGTATGTGAACACACAGTCCAAAGTTCAAGTCTCTATGAAAATTATTTTAGGAGATATAAAAAGTACCAAAAGTACACTTTTTTACCCCCGTGGAATCAACATTGGGAAAAACATAGCCTTAGTGAATATTTTTCCGGGAAGTGAACCGACACTGCAAATTTCAAGTTTCAAGTACCGTTATTTAAGGAAATATAAAATGTACCAAAAGTACAGATTTTTACCCTTTTTACCCCTTAGAATCAACATTGGCAAAAATCTAGCCTTAGGGGATCTATATTCCGGGAGGTTAACATGCAGTCCAAATTTCAAGTTTCTATGACCATTATTTCAGGAGATATAAAAAGTACCAAAAGTACAGTTTTTTACCCTTTTTACCCCCTTAGATTCAACACTGTCAAAAATCAAGCCTTAGTGGATCTGTATTCCGGGATGTGAAAATACTGTCCATATTTCAAGTCTCTACCACCATTATTTTAGGAGATACAAAAAGTACCAAAGTACAGTTTTTTACCCTTTTTACCCCCTTAGAATCAACACTGGCAAAAATCCAGCCTTAGAGGATCTATATTCCGGGAGGTGAACATACAGTCCAAATTTCAAGTCTCTACGACCATTATTTCAGGAGATATAAAAAGTACCAAAAGTACAGTTTTTTACCCTTTTTACCCCCTTAGAATCAACATTGACAAAAATCCAGCCTTAGTGGATCTATATTCCGTGAGGTGAACCTACAGTCCAAATTTCAAGTCTCTAGCTTCAGCGGTTTGGGCTGGGCGATGATGAATCAGTCAATAAGTCAGTCAGTCAGTCAGTCAGTCAGTCAGTCAGTCAGTCAGTCAGTCAGTCACATTACTCTTTTATATATATAGATTATTATATTAGTATCATCATTTTTTTTGAAGGATTTAGGGGAACTAAAACGAATGGCGGTATTTTTTTGGAAAAAAATTCGCTCCTTGGGGTGGTTAAACGCATCTGAAAATGCGAATTTTGAGCTGATTTTTCTGCAGAGCAAAAACGGCTGAATGTATCGCAAATCTGATTTCACCAGTCAATTCTACAGCAAAAAATAATACAATGGTCGTTTTTCGAACTCTAAAAAAAAATTCAAAAAACCCACCACAGAGGGCGGAAATATAAGGTTTTTCCAGTTTTTTATTAAATTATTTTTTTTTTTAATATGCACAATAGAAGGTCATTTTAAGCTTAACAAAATGGTACCAAAATTTCCGTTCTATCACAACCCGTTAAGAAGTTATAAGCTCTCAAAAATGGACAAAAGCACATTTTTTAGATTTTTGATCTCAATTTTCTCGACAACATGAAGTGATAGAAAAATTTGAAAACCAAATTCAGGATCAGTATCGAAATGTTAATCGAAAACGATTTGTACGATCCCAGAATATCATCCAAAAATATCACAAAAAATGATCTCAATAGTGCACAAAAATGCTTTTTTTATTAACTTTGACCTCAATTTCCCCAAAAACCTGATATTATGAAAAACTTTTGAAACCAGATTTGGAATGAAAGTCTAATTGAAAACGAGTGTCCAGACCGCTGACCCATCCAAAAAATTTTCAAATTTCGGTCAGTGTTTTATAATTTTGCCACTAGAAAAAAAACTTTGAAGCCTTATAACCTTTTAATGGGTTGTGATAGAAAGGTGCTTTTTGTACCAATTTTCTTAGCAAAAATTGCCTCTTCATCGTGTATGATTTTTTTTTTTAAATTGATTTTTCCGCCTCCTGCTGTGGGTAATTGAATCTTTTTTTAAGAGTTCGAAAAACTGCTACTGTATTAATTTTTGCTGTAGAATCGACTGGTGAAACCAGATTTGCAATATATTCAGCCGTTTTTTCTCTGCAGAAAAATCAGCTCAAAATCCGCATTTTCAGATGTTTTTAACCACCCCAAGGAGTGAAAATTTTTCAAAAAAATACCGGCATTCTTTTTAGCTCCCCTAAATGCTTTAAAAAAATTATGATATCCGATAAATAGATGAAGTGACATAGTCACCAAACGAACTCTAATAATTATATATAATTTTATCAAATTATATATAATAATAACTTGATAAAATTATATATAATTATATATAAACTTTTTTAATCGGGTTGCTCTTTCTTCTTTGATGTACAAAACCGGGAATGAGCTTAAAAATAAAATGTAATAAGAAAGAAGACAGCAAAAGGTTTTTAGAACTCCCTTTGCTGTTGTTGTTATTATATTCCATTTCGAATGTTCAGTTAATGACAAAAGAGAGATTTAATATTAATGATTTTTATGATGAAGTAAATACCCTACAATTAGAAAGCAAGTAACAGCATATAAAAAAGAATTTATGAAGTCAATCTCTACCAACCGATAATCGAATTCGCATCACTTCCAGCTTTAACTACACATTAAAGAATTTTTCGTTTATCGCAAAGCCCGATCATGCATTCCCTGCGTATCCTTTTTTACTAAACTGAAAGTTGACGGTATAAAAAAATATCTTGACTAAATCCCCATTCCA
Source organism: Pegoplata infirma (assembly GCA_963921195.1). Lineage (NCBI taxonomy): Eukaryota > Metazoa > Arthropoda > Insecta > Diptera > Anthomyiidae > Pegoplata > Pegoplata infirma. The sequence continues at coordinate 138,441,496 of OY992539.1, forward strand.
ACACCTCTCCAAATCCCTCTACCAACACCTCTCCATAATAATTAATATAATTTTCATGTTAAAAATCCAAATATATAAAAATAATTAAAAGCTAATTACTACTATAACTGGGGGAGGTTACTGTATTTTTTGTATTCATTAGATCATGACAATGAGATGATTGTTTTTTGTCCAATGCACTATCGAACTATATAACCAATAAACACAACAATTGAAATAATAACAATTAAGTATCATAATTATCATCACGTTACCATCATCACAATTAACAGATACAATAAAAAAATTTACAATAGCAAATCAATAGCCAAACAACAATTTGCCAGTTATTTAGTACAATTATAAATCGTTATCTCATCTTACCAGACGCTAAAGCACTTGGTGTTTAAACGATTCTTTTTTTTTTGTGAATTAATTAATTGTATTTCAATAAAAAAAATTGGCAACACTTCAATTTAATAAATGATCATTCAAAAACAAAAGTTACTTTAAACTAACATTAATTTTTTTCTTTAATTTCTCAAGTTTAATTTTTTTTTTACTAAATTACTTTGCTGAGTGTATGTTTTGGTGAACAATAAGTGTTAAAATTTTTGCAAATATTACTATTTTATATCCTCACACCACAGAATGTGGGTATCCCAGCAAAACTTTGATAACCAAGGTTAGGTTACGTTGTAAGTGGCTGCTGATGTTGTACGTTAACACACGTAGACTCTAAGGTCCATTGTGATACCACGGGACTTTAATAGGTTTCCCTACTAGTCCCTGTCGTTAAACCAATTTAAGCTTCTTATAAAACTCCTTAAATCAGACAGATCGTGCAGCTCCTTAGATCCCAGTGAAGCAAGTCTCTTTCTAGAAAGTGCCGGGCAATGGCAGATGTAGTGTTCGAAACTATGTTATGCCTTTATAATACTTACTTTTTTTAAGTTGCTTATTGCTGCATTTATTAGGGTTTTTCTATGGGAATTTCGATAAATTCAAAATTTTTGGTTGAAGCTATCGAAATTTTTATAGAAAAACCCTAATAAATGCAGCAACAAGCAACTTGAAAAAAGCAGGTATCATACGCACTTTAGAAACAACTCCTCTTCATCCATGCAACTCCGGCAAAAGTCATTCGACGGCACATTCAACCGCTCTGCGTTCTTCCCTATAAGACAGTGTCCGGTAATTATAGCAACCACCGTAGAAATATCTTCTCTTGGAAGTGATATCAGCTCACTTATGCGCCTCTGATTAAGAGATGGCCAAATCTGTCGTGTTGTCTCACACGACCATCCATTTGCCCATTTTTGATTAGTCTCCGTAGGTTTTGCTTGCAAGTTTCTAGTGGCATACCAACCCATTCCAATTCTGTTGGAACCTGTAAGGTAGAGCTGCAAAACTATCGATGGTACTATTGATAGTATCGATAGTTTTATTTTAAAATGACTATCGATAGTTTTTACCCGATAGCGATAGCTTCAACAAGTAAAAAAGTTAAATTCGGCCTTGCCGAATGTAGTGATACCCTCCACAATTTCAAAAAGATTATTGCAAAAAACTTTTTTTTTAAAGGAAATTACTTTTGAAAAAAAAAATTTTTGAAAAAAAAAATCCGCCAAAAAAAAATTCGCGATTTTTTTGTTTTTTTCCAAAAAATATGTTCTTACTTGTTTAAATACCATTTGGTGTTCAATTCAGTTCACATATGTCAACCAGCAGTCGAATTAAAGCATTTTGTATTTTTAGGTTATGTTGAATGTACTAACATTTTTGAGGTGTCCTTACATTTTCCTTCATAACTTTTGAACCGCTGAACCGATATCGCTCAAATGCAATACCAAACTTCTCGGGAGAACTTCCAATAAATATGTTAAGTTTCAGTCATCTCCGTGCAATATTTTGGGCGTGATCACCATTTCCACAGACAGACGGACAGACGGACATCGCTAGAATGTCTTAGAATCGATCGGGGATCATGAATATATATGGGGCATTCCATGTGAAATCGGACACTTTGAAAAACTTTTTTTTTAGATTTTCCCAATTTGTTTACAGTTTTTAGTACCCTTCGAAAACTCCTTCGTGGTAAATTTTCAGATTTTTTTTTATGACCCGTTCAAAAGATATCGAATTTTTAATAATTGGTAGTTTGTTCCTTTACTCAAACTTCTTTTAATCATAACTTCTTCAATAATGGTCCAAATTTCAATTTTTTTTTTCAAAATTTTTGTTTTTTTACGTACTTTCTAAAAAAAATCCCCAAAAATTCTTAAAAGCGCTCTAGTATGCGATTTTTAAGTTTTAAAATTTAAATCTCATTTTTGAATATGTTTGTACTCTTCGATTTTTTTGAAATTTTTTTGTGTAAAACTTCTATCAATTCTACAAATTTTTTGCCCAGGAAGATTGTGGGATAACGATTATTACTATTTTTTAAAATTTTTTGAAAAAATTTTATTTTAATTTTTAAATTTTAAAATCATTTCTACTGCTCCAATGGTGCGTGATAGAGGGGTCCTTTATAAGACCGACCCCCATTAATTTTTACGTCTTAACATTTCTTTGAAACAAACTAATATCCTATCTCCAATTTCTAAGGGGGCTCCCACACAAAACGACATTTATTAAAATTTGTTCCAACCGCTCTAACTGCCCTAATAGTGCCCTTAGAGCAACAAAATATATGACCGACCCACAATATTTTTTTAGTCCAAACATTTTCTCTGAACACACCTACCCTCTATCTTTAACTGTTAAGGCGGTCCTCATAAATTTTTTTTTATTTTTTGTAAATTTGTTTTATTTAATCAGCTTCTACCGGTCCAATGGTGCGTCCGAGAGGGGTCATTAGTGAGAACGACCCCCATTTATTTTTACCCTGCAACATTTTTTCAGAACATAGCTACGCCCTATCTCCACTCCCTAAGTAGGCTCCCATACAAATAACAGTTGGAGCAAATTTTATAAAAACGTAATTTTGTATGGGAGCCTACTATAGGGCGTAGGTATGTTGAAAAAATGTTGTAGGGTAAAAATAAATGGGGGTCGGTCTCACTAATGACCCCTCTCGGACGCACCATTGGACCGGTAGAAGCTGATTAAATAAAACAAATTTACAAAAAATAAAAAAAATTGTATGGGGACCGCCTTAACAGTTAAAGATAGAGGGTAGGTGTGTTCAGAGAAAATGTTTGGACTATAAAAATATTGTGGGTCGGTCATACATTTTGTTGCTCTAAGGGCACTATTTGGGCAGTTAGAGCGGTTGGAACAAATTTTAAAAAATGTCGTTTTGTGTGGGAGCACCCTTAGAAATTGGAGATAGGTTATTAGTTTGTTCCAAAGAAATGTTAAGACGTAAAAATTAATGGGGGTCGGTCTTATAAAGGACCCCTCTATGACGCACCATTGGAGCAGTAGAAGTGATTTTAAGATTGGAAAATTACAATAAAATTTTTTCAAAAAATTTTAAAAAATAGTAATAATCGTTATCCCACGATCTTCCTGGGCAAAAAATTTGTAGAATTCATAGAAGTTTTACACAAAAAAGTTTCAAAAAAATCGAAGAGTATAAACATTTTCAAAAATGAGATTTAAATTATAAAACTTAAAAATCGCATACTAGAGCGCTTTTAAGAATTTTTTGGGATTTTTTTTTAGAAAGTACGTAAAAAAACAAAAATTTTGAAAAAAAAAAATTTGAAATTTGGACCATTATTGAAGAAGTTATGATTAAAAGAAGTTTGAGTAAAGGAACAAACTACCAATTTCTAAAAATTCGATATCTTTTGAACGGGTCATCAAAAAAATGTGAAAATTTACCACAAAAGAGTTTTCGAAGGGTACTAAAAACTGTAAACAAATTGGGAAAATCTAAAAAAAAGTTTTTCAAAGTGTCCGATTTCACATGGAATGCCCCATATACTTTATGGGGTTCCAGACCGATATTTTGATGAGTTACAAACGGAATGACAAACTTATTTATACCCTCTATCACTAAGTGGAGGGTATAAAAAAATTGCGGAAAAATTTATCAAAAAGTGAACAGTTTTTTAAATCTTTATAGCATTTTGGAATAATTCTACTTTTTAAAGAATTAAAGCAATGATAGTAATCTCGTGTTAATGTTATTGCGAAATTTAAGGTCCGAACAGAACAAGCACGGCATGGTTGAAGATCGCCTAAGTGATTTAAAATAAACTGGAATGGCAGTGAACGGCAAAAACTGTCATTTGTGTGTTCAGAAATAAGAAGTTGCAATGAAAAAAACTTAATTTTACACAAAAACTTACAATTCTTTAAAATATCCGATACTATCGATAGTATCGATAGTTTAAAAACAAACTATCGAAAATATCGAATGGGACGACTATCGATAGTTTTGCAGCTCTACTGTAAGGTAGTTCCTAGCCTTGCAAGCTCAACGGCTTTGCAATTCCCTGGAATGCCACTGTGCCCTGGGACCCATATCAGTCGTATGTCAAACTGCTTGGCCATCTCATTTAAAGATGTGCGTCAGTTAAGGGTAGTTCTTGTTTTCAAAACATTGACTCCAGGGACTTGACCGCGGCTTGATAGTCAGAATAGATGTTGACTGCAGTTGTAGACAATACATGGCAGCTCAATGATCCGGCAATCTTCGAGCCAGGCTTAACCCAAACTCCTCCGAATAGACTCCAAAGCCCACATGTTCGTGCAGTCTCGACCCGGAGTTCCCCTCATCCAAGACTCCCTGGATGATATCATACACTCAAAAAAATATGTCATTAACTGTTTGTAGTTTATCTGAAAAGTTTTACGTTTAGTCGTTTTTAAAAGAAAAAAACATTTGTTTGATGTTCAGTTTTTATTTATGACTTCTGTCCTTTGTTTCAAAAAAAAAACACACTAAAAAATAAAGAATTTCATTAACATTTAATTTTTAAAGTCATTTATTTTCGTTCTGTAAGTAAAAATAAGTGATTATTCTTTAATTTTTAATGATTTGTGTACGTTATTTTTTTTTTTTTCTTTTTTTTTAAATTGTTGGCATTTTGTAAAGAAAAGCCATTAGTTTTTACCTAATTGTGTTGGTTATTTTTTTGTAGACAAAAAATTCAAAAAATTGTTTATAGAAATATAAAAACATGTTTGTATCAAGTGACCTTAGCACGGTGGGAAGAGTGTCTGGCCAGAATGTAGTTGATTGCGGGATTGATTTCCCAAAAATTTTATTAACAATTGATTGCGGGATTGATTGCGGGATTGATTGCGGGATTGATTCCCCAAAAATTTTATTAACAAATTTTTAAAATAAAATTCAAAAGAAAAATTGTAAAATAAACCTACGAAATCATTAATTTTTAATGTTTTCGTAGGTATTTTTTTCGAATTTGTTGGTACAAAAAATAAAAGTGACGTTATTTTTTAATGTTCAATGTTATTTATGTATTTTAGAAAATTGCATTACCAATAAAAAAAATAAATGTTGATATTTGTTAAAACAAATGAATAATTACTGGGATGGTTTTCAAATGTTTTGTCGCTAGTTTTAAATATGTTTTTCATTTGTTTTTGCCTACATAATATTTTGAGCGTTTTTGTTTATGAATGAAAGTAATTACATTTAAAGCAAGATTTTAAGAAAATGCGATCGTGTTTCTTTGTTTGAAAATAAGTGGGCATTAGTTTGGTAGAAACCGAGTTACCGAAAACTATATCAAAAATTTGACGTCGGAGTAATAAAAAATCCTGAATTCGTAACTTCATTAGCGATTTCTCCGAGCAAAGCCACTTTAAAAAATTATGCTATGGCGGAAAACCTTCTGCTAGTATTCCAAATGCCTCCTTCGAAGTCATATAAAAATCAAAAAATCGATTTTTCTTTCTTTGAGCTGAAAGTGGTCCAGACAGTTTCTATCGGGAGTAGTGTTTGGGGTCCGGGAATTCCCGGGTCGTATTTCCCGGGAATTCCCGGGAAAAGACTGACGGGAATTACCGGGAATTTTTTTAATTTTTCCCGGGAAATCCGGGAATTTTATAAAATAAACCATTTTATATAAAAAACGTTTATTTTAATTTAATTTTTAGAATTTTTTTTACATACAGGTATAATTACATTTGCTATTTTTTGCATTTTTTCTATTTGGAAGAACAGTGCAAATACATATTCATAGGAAACCAAGTGTAAAAAGTATGACAATATCATGAAAAAACTTAAAAAATAAAAAAATATACGTCTGTTAATGATAATTTTGCTAAGGCTGGATTACTCAATGCTCCGTTATAAAATAACTCTCCGTTAAATTTAACTTTTTCATACAAATTTTGACATAAGGCTCCGTTAAATCGGAAGTTAGCAGCTAACTTTTCATTGAGTAATCCGCCCTAAGACTATCAAAAAAATATAAAAATTTTGAACCTAGAATTTACATTTCCAGAACAAATATTAAAAATGCTGCCAACTATATAAGTTTTTGCTCGAATAACATTTTTTGCGATTTTTTGTGGGAAAAAAAGTTACAATATTTTTTTTTATTTTTTTTTTTTTATTGTATTTCAGGATTTTTAACTTTTTTTTTTGATTTTTTATGTTTTAATTAATTGTTTATCTGCAATAAAACTGTTTTTAAGTAATACAAAGTTGATCAAATTTTAATGTTTTTTATGATTTATATTAATAATGAAAATTTCCCAGGATTCCCGGGAATCCCGGGAAATAAATTATTTTTTTCCCGTTTCCTGGGAAATTGAAAAGTCCGGGAATTCCCAAACACTAATCGGGAGTCAAAATTGCTCTTTAAAAATTTTGTGAAAATCAAAAAAATTCCTTCTGCTCCCCCATCGCAGTTGAAGTATGGCTTTTTTTGGGAATTTTTACTTAATCCGCGATGTAGGTGCCCAAGGATTTTTTATAAGACTTCGGGGGAGGCATTTGGAGTTCCACCATAGTATAGTTTTAAAAATGGCTAAACTCGGCGAAATCGCTTATGATTTATGATAAGTTATGATTATGATAAGTTATGATTTCGCTATTTTTTGTTACTTTAAAAGTCTCATAGTTCGCGAAAAAATTTGTTGCACTATTTTTTAATGTGATCTTGTCTAGACAGAGAAAACCTATTTTTCAAAAAAAAAATAACACCAACAAAAACGAGTTGTATACCTATAAATATTATAAAATGTGTCATTTTGTGATGGTTTTTCTTCGACAGCGATGCGGGAGGGTAAGGAAAATTTTATGGAGTTATTTTAACACCCAATAGAAACTTTTTGGCTCCTTTTCAGCTCAAACAAAAAATAAAAGTAAAATCGATACGGCCTAATACACATACATAACCCAGAACACAAAAACTATTTAACACGTTTAATCCAATTGTAGGGCTCTTACTTGTTTTACAGATTAATTATTTTATATGTTTATATTCTCTATGAAAGATCTTTGACTTATATTGATGTGAAACTTGAATTAATGATATAATATTACTTTCATTGAATAGGATATCAGTGTTTTAGTTAACATTGTAATAAAACAATTACAGCAGAGGTTACATTTAATTTTTATTGTGTGCTAGATATGATTAACATCAACAAAATTTTACATTTTTCAACAAAAATATGAGGAACTGGCCCATCTTTCGTAAAAATTAATAACAAAAATCGGAATGAGATGAAACCAAAAGCAAATGAAAGTTAACATGTTCTATAACAAAACCATCAAGGCTTTTTTCAGTTCAGCGCTAGATTTGTATACCCTCCAACCACAGTATGGGGTATACTCACCTTGTAGTTCCGTTTGTAACGCATTGAAATATCGGTCGGGGACCCCATAAATTATATATATTATTGATCCATGATCGATTCTAAGACATTTTGCGAATGTCCGTCTGTCCATCCGTCCGTCTGTCTGTAGATGGCACGATGCAGTCCAAAATAAAAGAGCTAGCCTCCTGCAATTTGGGCACAAATATGTCTTATGGTCCTAGGCAGGTTAAGTTCGTAAATGGGCAAAATCGACCCAGGGGGAAAAAAGTTCCCCCTTGAAGAACTGAACCAACCTCTGAAAAAATACACGTTTTTTAAAGGTTTTTTTGTATTTTTGTTAAACAAATGAAACATTTTCTATATTTATCGGGATGCGAAGGTGCTCCCAACGTCCCCCACTGACCCCCATCACCCACCCCCCCAACAAACGCCCCTGACATTTTCTTTTATTTTGTTTTACATTTTGGAGGGTATAAAGATTCGGCACAGCCGAATTTAACACTCTCACTTGTTTTTATTACAATTATAATAATATTTGCTTAAAAACTGTATAAGGCGTATGATTAATTTTGTAAAAGCCTTTAAATAACAATCATACGCAACGATTCACAGTGGATTATTTTTACTTATTTGGTAATTTATACCGGTTATAGCTAACGTAATTTCAAACTTAAGTTTGGACCCCACATGTCCAATAAGCGCACCACCAGGGGCCCATAAAGTAGGACATGATTTGTACACAAAAACTTTAAATGCTTTAAAATCAGCAACTTTAAATGCGTGTAAAAAAAATAATCTAGCGCTGAATTAAAAAAAAAACGCCGTGAGGGTTTTGTTATGTAAAATGTCAACTTTCATTTGCTTTTGGCTTCGTCCCATTCCGATTCAGAAAGTTCGATTTAGTATCATAATTTAAATTTAAAACAAAAAAACAGATTCAATATATTAAACTCATTTATACAAAAATTAATCGATAATTTTATTTGAATAAAACTTAAATTTTATATAAATTTGTTTTTTTATTTATAATCATTTAATTATACACTAGAAACTTTTTAAAATGATTAATCGACATTTTTACCTCAAAATATTTAGAACTTATAATCATGTATGGTAAACATAAAAATTAGTGGCAATAAATATGTCTACTAATAACAATAAAAATTAAGTTAATTTATTTTATTAAAAAATCTCTACTACTTATGTTTGTTATTAATTAATACAATTTTATTTTCGAATTTGAAAAATGTTAAAAAAAATTCCGCACACCACTCTATTGTCAAAAAAAATAAATATATTAAGTTATCAGTAGAAAAATATCAAAACTAGTTTTCTTTTGATTTCAAATTAAACCAATTATATTTTTTAATACGTAGCTAGATAACAGCAAAAAAAATATATATACAAAATCTGCAAATTAACGTAAAAGTAGCCACAAAAAAAAACTAATACTACAGGGTTTTGCAAAAGGAGGTGGCAATATTTGATGAGAACACCGTCCGACATAAATGAAAAAAGTCGTTGAATACTAACTGGATAATATCGAGGGCCTATATTCAATACCCTCTATTTTAAAAAGCACAACTTTTCAGGAGCCAAAAAAACTGTTTTTTTCGCGTATTGTTAGAGTAATTAAAATTCGATATTCTACAATATTTTTATAAATCAACTACTGAATCTCACATATAATTCGTTTTTAAAATTTTGCACTATTGGGGATTTTATGATAGATAGAGGGTTTTATTTCTCATAAATATTAAGTACATCAATGAAAATGATCAGATAGAGGGTTTTGCATTTTGATAAAAATTAATTATTATGATTTTATTTACGACATCGGTAATTTTTTAACGTGATTTATTAACGATAACGGCTTATAAAGAGTTCCGAAATCGCAGTTTTGGTCCACAGGTGCTGATTTTTGAGAATTCATCTTAAAAGATGACAAACTGTTGAGTATGTTATGTAAAAAAATAGTAAAAAATTAAAAACGCGATTTTGGTCCACAGATGCTGATCAGCATCGCAATTTTAAGACTAAAATTTTTGTTTCATAATGTACACAAGACATCTAAATTTTGAGCCATATTATTCAAAGAAGTCAAACAAGAATTGTGAGAAAAAATTAGCATCAGTGGACCAAAATCGTGATTCTGGAATTTTGTTGACAAATTCATGTTCAGCATGCAGAAATTAGTATGAAAACATGTAATGCATGATGAAATTATTCAAAAAAAATATTTATAAATTAATTATTTGAAATGATAGAGGGTTTTTCATTCAGAAAAATTAACTGTGTAAGAGATAGAGAAAACCAAAAATGCAAATAAAATAGCAAAAAAATATGGGGCATTCCATGCCAAATCACTCACTTTTAGACCCGACCCCTTTCGATTTATTTTATTTTTGGATATGTTTTAGTATTTATTAAATGCAACTCGGAGACCAATTTTCAGCCTTTTATTTCAAGATGGTGTTGAGTAATCAATTTTTCAAAATGGCGATTTTCTCAAAAAAATTAAAAAATTGAAATTTTTAATTAATTTTGACCATTAAAAAATATAGATATTTTAAAAAAAGTTGGACAACGTTTTGTTGGTATTTAAATGTAGTTTAAGAAAAAAAATATGAAAAAATTATTCGAAGTAATTATCACTTTTTTTTTGACGTTTAAAAATTAAAATCGATTTTTTGAAAAAGTCCGAAACCTTCGATTTTTTTGTAAAAAACTATAAAAATTCTACTCTTAATTACGCAACTTTTAAGCCATAATTCGAGATGTGATCACAATTCTTTCTATTTTTTTTTTAATTTTTAAAATTGCACCTTTAATTTTTTGGCTCTGATTTATTTTATATGGTGTTCCAAAAAAAATAAATTGGTAGATATTGACCCTAACTTACCCTAGATATATTCATTTCGAGGTAAAAATACGTCTTACAAAAATTTAGGACGATCGGAAATGGGTAAGGCGTTTTGCATGGTCCTTGAAGTTTAAAAAACGGATTACAAGGAAAAATATGATTTTTTTTCTGTTTTCGAAATTTTTTTGGTATTTTAAGTTAAGTTTTAATTCAAGTGATTAAAGAATTATGATGTGGAGTAAAATGCCTTTCTAATAAAACTAAAATCGGTTGAAAATCAGCCAAGTTATTACAACTTCCCCAGGCATCTAACGTATGGCAGACCACTTGATTAAGCAATACAATCCGATTTTTGTAATTCATTGAAATTTTCTATTGTAATAACATTTTTTTATTCTTCAAGTTCAAATGTATTTAGGTAACAAGTATTTTTCATATTGTGTTTTTCTAACATGTTTTAAATTAATGCTAAAAATGCCTGCATTTTCAACACCCTTTTGAAATCTCGATTTAAAAAAAAAAAAATTTTTTTTTGTTTTAAAATTTGGAAAAATTAAAAAAATATTACACTAAAACATTAATAATGAAAAAATGTTATTACAGTAGAAAATTTCAATAAATTTAAAAAAGGGACTCGTATTCTTTAATCAAGTGGTATGACACACGCTAGATGCCTGGGGAAGTTGTAATAACTTGGCTGATTTTCAACCGATTTTAGTTTTTAGTACCTTATTAGAAAGGCATTTTACTCCACATCATAATTCCGTAATCACTTGAATTAAAACTTAACTTAAAATACCAAAAAAATTGCGAAAACAGAAAAAAAAATCATATTTTTCCTTGTAATCCGTTTTGTAAACTTCAAGGACCATGCTAAACGCCTTACCCATGTCCGATCGTCCTAAATTATTGTGAGACGTATTTTTACCTCGAAATGAATATATCTAGGGTAAGTTAGGGTCAATATCTACCAATTTATTTTTTTTGGAACACCATATAAAATAAATCAGAGCCAAAAAATTAAAGGTGCAATTTTAAAAATTAAAAAAAAAATAGAAGGAATTGTGATCACATCTCGAATTATGGCTTAAAAGTTGCGTAATTAAGAGTAGAATTTTTATAGTTTTTTACAAAAAAATCGATGGTTTCGGACTTTTTCAAAAAATCGATTTTAATTTTTAAACGTCAAAAAAAAAGTGAGAATTACTTCGAATAATTTTTTCATATTTTTTTTCTAAAACTACATTTAAATACCAACAAAACGTTGTCCAACTTTTTTTAAAATATCTATATTTTTTAGTGGTCAAAATTAATTAAATATTTCAATTTTTTAATTTTTTTGAGAAAATCGCCATTTTGAAAAATTGATTACTCAACACCATCTTGAAATAAAAGGCTGAAAATTGGTCTCCGAGTTGCATTTAATAAATACTAAAACATATCCAAAAATAAAATAAATCGAAAGGGGTCGGGTCTAAAAGTGAGTGATTTGGCATGGAATGCCCCATATATTTTTGTTCTGAATTTTACACCATAGATGAGGGCCGTTTTACTGAATATTTTGCCATCAAAAAGTCATTTTCGTGAAAATGGAAGATACACGCAGAAAAAAAACATGGTTGCGGTGATCATGATTTAAGAGCGTCATATTATGATTGGGAATATGATTGTAGCAATAATGTTAATATGATTGAAGGCAACAAGGAATGTTAATAATTATATGATTGCGGCAATTATGGCATAAATGTTATATAATTAAAATAATATGATTCTGGTTAAATTTTTTTTTTTTTTTGAAATTGAGAAAATATTTTATGCTTTAATACCACATGTTTATAGAAATTCTTCAATACTTTTTTTTGATAAAGTTCACACCAATAATTTATTTTTTGTTTTTAAATATTGTTTTTATAAATATGAAATCATTTTTATTAATTTTGGTTCAATTTAGTGGCAACCTGCGTTTTACATCAATGATGTGCAATAAACTCATGGCATTTTTCTAAAAAAAATTTCATCAACGATAACATTTTTGTCAGTTAACATTGGATGATTGAATAAATCATTAAGTTATTGACAAAATCATAACATATTTGCTGCAATCATAACCTATTTGTTACAAAATTAAAATTATTGTCAGCAATTATAACACATTTAGTAAACAAAAAATGCACAAAAAACACTTTAATATTTTCGATTTGAAGTTTTTATTTAAAATGGAAAGTTATTTTTAAACCGCACAATAAATAAATTATATAAAGTAGATTTGTATTTCATTTCCTTCTGTGCTCATCCAATTTTTTAACTCAAATTGCCTTACATTTTTTAAAGAACTAATTGTAAGTCGCGTCTTTGCAACTAACTGCTTGCTGGCAAAACACTAAACTAATGAATAAACCTGACAATGTTTGCAAAAATCAATTTTCATTAAGTTGTGATTATCTAATGATTGTTATAATCATAATATGTTCAAATTTTTGGTGTGTCGAGAATATAATTAACTATAACATTGTTACAACAACCATTTTGTACTTTTGGATGTAGCAATTATTTGTTCATGATTGAAGCGACTATTAAATGTCTAAAACAACCATATAAATGTTTAACTACAATTTTAAAAAGAATAATTTGATTGCTGCAATCATAAGTGGGTTTAGAGATCATAGTATATTTGCCGTGATCATGTCGCAACCATATTTTTTCTCTGCGTGTAGAGGGTTTTGAATATAGGCCCTCGATATACGCTTGAAACTAGTGACTACACTCAAAATATTTTGTTGGCAAAAACAACTGAAAAACACATTTAAAACCAGTGAATAAACAATTGAAAACCATCCTAGTAATTATTCATTTGTTTTAACAAACATCAACATTTATTTTTTACTGTTGACAAAATTTTCTAAAATAAATAACATTAGACATTAAAAAATTACTTTTTTTTCATTCAATTTTACCAACAAATTCGAAAAAATAACCTACGAAAACATTAAAAATCAATGATAGTTCTGTTATTTTTACCAACAAAATCCAAAAAAATAACCTACCAAAACATTAAATATTAATGATTTCGTAGGTTATTTTTTACAATTTTCTAATGAAATATTTTTTTAAAAATTTTTAATAAAATTTTGGGGAATCGAACCCGCAATCAACTACATTCTGGCCAGACACTCTACCCATCGTGCCAAAGTCACTTGATACAAACATGTTTTTATATTTCTATAAATAATTTTTTGAATTTATTTTTCTACAAAAAATACCTACTTGTGTAGGTAAAAACTAATGATATTTCATTAAAAAATACCAACAATTTAAAAAAAAAATACTTACACAATTCATTAAAAATTTAAAGAATAATCAGTAGTTTTTACTTACAGAACAAAAATAAATGACTTTAAAAATTAAATGTTAATGAAAGTCTTTATATTTAAGTGTGTTATTTTTGAAACAAATGACAGAAGTAGTCATTAATAAAAACTAAACATCAAATAAATGTTTTTTCTTTTAAAAACGACTAAACCTAAATTTTTTTAAATAAACTACAAACAGTTAATGACATTAAAACAGCATTTACAGTTTTTCATTTCGTGATCCTGTTTCCTTTTAAAAAGACTTCAAATTTTTAGAGGATAAAATTTTATAAAATATTTTTTTAATATTTGTACTTGTCCTACACTCAAAAAAATACGTTAGTAGATTTACTATTTTTTTTTTGCTAACGCAAGTTAGCTAACTTTTAGCAGATTTTTAGTTGAGATTAGCATGTTATCAAAAAATTCTTGTAAACTTCATTTAGCACATTAGCAATTTTAAACAAACTTTGAACTAATTTCTTTTGCTAAATTTGAAATTGAGTTGACTACATTTTTACAAGATTTTTTGCTAATATTAGCAAAATAAATGGTAAATTTTTTTTTATTTTTAGAAAACTTAAATTGGCGCTATCTCGGAAACTAAGCCAGATAGAGCAAAATGGATGCCATTTTTGGTTCTCGGGCTCTCCATAGTATCGCCGGTCCTCTTCACATGTGTGGACCCTAACGGGCCCTAACTTTGGATCCAAAAAAGTTAGCATTCCCGAAAATTTTAAAATGCTCATATCTCGGTAAATATTGCCGACACAACAACACGTAGAACAAGACCGCAAAATAACCAAAAGCTCTCCGAGTAATATTTTTGAAGTTATCGAGTTTTTTAATTCTCAAGACCCTAGTGATCCCCTATAATCACGTATCTCAAAAACTAAGCAAGGTAGAGCGAAACGGACACAAATTTTGGATCAAAAACTATGACGATTTTTAAGGAACCCAACTAGGTCTAGGCCCATCGGGGTCTGAACCTATTGGGTCCGAACCCAATGGGGTCCTCAAATGTGTATAATCTAAGTTAAAATAAAAATTATTTCAGTTAACTAATTTTTAGCAAAACGTTTTTGCTAACTTTACCAAAAGAATTGTAGGTTCAAAATCAGCAAATTTTCTTGTAGGTTTACAAGCTTTTTTTGCTAACTTTACAGTTTTTTTTTTTGAGTGTAGGATGCCAATATTGACAGAAAATGAAAGAGGAGGATTTCCCCTAATTTTCCTATTTCATTATTTTAACATACCAGAAAAAATGCGGTAAGTTACGTCAATTCAAAAATGTATCATTTAATATCATTCAAAATTTTGAACAAAATATTTTGATAAACATTTTGAGGATGTTTATTCTGGCTCGAGGTCATTATTTTATTTACTAATTAAAACCAAATCCGTGGGTTTCATTTCTTTCGGTTGGAAAATAGGTTATGAGGAGAAGGAAAGAGGGAGTAGTGTTTGTGAACATTTAGTTTGAGTTTTTCTAAATTGTAGCCGAATGGAACAACTTCTGCCGGAAGTTTATTCCACATACGGCTAGTTCGACCGAGAAACGAATTTTCCTTGTAATGCGTTTAACGAGATATTGGGCAGTCAACAACGAACGGATGTGAACTGCTGGAAAGGCGAGTGCTACGGGCATACACCCGCGTCTCAGGGATGAGTTTGCTTAAAAAAGTAAAAGTGTAAAGTATCTTTGGTTAAACACAATTTAATCTATATATATAATTTCCCTTTTTGTGTGTTCCTGTTTTTTGTCTATCCAGAGCTTTTAGAAGCCAACTGATGAGCTACAAAGCTGAAAATTGGCATGCATATAGTAAAACACCTGGGGAAGATCCTAACGTAGCCGGATTTTTTTTGCCTGTGGGCGGAGAAATAAGCGCGAAAGTGGGCGTGGCAAAATGCAATTTTTTGACGTTTTTGCTTAATTTAAAGCCCCCTAATGACTTAGGAAGCTGAAAACTTCCTAGAATATAGTCCTAACGATAGCGCATATCACCAAGTAGTCGGATTTAAAATTTTCGCAATGTGGGCGTATAATTGAGAGGAAAAGTGTCGTGGCAAAATTGGGATTTTTTAACATTTTTACTTCTTTTGAAGACCCCAAATGACTTAAGAAGCGGAAAATTGCATAGCATTTAGTTCTTACAATGAAGCATATCCTGAAGTAATTGGAATTTAATTTTTTAGACTGTGGAAGAAGAATTAAGAGAAAAATGGGGCGTGGCAAAATTGTGTCTTTTAATATTTTAACTAACTTGAAGACCCCCCCAATGACTTATGAAGATTAAAATTGCCATTGTTACTACGTTACAGTACTTTTTTTGTTAGTTGTTCAAAAAAACGAATACAAACAACTAACAAAAATAGTTGTTTGACATTCCTTTACAAAAACAACTGACTTTGCAGTTGAAAACAACTAACTACTGTAAAATATACAAACAACTAACATGTAGTAACTTAAATAATTTTCTTAGGGATCCCACAAAACATAGATCCAATCGGTTATTCTTTAGACTTGGAATCCGTTTTTCTGGAAACATTTGTATGTTTGTATTAATCGACTTTCAATTCCTTACTTGCTTCTATCAAAAATTGTTTTAATGTATTTTTCAATAATAATTTTATATTTCTTAGCTTACCTCTTAAAGTAAGACCCTGTTTTATAGACGACTTATTAATATCAATTAATAGTCTGATATTGCAAAAATAATGGAACTTGTTTTTTAAACAAATTCAAATTGTAACTTAAATATATTGTATTATGTGTATGTTATTAGTATGTTTCGTTTCTTGGTCTTAAAAAAAATTCTATTGGAAGTTGTTAAACAACTTAAAAATTTTAATACTTTGTCATTTTAATATTCATAACAAATAAAATCTATTTTAAGTTAAGCTGAATTTATAAGCACCCTTTTAAAATAATATTACAAAGGAAGCATTAGCAAAGATTTTTTAAATTATAACCACGGGGGAGAAATAGCCATGAAGATTTTTGTACTTCCGATAATGATGGCATGATTAAAAGCCCCTTCTAGATTTAGAGTAACCATTACCATCATGGTGGTAATTCAGTGTCACATTTGACGTTTGCAAACGTCAAAGTTAATGGTAACCCGAGTAAAAAAAAATTGTATGGTAAAACATGTTATCTTATAAAATTATATATAATTTATTGGATCTGATTTTGCTAAATTTCATCCGAAAATTGGCCGCGCCAAAGTTATCTCATAACATCATATAATATATGAAGTTACAGTTTAATATTTGATTGTATGTGATTTCATCCGGAAATTGGCCGCGCCAAAGTTATCCCAAATTATCTGTTATCATGATTTTGTATTAAATATGATATAATATGATGTAGTTTCATCCGGAAATTGGCCGCGCCAAAGTTATCTTAAAATATCCAATATCATGATTTTATATTAAATTGGATATTATATAATGTAATTTCATCCGAAATTTGGCCGCGCCAAAATTATCTTATAATATCTGATATCTTGATTTTATAAAAAAATTATTGGATACATTTTTATCCAAAAAATGTTTCTGTTTTTAGATTTATTTTTAGATATAATAATGTCAAACTGAAAATAAATAAAAAAAAAAAAAACTTCGAACGGACGGGGATTAGAACCACAAGTCTTCCGTTTTGTAATCGCAATCTCTACCCTCTAGACCAGCGGACGTTGTTAGCAAATAACAACTTTAAAAGACTTAGTTTTAAATAAATTGATCGTATCTAATTATATCAAATTGATCTAACATATAGTAATATATGATTATATCCAATTAAATATGTTATTCACTTGTACACAATTTTCAAAAAGACTTAGAAAATTTTTGATAAAATTTGCAAAAAAAAAAAAAAATGGAATGACGTACAGCGCTATTAGGGGCTTCCATGGTAAGCTTAAACAATAATTTTAATGTAGCGGTATGCCTTATTTCCAAGTCATAGGCTTCCAAAGTGAAATAAGACTTTGGCTTATAAATTTGAAATTTTTCATGGAATCAGGAAATCAGAATTAGATTTGAGATCGGGTTCCAAAAATCATTGATAATTTGATAATTTAAACCAAATATAGCTATTATTAACTATATAAATGCAATATAATTTTTTAAAAATGATTGCAAAAATTCTAAAAGTAAAATTTTTTAAGTTCTAAAAAAACAAATGCAATAAAAAAGTGTTTTCCATTTAAAAAAAAATTAAAAAAATATATTTTTTTCTGGAGTCGAACTCGGGTTCCCAAAAATGATAGATAATTTTATAATAAATTAAATATAGTTATATATAACTATATAACAGCAATATGATTTTTTAAAAATGATTGCAAAAATTCAAAAAAATAAAAATTTTTAGTTCTAAAAAAAATAAATGCAATAAAAAAGTGTTTTCTATTTAAAAAAAAATAAAAAAAATATATTTTTTTTCTGGAATCGAACTCGGGTTCCCAAAAATTATAGATAATTTTATAATAAATCAAATATAGTTATATATAACTGTATAAAAGAAAAATATTTTTTTTAAAATGATTGCAAAAATTCCAAAAATGAAAATTTTTTAGTTCTAAAAAAATTAAACGCAACAAAAAAGTGTTTTCTATTTAAAAAAAATAAAAAAAAAACTTTTTTTTTCTCGACTGGGCCGGGAATCGAACTCGGGTTTCCAAAAATCATATGTAATCTTATATTATACAATAAAAAGTTTTGTATAACCATATATGTTGACACACAAAAATAAATTTTGAAATACTGGCATATATAATTATATATGGCTAGTTGTTTGGCCAAAAAAATATTTTTTTTATACATGATTATATCAAAATATATATTCCATTACATATGCGACCATTTATAAATATATATTGAGTTTAGACGAAATTTGCGTATATATAGTACCATACAAACACAGATATGTTATCGTTTAAGACACATATAATTATATCTATTATTTTTGTTGGAAATTTTTTTAGTATGGAACCATATATAGTTTTAAATGGTATTATATTAGTCATATATAATTATACATAAATTGATACTGGATTTTTTGTTTAGTAAAGTCCTATACATAATTAGATATAAAGTCACGTATAATAATGTATGAAATCGGATTAAGTTTTATGTGCAACGTATGATTACATCTACCATTTATATTAATATATTATGAACAATATAATTAGATATGATTTTATATGACATCATTTAAAAAAATTGGAAAATTTTAAAGTGAGATATAATTTTATACTTTGACTCATATAGTTGTATATGGTTTTATGAAAACATATAAAATAATATACATTTATATAAATTCCTTTTTACTCGGGAAGTATATTTTCGTGATTTCAAACGAAAAATTACAACTGATTTTGATTTTTGATTTGCAAGCAATCGACCTACACAGCAATGTAATAGATTCTACCGAATTTGACGTTTGATGGTAATGGTGATTGCTTATGAAGGCAGGGTTTTAGGGGATTCAATAAAAGAAATGTTATTTATTGAATTTAGCCATGTTAAAAACGCACTATATTTTGTATTATATGCTCATATCTGATATGATCTAGTTATATATTAATAAATTCAATTGTATCTGACTATATCTGATATATCCCACAATCAGACTAGATATGTGCAAATTAGACCAGCTATAATCCATGTGTTTATGTATAACAGGTACCAAAAACACACACAAAACATAGAATTAGTGGGACAAGAATAACACATTGATACAAAATCAAAAATTCCCAGCCGGAATGGGATGAAACCAAAAGCAAATGAAAGTTGACATTGTACATAACAAAACCCTCAAAGCTTTTTTCTAGGTCAACTCTAGATTTGTTTGCACGTATTCAAAGTTGGCGATTTTTAGGCTTTTAAGTTATTGTGTACTAAACATGTCCTACTTTAGTGGCCCCTAATGGTGCCCCTATTGGACATGTGGGGTCCAGCGTCCAAACATTGCTCGAAATTACTTCAGCTATAACCGGTATTAATTTCGCTGCAATCGGTCCAGTACCTTCTTACTGAATACCCAAATTATTAAAAATAAATCACTGTGCACCGTTGCGTATGATTGTTATTTAAAGGCAATTACAAAATTAAGTATACACCCTATATAGTTTTCAAGCAATTTTTATTATAATTATAATGAAATTTCACTAACTTCAAATGCGTGTTAAAAAAATCAAGCGCTGAACTAAAAACACAAGTCAGAAAATTATAGTCGGTCAAGACCGACCATATAATACCCTACACCAGTGTTTCCCGAAAAATGGTTCCCACGTTCAAACATGGACAGATTGGATCTATCTTTTGTCAAATCTTTAATAATTATAAAAAACACTCACAAATCAAATTTTAAGAAAATAGGCTCCTATCTGTTGCCATTAAACCGTTGTAACTGAATAACAGGTAAATTTTCATACGGGACCTAAGTCCAAAAATGGTCCGATTATAATCAGATTTGATTAGGTTTTAAAGTAAGCGTTAAACACACACAAACAAAATTTTAATATAATATTTTCTATTTTCATGAAATTTTAAAGATTTATGTACTTATGTGAATATCGGGAAGGTTGTTTGTATGGGGGTTACAAGAAAAACACGTTTACCTGCCAAATTTAAACACACACAAACAAAATTTTAATAAAACATTTTCTATTTTCCTGAAATTTGAGAGATTTATGTGAATATCGGGAAGGTGGTTTGTATGGGGGCTACAAGAAGAACTGGTCTGATTTCTTTAAATTTCGGAATGATGTTTTGTGAATACAAAAGACTAAATCTATTATAATACGGTTAAGTATTAGAGAAATTTGAGCCAAACTAAAAAGCGGACCTTTGTGTGGGGGCTAGGTCTAAATAACGACCGATTTTTTCCCATTTCAATAGAAAAAGATGCTATATCTACTCAAAAAGTGATTATGAGTCAATCGGCATACTTAAAAGTTGGTCTACGACCAATATTTCGGGTATATACAAACATCAGCACAAACTCATTATATCCTGTAGGGTATAAAATTTAAAAAATATAATAAAATACGATTTTTTTTTCGTGAAAAGTAACAACAGTCTTTTGACTCTAGATAAAAAAGTTTCGATCCGAACATGTTGATTCTTTTTACTAGTTTTATAGTTACCATCATGAAGATGAGCTTAAAATAAAATTGGAGGTCGAAGTGTAATTATTGCGCCCGTAAATATCCCATCCAAAATTGGCGAATTTTTGGCGACAATTTCAAATTTTATGGCTTTCGGTCTAGTACTTACTGAATTATTTCACAAAAATTAACTGGGTGTTTTAATAAAACAAGTTTATCAAAAATAAAAGAAATTGCATGGGGACCACTTAATAGGGTTGAATATGGTGGGTAGATATGTTTTGGAAAATTTTGGGGTTAAAAAAATATTGGGGGTCGGCCACACTCTTCTAGGGGCAGTTAGAGCGATGGGAGCTAATTTCATAAAAATGTCATTTTGTATGGTAGCTATAGATGGGCGCATGAGTGATTTTTGACTCACACTCACTCACGCTCACGACAGGAATTTTTGAATTACGCACACTCACGAGCATATTTTTTCCACTCACAATCACGTGAGTAAATTTAATACAACTCACACTCACGTGCACTCATGCAAGCTTCACTCACACTCACGTTGGCTCACACTCACGAAACGCTTTTTTATACAAAAAAAAATTTCAAAAACTAAAATTTCAAAAATCTTTCAGCAAAATTTAAAGTTCAGCAAAATTTAACATTTTTCTTAGCTTTTTTCGGGACGAAATCTTAATTTAGCCAAATTTTACAATTTTTTTAATGCTTTTTTTGGTACGAAAGGATATATGAAGGGCAAATAAATCACGCAAACTCACGCAAAAAAATAGACTCACGCGCACTCACTCACGCAAAAATCTTACTCACGCACACTCACTTACGCAATTTTTTTCTTCACTCACACTCACTCACAATTACGTGAGTAATATTGAATTCAGTCACGAGTGAATAACGTGAATCACGCTCTAATCTGCTCATGTGCCCATCTCTAATGGGAGCCCACTTAAGGAGTGTATATATGGAGTAGGTTTGTTCAGGAAAAATGTTGGGGTGTAAATATAAAGGGGGTCGGTCTTACGTTGCACCCCTCCAGGAGCGAACGGATCCGTAGAATCCAAAACTGTCGTCTAAAATGCTGTAGCTTGGTCCGTTTTTGTGTTATTCGTGTTTAAAAATATATCCAATTTCGTACCACACAAAATACTTATATACATTCAAAATTTAAAATTTGTAATATCAACAAACGTTTGTAAATTTTAATCAGAGACCATAACCGTTATGAGATTTATTGAAAAAACTCAAATTAAACTGTTCAAAAATATTATTTTGAAATAGAAATTTAAAATAACAGTTTCAAAAAATTTATATAAATATCTGTTCAAAATAACAGAAATAAAAAACTTTTATTTTTTTTAACTGTTATCAAATACTCTTTGAGCCTTATAAAATTTGATATATTTAAGTTAAACTAAAATAAACGCATACAAAAGAATCCTTTTGATAGCTAATACTTCAATTATTCATTAGAACATTAAAACTTTGATTGATTTGATTAAAAATAACTGTTATAACAGTTATTTCAAATAAATAAATGTTATTTTAAACTTTTTGGTCAAAAAGTTTTTAATTACTGTTATTTTATACTTTTATTGATAAAAATCAAAAAATAAAAGTTATTGCAAATTTTAACACGGGACATCTCTAGAAGTCTTTCCATATATATAATGCATATTTTGGACAACATTCGTTTAATGATTTTTTTAAAGCAAAATAACACATATAACTGTTTTATTTGGTCTCTGATTTTAATTCTTAAAAAAAGATTTTTTTGTTTTCAACAAAGAAATTCAATTATCACAATTAGTTGATCTGACAAAAGTAAAAAAAAATTTTTTTTCAACAAAGAAATTCAACAAACACAAACACAATTTGTTGATCTGATAAATATTTTTTTTTAACAAAGAAATTTAACAAACACAAACATAATTTATTGACATGATAAAAGAATTTTGAAATAAAATTACTTGACCGAGTTTGTTGAAAACTAAATCAAAGTTTTGTATTATGGACTAACAGGCGGCCGTTTTTACTAAATATTTGGTTGATTTCATGTTTGGTGGATTTACAATTGATGTTTAAATTTAACGATTTTATTTTCTGTGTAGTTTTCGAAAAAATTCGAAAATAGTAATTTTTTGCAATTCAAACGCCATTTTTGCAAAAAGTGCTCAATCGAAGATTTTGACTTTTGTTGCTAAATTTTTTTTTCGACTTCCCAAATACATATTCAAAAAAAATTATGGTGGTCGCACTCTTAGGTTACAGCTGGTTTAGACCAGTCGTGCTTTTATACGATATATACCTATCACGTGTACACAAATTATCACCAATCATATGTTTTTTTAGGGTGTCTTCTAAATTGTTCTATAGAAAAATACTATAATTTAAAGATTATAATATTTTTTTTTGTCCATTTAGTGAATGGTTAAAAAATTTATATAAATTTAGTTAGCAAGTTTTTTTTTTTTGGTTTTAAATTGAACGTATTATTTAATTTGTTGTTGTTTCGAATGATATTTTTAAATATTCTGTATAAATTAATATTTTATGTTTTTTTTTAGTATCATCTTCTATTAGTTTTTTTGTTATTGTCTTTTTTTGAAATCAAAACTCTTGACTCCAATTGGTACCAGTCTACGATATCTTTTTGTTTTTTTTTTTTTTTTGTTTAAAATATTTAATTAATTCACATGATATTATTTGTGTTTTTTTTTTTAAGAAAAATTTAGTATGCAAAATATTGTATATCAAAATGTTATTGACAGTTTAAAAAGTATTTGAAAATTTAAATTTCAGTTAGGTGAAATAAACATAATTATACATACGTGTGAACGTTTCTTTGATTTTAAAGTTAACGTTAGTTTTCTATTTCCAAAAAAAAAAAAAATGATACTGAATCATAACATTTCTTTTTGTTTATTTAAATTTATAAAAATTAAAAAAATCACGAGAAAATTTATATTGCAAAGGCACGTGATAAACGAAATTTGAGACGCGCGTCACATTATACTGGCTGATACAAAAGATTTAAGCTGTTAATAAATTTATTAACAACTTAATAATTTTGATAATTGTCTATTTAAAAAATTAGGACAGATTATTTAACTAAATTAGTGAATAATTAACACCGACCGACCCGATTAATTTTTTACCGACCCCATTAACTTTTCACTCTACATATTTTTTCATACATATGAGGACCTAACCCCTATTTTCACTCCCTAGTTGAGCTCCCATACAAAAATAACGTTTCTTAAAAATTTTCTCCCACCGATCTAATGATACAAGGATTGCCCGGGGAGCACAGTGGTTTATTATCGATTTTTTTTTTGTAAATGGAAATAATTCGACCATTCAGTAAGTACTGGACCGATTGCAGTAAAATTTATACCTTTACATGTAAATTTTTCGATTAATCTGAAAGGCAACATCACGTAGATGTGTGTAAACAAATCGTGTCAAAATTTTTAATTTGTGCTCCCCAGCCTCATCGTAAATTAACCCATTTTTAACACAAATTTTATATTTACCTCCCTGCTGAAAAAGTGCACGACTCCGTTGTTCCTACTAACGCAACCATAAATTCTTTAACATGTAGGTAGCTTACAACATGAATAGCTAATAATACCGCCATTTATATAGGCGCACTCAAAATATTTTGTAGGCAAAAACAAATGAAAAACACATTTAAAACCTGTGAATAAACAATTGAAAACCATCCCAGTAATTATTCATTTGTTTTAACAAACATCGACATTTATTTTTTGCTATTGACAAAATTTTCTAAAATAAATAACATTAAACATTAAAAAATTACGTTTTTTTTATTCTTTTTAAACAACAAATTCGAAAAAAAATAACCTAGGAAAACATTAAAAACTAATGATAGTTCTATTATTTTTACCAACAAATTCCAAAAAAATAACATACGAAAACATTAAAAATGAATGATTTTGTAGGTTATTTTTTACAATTTTCTATTGAAATATTTTTTTAAAAATGTTAAATAAAATTTTGGGGAATCGATCCCGCAATCAACTACATTCTGGCCAGACACTCTACCCATCTTGCCAAAGTCACTTGATACAAACATGTTTTTATATTTTTATAAATAATTTTTTTGATTTTTTTTCTACAAAAAAATAACCTACTCGTGTAGGTAAAAACTACTGATATCTCATTAAAAAATACCAACAGTTTAAAAAAAAATACTTACAATAATCATTAAAAATGTAAAGAATAATCACTTATTTTTACTTACAGAACAAAAATAAATGACTTTAAAAATTAAATGTTAATGAAAGTCTTCATTTTTTAGTGTGTTATTTTTGAAACAAAGGACTGAAGTAGTCATTAATAAAAACTGAACATCAAACAAATGTTTTTTCTTTTAAAAACGACTAAACTGAAAACTTTTTAAATAAACTACAAAGAGTTAATGACATAGTTTTTTGAGTGTAGATTCCTTCACATGTAGTTAGCTTACAACATGAACATCTAATAACACCCGCCTTTTATATAGGCGTGGCAGCAAAAATTGCAAAAAAAAATCAGAATTTTTGGAAATTGTTAACTAACAAATTGGGAATTGGAGGATTCCTTTCTTAAAATCTTTATATTTATTTGTGTGTTAACATTTGTTATAGTGAGACCTTATGCGCGTAGGGTACAAGGGAGGGAGGGGAAACTTTCTTTGGAAAAAATTGTTGTGAACGTGATAGTTTTGGTATAAAAAATTACTTCTGAGACTTTTTCTATAGAAAAAAATATCTCAGAATTTTAGAATTTTTCTTTAACAACACTCAAAAAAAGGCTTAACTTAAACTTTGGAAAAATTTTCTTCAAAATAGTTTATAAATTTTCCCACAATTTAGTTAAATTTAGCTAAAAGTTGGGAAATTTTCTTAAGTGTTAGGAAAAAATTTAAGTTCATGTACTGAGCTAAAACACCTCAATTCAACCGAGGAGTTGACCGCACCCCCTCAAAATTTAATGAAATTAAGTACTGATGTTTACTTTAACAAAAAAGAGATTTTGCCAATTTTTCAGGCTTCTGGTCATTCCAGTATTCGAGATATGGGGTCTTGAAAATTGGCAAAATCGTATATATTTGACAAAAGTGTTCTGAGATAAATAAAGATAACTCGAAAAGTAATTACAATACACGTCTCAGTCGGGTCGCAAATAATAGATAATAAGACAGCCTTTAAAATGGCATTCCCCAAGATTTTTTTTGAAAAAGGTCAAAGGTCATTGGTTTTAACCTTAATTTTTGGAGAGCTATATCTCAAAAACCGATATTTTTAAAATTTTGGAAAAAATATATGTGATTAAGAATCATCTATACTACTTAAGTTTAAATTTTCAGGATGGAGACTTCATTGGAACTTTTTATATTAATAGAAACGTTGTGACAGGAAAGAAAAAGCGGTGTAATTTCCCTTAAAAAAAAAATATTTTTTTTTTTGTCTTTGAAATTCTGGTACTAAAGTTCATTTTTCTGAATGTTTTTGACGTGCTGAGTCCAAATATGACCTTTGAACTGGCCTATCGCTATTACTTTTCAAGATATATGCACCTAAATTTTCAAAAATAACACAGCAATAGCATTTTAGCAATTTTCACATATTTATGTGCATATATCTCGAAAACTAATAGCGATAGGCCAGTTCAAAGGTCATATTTGGACTCAGCACGTCAAAAAGATTCAGAAAAAAAAATTTTGGTACCAGAATTTCAAAGACAAAAAAAAATATTTTTTTTCTAAGGGAAATTACACCGCTTTTTCTTTCCTGTCACAACGTTTCTATTAATATAAAAAGTTCCAATGAAGTCTCCATCCTGAAAATTTAAACTTAAGTAGTATAGATGATTCTTAATCACATATATTTTTTCCAAAATTTTAAAAATATCGTTTTTTGAGATATAGCTCTCCAAATATTAAGGTTAAAACCAATGACCTTTGACCTTTTTCAAAAAAAATCTTGGGGAATGCCATTTTAAAGGCTGTCTTATTACCAATTATTTGCGACCTGACTGAGACGTATATTGTAATTACTTTTCGAGTTATCTTTATTTATCTCAGAACACTTTTCTCAAATATATACGATTTTGCCAATTTTCAAGACCCCATATCTCGGGAAGAAAAAGTACCAGAAGTCCAAAATTTTGGCACTATGATTTTTTTGTAAGGGCCCAACAATATTCCAAGTTTCATCAAATTCGAAAGGGGTAAGGTCAAAAGTTCTACTTTTTTCGGTTGAATTGAGGTGTTTTAACTCTACTGTTAAATAGTCCATTATTTTCCTTAAATACATAGAAGAAATTCTTACCGCCAAAGAAATTTCCCCTAAATATATGACAAAAATCTTTATTTTTAAGACATATTCCTCTTCTTTAGTTTTAGGACGCAATTTTCTACCAATTAGTTAATTTTCTTAAATTTGAGGAAGTTTTTTCCACTATTTTAGTAAAATTTTAATAACTTGGGAAAAATTTTTTTTTTCAAAAACTTTAAATGGCCATATCTCGTAAACTAAGACAGATAGAGCAAAATGGAGGCCACTTTTGGTTCTTTCAATTTCCATAGTATCGCCGGTCCTCTTCACATGTGTGGACCCCAATGGGTCCTAACTTTGGATTTAAAAAAGTTGGTATTCCCGAAAATTTTAAAATACTCATATCTCGGTAAATAATGCCAACACAACAAAAAGTACAAAAGCATTTTTGTAGCCCTTAACACGGAGAACAAGGCCGCCAAATAGAGAAAATAATAGTTTTAAAGTTATCGAGTTTTTAAAATTCTCAAGACCCCAGTAGTCCCCTAAATTCACGTATCTCAAAAACTAAGCAAGGTAGAGCGAAACGAACAACAATTTTGGATCAAAAAATATGAAGATTCTTAAGGAACCCAACTGGGTCTGGCCCCATCGGGGTCTGAACCTATCGCTCCGAACCCAATGGGGCCTTCACCCAATCGGGTCCTCAAATGTGTATGAACTAAATTGAAAAAAAATTTTTCCATTTTTTAGTTCAAATCGGCATAATATTTAAATTTTGTTTCTTTCCTTATTTTTAAGAAAAATATGAACTTAAAAGAAGGAAAACATGGCAATGGTGCTAAATCATTATTAATATTCCTTGAATTTAGTTAGTTTTCCCATTTTTTTGTTAATTTTTTTTTCTGAGTGAAAAATATCTCAGAATCTGATATTTTTTCTTTAGGAAAAATGTCTCAGAATCTGAGACTTTTTCTATAGGAAAAATGTCTCAGAATCTGAGACTTTTTCTATAGGAAAAATGTCTCAGAATCTGAGACTTTTTCTTTAGGAACAATGTCTCAGACTCTGCGACATTTTCTATAGAAAAAAGATCTCAGAATCTGAGACTTTTTCTATAGAACAAATATTTCAAAATCTGAGACTTTTTTTGTAGGAAAAATTTACTCGAATCTAGAATTTTTTACAGGAAAAAAGTCACAGAATCTGAGAATTTGAGACTTGTTTTAAAGGAAAAAGGTCTCAGAATCTGAAAATTTTTTTATAGGCAACATGTCTGAGAATCTACGACTTTTTCTATAGGAAAAAGATCTTAGAATTTCAGAGTTTTTCTTTCTTTAGAAAAAAAGTGCTAGAATCTTAGACTTTTTCTGTATAAGAAAACGGTCTCAGAACTTGAGACTTTTTCTATAGGAAAAGGGCCTCAAAGTCTGAGAATTTTTCTATCGGAAAATGGCCTTAGAGTCTGAAACTTTTTCTATCGCAAAAGGTTCTCAGATTCTGAGACTTTTGCTATCGGAAAAAGTCCTCAGAGTCTGATACTTTTTCTGTCGGAAAAAGGTCTCAGAGTCTGAGACTTTTTCTATCGGAAAAAATCTTCTATTAAAAGTTCTAATGTTTAGACTTTATTTATACGACAAATGTATTAGAATCTAAGACTTTTTCTATGTAGTTTTCTTTTAAAACAAATTAAAAATAAAATTGATCTCTACGGAAATATGATAATGAAAAACAAAGCTTCTTTTTAAGGAGGGTTGTGATTTAAAACTTTTATTGTGTTCAAATTTTTCGATACACAGAAAATAAAATCGTCAAATTTAAATCAACACACATCAATTGTAAATCAACCAAACATGATATCAACTAAATATTTAGTAAAAGCGGCAGCCTTTTAGTCCATAATACAAAACTTCGATTTTGTTTTCAACAAACTCAGTCAAGAAATTTTATTTCAAAATTCTTTTATCATGTCAACAAATAATGTTTTTGTTTGTTAAATTTCTTTGTTGAAAAAAAAATTTCATTTGTCAGATCAACAAATTGTGTTTATGTTTGTTGAATTTCTTTGTTGAAAAAAATTAAGATTTTTTACTTTTGTCAGATCAACTAATAGTGTTTGTGTTTGTTGGGTTTCTTTGTGGAAAAAAACAAAATTATTTTTTCAACAATCAAAATTTACAAACATTTGTTGATATTACAAATTTCCGTATAGAAGCACTTTCAGTGAAAAAATTTATTGTATTCACAAATTTGGGGGTCAATATAACAATTCGTTTTTTTTTTCTGTGTATTGTTGAAAAATCGGCTGCGGTTGTTTGGAAAAACTACAAAATTTTATTAATGTTTTTGGAATTTCCAATCAGGCTTTCAAGGTTAAATTCTATCCTATATGCAAGCATTTTATGATTGTATAGCTTTCTCATAATTTTGTTTTTTATTTTTTTTTTTCGAAGTAAAAAGCTGATGTCCTAAAAAAAATTTATGGTGTCCCCTTTAAGGGTTGAAAATTGATGGTATGGATGTTCTGAGAAAATGTTGGTATTGAAAAAATTTTGGAGGTCGGTCATACAATTAACTCGTCTAGGGTAGTTTTTGGGACAGTAAGAGCGATGGGAGCTAATTTAATGGAGAAAAAATACTGTTGTTACAAAGTCAAACTTGCACCAAATCGTGGAAAAAAGTTTTAGTTGTTCGGAAAAATGGGTGAGATAGGCGTGGTCAAACATAGTAAAATTGAGCAAATTTTGCATCACATCGCTTTTTGTTTAATTTTTTTCTGCGGTAACTCAACAATTCTGAAGTTTCCGAAGCACATCTTTTATTAAAGTTTTCTATAGGCTGTCGATTGACATTATTTGTTTTTGGAAAAAATTCAGAACTGGTTCTGAAATTTTAAAATGTATTTTTTTTAATATTTTTAAATGAAAGCTCATTAAGTTCTCTAAAAAATGAAAAATTTTCAGAGAGCATGATATGCAAAAATTTCTTAATTTAACCATGTTTGAATACGCCTATATTGCCCATTTTTTTAAAAAACTAAAACTTTTGTTTCACGATTTGTTAGTTTCATTTAGGGCAATTATCTCTGTAAGTTTGACTTTGTTTGAATACGCCTATATTGCCCATTTTTTCAAAAAACTAAAACTTTTGTTCCACGATTTGTTAGTTCCATTTTGGGCAACTATCTCTGTAAGTTTGACTTTGATCCAATAACATTTTGTTTTCATGGTTCATTTAAAGTAAAAAGCTTAATACAGTCATACTCGGTTATAAAGAACTCATTTATAACGAATTCTTGGTTATAACGAACTATTCCCGTTGTTTTGGCATCAATTTTCACACAAAATACTTCTTTTATAAAGAACTCGCTTATAACGAATCCTCGGTTAAAACGAACTGCTTATTATGGTCCCACGAATACAATTTCATGTGCATTTACCTTTTTACTTATAACGAAGTCCCACAAATATTTTGTTACACTCAAAAAAAAAAAAACTGTAATGTTAGCAAAAAAAGCTTGTAAACCTACAAGAAAATTTGCTGATTTTGAACCCACAATTTTTTTGCTAAAGTTAGCAAAGATGTTTTGCCAATAATTAGTTAACAAAAATTTTTGTTTTTTTGACACATTTGAGGACCCCATTGGGTTCGGACCCGATAGGTCCAGACCCCGATAGGCCTTGACCTAGTTGGGTTCCTTAAAAATCGTCATAGTTTTTGATCCAAAATTTGTGTCCGTTTCGCTCTACCTTGCTTAGTTTTTGAGATACGTGATTATAGGGGACCACTGGGGTCTTGAGAATTAAAAAACTCGATAACTTCAAAAATATTACTCGGAGAGCTTTTGACTATTTTGCGGTCTTGTTCTACGTATTGAGGGCTACAAAAATGCTTTTGGACTTTTTGTTGTGTCGGCAATATTTACCGAGATATGAGCATTTTAAAATTTTCGGGAATGCTAACTTTTTTGCATCCAAAGTTAGGGCCCAATAGGGTCCACACATGTGAAGAGGACCCGCGAAAGTATGGAGATTCTAAGAACCAAAAATGCCCTCCATTTTGCTCTATCTGGCTTAGTTTCCGAGATAGAGCCATTTTAAGATTTCTGAAAATAAAAAAAATTTTACCATTTATTTTTGCTAACATTAGCAAAAATAAATGGTAAAATTTTTACTTTTAAAAATGTTGTCAACTCAATTTCAAATCTTAGCAAAAGAAATTAGTTCAATGTTTGTTTAAAATTGCTAATGTGCTAAATGAAGTTTACAAGAATTTTTTGCTAACATGCTAATCTCAACTAAAAATTTGCTAGAAGTTAGCTAACTAACATTAGCAAAAAAAATTAGTAAATCTACTAACGTATTTTTTTGAGTGTAATGTGCGCTAATAATGTTTATTAAACTTACAGAAGGCTGGAAATTTTTGGTTTATTTTATAATTTTTAAAAAATGTATTTATATTTTTAATGTTTTTTCTCAATAGTAGGTAATATTCGAAAAAAAACATAAAATAAAACAAAGTTAGATCTATTTTTTGGAAATATAACTAGGTTGACAAAAAATATACCCCGTTAATAGCGAACTTTGCTTATAACAAACTATTTTTACAGGTCCCTCGGAGTTCGTTATAACTGGGTTAAACTGTATTTAAAAATTAAATATTTCTTAAAATCTTAAAACTTGTAACTTTGTAATTTTACTAAAAGTCAAATATTTTAACCACGACCTTTAAACCGGTTTAAATTTAAACTTTATAAAACTTAACATAATTAAAGAATTTATATACTCAAAATTTTAAAAGTATAAATTTAAATTGGAATTTTGGAAAAAAAAAACGTTCATTAGTCATCTTTAAATATTAAGAATATCATTTGAAAAAAAAGTGAATAAATGCTAAAGCAAACAATTTTATGAGGAAAACCTACTAATGACTCAACTTAAGAATTTGTTAATAAAATGAATCTTCTTAGAACTGATTATGATAAATAAAATATACAAAGAATTTGAGTTTTTCAATAAAACGTAAAACAACTTTTAAGAAACATCATAATTAAAACAATAATACTATTTAAAGTTTATTAACCTTTGTTCAATATATGGGATAAAAACGGTGTAAAGGGCTATTTACTTAACTGGTGACGCACAAAAGTAGCAGTAACAAATCGTTTTTGTAATATGCACTCAGAGAAAAGAAATGATTATGGCAACCATAATTTAAGAGAGTCATATTATGATTGAAAATTGTATCATAATATGTTTATAGCAATCATACAATTTTTGTTGATAATATTATGATATTTTTCGAATATTTAGGATCATAACCATGTTATGGTTGCCACAATAATATCTCTTCCCTGCGTATGGCAATACATGTAAACGATTACTGAACAAAGTAACATCTTAGGTGAAAATATAATGAATTTTAATTTTCGGGTAAGATTTTGATTGTAAGTTTCTTACTTTACCAGTAGAGTAACGAGCCCTAAAAATATATTTTTTTTTTTAATTAGGAAATATTTAAATGTGTGGGTTTTACAATACATCTTAAACACTCACATTAACTTTACTTAAAGAAAGCCAATATTTTATTTATTAAAAACAAAAATATTTAAAAGCTAATGAATTATTACGTTATTATTTTTCTTAAAAAATTACCAGACTTATGGTCGACAGTATTATTTAACCTAGGGGTCTATCTCTATACTTATGTAAATTAACTAAGCTGCTAGTTAAAATCACAGCAAATCATAGAAAATCAAACAGTTAAAATTACTAGTGGGACTTCCCTTAAGCCATTTTAAATTATTAATTTTTTAAAATTTTGCAAAAAACAAAATCTTTTCATTTGTTTTTTAATTTCAATTTTATATTCAAAATCTTTCCATTTATTTTATAAAAAATATGCTTTCATTTTATAGGCGTGATGCTTCAAAAAACTGTCTATTAAGAGAAAAAAACATCTTAAAATTGAATTTCTTTTGAATTTATTTGCATAAATATCAAGTTAAAAAGCAGATTAAAGAGAATGTCAATGTAAACTGGTTATAAGCAACCGAGAAGACATACTAAACGGCAAATTTAATTCAAATATTTTAATACAAAACAAAGCCCTAATCAAATAAAAATAAAAAAAAATAATATTTAAACACAAAAAATTATAATTTGTGCAAAAAAAATATATCTTTGAAGTTCAATTGCTACTAGAAACACAAGGTATATTATGCAAATGTAACAACAAAACTTGTAGACAGCAAAAACTTAAAAGATGATCTTTTCATCATATCATTATTGCTATTAAATAACTTGGCAACGCGAACTAACCAATCACTTATTCCATCATACTATGTAAAGCCATTACCCTTTCTATTGCCATATTTATACAGTGGGCGACTAATAAAAAGCTTAAGTCGGTTAGTCTTGATTAAAGATTTAAATTTATCTTTATTTATTTTATAAAAATCTAAAAGCTATTTTTAAAAAGCTCTATGAAAGCTTAAATTTTGTAAGCAACGCTTAGCAAGGCCAATTTTTTTGGAAATAATTTAGCCATTCAGAATGTACTAAATCGATAGCCATGAAATTTGAGAAGGTCATAGCTTAAGTATTTTCGAACTAAAGTTTGGAAGTTAAAGCCCAGCGGCTGAATATAAGAGTCTGCAGAACCCCTTAAAGCTGGGAACCTTTTGCATTCGAACTCTTCCCATTTTTTTTTTATTATCAGATTTCATTCGTAGAGACCTATAAAAACATGCTTAGTGGGTGTGGTTATCTCTTATACTTTCCGAGATAGAGCCATATAAAAACGTAAAATTTCAAATTTTGACCGATCCTGCTTTAGTTTTTTGCCAATAACGCGGCCACATTTTATTGCAAATTAATTTTAGCTGAAAAATAGATTTTTAACCTTTTTAAAACAAACAAGTAGAAAAATTAAATTCGACTTGGCCGAATCTAGTATTACCCTCCACAATGTCCATTTTAAGTTTTTTTTTTTTTTTTTTTCTCATTCATTTTTTATTGAATCTTCACTAAAACTATGTTAACTAACAATAAGTGTTCAAATCTTAAAACTAATATAAATAGCTTAATATTATGTCCGGCCAGTGCCAGACAAAATTTCTCCTGCTCATAAATTATCCAATGTTTTCAAAAGCATGATCCTTCATTTTATAGTACCAGGTCAGTAGTGGCCCTCCTTCTTAGGCGTTGGTGACCACTATTATTTAGAAGATTACGCGCTAAATCGTTTGGATGTAATTCTAGTTTCCGTAGGTAGTTCTGGGTATGTCTCACAATTTCATCCTTAACAAAAGAAACATTTAGATCTCTGTGTATGTTTGAGTTTCTAACATACCAGGGG
Organism: Pegoplata infirma; assembly: GCA_963921195.1. Classification (NCBI taxonomy): domain Eukaryota; kingdom Metazoa; phylum Arthropoda; class Insecta; order Diptera; family Anthomyiidae; genus Pegoplata; species Pegoplata infirma. The sequence goes on from OY992539.1 coordinate 138,476,213, forward strand.
GCATCAGTAATCATTCTCAAAATGTTGTTCTGTTTTCTCTGTATCCTTTCCACATTAGACGCAGAGGCAGTGCCCCATAATTGAATACCATAGCACCATATAGGTTTTACAATAGAGCTGTAGATCAAGAGTTTACAGTCTAATTTAAGTTTCGAGTTTCTCCCAATTAGCCAATTAACTGCAATAGTTTTTAATTTTATCTGGGTTAATTTTGCATCTATATGGTTTTTCCGCGTAAGACGATGATCTAGATGAATTCCGAGGTACTTAACTGTTGCGTGTTGAGGTACAATGTGATTATTAATCCGAATTTGGGGGCAAGTTTCTCGTCTTAACGTGAACGTTATGTGGATGCATTTCTGCTCATTAACTTTAATTTTCCACTTATTTAACCAGTCTTCTAATTCAAGAATGTGACTTTGCAAAATACGAGTTGCTTCAAGTGGATTATTATGAGAGCTTAATATATCAGTATCATCTGCAAATGTGGAAGTATGCGTATTTCGATTAGTTGGCATATCAGAGGTGTACAAAATATACAAAAGCGGTCCCAAAATACTACCTTGTGGAACTCCAGCTTGTATGATTTATGGGGTACTAACAAAATATTTTTCCTTCACTGTAAACTTACGATCTGTAATGTAATTTTCGAGAAACTTATGTGTATTTGGTGGTAACATATTCTTTATCTTATAGAGTAAACCCTCGTGCCAAACCTTATCGAACGCCTGCGAGACATCAATACAAAGTGCAGAACAATATTTTTTTTCCTCATAGGCTCTTCTAATTTCATCTACCAGTCTATGAAATTGCTCAATTGTGCCGTGTTTTTTTCTGAATCCAAACTGGTGATCGGGGATAGAGTTGTTTTGAGTGACATGAGTTGTTAATCTGTTTACTAACAGTTTCTCAAAAAATTTGGATAAATTGGATAACAAACTGATAGGCCTATACGATTCCACTTTTGTGTGATCTTTACCTTGCTTATGATACCCAATTTAACAAGAGAAATTTTCCATTCTGGGGGAAAATGTTGAAGGCGTAATATAGCATTAAAAATAAAAAGAATTATTCTTAATGCTATCCGGGGTACTGCTCTGCGCTGGGGTAAAATTGGTGGCAACTCTACTATAACACTTGATTCATTTGGAGTGAATACATTTTTCAAGTACATATGACAGGTCTTTTCAAATTTTTAGTAGCACGCCATAACGAATAATCCGTTTTTGATGTAGGCTCCAAATTTTCGAGGAATCTATTTAACGAGTCAGCTCTCTGAGATTCTAGCAATCTTCTCAAGTTGTTTGTGCATACCTTTAATCGTGATTTGAGTTGTGGAGATCTGTGCAGTTGCCACTCTCTACGAGCTCTCCTTTTTTCATTTAAGAGTCGTTCGACATCAACAGAAAAAACTGGGTTTTGTCTGGATTGTCACGGGGGTTTAGTAGCAATTAGAGCAGCTAGTTTGAGATTAGATTCGAAATTCTTAAGCGCAAGGTCAATTTGATCTGGGTTGCTTAGCAAAATGTTTTCCGAGCAATGAGTACTGAGAAATTTTTTATACTTTAGCCAATTTGTTCCTTTGCCTGTCAGTGCTAAGCCACCAGAAGGGGATACAATTTCTCTGGGGTTTGAAAGGGTAACAATAGTGGGTGTGTGATCTGAAGAGAGCTCCAACGAAGATTCGACAGATAATACGTTTCTCGAAATATTTTTAGACAATCCAAAATCTATAAGGTCTGGAATCTTATTTTGGTCCGAAGGCCAGTACGTCGGTTCTCCGCTTGAAATCACATCCATACCCATTTTACAAACTGTATCGAACAACACACGTCCTCTCGGGGTAATGAGGCGTGACCCCCAGAATGTATGCTTGGCATTATAGTCGCCAGCTGCCAGAAAGCGTGAACCTAGTGATTCGTAAAATGTTCTGAACTGATTCTCAGTGATCTTAAATCTGGGGGGAGCATAAATAGACGAAATTACTAGGTTCATACTAAATTCCTCTACACATATTGTAGTTGCTTGTGATAGTAACTTTACTAACGTGAAAAAATTTAACAATTTTAATTCGATCAATTTTGGTTCTTTTTTGTAAATTTTTTTTTAGTGTAAATTTTTTTTTCGAGTGTAAATTTTTTTTTTTTTATTTTAGTGTGAAAATTTTTATGAGTGACAAAAATACTTTGTAAAATATTTTTGTGACTTACCAAATATTTTTAAGGCTTCTTTTTTAAAGCTTGAAACAATCTTGCTTCGCGGATTGTACAAATTCATATAAAAACAAGTAAGAGTGTTAAATTCGGCTGTGCCGAATCTTTTATACCCTCCAACACGTTTAAAATTAAAAAAAAAAAAATCGCAGGGGCGTCTTTTTTTTGGTGGTGGGCCGTCGGAGTTGGTGGGGACACCTGTACCCCCGCTATATATGTTTACAAATTTTTGTTTATGATATTAACGCTTAAATAATACATGTTTATTGTTATGTTTAATTATTTTCTATAACCACGTCCAAAAAGGAGGCGGGGGCTAAAAAATCAAGTTTCCTAATCCCCTTGGTCCAAGTAAGGGTCAAGTCTATGATCACAATATGGCATAAAAATGTTACATTTGCTGAACAAAAATAAAAAAAAAAAACTTGTAAAAAAATTGTGCTTTCAGGGGTTGTTTTAGTTCTTTAAGGGGGAACTTCCGCCTGGTCCGATTTTTTCCATCTTCGTACTTAACTTTACTAGTAAAATAAGAGATATTATTGCCAAACTTTAGGGGTCTAGCTCTTCTGATTTGGACTGCATCGTGGTTTCTACAGACAGACGGACATCGCTAGAACGTCTTAGATTCTATCAAGGGTCCCCGACCGATATTTCGATGTGTTACACACGGAATGACAACCCATACTGTGGTTGGAGGGTACAAACAATTTTTTTGATGAAAAACAAATTTTATTGTTAAAAAAAAATGTGCATCAAAAAATAATATTTTGGATAATAAATTATTTACAAAAATCAAATTTGATATAAAAAAATTATGGAAAAAAAATGTTGATGATAAAAAATTTTGACAAATCATTTTAATGTTATGTTTTAGGGTGAACATTTTTTATGTACAAACAGGTAAATTGTATATTATTGTTGAGAATGTTATTTTGAATTGTTATCCAAGCTACAAACCTTTTTATACACTCCAACCATAGTATGGGAGTATACTCCCTTTGTCATTCCGCTTATAACGCATCGAAATATCGGTCGGGGACTCCACAAAGTATATATCCATGATCGATTCTAAGACGTTCTAAGTAGAGTTGGGCACATGAGCAGATTAGAGCGTGATTCACGCATGATCACGCGTGAGTGTGACTGAATTCAATTTTACTCACGTGATTGTGAGTGAGTGTGAGTGGAGAAAAAAATTGCGTGAGTGAGTGTGCGTGAGTAAGATTTTTGCGTGAGTGAGTGTGCGTGAGTCGATTTTTTTGTGTGAGTTTGCGTGATTATTTTCTTTTCATATTTCCTTTCGTACCAAAAAAAGCATCAAAAAATTGTGAAATTTAGCTTAACTTAAGATTTCGTCCCGAAAAAAGCAAAGAAAAATGTAAAATTATGCTGAACTGAAAGATTTTTGAAATTTTAGTTTTATAATTTTTTTTTATAAATAAGAGTTTCGTGAGTGTGAGTCAACGTGAGTGTGAGTGAAGCTTGCAGTGTGAGTTGTATTAAATTTACTCACGTGATTGTGAGTGAGTGTGAGTAGAAAAAATATTCTCGTGAGTGAGTGTGCGTGATTCCTGTCGTGAGCGTGAGTGAGTGTGAGTCAAAAATCACTCACGCGCCCGTCTCTAGTTCTAAGTATGAATGTCCGTCTGTCCGTCCCTCTATCTGTAGATAACATGATGGAGTCCAAAATAAAACGGATAGAATCGTGAAGCTTGGCACAAATATATTTTATGGTCGTAGGCAGGTTAAGTTCGTAATAAGCAATCTCGGACCATGTGAAAAAGTTCCCCTTGTGAAACTAAGCCAACTAAACCATTAAACTTTAAAACAAACTTTTATTTATTAAATGTTGTATTTATTCGACCTTTAATTTGTAATATAAATAAAATAACAGAGCTCGAGGTCTGTTGTTGTTGTAAATAATCTTTATTTTACTTCTCCAATATTTCGAAATTCATCGAATTTCATCATCAGGGGACAGTCTATTACAATAAATATAAGTTACAATAAAAACAATTATAATATAAGAAACAATAACTTTTACAAACTTTTATTTATTTATTTGTTCTATTTTTTTCCACTCACTGTATAAAATAGCCACATTGTAAAACATACGAATATTTATTTAATTTAATACAAATATTTTGTATAAATAAAAAAGATCTTGGCTACTTCTTAAAACTATCAGTTGGCTTCTTTAACTTGAAAAAGAAACAAAAAGCGAGTAGTTCTGACGTATAATAAACAATCATCATTAACATTAAGTTAGACATCATCATCGTCATCATTATTATCTTTAAATGTTTTCTGGTAACTATTCGTGCCAGGCTCCCAAAAACAAATACTTAAAGATGCCCCCTGCCAAATGTATTGTTTTAACATTTATTTTAATAATTTGTATACGCTACAGGGTATAGGTAGTTTGAGCTGATGCTTGTAACTACCCGAAGAAGTGGTCCTAGATCCAATCAACTCAGGATCACTATTTGAGTCGATTTATCAATGTCTGTTCGGGTTTCCATATAAACTTTATAATCACGATATATGTTGCAGTTATCAAAATATTTAGCTGAAATTTGAAAATTGAGGTTATTCTGGAGCAAGAACAAACCGTCAGTTGTTTTTGTATGAAAAATATCAAACAACTGTTTTGTTAGTAATTTTAAATCGTTTTTTGAACAACTAACAAAAATGTACTGTAATGTAGTAACCGTTATTTAAAGTAGTTAATTTTATTTATCGTTGAAACATTTTCTAAGTTTAAAAAAAAAAATCATAATTTTTCACAACTTAGAAATCATGAAAAAATGTTGGTCTCCAATTTTTGTCTCTGAAAAATTTTCTGATTTTTTTTTTAATTATTTATTGATTATTTTTACTGCATATGTTAGTTGTTTTGACTACAAATGTAAGTTGTTTTTACTACATAAGTCCGTTGTTTTTTGTTAGTTCAAATAACTAACTTGTTTTAACTGAAAAATAAGTTAATCCCAAAACAACTTACAAAGTAGTTATTTTACCTGACATTTTCAGTTAATTTTTCTTACATAATTTTCTGAGTGTACTGATATTCAAAAAAATCGCTCAAAATTCATAAAAAAAATCAATTATTTGATTGAAGTTTTATTTGCATTTGTTAACATTATTAAATTTGATAATAATTGGGTAATTTTTCTGCCCCCATATTAAAATGTTTACCGATATTCAGTTAAATCATTCTACAACAAAAATAAGTCCATTTCGCTCAAATTTAGTTTGTGTCTGATTTTTACCCGAATTAAAGACATGGACCAATCGGTCCATCTTTGGACTTGGGAACCATTTTCCGAAAAAAACACTGTTTTAGGGTATTATATAGTCGGTCTTTACCGACTATAATTTTCTTACTTATTTTATTTTTCTTTATTGATATTCAAAAATATTTTACCTTAAAATCCCAGCTAGTCAGTCAGTAAGTCAATATAAGTAGTCTAATGTCAATATTCAAAAATTTTGAATAAAATACTAAAGACAAAAAAAAATAAACACAAAATAACAACATGTGTTCTTTCTAAAGAAACACTTATCACACTTATAAGGTGAGAACACCATACTTCAACAAGTAGTTTTCAATATTTTAATAAAAAGAATCGCAAATTTATGGGAATGTTACACTGTGCAACAAATTTGGAGTAACCGAGTGTATTTTGAATGTTAAAAAATCAGCATCTGTGGACCAAAATCGCGGTTTTGGAATTTTTTATATATTTTTGCCGCAAATTTCCGAATTTTTGAGCCGAATTTGTTAAAAAAAATTCGGACATGAATTTTGGTCGAAATACGTAATTTTTTCCAACTTTGACCGCTGGTTGCCGACTGAAGATGACCTTGCAAAATATTTTCATAAATTTTTCCACAATCAGGTCTAACGTGGCCATCGTTTAGCAGGTATTACGACATGAAATTCGAAAAGTTTAAATTTGACGGGACGCCCTATTGTACAACCCACCCTCACCATGTTAGTTGTTTGTATATTTTACAGTAGTTAGTTATTTTTTACTACAAAGTCAGTTGTTATTGTTTGAAAAATATCAAACAACTGTTTTTGTTAGTTATTTCAAGTCGTTTTTTTGAACAACTAACACAAATGGACTGTAATATAGTAACCGTTATTTAAAGTAGTTAATATTTTTTAACTCTGAAAAATCTTCTTGGTTAAAAAAAATCATTATTTTCTAAGTTTAAAAAAAAAAAAAACTTAAAACACTTGGAAATTTGTTTTCTCTGAAAAATGTTCCAATTTTTTTTTATACCCTTCAACTACAGTATGGGGGTATACTCACTTTGTCATTTCGTATGTAACGCATCGAAATATCGGTCGGGCACCCCATAAAGTATATATATTATTGATCAGTAGTGTGGCCCAACAACATATGGAAAAATACCAAGTATAATTCACAACTGAACGTACCTCAAAATATGATAGATGGCATCGTAATGAACAATTTGCGCCAAATTTCAGCACCCTACAACGATTGGAAGGGGATGCTAACTCATCATAAGTGTTTGCAACCTCCAAAGAAATCTTGAAATTTTTTTTATTGGAATCTTAAAAATAACCATATGAAATGCTAGCGTAACAAGTGCACATAATTCACATGTGGCCATTTTGTCCTAAGTTTGTCCTTAAACAAAAAAAATACATATTAAAAAAAGCGGAACCCTGCATTTCACTAAAACCGCTGTAACTCAAAAACTATGCGGACCATTAAGTTGCGATAAAGTTCATTTGAAAGGTAATACAAATATCTTTAATTTGAGTATAATATCCAAAAATTTTTTTTTTGTTTTTTTCCTAATCGAAACTAAAATGTCCTTATTGTCCTTTGTAGGCAACCTTAGGGCAAAATGGCCATACGTGACTTATTTGCTCTTGTAGCGATACCATTCCATGTAGTAATTTTTAGGATTGCAAAATTTTTTTTTTTAGATTTCTTCGAAGGTTGCAAACACATGTGATCAGTTAGCATCCCCTTCTAATCGTCGTAGGGTGCTGCAATTTGGCTCAAAATATTAGTTACGATACCATCTTTTATTTTTTAAGGTACGTTGACCTGTAGCGAAGCAAAAGGAATTTTTGGCCACCCTATTGATCAGTGATCGATTCTAAGATATTCTATCAATGTCCGTCCGTCCGTCTGTAGTTAACACGATGCAGTCCAAAATACAAGAACTAAACCCCTCAAGTTTGGCACAAATATGTCTTATGTTCCTAGGCAGGTTAAGTTCGGAAATTGGCCAAATCGGACCAGGGGGAAAAAAGTTCCCCTTGAAGAACTAAACCAACCTCTAAAAAATACACTTTTTTATACCCTCCAACCACAGTATGGGGGTATACTCACTTTGTCATTCCGTTTGTAACGCATCGAAATATCGGTCGGGGACCCCATAAAGTATATATATTATTGATCTATGATCGATTCTAAGACATTTTGTGAATGTCCGTCCGCCAGTCTGTCTGTAGATAACATGCAGTCCAAAATAAAACAGCTAGACAGCTAGAAGTTTGGCACAAATATGTATCATGTTCATAGGCGGGTTAAGTTCGTGAATGGGCAAAATCAGGCCAGGGGGAAAAAAGTACCCCCTTGAAGAACTTAACCAACATCTAAAAAAATACTCTTTTTTTACATGTTTTTTGTATTTTTGTTAAATAAATGAAACATTTGGTATATTTATCGCGATGGGAAGGTACTCTCAAAGTCCCCCATCACCCCCCCCCCCCCCAAAAAAAAAGGCCCCTGAAAATTTTTTTTATTTATTTTTTACATTTTGGAGGGTATAAAAGATTCGGCACAGCCGAATTTAACACTCTCACTTGTTACATGTTTTTTTTGTATTTTTGTTAAATAAATGAAACATTAGGTATATTTGTCTCGATGGGAAAGTGCTCTCAACGTGTTCCACTGACCACATCAACCCCACTGACCACATCAACCCCCCCCCCCCCCCCAAAAAAAAAAGAAACGACCCTGACAAATTTTTGTTTTTAATTTTTTTTTACATTTTGGAGGGTATAAAAGATTCGGAACAGCCGAATGTAACACTCTCACTTTTTTTAAATATATTAATTATTTTATTTTTATTCCATATGTTAGTTGTTTTGACTAAAAAACAGCTTATTTTTTAAAACTTTAGTAAACTTTAGTTTTTTGGTCCAAGATTCAAAATCGTGTTGCACAGTGTTATAAACAAAAAAAAATATTTTTCAAATTTTTATATTATTTTTTTTTTTAATTGAAGTTTTGATATGTGCTATTTATATACTTCTTCTATTTAAATACCCTCCATAGTTCTAAAATGTGTTTTTATTTTTTGAAAGTAAAAAAAAATATGTTTTTAAGTTTTTTTTATTTATAAGATTTTTGCATTTTTTCAGTACCAATTTCGATACATTTTTGCGGTCTCGGACTCCCCGATTTCGAGCCCACCCAATTAAAATTTTGTTTTACTGTTTAAATTCCTCAGAAAAGTGCAGATCATAACTTCTTATACACTTGTGCGGTTTTGCTCATTTTTACATACAAAAGACATAAAATTGAGCAATTTTATTAAAATTAGTTAGATTTTAAGTACACCCACTCTCAATCACGTGACTAAAATTGATTTTAAGCACGAGAGCTTAATTAATATTTTTAATAAATATTTTGAAAATATTAATTTTTAAACTTTTTTTTGTATAAAAACATTTTTCGTGTGTGTCAGTCACCGTGGGTGTGGGTAAAGCTTGTGTGAGTGGAAAAAAATGGTGTTTTTCTCACGTTCGCGAAAGTTTTTAAAAACAATCTCAAAATGTGTCTTCTTTGACCCTTTTAGAGAGCTTGAGACAGTCTTTCATTTAAACTTAATTTAAGCCAAATTAGAGATAGGCGCGTGAGTGGATTTTGACTCACTCACTCTCACGCAAAAAATAATCGGATCACTCACTAATCACTCACGCAAGTTTTTTTTTTACTCACGCTCACTCACATTCACGTGAGTAATAAAAAACTTACTCACGCTCACGCGTGACTCACGCCAGATTCAATCACGCTCACGTGTGAGTCACGCAAAATCTACTCACGCAATAAAATTTTCTTACCAAAAAGAAAAAAAATATCCAAAAAAAAAAAATTTACAAAAAATTAAAAAAAAAATTGGGCAAATCAAAAAATCTAATCACGAAAACTTACGCAAAAAATAAATGACTCACTCACTAATCACTCACTCAGATTTTTTTTCAACTCACACTCACTCACAATCACGTGATTGAAATGAAAATCACTCACAGTCACGCGTGATTCACGTGAATCACGCAAATCACGTGACCAGCGCCCATCTCTAAGCCAAATCCAATCTATTTAATTGATCTTCAAACAAATTTTTGAATTTTTAGAAAATTTCCACAAAAGAAATCTTGCGATACATTATTTTTTTTTTAATTTTAACATGCTGAATGTGAATATTAAAAAATTTCAGAAATCGGTCAAGCTGTTTATGAAATATCGCTATTTTAAATTTTTTTAAAAAATTTCCGAAATTGGCAGTTTTTTCCTTCACACAAAGAAAAAGCTTTATAAATATAATGAAACTCATCATAAAAGTTCGTCCAATGAAACTGTTTCATTATACTTATGAAATGTTTCATATATATTCATAGTATTTTTTTCATTATATTTATGAAAATTTTCATAATATTTATGAAAACTTCATTAAAAAGTTTTATTGGATGAACCTTTATGACAAATTGTTTTCCAGTTCTTTGAGTGTACGTTCAACACTTTTTAAAAAAAAAAATCTCAAATTTTTATACCCTACACCACACTGTGGTACAGGGTATAATGAGTTTGTGCTGATGTTTGTAACTACCCGAAATATTGCTCCTAGACCCACTTTTATATATACCGATCGACTTAGAATCACTTTTTGAGTCGATTTAGCGATGTCCGTCCGTCCGTCCGTCCGTCTGTCTGTCCATGTAAACGGTGTAAACACGATACAGGTCGCAATTCTCGATCAATTGACTTGAAATTTAAAACTTAAGCCTCTTTTGGCCCAAGGACGAAGCCTTTTGAAATTGGAAAAAATCGGTCCATATTTAGACCTAGCAACCATACAAAGGTCCTCTTTAGTTTTGGCTCAAATGACTCTAATAGTCGCATTTTAATAGGTATCTTTTCAAAATTTGGCAGGAATTAATGTTTTATACACGCAAATCACCATTCCGAATTTTAAAGAAATCGAACCAGTTCTTCTAGTAGCCCCCATACAAACCACCTTCCCGATTTTCACATAAATCTCTCAATTTTCATGAAAATAGAAAATATTTAATTAAAATTCTGTTTGTGTATGTTAAACGCGTACTTTAATAACCTTATCAAATCTAATTATCATCGGACCATTTTGGACTTAGGTCCCATGTGGAAATTTCGCCCGATATTCAGTTGAAGCGATTTATTGTCAACAAAAAGAAGCCTATTCCACTCAAATTTGATTAGTGATTGCTTTTTACACTTATTAAAGATTTGGCAAAATATAGATCTAATCAGTCCATGTTTGAACTTGGGACCCATGGTCCGGGAAACTCTGGTGTAGGGTATTATATGGTCGGTCTTGACCGACTATAATTTTCTTACTTGTTTTCATTGTATATTTCATAGAGCTTGAGACAAGCTTTCATATAAACTAAGTTTGAGCCAAATAATAGCATTTTACCCTTGGTCTTTGATCAAAATTTGAAGATTTTGTGAAAAACCAAAACTTGGAACGAAGGGCACCATGGGTTAAAATGGTCTGATTTTTTTTAAACACTGAACACTGAAAAAATACGCCATTTTCGGAAATTTTTGGAGATATTTCAAATGACGGTTTCTCGAAAACCGCTCTACTGATTTTAGAAATTTTTTGATATTCAGTTCAGCATGTCAAAATTAATAAAAATAATGTATCGCAATATAATTTTCCATTGTAATGGAAAGAAATTTTAAGATTAAAAAAAAAATAAGCAATTTTAATGTTGGAAAAAAACAAAAATTTTTTAAAAGTTCAAATTCCGATAACTCCAAAACCGTTTGACCGATTTTAATTTTTTTATATTCGTGTTCAGCTCATCAAATGATAAATAAAATGTTTCGCAAGACATTTTTTTTTTAATTTTTAAAAATTCAAAAGTTTTCAAGAAAATTTTGCACTGTATCGAACAAAATTTCGAGCAAAATGGGGTTATTTAAATGCTGTTGTTTGAATCATTAAATAATTATTTAATTTGATTATTGATTATATTTAATTATTTGATTATAATCAAACACAATTAAGTAAAATAAAGATTCCGTTGAGAAGAATTTTAGAAATGCGTTCTCAAATCCTAATCCTTTTATTATCCGCCGGGCATTCTATTCTTCCACAAATATAAATTTTGGAGTATATCATGAGATATCTCAAAATGTTTATAACTTGTAAGTGGAGGGTATAAAAAAGCACAAATCAACATGATTTTTTTTTTATTTTTTAGTAAACGTTTTTAACAGTATCAGAACGCCACTCCAAATTGAGCTTGAGCAACTTCATGATCATAATTATCAATATAATTAAATTGATTTCAACAAAGATGTGTCATTACTTTGAATATTATATTGTTTTAATTTGTGATTAGAAATATTGAAAACAAACAATATTTTGACATAAAATTTATTTATATTATGAACCACTTTAAAAATCACAAATCAAGTATAAGTTCTTATAATTACACTGTGATACAGTAAATTAATACTTTTGATGTGACCGGGTAAAGATTGTTGGTTTTATCGAGTTGACCATAGAAATGACTATTAAACTTGCCAGACATCCTCAAATTTTGAAGTTATTGTCAATAAACTTTTTTTGGGACTTGTCTCTCTAAACCTCGCGTAACTCAAAAACTTTTCAACCGATTTTCAATTTTCGAACTGTTTTAGATAGAACATGTGCGTAAATATAATAATCTATTCGTTTTTTGAATAATATCGAAACAAGTTTGTGTCTTAAGTCTTTTGTTTTATTTAGAAAAACTTAATTTTGTATCCCTTTAAAACCAATTTTTTGCTTTAAATTTTGAAAACGAAAATTTAAGAAAATGTATCTTGTTTTAATTGGGATTTTTTTTTGTTGAAAAGATGTCTCCAAATACTGGAATAATTAAATAAGTTTTTAAAAGTGAAAAAAAAAATTAAATTTATATAGAAAACTTTTCAAGTATGTTTTAATTTTTATTAAATAATAAAAATTAGTTATTTATTCGAACTTTTAATTGTGCAATGAAAAAGAGTTTATTCTGATTCGAGGCCTTTTCATGTTCCCCATTATGAATTAACATAACAAGTACTTATGATAACTCTAATTTCTTTATTAGGATATTCTCCCATTAAATACTCATAGAGTTTTTAATGGGACAAAAAAACTCTATGAGTATTATTTAATATCTACCAACGGTAGAACATGCAGTAACCAAAAACCGTGCTTTTCAAATTATATTTGGTGTAATGCTGGTGAAACTTCGAAAATCATATTTGCTTTCTCACTAAGTTGAGATAATTCAGAGTATGAATATTTGATGTTTACACCCTAACAGTATTACCTAATTTTCTAAAGAATTCTGATGATGGGCGAATTGGAACCACCCCCCACCCCCCGAAACGATCGTCAATTCATTCCTGAAAATTGCCAAAAAAAAATTTGAAAGCAAGAAACTCTATGAGTATTAGGGATGCCAAACGGGATTGACATTTACAAATCCCGGGATTCGGGATTTTAAAATCCTAATCCCGGGATCCCGGGATTTTTCGGGATTTCGGTATTTTTCGGGATCCCGGGATTTTTCGGGATTTCGGGATTTTTCGGGATTTCGGGATTTATTAAAATTAAGATTTTTTACTTTATATTTTTAATAATTTCTTTTCATAAATAAATATTCAATTAATTCATAACCATTGAATAATTATCGTAAAGTTTTACATATTTAGCACAGAAAAACCGAAAATTTAGGAACAACTATGACCTCAAACCGAACAACTATGACCTCAAATTCGAGCGATGTCCGTCTGTGAAAGACGCGATGCAGTTGAATTCAAAAGATTAGAAAATACATTTTTTTCTGTCGGCCTCTTTTGTAGACGTGGATATAAAATATTTGTTTAAATAATTATAAAATTGTATTAATAAATTTGTTACAATTTCTCGCGAGGGAATGGTGTCCTCTGCCGATACAAAATTTGTATTAATTGGTAGGCGAATCGCATTTTAACAGTTTCCTTCCCTTTGCGATAAATGTTTACAAATGCATTTAAATAGCTTAAGTAACAGAATTTTATCGTTATTTATATTATTTTTTATATCCACGCCCACAAAAAGGGGGCGAGAAAAGGGCATTTTCTGGCTAGGTGCAACTTAAAAATGTGTCATTTATAAACAAAAGTACAAATTGGTAAAACATTTTGGGTTTTCAGAGGCTGTTTTGGTTCCTCAAGGGGGAAATTTTCCCCTCATCCGCTTTTACTCATTTACGAACTAAAACTGTTAAAAATAAACTTTACAGATGGATTACTTAATGCTCCCTTATAAATTAAACTCTCGGCAAAATTTAACTGCTTTTTAAAAATGTTGGTATATGCATAAATCGGCAGCTAACTGTATATCAGGGTGAAGCAAATTTCAAAATCATCGTAGTTGGAATAGTTGCCTTTTAGGGTCAATATTTATACAAAAAAATATTGGGATTCCTTTTAAGGCATGAAAATCTGAAAGTTTCAAACAGAGTAAAAAAATGTTTCACTTTAATCGAAATTTTCTGATTTTCAAGTCAAAAAAGGAACCCAAAGACATTGCCCTGCAGGTACAATATTGACCCTTAAAGTAATCAATTCTGACTCCAACGATTTTTAAATTCAAAAAAGGAAAACTTTGATCCACCCTTCTGTATATTAAGTAATACGCCCTAAAAATTAAATTGTACTCTAAAAGAGTAAGAGAATTAAAGCACAACATACCTCATTTGAAAGATATTTCAAACCCCTTTCAAACGATATCCATTTTCTTACCATCGGACAATAAACACTGAAGAAATAGTAAATTTTTATTACAAAATTTGACAAAAAAAAATCCCGAAACCCCGGGATTTTTCGGGATTTGTCAATCCCGGAAAATCCCGAAAAATCCCGGGATTGAAAAAATAAATCCCGGGATTCGGGATTTGTCAATCCCGAAAAATCCCGGGATTTCGGGATTCGGGATTTCCCGTTTGGCATCCCTAATGAGTATTTAATGGGAGAATATCCTAATAAATAAAGTAGAATTATCATAAGAACTTGTTATGTTAATTCATAATGGGGAACATGAAAAGGCCTCGAATCAGAATAAACTCTTTTTCATTAGAAAACTTTTCTATATAATTTATTTTTTTTTTAATAGTCCGCTTTGGCATGGAATGCCCCATAGGTAGAAAGAAGGAACACATTTTCAGTTCCTTAGGGTTTAATTGGCTGCTGTTGCTTTATGTCAGCGCATATAGACTCGAAAGTTCCGTTCTTATAAAATCGAAAAAAAGTTTGTGTCTTAAGTCTTTTGTTTTAAGTATATAAAAAAATTTAACTTTTCTTGCTATTAAAATCCAAGAGGGCTCCCATTTTATAATTTTGAAGTAGTGTTTATAAACCGGTTAACCGGTTAACCGAAAAACCGGTTTTTTCACAAAATTTCGGTTTTTTTTCAAACCGGTTAACCGAAATTAAAAAATTCCGGTGCACCGAAACCGGTTTTTTTCTGTCGGTTAACCGGTTTTTTTTTAAATATATTCAAACGGAATATTTTGCAAATATTAAGGGTTTGCAATTTTTTTTATGATATTTTCAAAATTTTATTTAAAAGACCTTGAAAATCCGTGAGAAAGGAAGTCTAAAATACTTTTTGTCTGGTAAATATTTAATCTGGTAAATATTTGAATTATCCCCTTTATAAGCGTTTTTTGGACAGTTTCATTGAAAACTTAATAAGTGACTGTTAATTAGGTACTAAAATTCTTATTAATGGAAAAAATGTCAATAAAAGAACAATTTATAACGAATTGATGTATTTGTTTTTTAAATAAAACCAATAAAAATTAAAATAAAGCTCCGGTGAATATAAGAAAATAAAGCACCGTATTTAAATACCGCTATTTTTAAAGGCTAACAGTTGCTAACTTTGCTGAAAGAAACAAATATGTTAACTTTAGTTACATTCGATTTTTTATTTAATAAAAACAAGCAATTTTAAAAATTTTTTTTGGGTTTGTCAGTTAAAGAAAAAAAACCGGTTAACCGGTTTTTTTATTCCGGTTTAACCGACAAAACCGGTTAACCGAAAAAGCTGAATTTCGGTTAACCGAGAAACCGGTTTTCCAAAATGTCGGTTTTTTATAAACACTAATTTTGAAGAAAAAAAAAATATAAAATAAATCTTGTACCTTCATCCAAATAAAAATTAAAAAAAAATGTTTTCTTTGACTTAATTTAACTTCACTAAACACTTGAGTTGTCAACCGATTAAGAATAATTCGATTAATCGATCAAACAAAACCAAACTCTTGTTCGATTAATTTAAAAATTACGATTTTCGAATAACGAATAAATCGATTAATTTATGTCAATTAATAGGCCTAGGACCCCATAAAATATATATTATTGATCAGTGATCGTTTCTAAGACATTCAAACGATATCCGTCTGTCCGTCCGTCCGTGGAGGGCACGATACATTCCAAAATAAAAGAGCCATACTCCTGAAGTTGGGCACGATTATGTCTTATGGCCATAGGCTGATTAAGTTCGGACCCCAAATCGGACAAGGGGGGAAATCTTCCCCCTTTAAGATCTAAGACACTACCAGAAAAAAACTACTACATTTGGACCAAGATGATTAGGAAATGCTATTTTTTCGGCCCGCCCACTTTTAAGGACGTGTTTATAAAAAATAATATAAAATAACGACAAAAGTGTATTTTTAGGCGTAAATATCGTAATAAATGAATTTGTAAACATTTAAGTGAAGAGGGAACTACCAACTTAAAAAACTTAAAACTTAATACAAATATTTTTTTTAATACCCACTTTTTTATTCGTTATTCTCATCGATTAGTCGAATAATTTTTTAGATTTAATCGTTTGATCGAACGAAAAAGAACAATTATTTGAATTATTCGAACAAAGTTGAAAGGCGAATAATTGACAACTCTACTAAACACAAGACTTAAGACAGAAACTTTATTACACTCAAAAAAATAAAACTGTAAAGTTAACAAATTTTTTTTTGTTAACTCGAGTTTACTGGCTTTTTAGCAAATTTTTAGTTAAAATCAGCGTTTTAACTACTTTTTCTAGTTAAGTTCAATTTACGAAAATACTAGTTTTGAACAAATTTTGAATTAATTTTTTTTGTTGACTTTAAAACTGAGTTTACGAATTTTTACTAATAAATTTGCTGATTTTTTGTAACATTTTTGTCAAGTAAAAAATTTTAAACATTTCTTGTGTAGCCTCCTATGCAAATCTCATAAGTCCTACATAAGCTGAACTTAATGCTGTGAAAAAAAAGAAAAAATAAGTGAAGTGTTAGTGTTTAAAACCAATATTTACCAAACTTAAAATTTTTTACAAAAATTTAGCTGAATTCAACTAATAAAAAATGTTACGAAATTTTCAGCTGAATTATTAGTTAAAATTACGGTTTTTTTTGCTACATTCATTCTACGAAAAGTTAACTAAATATTTTTTGTTAAATTAACTAGAAATTTAGTAGGTTCAAAATCAGGTGTTTTTTTAGTTAAATTTAACTAAATGTTTTGTTAACTTTACAGTTTTATTTTTTTGAGTGTATTTTCACATGAATTAATTTAAAAAAAAAAAAAATATTATGAAAATTAAAAACAAACTACGGAAGCACTTTAAACAAAATTCACTAAACAAAAGACTTAAGACACAAACTTTTTATCTTACTACATAAATTTTAATTAAAAACAAACAAAAATCTTTTAAACTTTTTTAAATTACTAAAATTAATAAATTTTAAAATCTTTCTGAAAAAAATGCAAAAAATTAATAAAATTTTTTTCAAAGTTTCTGATTTGGTATGGATTGCCCCATATATGGATGGAAAGGTGGAACAAATTTTCAGCTTTTAAGTGTTTGCTTCCGCTGTATGTCAGCAAACATATACTCTGAGGTCCGTTCCTTATAAAATTGATAAAAAGTTTGTGACTTAAGTCTTTTGTTTTGTAAAGAAAAATTTAACTTTTCTTCCTATTTAAACCTAAGGGGTTCCCATTTTTTTATTTGGAAAAAAGTTTATGAAATGTATCTTGTTTCAATTAGATGTTTTTTTGTAGAAAAAATTTATCAAAACACTGTAAAAAATTTAAATTAATATAGAAACCCTTTCATATAATTTATTTGCTAATAAAATATTAAGAAAAAATCCCTTAACAATAAAAATTTTAATATTTTCTTTATTTTAATGAGACTCAAAGAATGTTTAAATTTAAAAAAAAAAAACTAAAAAGTATTTTTGATTTATAGACAATTCGTGGACCTAAAACAAATAACAAAAAAAAATCCCCAAATATTTAATACAGTCTTAATAATGTTGACTAAATTTAAAATAAATTAAACGGTATATTGAAAAATTAAATAACACAAAACAAATATTTGTTAAAAATTAAACAACCACATACATATAACAAATAAACAATCTTTAAATAAAACACACAAAAACACGGAGGAAGATCTTAGAAAGAATCTTAAAACAAATTTAAAAAAAAAAATCCAAAAAAAAAATTAAAATGCACGACAATTTTGAGAGGCAAAAAAAAATAAATAAACTATTGAATAAATATTTAAATTAATATTCCAAAAAAACAAACTTTAAAAACAGCACGCATAACATAAGATGAAAGAAAAATCGTGCATGGCGTGCGTTACTCAACACATGATAAACAATTATAACAAAAAATAAATAAAAAAAATAGAAAAAATATTTAAAAAAAAAGAAGAACAAATAAAGAATTCAAGCAAAAAACTAAATATATTGATGGGGATGTCTCTGAAACATGAAATAATGACAGATAAAAAAAACTATGTGTGGTAGGAATCAAAATCCGGCAATCTAAAGCAAAAAATTTATAGAAAAAAAATATATTTTAAAAAACCACAATAACAACACAACCTGTTGACAACAAGTTCACTCGACAACAACAACAGCATCAGCAGCAGCGTTAGTAGCAGAAGCAACCAACAACAATTTAGCAAACCAGCAACAACATTAGCCTGACACCAAACACTGCCAAGTTTACCAGAGTTTTTATTGTATACGTCAAACAACAACCTTTTTTTATATACATAATAAATATATTTTTGCTAATATTATTGCTGTATTGTAGTATTGAAAAGAAGAAAAAAAATGATATTCAAAAGCAGCAGAATCTCTAGCTTAAACTTGAACAAATGAGCAAACATTTGTTATTTAGAGATTTCAGTTTGATTCTTGATGTTGGATAGATCGGTTCTAGATACGGTTGTTGTTATTTTTAAAATTTAATAACAAAAATTAATGCAATAGTTTAAATCAAAGAACACTAAATTAAAAGTTAACGTATTTAAGTTAAAGTTTTGTTTTTCAAAGTGTTGTTGTTTTTAAAAATTTTATTAAAAAAAATCTGAAATATTTATAAAAATTATTAAAAAAATTTTAAAAAAAATAATTTAAAAAAATAAAATTATAAATAAAGCATACCCAGAATTTCCAAATCAAGCCAACTACAAAAATTTTATAGAAAAAAGTCCAAAATTTAAAAAAAAAATAATAACAAAAATTGTGATATTAAAAAAATAATTTATTTTAAATTAATTAAAAACTTTTGTTCAAACAAACTATCAAAGTAAGTAAAATTATAAGGATAAAAACTTAATAAAAAAATATTTTAATAAATTTTATATTAACAAATAACTAGCAAAAATTGACAAAAATATCGGTTTAGTTTAAAGAAAATGTAAAATGTTGGCATATAAAACAAAAGACTTAAGACACAAACTTTTTTCGATTAAGAGAAAATTTACAAAAAAAAAGTTGTTATATAAAAAAACATTGGTAATAAATACAAAAATTGATAAAAATTGGTTTAGTTTAAGGAAAATGCAACATTTTGATACAAAAAACAAATGACTTAAGGCACAAACTTTTTTTGATTATAAGAAAATTTACTAAACAAATTGGTTAGTTGAAAAAAAAAAACTAAATTCTAATAAAATATAAAAAAAATAAAAATGGGTTTATTCAAAGAAAATGTAACAATGACACAAACTTTTTTTGATTATAAGAAAATTTACTAAAAATTGATAAATAGCAAAAAATAAAAACTTCATCCTAATAAAATATAAAAAAAAAATGGGTTTATTCAAAGAAAATGTAAAATTTTGATACAAAAAACAAAAGACTTAAGACACAAACTTTTTTTGATTATAAGAAAATTTACTAAACAAATTGTTTAATAGACAAAAAATAAAAACTAAATCCTAATAAAATATAAAAAAAAGAAACAAAATGGGTTTATTTAAAGAAAATGTAATATTTTGATACAAAAAACAAAAGACTTAAGACACAAACTTTTTTGATGTAAGAAAATTTACTAAATAAATTGATTAATAGAAAAAAAATAAAAACTTAATCGTAATAAAATATAAAAAAAGAAACAAAATGCATTTATTTAAAGAAAATGTAAAATTTTGATACAAAAAACAAAAGACTTAAGACACAAACTTTTGTCGATTATAAGAAAATTTACTAAAAAATTGATTAATAGAAAAAAAAATAAAAATTAAATCCTAATAAAATATAATAAAAGAAATAAAATGGGTTTATTTACAGAAAATGTAAAATTTGGATACAAAAAACCAAAGACTTAAGACACAAACTTTTTTTGATTATAAGAAAATTTACTAAAAAAAATTGAATAATAGAAAAAAATAAAAACTAAATCCTAATAAAATATCAAAAAAGAAACAAAATGGGTTTATTTAAAGAAAATGTAAAATTTGGATACAAAAAACCAAAGACTTAATACACAAACTTTTGGTGATTATAAGAAAATTTACTAAAAAAATTGATTAATAGAAAAAAAAATAAAACTAAATCCTAATAAGATATAAAAAAAGAAAAAAATTGGGTTTATTTAAAGAAAATGTAACATTTTGATACAAAAAACAAAAGACTTAAGACACAAACTTTTTTTGATTATAAGAAAATTTACTAAAAAAATGATTAACAGAAAAAAAATAAAACTAAATCCTAATAAAATATAAAAAAAAGAAACAAAATGGGTTTATTTAAAGAAAATTTGAAATTTTGATACAAAAAACAAAAGACTTAAGACACAAACTTTTGTCGATTATAAGAAAATTTACTAAAGAAATTGATTAATAGAAAAAAATAAAAACTCAATCCTAATAAAATATAAAAAAGAAATAAAATGGGTTTATTTACAGAAAATGTAAAAGTTTGATACAAAAAACAAAAGACTTAAGACACAAACTTTTTTTTAATATAAGAAAATTTACTAAAAAAATTGATTAATAGAAAAAAATAAAAACTAAATCCTAATAAAATATAAAAAAAGAAACAAAATGGGTTTATTTAAAATAAAATGTAAAATTTTGATACAAAAAACAAAAGACTTAAGACACAAACATTTTTTGATTATAAGAAAAAAATAAATAAATAATCTTAATAAAATAAAAAAATTGACAAGAAATAGTTTTAAAAAATATGTAAAATTTTGATACATTAAACAAAAGACTTAGGACACAAACTTTTTTCGATTTAAAAAAAAAAATGTTAAAATAGTTATAAAAAATACAATCGTAATAAAATAGAAAAAAAATATGTTTAATGACACTTTTTTGTTAATTCTCAAAACAATAGACTTAAAGATGCAAGATTTGTTTTACTGCAAGAAATTTAGTTTAAAGAGTTGTTTGTAGATATGAGGAACATAGGGCCGTAAGAAAACGCCAAATAATTTAATAAAAAAGAATAATTTAAAAAAAATTTAATTAAGAAGAAATAGTGCAAAAAACAATGATAAGCGAACTTTTCCTACGTTATACGAAATCAAATTTATAAATTGTTTAAAAAAAGTTCAAGAAAATATAAAAAAAATCAAAAAAAAGAAAACATAATATTGGTTAAGTATGAATTTTTTTTCTTTTTTTTACTCAACATAATACAGAAAACTTTTTTCTTGGCTAAAAATTTGTTAAACAATTTAAAAAAAAAAATTAACAAATAATGTAATTAATAAAACTTATTCTTTTTTATTATAAAAAGTTAATATTTTCTTTATCACACCAAAAAAATCAGATTTTTCTCTTTCAACATAAATTTATTTAAAAAAGAAAATAAAAATACATGTGAATATAAATTCAAACAAATCATTTCTTTCATAAACAAAAGACTTAAGACAAAAACTTTTCTGATTATAAGAAAATTTACTAAAAATCTGTTATATAAAAAAAATATATTCGTAATAAAATATAAAAATTGACAAAAAGATCTGTTTAGTTTAAAGAAATTGTAAAATTTTGATACAAAAAACAAGAAGCTTAAGACACAAACTTTTTTTGAATTATAGAAAAAATGAAAACTTAATCGTAATCGTAATAAAATACAAAAATAGAAAAAAATGGGTTTGTTTAAAGAAAATATAAAATTTTGATACACAAAACAAAAGACTTAAGACACAAACTTTTTTCGATTATAAGAAAAATTTACAAAACATTATACAGTCAAACTCGGTTATAACGAACTCGGTTATAATGAATTCTCGGTTATAACGAACTAATTCTAAAGTCCCGACGTTTTGGCATCAATTTTCACACAAAATACTTCTTTTATAACGAACTCGGTTATAACGAATCCTCGGTTAAAACGAACTGCTTATTATGGTCCCACGAATACAATTTCATGTGTATTAACCTTTTTATAAAGAACTCCCATAAATATTTTGAAATGTGCGGCAATCATGTTTACCAAACTCACAAAAAGTTAGAAATTTTTAGTCAATATTACAATTTTGAAAGAATTTATTTACATTTTTAATGTTTTCTTCTCGATAAGTAGTTTATTTATGAAAAAAAGCATCAAATGAAATGAATTTGGACCTATTTTTTTGGAAATAAAATTAAGTTGATATAAAACACACCCCGCTTATAGCGAACTTTGCTTATAACGAACTATTCTTACTGGTCCCTCGGAGTTCGTTATAACCGGGTTCGACTGTAGTTGCTTCCTAACAAATTATTTCCTTCATAAACAAAAAACTTAAGACACAAACTTTTTATCTCTGACAATTAATCTAAGAAAAAAACAAAAATTAAGGAAACAATTTTCAACTTTTTCTTATTTAACATAAATTTAGTAAAAAAAAATTTTTTGTTCCACAAAAGTTTGCAAAAATAAGAAAACAAATAAAAAATTTTCTTCTTTCTAAAATTCATCCAAATAAAAATTAAAAAAAAAAATTGTTTATTTTGGTATTAGGCTAAATTTAACTTTACTAAACACAAGACTTAAGATTAAAACTTTATTCTTTTTACATTGACTAAATTAGAATAAATAGAAAAGTTAAATTCGACTTGATCAAATCCATGAATTCTCTTCACAATGCCCGTTTTAAGTGAAAATGAATTCTCTAATATGAAAAAAATTTAAATTTTTTTTGTAATATTTGTATGAAAAAAAATTTAAAAAAAAAAATTTTTGACTGTAAATTTTTTTCGATTGAAAATTTTTTTTAGTCTAACCTTATTTTTGAATGACAAAAATACTTTGCAAACTATTTTTGGGGCTGACCAATGTTTTTAAAGCTTGGCCTTTTTAACGGGTGAATTTAAGGAAAAACCAATCTGAAATCCACGGTTTTGTTCATAACTTTTGAACCACTGGACCGAATTTGCTAAAATTCAACACCACATAGACCAGGGGAATGACAAATATATGTGTCAAGCTTCAGCAGCCTCAAAGTTGCCTTTTGAAAGTATGTGTGTTTTTTTACGCGTAAATTACAATAATATGTGCCAAACTTCAGCAGCCTTAGTAAAGTTTTTCAAAAGTTAGCGGGTTTTCAATAGACAGACGGACGGACATAGCTAGATCGACTTAAAGTGTATCGAGGATCATGAATAGGGATGAGATTTTCATGAACTAAAAAATCGAAAATATGCGCTAAAAAATTCAAAATATGCACTAAAAAACCTTGAAATATGCACTAAAAACTAAAATATGTACAATAAAAATCATGTTTTCATAGTAAAAACTTTTTAAAAAGCAAAAAAACAACGCCGGATATAAATAGTAACATTTAAAACTTTAAATAAGCAAGATTTTTTTAGAAAATAAGAAAATTTATTAAAAAAATTTAAAAAAAAAAATAATTTTTCTTATTTTTAAAATAAATTTTTAAGATTTAAAATTGTTTTTGAAAAAAAAAATCAATTTGTGATTTTGCTAATTTATGTCATAATATGCAAAAATATGCACTTAAAAGTTGAAAATATGCACAAAATATGCATTTAAAATCAAAATATGCAAAAATATGCATTTTCACCAAAATATGCAAGTATATGCAAAAACAAATCGATGCCATTTTAACGCAAATTTCTTGATTCGGAGAGATAATTGGTCGATATCGTTTTTAGACTATCGACAAAAAACATGAATTTGCATGGAAATCTCATCCCTAATCATGAATATACTAATACTTTATGGGATACTAGACCAATATTTCGAGGTATTACAAACAAAATGACAAACTTATATATTACCCTCTATAACTAGAGTGGAGTGCATAAAAATTATTATAAAAATAAAAAAATACGGAAACAAATTGAAACAAAATTTAATAAAAACAAGTAGAAAAGATAAATTCGACTTTGCCGAATCTATGAATACCCTCCACAATGCATTTTTTTTAAAGGGTAGTACATTTTTTAACGTGAAAAAATTAACAATTTTGATTAGAAATATTTTGTTTTGAGTAAAAAACCCTTTTTTTGTAATTTAAAAAAAAAAAATTACTAATTTTTTTTTTTTTTTTGAGTGTAAAATTTTTTTCGAGTGTAATGGTTTTTTTACTGTAAAAATTTTTTTGAGTGAATGCACGTACGTATGCACACAAAATATTGTAATTTTTGTAAAAAAAAAAAAACTAATTTTTTTTTGTGTAAATTTTTTTTGAGTGTAAAATTTTTTTGGGTGTAAAATTTTTTTTTAGTGTAAAATTTTTTTCGAGTGTAATTTTTAAGTAACCAATGCTTTTAAAACTAAACAAATTTAAAAAGCATTGCTTTAAAATTAAACAAGTTTGAAAAGCATTGTTTAGTTACCACCAATGCTTTTAAAACTTGTTAAAGCACGTGGCATTTTAGATGAAACAAATCTGAAATTCAGGGTTTTGCTTATAACTTTTGAACCACTGGACCGATTGAGCTGAAATTTAATACCAAAAAGACCCGGGGAACAGCAAAGATACACGCCAAGCTTCAGTAGTCTCATTATTGTCTTTCGAAAGTTATCGTGTTTTTTATCTCGTAAATTCGCGAAACACCCTTGCCGAAATTTACTCTTTTGCTCATAACTTTTGAACCACTGGACCGATTTGGCTGGATTGCAATACCAACCTGACCAGGTAAATGACAAACATATATGCCAAACTTCAGTAGCCTCTGTAAAGTCTTTCAAAAGTTAGCGTGTTTTCTACGGACGAACAGACAGACAGACAGACGGACGGAAGGACGGACGGACGGACGGACGGACATCGCTAGATCGACTTAAAATCGATCGAGGATCATAAATATATATACTTTATGGGGTCCTAGACCAATATTTCGAGGTGTTACAAACGGAATGACAAACTTATATATACCCTCTATCACTAGAGTGGAGGGTATAAAAAGACTTAAGACACAAACTTTTCATCTCACAACATAAAATTAATTTTAAAAAAATGCAAAAAAATTAAAAATATTAAGATACCAATTCAATAAAATGTATATTTTATTAAATATCAAAAATTTGTTATTTAATTTTTTTTTTCTTTAAAAAAAAAAATTTAAAACTTTTTTATAAAATTCTAAAAATTAGGAAAAAAAATCACTTTTAAAATAATTTATTTTTTAAATTCACAAAACGAAAGAATTAAGAAGCCAAGTTTTTTTTTTACTTTTTTTAAAATTTAGTTCAAAAGTCGTTTATTAAACATTTACATAAATAATTATAAAAATTAGCAAAAGAAAAAGTCTTGTGGTAAAAGAAACTTTAAATTTGTTCTTCTTGAAACAAAAGAATTTAGCACAAACTTTTTTCAACTTCTTAAGAAATTAAGTTAAAAAGTTGTTTAAAAAAACTGTTTCAGTTTCAAGAGAATTAAATTGTGCATTTAAAAAACAAAAGACTTAACACACAAGTTTTTTTCGACTTAATAGAAATTCTGTTTTAATTTTCTTAATTAAATTATACTTATACCTCAAAAACATGAAACTTAAGAAAAAAACTTTTTATCCTCTTCAGCAGAAATTTTAATAAAATCAGTTAACTTAAAACATTAAGAAATAATTAAGTTTTAATAAAAAAATGTCGTAATCTCTATGAAATTGTCAAAGAAAAAAATGTTTAGATTTTTTTAATTCTTGAACGTAGTAAAAACACGCATTTTTGGAAATTTTTTTGAGAAATTTTAAATTTTAAATAGCTAAAACAATTTCAGAAATTTCTGGATATTCTTATTCAGTTTTTTTTTGTCATTTTTAATTTTTTTATTTTTTTTTTTTATTTTTATTTTAAAATTTGTTGAAAATTTCCTAAAAATTCAAACAAAATGAAAATCTTAACAAACATAAATAAAAACTGACTCATTGTGAACAAGAGTAAATATTTCTTCTCTAAACAAAAGATTTAAGAACTAAAACTCTTCTCTTCTTTAAAACGAATTTAATAAAAAAGTTAGTTAAAAAATAATTACAAAAAATTTAAGCCACAAATACAAACGACATAAAAAAAAACTATTTGAGTATGAAAATAATTTATTTTTTTCTTTACAAAACAAAAGACTTAAGACACAAACTTTTTGTATAATCAAAAATTTAGTTAAAAAGTTTCAAAGAAATACATACATGTGTATTGTTTATCCTTATAAAACAAAAGACTTTAATTAATAAAGCATAATTAAGAACTTAAAATTAAATAATGAATGAAATAGAATTTATTTCATATTTTTTTTGTTTAATAAGACAAAAGACTTTTAACACAAAAAAATAATCCCCTTCAATTAAAAACCCTAATTATTTTTTAACATGATATAACAAAAAATTAGTTCTGGTGTGAAATAATTAAACACAAAAAAAAATATTTATTATGCCACAAAAATACAAAAGACTTAAGACATGAACTTTTGTTTGATTCTACATCAGAGATTACGCATTTTGTTTTTAAGACTGGAAGCAAACTAACTAAACTAAATATATTTTATTTTTTTCTATAGGAAATCTGTCACAGAGTCTGAGATTTTTTCTATAGTAAAAATGTGTCAGAATCTTAGACTTTTTCTGTAGGAAAAATGTATCAGAATTTGAGACTTTTTGTATAGGAAAAATATATCAGAATCTGAAACTTTTTTTATAGGAAAAATGTCTTAAAACAGAGAATTTTTTCTAAAGGGAAATCATATCAGAATCTAAGACTTTTTCTACAAGAAAAATGTCTCAGGGTCTGAAACTTTTTCAATAGGAAAAATGTTTTAGAATCTGAGGCTTCTTCTATAGGACAAATGTCTCAGAATCTGAGACTTTTTCTATAGGAAAAATGTCTCAAAATGTCTCAAAATCTGAGACTTTTCTATGAGAAAAATGTCTTAGAATCTGAGACTTTTTCTATAAGAAAAATGTCTCAGAATCTGAGACTTTTTCTATAAGAAAAATGTCTCAGAATCTGAGACTTTTTCTATAAGAAAAATGTCTCAGAATCTGAGACTTTTTCTATAAGAAAAATGTCTCAGAATCTGAGACTTTTTCTATAAGAAAAATGTCTCAGAATCTGAGACTTTTTCTATAAGAAAAATGTCTCAGAATCTGAGACTTTTTCTATAAGAAAAATGTCTCAGAATCTGAGACTTTTTCTATAAGAAAAATGTCTCAGAATCTGAGACTTTTTCTATAAGAAAAATGTCTCAGAATCTGAGACTTTTTCTATAAGAAAAATGTCTCAGAATCTGAGACTTTTTTTATAAGAAAAATGTCTCAGAATCTGAGACTTTTTTTATAAGAAAAATGTCTCAGAATCTGAGACTTTTTTTATAAGAAAAATGTCTCAGAATCTGAGACTTTTTTTATAAGAAAAATTTCTCAGAACCAGAGACTTTTTCTATACGAAAAATGTCTCAAAATCTGAGACTTTTTTTATAAGAAAAATGTCTCAGAATCTGAGACTTTTTCTATAAGAAAAATGTCTCAGAATGTTTCAGAATCTGAGACTTTTTCTTTAAGAAAAATGTCTCAGAATCTGAGACTTTTTCTATAAGAAAAATGTCTCAGAATCTGAGACTTTTTCTATAAGAAAAATGTCTCAGAATCTGAAACTTTTTCCATAAGAAAAATATCACAGAATTTTTCAGAATCTGAGACTTTTTCTATAGGAAAGTTGTCTCAGAATCTGAGACTTTTTATGTAGGAAAAATGTTTCAGAGTCTGAGACTTTTTCTGTAGGAAAAATGTCTCAGAATCTGAGATTTTTTGTATAGGAAAACTGCCTGAGAATTTGAGACTTTTTAACACAGGAAAAATGTCTAAGAATCTGTGACTTTTTCAATAGGAAAAATGTCTCAGAATCTAAAACTTTTTCTATAGGAAAAATATCTCAGAATCTGAGACTTTTTTGAAGGAAAAGTATCTCAAAATCTGGACCTTTTACTTTACGAAAAATGTTCCTAAAACCTGCGACTTTTAAATTTAGTTCTAAATAAAGTTTTATACGCTTCCAAAAGCTCTGTTTTTATATGTAAACGAATTTATTGGCCTTTTGGGGTCCTGTGAGGTTGGGGTTTCGTCACGGAGCTTCTGTGTGCCCTAATGGTCAAAACAGTACTGCTATGATACTATCTGTGAAGACTCACTGAGATATCAAGCAGTGGTGACATATTTTAAGTCAAGTCCTAGGGTAAGTTGTAAGGTACCTTACCTTATTCCTTACTGGGAAGTGTTTTATTGGTTTTTTTAGAACGTCCTTAAAACTTAATAAGCAGCTGATATTTTCAAATGAAATTTCCCTTAAGTCGACTTCGAGACAATATCTGATATAATAAAAAAACCCGAAGCTATTTCAGCAAGAAAAATCAACACTAATTTCCTCATTTCCTATTAAGGCCAACTGGGGCCATAAAATATAAATTACTTATTTTTTGTAAAAATTACATTTAAATCAAAAACTAATAAAATTGTTAACAAGTGAGGGTGTTATATTCGGCAGTGCCGAATTATAAATACCCTTCATTGTATAAAATAAATGTTGACAATACGATGAGCATTTTCTAGCATCAAACTGTGTTATTTAATTAAAATACCAATAAAATTATAAGAATATTTAACCGGCTTAAAACTACAAGACACATTCCTTTCAAGTTCCAGCTTTATTAATATCATATTAATTTTTGTCTCAATCAGACACACTTAGAAAGCTGGCTAGTATTTAAATCTATCAAGGATCATTACTATAAAATCAATTCCATTACTTTATGGGTGCCTTAACCAATAGTTCGATGTATTTCACACGTACTGGTAAAGTTAATATACCCTATTTTTTATTGTAGGGTATATCAAAAAACAAAAACATTGCCAAATTTCTTCAAACTTCCGCATTTTTAAATTACATGCATATAAACAAAAGCAGACCGGTTAATTACAAACCAAATTTTTCAAAAAAATTTACCAAAAAAAAAATTCCAATAATGACCAAAATAAATATTAAAAATGTTATTAATAACAATAAAAAATAATACACCGCAAAGGTGTAAACAAAAACGAAGATTAAAAAAAATAATAATGACTTTTACAACTGTAAACATTAAACCGTAACAACTTTTTATTTTGGCAAAAAAAAAATGCAAATTCATTTTTTGGGTGATTTTCGGTTTAAACAAAAATTTCATTAATAAATTATTAACAACGAAAATAATTTAGAAACATTTAAGCAGTTTAATATTTGATGTACCAAACAAAAGACTTAAGGCACGAACATATAATTTACTCATAACATGTTTTTTTTGAAATTAATGAACGAAATCAAATAATGTTTTAAATATTAAAAATCCATATTAAAGAAACGAAATTTAAAAAAAAATCGAAAAATAATATTAATGGAAAAACTTAAAAAGTGTTATTTTTACAAGTGCTAAACGAAAGACTTAAGACACTAACTTTTTTTTATAATTAATTAGTAGTATAATTTTTTATAAAAAGAAAAATAAAAAAAGTATTATTATAAATAATAAGTTTTAGTGAATTTTTAAAATATTTTAAGTTTTATTAAAATTGTTTAATTAGTTTAATTTTATCAGTGCAAAACAAAGGACACAAGTTTGGGAAGATTGACAAGTTTCGGTGTTTATTTTTTACTTTTATTACACTAGTTTACAGAGGTTTTGATCCACCACATTTTGCATTTACTTTTACATGTTAAATCTCGCGATCAATCCGAAATTGAAGTCCAAAGTTTCAAAAGTAGAACAGTTTTTGAGATATTGCTAATTTTAGGTAGATTTTATTTTTGGTTATAAATTAAAGGTAATTAAGTGCTATATTTTGAATAGGTTCATTCTAGCTCGAGGTCATTATTTTCTTTACTAATTAAAACTATTGCTGTGTTTTTCAATAAGTGGATTTATTTTCGGATTAATCTTATTGAGTTTAAAATAATTATTTTAAAATGGCAAAACAAATTTGAAATATTTTTTTCCGTAATCAACGATAAATTATCAATTATAATCCGAAAAAATAATTAAAAAATTTGGAAAACTGAAAAAGTAACAAATAAAACAAAATTAATCCAATTAAATTTTGGGATTTAATAATTAATTTTGATTTATTTATAACTTTTTTCATTTTCCAATTTTTTTTATTATTTTTTCGGATTATAATTGCTAATTTATCGTAGAATACGGAAAAAAATATTCCAAATTTGTTTAGGTATGTTAAAATATTTTTTTTAAACAAAATAAGACTAATCCGAAAATAAATCCACTTTTTGAAAAACACAGCATATGATATTCTCATAAAATAATTTTCAAGAAAGTTATTTTTCTGTTTTAAATTTATTTGTTTTGATCATTTTTCAGATTTATCCTTTTTTTCAATAAAAAAGAAATTTCAAAAATATATTTTTTTTAGAATCTTGAGGATACTACGTTTCCAGTTTCTAGGGTCATTATATAGAAAATTACCAAAGTAAATTTATTTACTCCTTTTCAATCCCTCTTAAATCAGGGGTTTAAAAAGTGCTCTTTAAGAAAGTCATCTCGCTAGAGGACCGTACATTGCAAATTTCTATGATCATTAGTTTGTGAAAGACAAAAAGGACCAAAGTTTTAATTTTTACCACTTGGTATCATCTTAGGTTAGGTTAGGTTGTAAGTGGCTGCTGACGTTTTACGTCAACACACGTAGACTCTGAGGTCCATTGTGATACCACGGGATCGTAATAGGTTTCCCTACTAGTCCCTGTCGTTAAACCAGTTTGAGCTTCTTATGAAACTCCTTAGATGTTGAATTTTGACATCCGACAAATCTGAAAGATCGTACAGCTCCCTAGATCCCAGTGAAGCAAGTCGCTGACCAGAAAGTGCCGGGCAATGGCAAATAAAGTGTTCGATAGTTTCCAACTCCTCTTCATCCATGCAACTTCGGCAAAAGTCATTCGACGGCACATTTAACCGCTCTGCGTGCTTCCCTATAAGACAGTGTCCGGTAATTATAGAAACCACCGTTGAAATCTCTCCTCTTGGAAGCGATATCAGCTCACTTGTGCGCCCCTGATTAAGAGAAGGCCAAATCAGTCGTGTTGTCTCACACGTCCATCCATTTGCCCATCTTTGATTAGTCTCCGTCGCAGAACAAAGCCGTAGGTTTTGCTTGCAAGTTTCTAGAGGCGTACCAACACATTCCAATTCTGTTGGAACCTGTAAGGTAGTTCCTAGTCTTGCAAGCTCATCGGCTTTGCAATTCCCTGGAATGTCTCTGTGCCCTGGGACCCATATGAGTCGTATGTTAAACTGCTTGGCCATCTCATTTAAAGACGTGCGGCAGTTAAGGGCAGATCTTGTTTTCAGAAACATTGAATCCAGGGACTTGACCGCGGCTTGACTGTCAGTATAGATGTTGACTGCGGTTGTAGACAAGACATTGCAGCTCAACCAGTCAGCCACTTCTTTTATTGCCAGCATCTCTGCCTGGTAAACACTGCAATGATCTGGCAATCTACGAGCCAGGCTCAACCCAAGCTCTTCCGAATAGACTCCAAAGCCCACTTGTTCGTGCAGCCTCGATCCATCTGTGTAAAAATTTATGGTAGCTCCACTACCCGGAGTATCCCCCATCCAAGACTCCCTGGATGGTATCATAGTGGTAAAGTGGCACTCAAAGAGGCTCAAAGAGGGAGCACAGTCCACATTTTGTGGTATTGTTATCTTTTTCAAGATTGCGCTATGGCCACAATCACTGCTCCTCCATTGCAGCGTGCTATTAAGTCGAATTGCCGATGCAGCCGCATACTGCCTACCCAATATGTCCAAGGGTATCAGGTGAAGGAGGATTTCTAATGCAGCCGTAGGTGTAGTACGAAGAGCACCAGTGATGCACATTGACGCCATTCTCTGTACCTTCGTGATAAAGACAAAGTTCGCTTTTGTTTCCAAAGCAGGCCACCAGACAATGATTCCATACAGCAAAATTGGACGCACCACTGCTGTATAGATCCAATGAACGACTTGAGGGCTAAAACCCCATCGTTTTCCAATGGCCCTTTTACAGGAATACAAAGCAATCGTTGCTTTTCTCACCCGTTCCTCAATATTACGCCTGAAATTCAGCTTCCTATCTAGAAATACTCCAAGATACTTGGCTCCATCTGAGAAGGTGATTTCAGTACCGTCCAGAGAAATAGGATCAAAAGCAGGAATCTTATTTTTCCTTGTAAACAAAACAAGCTCTGTTTTACTAGGATTAACTCCTAGGCCACAGTCTCTTGCCCATTTAGACAGATCTTTCAGAGAACCCTGAAGAATGTCCCGCAATGTTGGCAGATGCTTCCCCTTTACCGCTATCGCGACATCGTCAGCATATGCGATAACATGACAACCACGTGCTTCTAGAGATAGTAGCATTGAATTCAGTGCCAGGTTCCAAAGAAGCGGCGAAAGAACACCTCCTTGTGGTGTGCCCCTATTGACAAATCGAGATATGACGGACGCTCCCAATTCAGACGTTATACGTCTATTGGCAAGTAGGTTTTCCACCATTAAAACGATTTCACGCTTTACTCCCAGACCAGACAATGCCAATATTATCGATTCTGGAATGACATTATTAAAAGCCCCCTCAATATCAAGAAAGGCCACCATAGTGTACTCCTTTACCGAAAGCGATCTCTCGATGGTACCAACGAGCTCATGAAGAGCTGTTTCCGTTGATCGTCCCTTGCTGTATGCATGTTGCTTTGTCGAAAGCAACCTCGGGTCAATCACTCTACGCAAATATGAGTCTATCATTCGTTCCATTGTCTTTAACAAAAAAGAAGACAGACTAATTGGTCTGAAATCCTTCGGAGCTGTGTGGGAACTTTTCCCAGCCTTCGGGATAAATACGACTCTGGTATCCCTCCATTTTAAAGGAATATACGACCAGTTGATGCATGCTGTGTATAGATTATACAGCAACGGGGCTATATAATCCAACACTTGCTGCAACTCAGCCGGGATTATACCATCAGGTCCCGGAGATTTATAGGGCCTGAAGCTTTTTATCGCCCAGATTAATGTTGGCATATTTATTATTTCCGAAGCAATTTCAGATGCTTGGGCGTCAGAACGTTCCAAAGCTTGAAACGGCGTCATGGAATTGCCCGGAAAATGCGTGTTTAAAAGGAGATCCAGCGACTCTCCACTGGAGGAAGACCACACCCCATTAGGATCTTTCAGGTATCCTAGGGTGCAAGGAGAAGAAGCCAGAACCTTGCGCAGCCTGGATGCCTCAGAAACGTCTTCTATGTTTCCACAGAAGTTTTTCCAAGAATCACATTTGGCATTTCTGATCATCTTTTTATAACTCTTAAGTTGCAGCCTGTATGCAGACCAGTCCTCGTCCGCTCTTGAAAATTTAGCCTTATTAAAGAGCTTTCTGCAGGAATCTCTGCTCGTCTGCAACTCATTTGACCACCAAGGTGGCTTTTTTTTTCCCTCTAGGCTTTGCAGAAGGGCAAGACGCATCCAGGCACCTATTACAAACATTTGTTATATGGTCAACCAGACAGTCAATTTCCGCTAAACTATGCGGTTCAGATAGGGGTACTTCATCCAAAAGCAAAGAAAAAGTCTCCCTATATTTCACCCAGTTTGTTCTTCTCAGATTTCTAGAGACTGTCTCAACCGGGGCACGCTCCCTGAGTAAAAACTCAATGTACCGATGATCTGAGAAAGAATGCTCTTCCAAAACTCTCCAGTCATCAATTCTATCAGACAATGTATCTGATACAAGTGTTACGTCAAGAACCTCTTGCCGCGTACTTGTAACGAAAGTTGGTTCACTACCCTTGATACAAATATACAGGTTAGTGCTTAACAAAAACTCCAAAAGTGATTCGCCTCTATCATTTGTGTCTGTACTACCCCATATCGAATGATGTGCATTAGCATCACAGCACACTAGTAACTGGTGTCCCCTAGATTCAGACTCCCGAATCAGACCGCCAACCTTCTCCGGGGGTATTGGCCCCGGATTAGGAAAATACGCAGAGGCGAGCCAAATAGATTTCCCATGAAGCTCTAAGCTAGCCGCTGTAACATCCATATCACTAAAAGTTGATAAAAAGAATATATTTAAGCCATTTTTCGCCAAGATGCAGGCTCTTGGTGAACCCTCACCTTTGGCAACCATCAACTTAAACCCAGGGGTCTTCAATCCGCAAACCCTGCCACCCCGCACCCAGGGCTCTTGGATAAAAACCAAGTCAACTGCTCCTGTCGTCAGGCGCAGCAATAGTGCAGCTGAGGCTGCCTTACAGTGATGGAGGTTTATTTGTAGGAACCGCAACATCTTGCTTTTTTTCCACCATCCTTTCCACCACCGTGTTATTGGCTTCATCCTCAGTGTTATCATAGAGGTCGCATTCGTCCCCAGATTCGGTTTCGAATAAGCCAGATATGTGTCCCATCTGTTCTGAATCGGAGGCAACAGAACTCTCCGAATTCCTCACTGCATGGGCCTCGTCCTGAATGTCACCCATAGTGGCATCAGCTTTATCCTCCGTGCCATCACAGAGGTCGCATTCGTTGCCAGATTCGGTTTCGAAAATGCCAGATGCATCTCCCATCAGCCTAGAATCGGTCAGCTGAATATCAACCTTTTCCAGATTCTCCTCCCCAGCCGACTCTGCCACTGGCTTGTCTGCTTCCAAAATAGGCTTCTGGTCGCCCTTGTAGACATTGACTCTTATATGAAAAAAGCCAAATCTAATAATGCCGTCAGTCCTGGCTAAAAGCGGAAGCGATTCCTCATTAACCAAGACCACTGCTTGACGACGAGCGCCCTCCATCTCACCCAATCTGGCAATTTGCCAATTCTGAGTTGGAAGGTCAGGATTGCAGACTTTTATCATCTTTAGAATCACCGCAGTGTCACTTGTAGCCATTGGGATCCATGCATGAGCTCTGGGTTGCGAGGGGATATCATGTTTTTCCACAACGTCCAGTCTGGCTCCAGGCCATAACTCTCCCACTTGGCTAATGGCAACCTTAAACACGGCTGCGGATCTTTCGTCTCCAAAAGCAACGAGTTTTACTCGCCCCTGATACCAACCTGCGTTGACAGTAGTAGGGAGAAAATCAGGCATACTCTCAAGAAGCCTATAGTAGATTTCATTTAGTTTAGTTTCAACTAAACTCCACTTGTCCCTTGGAATACTACAATCCCCATTTTGCCTGTTTATCACAGCCCTAACGAAGTTACCTTTCACCACTTCACTAAAAGACTGAGTCCAGACGTTGCCGGTCACCTTAGATCTTTTAGGTAAAGGTTTCTCGTCGGGCGAGCGCAACCTTTTACCAGACTTCGATGACGAGGCCGAAACAGCGCTCTGTTTGTCAGATGCGCGCATTGCCGAAAGTTTGTCCTGTTCTTCAATGACTCCTTTCGCCCATGATAGCGACGCCTTCTCACGTTCGGAGAGCTTCGTTCCATCGAGTTGGCTTAGTCTGTTAATTATTTTCAAACAAAGCCTTCTCTGGTTGTGCCTGACCTTTGATGGCTTAAGTTTCTTTTTCTTTTTACCACCAATATTAGGCTGAGCACCCCTACCAGAATCAAGGCCGGACTTCAAGGTCGCAACCCTAAGACCAGTGCTAGGACCAGCACCAGTCGGTGAGGCAGAGCCTGGAACTAAATCGGTATCATTTGTGTCCATATTTTCATTTTCCTTGATGTGGTAATGAAAATATCACAAAAATACCTATTACGAACAAACCTATTACGAACAATTTTAGTAATTCAATTTATAGCACGGAGTTAAAATAAAACACGTCCACACTCGTCAACAGTTGAACGATTATTTATGTTATCATCTTAGAATCGAAGTTTCCAGCCTTAGTAAATCTATTATCCATGATGTGAACCTACATCCCAAATTTTAAGTCCGTAGCTTCAGTAATTTGTTCTGGGCGATAATGAGTCCATCACCCTACTCTTTTAATATAAATTGTAAATATTCTACTTGAGAGATGTCGCAAAATCATTACTATTTTTTTAAAAAGTGTTTCAAAAAAGTATTAACAAAATAAGGTGGTACTTTTTAAAAAGTACCAATCAAGAATACCAAAATATTACACCATATTTTAATATGTAACTTAAAACAAAACACTACAAAAAACGAAAAATATTACTTTAAAAAATTAATGCCTAACTTAATTTTAATTTAATATCAGAAAATTCAAATTTCATTAAGAAAACTAATTATCCAAACGTTTTTGATACTTTTTAAAAAGTACCAAAAAAGTATCTTCCTTAATTTAAAATTTGACAGTTTAAACAAGTATAAAAGTTAAATTCAGCTTTGCAGAATGTAGTGATACCCTCCACAATTTCAAAAAGATTATTGCAAAAAACTTTTTTTTAAAAGGAAATTACTTAAAAAAAAATTTGAAAAAAAAGTTTCCGCGAAAAAAAAAAATTTAAAAAAAAAATCCGCGATTTTTTTTTTTCTTTTTTTGTCAAAAAATATGTTCTTACTTGTTTAAATACCATTTGGTGTTCAATTATGTTCACATATGTCAACCAGGAGCCGAATTAAAGCATTTTGTATTTTTAGGTTATGTTGAATGTACTAAAATTTTTGAGGTGTCCTTGCATTTTCATTCATTACTTTTGAACCGCTGAACCGATATCGCTCAAATGCAATACAAAACTTCTCGGGAGAACTTCCAATGAATATTTTAAGTTTCAGTCATATCCGTGTAGTATTTTGGTCGTGATAGCATTTTCCACAGACAGACAGACAGACGGACATCGCTAGAATGTCTTTAAATCGATCGGGCATCATGAATATATGTACTTTATGGGGTCCCAGACCGATATTTCGAAGAGTTACAAACGGAATGACAAACTTATATATACCCTCTATCACTAAGTGGAGGGTATAAAAATAGAATCTTTTAGTTTCATTATTTATTATAAAATTAAAATTTCATAAAGATCTGATATTATTCAAAAGTTTTTGGTACTTTTTAAAAAGTATCAAAAGTATCTTATTATATTTGAAACTGGCAAGCATAACAAAATAGTATCTTAATTTTAATTTTTTATAAGAAAATTAAATTTTTATTAAGATATGTTATGATCCAAATCTGTTTGGTACTTTTTAAAAAGTACCAAAAGTGAATTCCATTATTTGAATTTGGACAGCTTAAAAATTATTGTATTTCTTTTCACTCTTTTTTAGAAAATTAAGTTTTTATCAAAATCCGATATTATACAAAAGTTGTTGGTATTTATTAAAAGTACAAAAAAGAGTACCAGTCACAAACAAAAACTACATTTAAATCCGGTTTCTTTGAAAAAAATGTTACTAAGAAGGCTAAGAAAAACGTTTTGCATAACAACATTTTTTAGGGTATAATGTGTCACAAAAATTGTTGGTACATTTTAAAAAGTACCAAAAGTGCATGATAATATTTGAAGTTGGATAGCTTAAAACGGTATCTTTAGTATTATTCTTTATTAAAAAATTAAAATTTTATTTAAATCTGATGGTATCCAAAAGTTGTTGGTACTTTTTAAAAAGTACCACAAAAAAGTACCAGTCACAGAAAATACCACATTTAGAAACCAAATCTAACCATATTAAAATAAATGTTACTAAAAAGACTACAAAAAAAGTTTTACCTAAAAATTTTCTTCAAGGTATAATATGGTTGGTACTTTTTAAAAAGTACCAAATAACAATAACAAAATAGTATCTTAATTTTAATTTTTTAAAAGAAAATTCAATTTTTATTTAGATATGTTATGATCCAAATCTATTTGGTACTTTTTAAAAAGTACCAAAAGTGAATTCCATTATTTGAATTTGGACAGCTTAAAAATTATTGTATTTCTTTTCACTCTTTTTTGGAAAATTTAGTTTTTATCAAAATCTGATAATATACAAAAGTTGTTGGT
This sequence comes from Pegoplata infirma, assembly GCA_963921195.1. Taxonomy (NCBI): domain Eukaryota; kingdom Metazoa; phylum Arthropoda; class Insecta; order Diptera; family Anthomyiidae; genus Pegoplata; species Pegoplata infirma. Next base: position 138,514,462 of record OY992539.1, read on the forward strand.
ATTTATTAAAAGTACCAAAAAAAGTACCAGTCACAAACAAAAACCACATTTAAATCCGGTTTCTTTGAAAAAAATGTTACTAAGAAGGCTAAGAAAAACGTTTTACACAACAATATTTTTTAGGGTATAATGAATCACAAAAATTATTGGTACATTTTAAAAAGTACTAAAAGTGCATGATAATATTTGAAGTTGGATAGCTAAAAACGGTATTTTTAGCATTATTCTTTATTAAAAAATTAAAATTTTATTAAAATCTGATGGTATCCAAAAGTTGTTGTTATTTTTTATAAAGTACCAAAAAAAAGTACCAGTCACAGAAATTACCACATTTAGATATGGTTTCTTTAAAATAAATGTTACTAAAAAGGCTACAAAAAAAGTTTTACCTAAAAATTTTCTTCAAGGTATAATATGGTTGGTACTTTTTAAAAAGTACCAAAGGCTTAAGTAAATATATAAAGTTAGATAGTTTAAAAATTGGTAGCATTTGTATTATTCTTTATTAAAAAATTAAAATCTGATAATATTTAAAAGTTAATGGTACTTTTTTAAAAAGTACCAAAAAGTAATTAGTCACAAAAAAATACCACATTTGTTTTTTTAAACAAAATGTTACAAAAAAAAGGAATTAAAAAAACGTTTTGCCTACTGATTTTTAATTTGGACAGCTAAACACAAAATGAATCCCTAATTTACTAGCACTAAACAAAAGACTTAAGACACGAGCATTTTTTTACCAATACCATAAAATTGTTTTAAAATAAACATTTATACACAATTTATTAAATTTAAATGATCTAATTTAAACGTTTTATAATTTATATTATCATTTATTGAAGCCCTAAACTTTGTTTTTTCCACAAAGAGAAAGGTGTTTGTTTAAATAACATCTTTTATAAGAAGAAAAAAATTAAAGCTATTATTATTAAAAACAAACAAAAAAAACTAAAAATAAATTAAAATGACAAAAATTAAAGATTTACGACTCAATAAAATGAAACAAGTTTTTAATTTACATTTCAAATATATATATATATATATAGATTTATATATATTTGTATATTAGGGCGTCCTTAATTTATGCAAAACTAGAATTTCATACAGCAAAAAATCTTTCGTAATATTAAAGTTTTGTAACAAAAATCTTTAGTTGTACTAGCCATCGACTGTATTGAATAAATGTTAAAATATTTTAAGAAAAAAAAATAAATATTGGTATTTTATATTCATATAAGAATTAAAAGAAAAAACAGAAAAAACAGAAATAAAACTAGAATAATATGAGTGTATACAAATGGGTGAGGCTTTTACAAAAATGTTTAACAAAAGTTGAGAAAGAACTTTTAGGGAATTTCGTAAAGGTTTTTGCAATATAAAAATATAAAAATTTTTATGAAATATTTTTTTTTTCATAATTTTTTATTACAGTTCAACTAATATTTTTATACACTTGAGCGTTATCGCCAATTAAAATAACTTTACGTATGATTTGTATTTGATTGCGGTTAATTTTGAAAAACCGCTTGAAATCAAATTTTAAATTAAATGTGAAATTGTTTACTTTCAAATAATTTTTGAAATTAAAGTAATAAAACGATTTTAATATTTATGTAGAGGGCCTTTTTTGTTTAAATTCAATCGCAACATCTTTTAAATGAGATCATTAAATTTGAAAGTGAAAGATACAGCATAACAGCAGTAAAAGTTAAAAAAAATGGTAAACACATTTTAAAATTACTAATTGACTTAACTTTGTCTAATTTTCTCATAAAAGTATTTTGAGTTTATTTTTGGATTCTGACACATTTTTTTTTAAATAGTGGGTGAAATGTTTTTTATTCCCATTTTGTAAGATTTTGTTCTATGAAACCATTTTTAATGTGTTTTTTTGTGAAATGTACTTTTTTTGGTACTTTTTAAGAAGTACCAAAACAGTTTTAAATAAAATTAGATCTTAATAAAAGTAAAATTTCTGATAATGAAAACAATGTCCAATTTCAATAAGTGCGGTAATTTTGGTACTTTTTACTATTAAACAATTTCTTATTTTGGTAAAAAAAAAATGCTCGTGTCTTAAGTCTTTCGTTTAGTGCAAGTAAATTACGGATTAACTTTATTTTAGCCTTCCAAATTAAAAATTAGTGGGTAGAACGCATTTTTGTTTCTTTTTTTGTGAAATTTAGTTCCATGAATCCATGTTTTAACGTATATTTGGAGTGGTGCTTTTTGGGTACTTTTTAAAAAGTACCAAAAATATCTGAATAAAATCAAATCTTAGTGAAAGTTAAATTTTCGGGTAAAGAATAAAAAATAAGAAACTTTTTTTTTTAAACTGTCCAATTTCAATCTTAATGAAAGTCAAATTTCTGATAATGAAAACAATGTCCAATTTCAATAAGTGCTGTATTTTTGGCACTTTTTACTATTAAACAATTTCTTGTTTTGGTAAAAAAAAATGCTCGTGTCTTAAGTCTTTCGTTTAGAGCAAGTAAATTACGGATTAAATATATTTTAGCCTCCCAAATTAATAATTGTTTGTTGGTTTTCCTATTTTTGTGAAATTTAGTTCCATTAAACCATGTTTCAATGTTTATTCGGAGTGGTACTTTTTTTGGTACTTTTTAAAAAGTAACAAAAACATCCAAATAAAATCAAATCTTAGTAAAAGTGAAATTTTCTGGTAAAGAATGCAAATTAGGATGCTATTTTTTAAGCCGTCCAACTTCAATAAAATGCGGTACTTTAAAAAAAAAACTATTGGGTGAAACGTTTTTTTTTATTTTTTTGTATGATTTCGTTAATTGAAACTATATTTTAATGTGTTTTTGTGACTGGTACCTTTTTTAGTACCTTTTTAATAGAACCAAAATCTTAAGGATAATATAAAATCTTAATTGAATTTAAGTTTTCTGAAGAAGACTAAAAATAAGATACTGTTTTTTAAAATGTCCAATGTCTATTTTACGATTTTTTAACGTTTTGTTAAAAAAATGTACTTTGGTACTTTTTATATATGCCAAAATGATGGTTTTAGAATTTAAAAAATTTGAAATGTGGGATCATGTAGCGGAAAAAAAACATTTAAAAAGATATATATTTTATAGATGTTTCGGTTCTAAGAGCGTAAAAGTGAAATGTACTTTGGTACTTTTTCTGTCACTGTAAATAATGGCCCTAGAAACTTGAACTTGGAAAAAAGTATCTTTTGAAAATTTCGATTTAAGTGCACACAAAAAGGATAAAAAATGTCAGTACCCTTTCTATCCCCTAAAATAGAGGTGAAAAAATTAAAAATTACCTTGGGAAATTCAGTTTTTGCAAAGAAAAGGGATACAAAAACGTTGGTACTTCTTCGATATTCTGAAAAAATGGCCCTAAAAACGAAAAAAAAATGTAAAACGTCTCTCTTAGAGAGTCCGATTTAAATTCAAACAAAAAGTATAAAATAAAACGTTGGTACTTTTTCTTTTTCGTGAAATAATGGTGCCAAAAACTTTAATTTTGGAATGTAGGATCATCTAGCGGACAACATTTAAAAAAAAAATCCTTTAAATGCAAAAAAAAATGGATAAAGAAAAGTTTTCTACTTTTTCTATCTCCCGAAATAATGGTCCTAAAAACGGAAATAAATTAAAAATTATGCATTTTTGGAAAATTTTGATTTTGATGCAACAAAATGTATAAAAAAAAACCCCTAAAAGAGAAAAAAAAATTAAAAATGGTACCTTTGTGCAAATTCCGATTTAAATTCAAACAAAAAGGATAAAAAAACATTGGTACTTTTTTTATAATCTGATATAATGGTCATAAAAACTTAATATTATGAAATAAAGAATCACCTAGCGGATATAAATTTTTTTTTTAAAAAAAGTACCGTTTTGAAATTTCAATTTTAATGCAAAGAAAATTTTAAAAAAAAATCGTTGGTACTTTTCCAATCTCCCGAAATAATGGCCCCAAAAACGGAAACGTACCTGTTGGAATTTCCGATTTAAATTCAAACAAAAAAGATAAAATAATAATTTGGTACTTTTTCTATATCCTAAAATAATGGTTCTAAAAACTTGAAAAGTAGGTTCATCCACCGAAAAAAAACCCAAAAATTATCTGTTGACAATTCCGATTTTAATGCAAACAAAAAGCATCAAAAAACTATGGCTCATTTTATATCTCCTGAAATAATTGTTCTAAAACAAAAAAAGTACCATTTGAAATTCTAAATTAAATGCAAACAAAAAAGATAAAAAAACTTCGCAATTTTTTCTATCTTTTAAAATAATGGTCATAAAAACTTAATATTTGGGATCAAGAAAATACATTTTTAAATGTCTATTTTGGAAATTCCGATTTGAATGCAAAAACGAAAAAATAAACTTTGGTACTTTTTCTATCTTCTGAAAAAAATATCCTAAAAAAGGAAAAAAATTGTAAATGGACCTTTTGAAAATTCCGATTTAAATGCAAACAAAAGGAATAAAATATGGTACCTAAAAGTTGAAATTTTAAGTGTAGTACCATCCTCATAAAAAAGTACTTTTTGGAAATTCCAATTTAAATGCTAACAAAAAGGACAAAAAGGTTGGTACTTTTTCTATTTCCTAAAATAATGGAGGAAAAAATTAAAAAAAGTACCTTTATGGAAATTCCGATTCCGAAGAAAAGGATCAAAACAGACTTCGGTACTATTTCTAAGTATCTATATTTAATTTCTATAATGTCTATCTATAATGTCCTAAATACGGAAAAAGTTGGAAAAAGTACCTTTAAAAATTCCGATTTAAATGCAAACAAAAATAATAAAAAAATGTTGGTATTTTCTAATTTCTGAAGTAATGGTCCTAAAAATTCAAATGCAAACAAAAAAGACAAACAATTTTGGTACTTTTTCTATTTCCTAAAAAAATGGTCTTAAAAATGGGGAAACAATTAAAAAAGTACCTTTATGGAAATTCCGATTCCGAAGAAAAGCATCAACATATACTTTGGTACTATTTCTATCTCCTGGAATAATGTCCTAAACACTGAAAAAATTAAAAAAAGTACCGTTAAAAATTCCGGTTTAAATGCAAACAAAAAGATTAAAAAAAAGTTTGATATTTTTCTAGCTTCTGAAGTAATGGTCCTTAAAATGTAAATGCAAAGAAAAAGGACAAAAAACGTTTGGTACTTTTTCTATCTCCTGAAATAATGGTCCCAAAATTGGGAAAAATTTAAAAAAGTACCTTTATGGAAATTTCGATTTCATTGTAAACAAAACGGATAAAAAATTTCAACGCTTTTTTATCTTCTTCAAGGTTCTAAAAATGTTAAAAAATAAATTTAAAAAGTACTTTTTTGAAAACAAACTTTGGTACTTTTTTTTCTACTGAAATAATGGTCATAAAAACTTGAAATTTGGATTGTTGGATTATCCAGCTGAAAAAAAAAATTAAAAAGTACCGTTTAGAAATTTCTGTTTAAATTTAAAGAAAAATGTACTTTTCTATCTCCTAAAATCGTTCAGCAGAAAATTTATTCTTACAAGTGTACTTTTTAGAAGAAGAAAAAATGTACTTTGGTACTTTTTTGATCTTCTTAAATAATAATCCCTTAAACTTAAGATTTGACATGTTAGGTTCTCAAGCAAAATTATCATTAAAAAAAATCCTAATTTCGTGGACATAGAGATTTTAAAAAGGCATAAAGGGCGTAGAATGTTAAAAGTGGTACTTTTTTCCTTACAAAATGAGTCCTAAATTTTTTCTTAGACTATAAAATATTTTAAGTATAGAAACATTTATAGATTCTGAGACAGGTTCCCAGAAAATTTACTAATTTAATCCGAATAAATTAAAAATTTTAATTTTTAAATCTATAATTTAAAAACATCTGCCATAATTAAAGACAAATACAATTAAGTAATTTTAATTATGCAAAAACAAAAAAAAAAGAATAAAAATCAAAGACATTAATACATGTATAGAAATTGTTATTAATAATACTTTCAAACTTGTATCAAGAAGTATGGCGTGACAAAATAAATATGCCTTTCACTTAAAAACAACCATAATAGTACAATTTTAACAAAAACAAATTTTTTTATTTAAATACATAAAATCAGTAAAAAAAAAACAAATAACAAAAAATTCTAAATAATTTAAATTTTTTTTGCACTTTTATTTATAGATGAATGATTACTGGCACATACCAAGAGCATCACTCTCACCATCCTCCGCATCTTCAGCCGTGTCATCGGCTTCATCAACACAGCGTAGTAATAGATCGCATCAAAAACAAAAGTTAACTCCCACACATCATAGACATCAACAGCAGAGGCAGCAGAGACAGCAAAGACAACAAAATAATTTGGCAATTGTGGAGGGAGTAGCTGGAGGAGCAGGTGGTAGACGTGATAGTGAAATGAGTGCTACAACTAGTGCAGCGGTAACCGCAGCTGCTGCTGCCGCTGTCTTAGCAGCAGCTAAAAGAGGTTCCAGATCTTCACAGGGTAGTGATGATAGTAATAATAGTACAAGGGTAAGTGTGATTTTAAGAGAATTAAAAGAGGAGTTATAATTTAGGCGAAAAGGTAGAAACTACAAAATTTTTGAGGGTTTCCTAAAAAATATGAATAATTAAAATTTATTTGAAAAAGTTATAAAGGATTTACATTTTCAATAAAATTTTCAATATATTTATACCCTACACCACTCTGTGGTAATCGGATCATCTTTGGACTTAGGCCCCATATGAAAATTTCGCCCGATATTCAGTTAAAGTGATTTATTGGCAACAAATATAATCACTCAAATTTGGTTTGTTATTGTTTTTTACACTTATTAAAGATTTGACAATAGATATTTCTAATCAGTCCATGTTTGAACTTTTTACTCATTTTCCGGGAAACCTTGGTGTAGGGTATTATATGGTCGGTCTTGACCGATTATAATTTTCTTACATGATTTTATTTGCAATGTAGGGTCCTCTAGCGAAAAAACGTTTTGAAAAATAACTTTTTAGAAAATTTCGGTTCTCGTTTGGTAAAAAGGTGTAAAAAGGAATTTTGGTACTTTTTCTATCATCGAAAATAATGGTTCTAGAAACTTAAACTTAAACAGTAGCGCAAAAAAATTAAAAAATTACCTTTTGAAAATTTTGATTTAAATACAAACAAAAAAAATAAAAAGTTGCACTTTGGTACTTTTTCTATCTTCTGAAATAATGGTACTTAGTAAAAACTTGGAATTATTAATGTAGGATATTGCAGCGGAAATAAACATTCCGACAAAAGTACTTTTTATAAGTTCCGATTCTATGAAAGTAAAAAGTGTACTTAAGTACTTTTTTGATCTCTGTCATTAATAATCTCAAGCTAAATTACCATCTTAAAAAATCACACTATAAGGACTTTGCCCCCTTAAAGTCCTTAAAGCGAGATTTTATGGTGGCAGAGGGGGTAAATAAAAGAGTAAATAGGTACTTTTATACAGGGCTGCCATACTTGGGGATTTATCCCCAAAGTTGGGGGTTTCATGCTAGAAAAAAGGACAACAAATCTCATTTGGGGATTGGGGATTTTTATGGGGATTTTCAAAATTATTTTGGGGATTTTTTGGGGATTTTTATGGGGATTTTCAAAATTATTTTGGAGATTTTTTGGGGATATTCGAAATTAAATCTATATAATACAACAAGCTAAATTAAATAAAATCAACGATTTTCAAAAATTGTTTTAGTGATAACCACTCTTTACTACGAGATTACGAAGCTCATTCAGCAAAACTTGCATTTTTCGGCTGTAAAATGTATATTAAAATTGCCAAACACCGTTTATTTACGCGTATGGGGATTTTTTAATTGCTAAATCTACGAAATAAAATTATAAAATTACCATTAATAATTTTTTTTTTTTAATTAAGAAAATTTTGTTTATGTAATTAAAAAAAAAACGATTTTTTTATTGCTTGGGGATTTTTGGGGATATTTTGTTATATTTTTGGGGACAACGGAAAAAAGTACCTGGCAACGCTGCTTTTATAGCTTTTCAGCTTATCGCTTTAATTTTAAATACTCTCTACTACAGCAAATCAGATAAATTCAACAACTTAATGTAAAATTTTCTTTCCTCTCTTTCTCCCTTTCTAGAGTGCCGCTTCTGGTTCATTGCTTTTAACAGCCGCAAACTTAGAACGCATGGCTGAGATCCATAAAAAACAACTACAACAAAATAATTTATCAACGAATCGTGATTTAGCTACAGCCTCTTCAACATACAATGCAAATTTGGTACAAGTCTCCAGAGATTATCAATTGGCAGCGACGACGCATAACGCAAATGCGTCTCAGATGATGGCCGTTGGAAAACCACATCAAATTCAACACCAACAGACAGATGGTGCTGCCGTCATAAATATTGATCCTAATTTGAATTTCATTAAAACCAAAGATTTAGATACTGTATCCATAGCAAGTTCAATGCATTTTACTATGGTCAATGGTGAGGCGGGAAGAAAGCAAGTCAAAAAGGGTTTATGCGATCGGGGACGTCAAGTAACCGTCCTGATAATAACAATGAGTACATTTTTTTTAATACTCATTATCGGTATGGTGTATGCATTGGAAAGTAAGTAGAGGATTTTGGAATTTTTAGTTTTAAACTATAATTTTTTAAATGCACACAAAAAAATGTACCATTGAACGATTTTCATAGTATTTATGAACAAATTCATACAATTTATTAACTTTTTCATAACACTTTTAAACTTTTTCATAGTATTTATGAAAAAAGTTAAATTTCACATATTATGATTTATTAATAAATACTATGAAAAAAGTACTTATGAAAAAGTTAATAAATTGTATGAATTTGTTCATAAATACTATGAAAGTTGTTCATTGGAATTTTTTTTTTGTGTGTGTCTCAGAATCTGAAAATTTTTCTATACGAAAAATGTCTCAGAATCTGAGAACTTTTCTTTACAAAAATTGTCTCAGAATTTGAGAATTTTTCTTCACAAAAAATGTCTTAGAATCTGAAAAATTTTTTATATGAAAAATGTCTCAAAATCTAAGAATTTTTCTATACGAAAAATGTCTCAAAATCTTATTTTTTTTTTCGTTATGAAAAATATCTTAGAATCCTAGAATTTTTCTTTAAGAAAAATCTCTCAAAATCTGAGAATTTTTCTATACAAAAAATGTCTCAGAAACTTAGGATTTTTCTATACGAAAAATGTTTTAGAATCTTGAAATTTTTCTGTACGAAAAATGTTTCAGAATCTTAGATATTTTTTATGCAAAAAAATGTTTCAGAATCTCAGAATTTTTCTATACGAAAAATGTCTTAAAATCTGAGAAATTTTCCATATGAAAAATGTCTTTCGAGTCTAAAAATATTTCTAAACAAAAATTGTCTCAAAATCTGAGAATTTTTCTATATGAAATTTTTCTTGAAATCTTAAAGTTTTTCTATACGAAAATTGTCTCAGAATCTGAGAATTTTTTTACATGAAAAATGTCTCAGAATCTAAGAATTTTTCTATATGAAAAATGTTTCAAAATCAGAAAATTTTTCTAAATGAAAAATGTCTTAGAATCTGAGAATTTTTCTTTATAAGAAATGTCTCAGAATCTTAGAAATTTTCTATAAGAAATTTGTCTCCGAATCTGAGAATTTTTCTATATAAAAATGTCTGAGAATCTGAGAACTTTCCTAATTAAAAAATGTCTCAGAATGTGAGAATTTTTCTATGCGAAAAATTTTTCAAAATCTGAGAATCTGAATTTGAAAAATGTCTTTGAATCTGAGAATTTCTCTATACGAAAAATGTCTCAGAATCTGAGACTTTTTCTATAAGAAAAATGTCTCAGAATCTGAGACTTTTTCTATAGGAAAAATGTCTCAGAATCTGAGACTTTTTCTATAAGAAAAATGTCTCAGAATCTGAGACTTTTTCTATAAGAAAAATGTCTCAGAATCTGAGACTTTTTCTATAAGAAAAATGTCTCAGAATCTGAGACTTTTTCTATAAGAAAAATGTCTCAGAATCTGAGACTTTTTCTATAAGAAAAATGTCTCAGAATCTGAGACTTTTTCTATAAGAAAAATGTCTCAGAATCTGAGACTTTTTCTATAAGAAAAATGTCTCAGAATCTGAGAATTTTTCTATATGAAAAATGTCTCAGAATCTGAGAATTTTTCTATATGAAAAATGTCTCAGAATCTGAGAATTTTTCTATATGAAAAATGTCTCAGAATCTGAGAATTTTTCTATATGAAAAATGTCTCAGAATCTGAGAATTTTTCTATATGAAAAATGTCTCAGAATCTGAGAATTTTTCTATATGAAAGATGTCTCAGAATCTGAGAATTTTTCTATATGAAAAATGTCTCAGAATCTGAGAATTTTTCTATATGAAAAATGTCTCAGAATCTGAGAATTTTTCTATATGAAAAATGTCTCAGAATCTGAGAATATTTCTATATGAAAAATGTCTCAGAATCTGAGAATTTTCTATATGAAAAATGTCTCAGAATCTGAGAATTTTTCTATATGAAAAATGTCTCAGAATCTGAGAATTTTTCTATAAGAAAAATGTCTCAGAATCTGAGAATTTTTCTATATGAAAAATGTCTCAGAATCTGAGAATTTTTCTATATGAAAAATGTCTCAGAATCTGAGAATTTTTCTATATGAAAAATGTCTCAGAATCTGAGAATTTTTCTATATGAAAAATGTCTCAGATTTCCATACAAAAAATTTCTCAGAATTTTTCTATACGAAAAAAGTTGCAGAATCTGAGAATTTTTCTATATGAAAAATGTCTCAGAATCTGAGAATTTTTCTTTATGAAAAATGTCTCAGAATCTGAGAATTTTTCTTTATGAAAAATGTCTCAGAATCTGAAAATTTTTCTATATGAAAAATGTCTCAGAATCTGAGAATTTTTCTATATGAAAAATGTCTCAGAATCTGAGAATTTTTCTATATGAAAAATGTCTCAGAATTCTGAGAATTTTTCTATATGAAAAATGTCTCAGAATCTGAGAATTTTTCTATATGAAAAATGTCTCAGAATCTGAGAATTTTCTATATGAAAAATGTCTCAGAATCTGAGAATTTTTCTATATGAAAAATGTCTGAGAATCTGAGAATTTTTCTATATGAAAAATGTCTCAGATTTCCATACAAAAAATTTCTCAGAATTTTTCTATACGAAAAATGTTTCAGAATCTAAGAATTTTTCTATATGAAAAATGTTTCAGAATCTGAGAATTTTTCTATATGAAAAATGTCTCAGAATCTGAGAATTTTTCTATATAAAAAATGTCTCAGAATGTGAGAATTTTTCGATATGAAAAATGTCTCAGAATCTGAGAATTTTGGTATATGAAAAATGTCTTAGATTCTGAGAATTTTTCTATACAAAAAATGTCTTAGAATCTGAGAATTTTTCTATACGAAAAATGTTTCAGATTTCCATACGAAAAATTTCTCAGAATCTAAAAATTTTTCTATACCAAAAATGTTTCAGAATCTGAGAATTTTCTATACCAAAAATGTCTCAATATCTGAGAATCTTTCTATACAAGAAATTTCACAGAATCTGAGAACTTTTATATACGAATATGTCTCAGAATCTGAGATTTTTTTATACGAAAAATGGGTTTCTATTCGAAAAATGTTTCAGAATCTAAGAATTTTTTTATCGAAAAATGTCTCAGAATCTGAGAATTATTCTATAAAAAAAATTGTCTCAGAATCGGAAAATGTTTTCAAATGAAATTTTTTTTTTAATTATTTCTTTTTCAAATAAAATAATATTTATTTTTTAATTTCTCATTACAGTGCGTGCTCGTGAAATGCCTCAAAGTTAACGCAATTACCAATTACCACAAATCAACAATCAACATCATGAATTAAACTATCGTGTATAAAACTCTCTAATAATTAAGAGTAAAAAAAATGTGCGCTCTTAAAATTTCTGAATTACTCTTTCATCTTAAAAAGATTATGAATAGAGTATAATTTAAATAATAACTTAATTAGAGAGTTAATTTTACAGTCAATGCTAAAATTGTGTAAACCCTTTTTTTAAATTTTTGAAACGCTTTTTTAAGATTTTTTTTAACAATTAATTAAAAAAAAAACAAAAAAAGTTATTTATATATAAAAACAAATTGTTAATTAATGAAATTAGTTTATAAGATTATTTATTTTATTTTATATGAACAAAAAAACAAAATCAAAATCAGAAAAAGAGAAAATTAATCATATTAATTAAACATTCTATGTCATCATTAAAAACAAAAAAAAAAAGTAATTAAAAAATAAAGAAACAATGCCGTGCTTTAGGCACTTGATTTAATTTATATTTAGTTTAACATTTTTTTTTTTAATTATTAAAATTAAAATTTTGACCTTGTTAATTAAGTGAAAAAAATAAAAAAAAAAAGCAAACAAAAAACACTTATTATGAAATATTTAGTTTTAATAATTATTTTTTTTTAATTATTATTTAGCATCTTAAAATTTTTTGTTAGTTTATTATACACAAACAACATTACATTTTTCAATTACATTCACATCGTTTTATTTTTTATAAATTTTTTTTTCTAATTTAGAATTTAAAATCCAAGAGTCACGCACATTTGTTTTGTATAAAGAAAAAGCATCGTTAAATTTAAGATTTTTTCTATTTGTACCCAATTTATAATTAAAAAAAATAATTATATTTTTGCGAAATTTCTTATTATTTTTTTGGTTTATTTGTAATAATTTTATTTTGCTTGAGAATTTTTGGTAATGAGAAATAAATACATGTTACTCTGTGCGCCTTAATTGCTTAAAACACAATAATAATGTATTATATTTAATGTTAAAGAAAAAACAAAATTAATTTAATAATTCTTTATCCCTGTGATATGTTTAAATAAAAATCAATTCATAAAAAAACTCAATTTAAATCGTGTTTTATTGAAGAAATTAAATTTTTGTTTGAGTCAACTGATTAAAACTAATACGATCGTTGCACTCAACTAACTTTGTAGTTAACACTAGTTTGCATAGATTTTGATCCAAGACATTTTCGTTTTTAAAAGTAGAACAGTTTTCGAGATTTTGCAAACTTTTTAAATTTTTAACTTTTTTAAAAATTGGTTTTACTTAAATAAAAATATCTTCCAACTAAATTCCACAACATGGCAACACTAACCAGTATATTTGAAAATAGTGCACTGCACAGTGGGTGGGCTAACTTTTCAGATTTTTGGCCATAAATAGAATATTAAGTCTGTGTAAAAAAAACACCACATAAGAGGGTTTAGGGGTCGCTGACCTCAAATTCGAAGTCTAAAATTCAAAATTCAAAATGGCGGATCCAATATGGCGGACATATTTTTTTAATTATTAATTTTTTTTAGTTAAAATTTATTTTTTTAAAGGGATTGGGGGTCGCTGATTACGAATCAAAACTTCAATTTGAGAAATTCAAAATGGCGTATTTAAAATGGCGGCAATTGCTTTTTTATCGAATTACACCGCTCTACAAATCTGAGGTTTGTCGCTGCGTTTTGAATGAAACCAAAAAAAGTTTAAAGGTTTCGGTTTCCTGATTCCAAAATGGTCACTCAAATTTTTCTAACATGTCACAGTTTTAAGAAAATCGCGGTTAAAGTGTCAAAAAAGGCCCATTTTGTTCATTTTTGAGCGCCTATAAAATAAGATCTTGACATGCGAATGACTTGATATCAAGCTCATTCGAAAGTTCGTAGTTTTCTCTTTAAGACAAAATCAAATCTTCTTGGAATTTAATTTTTTATAATGCTGAAAAAATCATTAGACACAAGTGCCTTAAATCTGATATTTACGTGTGTATTTGTATGGAAATTTGTTAAAAAAACACTGTGTAAATAAACTAAATATTTAAAAAATGGAAGGTTTTTTGTTAATGATGTTTTTACACTCAAAAGAAAAACTCTGTCAAAAAATCTGTAAAACGACTTTCAATATGAATTAGCAATCTTTTAGCAGATTGTTCTGCTGAGAAGGATATTTTTACTAAAATCTCTGTCATTCCGTTTAAGAAAATAACAGACATTTTACTATGTTTATACTGATTTTGTTTGCTGAATTTCATAATTTTTTCAAGAAATTTTTTATATAAAAAAAAAGCAGAACAGATTGTCAGCAGATTGCTCTGCGGAAATCAGCAGATTGCTCTGCTGAAATCAGCAGATTGTTCTGCTGAAATCAGCAGATTATTCTGCTGAAATCAGCAGATTGTTCTGCTAAAATCAGCAGATTTTTCTGCTAAAATCAGCAGATATTTCTGCTAAAATCAGATTTCTCTGCTGTCGAACAACACACATGTTTAATAGGTAAAACGCCAGATAAAAGTATAAGCTTCCGTGGCGTAGTGGTTAAGAAGTGTACTTTCAAATCGGAAGATGGCGAGTTCGATGCTCGCTGGCGGCGTATGAGGTTTTCGCCTTTAAATTGATGGTGGTAGCTAGTTACTATGTTGGTGAAACACTCATTATTTTAACATGGCGATGTCATTGGAGTAATGACCGCATACCCACTCGCTTACGAGAATGCTACTGAAAAACTACATACATTAGTACCACAAATAATAAGCTACTAGTAGCCCAAAAATAACTCGATACCCACTACTTACAAAAATGCTACCAAATAACAGCATGCATTAGTCCCAAAAATAAGTAGCTACCAGTTGCTCAAAAATAACTCGTTTCCCACTCCTTACAAAAATGCTACAAAATAACAGCTTTTGATTGTTTTAATAAATTTTTAACTTGGGGCAACTTCCGCCAATATGAAATTGAACAAGTTCATGTTGAACGTGTTTATTTCAAGAGCAACCAAGCGGGCAAATGTGGAAATGGAAAAGATCCAATGTACCAACGGAACCAATGTTTACGTTGATATCATTCCCTTCAAATGTTTGATTGTAAAATTCAAATATTACAGGACCGAAAATATATCTTGGAACCTCGTAGAAAGGGACATTTGGCTACTTAGGACATTACCAATAACAAATATACAGAAGCCACTGCTGCTCAGCCAATGGAAACCGCATTAAACACCATCTTTCTTATAAGTCTATATAAGAGTGAGTTAGGTTTTAAGGGAAATTCTGTCTGTGATGGTTTTTTACCTTTTTACCGGCTTTAACATACTTTAAACAACAAGGCAAAAAAAAGTTAAATTAAAATTTGGAGAACACAAAATTTATAGAAAAAACAATAACAATTTAGACAAAGCCAATTAAAATCCAGAAAACTTCAATAGAAGTTATGTAAAGACTAATTAAGGCTCATAAATCACGATCAAGTGTCAGCTAGATCCAGTTTTCTGAATATCAATTTGGTTTTCTAAACTTTTTTTTGCCTTGTCCCAATTTTAATCAGAATTCCTGAATTTAAATTTCTGTTAACAGAGTTTTATTAGAAAAAATAGATAAATGTTAATCTTTTTTAAGCTAAATGTGCAAGTTCTTTCTAAATTTTCTTAAGCATTTTTTTTTAATTTCATTAAAAAAAATTATTTGGACAACTTATCAGATATTTTAAATCGTATTTACCAGTAACCTGTTCTGTATCAGGTTATCGGTAACTCATTATTTATTAACAAGATGTAACCGGTTTTGTATTAGGCTATCGGTAACTCATTATTTGTTAACAAGAAGTAATCGAGCAGGTAACGAGCCCTCATTACATAGAATGCAGGCGGTAATGGGGACTTATTACCAAGTTTTTACTGGGTATTTCTTCAGTCTTTCGAAAAAAAAATATAAAAAAAATAAAAAAAAATTTTTGATTTTTTTTCTTAAAAATCCAAAACTTTTTTGACTTTTTCCTCAAATTGGGCCCTTTTTTTTTTTTTTTTTTTTTGATTCAAAAGAAAGCTTAGGCGATTTCCTTTAAGAGCTGTGGGGTCGCTTAGTGGGATGCGAGTGGGATATCTATGAAAAATTTTTTTTTTTAACTTTGGAACACAAAAAACGGTTCTTTAATTTGCACTATTAGGCGTGGGCTAGCTAACCAGTTTTCGATTTCGATCAGCGATACCCTCTAATTCTTTTAGGTTCGAAAAAGAAAGCACGAGCCATCTTCCGATGTCTCCCGATCGGAAGACATCGGTTTCAAAAGTTGTGTCAGTTGACAAGAAAACCCCCATATATATAGAACAACACTTTCTCGGTCATTTTCATTTCTTACTTTTTCAATAATTTCAAGATTTGTAAAACTAGCCAAGTCTCGGAATTAAGTGCACTCAGAAAATTATGTAAGTTACTACATGTTAGTTGTTTGTATATTTTACAGTAGTTAGTTGTTTTCAACTACAAAGTCAGTTGTTTTTGTATGAAAAATATTAAACAACTATTTCTGTTAGTTATTTTAAGTATTTTTTTTTTTTAATATATGCGAAATACTATTATGAAGGTCCGAAATCTGTTTTCCAGATGTACTGATCAGTACAGATATACTATGAGATGAGTAACTTTTTTAAAGCAATAAATTAAAAATACTCTATTATGACAATATCATAAATAGAAATATTTTTGGGCCTCGAACCAGAATAAAACTCTAATCGAATATATATGGGACATTCCATGTCAAATCGGACACTTTGAAAAATTTTTTTTAGATTTTGTATGGGAGCCTACTTAGGGAGTTGAGATCGGGCATAGGCATATTTTGAAAAAATGTTGTAGGGTAAAAATAAATGGGGGTCGGTCTCACTAATGACCCCTCTCGGACGCACCATTGGACCGGTAGAAGCTGATTACATAAAACAAATTTACAAAAAATAAAAAAAATTGTATGGGGACCGCCTTAACAGTTAAAGATAGAGGGTATGTGTGTTCAGAGAAAATATTTGGACTAAAAAATTTTGTGGGTCGGTCATATATTTGATTGCTCTAAGGGCACTGTTTGACGCCCTATGTTCACTTTGAACTTTTATTTAAGTATTAATTAAAAATCGATATGTATTTATATCGAAATATAAAGCCCTTCCCGGGATTTATATTTCATCTCTCTTGGTACATCCTAATATAGATGAAATATAGACACCATTGGGGAGCACAGCTGAAGTGCTAAAGGGCGCCTCCACAGGTTGCGGATAGTGGATGACCCTACCATGTAGCATGGAGGGCAACTGCGAATTGAATAAGCAGTGGCGGACATTTCAGCGGATTAGAGAAGAGGGTCTCAGACGGACACGCCTGGCAACGTGTTACCTTTAAATTCTGAGTGCCAGTGAGGCTCTAGTCCTCATGGCGATCAATTGGCGCAATTAATTATCCAATGCCAATTAAAACCCAACAGCGTGGCCCTCCAACATCACTGGGGGTTGTTTGCTGGCCTGATAAGCCGAAACATAAAAAACAACTTATCAATGAAACTACACATGGAATAAATGAAACGGATTTAACGGCACAACCTATTGGCTTTCGAATAAGGACTAGAATAGCAACATGGAACGTACGCACACTCGCCCAACCATCTAGGCTTGAACAAGTTTGTAAGGAAATGGACAGATACCGCTTAGGCATTCTTGGCTTAAGCGAAGTTCGATGGAAAGGTAATGGCGAATTCAGATCAACGTCAGGTCACTCCCTTTTTTACAGTGGTAACAACGACAGTCACACAAACGGTGTCGGTTTTCTCCTCACACAAAATACAAAAAAAGCTCTGATTGAATACAACCCCGTGTCAGATCGTATAATAGTGGCACGCTTTCGTACCAAATTCCGCAACATCTCAATCATCCAATGTTATGCGCCAACTGAGCCCGATGATGCAGACATAAAAAACAGGTTTTATGAACAACTAAATGCCACAATCGCCCAGACGAGGAAAAGCGATATTAAAATGGTAATCGGAGACTTTAACGCCAAGGTGGGTTCTGACAACTCTAATATTAGATCAATAATGGGAAATCAAGGTCTTGGAACAACACGCAATGACAATGGAGAAAGACTAGTTGATTTGTGTTCTACACATCAACTGTTTATTGGTGGCACTAAATTTATTCATCGAGACATCCACAAATATACTTGGCAATCTCCAGATGGTAACACCCGCAATCAAATTGATCATTTTATCATAAGCAGACGTTTTCTGGGGTCACTACTAGACGTAAGGACTATAAGAGGAGCCGATATATTTAGCGACCACCAACTATTAGTCGGTATTGTAAAATTACGTCCTTTCGCTAACTACCACCAACCAAAACTGTCAAATAAAATAAACATTCATCGCCTTAAAGACTCCTCTACCCTGCAAGCTTTCGAGACTAATCTAAGCACAAAGTTAACCAACACCAATAACTGGTCAGATATAAAAGCTGCATGCCTGGGCAGCGCTAGACAAACTCTTGGGTACATCAAGCATCACCGTGCAAAATGGATTAGCGAAGATACGTGGTCAGTAATTGAGGACCGCAGAAATGCAAAACAACAACTGCAAGCAGCCCAATCTTCTGTCTCCCAACAAGTACTGAGAACAGAATACACAACCCTAGAAAAACAAGTAAAGAAAATGGTTCGAAAAGACCGACGTCAATTCTATGACACCATTGCTGAAGAAGCAGAATACGCTGCATCCCGAGGGAATATGAGGGGTTTATATGATGCTGTTAAAAAGATCAGTGCGGAAAAGGTTCTCAAAAAGTGTGGCAATCCTCACGCATATCAAACAAACACAAGATTCGTATTTTTAACGCAAGCGTGAAATCTGTGTTGTTATACAGCTGCGAAACATGGAAGGTCACAGACAACATCGTAAGAAGACTCCAAACCTTTGTAAATAAATGCTTGCGCCGTATACTGCGCTATTCTGGCCCCAAAGAATCTCAAATGTAGCACTTCTTTCCCTATGTAACACCGAGGAAATATATACTGAAGTATGCCGCAGAAAATGGTAGTGGGTGGGACACACTCTTCGTAAAGATGTAGCTGATATTGCTCGTAAAAGTTTTGAGTGGAACCCACAAGGAAACCGCAGTAGGGGCCGCCCAAAGCTCACATGGCGAAGATCAATTGATGATGAATGTAATAGGATGAGGGTGACGTGGCCACAAGTTAAGCTATTGGCACAAAACAGGCAGAGTTGGCGTGTATTCGTAAATAATCTTTGTGTTGCTAGAAGCTCCACTATGGAGTAGTATTTTAATTTTCATATTTTAATAAATATATTGTTAATTAAAATATTAACTAATAAAAAAAAAAAAAATGTATTTCTATTAATATTTAATTAAATAAAGGACATATATATATGGGCACTGTTAGGGCTGTTAGAGAGGTTGGAGCCAATTTTAAAAAATGTCGTTTTGTGTGGGAGCCCCCTTAGAAATTGGAGATAGGGTATTAGTTTGTTCCAAAGAAATGTTAAGACGTAAAAATTAATGGGGGTCGGTCTTATAAATGACCCCTCTATGACGCACCATTAGAGCAGTACAAATGATTTTAAGATTGGAAAATTACAATAAAATTTTTTCAAAAAATTTTAAAAAATAGTAATAATTGTTATCCCACGATTCTCCTAGGCAAAAAATTTGTAGAATCGATAAAAGTTTTACACAAAAAAATTTCAAAAAAATCGAAGAGTACAAACATTTTCTTAAATGAGATTTAAATTTTAAAACTTAAAAATCGCATACTAGAGCGCTTTTAAGAATTTTTTGGGATTTTTAAAAGTACGTAAAAAAACAAAAATTAAAAAAAAAAAAAAATTAAATTTTGGACTATTATTGAAGAAGTTATGAGGAAAAGAAGGTTGAGTAAATGAACAAACTACCAATTTTTAAAAATTCGATATCTTTTGAGCGGGTCATCAAAAAAAATCTGAAAATTTACCACGAAGGAGTTTTCAAAGGGTACTAAAAACTGTAAACAAATTGGGAAAATCTAAAAAAAAAAAAATTTTACAGTGTCCGATTTGGCATGGAATGCCCCGTATGTATATTTCATGGGGTCTGGACCGATATTTTGAGGTCTTACAAACAAAATGACAAACTTATATATACCCTCTATTGCTGGGGTGGAGAGTATAAAAAATTGACTTAGACCAAAATTATTCCTCGCAAAAAATGTAATTGCATGCAGTATTAAAACGACCTAAAAAAATAACAAGTGAGAGCGTGAAATTCGGCTGTGCCGAATCTTTGATACCCTATAACATGCCAAAAAGCTAAAATAAACAAAAAATTAAAGGAGCGCTCTTTTTGGAGGGCCTCCGAGGGGTATGATAGGAACACCTTCCCCCGCAAGATACAAGTTGCCAAATAGATAAATTATGTTTTTTGCACTTAATAGGTGTGTTCCAGAGCGTGAAATTCGGCTGTGCCGAATCTTTGATACCCTATAACATGCCAAAAAGCTAAAATAAACAAAAAATTAAAGGAGCGCTCTTTTTGGAGGGCCTCCGAGGGGTATGATAGGAACACCTTCCCCCGCAAGATACAAGTTGCCAAATAGATAAATTATGTTTTTTGCTCTTAATAGGTGTGTTCCAGAACGTTACCGCGGGTGCCCGCGGGTACCCAAACCAGCCCGAAAGCGTTCCCGTATGCAAAAATTGGGTAAATGAGAGAGTTTTTGAGAGAATAAATTACTTTCTCATTTTACCGAACTTACCCGCACTTTTTTTTCGGGTAAATTGGTAACAGTCAGATGTTGAAAAAACAGCTGATTTTTTTTGTGAAGCTGAATTGGAAATTTAAATAAAATATAGAACCAGTTGTAATTGGGATCGCGTTCGAGAAGGATCCATTCGTCGCTGTAGTTATTTTGGTTAAATACAGACACGTGTGTGTGTTTGTTGTACGCTCGTACTAATTGCATCTCACCCCGCACTTGCTTTGGTGGAGTTTCGATTAGTAACAGCATTGTTGCTGTTATTTTGCGGTATTTCTACTAAATCAATGTGCTATCGTTTGGCGTTTATATGCTGGTGTCGGCCATTTTATAAGTAAATGGTGGACACGTTGTGACGAAAATAAAATAAATTGGATTTGATAATCACCTCATTGGATGAATATACTGGTGGGAGAGCACCAATAATAAAACTCAGACGTTAATCACATAATTTTCATGCCTTCCATTACAAAGGTAATGGTTGTTTGATGAAATAAATTGGATTTATCACATAATTGGATTGATATACTGGTGGGAGAGCACCAATAATAAAACTCGGAAGTTAATCACATAGACTTTATGCCTTTCATTACAAAGGTAATGGAAGTTTGGTGCATGGAGCTATTGGAAGAAGACCCTGCCTTTCTGTGTGCTTTTCATGAGTGCCGGCATTTAAATTAAAATCCAAAAAAAAAATAAAATATAGAACTAAACCAAGGAAATGTGTTATTTCAATACAAAAAAAGATAATTTGTTATTAAAATAAGCTTTTACAATTTGTTTTCTTGTTTAAAGTAATTTTTCTTAC
Source organism: Pegoplata infirma (assembly GCA_963921195.1). Classification (NCBI taxonomy): domain Eukaryota; kingdom Metazoa; phylum Arthropoda; class Insecta; order Diptera; family Anthomyiidae; genus Pegoplata; species Pegoplata infirma. Next base: position 138,535,916 of record OY992539.1, read on the forward strand.
AAAAATATTTTAGCGTTATTGGTTTGTTTACATTTGCTATTATTTTGGGCTTGAAATGTGGTTTTTAGCGTTCCCGTACTTTTGTGCACTTTTGTATCGTGAGAGGTTTTTTGATTTTCTCTCATTTTACCGAACTTTACCCGGAAAGTTCTGGAACACACCTAATAACTACAATTTTACCATTTTTTTTTAATTATTTTTAACCACGCAACTAAAAATGGGCAGGCAACAAACACACTCAAAAAATTATGTTAGTAAAATTAACTGAAAATGTCAGTTAAAATAACTACTTTGTTAGTTGTTTTGGGGTCAACTACTTTTGTCAGTTAAATCAACTAACAATGTAAGTTATTTTAACTGACAAAAAACAACTGACTTATGTAGTAAAAACTACTAACATTTGTAGTCAAAACGACTAACATGTAGTAAAAATAAAATAATCAATTTAATATTTTTTTTTTTTAAATTTTCTAAAAAAAAATTGAAGACCAAACTTTTTCCAAGTTTTTAAACCCTCCAACCACAGTATGGGGGTATACTCACTTTGTCATTCCGTGTGTAACACATCGAAATATCGGTCGGGGACCCTACAAAGTATATATAATATTGATCCATGATAGAATCTAAGACATTCTAGCGATGTCCGTCCGTCCGTCCGTCCGTCCGTCCGTCCGTCTGTAGAAATAACGATGCAGTCCAAACCAAAAGAGCTAGACACTCGAAATTGGGCAAGAATATCTCTTATCTTACTGGTAAGGTTAAGTTCGAAGATGGGCAAAATCGGACCAGGGGGAAAAAAGTTCCCCCTTAAAGAACTAAAACGACGCCTGAAAAATACGATATTTTTAGGAGTTTTTTTTAATTTTTTCTCAACAAATGTAACATTTGTATGCCATATTATGTTCATAGACCTGCGCTTGGACCAAGGGGGTTCGAAAGTTCGATTTTTTTTATGCAGCCCCCCTTTAGGGGCGTGGTTATAGAAATTAATTAAAAATAACGATAAAAATTTATTATTTAAGCTTAAATATCATAGACAAATTATTTGTAAACATATATAGTGTGGGAACAGGTGTCCCCCACCCACTCCGCCGACCCCCCCCCACAAAAAAAAATGACGCCCCTGGGATTTTTTTTTTTTTTTAATTTTAAACGTGTTGGAGGGTATAAAAGATTCGGCACAGCCGAATTTAACACTATTACTTGTTTTTTTTAAAGTTGTGAAAAATAAAAAAACGAAAATTTATTTTTATTTTTTGGATTTTTTTTTTTTTTAATTTTTTAGAAAAAAAAATTGAGGACAAAATTTTTTCCCAGTTTTTTAAAAAGTTGTGAAAAATAAAATAAACGAAAATTTTATTTTTTTGTAAAAAGACTTTAAAATTTTTCAGAGATAAAACAAATAAAATTTACTACTTTAAATAACTGTTACTACATTACAGTACTTTTTTGTTAGTTATTAAAAAAAACGACTTAAAATAACTAACAGAAATAGTTGTTTGATATTTTTCATATAAAAACAACTGACTTTGTAGTTGAAAACAACGAACTACTGTAAAATATACAAACAACTAACATGTAGTAACTTACATAATTTTCTGAGTGCATTACTTATTTGATCCCCTTACACACAAAAAAATAAAAAATGAGTTTTGATTAAAAATTGCTCATATCGATTAAAATGTTAATTAGATTTGCTCTAATTAAAAAAATGATAATAGTAATTAAAAAATTTAATAAAAATTTAAAACTGAAAATAATTAAAAAAGTAATTAATAGTATTAAACAAATTAATAAAAATTATTGCTCAAAATCAGTACAAAATTACTCCCACTTAAAAAAACAAATATGAATTAAAAACAAAAATGTGTTTATTATTAACAAAATAAAAACTTATTAAATATAATAAATAAATATTTAAAGCATCAAAAATGTGTTTGATTAGATTTTTGTGTCATTTTCCTCCGTTGTTGTTTGCCGTCTTCTTGTGGAGCTTCTTTGTTTTATTTTTATACTAATATTCACTTTTTTCATTTATTTATTCAATTTCAATTGTTCTCGTTCTTTTTAAATAACAAAATTAATACCGATTCAGATATAAATTTGTTAAAACCGCATTTTCAGTAATTTAATCTTTATAAAAATATATTTTCACTTTTTCTGTTTTGTATTGCATGTGAAAGAAGAAGCATGCAAAAAAATCAGAGATGTTTACATACAAAACAATTAAACATTTTAATTATATCAAATTTTGAATTCTATTAAAACTTTTAATTAAAAAATGTTCCTTGTTATTTTTTTCTGTGTAGTCAAAGTCTAGGTCCATTAACTTCATATGTCATCAAAACTGTTTCATTTATCGATCAAACACACAAAAAACATATAAAACAAGTAAGAAAATTCTGGTGGTTTGTATGGGGGCTACAAGAATAACTGGTTAAAAATTTTAAATGGTAATTTGTGAATACAAAATACGTTTACCTGCCAAATTTCGAAATGATGTCTATTATAATACGGCTATTTGAGTCATGTGAGTCGAAATTAAAGAGGACATTTGCATAGGGCTAGGTCTAAACATGGACTCAATAGGCTCCGTTTAAATTTCAAGTAAATTTTTTCAAAATTGCGACCTGTATCATGTTCACACTGTTTACATAGACAGACAGATGGACATCGCTAGATCGACTAAAAAATGATTCCGAGTTGATAGGTATACTTAAGTGGGTCTTGGACCAATATTTCGGCTAGTTACAAACATCAGCACAAACTCATTATACCCTGTACCAATGTTGTGTAGGGTATAAACATAAACATACCCTTGAATTGCAAGAAATTGCAATTTTTTAATTTTCTCGAAAACTACAAGAGATATCAAAAAAACACTATGGCCTCTGTTCTGTCTTTCACAACTTTTCAATTCACATGAAAATTCGGAATCACATGAAACCAAGTTTAGTGTTTTGTTGATTATGTTTGCATTCGAAGTTGAAATCAAATAATTAAAATTTAAAAAATTATAAGGAAAAAAGTGCATTCGTTTTACTTTCACCAAATTTTATTTTTGTGAAACAACACGAAAAAGAAATTCGGATGTGAAATCTAGAACACTAAAAAAATTCGGAAATTTTTTGGAACAGAGGCCTATGGCCAAAAATATTCCTCCGAAAAATGCAATTATATAATAGTAACTTATTTAAAAATCTATATTGCAGTATTAAAACGGTAAAAAAAATAATTTTGAATGTATTTTGTGTGTTACGAAACGGGATACATTTTTAAACACGAAAACGAACAAACTACAGCATTTTAGATGACAGTTTTGGATTATACAGGTCCATTTTATATAAAATCCACTCCAAGGTTTTGGCAACATTAACGCAATAATACATATTATTGCGTTAATGCCAAAACCTTTAAAAAAATAATCGCATTTTTAAATTTTGAACTCGAATATCTTGAAAACTAAATGCTTTAGACAAATATGGAGAGCGGATTTGTGACTATTGCTTTAGGCCTCTGTTCCAAAAAAGTAATTTACAAAAAAAAATGTGAAAATGTAAATTTCTGATTTTTTTTGGTGTTCTAGATTTCACTTCCGAATATTTTTATTCGTTTTTTTTTCACTTAAAAAAATTTTGGTGGTAGAACAATTTTCGTTATAATTTTAAGCTTTTAGTTATTCGATTTAAATTTTTTAAATAAAACGATATAAATTTTTAAATAAAACACCGAATTCAATTTCATGTGATTCGGAAATATTCATGTGAATTGAAAAGTTGTGAAAGACAGAACAGAGGCCTTAGACAATGATGCAGTGACGCTTTAAAAACCACTAATTTTTTTTAACTTTCACACGCGAAAATCTCGAATATGGAACGTGCTAGAAAAGTTTGAATGGATGATTTGGATTTAGAAGGTCCATTTACTATAAAATTTGTTGGCGACAACTTTTAAATACGTTACAGTAGAACAACAGAAAGTATTTAATTTACGGTTTTTGGAATCTTCAAACGCTTGAAGATCGTAAAGAATGAAAAATAAATTTAGCAAAATCCTAGGATTAAATCAGATTTATAAATACTATTTTACATTTTGGATAACGCTTATTTTTTTTCCTGTTTATATTTACTAATTGTGTGTAGATGCAGAAAAAAATTATAAAAAAAATTCTGGACTTGATTTGACCCATTTTTTTAAATAAATAAAGTTAAACCTAATCTTAGGCCGCTGTTCCAAAAAAAGTAATTCACATAAAAATGTGAAAATGAAAATTTCCGAATTTTTTTGGTGTTCTAGATTTCACGTCCGAATTTCTTTTTCGTTTTGTTTCACATAAATAAAATTTGGTGAACGTAAAACGAATGCACTTTTTTTCTTATAAGTTTTTAAATTTTAATTATTCGATTTCAACTTCAAATGAAAACGTGATCAAAAAACACATATCTTGATTTCATGTGATTCGGAAATTTTCATGTGAATTGAAAAGTTGTGAAAGACAGAACAGAGGCCTTGGTACGGTTTGTGAAAAACAAAACTATTATAAGTTATATTTTGTTTACAAATATGTATTATTGGGTCATAGACCGATATTTCTATGCGTTACAAAGAGAAAAACAAAATGAGTACTCCCCCCATATCGTAGTTTGATGTTAATACTAACTAAAATTCAAAATTGTGGGACTCCTGTATTTATGAAGTCCCATCTCTGTTATTTTATAGAAAATACTTTGTTACTTTTATTTAAATTTTATGAAACTATTTATCATTGATTTTTAATTTGTTTATAAATTGAAAGTTGAAAATAAATAAAATCAGAATACTTTAAAATACAAAAAGACACACATCGTCTTATTGGCGCCCAACATAAAAATTTTAAAAGAAAATGTTTTTCGTGTTTCCGGCTGTATTCTTCGTTGATAATATTAAAATATTTCCTGCCGCATCCTGGTTATCCAGCGTTGTTAAGCGAATTCCTGGATATTTTTTCAATCATTTCCTGCCGAATTACATGAAAAATTTTACATCCTCACCTGTACCTGGATTGCCAGAAGTTTTCATTGCATTAGCGGTATCCCGATCTAATTAAAATATTTATATTCCTGCCGCCATATTGGCGCCCAACGCAAAATTTAAAAAGGAAAATCATTTTCGAATTTCCCTGCTGCATCCTTGTCGTCGAGGATATTCCTGGATTACAAATTCCTGGTTTACCGGAAAAATTCTGTGCCGCCTTATTTGCGCCCAATATAAAATTTTTAAAAAAAGATTTTTCGTGTTCCTGCTGTATCCCTTGTTTTCGAGGAAATTTAAATATTTCCTGCCGGTACGAACTCCTGAATTACCGGAAACTATTTTACAACCTGGTTATCCAGTCGGTCTACAAATTCCTGGCTCACCGGAAAGTTGCACATCCTGGTCATCCAGTCGCCTTACAAATTCCTGGCTCACCGGAAAGTTTCACATCCTGGTTATCCAGTCGCCTAACAAATTCCTGGCTCACCGGAAAATTTCATATCCTGGTTATCCAGCTTAATCATCAATATTTCAATACTGTTTTAATATCCGGTCGTTTCCTGGCTCAAAACAGTATCCCATTTTTATCCAGTGTGGTTCTCCAGTATCCTGGTATGCTTTCTTATTATCCAGTGGTTTTCCTGGTTTGTTTAATTTTATCCGGTTTGGTTATCCAGTAAATACATCCAGGGTTCTTAGTCAATATATCCAGTGGTTCTATCCTGGTTTGACATTATTATACATTTGTTTGGTCAACACCGTTCTGCACTTGTTGTTTCCGGTTTGGATACCCAGTATCCGGGACTAACGTTTCCAGTGCGTTTATCCACTTGTATCCAGTGCAACGTTTCATCATTGTTTTGTATATATATCCAGCGTGGTTATCCGGTATCCTGGGATTTCGTTTGCTGTATCCGGTTTGGTTACCCAGTTTTCGGGTAACCAAACCCGGTGAATCTTAGTTTTAACCGATTTTTATTATAATGCATCGCGTGGATATTTATATTCATCCAGCCGTAGAAGGTGGTAGTAACCCAGGTAACCCTGTGACTGCCCTTCTGATATTTTTACTTCTTTTTGTTTTTTCTTCTGTCACTCCTTAGGCTTAAGCCGGTTTCCCGGGAGAGTTAATAAGGATGACCGAAGAATTTTGATGAAAATGTTTATTTTTTAATTTTACTATTTGTTTTACCCAGGTACCATGTGACTACCCTTCTGGGTTTTTTAATTATTTTAATCTCTTCTGTCAATATTTTGACTTTAGCCGGTTTTCCGGGTGAGTTATAAAAGAGTGACCAAAGAGTTTTGATAAAAAAAAATATTTTTTTATTTTGAAATTTTGTCTATACTGGTTTTATCCAGGGGGAGTGCGCAACCCCTTGCGAAATTTGTATGCATTATGATTCAGATCGTGTTAACCATCTAGTTTTTAAAGTTATATAATGTAAATTAGTAGTTGGGTTTTGTTTTGCATAAAGCTAAAACTTATCTTGTACTTTAAAGTTTTAACTTTATGAGGGGGAGTATGTGGGACTCCTGTATTTATGAAGTCCCATCTCTGTTATTTTATAGAAAATACTTTGTTACTTTTATTTAAATTTTATGAAACTATTTATCATTGATTTTAAATTTGTTTATAAATTGAAAGTTGAAAATAAATAAAATCAGAATACTTTGAAATACAAAAAGACACACATCGTCTTATTAAATATGATATTAAAAATTATTATTTTAAAATGAGTTTTTATTAAAAACGAAATGCTAATATTAATAAACTGCAAAAGGCAGTAATGCATGATTAATATATAAAGAAAACCATAATTAAATTATTTATAAAAAATAATTCAAAATAATAAAGTAAAAAAAAAAATACAATACGAGAGAATTAATAAAAATCAGTTTTCGAAGAATGCTGTTTTGATAGTACCGCAAAAGACACAGTATTATGTATTAAGGAATCTTTGGTATATTTTCAAGCACTAATTAAATTTACATTTTGAAAAATCTAATTCAGGATGTTGTTGTTTAAATCTAAAATAATTTAAAAGAAATACAAAACATGATCAAATTTAGTTATCTTAAATATTAAAAAAAAGTGTTTTACATACTTCTGTAAGATATCCTCTTTCTTTTGATCATCACTGGTAGGCAAACCCATTTCCTTTTGACGTTGATCATACATCATCTTTTCAACCAAACTACGGGTTTCACCCTCTAAATCGGAAAGCTTTGAAGGTTCTGGATTTATTTTACGAGTAGAAATTGGAGGATCTGTCATAATTAAACGATCCCACCAATTCATTTTATTTATCTAAACAAAAAAAAATATCTTTTTATATATTTAATTTTTATAATACTTTAGTTTTTATACATACCTTTTCCAAAGTAATTTGTACAGTTTTACTATCTTGCAATACCCACAGACATTCTTCAGCTTTAATTTCAGCACACAATTGACCATTAATAATGGGCTCTTGCCCTTTAAGACCAACCTTAAGAGTCTTCTTTTTGATTTCGACTACCAAATCACGAGCTCTCAAATTAAATGAAACCGTAAATGGGATTTTTATCTAAAAAATACAGACAAGGAAATATGTATTTATATTTTATTATTGGCAAAACAATATTTTGAAAAACTTTCTTTATACAAAACATTTTTAGATTTTGAGATATCTGAAAAGTATCTCAGAATTTGAGAATTTTTCTATACGAAAAATATCATAGAATCTGAGAATTTTTCTGTAAGAAAAATGTCTCAAAATCTGAGAATTTTTCTACAAGAAAAATGTCTCAAAATCTGATAAATTTTTCTATACAAAAAAGGTCTCAGAATCTGAGAATTTTTCTATGCGAAAAAAATGTTTCGCAATCTGAGAATTTTTCTATACGAAAAATGTTTCATAATCTGCGAATTTTTCTATACGAAAAATGTTTCATAATCTGAGAATTTTTATATACGAAAAATGTTTCATAATCTGAAAATTTCCTATACAAAAAATGTCTCAGCAGAATCTGAGAACTTTTCTATACGAAAAATATCTCAGAATCTGAAAATTCTGATAAATTTTCTATACGAAAAATGTGTCAGAATCTGAGAATTTTTCTATACGAAAATTGTCTCAGAATCTGAGAATTTTTCCATACGAAAAATGTCTCAGAATTTGAAAATTTTTCTATAAGAAAAATATCTTAGAACCTGAGAATGTTTCTATACGAAAAATGTCTCAGAATCTGAGAATTTTTCTATACCAAAAATGTCCCATAATCTGAGAATTTTTCTATACGAAAAATGTTTCATAATCTGAGAATTTTTCTATACGAAAAATGTTTCATAATCTGAGAATTTTTCTATACGAAAAATGTCTCAGAATCTGAGAATTTTTCTATACTAAAAATGTCTCAGAATCTGAGAATTTTTCTATACTAAAAATGTCTCAGAATCTGAGAATTTTTCTATACGAAAAATGTCTCAGAATCTGAGAATTTTTCTATACGAAAAATTTCACAGAATCTGAAAATTTTTCTATACGAAAAAGGTCTCAGAATCTAAGAATTTTTCTAACGAAAAATGTCTCAGAATCTGAGAATTTTTCTATACGAAAAATGTATCAGAATCTAAAAATTTTTCTATACGAAAAATGTCTCAGAAACTGAGAATTTTTCTATACGAAAAATATCTCAGAATCTGAAAATTTTTCTATACGAAAAATGTCTTAGAATCTGAGAATTTTTCTATACGAAAAATGTCTCAGAATCTGAGAATTTTTCTATACGAAAAATGTCTTAGAATCTGAGAATTTTTCTATACGAAAAATGTATCAGAATCTGAAAATTTTTCTATACGAAAATTCTCTCAAAATCTGAGAATTTTTCTGTACGAAAAATGTCTCAGAATTATTCTATACGAAAAATGTCTCAGAATCTGAGAATTATTCTATATGAAAAATGTCTCAGAATATGAAAATTTTTCTATATGAAAAATGTCTCAGAATATGAAAATTTTTCTATACGAAAAATGTCTCAGAATCTAAGAATTTTTCTATACGAAAAATGTTTCAGAATCTGAAAATTTTTCTGTATGAAAAATGTCTCAGAATATGAAAATTTTTCTATACGAAAAATGTCTCAGAATCTAAGAATTTTTCTATACGAAAAATGTCTCAGAATCTGAGAATTTTTCTATACGAAAAATGTCTCAGAATCTGAGAATTTTTCTATACGAAAAATGTCTCAGAATCTGAGAATTTTTCTATACGAAAAATGTCTCAGAATCTGAGAATTTTTCTATACGAAAAATGTCTCAGAATCTGAGAATTTTTCTATACGAAAAATGTCTCAGAATCTGAGAATTTTTCTATACGAAAAATGTCTCAGAATCTGAAAATTTTTCTATACGAAAAATGTCTCAGAATCTGAGAATTTTTCTATACGAAAAATGCATCAGAATCTGAAAATTTTTCTATACGAAAAATGTGTCAGAATCGGAGAATTTTTCTATACGAAAAATGTCTCAGAATCTGAAAATTTTTCTATACGAAAAATGTGTCAGAATCTGAGAATTTTTCTATCCGAAAAATGTCTCAGAATCTGAGAATTTTTCTATACAAAAAGGTTGAAAAGTTTTACCAACAGTTTTAGAACTAAAAAATTTTCCTGTTGGGTCCCTTAGACTTACTTCGACTTCTCCCAATGTTTGTGTCCACATGTAATTGTCCAAAGTACAACCATTGCCGGAATTTGGCAATAATTTACCAACTTCGCTCTTTTCAGATTCATCTTCAACTTTATCGATAGGCTTAGATTTTTCTTCATCAACAGCAACGGGAGCAGCTCCATCAGCGCCGGCTTCATTCAATAATTTTTGACGTTTTCTAAGGAAATTATTCGCATTAAAAAATTGGAATTTCACAATTTCTTAAAATGTACATACTTATTTTCTTCTTCTTTGATAATTTCAGCTGCCTCTTCGTCAGTGATATCGCAAATTTTACTTTCAGCCATTTCTTTTTCTCGAGAAAGTCTTTGTTCACGCTCACGTTCCCGTTCTTTTTCTTCTTTAACTTTTTGTGCTAGTTCCTGCTTTAGCATTTTTTCTTTGTGTTCTGCCATGGCCACATCAGCCTCTTGACGTAAAATGCCTAATATTAATTTTTCCCAATCACCAACATAGAAATCACTGCGACGTCTTAGAAATCCAGCAAATGTTTTGAGAAACTATACAATAAAATGTACAACAAAATTAGGAACGTTTTCAACTTAAGTATTTCGCTCACAATATACTTACATCTGGCATACCTCCAGGATGTTTTTGGGCCATGGCCAATAAGATGTTATCATATTGTTCTTCTTGGCTGGACATTTTGTTTGGTGTTTTTTTAATAATATGCAACTACAATACGGATTGTTCTGGAAATTGTGGTTTATTTAATGTTTCCAAGTTAACACCGGCATAGACAATAAGAAACGTGCAAAAAAATATTTCTTTTTTGATTTGTCATCTGTTCAAAACAAATGCTATGACAACTAAAAATAAAAACCGTTGACAAGGCAACCCTATTATATGTCAAAATTTAATGAAAACAAAAGCGAGTAGTTGATATTAACGAGTACTCGGTATCAAAGATATTTATACCATTGGTGATGTGGTTTGTATCTTGGCTAAACTCTACAACACTACTCCGCCTAAGAGTATGCTTTAATATTTATTCAAAAATTAAAGACGCCACTGTTGCTAACTTGATGTTTTTCCTGCTTAATCTAGCGATTTTTATTTGCGTCTAGTATAGTGTTTGGGGTCCGGGAATTCCCGGGTCGGATTTCCCGGGAAAGCCGGGAATTTTACAAAATAAAGCATTTTACATAAAAAACGTTTATTTTATTTTAATTTAATTTTTAATTTTTTTTTTACGTACAGGTATAATTATATTAGCTATTTTTTGTATTTTTTCTATTTGGAAGAACAGTGCAAATATATATTCATAGGAAAACTGACCAAGAGTAAAAAGTATGACAATATGATGAAAAAACTTAAAAAGTCAAAAAATATACGTCGGTTAATGATAATTTTGCTAAGACTGCCAAAAAAATAGAAAAATTTTGAACTTAGAATTTACATTTCCAGAACAAATATTAAAAGTGCTGCCAACTATATTAGTTTTTGCTCGAATAACGCAGTTTTAAATTTGTTGCGATTTTTAGCTATTTTTTGCGATTTTTTGTGGGAAAAAAGTTGCAATATTTTTTTTGTTTTGTTTTATTGTATTCAGGATTTTCAACTTTTATTTTTTGATTTTTTATGTTTTAATTAATTGTTTATCTCTAATAGAACTGTTTTTAATAAAAAGTTGGTCAAATTTTAATGTTTTTTATGATTTATATTAATAGGGAATATTTCCCGGGATTCCCGGGAATCCCGGGAAATAAATTATTTTTTTCCCGTTTCCCGGGAAATTGAAAAGTCCGGGAATTCCCAAACACTAGTCTACACCTTTTCCAATTGAAATTCAGAAAAGATCAATTGTAATTCAGAAATCACAATTGAATTTCAGAAATCCCAATTGAAATTCAGAATAGCCCAATTGAAATTCAGAAATCATAATTGAAATTCAGAAAAGCCCAATTGAAATTCAGAAATCACAATTGAAATTCAGAAAAGCCCAATTGAAATTTAGAAATCACAATTGAAATTCAGAAAAGCTCAATTGAAATTCAGAAAAGATCAATTGAAATTCAGAAAAGCCCAATTGAAATTCAGAAAAGCACAATTGAAATTCAGAAAAGCACAATTGAAATTCAGAAAAGCACAATTGAAATTCAGAAAACCCCAATTGAAATTCAGAAAAGCACAATTGAAATTCAGAAAAGCACAATTGAAATTCAGAAATCGTAATTGAAATTCAGAAAAGCTCAATTGAAATTCAGAAAAGCACAATTGAAATTCAGAAATGTCCAATTGAAATTCAGAAAAGCATAATTGAAATTCAGAAATCGTAATTGAAATTCAGAAATCGTAATTGAAATTCAGAAAAGCCCAATTGAAATTCAGAAAATCACAATTGAAATTCAGAAAATCACAATTGAAATTCAGAAAAGCCCAATTGAAATTCAGAAAAGCACAATTGAAATTCAGAAAAGCCCAATTGAAATTCAGAAAAGCACAATTGAAATTCAGAAAAGCACAATTGAAATTCAGAAAATCACAATTGAAATTCAGAAAATCACAATTGAAATTCAGAAAAGCACAATTGAAATTCAGAAAATCACAATTGAAATTCAGAATAGCCCAATTGAAATTCAGAAAATCACAATTGAAATTCAGAAAAGCCCAATTGAAATTCAGAAAATCACAATTGAAATTCAGAAAAGCCCAATTGAAATTCAGAAATCGTAATTGAAATTCAGAAAAGCCCAATTGAAATTCAGAAAAGCACAATTGAAATTCAGAAAAGCACAATTGAAATTCAGAAAAGCCCAATTGAAATTCAGAAAAGACCAATTGAAATTCAGAAATCGTAATTGAAATTCAGAAAAGCCCAATTGAAATTCAGAAAATCACAATTGAAATTCAGAAAATCACAATTGAAATTCAGAAAAGCCCAATTGAAATTCAGAAAAGCACAATTGAAATTCAGAAAAGTACAATTGAAATTCAGAAAATCACAATTGAAATTCAGAAAATCACAATTGAAATTCAGAAAAGCCCAATTGAAATTCAGAAAATCACAATTGAAATTCAGAAAAGCCCAATTGAAATTCAGAAATCATAATTGAAATTCAGAAAAGACCAATTGAAATTCAGAAATCACAATTGAAATTCAGAAATCACAATTGAAATTCAGAAAATGTAAACAAACCAATGATGAGTCACCACTACATAGACACATTAAACAAATGCTGTACAACTATGAGAGTATTTAACTTTATTCTCTTGCTACGTATTGTAGAGAGCAGACAGACAATAATACACTCATAGAATGTTGTAGGTAAAATTTAGTTTAACTGAATTTTTATTATTTTTTGTAAATTAATTAATATGGTGAACAAAAAAAAATATTTACTCTACCTTGACAAATGCATTAATGAAAAATTAGTTTTAAAGAAAAATAATAAAAAGTCAGTTTCACTTAATGTTACCTTAAGCATTTTATGAGTGTATTGTCTGTCTGCTCTCTACAATACGTAGCAAGAGAATAAAGTTAGATACTCTCATATACACATTTCTGTACTGCATTTGCATAATGTGTCTATGTTTGTAGTGGTGACTAATAATTGGTTTGTTTACATTTTCTGAATTTCAATTGTGATTTCTGAATTTCAATTGTGATTTCTGAATTTCAATTGGGCTTTTCTGAATTTCAATTGTGATATTCTGAATTTCAATTGATCTTTTCTGAATTTCAATTGTGTTTTTCTGAATTTCAATTGGGCTTTTCTGAATTTCAATTGTGATTTTCTGAATTTCAATTGTGATTTTCTGAATTTCAATTGTGCTTTTCTGAATTTCAATTGTGCTTTTCTGAATTTCAATTGGGCTTTTCTGAATTTCAATTGTGATTTTCTGAATTTCAATTGTGATTTTCTGAATTTCAATTGGGCTTTTCTGAATTTCAATTACGATTTCTGAATTTCAATTGGTCTTTTCTGAATTTCAATTGGGCTTTTCTGAATTTCAATTGTGCTTTTCTGAATTTCAATTGTGCTTTTCTGAATTTCAATTGGGCTTTTCTGAATTTCAATTACGATTTCTGAATTTCAATTGGGCTTTTCTGAATTTCAATTGTGATTTTCTGAATTTCAATTGGGCTTTTCTGAATTTCAATTGTGATTTTCTGAATTTCAATTGGGCTATTCTGAATTTCAATTGTGATTTTCTGAATTTCAATTGTGCTTTTCTGAATTTCAATTGTGATTCTCTGAATTTCAATTGTGATTTTCTGAATTTCAATTGTGCTTTTCTGAATTTCAATTGTGCTTTTCTGAATTTCAATTGGGCTTTTCTGAATTTCAATTGTGATTTTCTGAATTTCAATTGTGATTTTCTGAATTTCAATTGGGCTTTTCTGAATTTCAATTACGATTTCTGAATTTCAATTATGCTTTTCTGAATTTCAATTGGGCATTTCTGAATTTCAATTGTGCTTTTCTGAATTTCAATTGGGCTTTTCTGAATTTCAATTACGATTTCTGAATTTCAATTGTGCTTTTCTGAATTTCAATTGTGCTTTTCTGAATTTCAATTGGGGTTTTCTGAATTTCAATTGTGCTTTTCTGAATTTCAATTGGGCTTTTCTGAATTTCAATTGTGCTTTTCTGAATTTCAATTGGGCTTTTCTGAATTTCAATTGATCTTTTCTGAATTTCAATTGTGCTTTCTGAATTTCAATTGAGATTTCTGAATTTCAATTGGGCTTTTCTGAATTTCAATTGTGATTTCTGAATTTCAATTGGGCTTTTCTGAATTTCAATTGTGATTTCTGAATTTCAATTGGGCTTTTCTGAATTTCAATTACGATTTCTGAATTTCAATTGTGCTTTTCTGAATTTCAATTGAGATTTCTGAATTACAATTGATCTTTTCTGAATTTCAATTGGAAAAGGTGTAGTAGGAAAAAAAGGTGTTTTAGGTTCAGGCTACACTCAAAATAAAAACTCTGTCAAAATATCTGTAAAACGAATTTAAATTTTATAAAAAAAAGGAAATTTTTCAGAAAACCAGCTCTATATTTATTTCTTATTTTTAAAAAAAAAAAAAAAAAAAAAGTTTAGACGTTTGAACATTTTTTTTTTTGAGAAAATCGGCGTTAAATATTGCCTTGCGGAAATTTTGTTGTATTAACGTATGAGTAATAAATATTTACGAAACCTGAGAATATTTCAATTATTTTAGCTCTTGTTCGTATGAGCGACTTGAGAATTACGCAAAAAATATTGGAGTCACTATCGATCAAATTACTTGCTAATTACGTAATTTTTTTTTGTTTTTATATCTTTTATGGGCAATAGATTCAAAAATTTCTATTTTGAAAAATTTTTAAATGATTTCAAAACATTAATTTAAAAAATATATAATATATATAAAAACCAGGCCCTAATTTTATTTATTTAAAAAAAATCAAAAAGATCTTTTTCGAGAAAATCTACTTTAAATATTGCATTACTGGAATTTTTTGTAGTATTGGTATTTTTTCAACTTGGAGCATGAGTAATTAATATTTTCAAAACCAAAGAATTGAGATTATATCAATTATTTAAGCTCTGGTGCGCAGTGGGCCAGGATCTCCGATTTTTGGCCAAAAGTCCATTTCGATGCAGCCAAATTCTGTTGATGTTTTTAAAATTTAAAAATATTCAATATTTTGTGGCTAACAGATTTTCTTTGGCAAGAGATCAAAGTCAAAATTTCATATTTTGAGACAATTTCATATATTTCAAATATGTATATAAGAAAAACTTTGTAAATTAAAGAATTTTTAACTAAAAATTATTCATAAATCACTAAAGGAAAATAAAAAACACTTCAAAAATTGTCTACAGAAGGTGCAAAATTGAAATTTCCCCAAATACAGGTTTTTTAAAATATTGCCAATTTACAACATCGATCTCCAAAAAGTTCCAAGAGATATTTGAAAACCTTCAATGCCAATATGTTCCTTAAGATGCCCCCTAACTAGGTTTTTGCGACTGTCTGCGACTATTCATAAACTTTTGAGATATTGTCTACACTCAAAATAATAACTATGTTAAATTACAGAAAAACTCTGCTAATTTAACAGAATACACCATACTTTTCCAGCTACCAACATTTCTTGGTAATTTTACTAAAAAAACTCTGTAAAATGATTTTGACAGAAAAAAACTGATAATTTACAGAGTTTATAGTAAAATATTGGTTAAACATGAAAGCTTTTTTACAGAGAAAACTCTGTAATTTTACTATAAAACTCTGTAAAATCATTTGGACAAAAAAAACTGTTAATTTACAGAGTTTCTAGTAAAATATTGGTTAAATAGACCACCATTTAGCACAGAAAATTACTATACCACCATTTAGCAAAGAAAACTATATATTTGTAAAATACATTTGATGCAAAAAAAAAAAATACAGAAAAATTTAAAGAGTTTAGTTAAATACATGTTATTTTGTAAAATTTTTATAAGATTTCTGAAAAAAAAACTTTTTTTGCTACTTTTTCAACTTTTTCTCAAAAAAAAATAATCAGTTAAAATTTTGATGTTTGGTAACAAAAACAAAAACTACTCAAAACAGAAAAGTTTTTTGGTTATAAAAAAATATAGTATTTTGCTTGGATCTGTATTTTAGCAGAAAACTCTGTTAATTATCTGTAAAATTAAGATTACAAAGTAAAAAGTAATATAACAGAGGAAACTTGGTTTTTTTATCACAACAAAATACAAAGTATTTTTTTTAAATCTGTATTTTGACAGAGAACTCTGTCAAATATCTGTTGAATTGAGATTACAGTCATTTTACAGAGTTATTATTTTGAGTGTATAACTAAAAAATGGCAATCAGATCACTCTTTTACATTAACATGGAAGATAAAATGACTTACATTCCCATTGTTCCGCAACTCACATATGAGCCATTCCACACCAAATATCCAGCGAAAAAACATTTGTCCCATGAATTTCTGAAAAGGTTCCCAGCAAAAATTGGCATTACTAGTAATGGGTTTTGTAATCCGAAACAAATGTTAATAAGTAGTTACTTATTGAATGAAACACTAATTATTTTAACAAGGGCGTGAGACAAAAATAACTAGTGAAGAGTATGTAGATAAGTAAATAAGTAGTTACTGCCTCAGATTACAAATAAGGAGTAAAAACCCATTACCAATAAGAAGTAAAATAATTAGTTAATTAAAACTTTTAAAATTTAACTTGTTTTTACTAAAACTTAAAAATTGCGTAATTTTTATTAGGTTTTTAAGTACTTTTTAAGTTAATCGAATTGTAAAGGTTAAAAACTGCAAGTGCAAGAAGATATTATTACTTAGAGGTGCTTTTATAACATATTACTGAGAAGTAGTTACTTTTGAGCTTAAAATAATGTTAATGGTAATGGGTACTCATTATAAATAATGTACTTGGTAATGATTACTTTTCACAACTCATTACCATGTTTTTGCTGGGTACTGTTCATTTAACTTCCAGCAGCTCAAAGAAAACAAATTTCATGCTAACGAGTCGAATTCAATTTTTATTTTCCCTACTGCCAGTCCAGTAACAAACAGAACTTGTGCAGCGCAGTAACCAGACAATTCAGTCGTGTGTGCTGTTTTTTGTTTTTTAAACTGAAGCTGAACTGTGTGCTGGCAAGTTTGTTAATTTCAAAAAAAAAAACCTTAACTGTACTGCTGCTGATGAAAATTGTCAATTTTTAACAGTTCAGTTATTGACTGCTGTTTTGTTTTGATAATTTTTATGATGACGAAACAGTACAAATTATGTGTTTTTGCTGAAAATCCAGCCAGTTTTTTTAACCCTGATTTTACCGTAAAATGTAGTGGACGCCTAAGCAACAACAAATGTAGTAGTTTTGACTGTCTTTTGCAGTGGAATCTACCCTCATAATTTTTTGAGTGTTTTTAAACATTTAAACATTTCAACATTGATCTCCAAAAAGTTCCAAAAGATAACTAGGTTTTTGCGACTGTCTGCGACTATTCATAAACTTTTGAAGATATTGTCCTATAACTGAAAAATGGCGTTCAGATCACTCTTTTACAATAGCATGAAAGATAAAATGACTTACACTCCCATTGTTCCGCAACTCACATATGAGCCATTCCACACCAAATATCCAGCGAAAAAAAATATTTGTCCCATGAATTTTTGAAAAGATGGTATTGATAGCCATATATGGAGCTAAGAAAATAGTTTTTTTTGGATTTTTAATTTTTCAAAACCATGGCTTAGGAGGCTTGGCTAAATATTGAAAAAATTGTCATATACGTTCGAGTTGCCTTGATTAAATATTAATAAAATTAAAACGGAATGCACCAAAATCGAGAAAAATCATTTTTTTTTTTAATTTTCAGAACCCGTTCTGAAATATCCTATTTAAAAAAAAAAAAAGTCAATTTATCAAAAATCCGGCCACTTTTTTTCAATGTTTTTTTAGCATAGATGTTTGTCTATCCACTAGTGTTTGGGAATTCCCGGACTTTTTGATTTCCCGGGAAACGGAGAAAAAAAATAATTTATTTCCCGTGAATCTTGGGAAATTTTCATTATTAAAAAAACATTAAAATTTGACCAACTTTTTATTAAAAACAGTTTATTAGCGACAAACAATTAATTTAAACATAAAAAATTAAAAAATAAAAGTTAAAAATCCTGAAATACAATAAAACAAAAAAAAATATTGCAACTTTTTTCGCAAAAAATTTAAAACTGCGTTATTCGAGCAAAAACTAATATAGTTTGCAGCACTTTTAATATTTTGTTCTGGAAATGTCAATTCTAGGTTCAAAATTTTTATTTTTTTTTGACAGTCTTAGCAAAATTATCATTAACCGACGTATATTTGTTGACTTTTTAAGTTTTTTCATGATATTGTCATACTTTTTACACTTGGTCAGTTTTCCTATGAATATATATTTGCACTGTTCTTCCAAATAGAAAAAAAAATACAAAAAATAGAAAATGTAATTACACCTGTATGTAAAAATCATATTAAAAATTAAATTAAAATAAACGTTTTTTATGTTAAATGGTTTATTTTACAAAATTCCCGGAAAAAATTAAAAAAATTCCCGGAAATTCCCGTCAGTGTTTTCCCGCATTTGAATATTGAATTTCATAACAGTTTTGTAATTTGCTTGTATTTTTTTGTTTCAACAGAGCGTATGAGTATCATTTATGCAAATATTTAATACTCATCCGCTATGTTATAAAATTTAATATTCAAATGCAAGTTTCTCAAAAAAAACAAAAAACGTGCATCTGAATTTTTTGTATGGAAAGACAAACCTCTAAACTTATAAAAAAAAAAAGTGGCCGAATTTTCGATAAATTGACTTTTTTAAAAAATGGGAAATTTCAGAACGGGTTCTGAAAATTATTCAAAATAAAATTTTTTAATCGATAGCCTATTAAAAAATATACCATAATGCAAATTTTTGAGAATATGGCGCATTCTGTTATAATTTGATATATATTTAAACAAGTCAACTTGACATAAATTTAACAATTTTTTCAATATTTAGCCACCCTTCCTAGGCCCAGGTTTTAAGAAATTGAAAACCAAAAACTCAGTTTTCTAAGTCCATATAGGGATATCAATTCAACCTATTCAGAAATTCATGGGACACATGTTTTTCTGTAGCGGGATATTTGTTGTGGAATGCCTCATATGCTATACTAGACCGAAATCTAAGATCCACCTGTTTTTTAGGCGCCATCTCGGGGGTTAAAAGAGGGTAATTGGGAGGAGAAAACGGTGTGTTGGACGTGGGGAAATTCGGCTTTGCTAAATTAAATTTTTTACCTTATTAAGTTTTTAGGCTGGTGTCTAATTTTAAAAAAGTTGCAGGACGCCACCTCAGTTTGACAATATAAGCTAACAATTAACGAAAAAGAAAACAAGAATTAGTATTTTCATTTTCTTAAAACCAAAAATTTTAATAACTTGGGTTGGTAACTTGGATAATAATTCACCTCGTGGTGAATAAAACCGTTTTTCACCAGCTAGTGAATAAAAAGTAACGTAATTATTTTTCATCAAATTTTTTTTTTTATCAATTTTTTTTTTTTTCATCAAATTTTTTTTTTTCATCAATATTTTTTCCATCAAATTTTTTTTCCATCAACTTTTTTTTTTCATCAATTTTTTTTTTCATCAAACTTTTTTTTTCATCAAATTTTTTTTTCATCAAACTTTTTTTTCATAATTTTTTTTTTATCAAATTTTTTTCTTCATCAATTTTTTTTTCATCAATTTTTTTCTTCATCAATTTTTTTTTTCATCAAAAAAATTTTTTTTCATTAATTTTTTTCACCAATTTTTTTTTTGTCATCAAAATTTTTTTTTTCATCACTTTTTTTTCATAATGTTTTTTCATTAATTTTTTTTTTCATAATTTTTTTTTTTTCATTAAAATATTTTTTTCATAAATTTTTTGTTTTATCATATTTTTTTTCATCTATTTTTTTTATCAAATTTTTTATTATCAATTTTTCTCTCACCAAAAAAAATTTTTTTCGTATTTTTTTTTCATCAATTTTTTTCAAGGTTGGCAATCGAAACGAATAACGGTATCGATATCGGTATTGGTATCGTTTTTTTATTTATTTCGGTATCGGTATCGGTTACGGTATTTGAGTTGAATCGGTTACGGTATTACCGATACCGAAACGTCGATACCGGTACGTACCGGTATTATCGAAAAAAATTTTAAAAATATAAAAAACGCATAAAAACTTAAATTTTTTTCAATTTTAATACTAAAACACGTATTTACGTATTTATTTTTAGCATTTTTGCTAAAATGCGCTTTAAAATGTGAAAAAAAAATTAAATTGCGTTTTCTTAGGGCGTCGGCGGGGATGTTGCCGGACCACACCTACAAAAGGGGGCGGACCGAGAAAACTGTAATTTTCTTATCCCCTTGATCAAAGTGCAGGACTTTGAAGTTATTCTGACATAAAAAGGTTTCATTTGTTGCAGAAAGTAAAAAAAATATGTATAAAAGTAGAAGCGTTAAATTCGACTTACAAGAAAGGTCTCCCTGGTGTCGCCCGCCGATCTTTATGGAATTGGTTTTATTTTGTAGAGTATAAAAAATAAAGGGACACGTATTTTTTTTTAGTGGGCCAAATTCATATTTAGGGGGTGAAAATGAGGGGGAAGAAACGGTAATTTTTCAGTTTTTTTGCGTTTATCTCATATATTATACAAATAAACCTAGTCATGTTCCATACCAAATGAAACGTCTTTGGAAAACCAATCTCCATGTGCAAGGAACGGTCCAAACATGCACAACTTTTCGTCATATTGAGTAAAATGACAAAATTGTTGGACATTTTTGTTAATAAGTCGAAAAATATTTACTTTTTTTACACGTTATTAGCATTACAGGATAGAAATTTTAATTACCTTTAATTTAATACCAAATATGACTATATTAGTTTTGAGCAAATAGACGTAAATCGTAAAAAACTGAAAAAGGTAAATTTCCCTCCATGCAAATCGAACCTCCTAAAAATGAGTTTGGGCCGCTAAAAAAAATAAGTGTAGAATTAATTTTCGTTCTGAACAACATATCCAAATGTCATGAAGATCGGAGGGTGACACCAGGGAGACTCTCCTTGTTAGCCGAATCCATGAATATCCACGGTGCCCTTTTAAAGTGATAGTTAGTTTTCAAACTTAAAAAAAAATTAACAATTTTGATTAAAAATATTTTATTTTAAGTAAAAAACTTTTTTTAGTCATTTTTGGAAAAAAAATTACAAAAATTTTTTTTTGAGTGTAAAATTTTTTTCGAGTCTAAGTTTTTTTTTGCATCATTGTAAAAATATTTTTGAGTGACAAAAATACTTTGTTAAATATTTTTCTATGACTCTTCCATGTTTTTAAAGCTGGTTTAACGAGTTTTTCAACATGTGGACTTAAGGTGAAACCAGTTTGAAATTCACGGTTTTGTAATAATTTTTGAACCACGAAGTCCTATGAATATCAAAAAAAATCCTTGGGCACCCACATCGCGGATTAAATAAAAATCCCCAAAAAACTTAACTAAACTTAGGGTTGCGGAAAGTTTCTATTGAGAGTCTAAACGATTTAAAAAAAATTTCGTGAAAACCAATAATTTTCTTCTGCTCCCGCATAGCGGTTGAAGTATGATTTTTTTTTTGAAATTTTTACTTAATCCACGATGTGGGTGCCCAAAGATTTTTTTGATTTTTATGAGACTTCGGGGAGGCATTTGGAGTACGATTTTTCATTTACAAAAACCAAAAAAAATTACAAATTTTCTATTATTTTTTTTGTAAAAAAAACATGTTTTTAAGGAAAAACCGTTTTAATACCGTTTCAATACCGGTACGTACCGGTATCGAAGGAAAAGGTTTTTGGATACCGGTATCCGATACCAAAACTAAGTTTCGGTATTGGTATTGGTACCGATATTCAATTTAAAGGGTTTTGAAACGGATAACGGTATTGAAAAGGTATCGATTGCCAACATTGATTTTTTTACATCAAAAAATTTTTCTTTTCATCAAAAAAATTCATCAAAAACTTTTCTTCATCAAAATTTTTTTTCACCAAAAATTTTGGGTTCATTAAATTTTTTTTAACATAATTTTGTTTTTCGTGAAAAAAAATCATTTTTTTTTTACCAAAACTACTTTTCACCAAGTCTAAGCTTTTCGCATAAAAATTTTTTTATGCGATATATAAAACAAGTGAGAGTGTTATATTCTTAAGTGCTGAATCTTTTATACTCTCCAAAATGTAAAAACACTTTTTTGCACTTATTTTTGCACTCATTTACGAATTGTACAGCTCTTTTGGTTTTTTAATGGGGTCCTCGACTGATATTTCAATTCGTTTTGCATGGAATAGCAAAGTAATATAACATTATTTTTTCTAAAAAAACTTTGCTTTGGCAAGTATACCCAAATCTTCCGCAAAACATTATTATGATTTAATGTTTTGGGCAAGAGTATAAGTGCGTCAAGGCAGTTTTATCCGAGAATTCATACAAAATATATCCTGTATAACTGCGTCCTAAAGTTTAGATTTGAATGACACATTAAGCTGGAATTTGAATGCAGTGGAATGGGCCGGATGCGAATTTAATAACTTTTTTATCCGGGTTTTTTAAATGCGGTATTGTAATAATGCGTCTCTGCGCATTTATCGGAGTCTTACAAGGAAGGTCTTTCACAGGGCACCTACCGATTGTCCTGAAACTTTAATATGGGAATGAGGGGGAAAAAATAAGAGTTACCTGTTTTTTCATAGCTGCCCAATCTCAAATGAGAAATTAAGGGCTTTCGGGAAATCCGTATAAAAGACGAACTAGCAGGAATTTCGCCAAACGAAAAAATACGGGTCTTAATTTTGATAGAGATTATTTTATATGATTTTGGTGGTCGTACGTATATACTCCATATAAACTTCCCCAACGATTATACATTTTTGACAATAACGAACTTAACGAAGCCGAATTTGGATCGGCCGATACACCATTGGATAGGTCTTCAAAAAACCTTTCGATCTGTATAAAAAGTTGTAAATAGTTTCTTTTGAAGAAATGGGAAAAATCCTCAAAAAACGAAAAAAAATCCAGTATTCCCCCTCCCCTTTGACCTGATAAATGTGAGATTGGGTAGATATAAAAAAACAGGTAACTCTTATTTTGCTTTGAAAGACCTTCCTTGTTAGTATAATTTAAAAGCGTCAACAAGTTAACAATTTCAGTTTAAGCGGGGAATATTGTCAGAAAAAAAAAGAAAAGAATTTTAAAAAAGTAAAGAATTAAATATAAAAAAATTTTTTCATCATTTTGAGTCCACCATTTTAAATTTTGAATTTTTGATCTCAATTTTAAAATGAATTGCCACCATTTGAATCCACCATTTTAAATTTAAAATTTTCGATTTCATATTTGTAGTCCTTTATAAACAAAGTTCATTCAAAACATACACCGAAAAAATTCCCCAGTTGGACAGTTACGAAATTTCCCAGTTAATTCTACATTTTTTTAAAATAACTGAATTAGCCACCAGTAACTATGATTTCGGTTAACAACAACAGATTTTTTGTTATCCTGTTTTTCAAATTATTTTTAAATTGTCAAACAAAAAAGTATTGTGCCGCTTAAAATGAAATCTTGAATTTATTTGGTCCACGGTAAGAATTATATTAATAAAACAAATTATAATAATTATAAATTAAAACAAAATGTATTTTCTTTTTTTAAAGGTAATGGACGCGAAAAGCTTAATTGATCCGGCCAAAAGCTTAATTGATTCAGTTACAGATGCTGAAGATGAAGATGAAAAGTAAAATATACATTAAAAAATTGGAGTTAACAATTATAAAATTTGTTTTAAATTTCTAAATAAAATTAAAAAAAAAATAATAATTTGCAGATTCTTCATTGCAAAAAAAATTTTTGTCCGCCATTATGAATCAGATATTTTGAATTTTAAATTTTTGATTCTATATTCGTAATCAGCGTTGCCATATCCTTTATAAACAAATAATTCAAGTGAAATATATTCAAATTTTGAAAACTTATGCCCGCCATTTTGAATTTTATATTTTCGATTCCATATCTGTGATCAGCAACTGCCTAAACCTTTTATAGCATACTACACCGTCCGACACACTTTTGTACATATGGACCAGAGCGACAAATTCTGAAAGTAGTTCCGAAAATAAAATGAGTCTCCCAGTTTTTCTAGATCAACACGCGTTTTCGCGAAAAAAAAAAACAATAAAAAAAGTTGTGTTTTTCCAAAGAAGTTGAAAAATTTATTTAAAATACTTGTGAGCTAAATAATGTTTGAACATGTGTTTAGTGAAATTTAGAGACGGTTCTTTTCTTTGAAAATATTAACCCTCTATCTCCCATTTTTAAGGGTCATTTTTGTCTTTATTTGTAATGCTCTCCTAGAAAAGCATTAAATCGTGCATGTAAACCCAGCAGAAATAAATCGAGATTTTGGCGACACAGCATCTGTTTATAGCATACCGTAGCGCATCCAAAGAGCGCTTTAGGGATGCAGTAAAAGGAAGGGGGAAAAATTTTAATTTTTTTTTAAGATTTTTTATATAAAACTTATAATGTGTAATTATTTTATGATAAAATTTCACACTTGCTTTCCTTTTTAATATTTTTAACACTTTTTGAATAAAAAAACATGAGTTTTGGACAAAGACACATGATTTGACTGCATCATTATTGCGCATTAATCAGCGCTGCAAAGAGCGCTTCAATCATAGCATCATTGACCGATGTTCCCAAAAAAAATCCCATAAAAAATGTGAAAATGAAAATTTCCGATATTTTTTTGATGTTCACTTCCGATTTTTTTTTTCATTTTGTTTCACATAAATAAAGTTTTGTAAAGTAAAACGAATGAATTTTTTTGTTATATTTTTTTAAATTTTAGTTATTTGATTTCAACTTTGAACAGACAAGGAAAAAATTCGAATTTTATTTAAAATTCATAAGGTATTTGAAATAAAATTTTTGTTTAAATAAAATTCTCAAAACCATTTGAATTTTATTATTTCCAAAAATAAAATGCTCAAAAAAAAAGAATTTTATTTTTGGTTTGAATTTTATTTTTGAATTTTATTTTTGGTTTAATTTTATTTTACTTTTGGTTTGAATATTTATTTGTTCAAAATATATTTGTTATTATGGAAATAAAATTCTTTTTTTTATTAATAAAATTCTTTAAAGAATTTTAAATAAAATTTTTTTGAATTTTATTTCTTCTAAGAATTTAAAATAAAATTTTTAAGAATTATATTTAAAATGCTTTCTTGAATTTTTTGAAAAATTCAAAATTGAATTTTATCAATAACAAATTTTAAATTTTATTGTTTTTCCTTGTCTGACTTTGAATGAACCCGTAAACAAACACCAAACTCGATTTCATGTGATTCGGAAAATATCATGTGATTTGAAAAGTTTTGAAAGACATAACAGAGGCCTTTAACACATTTTAAATGATGATAAAGATACATGAATTCACTGCATCTTTATTCTGCATAAATCAGCTCTACAAAGATACATGAATTCCCTGCATCTTTAATCTGCTTAAATCAGCGCTAAAAAGATACATGAATTTACAGCATCTTTATTCTGCTTAAATCAGCGCTCTAAAGACACGTGATTTTAGTGCATCTAAAGAGCGCTGTTTCTGTGTATCCAACTAGCGCTCTAAAGTGGGACATCGCCTTAGAGAATCAAAAATTTCTGCTGGGAAGGGTTAAAATGTTCTACAAAAATGTTTTGCACCAAATTTCAGTAGGAGTTAAAAAAGTAAAACTATAAAGTTTTTTTGGTTAAACACAATTAAATAAAATATAATACTTTACAATTTTAATTTTTTAAGCATTTTACTAACATCCCACGAACTTTTGGTCTTTGACAACCCCTAGTAAAAATTGATGCAAAACATTTTTGTGTAACATTTTAACCAGTGTTGGCAACCGATACCCACCTAAAATAACGGTATTTGGCTATTGTACCGCAACCAATAAAGATATGGACATTTTCAAAAGCGATTATGAAAGCTGATGAAATTACTAGTATTTTATATGTGTCACTTCGTGTTTCTACCGGTTCGTTTTAGTTATATAGGGCAATACCGTTATAATACCGTTTCAAACGGTATTATAAAGGTATTGACCTATATTTCGAAAACGAACCAGTAGAAACACGAAGTGACACATTTAAAATACTGGAAATTTCATCAGCTTTCATAATCGCTTTTGAAAGTTTCCATATCTTTATTGGTTGCGGTACAATAGCCAAATACCGTTATTCTAGGTGGGTATCGGTTGCCAACCCTGATTTTAACCCTTTAAACGCACGATTTAATGATTTTCTAGAAGAGTATTTGAAACAAGGACAATTTTAAAATTGAAATATTGCAAAATTTTTAAAACAAAGTATTTTGATATGGTTTTAAAAAATTAAAACACTACCTAGTTAACTGAAAATTCAGGTTAAAAAAAACGGACGTTATGCGACCACGCTATTCCTGAAAAACTGAACCAGGATCGGGGAAATTTTTAAATTTCCCCTGATAAATAGTCAAATGGCTATTTATCAGCATGTTTTTTTAGCAGGATAAGGAATAGCATATGTGCCCAGGTCACATGTGGGCACATATGGCACATATGAATGTGCCACGTGTGCCATAGCATGGCGCAATTGTATTTTCTTAAAAAAATAGTACTTTTTAAAAAAAAACTACTTTTTTAGAAAAAATAGAAAAGCACTTTTTTTTGGAAAAAAATAGTGCTTTTTAGAAAAGTACTATAGCGCCTTTAAGAAAAAACGTACTTTTTTAGGAAAAAAGTACTTATTTAGAAAAAATGGTACTTTTTTTTAAAAAATATTATTTTTGAAAATATAGTGCTTTTATAGAAAAAAGTACTTTATTTAAAAAAGTACTTTTTAGAAAAAAATTTACTTTTTAGACAAAAAGTACTTTTTTAGAAAAAACTGGATTTTTTAGGCAAAAAGTATTTTTTTAAAAAAGTGCATCTTTTACTATATTTTAAGAAAAAAGTTCTTTTTCTAAAAAAAAATACTTTTTTCTAAATGAAGTACTTTTTCTAAAAAAGTCCTTTTGTAATAATATTTTTTATAAAAAAGTACTTTTTTCCAAAAAGTACTTTTTTTCTAAAAAGAACCATATTTTCTAAAAAAAAATCATTTATGGCACATATGAAATGTGCCACGTGTGCCATAGCATGGCGCAATTGTATTTTCTTAGAAAAAACAGTACTTTTTTTTTAAAAAGTACTTTTTCAGAAAAAATTGTAAAGTACTTTTTTTGGAAAAAAATAGTGCTTTATAGAAAAGCTTTTTACCTTTCAGGGAAAAAGTACTTTTTTTAAAGAAAAAATGGTACTTTTTTCCTAAAAAGTATTATTTAAAAAACATTGTACTTTTATAGAAAAAAGTACTTTATTTAAAAAAGTAATTTTTAGAAAAAAATTTACTTTTTAGACAAAAAATATTTTTTTAGAAAAACGGGATTTTTTAGGAAAAAGTACTTTTTAAAAAATTAAATTTTTTACTACGTTTTTAGAACAAAGTACTTTTTTTTAAAGTACTTTTTCTAAAAAATTTTTTTTTTTTAAAAAAAATCTTTTTTCTAAAAAAAAGTACTTTTTTCTAAAAGATGTACTTTTTATAAAAAAGTACTTTTGTATACCTTTTTTTTTAAAAAAGTACTTTTGTACTACTTTTCTAAAAAAATAACTCATTTCTAAAAAAAAATACGTAAAATAGTACTTTTCTAAAAATTTCCCAAAAAGTGCTACTCTTTCTAAAAAAGTACTTTTTTCTATTTTTCCTCTAAAAGTGCTATTTTTTCTAAAAAACTACTATTGTTCGAAAAAAGTACTATTTTTTCTAAAAAGTACCATATTTTCTAAAAAAAATTACTATTTTTTCTAAAAAAGTACTATTTTTTCTTAAAAAAGTATTTTATTTCTTACTTCTAGGGTACATTTTCTAAAGTATGTTGACCTCCTAAACACGAATTTATTGGGAATTCGAATAAAAAAATATGTTTAACTTGAGGTCTGTTTGTTTACCCAAATTTCTTACTATTTTCACTACAACTGAAAGTTTTGTTTACATTTTGCATTGAAATTCCATCCAGCTGTAGTAAAAGTAGTAAAAATGAGTAGATTGTAGTAAGGTAAACGAACAGACATTTTAATAAACTATTTTCTAATATTAAAACATTTCTTAGTTTTGATGACTTGGTTCACAAAAAATGAAAATGCCTATATCTCGAGGAGGCCTGTTTAGGAGGCCAAAATACTAAGAAAATGTATTCAAAATGTCTGTGGAAAAACCATGTAGAGTAGTGTAATAAACAAGAAAATGGCAAGCATTCAATGTTTTTGTATGCCAAAGGTGTCCTACTTTAGGGGCTCCTGGTTGTGCCCCTATTAGACATGTGGAATCCACCGTTCAAACCTAAGCTCAAAATT
This sequence comes from Pegoplata infirma, assembly GCA_963921195.1. Lineage (NCBI taxonomy): Eukaryota > Metazoa > Arthropoda > Insecta > Diptera > Anthomyiidae > Pegoplata > Pegoplata infirma. The sequence goes on from OY992539.1 coordinate 138,564,663, forward strand.
ATATTACCTATAACTGCACTCAGAAAATTATTGCAGTTACTACATGATGGTCGTTTGTGTAGTAAGTAGTAGCTGTTGTTTTTAACTACAATTTCGGTCGTTTTTGTATGAAAAAATCTCAAACAACTTTTTTTTGTAGTAGTTTCAAAAAATAACTACAAAAAATATACTACACTGTAGCAATAGTTGATTTATGTAGTTGTTTTTAGTTTTTTTTTCTAAAACTCGTTTTTTTCTAGAAATTTTTATTGCAAACGAATGTGTCGAGCGAGTTGGTCGTGCGGGATGCGGAAGGAATTATTTTTATACCAAATAAATAATATCTAAATAAATTAAATTACAATTTATTAAATTTAATTATAACAAAAAATATGTTTATGGAAAAATATTCTTGAGCGAAAGAAAATAAGTGGATAAATGAGATAACAAGTGTGTATAATATAGCGCTCACATAAGCGTGCGTAAAAACCAATCGGAAAAAACCAAAATAAAATGTGTGCAGTGTTTTGTTTTCTTATGAGCGTGCCATCTTTCTTTTCTTTGTATACACAACAGAACAGGTACATACTTTTTTGAAACATTGCAAATTAATTCTTTTTTTTTATAAATCAATTTTGCCAAAGCATTTCGTTTTTTTTTTATTCCAGACAAATTTTGATCAGTAGCGGTGAAAATTTGAAATGAACTATTAAAAAAACAAAGGTAAATACAATCAATTTATTTTGTTTAACATTTTATTAATATAATTTTTTTCTTTTATAATTCCAGATAAATACACCAAAAAATTTTAATTTCATGTCGAAATTCTATACAACCAACTGAAATGTATTGCTTTTTAAATAAATAAAAATCAATCACTTAAACGTTTAAGAAATTTTTTAAATAAAATTTCAGGCAAGTGTGATAAAAACAACTGTATACCGTCTTTTGTAGTAGTTTTTACTACATTTTGTAGTTGAAAATCAATAGTTAAAAACAACAACATGTTCATTTGTTTTTACCGTAATATGTAGTGGACGCCTTTTCAACAACAAAATGTAGTCAAAACAACTGTCTTTTGTAGTAGATTTTACCGACATACTTTTTTGAGTGTGGTATAAATTTCACTGCAATCGGTCTAATACTTACTGAATGGCCGAATTTAAAAAAAAAAAAAATCTAAAATAAACCACTGTGCAGTGTGCTGTAGGGTATAACTACTAACTTAAAAATTCCCATTATGTTCCAAAATTAAAAATTACAAAACTCATCTACAAAGCAAATAAAACACACCAGCCACTGGTAACATTGTTGTTTGCGCACTTTTGTTGTGTTCAGTGCATTTTACAATAAAGAGCTTCTACTTCTAAAAAACATTCAGTTTTGTTCGGTCTTCTGAAGGAAATAGTCGTCGTTTTCATCCTCCAAGCTTATAATTTTAACTGTGAAGTGAATTCTAAAGAAAAAAAAATCTTTTGCTTATACAGAAAAATTCCAAGTCTATAAAAAGATCAAATATTACAAATAAATTTGATAAAAAAAAGTGCATAAATAGCAGAATCCAAAAGAAATCTTAAAGATTTTTTTGTTCTAAACTGCAACTCGCTGTAAAAAAAAAAGTATAATTTATAATTTTCTTTGTTACTAGAATAATAAAAAAAATGTTTTAAATGCTTTTTCCGATGGTATAGAGAATTTTTTTTAAACTTCTTTTTATAGAAGAAAAATGTATCCAGAAAAGTCTTTTCCAATTGGATATTTGCAAAAAAAAAAATATATGTATGTATATATTTTGCAATATGTAGTTTGTATAAATTATATTTCAATTATTTTTGTTATTTAATTATTTATGTGCTTAACTCAATAATAAAAAAAATTTCCACTTGTATGTTCTACGTTCAAATAAGGAGCTCCCTCAGTTGGGGACAATAATTGTGAATTGTGTGTGTACGTTATGTCTGTGGGGGAAAAAAATCAATAAATTTTTGTCCACATTTTTTTTTTATTTTTTTTATTTTATTTCTCCATAGCTCGTGTTCTAGTATTCTTGTTCACTTACATACGACAACAACAGCGCTTATCCATCTCTGTACATAAAATATACATACACGCACCACCAAACACCAAACCGCTATTAAATACAAAAACAAAAATAAAACAAATTCTTCTACATGGGTAAAAAAAGGGAAGGAATACCATGTGTTTTGAGTTGAAATAATATTATACGTTTCCTAATGTTTTTGGCGTGCGATAGATAATTCGATAAACTAATTCCAAGTACATATGAGGCATTCCACACCAAATGTCCCGCTACAGAAAAACATATGTCCCGTATATGGAACTATATGGAACTAAGAAAATTCCGTTTTTGGTTTTTCAAATTTGCAAAAACTGGGCTTAGGAGGCGTGGTCAAATATTGGAAAAATGGTAAAATTTGTGGCGAGTTGCCTTGATTAAATATTTATCACATTAAAACGGAATGCACCACAAACTCAAAAATTTACATTCTTCTTTTTTTTTAATTTTCAGAACCCGTTCTGAAATTTTCCATTTTTTAAAAAAGATGAATTCCAAAAGTTTTGACTACAAAAAAAAACACTTTTTCGGCCTTACCTATTGCAATTGTCTTAAAAATTGGTAAATATATTCTTCTGATTTTTGTTGAATTTCGGTTTTTGTTATTTAGTCGAAATTGTGAATCGTTCGCGTTTTATCGCTGTTCAAAGTTGGTATTTTGCCACAATTTTAAGAGAAATACATAATGTTTAAATGATCGTATCTTTGGAAGGCATCATCCGATTGTTACGAAAAAAGCGCAAAATATCGGTTATGTCCTGTTCTTAAAATAGAATTTTAAAGTAGAATAGGATTCCTTGCAAAAAGGATATTGAAATTAAAAAAATGTCCTTAATTTGCAAATATCTCAAAATGCGTATCTTTAATTTTCCTATATTTTTTTGCACATATAGCCCAAAATATACTTAACAACATATGCAAATCCCAAATTGGGGTGATTAGCGGTTTTATTATAAACGTGGTTTCCTGAAACGACCTATTGATTTTTGTTAATAACTATTGTTTACAAATGAAGGGATTACTGCAAGAACTTGATAAGCAACATTTTATTTTTTCGTGTTTTTCGCTTCTGCTGATGTTCCTTTGACAGATTTTTGGCAGAAGTCTTGCTTTAACCCTTCGAACAAGTATATTGAGAATAAAAGTTCTGCAAAAGTTCTATTTTCTACATTATTTTAAAAGTTTTAAGGCAGAACCCTCCATAAAATGAAATGTTGCTTATCGAGTTTTTACAATAAGCCCTTCAAATGAAAAACAATTTCTTACAAATGAAAAACAATTTTTCTTATATCTTAAGTTCTGCTTATCTGATCTTCTCGCAAAAAAAAAAAACAAATTAAAGACAGTAAAATTTCCAACAAATCCTACATTCATCGTTTTTCCATCAGTTCATAGCTTTACACGCAAATAATTTTTTTAGTGTTATTTGGAGGTATTTTGGCTATTTTTCCTATATCTTGAGTTCCGTTCATCTGATCTTTTTGCAATAACAACCAAATTAAAGACAATCAAATTTACAACAAATCCCTTATTCATAATTTTTCCATCAGTTCAAAGCTTTCCGTTCAATAGGCAAACATATGACTTAAAATAAGTTTTTTGATTAAAAAATCATTAAAAAAGAGTTCAAGAAATAGGAATCTTTGCAATTAATTACATTTTTTTATTTATCTGCAAAGCCTGAACATTTAGAAATATAATTAAGTCTATTTGATAAAAAATCCGGCCACTTTTTTTTAATTTTTTTTCTTAAAGTTTAGATGTTTGTCCATCCACACAAAAAAAATCAGAAACATGTTCGTCGTTCGAAAATCGCATTTGAATTTTAAATTTTGTAATGTGCTTGTATTTTCTTGTGTTTACGTTGCGAATGAGTATTATCAATTGCATAAATATTACTCATACGATCTGTTGAAACAAGAAAATACAAGCAAATTACAAAATTGTTATGAAATTTAAAATTCAAATGCGATTTTCTCGAAAAAAAACGACGAACGTGTTTCTGATTTTTTTGTGTGGATGGACAAACATCTAAACTTTAAAAAAAAAAATTAAAAAAAAGTGGCCGAATTTTTGATAAATTGACTTTTTAAAAAATAAAAAATTTCAGAACGGGTTCTGAAAATTTTCCAAAAAAAAAAAAAATTAAATAATCGATAGCCCATACAAAACTATATAAGAATGTAAATTTTTAAGATTTTGGTGCATTCCGTTGTAATGTGATAAATATTTAATCAAGGCAACTCACCACAAATTTTACCATTTTTCCAATATTTGACCACGCCTCCTAAGCCCAGTTTTTGAAAAATTGAAAAACCAAAAACGCAATTTTCTAAGTTCCATATAGGGCTATCCATACAACCTATTCAGAAGTTTACGGTACACATGTTTTTCTTCGCTGGACATTTGGTGTGAAATACCTCATATTCGAAATCAGCACGTCAAAAACATGAAGGCTAACGTATTTTGAATAAAAATCGGGTTCTTTATGGGGGGATCTACCTTTAGAAATCATTATTTATTTCGCAAAAAAATTTATTTAAAAACACAGTGATACAAAATCGAACTTTCCGAATCGGAATGAAATGAAACCAAAAGCAAATGAAAGTTGACATTTTATATAACAAAACCCTCAAGGCTTTTTTAAGTTCAGCGCTAAATTTTTTTTACACACATTTAAAGTTGTTTATTTTAAAACATTTATAGTTTTTCGTACGAAATATGTCCTACTTTAGGGACCCCTATAGAGCTGAAAAGCTATCGATGGTACTATCGATAGTTTTATTTTAAAAGGACTATCGATAGTTTTAACCCGATAGCGATACTATCGCCGAAAAAATATTAGGTTCAAAAAGATTGACACTTGCTGAAAACTTGATCAAAAAGTGAACCGTTTTAAAAATCTTTATACATATCATTTTGGAATAATTCTACTTTTTGAAGTATTAATGCAATGATAGTAATCTCGTGTTAATATTTTTGCGAAATTTAAGGTCCGAACAGAACAAGCACGGCATGGTGGAAGATCGCCGTAGTGAGTTAAAATAGACTGGAATGGCAGTGAACGACAAAAACTGTCATTTGTTTGTTCAGAAGTACCAAGTTGTAATGAAAAAAAAACGTAATTTTACGCAAAATCTTACAATTCCTTAAAATATCCGATACTATCGACAGTTTAAAAACAAACTATCGAAAATATCGAATGGGACGACTATCGATAGTTTTGCAGTTCTAGACCCCTAGTGGTGCCCTTATTGGACATATGAGGGTCCAGCGTCCAAATTTAAGCTCGAAACCACATTAGCTATAACTAGTATGAATTTCGCTGCAATCGGTCCAGTAACTACCCACTGAATAACCAAATTATTAAAAATAAACCGTTGTGCACCGTTGCGTATGATTGTTATTTAAATGTAATGACAAAATTAATTATACGCCACTTACTCAGTAAATCCACTGTTTTTGCACAGACATGTTAAGTACATTTTCTAAAGTATTTTGGCCTCCTAAACACGAATCTGCCATCAGAAAAGTTGTATCGAATCGCCTTTCCTAGGTAAAGGCATTTTTATTTTTTGTGGACCAAAACCGAAAAAAATTTATATTGGAAAAGTGTTTGTAAAAATTATTCATACTTTTTTTGTTCTAATTCCCAATAAAATTACCTAAATTTTGCAAGAAATCCGGACTCGATACGATCACGGATACCATCATGACATTATAAGGAAGTTCAAAATGTCCTTTTTTGGTTTTATCCTTGTAAGTGTCCGAATTTTGCAAGAAAGTTCCGGTTCAAAGCAGATGTGCAAAGTAGACACTCTAAAAACGAGAACTTGGGGTCAAAATCCAAAATCCATTGAGTATGTTCAGAAATATTCGCAAAAAAAATCTTAGTTTTTAACAAAATTTTTATATTTTTCTTCATACATTTTTTTGTACCAAATTTTATAATTTTTTTTTTAAATAAAAAAAACAGAATACATTTCCTAAAGTATTTTTGCCTCCTAAACACGAATCTGACATCAGAAAAATTGTATCGAATAATCTTCTCGAAATGTAGGCATTTTAATTTTTTGCGGATTAAGCCCTCAAAACCAACAAAGTGGCTTCTTTTGCAAATATTTCTGGATACACTCAACGGATTTTAGATTTTAACCCCACGTTTACTTTACTGGAGTGTCTTCTTTACATATCTGCATATTTTAAACTTCTTTACATGTCCTGATGGTATCCCTGTTCGTACCGAGTTCGGATCTCTTGCAAAAGTTGGGTAATTTTATTGAGAGTTCGAATAAAAAAAATATGAATAACTTTAAAATACACTTGGTCAACAATAAATGTCAAATTCGTGTTTAGGACGCAAGAATATGTGTTGTAATTTTTTTTTTTAATTTTACCAAAAAAATCATAAAAATTGGTACGAAAAATGTATGAAAAAAATAAGTAAATTTGGTTCAAAACTTTGACTTCGTTTGCAAATATTTCTGGATATAATTAATTGATTTTGGATTTTAACCCCAGGTTCTCTTCATTGGAGTGTCTACTTTACATATCTGCTTTGAAAAGAAAAATTTCTTGCAAAATTGAAATACTTATAAGGATACAATAAAAAAAAACACATTTTAAACTTCCTTATAATGTCCTAATGGTACCTTGATCGAATCCACAATGCCCTTTTAAAGTGAATTAAATTATATTTTTTTTTACTAAGTTTTTAATTTGACTATTTTTTTTTTTGAGTGTAAAGTTTTTTTCGAGTGTAAATTTGTTTAGTGTAAAAATATTTTTGAGTGACAAATATATTTTGTAAATTATTTTTGTGACGTACCAATGATTTGAAGCTTGTTTAACGGTTTTTTCAACACGTAAATTAAGGTGAAACCAATCTGATATTCACGGTTTTTGCTTTTAACTTTTGACCGGTTTTTCTAAAACTTAATACTAACCAGACCAGGACAACGACAAATATAGAAAGTTAGGTAACATAACATACTGGCCAAACTTCAGCTGCCTCAGTTAAGTGTTTCAAAGTTAGAGTGTATTATACAGACAGACGGACGGACATGGTTAGATCGACTTAAAACCGATCGAGGATCGTAAATATATCTGTGACAAAAAGGAATAAGTGCATAAGTATTTTTGTACTACTTTTCAGGAGAGAATTTTTAAGCTTTAGGGCGAATTACTCAAAGAAAAGTTAGCTGCTAACTGCCGATTTAACGGAGCCTTATGTCAAAATTTGTATGAAAAAGTTAAATTTAACGGAGAGTTAATTTATAACAGATCATTGAGTAATCCAGCCTTAAATTCAAAAACAAAAATAACTCGACTTATGTAGTTATGGGGTTTTACCACAGATATGTACTTTATACTTTATGGGGTCATAGTTCAATATTTTTAGGTGTTACAAACGGAATGACAAACTTATATATACCCTATATCACTAGAGTTGAGGGATAAAGCGGCATTCACAATGTTGGAGTACTCCAATCTGTGGAAAAATTTATGTCTTTCCCTTTTGTACTTTCATATTTTTGAATTTGACTATCTTTTTTCAATTCACTCCAGAGTCAAACATGTTTTACTCTGGAGTTGCAATCTGGAGTTAACAGAGGCTACGTTAACCGTTAACCGAGAAAAAATACACCCCTGTGAAAGTGCCATCACTAATAATGTCGTGAAAAAAATAAAAAACAAAACAATTATCAATAATTTGTATGAAGTTTTTATAAAAAAAATGAAAAAATATAGTTTTTAATAAATAAATTAAGTACGCAAATTTTAATTGCGTAATTTTGTGAAATTGTGATAAAGGTAAGTAAAATGACGTATTGAATCTGACAGAACTCCAATCTACATTTTGCACAGTTAACATTTCAATCAGTGCCATGGATTGGATTGACTCCGACATTGTGAACGTAGCTTAAAAAATAATAATTTAAAAAAAGTTGATTGCCTGCGGAGTCGATCATAAGCCCCACTGCATGCTAATTTGCCCCACTTCAGCAAGGATACACTCAAAAAAAAAACTGTAATGTTAGCAAAAAAAGCTTGTAAACCTACAAGGAAATTTGCTGATTTTGAACCCAAAATTTTTTTGGTAAAGTTAGCAAAAATGTTTTGCCAAAAATTAGTAACAGAAATTTTTTTCATTTCAACTTAGTTCATACACATTTGAGGACCCCATTGGGTTCGGACCCGATAGGTCCAGACCCAGATGGGCCTAGACCTAGTCGGGTTCCTTAAAAATCGTCATAGTTTTTGATCCTAAATTTGAATCGCATTTGAATATTGAATTTAATAACAATTTTGTAATTTTCTTGTACTTTCTTGGTTCAACATAGCGTATGTGTAACATTTTTGCAAATATTTGTTACTCATGCGCAATGTTGAAACAACAAAATATAAGCAAATTACAATGTTATATAACTCAATATTCAAATGCGATTTTCTCGAAAAAAAAGACGAAAAGCGTGCTTCTGAATTTGTTTGTGTGGATAGTGAAACATCTAAACTTAAAAAAAAGGTGGCCTGATTTTTGATAAATTGACCTTTTTACAAATTTTAAAAAATGTCGGAACGGGTTCTTAGAATTTTCCAAAAAAAAAAAAAATTATCAATAGCCAAAAAAATATACAAAAGGGTAAATTTTTGAGATTGTGATGCATTCCGTTTAAATTTGACAAATATTTAATCTAGGAAACTCGACACAAATTTTAAAACTTTTTTAATATTTGGCCACGCCTCCTAAGCTTAAGTTTTGAAAAATTTAAAAACCAGAAACGCAATTTTCTTAGTTCCATATATGGTTATCTGTACAACCTATTCAGAAATGCATAGTTCTTCCTCATCTCACACGTATTTAATATTAAATTAGATTCATTATTTTTAAAAAACGGTATTAGTCTTTTATTTAATTAAATTAATTGTTTATTTTGCTTTATTCAACGTTTTTTTATAGATAATACGCCAGGGTTACAAAAGTTGGTACAATTGTACTTTTTTTGGTACAATTCGAAGCTCAAAAGTACAATGGTACACCAATGACATACTTGGTACACTTTAAGATCATTCTCATTTTGTCCCTTTTTTTGGTGGAATTTCCATAGTTTAAACGATGCACGGTGGCAACTCAACTTTTGTATTATTTTTATGTGATTAGATCCATATTTAGACAGATCCAAATACAGGCCACTGTTCTGTATTTCACAACTTTTCAATTCACATGAAAATTTCCGAATCACATGAAATCAAGTTCAGTGTTTTGTTGATCATGTTTTCATTCGAAGTTGAAATCGAATAATTAAAATTTAAAAAAATTTACGGAAAAATGTGCATTCGCTTTACTTTCACCAAATTTTATTTATGTTTATTGTGTGAACAAAACAAAAAAGAAATTCGGATGTGAAATCTAGAACAACAAAAAAATTCGTAAATTTTAATTTTCACATTTTTTATGTACAAACCAAATTTGAGTTAAATATGCATATAAGAATGCCAATAGACAGATCTAAGTAAATATCTGGTATGGAGACTAGTAGCAAACTGGACTCAAAAAGTGATTCTGCGACTTTAAGGTAGGTCTAGGACAAATATTTCGGATAGCTGCCAGCCCTGATAATATGGCAAATCATACTTTTTCAAAAATGTATGTATTCTGAAATGTATTTTTGAAAATATATTTTTTTTTTTTAATGTATGATGATATTATATCGAAATAATGATACGAAAGAATGCTTCAATCAGCTCTGAGAAGTGCTAGCAAATAGTGCTCTAAATGGTGACATCGCCCACAGGAATCATGCAATAATTCAGGTGGTTTGGATGTGCTCTTTAAGTCTTGATTTCTTTCTAAAAGCTGCTTCCAGTTCAGCACGAATTTCTGAAGGGCACGTTTTTTCGTTTTTTTTTAATAAAAAATATTAAAAATGGATTTTTGGTACAATTGGGGTCGAAAAAGTACAATTTTAGGAGCTCGTTGGTACAATTTTGATGTTCTCATTTTGCAACCCTGTAATACGCACTATTGATAGTTTTAAAAACTTTTTTCTCTCTTTTGTTGTTTGCTTTGTTGTTCTCCTTTATGTTGCATTGTTCTTATTAAACGTCAAAAGTTACATAAAGTGCTGTCACTAATACTTATTCAAGCGAAATACGACTCTGTTTCATTTCTATTATTTTCTATGTCTGGTACTTATGGTATTTCCCCGTTTCCACATCGTTATACATATATAGCACGTTATTTACGTGCTCTTTTGTTCATGCGGTGTCTACAGACTTGCCAGATAAGGGGATTTGTCCCCAATTGGGTATTTCAACCACGACTTGAATCAGAATTTGGGGGGAGGTATTTGAGGATTTTACATAATTTTGTGGATTTTAAATGTGCTACGAGGGTCAATCTGGAAAATGAAATTATTTATAGACATTTTTCAGAAAATTTTTTAAAAATATTTCGAAGTCGATTTTTTTTTAAGTGAAAATTAAAAATTTAACAAATGGTCCAGTAGTTTTTCTAATAAGTGACAACCACTGTATATATTTAACAAAGTTTAGTTTGTGCTGGAGTTATTTTCAAAAAAGTAAATTTAAACAAAACAAGTGAGAGTGTTACATTCGGCTGTGCCGAATCTTTTGTACCCTCCAAAATGTAAAAAAAAATATATAAAAAAAAAATTCAGGGGCGTCTTTTTTTGGGGGGGGGGGGGGGGGTCGGTGGGTGACGTTAGGGGCACATCCCCCTTTCGATTTTAAACTTCTTCTGAGATAAGAAAGTTGCATTTGCTTAGCAAAAGTACAAAAAACCCTGCAAAAAATGCGGTTTTTCTTAGGTTGGTTTAGTTCTCCAAGGGGGAACTTTTTCCCCCGTGGTTCGATTTTGCCCATTTCCGAACTTAACCTGCCTAGGAATATAAGACATATTCGTGCCAAACTTTGGAAGTCTATCTCTTTTATTTTGGACTGTATCGTGTCTTCTACAGACGGACAGACGGACAGACGGACAGACGGACGGACGGACGGACGGACGGACATCGCTAGAATGTCTTAGAATCGATCACTGATCAATAAAATATATACTTTATGGGGTCCTAGACCGATATTTCGATGCGTTACACACGGAATGACAAAGTGAGTATACCCCCATACTGTGGTTGGAGGGTATAAAAATAGTATAATCGTATAATTTGAAAATTCAATTCGTAATTAAATAAAAGTATTATTTGTTTACAACAATACTTTTATTTAATTACGAATTGAATTTTCAAATTATACATGTTTGGCAGCCAGCGGTTAAAATTGAAAAATTTAAGTTTTTTGTTGCAAATTAGCTGTAGGGGCAAATTTTGCAATTTGAATTTTTATTTGGGTATTTTTGGGGATTTTAATTTTAAGAATGGGGATATTTGTTAAAAAGTTTTACTCAACTTTATATTTGTGTTAGACTCTTTTCTCTAAATTGTATTTATAAATTTTGTTTACGTGAGAGTTTAAAAGAAAAAATATTGTGACTCTCTTTAATATTTTTTGCCATCCCCCCAATCCCCATTTACATTTTGTTATTATTTTATTTTTTGCCGGTTCAAGCAGAAAATTACTTTTTTTTTGCGATGCGATTTTTCTCTACTACTTGCCAATTATTAGTAGCGAACGAAAATTAAATTATAGCTTAAATTAAATAAAAACAACACAAATCTGGAGCAGCACTTTCCAAAGGTCATTTCAAGGTTGTTGATGTTGTTTCAATACTCTGGGTGTTTAAACTGACGATTTTGATTGAATAATTTTTTGTGATTTACGTTATGGCAATTGATTCCTAAAATTGTTAGAATTATTAAACCAAACACGAGTTTCGATTTATTATACACTCTGCCAAAAAAAATTATATTGTTGACTTACAATTAGACAAATTCCCGAAGATAGGAAATTGGTCCGTTAAGCTCAGCTGTTAATTATGTAAATTTAAAATAATTAAATTAAAAAAAACAATTTTTTTTGTTTTTTCTGTAAAGACAGTTGAGCTCAGGCTCTAATTATAATTATGTATTATAATTTTTTAATCATGTTATATATGGTTTGAATTGAGAAAGGTGTGAAAGAAAAATTTATTTTTCTAAAAATTTAAGACATCCTGTACCCGATTTCTGTATCGCAGCCGCCAAGGATTGAACCCATGAATCTGTAATGTTTTTGCTATTAATTGCCTCTTAGGTACGATCACTCTAGACCGATACGCTAAGTTGGCTGTTAAGCAAGTATCAACTAAATCATGGTTTTTCAATTCTTGTGTGGTTGTTGCTGTTGTTTTTTCGTACAGAAGAAGGTGAAATTGCATTATGGTGAATAAATTCAATTTTTTAGTAATCATCATTCGTCCTCCTCTCCTTCATCAACTCTGATCTAAGTACTTATTTTGCAACCTTGCCAGAACATGGTCTATATTTTGTAGACACAAATGTTAGGTGTTGCCACTTTCCAAAGATACTATTATTGCCACTTAGGCCGACTTAAAGTCGTTATTTTCAATTTTTTTTGTTTTTTCTGTAAAGACAGTTGAGCTCAGGCTCTAATTATAATTAAAAAACAAGTAAGAAAGTTATTTTCGGTCAAGACCGACCATATGATACCCTACACCAGTGTTTTCCGGAAAATGCGTTCCAAGTCCAAACAGGGACCGATCTGATCTATCTTTTGTTAGATAATTATTTAGTGTAGAAAACACACACAGGTCAAATTTTAGTGGAATTGTTTTTTTTTTGTTGCCAATAGACTGAGTTAACTGAATATCGGTCGAAATTTGTATATGGGGGACTAAGTCCAAAAATGGTCCAATTATATTCCGATTTAATTTGGTTACTAAAGTAGACGTTTAAGACCTAAAAATAAAATTTGTATCAAATATTTCCATTTTTATGAATCTTGAGGGAATTATGTGAATATCGGGAGGGTGGTTTGAATGGGGACTACCAGAAGGACTGACTCGATTCCTTTGAAATTTGGAATGATGATTTGTGCATACACAATTTGATTACCTGGGGACTAGGTCTTAACATGGACCGATTTCAATAGGCTTCGTCCTTGGGCCAAAGAATGCTTAAGTTTCAAATTTCAAGTCAATTGATTGAAAATTGCGAACTGTATCATGCTTAAACCGATAGACGGACAGACGGACGGACATCGATAAATAGACTCAAAAAGTAATTCTGAGTCGATCGGTATGCTTGAAGGCAGGGTAGGACCAATATTTCGGGTAGCTACAAACATAAGCACAATCTCATTATACCCTGTACTACAGAGTGGTGTAGGATATAAATCAATCGATACACAAAAAGAATTGAAAACGAAAGTCAAATAACAAAAACGCGGATTCAATTAGTTTTTAATTGAAACTCCTCCGATAAGGAAAATTGTTATATCAATAATCAAATTGTAGGTGATTAATTGATTTTTATTTCAATTAATCATTTTTTCGATTTTGATAAAATATTTTATCGATTTTTTATTTAAAGTCAATTAAAATACTGATTGATTTAACAAATGAATTTCAAGCTTATGGAAAAAATATGAAGAAATTCATATTTTTTGCTTTCCAATTTGTTGCCGACAATAAAAAAAGTAAAACCCTAGTGTAAATTATATTTTTGAATTAATGTATTTAAATAAATTGAAGCGAAAAAAAATCTGGTATGTTGATAATTTGTAATTTGATAGTTAAAGCAAATAACAAAAATGTTGATGAAAACAATAATTGACTCATTTAAATTTTGTTGATCAACAGATTTAATTGAAATTTTTTAGCCAATAATTTTTTGTGTGTATACCTATGATCCAAAATTTGTATGTGATTTTAGGGGATCACCGGGGTTTTGAGAATTAAAAAACTCGATAACTTCAAAAATAATACTCGGAGAGCTTTTGATTATTTTGCGGTCTTGTAGAGCTACAAAAATGCTTTTGGACTTTTTGTTGTGTCGGCAATATTTACCGAGATATGACCATTTAAAATTTTCGGGAATGCTAACTTTTTGGATCCAAAGTTAGGACCCATTGGGTTCCACACATGTGAAGAGGACCGGCGATACTACGGAGAGCCCGAGAACCAAAAATGGCCTTCATTTTGCTCTATCTGGCTTAGTTTATGAGATAGCGCCAGTTTTCTGAAAATAAAAAAAAAATTACCATTTATTTTTGCTAATATTAGCAAAAAAAGCTTGTAAAAATTTGGTAAACTCAATTTTAAATTTAGCAAAAAAAAATAGTTCAAATTTTGTTTAAAATTGCTAATGCGCTAAATGAAGTTTACAAGATATTTTTGCTAACATGCTAATCTCAACTAAAAATTTGCTAAAAGTTAGCTAGCCAGCATTAGCAAAAAAAAAATAGTAAATCTACTAATGTATTATTTTGAGTGTATAATATATTTTAAATAAGGTGGACCTAATTTTGCTAAATTTAGATTTTTCAAAAGGTCAGGGTAAAAAATTTATATCCAAAATTATAATCGAATGCGTTAGGGGTTAAAATTATCGGAATTGGCTCAAATTGAGATTAAATGAATGTTCATCTCAAGTTCTATGAAAGTGTTAAGAGAAACAAATTTTGAGACAACTTGAAATTTTGAGAAAAACCAAAATTTTTTACAACTTTAAAAAAGAAAACCGTTCGGCCGATTTTAAAAATGTTTAAATCAACGATATATTTTTTTCATTTTGCCCTAATTTCATTTTGCACCAATTTCCTTCGCACAAAACTTCAATTTTTAACCAATTGAGTTCATATTTTCTATCCCAACCTATCACAAAACTGCACTCAAAACAATTACTCTGTTAGGTACTCTGTAAAATGACTGAAATCTCAATTCGACAGATATTTGACTAAGTTTTCTGTCAAAATACAGATTTTACGATACTTTGTATTTTCTTGTGACCGAAAAACTAAATTTTATCTGCAATTTGACTTTTTACTTTCTAATCTTCATTTTACAGATAATAAACTGAGTTTTCTGCAGAAATACAGATTTAAGCAAAATACGTTTTTTGTCACCAAAAAACTAAATTGCATCTGTAATTTTACTAATTGCTCTGTAATTGGTTTTCAAAAAATTCTCGTCAAAATTCTTCCAAATATTTCAACCACACTAAAACTTAACAAAACGTTAGTAAATTTTACGAGGCTGTCAAAAACGAGGGGAAAATAAGTTTAAAATTTGCAATTTTATATCTATTGACGCACTTTGCGTCAGTAGTCAATAAAAAATGGACAAAAACTACCCCCTAAAAAAAATAACCATAAAATTCTATATTAAACTTCAGAACATAATTTTTGTTTTACATATATATTTATCCATTTATTTCAACTCCCTTAACACTACATTGGCCAAAAATTGAGAAAAATTGTTTTACTTTAATTTTTTTCTTTTTTAAGCATTTAACGTATGCCGCACAAACTTAAAACCTTTGACAACTCCTAGTGAAATTTGACGAAAAAAATATTCGTAAAACATTTTAACCCTTTAAATGCACGTTTTAGTAGACTTCTTTGGCAGTTTTTGAAAAAAGGACTAAAACGACATCTTAAAATGACCGTTAGAGGGTTAATATATTTTAAGAAGCACCATAAAATTTTACTGAAGACATCTTAGAACATTATTAAGCTCAAAAGTATATTTACATCATTTATTTCACACACCTTCGAAAAAACTTCAGTGGGCCATAAAAAAATCTGTAAGTATATGATCAAAATCCTTTGAGGATTTTCGTCTACTATTAGGGTACTTTGATTTATTTTTTTGATCTCAAGTTAAATACATCAAGTTACCTCCATTTGTTGGACAGTGTATTTAGCAGGGACAGGACCTTCATGCACTAAAAAGCTATGCTTTCGGCGCCTTAAAAATATGTATTAAAAAACCTTAAAATATGCACTAAAAACTTTAAAAATATTGCATACCCGAGTAAAAAGGAATTTATATAAATGTATATTATTTTATATGTTTTCATAAAACCATATAAAACTATATGAGCCAAAGTATAAAATTATATCTCACTTTAAAATTTTCGAATTTTTTTAAATGATGTCATATAAAATCGTATCTAATTATATTTTTCATAATATATAAATATAAATGGTAGATGTAATCATACATTGCACATAAAACTTAATCCGATTTCATACATTATTATGCATGACTTTATATCTAATTACGTATAGGATTTTACTAAACAAAAAATCCTGTATCAATATATGCAAAACTATATATGACTGATATAATACAATTTAAAATTGTATATGGCTCAATACCATAGAAAAGATTAGAAGGTACGCAGTGTTGTATTTGATGTATTTTCCAATATGGTGGCAAAACGCTTGTTCTTCCTCATCTCACACGTATTTAATATTAAATTAGATTCTTTGTTTTTAAAAAATGGTATTTGTCTTTTATTTAATTAAATTAATTGATTATTTTGCTTTATTCAACGTTTTTTTTAAAGATAATACGCACTATTGATAGTTTAAAAACTTTTTCTTCTCTTTTGTTGTTTGCTTTGTTGTTGTTCTCCTTTATCTTGCATAGTTTTTATTAAACGTCAAAAGTTACATAATGTGCTGTCACTAATACTTATTCAAGCGAAATACGACTCTGTTTCATTTCTATTTTTTTTCTATGCTCAATACTAAAAAAATTTTCAACAAAAATAATAGATATAATTATATGTGTCTTAAACGATAAAATATCTGTTTTTGTATGGTACTATATAAACGGAATTTTCGTCCGAACTCAAGATATAATTATAATTGGTCGAAGATGTGATGAATATATAATTGTTATATGATTATATACATAAAAAATATTTTTTGAACCAAACAACCAGCCATATATACATTAGAGCGACTCAACTTGTATGGAAGAGAAAAAAGTGATTTAGTTACCCCTCTGAAAATGAAGCTTGATATGTTTTATGATTATTCCCAAAATATTTTGGTTCTAGCGTTGACCATCCGTGAGCTGGACCATTTTTAAAAAAGGTCGATTTTTCAGTTTTTCGAATTTTTTTGTACTTTGCTCCAAGACGACATAAATAAAATTTGGTATCATCGAAAAGAGCTTTTGAAGCAGCATCCAATGGTATATAAAACTTGACCACTTGCGACCTACTAATTGAGATATTTAACTAAATACATATTTTCGTTGCGGGTTTTCATACAAATTCTACGTATTTGGAAATAATGTTCTGCTTTTCAAATTGAATCTGTTTTAAAATAATGTTAATTTATTTTTTTTTCTAATTATTCACATAAAACGCGAAAATCGCGATATATTTATCTATTTTAAAATATAGGCAATATGGGTATCAAAATTTTTCATTTTTCAATTATAATAATCTGGTGATAAGTAAAAGATCTGTTTTCAAATCTAGGATGCTGTGAGATAAATTTAAGTTCTTAAATATTAATTTTTAACAATGTTCTGCTTTTCAAATTGAATCTGTTTTAAAATAATGTTATTTTTTTTTTTGTAATTATTCACATAAAACGCGTAAATCGTGATATATTTTATCTTTTTCAAATATAGGCAATATGGGTATCAAAATTTTTCATTTTTCAATTATAATAATCTGGTGATAAGTAAAAGATCTGTTTTCAAATCTAGGATGCTGTGAGATAAATTTAAGTTTTTAAATATTAATTTTTTAACAATGTTCTGCTTTTCAAATTGAATCTGTTTTAAAATAATGTTTTTTTATTTATTTTTTTATTATTCACATAAAACGCGAAAATCGCGATATATTTTCTCTTATTTTAATATAGGCAATATGGGTATCAACGTTTTTCATTTTTCAATTATAATAATCTGAATAATAAGCAAAATATCTGTTTTCAAATCTAGGATGCTGTGAGATATATTTAAGTTTTCAAATATTATTTTTTTTAGTTGAATACATATATGAAATGAGAAAAATAGTTACTAACAAAACACAAGATTATTATAATTGAAAAATTATAAAAATAATAAATTTCTCGTTTTATCGAATAATAAAAAAAATAAAAAAAATTTACATTATTTTAAAACAGATTCAATTTGAAAAGCAGAACATTGTTAAAAATTAATATTTAAGAACTTAAATTTATCTCACAGCATCCTAGATTTGAAAACAGATCTTTTACTTATCACCAGATTATTATAATTGAAAAATGAAAAATTTTGATACCCATATTGCCTATATTTTAAAATAGATAAATATATCGCGATTTTCGCGTTTTATGTGAATAATTAGAAAAAAAAATAAATTAATATTATTTTAAAACAGATTCAATTTGAAAAGCAGAACATTATTTCCAAATACGTAGAATTTGTATGAAAACCCGCAACGAAAATATGTATTTAGTTAAATATCTCAATTAGTAGGTCGCAAGTGGTCAAGTTTTATATACCATTGGATGCTGCTTCAAAAACTCTTTTCGATGATACCAAATTTTATTTATGTCGTCTTCGAGCAAAGTACAAAAAAATTCGAAAAACTGAAAAAACGACCTTTTTTAAAAATGGTCCAGCTCACGGATGGTCAACGCTAGAACCAAAATATTTTGGGAATCATCATAAAACATATCAAGCTTTATTTTCAGAGGGGTAACTAAATCACTTTTTTTGTTGAGTCGCTCTAATATACATATATATAAGAGTATTTTAAATTTTATTTTTGTGTGGCGACATATATGGTTATTAGAGTTTTTCTTTTCCCAGACTTTTTCATTTCCCGGGAAAGCGGGATTCATTTTTAAATTTCACGGGATCCCGGGAATTCCCGCAAAAGCCAAAATGTTTTGTAAAAAAAATATATAAAAACCTTATGAACGCGATTACACTATTTATAATGTTTATTAACACCATAAAAATCTTATTTAGTACCTTATAAACAAACAAAAAAATTAGTTTCGAGTAAAAAAGGACAATTTTTGTTACACAGTTTTTATAAAAAAACGGCCCAAATATGTCAAAGTCTTTTAAAAGTAATTTTAAGGGAATATGTTATTTCACATCG
The DNA here is from genome assembly GCA_963921195.1 of Pegoplata infirma. Lineage (NCBI taxonomy): Eukaryota > Metazoa > Arthropoda > Insecta > Diptera > Anthomyiidae > Pegoplata > Pegoplata infirma. The sequence goes on from OY992539.1 coordinate 138,583,758, forward strand.
TTTTATCTGTTTCAGGGATGTTAAATGAGGTTTTCAATTTTGTACCAACTTTCAAAAAAAATTGTACTTTTTGGACCCCCACGGTACCATTTTTTTTTTTAATTATTAAAAACTTAACTAAAAGAAATGAGAGTTTTGATTCGGTTGTACTGAATCATATAAACCACCCCCCCCCCCCCACAAAATGCAAAAAAAATAAAAAACATTTTTCAGGGGCGTTTTTGAACAAATTCTTAAAATCTATTCTGTAGAAAAATGTCTCATTGTCCGATACTTTATCTATACAAAAAATTCTCAAAATTCTAGAACTTTTCGACAGGAAAAATGTATTAGTCAAGGGAAGTATCTAAAATGTATGAATCGATTTGCATGAAACTGAAAAAATATATAAAAGAGATCATTCTATAGGTTGTGGTGTCTCGGCTTATCGGCCATATCGGGGATTTAGAGGTTAAAAAAATGGATAAAAAATGCCGAAAATATTTTTTTTTGGATTTTTCGGCCATTTCTTTTTAAGAATCTAACTATATGATGTTTTCTTATGAGAAGAAAGGGTTTTTAATGCCTATCCAACGGTGGCATAACCTTAAAAAAATTGTTAATTATTTTTTCACGAAATGTATAAATTTTAGTGGATATTTATGTGAAGACAAAGACCTACGATATGCACATGAATACGAAACAATCTCAATTAAATTTAAGTCTACACTTATTTTTGCTCTAGACAATATTCCTGTCAGTTCGGGAGTTATCGAAATTTTCTCGAAGGTCCACGTTGTTTCATAAGAGGGTATTTATACACAGCCTTTTTTTGCTTGCAAAAAAGTCTTGCAACTTTTTTTTTGAAGGTAATCGGGGGTGAGAAGCATAGAAGAAGGAAAACAGAATTCGTGATTTTTGTTTTCTACCCCGTTTTCTTTTCACCCCCGTTTGCCAACAAAAAAAAGTTGCAAGACTTTATTGCAAGCAAAAAAGGCTGTGTATAAATACCCTCTAAGGGGAGAATGAAACTTTTAAACACTGATATGGCCGATAAGCCGAAACACCCCAACGTTTAAATCGTCTCATTTATATATATTTTGAGTTTCAAGCAAATCGGTTCATAAGGGTTAAGAAACTTCCCTTGTGAGTGTGTAAACACGAAAAATGTACCAAGATCGGAGAATTCTTCTAAAAATAAATGAAGAAGTTTTTTTAAAAAAATTATAGAAAAATTTCATTTAAAAACTACTTTAAACTGTTTTAAAACAAGGCATACAACCTAAAACAGAGGCTCATTTATGGTGTAAATCAGTCTAGCATTAGTACCCTTGTGAGCATTTTTTTTTTGAGTAAAGAAAAAAAGCTGTGGTATAAAGAAATTGTAAATTTTAAAATTGTACCAAATGAGTCGCGGTAGTACCACGGTACTTTTGAAGGTTAAAATGTACCAAAAAAAGTACAATTGTACCAACTTTAACATCCCTGATCTGTTTTAATAATACAAATTCATCATTTATTTTAATTCATCTCAGTTCATTTTTACTATTGGTTCTCAACGCTTTGCCTCTAAAGCACAATAGCGGTTCTCACCCTTAATAGAAAACAAAAAAAGAATCGGAGAAATGAAGAAAACAATAGAATGTTTGACAGATACAACAACAAAATACATGTATTTCTGTCAAACATTTTATTGTTTTCTTCATTTATCCGATTCTTTTTTTGTGAAAACCGCTAATGAAACTGATTCAGAGAAATTTCTCAATTATGTCTCAGAAACTGAATGTTTCAGAGAAATGAAATAAGAAAATTTACCCCAAAAAATTATTAAAAAAATTTTAAAATTTCTAATGCAGATCTCAGAAAGAAAATTTTTCAGCTTCTAAAAAACGTATCAGGTTCTGATCTGGCATCACCAAAGATAATTGGAAAATTCAGGCAATGCCAAACTAAAGTTCAAACGTAAAGCCAAGAGAGACAAAAAAAATCTGCATTCTCACTGTAAAACTGGTATCTTCCATCTCGCTCACATTTCGATTTGTAATAAACAATACCATATGGTTTTTGTTTACTCCTTTTTCAAACGCCATTTGTTATCCTACTCTATGACTCTGTAACAGATCACGTGAAAATCTAAAGCATTTTGATTGACACTTGCTTACTTTACCAGTTAAGTAACTAGCCGTTAAGTAAGATCTAGCTTTCTCTACGTTACCAGTTATAGGACCCTTTTAATTAAAAAGTAATCAATAAGTTTTTGTGTTACCATACACGCAAAAAACACTTTAACTTATTAGCCAAGTTTTTGGTAAAAATACAACTCACTAAAGGCGGATTACTTAATGAAAAGTTAGCTGCTAACTGCCGATTTAACGGAGCCTTATGTCAAAATTTGTATGAAAAAGTTAAATTTATGAGTTATTTTATAACGCAGCATTGAGTAATCCAGCCTAAAAAACTTTTACGTAATTTAACCAAGTTTTTGTTCTAAAAACTTGGCAAAAACACTTGGTGAGTTGTATTTTTATCAAAAAATTTTCTAAAAAGTGTAAGTGTTTTTTGCGTTTGCTAATTGGCACTCAGGTCTTAAAACCAAACTCTTAATTAAAATGGATTTTGACCCTTTTAAAAAATTATTTATTAAAACAGGCTTTTCAGTTACCTAACATTTTTAATAAATAATAATTTGCGTTTACAAACTCCAAAAAGAATAATTATTTGCGTTTACAAACACTAAAAAGAATAATCCTTTGTTTACATCAATCGCCCTCTCTTTTCTCAAAATCCGAAGCCAAAGCCTTCGTTGTGTTCAAACCCTAAAGTAAATATGATGTATGGCAACCATGTGTCTAATTACTTTGACAGCTGACAACGTTTAAACTATTTTTTTCTTTTCTGGTGCGATTTTTTTGTTTTTATTAACACATTGAATGTTGCAAAAAAAAATTAAAATCATCAAACGGGAGTTTTAAAGAAATAAAAAAAACGTAAAATTGTGATTTGCCAAGCGTAAACATCTTTAATTATGACCTACCAGCAAACAGACAGATCATTGGCTACTACAATAGATTTTGAAGAAGAATTTGGTCCGTTGCATATTTAAAAACAGAAAGTGACAGGAATGATATACAACGTTTAAAGGATGCTGGTTATTATACCGTGGAATCATCAATCAATACCTTGAATCATTTGCTCCCAAAACGAAAATATTTACCGTCAAAGGCTTTTCGGAAACAAAGGGACAAACTTTTAGCACAAATCAAATTTCTAAGGAATTGGATAGACCCAATTGTGTAATACTTTTTGTCATCTGCCCACAAAACAAAATGGTTCTAAAGGTAAATGTTTATGTATTGACTCTGAGGGTTCATTTCGACCCAAAAGCTTATTGGCTATAACCGATTAATATAAGCTGGTATACGATGATTTTTACGATATTTCACGTGCCTTTAATTTAAATTATCTGACTCAGTTGCTTATTCAGGGAACATCAATGATTGCAGGATCAAGGTAATTTTCTATACATCTTTTGAGTTTGAACGTAAAAAAATCTCCCAACATTCACTTTTCAGATGTGCCTTAATTGTAGTGGAAAGTGCCACTGCTTTATGTGGCACCGATTATGCTGGTCGCGGTGAATTGGCTGTTCGACAAATGCATTTACGTTTGGCCGATGAATTTTCAGTTGCTGTTGTCATTTCCAATCAAGTGGTGGCCCAATTTTATTGATGGTGGTTTCTATGTTTCAAGCTTGGCCTAAAAATCCCATTGGTGGCAATATTTTGGCTCATGCTTCGATGACTCGTTTATCTCTACGTTAAGGTCATGGTAATTCTCGTATAGAACAAAATCTTTTTTAAAGGGAAGAAGAAGGGAAGTCTCTCTAGCTTCACCAGCCGATCTTTATGGAATTTGTTTTATTTTGTGGCCCGAATTCATATTTAGGATATGCAAATGAGGGGAAAGGAAACGGTGATTTTTCAGTTTTTTTCATCTTCTATATTTTGCAAAGAAATCTAGTCACGTTATATATAAAAATCAAATCAAAGGTCTTTAAAAAACCTATCTAAGTCCCAATTTATACAGGGCAATTTTAATTGACACAATTCTTAGTTTATAGGAGAGAGAGGTGAGAGGAATGGAAAGGGGAAAAAAACTTGCTCGTACTGGCAATTCGTTTTATTTTTTCATTCGCAACTCTCAATCTGAAGTGTATTTTCACATTTCTTTTTGGAATTGCCGAACAGAATTGCCAGTGTGTGAACATAAACGGCAAGTTCAAAAGAGAAACACAAAAATTGCCGCAATTTAAATTGCCTGTTGTGAATTGGGACTAAGTATGCAAAGAACGTGTCGAAACAAGCACAACTTTTCGTCATATTGAGTAAAATAACAACATTTTAGGACATTTTTGTTAATAAGTCAAAAAATAATGTGCTCGATTCGGGAGTACTCTTTCACAATTCATCTACTTTTTAAAAATTTGATATCCTTTCGACTTTTAAGATTTTTTAATTTTTCCTTGTAATTTTTTAAGATATTAACTACAAGTTATATTTCAACAAGAAAAAAAAATTAAATCTAGAAATTCAAAAGAATATAAAATTTTTAAAAATTTGGTGAATGGTGAAATAGTACTCCCGAATCGAGCACATTGTAATTATTTTTGTTCTGAACAACATATCAAAATTTCATTAAGATCGGAGGGTAACACCAGGGAGACTTCCCTTGGCAGTAGGTTACGTTAGGTTGTAAGTGGCTGCTGAGGTCCATTGTGATAGCCATTGTCAGTAAAACTGAGATAAATATTTAATAAAACCTTAAATTTTTGGAATTTAGGAAAACTCCAAATGCAGTTGTGTAGAAAAAACCTTAAACAATCATTGTGCAATGTTTAATAATTATACCTCTTTATCTGTAATAGTTACAGAGGTTAAAATTGAAATAACCCACCGTTTTTTTCTTGTTTCGTTTTTTTTTTTTTTTTTTTAACTTTTCCTTGTTTTTTTAGTAGCAATTAATGCATCATGTTCAAACTTATCAAAAGTCGTGCCTTACGGAGAACCGATTTACCATAGGGAAATAGTTCCCCCTTGAAGAACTATAACAACCTTTTAAAACATTTTTGTGTCATTTCAAAGTCCTACACGTCGACCCAGGGGATAGGTTGTAAGTGGCTGCTGACGTTTTACGTCAACACACGTAGACTCTGAGGTCCATTGTGATGGGGATAAATAAATGTATTTTTTTCGGCCAGCCTTCTTTTGTTAGCGTGGATAGAAAAAAAAAATAAATAATGATAAATTGTATGCTTAAACGTAAAAATTATTATAAATCAATTTACCAGCATTTATCGAGATTATGATCAAAATAGGTGTATTTTCAGCAAACTTTTCTGCTGATTGGACAGAGAATTTAATTTGAAGACTCGTAGTTCAAATCTCCGTGACACCAAAGGTTTTTTTTATATAAATTCGATATTATAATATCTAAAAAAATAAAAAAAAAAAAGAAACATTTTTTGGGTAGTTTTTTTTTTAAACATGATATTATAAGAAAACTTTGGCGCGCCCAAATTCCGAATGAAATTACATCATGTCATATCATATTTAATATAAAATCATGTTATCAGATATTTTAAAATAACTTTGGAGCGGCCAATTTCCGTATGAAATTACATCATGTCATATTATATTTAATATAAAATCATGACATCAGATATTTGTGGATAACTTTGGCGCGGCCAATTTCCGGATGAAATTACATCATGTCATATCATATTAAATATAAAATCATGATATCAGATATTTTTGGATAACTTTGGCGCGGCCAATTTCCGGATGAAACTACATCATGTCATATCATATTTAATATGAAATCATGTTATTAGATATTTTAAGATAACTTTGGCGCGGCCAATTTCCGGATGAAATTACATCATGTCATATCATATTTAATATAAAATCATGATATTAGATATTTTAGGATAACTTTGGCGCGGCCAATTTTCGGATGAAATTACATATATTCAAATATAAAACTGTAATTTCATATGTTATGAGATAACTTTGGCGCGGCCAATTTTCGGATCAAATTAAGCAATATCGGATCTGATGAATTATATATAATATTATAAGATAACATTTTTTACCATACAATTTTTTTTTACTCGGGTATATATTTTAAAGTTACCGCGGTTGATTGGTATAAAATTTCAGCAAAATCGATCGAGTGGTTCAAAAATTATAAGCAAAACCGTGAATTACAGATTGGTGTTACCTTAAATTCACGTGTTGAAAGAATCTTTGAACAAGCTTTAAAAACGTTGGTAATACCCAATTCACACTTGAGGTGAAATCTCGTTCGAACGAGATTTCGATCATATGGTTGTGTATAAAATGATACAGACCATATGATCGAAATCTCGTTCAAACGAGATTTAACCTCAGGAGTGAATTGGGTATAAGCCAAAAAATAGTTTTACATAGTTTTTTCGTTTTTTTTTTTTTTTTTTCTCATTCATATGTTTTATTGAATCTTCACTAAAATTATGTGAACTAACAATAAGTATTCAAATCTTAAAACTAATATAACTTAATATTAAGTCCAGCCAATGCCAGACAAAATTTCATCTGCTCATAAATTATCCAATGTTTTCAAAAGCATCATCCTTCACTTTAGTGTGCCAAGTCAGCAGTGGCCCTCCTTCTAAGGCGTTGGTGACCACGATTATTAAGAAGATTGCGTGCTAAATTGTTTGGATGTGATTCTAGTTTCCGTAAGTAGTTCTGGGTATGTTTCACAATTTCATCTTTAACAAGGGAAACATTTAGATCTCTGTGTATTTGAATTTAGATCTTTGTGTTTCAGGGTGAAAGAGTAATGTTCCAACCTTGACGCTAAGCGAAATCGAAAAAAAGGAAACATCGCTTCACCCTGTTTTGTATTGCTATAAAACCGCTAAATCTATAAAAAAAATTTTAAACTGGCAACATTGCTGATGATGTCTGTTTGTTATTGTTTTTATTTTTGTAGAACTGTCATAAAATGTATTGATTGATATAAACAAAAATCATAACAAAACATCTCCCAATGGGATGCCAAGAGAAGTCCTTAAATCGTAACATAACGACTTGTAATTCATGTCAAATATTGCCACACTTCTTCTCTCAATAATTTTATAAAAAAAAAAATTTCATTTCCTTATATTGTGCTCAAGCAACCTACACAATAAAATATTGCTGCAGAATAAACATCCTTTGTCCTTTATTAAACTGTGTGGGTGTATATTTGAACACATGTATTCTTACTGATACAATATGTATATATAATGATTTTTTGGTAAGTATATACTTATGTAGTACCTACTGTATCTCAGTAAATGCTAGTCAATGTAAACTTACAATTAGTTACATAAGCTATACTTGGTAATTTATATACATATCTTACAAATATATACTTATGTTTATGGATTCAAGTGCCTCCTTTAGAAGTTACATAATCTTTTCCATTTTATCTTGGGTCTTTTAGTTGTTTGCCCAAACACTTGATTATTTTAAGTGTGTGATTGATAGAAAATGAACGACATTTTTTGTACTTTCTACATACATATCAAGAGAAATTTTCTAAAGTGTCATTATCCATTTAATCTAAGATTTTTAAGGATAATTAAAAAAAATAGTGATTTATTATAATGGCAATTTTTAAATATTTAGGCATATCACAGTAATAGATTAAAGAAAGAAAGTAAAATTAAGCAGACACCGGAAAACTTTTTATTTTTTGTTTTTATCAAATATATTTATCGTAGGCGTTCAAAAAACTTAAAATTATTCAAACAAAAAAAAATTATAAAAAGTTATTTATTTAAAAATTTTCATCATGATCGAAATAAAAAACAAACAAAAAAATAAAACGTTTTCCAAAAAGATATTTATCAAAAGTTCAAAAAATAAAACGTTTTTTTTTTGATTGTTCAATATTTATGTACATATTTTTTTTTTGTTATTATTTGAATTTTTGTTATTTTCAAAATTCAAAATAATTTCTCTAGATGCACGAACTTGGAGTCTGCCAAGCAAATTCCGATGGAAATTGATGTTTGCGGAGTAGTACAAATTAGGGATGCTATAAACAACATTGGCTTGCATTTCGTTATGTAGGCAACATATTTTTACAGAGTAAAAATATGGTATCTTACGATTACGCAGTCCAAAGCTATTTGGATTTCGTTATGATTATGAAAATCTGCAATTAATTAATATTTATTTAACAAGAATTTGGATCCCTAAAGCCCTTTCTGGTTCCAAATTTCGCTTGACAAGTATAAATTCATTTGTCCCTGAAATAGAGATTATTTTTTCACAAACTTTAAGGACTTACAGCGAGTATTTCGAATTAGAGACTTACTGATAACAAGACTTTTGTTACCCTCACACTTAACAATTCATTTTTAGCACATTTACCCTTTTTTTATGTGAATAAAAATAATCGCGAAAAAGTCTTGGACAAGTATTGCTAGTGGTCGTTAAAGGGTTAACCCATTGACGACGGTACATTTTGTGTCGAATCGATTACCCCTTAATATTGCTTCTCTGTTACTTTATAACAGTATTTCTGCCAGAATTTGGATCTCGGAACCACCTTCTTGGTCCAAATTTCGCTTGACATGTAAAGAGGCTTCTGTCCCTAAAACATTAACATTTAAGGGACAAAAGCATCTTTACATGTTCAGAAACTTGGAGAACTTACAGTAGCTAAGTGGTTCCAAATAGAGACTTACTAAATACTAGGGGTCTGTTACCCTTACATTCTACAATTCATCTTTTATCACATTGACCATATTTATTTAACTAGACAAAAAGGTTTTTAAAGATCACAAACTCTTTAATTTATTAAATGGACGTCTTTAATACGTTTCCAATGGTGTGCTTCTCTAATTTATTGGACCAAAATTGACAAAAATGTAAAGGATTCAATACATATCACAAGTTTATTTAAATAAACATACATAAATATTTCCAATTATTTTTTGACACAAACAAAAAAAAACGTTTTTTTTTTTTGGTTTTGTTTTTTTTTTTTTTTTGTACGATAAATATCTTTTTCAAATTTTATGGAAAACGTTTTTTTTTGTACTTTATATTTTTATGTTTTTGAAAGAAAAATATATTTTGAACTTGCGATGAATATACAAAACAATATTACAGAAAAATATTTTATTTGGAACACAATATATTTTTTTATTTTTGATGAAAACTTTAAATTTTGTGTTTTCGGTTTTTAAAATCCGGTGTCTGAAATTAAGTGATTTAAAATAAAACACATTTGAGTGAATAATTCGGCTGTATCAAATATTTTAAAAAATAAATACCTCGGTAAAAAAAAAATCCACGAAAAGCCTTTACAATGTTGAAACATTTTGAATACAAATGAATTTAAGTGCAAATACACTATTTAAGTAATTTAAATTTTTTTTAACGAAAAAAACAAAAATTTTGACTAAAAATTTTTTTTTTAGTAAAAGATTTTTTTATTCAAATTCAGATAAATTTTTATTTAAAATATTATATTTCAGAAGCGGGTCCAGCTCTTGTGCTTTTTTTTTGGGGGGGGGCGAAATTTATTAATTTTACTTAAACATTTTTATTTTTGCAGGAAACCTCAGGTTGAATTAAAATTATTAGTAAAGGTTTTTTAGTGTTGGTATATTATGAGTTTTTTTTATAGAAACATTTCAAAATCTTTTCATTTTCCAAAATTTATTCCTTATAGGTTTTACAACTTTAGAAAATGTTTGATATTTTGAAAAAATGTCTTCTCAAGAAATTCTTAGGTTCTAAAGCATTTTTCTGACAGAGAAAAATAAGAGCAACTTGTTTTTTTCTTAGCTGCCCAATCTCACATTTAGCGGGTCAAAAAGGAGGGAAAAATCGGGATGTTCTTTCGTTTTTTGAGGATTTTTCACATTTCTTCAACAGAAACTATATAAACATTTTAACCAAATCGAAAGGTTTTTTGAAGGCCTATCCAATAGTGTATCGGTCTTGCCCAAATTCGGGCACGAATTTTACCGATATTTTTGCGATTGCTGAAATTCCTGGCAGTTCGGATTTTATTCGGATATTCCCGAAAGACCATATTTTTCATAAGGTGGCCACACATTTTTAAATTTGAGATTGTACAGCTAAAAAAAAACAGATAACTCTTATAACTTATTCCCCTCATTCTCATATGCAAGTTTCAGGCCAATCAGTGGGTGCCCTCTGAAAGACCTCCATTGTAAGACATTTGTCCTATAGAAAAAGTCTTATTGTTAGTCTGAAAAAGTCTTAAAATCCTAAAAAAAAAAATCAAATAGAAAAAAAAATAAGAATCTTAGACATTTTCGCAGATTCTGTGAAATTTTGTCCAAATTCTCAGATTCTGGGTCATTTTTTTTAAAGAAAAAATCTCAGATTCTTTATCATTTTTCCTAGAATTTAAGAATTTAAAATTTCAAACATCTAATAAAATTTTTAGAAAAATTTAAAATTTAGACAAATTTTTGGATTTTTTTTTTCGACGAAATTTAAAGTCTAATACCCTATTCACACTTACAGTTTTCAACCATTTTTAGCAATTATTTTAAGCATTTTCTGTCAATATACTATAATAGAATAAAGAAAGTGCTAAAAATATTGCTGATAAAAACGATTTAAGTATATTGACAGCAAATGCTAAAAATAATTACTAAAAACGGTTTTAAACTGTAAGTGAGAATAGGGTATTATTAAATACGCACACTCACTGACGCAATTTATTTTCCACTTACAATCACGTGAGTAAAATTGAGTTCAGTCACACTAACGCTTCCTTTCAGTGAAATATGTCTAAGCAGATTTCTCTGGTGTTTTGACAGATTTCTCTGCTGATTTCATTTATACCCTATTCACACTTACAGTTTTAAACCGTTTTTAGCAGCAATATTTTTAGCACTTTCTTTATGCTATTACAGTATATTGACAGAAAATGCTAAAAATAATTGCTAAAAACGGTTTAAAACTGTAAGTGTGAATAGGGTATTATAATAATCATGACAGATTTTCAGCAAACCGTGTCTGCTAAAATCAGCAGATTTCTCATATGGCTCAAAATGGGTGTATTTTCAGCAGATTTTTCTGCTGATTGGACAGATATTTTTTTTTGAGTGTAGCTGATCCTGTTTCATAGATGGGACTAATTAATTAAAGGGACCAATTAATTGATGGTTTAATTACCATTTAATTGATGTCAATGGTAATGAAATTTTTTTCATTACCATTGGTTGTATCAATTGTACCAATTAAATTACTTATCAATTTAATTACTAATGAAAATTAAAAAAAAATAATTACCATTGGTATTTCATCACTTAAAAAAAATAATTACCATTAGTAAAAGTCGTCACAATATTGTCAAAATCGTTAATATTTGGAAAAATCTGTTGTTTTTTGTTATATGGTGTTTTAGTTTTTCACATTTTATAAACCAAACACACGTTGATTGCCTTTGTATAACACAATATTTGAAATTTTTATTTGCGTTTTGTTTTTTGTCTTTAACATTTTCATATTTTTTTTTGTAAAAACATACTTTGATGTTTAAATTTTTAACTTTTCAAAAAAACAAAAACGTTCAAACCAATGGTTTTGAAACCAATTATAATTGGTGTTTTTCAACAATTGGTGCATTTCATTACCATTAGAAATTATTTTTTCAATTAAAAAAATTTAATTACCATTAAATGGTAATGAAAATTTTTTCATTACCATTGATATCAACCAATGGTAATTAAATTTCAATGGTAATGAAAAATTCCCATCTATGTCCTGTTTTCAAGTTTTTCTAAATAATTACACTGTTCGACAACAAAAACTTCCCAGTGAAATACCCAACTGATTCTTATAGATTTTGCTCTCCTGAATCCAAATCTGCCATCCAATTTTTTCTAGCACGTACAGTTTTTGAGATATTTGCTATCAAAATGTCAAAAAACCAATAATTTCGCACTTTTGGGGGTCCACTGTTATGTTGCTTCCAACAAATAGGACTTGATTTCAAATAAATTCTGATTTGAAAACTGCAATCCAAATATTTCTAGCATGTTCGGTTTTTGAAATATTCACGTCCGAGATTTACGCGTGGAAAATTTTTAAAACGCGAATATCTCGAACACGGAATATGCTTGAAAAATTTGGATTTCAGTTTTGGAATCTGGAAGTCCATTTTATTTTTGAAGAATCTGTTACAGTGGAACCACCAAAAGTGTGAAATTATTGTTTTTTACTTTTTACCAGCGAATATCTCAAAAACGATACGTGCTAGAAACAATTGGATGGCAGATTTGGATTCAGGAGAGGAAAATCTACAAGAATCAGTTGGGTATTTCACTAGGAGGTTTTTGTTGTCAAACAGTGGAATTATTTAGCAAAAACTCGAAAACAGGATCAGCTATAATTTACGTGTTAACGATTTTTAAAATTAAAAATAAAGAGGCGTTAGGACAGCGGGCTATTGGCTATAAGTTGTCAAATATGTCTAAAAAGCGACTTTTTTTATTTTAATTTATAAAAATCCTAATGTAATGGAAAAGTTTGAATACCTAATGTAATGGAAAAGTTTGAATATTTATGAACGGGAAAATAATTGTATTAGGGGAATAACACATCATTGAAAAACATTTAGCACTCTAAGGGTTAAATGAGTTATGTATCCTTGAGAGCAATGTTTAAGCTTTACTCTTGACTTATTTTTGAGTCGCTAACGCATCGCTGTCATCCGCTATGAGTTGTCAAAAATTCGCGATATACCTTATGAAATGTTACCTCAATTTTCTCAAAAACCTGATGGAAAAGTTTGAAGACCAGATTTCTGATCACTAGAACAATTGCAATTTACTGTGTAAGGTCGCTTCCCAGTCGTTTTTTTTAAATGTTCTGAAAATTGACAAATTTTTGAAAGCAGAAACTATATGAGTATTTTTGGGAGAATATCCTTAGAGACAAAAGTAGAGTTAACATAAGTACTTGTAATGGTTATTCATAATGGGGAAAATAAATGACCTCGAACAGATTTGTAATCACTCGATCAATTACAATTAACTGTGTAAGTTCAAGTCCCAGTCGCATCAAGTTTTTTTTTTAATGTTTCGAAACTATCGTCAATTCAATTCTGAAAATTAACAAATTTTTTGAAAGCAAAAACTCTATGAGTATTTTTGGGAGAATATACTTAGAGACAAAGTAGAGTTAACATAAGTACTTGTAATGTTAATTCCTAATGGGGAAAATAAAGGACCTCGAACTAAGATAAACTTTTTTCAGATTTACAAAATATGTTTTTAATTAAAGAAATTTAATTTAAGAAATGAATGCATTTTTTTAAGATTCTGACCTAATAATAGAGTAATTTTCGTATTTTCTTTCTAAAATAGTTATAATACTCATTCGACATAAAAGTATCTATCAATAACTAACATAGGTATATCGCGATAAGATTATAGTATAACTAAATATGATTACAGTTTATTGTACTTGACCATAAATCAAAAGATTCAGTAGTCGCACAATGGTAATAATAATAATAATGTAATAAACATTATCTTGGAACATGAAAAATTCCAAAAAAAACTGATTTTTTTAATAATTTATTTATAGGAAAACACATTGCAAAAACATATTTTATAAATAGCAAAATACAACTGACGTAAATAATATATGTGGAACATTTATTTTATGAATTTACAGTGTCGTTCAAAATAAGTTCCAAAATTGTTTTTGAAATTTATCATGTAAGAATTTGTTAAGGAATTTATTCTTTTAAAATCTGGTAGAGGATTTGACAATACTGCATTTTTATAAAATAATTACGTTAATCTTTAGAACAATGATTCAACATTATTTTACTTATTACACACAAATAGCTTTCTTTACTTAAAGATAAGGTCTATGACCTTTCTATATTTTGAAAATAAAAATTAGAATTAATTACTATAAAATAAATATTTTTAAATGCGTGTTATATAGAATTGCGATAAGATAGTTTTTGTTTGTTTTATTGGCATAATCTTGCATATAATCTATTGTACACGGAAATTATTATTCAACCCAAATTTCGGTCAAATTAAAGCTACATTCAGATCACACGTACTTAACCCCTTTTTGGATCAAGTTGTCCGCTTTCATCTAATGAGACCACTCTACATGGTTTTTGCGCAGACTTCTAGAATAGATTTTCTTAAAGAATTTTGACCTTTTAAACTCAAATCTGCCAGTAGATAAATTTGGCTGTAGGCAAAATCGCCCATAGAAAAATAGCCCAAAAAAGAAAACGAAAATTCACCCAAAAATGTTTCATACAAATTTGGGTCATATTTCATATGAAAAGTTACCCAACATTTTTGGGCAAATTTTCATAGTTTTTGGGCAAAATTTCGAAATTAAAAATTGGTGATTTTTCATTATATATACGGGTCTTCTAATTTAGACTCTATTTTCACCCCACACTCTCAGAATCGACCTAACTTTTGCTAACCTGAATTTGTTTTACAGTGTAATCGTATTTTAATAGGTATTATTTCGAAACTTGGCAGGTACACGTATTTTGTATTCACAAATCATCATTTCAAATTTTAAAGGAATCGGACCAGTTCTTCGCATAGTGTCCATACAAACCACCACCAGAGTTTTTGAACACTGAAATACCAGCGTTGCCATATTTTAAACAAATTTTGAATTCACATAAATTCAAATAAAACAAAAATACATAACAATTAAAATTTAGAAATGAAAAATTAATGTTAAGGAAATCTCAACAAAAATTCAAAAAGACTAATAGTATACCGGATGAAGTACCCTTATCTGAACCGCATAGTTTGGCGGAAATTGACTGTCTGGTTGACCATATAACAAATGTTTGTAATAGGTGCCTGGATGCGTCTTGCCCTTCTGCAAAGCCTAGATGGAAAAAAGCCACCTTGGTGGTCAAATGAGTTGCAGACAAGCAGAGATTCCTGCAGAAAGCTCTTTAATAAGGCTAAATTTTCAAGAGCGCACGAGGACTGGTCTGCATACAGGCTGCAACTTAAGAGTTATAAAAAGATGATCAGAAATGCAAATTGTGATTCTTGGAAAAATTTCTGTGGAAACATAGAAGACGTTTCTGAGGCATCCAGGCTGCGCAAGGTTCTGGCTTCTTCTCCTTGCACCCTGGGATACCTGAAAGATCCTAATAGGATGTGGTCTTCCTCCAGTGGAGATTCGCTAGATCTACTTTTAAACACGCATTTTCCGGGCAATTCCATGACGGCGTTTCAAGCTTTGAACGTTCTGACGCCCAAGCATCTGAAATTGCTTCGGAAATAATAAATATGCCAACATTAAACTGGGTGATAAAAAGCTTCAGGCCCTATAAATCCCCGGGTCCTGATGGTATAATCCCGGCTGAGTTGCAGCAAGTGTCGGACTATATAGCCCCGTTGCTGTATAATCTATACACAGCATGCATCAACTGGTCGTATATTCCTTTAAAACAGAGTCGTATTTATCCCGAAGGCTGGGAAAAGTTCCCACACAGCTCCGAAGGATTTCAGACCAATTAGTCTGTCTTCTTTTTTGTTAAAGACAATGGAACGAATGACCCGAGGATTCTTTCTACAAAGCAACATGCATACAGCAAGGGACGATCAACGGAAACAGCTCTTCATGAGCTCGTTGGTACCATCGAGAGATCGCTTTCGGTAAAGGAGTACACTATGGTGGCCTTTCTTGATATTGAGGGGGCTTTTAATAATGTCATCCCAGAATCGATAATATTGGCATTGTCTGGTCTGGGAGTAAAGCGTGAAATCGTTTTAATGGTGGAAAACCTACTTGCCAATAGACGTATAACGCCACAAGGAGGTGTTCTTTCACCGCTTCTTTGGAACCTGGCACTGAATTCAATGCTACTATCTCTACACCTTTTCCAATTGAAATTCAGAAAAGATCAATTGTAATTCAGAAATCTCAATTGAAATTCAGAAAAGCACAATTGAAATTCAGAAATCGTAATTGAAATTCAGAAAAGCCCAATTGAAATTCAGAAATCACAATTGAAATTCAGAAAAGCCCAATTGAAATTCAGAAATCACAATTGAAATTCAGAAAAGCCCAATTGAAATTCAGAAATCACAATTGAAATTCAGAAAAGCACAATTGAAATTCAGAAAAGATCAATTGAAATTCAGAAAAGCCCAATTGAAATTCAGAAAAGCACAATTGAAATTCAGAAAAGCCCAATTGAAATTCAGAAAAGCACAATTGAAATTCAGAAAACCCCAATTGAAATTCAGAAAAGCACAATTGAAATTCAGAAAAGCACAATTGAAATTCAGAAATCGTAGTTGAAATTCAGAAAAGCCCAATTGAAATTCAGAAAAGCACAATTGAAATTCAGAAAAGCCCAATTGAAATTCAGAAAAGCATAATTGAAATTCAGAAATCGTAATTGAAATTCAGAAATCGTAATTGAAATTCAGAAAAGCCCAATTGAAATTCAGAAAATCACAATTGAAATTCAGAAAATCACAATTGAAATTCAGAAAAGCCCATTTGAAATTCAGAAAAGCACAATTGAAATTCAGAAAAGCACAATTGAAATTCAGAAAATCACAATTGAAATTCAGAAAATCACAATTGAAATTCAGAAAAGCACAATTGAAATTCAGAAAATCACAATTGAAATTCAGAATAGCCCAATTGAAATTCAGAAAATCACAATTGAAATTCAGAAAAGCCCAATTGAAATTCAGAAAATCACAATTGAAATTCAGAAAAGCCCAATTGAAATTCAGAAATCGTAATTGAAATTCAGAAAAGCCCAATTGAAATTCAGAAAAGCACAATTGAAATTCAGAAAAGCACAATTGAAATTCAGAAAAGCCCAATTGAAATTCAGAAAAGACCAATTGAAATTCAGAAATCGTAATTGAAATTCAGAAAAGCCCAATTGAAATTCAGAAAATCACAATTGAAATTCAGAAAATCACAATTGAAATTCAGAAAAGCCCAATTGAAATTCAGAAAAGCACAATTGAAATTCAGAAAAGCACAATTGAAATTCAGAAAATCACAATTGAAATTCAGAAAATCACAATTGAAATTCAGAAAAGCCCAATTGAAATTCAGAAAAACACAATTGAAATTCAGAAAAGATCAATTGAAATTCAGAATATCACAATTGAAATTCAGAAAAGCCCAATTGAAATTCAGAAATCACAATTGAAATTCAGAAATCACAATTGAAATTCAGAAAATGTAAACAAACCAATTATTAGTCACCACTACAAACATAGACACATTATGCAAATGCAGTACAGAAATGTGTATATGAGAGTATCTAATTTTATTCTCTTGCTACGTATTGTAGAGAGCAGACAGACAATACACTCATAAAATGCTTAAGGTAACATTGAGTGAAACTGACTTTTTATTATTTTTCTTTAAAACCAATTTTTCATTAATGCATTTGTCAAGGTAGAGTAAATATTTTTGTTCACTATATTAATTAATTTTCAAAAAATAATAAAAATTCAGTTAAACTAAATTTTACCTACAGCATTCTATGAGTGTATATTGTCTGTCTGCTCGCTACAATACGTAGCAAGAGAATAAAGTTAAATACTCTCATAGTTGTACAGCATTTGTTTAATGTGTCTATGTAGTGGGGACTCATATTTGGTTTGTTTACATTTTCTGAATTTCAATTGTGATTTCTGAATTTCAATTGTGATTTCTGAATTTCAATTGGTCTTTTCTGAATTTCAATTATGATTTCTGAATTTCAATTGGGCTTTTCTGAATTTCAATTGTGATTTTCTGAATTTCAATTGGGCTTTTCTGAATTTCAATTGTGATTTTCTGAATTTCAATTGTGATTTTCTGAATTTCAATTGTGCTTTTCTGAATTTCAATTGTGCTTTTCTGAATTTCAATTGGGCTTTTCTGAATTTCAATTGTGATTTTCTGAATTTCAATTGTGATTTTCTGAATTTCAATTGGGCTTTTCTGAATTTCAATTACGATTTCTGAATTTCAATTGGTCTTTTCTGAATTTCAATTGGGCTTTTCTGAATTTCAATTGTGCTTTTCTGAATTTCAATTGTGCTTTTCTGAATTTCAATTGGGCTTTTCTGAATTTCAATTACGATTTCTGAATTTCAATTGGGCTTTTCTGAATTTCAATTGTGATTTTCTGAATTTCAATTGGGCTTTTCTGAATTTCAATTGTGATTTTCTGAATTTCAATTGGGCTATTCTGAATTTCAATTGTGATTTTCTGAATTTCAATTGTGCTTTTCTGAATTTCAATTGTGATTTTCTGAATTTCAATTGTGATTTTCTGAATTTCAATTGTGCTTTTCTGAATTTCAATTGGGCTTTTCTGAATTTCAATTGGGCTTTTCTGAATTTCAATTGTGCTTTTCTGAATTTCAATTGGGCTTTTCTGAATTTCAATTGTGATTTTCTGAATTTCAATTGTGATTTTCTGAATTTCAATTGGGCTTTTCTGAATTTCAATTACGATTTCTGAATTTCAATTACGATTTCTGAATTTCAATTATGCTTTTCTGAATTTCAATTGGACATTTCTGAATTTCAGTTGTGCTTTTCTGAATTTCAATTGGGCTTTTCTGAATTTCAATTACGATTTCTGAATTTCAATTGTGCTTTTCTGAATTTCAATTGTGCTTTTCTGAATTTCAATTGGGGTTTTCTGAATTTCAATTGTGCTTTTCTGAATTTCAATTGGGCTTTTCTGAATTTCAATTGTGCTTTTCTGAATTTCAATTGGGCTTTTCTGAATTTCAATTGATCTTTTCTGAATTTCAATTGTGCTTTTCTGAATTTCAATTGTGATTTCTGAATTTCAATTGGGCTTTTCTGAATTTCAATTGTGATTTCTGAATTTCAATTGGGCTTTTCTGAATTTCAATTATGATTTCTGAATTTCAATTGGGCTATTCTGAATTTCAATTGGGATTTCTGAATTTCAATTGTGATTTCTGAATTACAATTGATCTTTTCTGAATTTCAATTGGAAAAGGTGTAGAAGCACGTGGTTGTCATGTTGTCGCATATGCTGACGATGTCGCGATAGCGGTAAAGGGGAAGCATCTGCCAACATTGCGGGACATTCTTCAGGGTTCTCTGAAAGATCTGTCTAAATGGGCAGGAAACTGTGGTCTAGGAGTTAATCCTGGTAAAACAGGGCTTGTTTTGTTTACAAGGAAAAATAAGATTCCTGCTTTTGATCCTATTTTTCTGGACGGTACTGAAATCATCTTCTCAGATGGAGCCAAGTATCTTGGAGTATTTCTAGATAGGAAGCTGAATTTCAGGCGTAATATTGAGGAACGGGTGACGATTGCTTTGAATTCCTGTAAAAGGGCCATTGGAAAACGATGGGGTTTTAGCCCTCAAGTCGTTCATTGGATCTATACAGCAGTGGTGCGTCCAATTTTGCTGTATGGAATCATTGTCTGGTGGCCTGCTTTAGAAACAAAAGCAAACTGCGTCTTTATCACGAAGGTACAGAGAATGGCGTCAATGTACATCACTGGTCCTCTTCGTGCTACACCTACGGCTGCATTAGAAATCCTCCTTCACCTGATACCCTTGGACATATTGGGTAGGCTTAATAGCACGCTGCAATGGAGGAGCAGTGATTGTGGCCATAGCGCAATTTTGAAAAAGATAACAATACCACAAAATGTGGACTGTGCTCCCTCTTTGAGCCTCTTTGAGCGCCACTTTACCACTATGACACCATCCAGGGAGTCTTGGATGGTGGATACTCATGGTAGCGGAGCTACCATAAATTTTTACACAGATGGATCGAGGCTGCACGAACAAGTGAGCTTTGGAGTCTATTCGGAAGAGCTTGGGTTGAGCCTGGCTCGTAGATTGCCAGATCATTGCAGTGTTTACCAGGCAGAGATGCTGGCAATAAAGGAAGTGGCTGACTGGTTGAGCTGCAATGTCTTGTCTACAACCGCAGTCAACATCTATACTGACAGTCAAGCCGCGGTCAAGTGCCTGGATTCAATGTTTCTGAAAACAAGATCTGCCCTTAACTGCCGCACGTCTTTAAATGAGATGGCCAAGCAGTTTAACATACGACTCATATGGGTCCCAGGGCACAGAGACATTCCAGGGAATTGCAAAGCCGATGAGCTTGCAAGACTAGGAACTACCTTACAGGTTCCAACAGAATTGGAATGTGTTGGTATGCCTCTAGAAACTTGCAAGCAAAACCTACGGCTTTGTTCTGCGACGAAGACTAATCAAAGATGGGCAAATGGATGGACGTGTGAGACAACACGACTGATTTGGCCTTCTCTTAATCAGGGGCGCACAAGTGAGCTGATATCGCTTCCAAGAGGAGAGATTTCGACGGTGGTTTCTATAATTACCGGACACTGTCTTATAGGGAAGCACGCAGAGCGGTTAAATGTGCCGTCGAATGGCTTTTGCCGAAGTTGCATGGATGAAGAGGAGTTGGAAACTATCGAACACTTTATTTGCCATTGCCCGGCACTTTTTGGTCAGAGACTTGCTTCACTGGGATCTAGGGAGCTGTACGATCTTTCTGATTTGTTGGATGTCAAAATTCAACATCTAAGGAGTTTCATAAGAAGCTCAAACTGGTTTAACGACAGGGACTAGTAGCGAAACCTGTTACGGTCCCGTGGTATCACAATGGACCTCAGAGTCTACGTGTGTTGACGTAAAACGTCAGCAGCCACTTACAACCCAGCAAAAAAAGTGCGGAGTACTTCTATTTGGAGTGCTTTAAAACTATAACAAATGTAATGAAATACAACAAAAATAACAAAAAACACAAGAAAAAAACACACAAACAGTTTTTTCTACTCCATAAAAAGTTGTTATTCAGCACTTAACTCATTACCTTCCGCGACACTCCCATACAAAAGTAAGTAGATATTCAGTAGATAAGAAGTACTCCGAGCTTTCAAACAACTTCCAACTACTTCCACGGAGTAGTTCTTATCTACTGAATATCTACTTACATTTGTATGGGAGTGTCGCGGAAGGTAATGAGTTAAGTGCTGAATATCTATGTATTCTGGAGTAGAAAAAACTTTTTGTGTGTTTTTGTCTTGTGTTTTTTGTTATTTTTGTTGTATTTCATTACATTTGTTATAGTTTTAAAGCACTCCACTAGGAAGTGGTAATGACTTTTTTTGCAGGGAACCTAACCTAACCTAAAGGTCGAATAAAACAATTTTTATTTTTTAATAAAAATGAATCGGAATCTCGAGAAGGCGGTTTAATAAAATTTTCAGATTCGGTTGATTTACTGCAAAACTGTCATAGCTCAAAAAACTAAGGGTTTTTAAAGAGTTTTTGAACATTGAAATACCAGCGTTGCCATATTTTAAACTGTTAACAAATTTTAAATTCACATAAATTCAAACCACAGTACATGAGTACTAGGTTCACAGAGGTGCATTTGATGTGTGTAAGTATTAGTGACAGCACACGGTGTAACTTTTGACGTTTCATACAAAACGTAAACAAACAACATAAACACATGCACAAAAGCTCACACGTACAGTAACACATACACTAGGCAGCGATGATAATTCTGTACTAAAAACCATACCACCAAAGTACGAAATTAGCACCATTGTTTGCATACTAGTCTGTACTGTGATTCAAACGAAACTAAAATACATAACAATTTAAATTCAGAAATGAAACATTAAAGTTAAGGAAATCTCAACAAAAATTCAAAAAAGCGATTTAGCGATATCCGGTACGCCTGTCTGTAATTTGTCCATAAAAACGATGGCGTAGGGTAAAATGTGGTCGGTGTCCAGCAATTTTATTCATACTTCTTTCCATTTTTTGGCATTGAAATTCCCATGTTAATGAAAAATTTCCATCTGTTTAAGTTCTCAATATTTTTTTTTTCAGTGTAAATATTTGTTTTTAAATGTCCGCTAACTTTTTAATAGTTTTTTTTTTAATTTTTTTCTTGTATAAACAATTAATTAAAAATAAACAAAAAAATAATTTTTAATGGAACAAATATGAAAATTGTTGTTCTGTCTGGCTGTCTATACATGGAGAACCATTGCTATAGTCTACAAATGTATGTAAATGTTTTAAAAATAGGCATATTTTCTTAAATATTGCGTGACGAAGCCGGTCGGAATAAATATTTTTTTGATTTTGGTTATCAATTGTTATTTTAATTTAGTTTATATTATTAAAAGACACTTGTTTAAACAAATGTTCAAGTACCTATATGGAATTTGAGTTAATATTTACATACATTTTTGCTAAAAGTGGTTTTAAGTTATTTAAAGTAAACAATTTTCATTTAATTATTCTTGTGAACAGTTTTTTTTTTTGTTATTTTACTAGTGGAGACTTTGCTCTCTTAATAATAATTGTAATTAATTTCTCTTTATTGCAACAATTTAAGAGATTTCCATAAATTTTTTTATATAATTTATATGCTGCTTTTAGACTTTTTGGGAATCACATTAAAGGTTTAAGATTGAGGGTTGGTAGGTTGAGAGAATATGTTGGGGTTGAAAAAATTTGACTTCTCTAGGACAGTTAGAGCGGTGCACATTGGGAGAAATGGCTAATTTTTTGGAAAAAATTCAGCCATTTAGCCATAACAACTGGACCTTAAGGCCATGATATTTGAAATGGTCATAGCTAACGTATTTTTGAGCTTAAGTTTGGAAGTTGGAGCCCAGCGGTTAAATGGGGGAGGCAGCAGAACCCCCCAAAGTAACAAGGGTAACTTTTGTATACGAACACTTTTAACGGTTGCAATTTTTTTGTTTCAGATTTCCTAAAAAATTACATGTGGACAATGTGCTAGTAGAGGCCTAAAAAAACCTGCTTAGTGGGTGTGGTTATCTCCTCCACTTTCCGAAATAGAGTCATTTTAAAAAGTGAAATTTCAAAGTGTGACCGATACGGTTCCAGTTTTTTGCCAATAGCACGGCCGCATTTATTCCGATTTTTTTTAAACTAATTTCATTTGAAAACTAGATAGATTTCTGATTTTTTTCACAAGAAAAATTAAGCGATATCTTATTTTAGTCAGTAGTTATACTATTTTAAAGTTAAAAATTAAAAAAATACGATTTTTTTTCGTAAAAAGTACCAACACTCTTTTGACTTCAAAAAAAAAAATTTCGTTCAGAAAACTAGTGGAAGCCGAAGTGTAAACATTGCTAACGCCAGCCCCATCCATATTTGGATGGGGCTTTGATGAGTTTGTGCTAATGCTAGTAACAGGATTTGATGAGTTTGTGCTAATGCTAGTAACTACCCGAAATATTGGTCCTAGACTGCCCTTCTAGTATACCGATCCAAAGGCGGAAAAAGTTGTAGAAAACTTCTCCAATTGAAGAAGTGGCATGGGGTATCATATCACGTAGTTGTTTTGAATCAATTTAATTTGTGTAAATTATAATTGCTTGCAATGCCAATGTGACTAATTTTTCCATTTTAAAACAAATAAATTTTATACTAATTAACTTTTATTTATAAATACGTGCATGTGTCTGTACAAGTGTCTGGTATTTGTTTATTAAATTTAATTTAAGGGGGGCAGCCGGATTAGACAATTTTTAGAATAGATTTTTTTCTCATGGATAGTTAACTCTGTTTGACACCAAAAAACATCATAGATAAACGTCTAACTGACAAGGAAAGTATTCCAACCGTTATGAACCGATTTGTTTGAAACTAAAAATATATATAAAAGATATGATTTTAAAGTTGGGGTGTCTTGGCTTATGTGCTATATCAGTGTTTAAAAATTTCGTTGCCCCTTATGAAACAATGTGGACCTTCGGGGAAGTTTCGATAACTCCCGAACTAAGAAGAATATCGTCTGGAGCGAAAATTCATTAAATACATTACATACATTTTAAAATTCCTGTTTTTAAATATAATTCGACACTTTTTTATCTTAAATTTAAAATATTTTGTTTTCTAAAAATGTTAAAAAATGTAGGTTCAAAAATATTGAGACGAAAAAATTAATGACGTTTTCCTTTCTTGCAAAAAATTTCACATTTTACCTCTAAAAAAAAAACCTTGTTAAATTTCAGGAAAAGTTTTTAACTTTTTTTTGCTACCTCCTATTTGACAAGAATTCCTTGTTATTTTATAAGGTTTTTACTAATAATTTTGTAATTTTACAAGGTTTTTACCAATAAAATTGTAATTTTTTTTTTGACACGATAAAATTTACAAGGAGGTTTAGTATTTTCACTAGATTTTTTGCTACCTCCTATTCTACGAGAATTCCTAGTAATTTTACAAGTTTTTTACAAATAATTTTGTAATTTTACAAGCTTTTTACCAATAAAATTGTAAATTTACAGTTTTTGGCGCAATAAAAATTACAAGGAATTCTTGTGAATTTACTAGATTTTTTTGGTTAAATTATCTTGGAAATTTGTAAAATTACAAAAAAAAATTGTAAAACTACAAATAAAAACGTAAATTTCTATCGAAATTTGTTTGTTAAAAAAAAAACAAGGAAAACTGTCAAATATTGGTAAAATGGGATGACGAGACTTTTCCGAGTAATTTGACAAAGTTTATTTTGTGTGTAGTAATAATTTTCAAGTGTGCGTATGATAAATCAAATATGTAAATGCTACCAACACATTGACATTTTGAAGGGTAAACATAATTCGATATTTCTAACACTCTAAATTGTTTAATTCATCGTGTATTTGATTGAGAACTTTTCCACATTTTCATTATTTATGTATATATTTTTTTTTTTTTTGTTTGCAGGCAATTCAAAATGTTAATGTATTTTTAAGCTACTTGATGATAATTCAGATAACAAAATTATTTTTGTTTACCATTATTTTTTTTGTTGAGGCATTAAACTTCCTAATATTAAATAATAAAATACCTACCTGTATGTACTCAACTTCTGTGATATCGGTTGCACGACATTAACATGTGATCTGCATGAGTTCGTTCTCAAATCAAATAATAAAAAAACGGTGGTATCAACTTCAGATTATAATCCATAACAATCATACGTATTAAGACAATTGAAAGTCATTGCCAAATCAATAATATCAAATATGAAATTTGTAAGAAAATCTTTTATTAATTACGTTTTTTTATACCCTCCACTCTAGTGATAGAGGGTATATATAAGTTTGTCATTCCGTTTGTAACACCTCGAAATATTGGTCTAGGACCCCATAAAGTATATATATTCATGATCCTCGATCGATTCTAAGACGATCTAGCGATGTCCGTCCGTCCGTCTGTCCGTCTGTCTGTCTGTCTGTTGAAAACACGCTAACTTTTAAAAGACTTTACGGAGGGTCCTGAAGTTTGGCATATATGTTGGGCATTTACCTGGTCAGGTTGGTATTGCAATCCAGCGAAATCGGTTCAGTGGTTCAAAAGTTATAAGCAAATGAGTGAATTTCGGCAAGGGTTTTTCTGGAATTTACGAGATAAAACACACGGTAACTTTCGAACGGCAATTCTGAGGGTGCTGAAGTATAACATATATATTTGCCGTTCCTTTTGGCTGATCCGTATTGAATTTCAGTCAAATCGGTCCAGTGGTTCAAAAGTTATTAGCAAAACCGTAAATTTCAGATTCGCCTCACCTTTAACTCACGTGTTGAAAACCCGTTAAACATGTTTTAAAAACATTGGTAAGTCACAAAAATGTTTTACAACGCATTTTTGTCACTAAAAAATATTTTTACACTAAAAGAAAAAAAAAAAATACACTGGAAAAAAATTTTACACTCAAAAAAAATTTTACACTCAAAAAAAAATTTAGTAGATTTATTTTTTTTTTTTTTTTAAAAATAGTTAAAAAAAAAGTTTTTTTACACAAAATATTTCTAAACAAAAATTTTATTTTTTCACCCTAGAAAATTTACTATAACTTAAAAAGGGCATTGTGGAGGGTATTCATAGATTCGGCCAAGTCGAATTTAACTTTTCTACTTGTTTTTAATTGCAATTATTTGAAATTAATCTTCTTTAACTATTGATTAGAACGAATTTATTTACTTGTTTGTGGTTTAAAAATATTAAAATATTAAATTTCTTTACTATTTATATTTTTTATATTTTAAATATTCCATACCTCTCACTATGGGGTATTCCAGTCTTAATTTCAAACCCTTATTTTTTTGGATAAAGTCAATTTGGGTTAACTCCTTGCTAAGATCTGAAAAATTCTCAAATATCTTTAAAACCACACAGAAAAAAATATGGAGGAAACAAATTTGAGTAATCACTTGTTTAAATTTAAAAACAAAAATTGAGTAATTTTTTAATTGACGCAATTAAAAATTTACTTAAAAATTTTAAAAACAATTTAAGTAAATAATATTTTTTTTAATTTTTTTTAAACTCTCATAGTTTTTTGAATTCTCGTTCAGTTCATAGTTTTTTGTGTATGTATATGAAAGTTTGCAATCGTCTTTATAAAATTTTCCTATGTTTTTAAGACATAAATATGAAAGTTCGTTTGGTGACTATGTCACTTTATCTGTTTATCGGGTATCATTATTTTTTTGAAGGATTTAGGGGAGCTAAAAAGAATGCCGCTATTTTTTTGGAAACATTTTTACTCCTTGGGGTGGTTCAACCCATCTGAAATCGCGGATTTTGTGCTGGTTTTTCTGCAGATAAAAAACGGCTGAATATATCGCAAATCTGATTTCACCAGTCGATTCTACAACAAAAATTAAAAAATGCCAGTTTTTTTAACTCTTAAAAATAGTTCCAAAAACCCACAGCAGGGGTCGAAAAGATAGATTTTTTTTTTTTTTTTTTAATTTAAATTATTTTTTTAGTCGTGCACGATGAAGAGGCAGTTTTTGTTAAGAAAATTGGTACAAAAAGCACCTTTCTATCACAACCCATTAAAAAGTTATAAGACTTCAAAGTTTTTTTTCTAATATGACAAAATTATAAAACACTGACCGACATTTGAAAATTTTTTGGGTGGGTCAGCGGTTTAGACACTCGTTTTCGATTAACCTTTCAATGCCGATTCCAAGTCTGGTTTTCAAAGTTTTTCATAACGTCAGGCTTTTGAGGAAATTGAGGTCAAAGTTCATAAAAAACGCATTTTTGTGCATTATTAAGAGCATTTTTTTGTGATATTTTTGGATGATATTCTGGAATTGTACAGATAGTTTTCGATTAACATTTCGATACTGATTCCGAATCTGGTTTTAAAATTTTTCTATCACGTCTTGTTTTCGAGAAAATTGAGATCAAAATTCTCAAAAACGTGTTTTTGTCCATTTTTGAGAGCTTATAACTTCTTAACGGGTTATGATAGAACGGAAATTTTGGTACCATTTTGTTAAGCTGAAAATGTCCTTTAATCGTACATATTTAAAAAATTAATTTACAAAAAAAAAATTGAAAAACCTTATATTTCCGCCCTCTCTGGTGGGTTTTTGGAACATTTTTTAAGAGTTCAGAAAACGACCATTGTATTAATTTTTGCTGTAAAATCGACTGGTGAAATCAGATTTGCGATATATTGAGCCGGTTTGCTCTGCAGAAAAATCATCTTTAAATCCGCGATTTCAGATGCGTTGAACCACCCCAAGGAGCAAAAATTTTCCCAAAAAAAATACCGGCATTCTTTTTAGCTAACCTAAATCCTTCAAAAAAATTATGATATCCGCAATTCAAATTTTCATAATTAACTCTAATAAATAAATTTGGTAAAATTTTAATAAAAAAACAAGTTTTTTTTTTTAAATTTAAAACTTTTAAAAAAATAAATAGATAAATTTTGAGTAAATTTTTAATTGTGGCAATAAAAAATTTACTCAAATTTTTTTCAAACATTTAATAAATTTTTATTAAAAATTTACTCAATACTATTAAATCGTTTACTGGTGCAAAATTGAGTAATTTTTTACTCAATAGTATTAAAAATTTACTCAAATATTTTTTTTATTTTTTTCTGTGCATATAAATTTTTATTTCGCTTCAAAAGTCGCAAAATTAAGATTTTTGTGTAACGCCCTATTGTTCCTAGCAAAACATTTATTAAGGAAACCCCCATATCGACGGTCCCATTTCAAAACATGCTAAGTCGACATAACATGTTTTGCTAAGAATATCATTTCTAAATTAGTCGTTTGTTGACTTAGATTCTGTAAAATTTTGGTATTGATCGTACTATCCTATCAAAATTTATAAGCAAAAATGTACTATTATGATATGTTTCGATTTTTATTTTTATTTGTTTTATGCTAAGTGTTTATTAAGTTTTTTTTCTTTCTTATTGTTAGTACACAGAAAAAAATATGGAGGAAACTAATTTGAGTAATCACTTGTTTAAATTTAAAAACAAAAATTGAGTAATTTTTTAATTGTCGCAATTAAAAATTTACTCAAAAATTTTAAAAACAATTTAAGTAAATAATTTAATAAAAATTTAATATTTTTTTTATTTTTTTTTTAACTCTCATAGTTTTTTGAATTCTCGTTTAGTTTATAGTTTTTTGTGTATGTATATGAAAGTTTGTAATCGTCTTTATAAAATTTTTCTATGTTTTTGAGACATAAATATGTTTGGTAAAGTTTGAAAAAACAAGTTTTTTGTTTTTTTTTTGTAAAAAAAATCAAAACTTTTTTAAACTTCAAAAAAAAATAAATAGATAAATTTTGAGTAAATGTTTAATTGTGTCCATTAAAAATTTACTCAAATTTTTTTTCAAATATTTAATAAATTTTTATTAAAAATTTACTCAATACTATTAAATCGTTTACTGGTGCAAAATTGAGTAATTTTTTACTCAATAGTATTAAAAATTTACTCAAATATTTTTTTTATTTTTTTCTGTGTAGTAAAAAAGAATTTTAATATTAAATTTTTTCCAAACTAAAACATGCTATCTGAACTAAAAATATCAATGCAAGTTACTTTAATCTACTACAAATTTATAAATTTTAAATAAATTCCATTAAAATTCTCATTTGAACACAGAAGCTCTTAAGGTTCTATCTCATCCCGTTCTCAAGATATCGTCAATAAACTTTGAAGGCGATTATCCCAAAACTAGCTTTTTCGACTTAGCATTTTTTAGAATGTAGCCGTCGATATATAGTTATTTATTCATGTAAAAAATGTAATGATTGCAATTTAGGTAACTAATTCTCAATTCATCAGTACATAGTGGTTTTCAATGTCAATTTTATTGCGCCTTTATTTAGAAAATCACTTAAGCGCAAAAAAAAAGTATCGTACAATTAATTATGTAACAATCGTTAAGTTACATATCAATCATTATGTACTTTATTTTATTTTATTGATATTTTATTGATAATAAATCCAGGAAAAGCTATAAAACGTAAATTTGTGATGTAATTGAGAATATAACTGATTAAATTATTGAAAACTAAACCAAACACGCGTTACACTTTATCAGAGATTCTTAAATGGTGATGGTGGTAAGATATTACCTACTTGAATGCGAATATTTCTAGGCCTAGCAAAAATGTTGCTGTTCGAGTTTTTTTTATCATGTTTAGACCTAAAAAAGTGGACTTAATCTGAACCATAACTAGGTTTTATATATTTACCAATCTTTTAGTTTTTATTCAACACCACTTCATCCAAGAACATATTCAGCCTTACCATAAAACAATAAAATATGTTTAAAAGCAGCTTTTATTTTTTTTTTTTCCATACAAATTGTTTTTGTTTTTAAAATTGACTTTCAAAAAATGTATTGAAAATTTGAAATTTAAAATAAAACTTTTGTTAAAATAGACTTTTTGTTTTCTTGTGGTAAGGGCCATTGTGTGTAAAAAGTCTTTTACATCCATATGACTTTTTGCATTTCAGTCGACGATATGTTTAGACAAGAGATTTAAATACTTACAGAACTAACAAAATTTTACAACTTTTCAGAGACAGACAAAGGTCAATTTAATTGACAAAAGTTTCATTTACTTAAATTTATTGACATCTTAGAAAATGTCTACTGTATAAACACTCAAAGAAAACACCTGCAAAACCTAAAAAAAAAATGCCAATTTAATTTTAAATCCATAATCTAAATGCTGAAGTTAACAAAACCAGTTTCATAACTGCTAGCTAACAGATTTCATCACATCTGTAACTGTATTAAAATTACCTAAAAGTTTTAAACTTACAATTACTAGAGTTTGAGTAAAACAACAAAATCTTTTTACTAAAATTCTAGCTTCAAATAAAATTAATTCCGATATCAACAAAAAGTTTTTTCTGAATTTTTAACAACAATTTTACTTAAAATATTGTAAGCTTGTTTGTTTTTTTTTCTCTGTAAGTACAGATCGAGCTCGGGCTCTAATTATATTTGTTATAAGGGTTCAAGTTGAAAAAATGCAGAAGAAAAATTGAATTTATAAAAATTATAGACATTTCTGGTACTCCCATACCGGTTTAAAACACTCCAGTTAGTGTTATCATCAGTAGGATTTTAAATGTCGGTTTGTCTTGTTAATGGAAATTGTTTTTTTATATATGTGAATATTTATAGTTTTTACAGTTTCCATCACCTCGTACTTTCTATCAACTTTTTTCCCCTTACATTATTTCGCAAGGGTTACCAACATTATCTGGAATCGCAGACACAAATGAAGGAATTTGCATTTTCTGTTTCGGAGAATTAGCAAAAAACAAATTCAGTAATTCTACTCTGTTATTTTTTTAGTGCATCCCAGTTTATATGCAAATTTAGTAATTAAGTTCCATTACATTACAATTGGAATTAAATTGCAATTTTGTTTTACCAGTTAAAATTATCCAATTTATTCAAATCTATTTATAAATACAATAGCCAGACTTTAATTTACTAAAATAAGTACTACACCATTTTCAATTGTAAATAAAAAAAAAAAAATCGGAAAATTTAATTTAAATTAAGATAATATTGATAAAATTTAGATGAAGATTTAGGGTCATGAACAGATAAGTGCGCGATTTACACATGACTATATTTGACACTCATTTTTACTCACGTGATTGTGAGTAAAGGCCTATTCACACCTGAGGTGAAATCTCGTTCGAGCAAGATTTTGAACCCACAATTTTCTTTTCTAAAGTTAGCAAAAAAGTTTTGCCAAAAATTAGTTAACTGAATTTTTTTCTGTTAATTTCAACTTATTGTTAGTTCATTTTGAAGACCCCATTGGTTTCGGACATAATATGTCCAGACCCCGGTGGGCCTACCCCTAGTTGGGTTCCTTAAAAATCGTCATAGTTTTTGATCCAAAATTTGTGTCCGTTTCGCTCTACCTTGCTTAGTTCTTGAGATACGTAATTTAAGGGGACCACTGGGATTTTGAGAATTAAAAAACTCGATAACTTCAAAAATGTTACTCGGAGAGCTTTTGGTTATTTTGCGGTCTTTTTCTTCGTGAGCTACAAAAACGATTTTGGACTTTTTGTTGTGTCGGCAATATTTACCGAGATATGAGCATTTTAAATTTTCTGGAATGCTAACTTTTTTGGATCCAAAGTTAGGACCCATTAGGGTCCACACATGTAAAGAGGACCGGCGATATTATGGGGAGCCCGAGAACCAAATATGGCCTCCATTTTGCTCTATCTGGCTTAGTTTCCGAGATAGCGCCATTTTAAGTTTTCTGAAAATAAAAAAAAAAATACAATTTATTTTTGCTAATATTAGCAAAAAAGCAGTATTTGGTCAACTCAATTTTAAATTTAGCAAAAAAAATTAGGTCAAATTTTGTTTAAAATTGCTAATGCGCTAAATGAAGTTTACAAGATATTTTTGCTAACATGCTAATCTCAACTAAAAATTTGCTAAAGGTTAGCTTACTAGCATTAGCAAAAAAAAATAGTAAATCTACTAATGTACACTCAAAAAAATAAAACTGTAAAGGTAACAAATTTTTTTTGTTAACTCGAGTTTACTGGCTTTTTAGCAAATTTTTAGTTAAAATCAGCGGTTTAACTACTTTTTTTAGTTAAGTTCAATTTACAAAAATAATAGTTTTGAACAAATTTTGAATTATTTTTTTTTTTGTTGACTTTAAAACTGTGTTTACGAATTTTTATTAATTAATTTGCTGATTTCTCGTAATATATTTGTCGAGTGAAAAAATGTTAGAAATTTCTTGTGTAGCCTCCTATGCAAATCTCATAAGTTCTACTTAAGCTGAACTTAATGCTGTGAAAAAAAGAAAAAATAATTGAAGTGTTAGTGTATAAAATCAATATTTAACAAACTTACAATTTTTTACAAAAAGTTTAGCTGAATTTAACTAACGTTTTTGTTAATACATACATAAAAATATTACGAAATTTTCAGCTGAATTTTTGGTTAAAGTTACTTTTTTTTTTGCTACATTCATTCTACTAAAAGTTAACTAAATATTTTAAGTTAAATTAACTAGAAATCAAAATCAGGTGTTTTTTTTGTTAAATTTAACTAAATTTTTTGCTAACTTTACAGTTTTATTTTTTTGAGTGTATTATTTTCAGTGTAGTCCATTGTATCGTACCCTAGAAACGAAATTAGTAAAGGATGAGAGAAAGTTTAAGGAGAGTGAAAAGCGCTTATCGCAAAACTTTTAGTATTATTGCATGGTAACTCATTTGATCATCTTTCCATGAAAATTGATTTCATGTGAGAGGTGAAAGAATCGGCAATATCGTTTCTCCGCATTCCCCTATGGTCCGGTACCCACAAGAGGCTACCACATGTGTACTGATTGAGTATGCGCCTACACTCTTGGACAATTTTAGAGAACCCAGCGACTTGAGCGCAGCTTGATTGTCACTATAGATACTGATTCTCCTTATTCCTCCCATCTTTTTTCAATTATATAGGACTCTACGTCCAAAATAGTAAACACTTCAGTCTTTAGAAAGACTGTTGCCATTTTGCTCATATCATGATAGTATTTGGTTTCGTTAAATATGTTATTTTACATCTATGGACAGTCGAAGAAAAACACCTTTCAGCGTAGGAAGCTTAAGACCCTTGTCCTTAGCTAGATTCGCCAACAACCCATGCCTGTTGCACCAGTTGTCCATCAAGTCTATAACAGTCTGCATTTTATTGCAGTCCATTTCAAGAGACTTTCCAGAAAGTAACGCACAAACGACGTCAGCATAAGCTTTGACCCCAGGATGATGGAACATAACGATGGGCCAAACTGGCCAAGAAGATTCTTTCAAGATTATTCACGATCCTTTAACATAACGAGACACCAGACGTCGAGGAGACCATTGAACATATCCTGTGTCACTGCCCGGCTTTGGCACGAACTCGACTATCAATTATAGGAAGTTCACAGTTCGAGACTTTGGAGGAAATTACGAGGATTGACCTGAAGAGCTTGAAACAATTCGCAATGAAGGTCAATGTATTTAGTTTACATCGATAAGCGGAAAAAGTTTTGTGGTATCGCTATGGACCAATTGGTCTGTGCGGAGTGCCCATCTGGGACCGCCACCCTAACCTTTAACATAATCGAATCTTCCGTAACTACCCTTGATGACCTGTCACTTTGCATTCACTTGTAGAAATAGAACTTTGTATCAGATGAGGAGTAGGGAAGTCACAATGAGCCTTCTGACACCCGAGTGAATTCTCCAAATGGCGAACGCCCATCCAACCAAACCTAAACTTGCATTCATTGTGCCCTGGAAAAAAAGTGGACAACAGAATATCATTGACTCCTGTTGGTTATCAATATAAGTACTATAAGGTTTCCTGATAGAGTCAAGCTTAGCTGCATTATCTTTCTGAAAGATTTTGCACAGTATCGCTCGTTCGTTTTACGCCCTCACAAAATGTTGTAAAATACTCAAGTTTGGCTTGCCGCACTCTTTTCTTATAGTCCCATCTTTTCGAGATTTGACTGCTCTATTAAGTAGCTACCTAGAACTTTTCCTGAGCTTTCCAAGTTCCACATTTCGCCAAGGTACTGAATAATCTTGTCTGTTCTTCATTAACGGGCATACGGTCTCATTAACGGACATACGGTTCTCTGATTCCCCTTCAGTGACTATATGCTACCAGGTATTGGAATTAGATGCGATATCAGATGTAGTATTCGCTCATCCCTTACCTAATTCGTTTGTTGGTATGTCAATTCCAAGCCTAAACCCTAAATTATTTTTCGTTGAACTCACCTTACCGTTTGATAAAGTAAGATCAATGACCTGTTGTCTCCGTATAGTGACACAAGTTGGTGAAGTTGGAGACATTCAATAATCAGTCGGTCTCTATGTATCGTATGACTCTAATTAAAACTGGGGATAAATAGAATCGTATGGCAAATAGGCACATAAAATAATAGTCTTCTACAATTTTCCGTCCTTACGAAAATGCACACTAATCGCTACGACGTTTTGACAACAGAATTGCCTCAACAGAGAGCTCTCGATTCTTTGCGGGACAATCCTACAGGCTCATCGATTATGTGATCTTGTGTCATACAAGATCGTTCCCCATTTAACCATACTCAAACCACAAAATCGTCCTTTGACTAACCATTGTTTTTGTATTAAGATTATTTGGGGACCTGTATGCAACATTGCAATAGTGTATGATTTTTGCCGGTATTGACCGACCATAATTTTACCAGTTATTTTCATTTGATTTATCTTATATTAAAACGATTTTTATACCCTACACTCACAATTAGTGATATATAAGTTTGCCATTCCCTTTGTAACACCTCGAAATATCGGTCTAAACCACTTTAAAGTTATATATTCAAGATTCCCGGTTGATTTTACAAATATTTTACAATGTTTTTGTCACTCAAAAAAAATGTTAACACTCGAGAAAAAAATTTACACTCACAACATTATACACTCAAAAAAATTTTACTGCATATACAATACAATTTGCCCTCACATTTTTTCAAAAAAAATTCCATTCATTATTAATTTCACAATATTTTTTTTTTTTTGCGAATTGAACAATATTTTTTATGACATTTTATTTGACAGTTAATTTAAATGATTCCTGATTATTTACGAGTATATGCAATTTATTGATTAATAATGTTGTATTTTAATTAACCATTAAATCATCATATAAATACATATAATCAAAGTCTAATTACCACCTCAAATATTCTTATCACTTTAACCCATTTACCTGAAATACAAAGGTAAAATACATATTATATGTTAATTGTTGTTTATTTTATCAAATTTAATCTAATAATTGCAATTATAACAATATAAAACATTAATATGCGTGTCACGAAGAAACAGATTTTTAAGCACGCCAATTTCAGTTGAAATCATTCATAAGACATGCAGGCATAAAATGTTCATTGAAATTCCGATAATAACACAGTCATACAAAGTCGAAATTTTCGAATTGGAATGGCTTGAAACCATAAGCAAATAAAAATTGAAATTTTAGTGTTAGATTTTTTTTACACGCTTTTGAAGTTGGTGATTTTAAAGCATTTAAAGTTTTTATTTACTAAATATGTCATAATTTAGGGTCCCTATGGTGCCTTTATTGGACATGTAGGGTCTAACGTCCAAAATTTAGCTCGAAATTACGTTAGCTACAGCCGGTATTAATTTTGCTGCAATCGGGCCAGTGCCTACTTACTGAATAGCTAAATTATAAAAAAAAACATGAACCACTGTACACCGTTACTTATGATTGTTATTTAAAGGCAATTACAAAATTAAGTATACACCACTTATACAGTTTTTAAGTTATTATTATTATAATTATAATAAAAGTTCAGTTGATTGCAAAAAAAATCTAGCACTGAACTAAAAAAATCTTGAGGGTTTTGTCATGGAAAATGTCAACTTTCATTTGCTTTTTATTTCATCCCGTTTGGGCTGTTGCACTGTGTAATTAAAGAAATTTTAAAAAATCTATTAGGGAAACTTAGAAAATTTTCTTCTAAACGTTTTCGACCCTAAAGATGCTACATTATCTTATTATACAAAAACCTTCCCAGCCGCACCTGCTTCCCCCCCCCCCCCCCTTTAATAATTCTATGCTTTATTTAAAAAAAAAATGTTTTATTTATTTAATCTTATTCTATTTAAGTTTTGAGCACGTCAATCTGTTATTGTTATGATTTACGCGCCTTTAATATCATTCATAAAAATTTTTAAGATTCTAACTTTTGTATACTTTTAAGTGGGGAGGGACTTTGTACTATCTATAATTATATTTGTCGTCAAAAAATAAATATACATACTAAAACAAGTAAGAAATTTAATGGTTGGTCAAGACCGACTATATAATACCCTAAACCACACACAAAAAAATGTGTACGTTTTTGGGATAATACACTGTATCTAGTGAAATACCCTAGTTTTTTAGAGTTAAAACTTATGTAATTACGCCAGGGATGATAAAGTCAGTACAGCTGTACGTTTTTAGTACAATTTGGATGCAAAATATTTCCATTTTATTAAAAAAAAACAGAAGGATTTAATTGTTTGTTTTTGAGTATATTATAATGAAATTTTAAGTTTTTATAGGTCTTACTATAGAAAATGTTAACACATAACAAAATATACAGATTTGATGTAAGGAATCCCCCAAAAACAAACAAATTTTTTGCAATTTTTGCTGCCACGCCTATATTAAAGGCGAAGGTTATACGCTATTCATGTTGTAAGCTACTTTCTTATTAAGGAATTTATGTTTGTTTGGTAGGGATAACAGAGGCGTGCACTTTTTTGTAATTTTTGTTAAAAATGCATCAACTTTCGACGAGGCTGGGGAGCACAAAATATAAAATTTTAACACGTTATAAAATGGATAATAAAGCAATATGCAATGCTACAACGATTGGTGCAATAAGCACTGAATAGATACATGATTTCACTGCATCTTCATAGCGCTTTATCAGTGCCTTCAAAGAGTTCTCTAAACTACTACACTCCCTAAAAAAATCATGTCTTAAAACAATAGGTTTGGAAGCGCTCTTCGACTCGTGATACCTTTCCGAAAGCTGCAGTTTGTCAAAATTTCTGCTGGGCAGTTAACTAACTCAGACATAGCACTATCATCTGTAGAGTGCGAACTATTCAGACGCAAGCTGATAAATTTAACACTATCAGATGTAGGGTGCGAAATATTCAGACGCAATTTGATAATAGACCATTTTATTTAAGTGTGCCAAAAGTAATCAGTTCACTTTACAGTCAAAATTCTTTAACTAACACTGGCGATTACAAATTTAATAAATAGAAAAATTTATTGTTGCATTTAAATATTGCGTCAAAATTTAATCAGAAATCATTTCGGAAAATAACAGTTTGATTCTTTAAAATTGTTGGTATTTTGTGACTTTTAATATAAATGTTGCATACACGCAAAAAACACTAAAGGCATAATTAGTTTAGAGGTGTAGTATAGTGAGGTGTCTGCTGATTACTTCTGCTATGTTAATTATGTTTACTTATTTTCATTTGATTAGTCTTAACATATTAACCACTATAATGATTCTAGAAATAATCTACAGTATATTTTTATTGAAAATGTTAATTAATAGTGGTTTTGTATTAAAATATTTATGTTAAAAGTGCTCTTGAAAAAAATTATTAAAAAAACACTTATGCAGTTTTTCCTTTTTGCCACAGAATTACAAAGTGCCACCAATGTTATTGGTTATTTATAAAAAACAAAAATAAACCGGTTAAACCGACCTAAAATCACCGGTTTTTCGAATAACCGAATTTGAATAAAACCCGAAACCGGCCGGGTTTTTGAAAATGAAAAAACCGGTCCACCGGTTTTCGGTTTTGTATACTCCAGGTTTTACTTATGTACTCAATTTAAAGGATACACAGAGGGCCAGCATGATCCAATTCCGGCCAAAAGTCTTTATCGTTGTTGGATCCGTCTGAAAATGTGCTTCTATAGGAACTCGAGGTCGCTGATTTCAAAATTTAGCTAAAAACCAAAAAAATCAAAATGGCGGATCCAGTATGGCGGACAATTTTATTTTAAAAATTGTCCGATTGAACTCAAATTTTGTTTTATGCGGGTCTTGGAGTTACTGAATAAGAATTGTTACTCCGAATTTTGAAAAACAAAATGGCGGACTAAACTTGCTTCTTAAAGTTTAAAGAATGATCCAACTCCGGCCAAGAGTCTTTATAGTTGTTGGATCCGGCTGAAAATGTGCTTCTAAAGTATTTCGGGGTTGCTGATCTCAAAATTTAACTAAAAACTAAAAAAATCAAAATGGCGCAGCCAATATGGCGGACAAATTTTTTTAATAATTGTCCGATTTAACTCAAATTTTGTTTTAAGGGGATATTGGAATTACTGAATCAGAATTACTGGCGTGAATTTTGAAAAACAAAATGGCGGACTAAATATGCTTAGTAAAGTTTGTTACAAGTAATTAAAAAACAGTTATATTCCTTTTCTTTGTTGAAGCTAGCTGAAAGTGTGACCTAGTAAATTTCCGAGTCTGTTATCTTAAAATCGAACTGATAAAATTCAATATGGCGGAAACAATATGGAGACTAGATTTGTTAACTTTGTCTGATCTAACTAAAAATTAGTTTTAAGAGTATTAAGAGTGTCTGAAGTTAAATCTACGCACATAATTTTTCTATATATTTTTTTTTATTTTTGATATAAATATGGAAATGGTGTAAATGACTTATTTAGTCTCAGAAAAGCTTTTGGAAATGGTGACGACAAATTATTCACTTTTTTTCTTTATTTTGGAAATTCAATAAAAAATCTTTGAATTTAATTGGAAATGATGTAACTGATATTTTCCATAATTCTACAAAAAAACTAGAAATGTAGATTATTTTTTTTCCTGCACTTCAGGCACTCTCTGACGATAAAAAAACTATTCAAGCCGTAAAACATTATTTTGGGTTAAATTATTTTTTTAAAAACAAATCTCGGACCACTGCATATATAGCTGTAATTTCGCCATTTATCATTTCGAGCAAGTTTGGGCAACTTTTTTCGAAAGATATGGATCCATTCTATATCAAAAAAAATATAGACCGATTGTATCGAACTGAGGATCGCTGAGGATTTTTTCGGCGCGAGGTAAATATCTAAAAAATTATAACTTTTTTCACAAAAAACGCGAAATGCTGCCAGGCAAATGAGTTATATTTGTCCGTTTTATTTTCGTTACAAAGGCTTATATATAAGGTTGAACCAAGCAAACAAAAAGTTAAACATTAGCAATAGAAGTTTGGAAAAAAAATTAAAAAAGTATCTCAACTTTTAAAAATTTTTTACTAACTTTTTTAACTTTGAAGACCTGTCAAAGGAAAGGGTGTAATTGGATCATAAAGATAAGTTCAGAAAACCTGCTTCTATATATGCCCAACAAACTGGTAAACATTTTTTTGAGAATTTACAAATAAGGACTTTTGGCCGGAAATCGATCTGTCTGGCCCTCTGTGGGATATAGTAAAATATTGTGTGAGAAAACTGAGAAAACTGTATTTTTCTAACTTATTTGGTGGGAGACGTTGGGGGGACACCTTCCCCTTGCTATAGATGTTATCAAATGTATTTATTATGATTCTTGCAATTATTTAATCATATTAATCATCATTACAACACATTTTTTATATCCACGCCCACAAATGGGGCGGGTCAAACATTTTTTTTTTATTTTTTATCCGATAGGTCCTCATGCAGACTTTTGAGCTTCCTCTGACATACAAATTTTGAATTTGCGTGGAGTTAGAGGGGTACACTAGGGTGGCTCGTTTTTGGGCTTTTCTCTCTGATCAAATTCTAATACCCGTCAAAAGTGTCGGTCCCCTAAGGGTAAC
Organism: Pegoplata infirma; assembly: GCA_963921195.1. Classification (NCBI taxonomy): domain Eukaryota; kingdom Metazoa; phylum Arthropoda; class Insecta; order Diptera; family Anthomyiidae; genus Pegoplata; species Pegoplata infirma. Next base: position 138,623,619 of record OY992539.1, read on the forward strand.
TCACATGCAAAATGTCACTCCGATCGGAGTTTATCTTCTGTCTCCACTTTGAGCCTCAAAATTGGGATTTTTGGAAAAATGGACTTTAAAAAAGAAAAAAAAAAAAATTTAAGTTTTTTTATTAAAATAATGAAAAAAAAATTTTTGTATAATATTTGATCATAAATACTTAAATATGAAATTTAAAGATTTTACGGTATCATTAACCCGTTCAAACTTGATACCAAAAAAATGGCATGATTTTGGGCGCGTTCTCAAAACACCTTTTTCAAAATTTGAAAACTTTATTAAAAAAAAATTTTAAATATACCATTTTTTCTTTCTGAACTCATTAAGAACACCTTGGAGAAGAAAAATGTGAAATATGGCGGAAAGCCGTCGAGCCACTTTTTGGGAATCGCGGGGGGTAGTTAGCGGATTTCAAGGAAATGTTAGTTTTATCAATAATTTGGATTAATAAAATCTTATAAATTTCATTTTTGGGCAAATTAACCGTTTTTTGGTGTCGTGGCATTCTATTAGATAACTTTAAGTCTGTCATGAAATCTTACCGATCTAGGACGTCTTTAACCCACATTGGCTGGGGTTCAAAAATGACCCCCGCAGGAAATTTGAAGTTTAGAGCTTAAATTTTGTGCTATTAACAAGTATAAAACGGCTTTTGTGTTTTCTACCCTAACTATTATTTCGTATTAATATATTGTCTTTAAAAAAATCGTTAACCCTTCTTGGTAGGGGGTCAAAAATGACCCATTTTTATTTTATTAATTGAAATTATTGATAAAACCAACATTTCCTTGAAATCCGCTAACTTCCCCCCGCGATTCCCAAAAAGTGGCTCGACGGATATCCGCCATATTTCACATTTTTCTTCTCCAAGGTGTTCTTGATGAATTCAGAAAGAAAAAATGGTATATTTAAAATTTTTTTTAAATAAAATTTTCAAATTTTGAAAAAAGGTGTTTTGAGAACGCCCCCAAAATCATGCAATTTTTTGGTATCAAGTTTGAATGGGTTAATGATACCGTAAAATCTTTAAATTTCATATTTAAGTTTTTATGATCAAATATTATACAAAAAATTTTTTTTCATTATTTTAATAAAAAAACTTAAATTTAATTTTTTTTTTTTAAAGTCCTTTTTTCAAAAAACCCCAATTTTGAGGCTCAAGTGGAGACAGAAGATAAACTCCGATCGGAGTGATATTTTGCACGTGAGTTACCCTTAGGGGACCGACACTTTTGGCGGGTATTAGAATTTGATCAGAGGGAAAAGTCCAAAAACGAGCCACCCTAGGGTACACTAAGAAAATTATGTCATTAACTGTTTGTAGGTTATTTTAAAAAGTAATCAGTAAAGTTATTTAAAAAAAAAAATCATTAATTTTTTTAAGGATTTCTTGCCTTTACTTTTTTGTAGTTTAAAAATAATAATTTACTGTTTTAAAAATTAGTTTTCTGTTACATTCAATTTTGGCAGTAAAAAATTTCTTCTATAGTTTTACTATTTGTTAATACAAAATAAGTGAATATTCATTAGTTTTTTAATGTTTTGGTAAGTCATTAAAATAACATTAAAATTTTACTTTAATATTATTTTATTTTTAATGAAAAAACATTGGAATGGTTTTTAAAGAAAATTTAATTTGATTTAAGTGAATATTCACTAGAATTTACCTACATAATTCTTTGAGTGTAGGTATGTTTGAAAAAAATAATGGGGGATAAAAATAAATGGAGGTTGGTCTTGCATTTTACCCCTCTAGGAGGCAATATTGGAGCGTTAAGATCTGATTTAATAAAACAAATTAATAAAAAAATAATATAAATTTGTATGAGGACTTCCTTAAGGGCTCACTTAAAAAATTATGTCATTAACTGTTTGTAGTTTATTTCAAGAAATTTACATTTAGTCATTTTTAAAAGAAAAAACATTTGTTTGGTGTTCAGTTTTTATTAATGACTACTTCTGTCCTTTGTTTCAAAAATAACGCATTAAAAAATAAAGACTTTCATTAACATTTAATTTTTAAAGTCATTTATTTTTGTTCTGTAAGTAAAAACTACTGATTATTCTTTAAATTTTTAAGGATTTGTGTAAGAATTTTTTTTTTTTAAATTGTTGGTATTTTTAATGAGATATCATTAGTTTTTACATACAAAAGTAGGTTATTTTTTTGTAGAAAAAAAAATTCAAAAAATTATTTATAGAAATACAAAAACATATTTGTATCAAGTGACTTTGGCACGATGGGTAGAGTGTCTGGCCAGAATGTAGTTGATTGCGTGGTCGATTCCCCAAAAATTTTATTTAAAATTTTTAAAAAAATATTTCAATAGAAAATTGTAAAAAATAACCTACGAAATCATTCATTTTTAATGTTTTCGTAGGTTATTTTTTTGTAATTTGTTGGTAAAAGTAACAGAACTATCATAAATTTTTAATGTTTTCGTAGGTTATTTTTTTCGAATTTGTTGGTAAAAAAGAATGAAAAAAACGTAATTTTTTAATGTTTATGTTATTTATTTTAGAAAATTTTGTCAACAGTAAAAAATAAATGTTGATGTTTGTTAAAACAAACGAATAATTACTAGGATAGTTTTCAATAGTTTATTCACTGGTTTTAAGTGTGTTTTTCATTTGCACAGAAAGAAATAAAAAAAAAAATTGAGTAAATTTTTAATACTATTGAGTAAAAAATTACTCAATTTTCCACCAGTAAACGATTTAATAGTATTGAGTAAATTTTTAATAAAAATTTATTAAATGTTTGCCAAAAAAATTTGAGTAAATTTTTAATTGACACTATTAAGTGCAGGAACAGAACAAGAAGCACCACCTTTTAAAAACCGAACAAGTTTTATTTCACATCGGCGCCGGCCACCGGTTTAATCTGCCAAACCGTATGGAAAAGTCGTGCCGGGCTTATTCTGTTTCTACTCTAAAAAAAAAAACAAAGTTTAAAAAATTTCATATTTTTTTACAAAGAAAAAAAAACATGTTTTTTTCAAACTTTACCAAATATATTTTTGTCTTAAAGACATAAAAAAATTTTATAAATATGATTACAAACTTTCATGTATATATACAAAAAACTATAAACTAAACGAGAATTAAAAAAACTAAGAAAACTCAAAAAAAAAATTAAAAAAGCTATTAAATTCTTATTAAATTATTTACTCAATTTGTTTTTAAATTTTTGAGTAAATTTTTAATTGCGTCAATTAAAAAATTACTCAAAACTTTTTTTAAATTTAAACAAGTGATTACTCAAATTGTTTTTCCCCATATTTTTTTCTGTGTGTTTTTGCCTTCAAAATATTTTGAGTGCTGAAGATAGAGAGTAGATATTGTTTTTGGGGTTGAAAAAATATTGGGGGTCAGTCATACATTTTGCTCATTTAGGGGAAACCTTGTTACATTTAAAGCTGTGGGAGCATATTTTATAAAAACCTTATTTTGTATGGAAGCACCCTTATGGAGTGGAGATAGGGTGTAGGTAGGTTGGAAAGAAATGTTGATATGGCGATAAAATTCAAATGGAAAGAGAGATCAAACTGATCACAGTTTGAGCCCGATCCGATGACATAGGTTTAAAAAGCATGTTATTTTGTGGTATTTTCCCCCATTACTAAAATCCGCGCTTTTTTATATTATTTATTAATGTGAAAGTGTATTTTTTCTACCATGTACACTACAATCACGTTAATTAAAAAAAATTTCATTGACGCACGTGACTCACCAAAAAATTTTATTAAAGAACATTTCATTAATTTCAAATTAAGGTTGAATTTTTCCTTCACTTACCTACAGCTTTTTGACATTTAATTAATGAATACTTTCATTTGTTTCATGAACAACTTCAAGCACATGTTGTAATAGAAGTAAAACCGATATGATTTGCGAAAATTATAATATTTCCGACTTGTTTTCAAAAATATAAACCTTTCGTGTGTCGATTACACTTAAAGAAATTTTACTGTCCATGCTTATTTCTTATCAAATAATGACAAAAACAAAAATGTCTAGCAGACGTTAATTCATTTATTTTTTATTTTTTTTGTTTTACTAATTTTTATTATTTAATTTGATTTATGTTTGTCATATTCCCCGCTTTAGTCTATCTTTCTATCTATCTACAAAATTCAAATAATTATTAAAAAACTAGATGTTGTGAAATTGTTTAGACTTAAATTGATTGATTGCTTAGATTTGCATAGAATTTATAGAGTTTATAAACTAAATTGATAATATTATTTTTTTTTTTTTTTGAAAATTTTCCATCGAAGTATACGAGCACGTGTTTTTGGATCTTTTGCCAATTAAAAACAATTATCAAATTGATGCTATTTTTGAAATTAAAAAAAAAATCGTCATTAATGAAATTGTGTATTTTCGACCTTCTCAATATCAACATCGTGCTTTGGCTCAATTTGTCACGAAAAATTTGATGCTTGAGAAAACAAAAATAATTATATGTATTAAAAAAAATCTATTGGAATTTAAATATATCGAGGGCCTATATTCAAAACCCTCTATCTAAAAAAACACAACTTTTCAGGAGAGCCAAAAAACTGTTTATTTCGCCTATTATTAGAGTAATTAAAATTCGATATTCTACAATATTTTTTTAAATCAACTACTGAATCTCACATATGATTCGTTTTTAAAATTTTGCACTATTGGGGGTTTTAGAGGATAGATAGAGGGTTTTGTTTCTCAAAAATATTAAGCACATGAATGAAAATGATCAGATAGAGGGTTTTGCATTTTAATAAAAATTGATTATTATGATTTCATTTACGACATCGTTAAATTTTTAACGTAATTTATTAATGATAACGGCTTATAAAAAATTCCGAAATCGCGGTTTTGGTCCACAGATGCGGATTTTTAAGACAAAAATTATTTTTTTACCGAATTCGTCTTAAAGGTTGACAAACCTTAAAAAATAGTAAAAAAATTAAAAACGCGATTTTTTTGCAGCATGCAAAAATTAGTATGAAAACATGTAATGCATGATGAAATTATTCAAAAAAAATATTTATGAATTAATTATTTGAAAAGATAGAGGGTTTTGCATTCAGAAAAATTAATTGTGTAAGAGATAGAGAAAACCAAAAATGCAAATAAAATAGCAAAAAAAAATATTTTTGTTCTAAATTTTACACCATAGATGAGGGCCGTTTTACTGAATATTTTGGCATCAAAAAGTCATTTTCGTGAAAATGGAAGATAGAGGGTTTTGAATATAGGCCCTCGATATATTATAAATTTTATACAAAGTAGTCCCAGACATGAATTTTATATGAACAATATAGACTACTATTTAAATAGCAGCGTTGTATACATATGTCATAAGCAGCGACAGGTCCTTTATGCACTAAAAAACTATGTTTTAAACGCCTAAAATATGCACTAGAAATTTAAAAAAAATGTGAGTTTTTAAATTTTTGAAAAAAAATATAATTTTTCAATTTGTTAGCTTATTTGATCTCGAAAAAAAAGTTTATAAAAAATGGAAAAAATAAGCTAGAGCTAAAATTTTATACAAAATATGATCCAAAAATATGCATTTATAGAAGAATACCAGCAGAATATGCATTATCAGCAAAATATGCAAAAATGTGCACTAACAAATCGATGCCATTTTAAAGCAAATTCTTTGATTTGCAAATATATTTGGTTTATGCTATTCTAAGAGTAACGGGAAAAATATGCATTTGCCTAAAAGTCCTCCCCTTGGTCATAAGCAGGGAAAGGACCTTCATGCACTAAAAAACTATGTTTTAGGCGCCTAAAATATGCACTAAAAACTCTTGAAATATGCAATAAAAATCTTAAAATATGCACTAAAAATCATAAATATCCACTTGTTTTTTTACTTTTTTTGAAAAAAAAACATAACATTTGAATTCAGTCTGGCATTGTAAGCTCAGATATACATATAGGTGTATAAAATGTTATTAAAAAAATAAAAATGATCTAAAAAAATTTAACAATTACTTTAAATCAAAAAATAAAAAAAACATCATAAAAAAAATTAAAATAGCTAAACATACTAAAAAATAGGTAAAACACTAAAATTTATACAAAATATGACCTAAAAATATGCATTTATAGAGAAATAATAGCAAAATATGCAAAAATATGCATTTTAAGCAAAATATGCAAAAATATGCATTTTAAGCAAAATATCCAAAAATATGCTCTGACAAATCGATGCCATTTTAAAGCAAATTCTTTGATTTGTAAAGATATTTGGTTTATGTTGTTCTAAGACTAACGCGAAAAATATGCATTTGCATAAAAGTCCTATCCTTGGTCATAAGTAGGGATGCGATTTTCATGCACTAAAAAATCGAAAATATGCGCTTAAAATATGCGCTAAAAAATTCAAAATATGCACTAAAAAAACCTAAAAATATGGACTAAAAAATAAAATATGTGCAATAAAAATCTTGTTTTCATAGGAAAAACTTCTTAAAATGCAAAAAGTAACGCCAAGTTTAAATAGTAACATTGTAAACTTTAAATAGGCAAGATTTTAAGAAATTAACACAATCAATAAAAAAAAATTTAAAGAAAAAATAATTTTTCTTATTTCCAAAATAAATTTTTTAAATCTAAAATAGTTTTTGAAACAAATAAATTTTAATTTGGGTTTTTGCTAATTTATGCCAAAATATGCACTTAAAAGTTGGAAATATGCACAAAATATGCTTTTAAAACCAAAATATGCAAAAATATGCATTTCCACCAAAATATGCAAAAATATGCAAAAACTAATCGATGGCATTTTAACGCAAATTTCTTGATTCGGAAAGATAATTGGTCGATATCGTTTTTAGACTATCGACAAAAAACATGCATTTGCATGGAAATCTTATCCCTAGTCATAAGTTATGACAATTATTTGGGATACAACGCGTATCCTAAATATTTTTCTGATGCATTACCCATTTTTCTTGTTATTAAAATATAGTTTCGTTGTGTTTTTGCAGTTGTTGTTTATTTAATATTAAATACAACCTAATTTAAAAATTTGTTTACATTTAAACGTGCAAAAATTTTACATTTTTTAAATATTTTTATTTCTAAAAATTCTTAACATTGTATTAAAGCAGTACTACAACGGGTCAATAGGTTTTTAATGAGGGGAAAAGGGGTATTTTATTAAAAATGAAAATGACTCACTAGTAATTTCTTATCCTATTTTCTTGATACTTGCAGATGTTTTAAGAACAAATATGTATGTTTTATTTTATCTACACTCAAAATATTTTGTAGGCAAAAACAAATGAAAAACACACTTAAAACCAGTGAATAATCAAATCATTAAAAATCAAAAGAATAATCAGTAGTTTTTACTTACAGAACAAAAATTAATGACTTTAAAAATTAAATGTTAATGAAAGTGCTTATTTTTTAGTGTGTTATTTTTGAAACAAAGGACTGAAGTAGTCATTAGGGCCATTCCAGAAAATTTAGCTCAAATTTTAGTCATTTTTGGAAATGGTGTCTCAGATTAATTTGAACCTTGACACATAGATAGCCCTCATAAATATGATATATGTACCATATATCGTTTTTTTACATTTGGTGTATTTAACGAATTATGGCGGGTCAAAGATTGACTTTTTAAGCAAAAGTAAGAAAAATACATCACGTTTAAAGAGCTGTAACTTCTTAACCAATGACCCGATTTTCACAAATTTAGGCTCATGTGAAAGCTGGGGTTCTTCTTTTAGAAAATATTTTTAAAATAACACAGTTTTTTTTTACAGAAATGATGCAAAAATGCAAAAACATTTTTTCTTTTCGAATATTTAAAAAAACACATCTTCGATTTTTTTTAAAAAAATTCTGGTGAAAAATAACAATGTTTTGTATAACATATTCAAAATTCAGAGTGGGATCAAAAAATATTCTGTTTTAAGTATGAGGTTCTCATTTTTTTCCCTTAGAAAATTTAAATTTCTAATGTTTTGAATGTTTTTCAAAATTTTAATAGTATAATTTTCTTTGAAAATTAAAATTTTTATATTGAAGAAACATAAAATTTTAATTTTCTAAGGTAAAATTTAAGAACTTCGTACTAAAACCAGAATATTTTTTGATCCCATTGGGATCCCACTTTGAATTTTGGATATGTTGTACAAAACAGTATTGTTTATCACCAAGCTTTTTTTTAAAAAAATCGAAGATGTGTTTTTTTAAATATTCGCAAAAAAAAAAGGTTTATGAATTTTTGCAACACTTCTGAAAAAAACCGTATTCTTTTGAAAATATTTCCTAAAAGAAGAAGAATTAAGCTTTCATATGAGCCATTACTTGTGATAATCGGATTACTAGTTAAAAAGTTAGAGTACGTTAAACGTCATGTATTTTTCTGAATTTTGCTAAAAAAGTCGAACTTTGACCCGCGATAATTTGAAAACTACAGCAAATTTTGAAAATCCAAATATGCACCATATCTCATATAAACGTGGATATCTATGAGCCAAATTCTCAGTGGCGTCCAAAGGCATGTTTCCGAACAGTGGGGCGAAAATTTTTGGAATTACCCATTAATAAAAACTGAACATCAAACAAATGTTTTTTCTTTTAAAAACGACTAAACGGAAAACTTTTTAAATAAACTACAAACAGTAATGACATAATTTTTTGAGTGTATAGATTTCACTCAGTTTTCTTACTCAAAATTTTACTATAAGCTTATAAAGTTTTATTCATTACATTTATGAAAGGTTTTAAAAATATTGACACTATGAACAATTATAAAAGTGCTACATTATTGTATTTATGAAACTGTTACATTCACACAAAATATTTTGTAGAAAAAACAAATGAAAAACATTTAAAACAAGTGATAAAGCATTTGAAAACCATCCCATTAATTATTCATTTGTTTTACAGACCTCAACATTTATTTTTTACTGTTAATAAAATTTTCTAAAATAAATAACATTCAACATTAAAAAATAACGTCACTTTATTTTTTTTTAACAACAAATTCGAACAAAAATAACCTACGAAACATTAAAAATTAATGCTTGTTGTGTTATTTTTACGAAAAAATTAAAAAAAAAAAAATACATACACTTAAAATATTTTGTAGGCAAAAACAAATGAAAACACACTTAAAACCAGTGAATAAACAATTGAAAACCATCCCAGTAATTATTCATTTGTTTTAACAAACATCAACATTTATTTTTTACTGTTGACAAAATTTTCTAAAATAAATAACATTAAACATTAAAAAATAAATTTTTTTCACTCTTTTTTACCAACAAATTCGAAAAAAAGAACCTACGAAAACATTAAAAATTAATGATAGTTCTGTTATTTTTACTAACAAATTCCAAAGAAAATAACCTACGAAAACATTAAAAATTAATGATTTCGTAGGTTATTTTATACAATTTTTTATTGAAATATTTTTTTTAAAAATTTTTAATAAAATTTTGGGGAATCGATCCCGCAATCAACTACATTCTGGCCAGACACTATACCCATCGTGCCAAAGTCACTTGATACAAACATGTTTTTATATTTCTATAAATAATTTTTTGATTTTTTTTTTTCTACAAAAAAATAACTGACTTGTGTAGGTAAAAACTAATGATATTTCATTAAAAAATACCAACAATTTAAAAAAAAAAATTACTTACACAAATTATTAAAAATCAAAAAAATAACCAGTAGTTTTTACTTACAGAACAAAAATAAATGACTTTAAAAAGTAAATGTTAATGAAAGTCTTTATTTTTTAGTGTGTTATTTTTGAAACAAAGGACTGAAGTAGTCATTAATAAAAACTGAACAGCAAACAAATGTTTTTTCTTTTAAAATCGACTAAACGGAAAGCTTTTTAAATAAACTACAAATAGTTAATGACATAATTTTTTGAGTGTACGAAATCATTAATTTTTAATGTTATTTTTACAATTTTTCTATTGAATTTTATTTTAAAAAAATTTGAATAAAATTTTTGGGGAATCGATCCCGCAATCAACTACATACATCGTGCCAAAGTCACTTGATACAAACATTTTTTTATATTTCTATAAACATTTTTTGAATTTTTTGTCTACAAAAAAATAACCATAACACTTTTCTTTACAAAATGCCAACAATTTAAAAAAAATAACGTACACAAATCATTAAAAATAAAAGAAGAATCACTTATTTTTACTTACAGAAAAAAAAAATAAATGAAATTGAATGCTTATGAAAGTCTTTATTTTTTATGTTGTTATTTTTGAAATAAAGAACAGAAATAGTCATTTAAAAAAACTGAACATTGAACAAATGTTTTTTTTTTCTTTTAAAAACGACAAAACGTACAACTTTTTAAATAAACTACAAACAGTTAATGATATAATTTTTTCAGTGTTGGGCAAACTTTAATGAAGATATTAATTATGTTTATTACAGTTTTCTTAATTATAATAAATCCTTTTCTTTGAGTCTATATCCACAAAGAAGGTATATTCTAAATATTGGTGAAAATATTTTTGAAATAGTTTTGTCTATGTCCGTCCGTCTGTCAGTGCATTACAAACAGAATGACAAATTTAGTATACCGCCAAGTATAAAAAAATATATTCTTTTGTATCATATTTCGGAAATGGTGTAGATTATTTAATTAATAATAAACATGCTCATATTTAAATAAATATTGTGAAATTATTATATTTTTATTATGTATACACATTTATTAACACTTTTGTTATTGTAAATATACTCAATTTTCATTGTTCGTAATCTGATACACATTTCAACGATTCTGAATTACACTTACAACAATTCTATACATACTTACTTACACTGTTGACAGTTAATTATATTAATTGCGTCTTAGGTAAATTTAAATTCCAGTAGTATACTTATGTAGAATTCAAAAAACCTTATTTTTTTTTAATTTTTAATTACGATTTAGCTTTGCAAATCTTACAAAAACATATGTAAATTGAAATAAAAAACAACGTGCTCTCTTTTTTAACACAAAATATATAATTGATTTAAATAAAAATAACAAAAAAAAAATGTAAAAAATGCAAGCACGTTTATAAAAAGACCTATAAAATAAAATCCCGACCCACACTTAGAATAAATGAATAGCGCCACAAACGTTTTGCAATTTTTTTTTTCTTGAAAAAAAAAAAATATTCTAAAGAAATTTTTAAAGGCAAAATAAGAGAATTTTTTTTTACAACTCTTTTGAAATCGTACGAGAATTTTGAACAATTGAGAATTTTATAAAAAGTAAAAAAAAACTGCAACGACGCATATTCAAATTACATTTAAAACTCATAAAAACACAAATAATTTACAACGATAAAAAAAATACCGCACGATCAGACAAAAATGAGTGGAGTATAGGGGAAATTTAAGGCACTTGATTGCTATAATATCTTAGGAGATTCTGAGACCTTTTTCGGATAGAAAAAGTCTCAGGTCTGAGTCATACATAAAAACTCTCAGTTTCTAAGACTTTTTATGTATAGAAAAATTCTCAGATTATGAGACTTTTTTCGTATAGAAAAATTCTCCGATTCTAAAACCTTTTTCGTATAAAAAAATTCTCAAATTCGGAGAAATTTTTCGTATAGAAAAATTCTTGGATTATGAGACATTTTTCGAACAGAAAAATTCTCAGATTCTGAGACTTTTTTCGTTTAGAAAAATTCTCAGATTCTGAGACTTTTTTCGTATAGAAAAATTCTCAGATGCTGAGGCTTTTTTCGTATAGAAAAATTCTCAGATTTTGAGACTTTTTGCGTATAGAAAAATTATCAGATTCTGTTACTTTTTTGAATAGAAAAATTATCAGGTTCTCAGACTTTTTTCGTTTAGAAAAAGTCTCAAATTCTGAGACATTTTTAGTATAGAAAAAGTCTCAGATTCTGAGATCAAGTCTCAGATTCTGAGACATTTTTTGTATAGAAAAAATTTCAGATTCTCAGAAATTTTTCGTATAGAATAATTCTCAGATTCCGAGACATTTTTCGTATTCGTGTAGAAAATTTATCAGATTCTGAGAAATTTTTTATGTACCTTTGGAAAAATTCTCAGATTCTGAGACATTTTTCGTATAGAAAAATTCTCAGATTCTGAGACATTTTTTGTACAATAAAAGTCGCAGATTCTAGGACATTTTGAGACATTTTTCGTATAGAAAAAGTCTCAGATTTTGTGACATTTTTCGTATAGAAAAAGTCTCAGATTCTAAAAAACTTTTCGTATAGAAAAATGTATCAAAATCTAAGACATTTTATGAGTTTGTGCTGATGTTAGTGACTGCCCAAAATATTGGTCCTAGACCCACACTCAAAATAATAACTCTGTTAAATTACAGAAAAACTCTGCTAATTTAACAGAGTACACTATACTTTTCCAGCTAGCAACATTTCTTGGTAATTTTACTATAAAACTATTTAAAATGATTTTGACAGAAAAAAACGGTGAATTTACAGAGTTTATAGTAAAATATTGGTTAAATATGAAAGCTTTTTTACAGAGAAAACTCTGTAATTTTACTATAAAACTCTGTAAAATGATTTGGACAAAAAAATTGTTAATTTACAGAGTTTCTAGTAAAATATTGGTTATATAAACCACCATTTAGCAAAGAAAACTATGTAAATTTACATATATTTGTAAAATACATTGGATGCAAAAAAAATTACAGAAACATCTCTGTAAATTTACAGAGTTTAGTTAAATGCATGTTATTTTGTTAAATTTTTATAAGATTTCTGAAAAAAAAAATTTGTTACCTTTTTTTGCTACTTTTAAAAAAAAAATATATATACAGATAAAATGTTGATGTTTGGTAACAAAAACAAAAACTACTCAAAACAGAAAACTTTTTTAGTTATAAAAAAATACGAAGTATTTTGCTTAGATCTGTATTTTAGCAGAAAACTCTGTTAATTATCTGTAAAATTAAGATTACAAAGTAAAAAGTAATATAACGGAGGAAACTTTGTTTTTTTTTTGTCACAACAAAATACAAAGTATTTTCTTTAAATCTGTATTTTGACAGAAAACTCTGTCAAATATCTGTTGAATTGAGATTACAGTCATTTTACAGAGTATTTTACAGAGTTATTATTTTGAGTGCACCTTCAAGCATACCGATCGACTCAAAATCACTTTTTGTCTGTCCGTCTTTGGTCGGTCTTGACCGACTATAATTTTCTTTCTTATTTTATACGAAAAATGTTTTAAAATCTGAGGCTTTTTCTATACAAAAAATGTCTTAGAATCTGAGACATTTTCTATAAGAAAATATCTCTGAATTTTAGAATTTTTCTATACGAAAAATGTCTCGGAATCTGAAAATTTTTAATACGAAAAATGTCTTAGAATCTGAGAATTTTTCTAACCGAAAAATTTCTCAGAATCTGAAAATTTTTGTTTACGAAAAATGTTTCAGAATCTGATATTTTTCTACACGAAAAATTTCTCAGAATCAGAGAATTTTTCAATACGAAAAATGTCTTAGAATCTCAGAATTTTTCTCGGAATCTAAAAGTTTTTCTATACGAAAAATTTCTCAGAATCTGAGAGTTTTCTCAGATCTCAGAATCTGAGACGAATCTCTATACGAAAACTGTTTCAAAATCTTATAGTTTTTCTATACGAAAAATTTTCAGATGCTGAGACATTTTTCGTATGAAAAATGCTCAAACTCTAAGACATTTTTCGTATGAAAAATACTCAAACTCTAAGACATTTTTCGTATAGAAAAATTCTCAGACTCTGACACATTTTACCTACACTCAAAAAATTATGTTAGTAAAATTAACTGAAAATGTCAGTTAAAATAACTACTTTGTAAGTTGTTTTGGGGTCAACTACTTTTTCAGTTAAATCAACTAACAATGTTAGTTATTTTAACTGACAAAAAACCACTGACTTATGTAGTAAAAACTACTTACATTTGTAGTCAAAACAACTAAAATGTAGTAAAAATAAAAGAATCAATAAATAATTTTTTTTTCAAAAAAAAAATTCAGAAAAAAAATTGAAGTCCAAATTTTTTCAAAGTTTTTTTTATTTTTTATAAAAAAGTTGTGAAAAATAAAAAAAAACGAAAATTTATTTTTATTTTTTGGAAAAAAACTTTGAAAATTTTTCAGAGATAAAAAAATAAAATTAACTACTTTAAATAACTGTTACTACATTCAGTACTTTTTTGTTAGTTGTTAAAAAAACGACTTAAAATAACTAACAGAAATAGTTGTTTGATATTTTTCATACAAAAACAACTGACTTTGTAGTTGAAAACAACTAACTACTGTAAAATATACAAATAACTAACATGTAGTAACCTACATAATTTTCTTAGTGTATTGAAAAATTCTCAGATTCTGAAACATTTTTCGTAAAGAAAAATTCTCAGATTCTAAGACATTTTTCGTACAAAAAATTCACAAAAAATGTTTAGAAAAACAACACAAAAATTCTGAAAATTTTAGTATGGATCCAAAAAATATACTTTCAGATTCTAAAAAAAATTCTCATAATTTTGTTATTTATTTTAACTGTGAATTAAGTGTTTTTCATTTCCCCAATAATGACGAACATATTGAATGAACAGATCGTCTTTATCGTTGGTCGTAGTAGCAGACATTTAACGAGAATTTTTGCTCATTCTACGGGATTCACTCATCGCAGTCGGTTGCATGAACGGTAAAAAAAAACGTAACGTAACGATTAACATAAAATTAAAATATTGTGTGCTTTAAAGTGATTTAATATTTTCTGATAATACAATTTTGAATAAAAATCTATTTCAGAATAAAAATAAATTTTAAATAACATTTCTGTTGTTGTTTTCCTACATAAATAATTGAAATTTTACAAAAATATATAAAATATTTATATAAAAGAATCGTGTTGAAATAGCATTTAAAACATTATTTATCATTTCGTCAACTAAAAATCACATTTGCAAACGAAAAAATCAATTCTAACCTCTCAATTTATTTCATTTAGAACAAAACTGTGTGAAAAGTATTAAAATAAAAAATAGAAACTTAAAAGAAGAAAAAAAGAAAATCAAGTTCAAAACTAAAAGAAAATCCCTAGAATAAAATATTTAATTAAAAACTTAACGATAAGAAAAAATCATTTTCTTGTATTATTGAAAACCATATAATGGCCCCAATAATTGCTGACAATTTAATAGAATCAGGATGTGAATTTGTTGATAATTCCAGTAGCGCCACCACCAACAACAATCAAATTAGTGAAACATTTTACAGTGCTAATAACGCTGAAGAAGCCGAAGTAGTGTCATATGAAGAAGAATCATTTGAGAACGTTACGTCGAATGATAGTGTTGTGAATGTTGAAAGTGTTGAATGCGAAGTGAATAGAAATTGTAATATCAGCAGCAATAGTAGTGCCAATGTTAATATCAATAATGAATCAGATGGATTATTTGTATCATCAGCCAAAGAGCACAAGCAAATGCCTTGGGAAGCTCCAGGAAAACAAGGATTGTATGATCCACAAAATGAACACGAAGCTTGCGGTGTCGGTTTCATTGTGGCCATCGATGGAAAACGCTCTCACAAGGTAAGAATTAAATTTTATATACATACCTACTTTTTCCTGGAACTTTCGATAGTTGTTTAATAGGATTTACATTTTGTTTTAAAATTTTACAAAAAAAAGAGGTTTAACATTTTAAGTAATACATATCACGAATTCCACCAAAGAGCACAGAAAAATTGTATTCTGGCCTTAGGTCTTTTAATTATCTTTATATTAACAACATTCTCTTTAAAGCCAACTAAACATATCCATTTTAAGTTTTTTAAATTTAAAAAATGTCGCGATTTTTTCGCGAATTTTATTTTCTTCAAAAACTGAAAAAATCAAAAAAGTATGATACTTTGAAGAGCCATGTCTCTAAAAGTATTTATCCGAATTCTACCATTTAAAGATCATTTTTCACTAAGTGCAGCTTTTTTGGGCCTTCGGGTATTTCCACCTTTCGTAATTTTTTAAAAAAACTACTTATAAGATTTTTCCATACAAAAAAGAAATTTTATGTTTATTTTGTAATTTTATCAAACTGTAACTTTGAAGAGCCACACTTAGAAAATTATGTAAGTTACTACATGTTAGTTGTTTGTATATTTTACAGTAGTTAGTTGTTTTCAACTACAAAATCAGTTATTTTTGTATGAAAAATATCAAACAACTATTTCTGTTAGTTATTTTAAGTCGTTTTTTTGAATAACTAACAAAAAAGTACTGTAATGTAGTAACAGTTATTTAAAGTAGTCAATTTTATTTTTTTGATCTCTGAAAAATTTTCTAAGTTTTTTCAAAAAAAAATAGTTTTTTTATTTTTAACAACTTTTTTTTTAAAAAAACTTGGAAAAAATTTGATCTTCAATTTTTTTTTTTTTTTTTGAATAATTTTTTGAAAAAAAAAAAAATTATCTATTGTTTATTTAATTTTTACTACAAATTAATTGTTTTGACTACAAATGTAAGTAAGTTGATAAATAGCACTAAAAACGTCAACGAAGTAAAATAATAAAATAATGGCTATAAACACAGCTTCAAAAATAATTCGCCAGATCAATAACAGATGGCGATGCAACAACTGTACTCAAAATTATCAACACGCGCAATTACAGTGTTGCCATACTGAAGCCCTTCTATCTTTCAAAAATCTTTCATCTCTCTTCTATCCCCTTTCCGAAAGAAGCATCACGGTTACATTGGTAATTGATAGGCAGCATTGCCTGAGTGTTGCTTCTTTTAAAAAAAAAAAAAAAAAAAAAAATTTTTACTACATAAGTCAGTTGTTTTTTGTCAGTTAAAATAACTAACATTGTTAGTTGATTTAACTGAAAAAGTAGTTGACCCCAAAACAATATACAAAGTAGTTATTTTAACTGACATTTTCAGTTGATTTTACTAACATAATTTTTTGAGTGCATATCTTTGAAAAACACCGGCCCAAAAAAATCGGTACTGAATTTTTTTTTTTTTATTGTTATAATGTTAGATATTATTTTTTTTAATAACAATTAAACTTTGTGGATTTTTTGTTAAACTACACTCAAAAAAAAACCATTAACTTAAACTTTGGAAAAATTTTCTTCAAAATAGTTTATAAATTTTCTCACAATTTAGTTAAATTTAACTAAAATTTTGGAAATTTTCCCAACTTTTAGGAAAAAATTTTAGTTCATGGACTGTTAAATAGGCCATAATTTTCCTTAAATGGAATTCCCTTATACATGGAAAAAAATTCTTACCGCCAAAGAAATTTTCCCTAAATAAATGAAAAAAATCTTTATTTTTAAGCCATATTTCTTAAAACAAAATTTAGTTCAAAAAATTCAGTTTTAGGACGTAATTTACTTCCAATTAGTTCATCATATTTATCTTCTTTAATTTGAGGAAGTTTTTTCCACAAGTTTAGTAAATTTTTCATAACATGATTATAATTAGAGCCTGAGCTCGACTGTCTTTACAGAAACAACACTCAGAAAATTATGTAAGTTACTACATGTAAGTTGTTTGTATATTTTACAGTAGATAGTTGTTTTCAACTACAAAGTCAGTTGTTTTTGTATGAAAAATATCAAACAACTATTTCTGTTAGTTATTTAAAGTAGTTTTTTTTTGAATAACTAACAAAAAAGTACTGTGATGTAGTAACAGTTATTTAAAGTAGTTAATTTTATTTTTTTGTTTTATCTCTGAAAAATTTTCAAAGTTTTTTTTCCAAAAAATAATAAATTTTCGTTTTTTTATTTTTCACAACTTTTTTTTAAAAAAAAAAAAAAAAACTTGGAAAAAATTTTTTCCTCAAAAAAAATTCCAAAAAATAAAAATAAATTTTATTTTTTTTTTTTATTTTTCACAACTTTAAAAAAAAAAACTTTGAAAAAATTTGGTCTTCAATTTTTTTTTTTTTTTTAAATTTAAAATAAAAAAAAATTAAATTGATTATTTAATTTTTACTACATGTTAGTCGTTTTGACTACAAATGTTAGTAGTTTTTACTACATAAGTCAGTTGTTTTTTTGTCAGTTAAAATAACTTACATTGTTAGTTGATTTAACTGACAAAAGTAGTTGACCCCAAAACAACTAACAAAGTAGTTATTTTAACTGACATTTTCAGTTAATTTTACTAACATAATTTTTTGAGTGAATATTTTAAAAATAACGACTATTTGGAAAAATGGCAACTCCTAACATTTGTGTCTCAAATATAGACCATGTCTGGCAATGTTTGCAAAAATAAGTACTTAGATCAGAATTGATGAAGGAGAGGAAGAAGAATAATGATTACTAAAAATAAGTTTGTTTACACAAATTACAATAACAAACTCTTCTGTTAAAAAAAAAAAACAACAGCAACAACCACACTCGAATTGAAAAAATCAGATTTAGTTGATACTTGCTTAACAGCATGCGCGGGTCCAAGGGGGGGGGGGGGGGGAAAGTGGAAATTTCCCCCCCCAGACCAAATTTCAAAAAGAAAAAAAAGAAGAAAAAAAGAAAAAAAAGAAAAAAGAAAGGAAAAGAAAGAAAAAGAAGAAAAAAGTAAGAAGGATGTTTTCTAAAAAAATTTTACGAAGGAAAAAAATCTCGAAATCCTAAAATTTTTAATAGCAAAAAATCTGAAAATTTTTAAAGGAAAAATGTGACTTAATTTGAAAATTTTCTGTGAAAAAATATCTTTCAATCTTATTATGAATTTTAGTATAAAAAATTACTTAGAATATGTTTTTTTTTGTCTAGAAAAATGTAACAGGATTTACTTTACATAAAAAATGTTTGTCTACTGCATAGGAATAGGAAAAATATCTTAAAATCTTAAAAATATTGGTAGTCTAACGTTTGAAAAACTATTTTGGAAAACTTTTTTAGAATGTCTTACTTAGAATCGGTCACAAAATCTGAGACTTTTTTCATAGAAAAAGGTACAAAAAAACTCCAAGATTTTTCACATCCTCAAACATTTTCTTTTTAGGATTTTTGCAGAAGAATTCCCGAATTCTAAAAGTATCGGAATCTGAGACTTTTTCTGCGGAAGAAAGGTATCAAAACTTAAGACTTATTTATAGGAAAAAAGGTCGCAGAATCTGAGACTTTTTCGAAAGGAAAAAGGTTTAAAAATCTGAGACTTTTTCTGTAGGAAGAATCTCTGAATTTGAGACTTATTTGAGGGGAAAAGGTCTCAAAATCTGAATCTTTTTTAAAAAGAAAAAGGTCTCAAAGTCTGAGACTTTTTATTGTTGAAAAAAAAGTCTCAGAAGTTGAAACTTACTCAATTGGAAGAAGGTCTCAAAATCTGCGACTTTTTCTATAGGAAAAAGGTGTTAGAATCTAATACTTTTTCTATAGGAATAAGGTCTCAGAATTTCAAAATTTTAGACTTATTCTATAGGAAAAATGTCTCAGAATCTGACACTTTTTCTTTGGGAAGCAGGTCTCAGAATCTATGAATTTTTCGATAGGATAAAGGTCTCAAAATTTGAGACGTTTTCTTTAGAAAAAAGTGTCTTTTTTATATTAGAAGAAGGTTTTAGAATCTAAGACTTTTTCTATAGGGAAAACGTCTCAGAATCTGTGACTTTTTCTTTTGGAAAGAGTCTCAAAATCTCAGACTTTTTCTATATAGGTCTTTGAATCAGAATGTTAAACTTTTTCTGAAGGAAAAAGTTCTTACAATCTGAGACTTTTAATAAAGGAAAAATTTTACAGAATCTTTTTCTTTAGGGGAAAAAGTGCCAGAATTTTAGATTTTTTTTTTTTATTTAAGAAAAAGCTCTCAGAATCTGAGACATTTTCTATGGCAAAAAGGTCTGAAAGTTTGAGACTTTTTCTTTAGGAATAAGGTCTCAGAATCTGAGACTTTTTCTTCACAAAAAAAGTCTGAGAATCTGAGATTTTTTCTATATGAAAAAGGTCTCTGAGTTTCTCTATAGAAAAAAGAATCTGAAGAATCTTTTTTAGTACGAACAAATCTAATAATCTTAGACCTTCTCTATAGAAAAAATATCTCAGAAATGCTTTAAAATATGACACTTCTCTATAGTAAAATTTCTCAGAGACATTTTGCGTTAAGAAGAAGTCTTAGATTCTGAGACATTTGCCCTATAAAAAAAAAAATAATTTTTTCATCATCTGTAGGAAGAATTTCTTCTATTGAAAAATTCTTAGATTTAGTTATAGAAAAAAAAAAATTATCTAAACAAAATATATATGATTATGAAAAACAAACCCCCTTCGGCAAAAACTAATAAATTTTATGATATTATAGCTTTCCCATATTTTTTTTTGCAATTGAAACGTATCCCTGTTTTTGCTCGTCTGAAAAGCATTATGGTTTTTTTTTTCTTTGAAGTAAAAAAAAAAATTCCCCCCCCAAAGCCAAAAGCTGTACCCGCCACTGCTTAACAGCCTACTTGGCGTATCGGTCTAGAGTGATTGTACGTTACAAACAGTTAATAGCAAAGTATTACAGATTATGATGAGTTCAATCCTTGTCGGCTGCGATCTGTTAATAATTTTCACATATAGAGTTTTATTGACTATTAACTAAATAAATTTGACATTAAAAGTTTTTCTGAAGATTTATTATAACTGGATAATATGAAACTAGTAAGAAACAAACCAGGATGTCTTAAATTTTTAGAAAAATTAAAATTTTTCTTTCACACTGTTCTCAATTCAAAACCATATATGAAATTGTTTAGTTGATTTTTTTTTTTCATACTTGCTTGTAGTTCACATTTTGTTTATTATTTGTAGTATATGAAAAAGAGAGTTTGGTCTTGTATAACAAGTAATAAATTTAATGTTTACATTTTTTTCTACACATGTATGTGTTAGGGAAAAAATAATATTTTAATCACAACAAAGGCCTTGGCTTTGGCGTGTTTTCCCATAGTCTGGGAACAAACGTTAAAGACAAAGTCTTTGTTGTAATTTAACTTTAAAAACTAATGAAATTTATTACTTGACCATAAGAAACGAACGTTTTTTTATATTTTAAATAAAAAATGTACATAATGAGAATTCTGTGTGTATTCACATGCTATTCTATAAATAAACCAATAAAAATATGAAATTAACTAATTTTTAGGAAAAATGTCCTCATCAAAAATGTTTTTTTAACTAAAAAAAAGGGAATTTTTTTCCCACTTTCTAGTTCAAATTGGTCCTAATTTTTAAGAAAAATATGGACTAAAAAGTAGGAATACATGGCAATGGAGCTAAATCATTATCAATTTTCCTTGGATTTAGTTAATTTTCCCATTTTTTTAGTTAGTTTTTTTTTCTGAGTGTAGGAGGTAGCAAAAAAAAGTTACAAACTTTTCTTGTCGTTTTACAAGTTTTTTTTTTTGAGTGTAATAAATATTTTCAAAAAGATATTTATTTTTATTTATTTTTTTCTTTGAAAATTTTAAAGTTTATTCAACTTTTACGGTAAATATATTTGCACTCAAAAAAATCCATTAACTTAAACTTTGGAAAAATTTTCTTCAAAATAGTTTATAAATTTTCCCACAATTTAGTTAAATTTAACTAAAATTTGGGAAATTTTCCCAACTTTTAGGAAAAAATTTTAGTTCATGGACTGTTAAATAGGCCATAATTTTCCTTAAATGGAATTCCTTAATACATGGAAGAAATTCTTACCACCACAGAAATTTTCCCTAAATAATTGAAAAAAAAATCTTTATTTTTAAGGCATATTTCTAAAAACAAAATTTAGTTCAAAAAATTCAGTTTTAGGACGTAATTTCCTACCAAATTAGTTCATCATATTTATCTTCTTTAATTTGAGGAAGTTTTTTCCAGAAGTTTAGTAAATTTTTCATATCTGGAAATTGTTTGGTTGATTTATGTTTTTTTTTCATGCTTGCTTGTAGTTCACATTTTGTTTATTATTTGTAGTATATGAAAAAGAGAGTTTGGTCTTGTATAACAAGTAATAAATTTAATGTTTACATTTTTTTCTACACATGTATGTGTTAGGGAAAAAATAATATTTTAATCACAACAAAGACCTTGGCTTTGGCGTGTTTTCCCATAGTCTGGGAACAAACGTTAAAGACAAAATCTTTGTTGTAATTTAACTTTAAAAACTAATGAAATTTATTACTTGACCTTAAGAAACAAACGTTTTTTTATATTTTTAAAAAAAAATGTACATAACGAGAATTCTGTGTGTATTCATTCACATGCTATTCTATAAATAAACCAATAAAAATATGAAATTAACTAATTTTTAGGAAAAATGTCCTTATCAATAATGTTTTTTTAATTAAAAAATGGGAAATTTTTTCCTACTTTCTAGTTCAAATTGGTCCTAATTTTTAAGAAAAATATGGACTAAAAAGTAGGAATACATGGCAATGGAGCTAAATCATTATCAATTTTCCCTGGATTTAGTTAATTTTCCCATTTTTTTGTTAGTTTTTTTTCTGAGTGTGATGAAAACATAAAATAAAAAGTTTTCCGGTCCTTGAAAAATGTGTATTTTAGAAATTTACATTTGTTTTTCAACATGTTTGTTTTTTTTTTAGAAAAAATAAACAAGTAAAAGTTCAGCTGTGCCGATTCTTTCACACCCTTCAACATGTAACCAATTAAAAAAAATAGTATTTTGGTCGGAGGGTGTAGAGTTGAGGTACACCTTCATCCCTTCACCATAAATTTTTAAAAATTCACTTATTATGATAATTACTCTTAAATAATGGAAATTTTTTAAATAAAAATTTTATTTTCTGTAAAGCATTAAAAAAAATCATTAAATACAAATGAAAATATTTTTAAATTAAACTTATTGAAGTTTACTATAATGCATATAAAAATATAATTTGAATTTTCTAAAATAAAATAAGTGGAAATTTCTTGCGAAAACTACCAACAAATAAATTTTAAACAAATAAATAATTTTCTTGAAAATTATTTAAGAATCCCAGCAAAACTTTGGTAATGGGTAGTGATTATATAACACATTACCAGGTAATGTATATACCTTATTTGTAGCATTATTTTAGGATGTCTTACCAAACATTTGTTCCACAACGTATTATTTTCAAGTGAAAAATAATGCATTACTAATAATTTGCTACGTAATGCATGATTATTGTAAAAAATGTATTTCATATTTATTATTTCTAATGATTAAATCATGGATGACTTATATTTGGTTACATTATGTATTATTTGAAAGTTTGAAATAATGCATTATTTATAATTGATTGCATAACGCATTACAATAACATAAAAAATAGTTATTTTATAAAAAAAATACATAAGTTTTAACTAGAGATGGGCTCACGACAGGAAATTTCTAACGACACACACTCATGAGCATATTTTATCTACTTACACTCACTTACAATCACGTGAGTAAATTTAATACAAAATTACTTTTTCACTACTCGTAACACCTTATATATTATCTTCTGGTATGCTATATTATTTCATTTCTCGTAACCTATAAAATATCATATATTTTACACCTTACTCGTATTCTTTTTTATAAATTTATGACTTATTTTATACCTTACTGGTATTCTATATGATAATGTGGATGCATTACTTTGAGTCTCATCGCCTGTTAAAATCATCAATGCTGCAATGTATAAAATAAGAGATCCTATACCATATTTTATACCTTATTTGGTAATCTAAGTTTTGCTGGGATATTATGGCTTTAATTAGTAAAGAAAAATTACTTCGGGCGAGAATAACCCAACCTAAAATATAAAATTTTAAAACATTTTTTTTTTTTAATAAAAATTTGCCTGAATTTGAGCATTTGAAAAATTTTAAAATTTTTGAAATATAATTGGAAAACTCTGAAATGCATTTGGAACTTTTTGAGATATGAATAAAAATATTATTGGAAATTTCTGAAAGATATTAAAAAATTCCTTAAATATAATTCAAGCGTGATCACGCGTGAGTGTGACTGAATTCAGTTTTACTCACGTGATTGTGAACGAGTGTGAGTGTGGGTGGAGAACAAATGGCGTGAGTAAGTGTGCGTGAGTAAGATTTTTACGTGAGTGATTGTGCGTGAGTCGATTTTTTTGCATGATTTATTTCTCTTCACATTTTACCTTTCGTACCAAAAAAAGCAACAAAAAAATTGTAAAATTTGGCATAACTTAAGATTTCGTACCGAAGAAAGCAAAAAAAATTTTAAATTTCGCTGAAATTTAAATTTTGTTGAAAAGTTTGAAAGATTTTTTTATTTTTTTTTTGTATAAATAAGAGATGCGTGAGTGTGAGTGAAGCTTGCGTGAGTGCACGTTAGTGTGAGTTGTATTAAATTTACTCACGTGATTGTGAGTGAGTGTGAGTAGAAAAAATATGTTCGTGAGTGTGCGTGATTCAAAAATTCCTGTCGTGAGTGTGAGTCATCCATCTCTACTTTGAAGCTTTGTAACTTTTTAAGGGATTGTGAAAAAAATGCGATTTTTATACCATTTTGCTAATGTTATAATTAGGGATGAGATTTTCATGCACTAAAAAATCGAAAATATGCGCTAAAAAATTCAAAATATGCACTAAAAAACACTAAAATATGCACTAAAAAATAAAATGTGTACAAAAAAAATCTCGTTTTTATAAGAAAAACTTCTTAAAAAGCAAAACATAACGCCGGCTTTAAATAGTAACATTTTAAATCGCAAGATTTTTTTAGAAACTAAAAAAAATCTGTAAAAAAAATTTAAAAAAAAAATATTTTCAAAATAAATTTTTAAAATGTAAAATAGTTTTTGGAAAAAATAAATTTCAATTTGTGTTTTTGCTAATTTATGTCAAAATATGCAAAAATATGCACTTAAAAGTTACAAATATTTTTGCTCAAAAAATTTTTTTTGCATGAAATTTCAGATCGAATTTGAATCAATGGTTAAGGTTTTTTTATGTTCAACTCTTGTATATTATGATTTTTGCTACAGAAACATTTTAAAATTTTAAAAATTTATTCCTATAATAAAAACAAAACTTTTCAGGTTCTATAGAATTTTTCTGACAGCAAGAGATCCAGATTCTGACATAATTTTCTAATAGAAAATAAGTCAGGTTTGGGATATGTTTAATCACAAAAAGTTTTCTGATTTAGAAATTTTTCCGAGTCATTTACTTAAAGAGAAAGTTTATGATTCTAAGGCGTTATCCCAATAGAAAAATTCTGATGATCTGAGGCATTTTGTACAGAAAAGCTTTTAAAATTTATACAAAAATATTTTGAGTAGATTTATTTTAGCTCGAGGTCATTATTTCCTTTAGGTACATATTAAAACTATGATATTCTCATAGAATAATTTTCAAAAAATATTCTATGAGAATAGCATAATCTAAATTAGTAAAGGAAATAATGCCCTCGAGCTAGAATAAACCTACTCAAAATATTTTTGTATAAATTTTAAAAGCTTTTCTGTACAAAATGCCTCAGATCATCAGAATTTTTCTATTGGGATAAAAATTCTCAATTTTTTCTGTAAAAAAAATCTAAAATTTTTTCATATAGAACAATTTTAACATTCCGCGACATTTTCAGATCCTTGGAAATTTTTCATATAAATTTTTTTCAGATTATTGCCTTTTCACTTTCCTTTTCCCCTCTTCTTTTCTTTCCTTTCTTTTTTCTTTTTTTACCGTTTTCCTTTTTTTTCGAATTCGGTTTGGGGGGGCATTCAATTTCCCCCGTTGATCCGCGCATGTCTATATACTATACTAGACGATATACTTTAGCGTCCAACCTGAATCAAATTACATCGCGTAAGGCGTAACGCCCAATAATTTTTCATTTCTAAAATTTAAATGTAAGGTACCTAAATCAAACGGACGTTAAACATTTTGATTTTATTCTAATGAACATACACTCAAAAAAAGTGAACTAAAAAATGAAAAAATTCACTAAATTATAGAAAAATGGCAATGATTTAGAGCTAAAGATTTGTTGCTTTCGTTTTAGTTTAAATTTCTCCTAAAAAAAGGAAAATTGGAAACATTTTATTCTACATTAGTTCATACACATTTGCGGACTTGATTGGGTCCAGACTTAATTGAGTTCGGACTAGATTTGGGCCAGACCCCAATGGGACTCCACGGGTCCTAAGACTTCATTGGATTCGTTAAGGGTTGACATAGGTTTTGAGCACAGTTTTCGATATACGGAAATTTGGGGCCTAATAGGGTGTTGATATATCGCCATTTGGAGTTTTTAACCAAATTAAAAGCAGTTTAAACTAAATTCCAAGTAGTTTTAACTAAATTCGAAATATTGGTCTAGGACCCCATAAAGTATATATATTCATGATCCTCGATCGATTTTATGTCGACCTAGCGATGTCCGTCCGTCTGTCTGTCCGTTGAAAACACGCTAACTTTTGAATACTCTACAGAGGCTACTGAAGTTTGGCATGTATGTTGGTCATTTACCGGGTCAGGTTGGTATTGCAATCCAGCCAAATCGGTCCAGTGGTTCAAAAGTTATGAGCAAAAGAGTAAATTTCGGCAAAGGTTTTTCGCGAATTTACAAGATAAAAAACGCGATAACTTTCGAAAGACAATAACGAGACAGCTGAAACTAGGCAAGTATCTTTACCGTTCACCAGATCTATTTGGTATTGAATTTCAGCTCAATCGGTTCAGTGGTTCAGTTATAAAGAAAACCCTGATTTTCAGATTCGTTTCATCTTAAACGTGTTCAACAATTTTTTAAAAGCATTGGTGGTAACTTAACAATGCTTTTCAAACTTGTTTAGTTTTGAAGCAATGCTTTTTAAACTTGTTTAGTTTTAAAAGCATTGGTAATTTAAAAATTACACTCTAAAAAAATTTTACACTCAAAAAAAATTTTACACTCAAAAAAAATTAGGTTTTTTTTACAAAAATTTCAATATTTTGTGTACATACGCACGTGCATTCACTCAAAAATATTTTTACAGTAAAAAAAAAACATTGCACACGAAAAAAGTTTTACACTCAAAAAAAAAACTTTTTTTTTTTTTTTAAATGACAAAAAAAGAATTTTTTACTCAAAATAAAATATTTCTAATCAAAATTGTTAATTTTTTTCACGTTAAAAATGTACTATCCTTTAAAAAAAGGAATTGTGAAGGGTATTCATAGATTCGGCAAAGTCGAATTTAACTTTTCTACTTGTTTTTTTTAGTTTTTGACTTAATTCTAAGAAATAAACTAAATTTTGAGGAGTTTTAACTAAATTTTAAAAAATTTAACTTAATTCTAAGATGATAAATATGGGTTTTAAACTAAATTCTAAGAAATTTTTACTAACTTCAAAGAAGTTTTAACCAAATTCTAGGATGATAAATATGAGTTTTTAACTAAATTCTAAGAAATTCGAACCAAATATTAAGAAGTTAAAAGTAAATTCTACACAGAAAAAAAATATTTGCCAATGAACAAAATTCATAGTATTAATGAACAAATACATAAAAATTATGAACTTTTTCATTAAATTTTTGAACTTTTTCATAGAATTTATAAAAAAAATTTAAATAGTCTTAAATTTCACATATTATGATTTATTCATAAATACTATGAAAAAGTTTATAAGTATTATGAAAAAGTTAATTAACTTTATGAATTTGTTCATAAATACTATGAAAGTCGTTCATTGGATTTTTTATTTTGTGTAAGAATTCTAAGAAGAATACTGAGAAGTATACATTCTCTGGTAGTAAATTTAAACATAATTCCATTTTTAATTTATTTCAGATTCTTCGTGATGCCCAGACCTTGTCAGAACGGATGAATCACCGAGGTGCTTGCGCCTGTGACAATGACACTGGCGATGGCGCTGGTGTTATGGCATCTATACCGCATGGATTATATGCTAAATCATTGTAAGTATTTTTTAGAATATAAATAAATTTATTATTGATCAAACTGAAACATTTAATCATTCATACCTTAAATAAGTCCATTAAAAACAATTTCAGTTACAATACACGAATGTATTTAATAATTTTTTTTTTGGCAAAATTTCAAAAATATATGTATGTAAATATGTAGTTTATTCCTACAACAGATATTTTTTCATAAATATTGTATAAGGAAAAATAGTTTTCATTAAACAAAACAACAAAGAAAAAATTGTAAACAAAATATGAAAATATATTTTTTAATTTATTTTATTTTTTTTTTATAAATTTACTATACATACCAAAAAAAATTTGTATACGAAAATTTATTAAAGTGGCGTTTGTCAAAGATTAGCGTTTAGATTTACAGCCTAAATCTAATTCATTTACTATATCTAAACAAATCTAGAGAAGGTAGCAATTTTTAATAGGATTTCACCCAAAAAGTGTGATTTTCCAAAATCAAATCAAATTATTTTCAAATCTCTTTTATAACAGTTATTTTGACAGAGTTATTATTTGGAGTGTAGATTATTCTTCAAAATTCAATAAAACAAAAGTATAGTCCAGTATTTTCCATAAAAGGGTCCCCAGTCTAACAATGGACAGATGGGATCCATACAAACAAACCAAGTTCGAGTGAAATCAGCAGAAACATCTGTCTGTCCAATCATCAGGAAAATCTGCTGAAAATACAATGATTTTGAGCCATATGAGAAATCTGCTGATTTTATCACACGCTCAATTTCAGTCTGAATAATCTACACTCAAAAAATTATGTTAGTAAAATCAACTGAAAATGTCAGTTAAAATAACTACTTTGTAAGTTGTTTTGGGGTCAACTACTTTTTCAGTTAAATCAACTAACAATGTTAGTTATTTTAACTGACAAAAAACAACTGACTTATGTAGTAAAAACTACTTACATTTGTAGTCAAAACAACTAAAATGTAGTAAAAATAAAATAATCAATATATAATTTTTTTCAATAATTTTTCAGAAAAAATATTGAAGATCAAATTTTTTTCCAAGTTTTTTTTTTTTTAAAGTTGTGAAAAATAAGAAAACGAAAATTTATTTTTTTGGAAAAAAAACTTTGAAATTTTTTCAGAGATAAAAAATATAATTAACTACTTTAATTAACTGTTACTACATTACAGTACTTTTTTGTTAGTTGTTCAAAAAAACGACTTAAAATAACTAACAGAAATAGTTGTTTGATATTTTTCATACAAAAACAACTGACTTTGTAGTTGAAAACAACTAACTACTGTAAAATATACAAACAACTAACATGTAGTAACTTACATAATTTTCTAAGTGTAGTTCGAATCAACAGAAATCTTTCTAGACAGCAGTAAAATCATCTGATTTCAGCAGAAAAATCTGCGATTGCGAATTTCTCTAAATTTTCTCAACAGTGTTTTCAGTTAGTGTAAATAAAGTGTTTCCTGTTTGTAGATATTCATTTAAACCAAATTTTATTTAATCTAATTTTTTGTCTTTCAGACACGTTTAATTGATATTTTTCGTCGACAACGTTGTTTTTTTTATACGAATTAATATACCTAAGTAGACGTTGACAAATAAAATTACAAATATATTTTGTATTTCAATTATCGTTTGTAATAATTATACAATTTCTTTCAATTCAAGTTCATTATAAATAGGTTGTTTTTGCGTCCTTGAAATTTATTACACATATTGAATTGTGCTAATTTTTTAATTACGTGGAATTGCAATGTACTTACTTTATTTACTACGTATAAATTTTAATTTATAGAATAATTTTATTTATAAAATGTAAAATACACAATCAGCCTTACTATAGAAAAATAAAATATATTTAAAATCAGCTTTTATTTTATTTCCATACAAATTGTTTTTTTTTTTTAAATCGACTTTCAAAAAATGTATTGAAAATTTGAAATTTAAAATAAAACTTTTGTTAAAATAGACTTATTGTTTTCTTGTGGTAAGGGCCAATGTGTATAACACATGCAAGTTTTAGGTGAGTAAAGTAAACTCGAGTCAGAATTTTTAAAGTAAATTTTATTAATATGGAAACTAAAACTTGTCTTAGAATCTGAAACTTTTTCTGTAGGAAAAATGTCTTTAGGAACTGAGATTTTTCGGTGCGAAAAGTGTC
Organism: Pegoplata infirma; assembly: GCA_963921195.1. NCBI lineage: Eukaryota > Metazoa > Arthropoda > Insecta > Diptera > Anthomyiidae > Pegoplata > Pegoplata infirma. The sequence goes on from OY992539.1 coordinate 138,653,699, forward strand.
TGAGAATCTAAAACATAGTCACCAGTATGTCAGGAGTGATTTTATTTTGCCAACTGGGTACTAACATCGAACCCGATGCCCTAAAAAAAATAACCTTCCTGATATTAATGAAACGGATTCAGTGTTTTGATTTCATTAGGTTAGGTTAGGTTAGGTTAGGTTGTAAGTGGCTGCTGACGTTTTACGTCAACACACGTAGACTCTGAGGTCCATTCTGATACCACGGGATCGTAATAGGTTTCCCTACTAGTCCCTGTCGTTAAACCAGTTTGAGCTTCTTATGAAACTCCTTAGATGTTGAATTTTGACTTCCGACAAATCAGAAAGATCGTACAGCTCCCTAGATCCCAGTGAAGCAGTCGCTGACCAGAAAGTGCCGGGCAATGGCAAATAAAGTGTTCGATAGTTTCCAACTCCTCTTCATCCATGCAACTTCGGCAAAAGTCATTCGACGGCACATTTAACCGCTCTGCGTGCTTCCCTATAAGACAGTGTCCGGTAATTATAGAAACCACCGTCGAAATCTCTCCTCTTGGAAGCGATATTAGCTCACTTGTGCGCCCCTGATTAAGAGAAGGCCAAATCAGTCGTGTTGTCTCACACGTCCATCCATTTACCCATCTTTGATTAGTCTCCGTCGCTGAACAAAGCCGTAGGTTTTGCTTGCAAGTTTCTAGAGGCATACCAACACATTCCAATTCTGTTGGAACCTGTAAGGTAGTTCCTAGTCTTGCAAGCTCATCGGCTTTGCAATTCCCTGGAATGTCTCTGTGCCCTGGGACCCATATGAGTCGTATGTTAAACTGCTTGGCCATCTCATTTAAAGACGTGCGGCAGTTAAGGGCAGATCTTGTTTTCAGAAACATTGAATCCAGGGACTTGACCGCGGCTTGACTGTCAGTATAGATGTTGACTGCGGTTGTAGACAAGACATTGCAGCTCAACCAGTCAGCCACTTCCTTTATTGCCAGCATCTCTGCCTGGTAAACACTGCAATGATCTGGCAATCTACGAGCCAGGCTCAATCCAAGCTCTTCCGAATAGACCCCAAAGCCCACTTGTTCGTGCAGCCTCGATCCATCTGTGTAAAAATTTATGGTAGCTCCTCTTCCCGGAGTATCCCCAATCCAAGACTCCCTGGATGGTATCATAGTGGTAAAGTGGCGCTCAAAAAGGCTCAAAGAGGGAGCACAATCCACATTTTGTGGTATTGTTATCTTTTTCAAGATCGCGCTATGGCCACAATCGCTGCTCCTCCATTGCAGCGTGCTATTAAGTCGAATTGCCGACGCAGCTGCATACTGCCTACCCAATATGTCCAAGGGTATCAGGTGAAGGAGGATTTCTAATGCAGCCGTAGGTGTAGTACGAAGAGCACCAGTGATGCACATTGATGCCATTCTCTGTACCTTCGTGATAAAGACACAGTTCGCTTTTGTTTCTCATTTCATTACACAAATGAAGAAATTCATAAGTTGATTGAAATTTCATGCATATTTTGAACAAATTTTATGAAACTTGTTTCATTAGATTTCATAATTTCATTAAAAAATATCATAAGATTTTTTAGAGCCAAACACAACTCTGCGTTGCGAATAATGCGAATAAGAGAGAGAAAACAGAACAAAAACATACGACGTTTTATTACACCACGCGTGTTAAATCTAATTGTAATTTTTACATGTGTGTTAACTTTTTTCTAATAAAATTAAAGAATTTTATATTTTTTTTAGTTTTGTTTAAGTGTGTGTTATGCTGGTTAAATCTAATTGAAATTACAAGTGAAAAGTTCTTTATACATAAGTGTTTTTTTAACTGTTTCTTATAAAATATAATGTAATTTGCAACAGAACAATAGTTTTTAAATAATTAAAATTGTGTGCTGAAATGTAGGGTAATTTGTGTTGTTATATTGCTACGTTTTGGCAGCACGTTTTAAAGTCATCGCGTTTTTGTCTTTTATAGTTTACCTTATATGCACTGTCATTTAATGGTTATAAAATCAAAGATAGAAACGAGGTAATTATATAAATGCATGCAGTCCAAACGTAGCTTATGACAACTTTTCGTTAAATTAAGATTTTAGTCTTAAAACCGAAGAATACATTCATAAATTTAATGACAAAACTTCATGAGTTTCCACAACACACTCTATGAATATTTTCATTAATTCTATGAAAATTTTCATTGATTCTATGACACCAGTTTTCATTAATACTATGACACCAGTTTCATTGATCAAATGAAACCCGACTTCGATTGAATTTTTGAGTCATTTTTCATTAAGTTAATGTCAATTTTCATTACCGTCACGAAGTTTTTTTTCAGTGTAAGAGCAATGTTTAAGCTTTACCCTCTTTCCACTTATCTTTAAGCCGCTATCACATTGGGTTCATCCGCTATGAGTTGCCAAAAACGTTCAAAACGGCGATTGTTTTAAACTTTGACCTCAATTTTCTCAAAAACCTGATGTCATGGAAAAGTTTTCAGACCGAATTTTTGACCAGCAGAACAATTCTAATCAACTGTAGAAGGTCGCGTCACACATTGGTTGATGTTCATAGAACGAGCGGCTAAAAATAGAAGAAGTTGTCGAAGGACAATGAAACTTGGCACATAGGCATTTTTTGTTTGAATCAAGAAAAAAATTCAAAAATCAAAATGATCCGTCCACTTTTACGCCCACCTCCCATACAAAGTGAAAATTAAATTTTGACCTACGGCATTGTTTTTTGGTACATATCATTTTTAAACACTCAGAATCATTTGTGTGAAATTTGAAAAATATCCGCCCACTTTTACGCCCATTTCCCATACAACTTGTATTAAAAAAGTGACAAAATACCAAAAAATTATCCAAATCGGCGAACATGAAAAAAATGAATTTCGGACACTCTTCAACCAATGTGCGTCACAGTCGCATTTTCGATGTTTAGTGGTGTGATTTGATTTTTCCGTAAGTGGAATAAGATTTTTTTTAAACAATGTTCTAAATGCGTAAAACCTTATTAAAACAAGTGTTTCAGAATTTGAGACACAATAATTTTTAAAATTCAAAAAGTTTTTTTCTCTCTCGCTTTTTATTAGAATTTATAGTTGATTAAAATCATCAATTAATTACGGAAAACTTTTTTTCAAATTCTTAATTAAAATTAAACATCCTTATTACTTTTTTTAATTAAGTGTTAGCACATGGATTATATGACACACAAGTGCAATCACTAAACATCTTATTAATGAACAAGTTCAAAGAACCTGCATTAGTGAAAACGTGTTCACTACATATGACTTTACGTATGTACGTTAAAACACATTTTAAACTGATAACACATGCACCCCGTATTGAGTCGTAATTAAGGAAATATTTTAAAATATTTGCCCCCCTCAAAGCTTGACATACAGTGAATCAAAAAACAATTTCACATCGATCTACATAAATAAAAAGTGGCTGATAAAAAAAATTGTTTTTGCTGTCGTTGAATTATAATGAAATTTGGAAATCTTCCTAAAACCTGAACACAACAAACACGACTCGACTGCTATGGTAAAAATTGTAATCTGTTTACGGATTTTAACTGTCGAAATTGTTTAAAAAAATAGCGTTTCGTACCAGTTCTGTTAAGGCTTTGTACCTAAAAAAATCTCTAAATCGGGCAAATGTCGGTTTTAGAGAAAATTTGCCAAAAACGATGTAAATGTGTAAAAAAAAAAAATATTATTAACCTTTTAATGCACAGGACCGCTTTTAGCAGTCTTTAATTTTTATCAATAAATTTACAATGAATTGTTAAAATTTAATATTTTTAATAATAATAATTTGTATGCGAAAAAATCATTTGAAATTCAAAAATTTGATTTGCAAATTAGAGACTCCAATTGAAATTGATGATTCCATTGTGAATAAAAATCGATTGAAATTTCCAAAATAAAGTTCTTAAAAGATCAGACAAATTTTGGAAAATATGGAGAAATACCAAAACACACAAGCTTCCAAGTTCATATGGAAATCCTAGTGACTAAACTTTTGCTCTTACTTACTTGGATTGACTGCAGACTTCTGGTGGGAGTGCTAATGAGTCATTGCTGAACGACGACAAACATAAGAGCATAGAAATGTAACAATGACAACTGAGGCTTAGCACATTAGTTGTCACGTGTCAGAGGAGACCCCATGTTTCAAGATTTGGAAAAAACCTCTACACTTGAAATAATATGACTTCTGACATTTGCAAAGAAAACGTGGGAGATCCTGTGCTCCGTCACTTTGAAATCAGACTGAGAAACATGTTATTGTAAATTGGTAAAGCTTCGCACGTTAACTGGTAAAGCTACTCTCATCTATTTCCCAGACCCACAAGAAGAGACGCACAGAGAAAACAGATTCGTTATGCCAACCGAACTAAGAGTCAACTGAATGGTTCGAATGCTACAACCAACATTTTCAGTTCCGATTTCCAAAAATTTTATTAAAGGAACAATAGTTTCATTGTTTTTAGCGAATGTCTGTTGTCAAAACTAATGTGCTTTTGTCACAATCAAAAATTTGGTTATTGCAACTGAAACATTCAGTATATCACAGACGCACCTAGTACTCTAGTCGATTTGAAACGCAACATTCGACCAAAATTCTCGAGTCGGAAAATCAACTTTAAATTTCAGGATGAAAAGTAGTATGGGCACGTTTTAGTCAGTTACAATTTAATACAAATTGTCCATGCTACTGTTTCCAAAACTTGAGCCAATTTGAGTCTGAGGCATGCCTTATATGAATCACCGTTAGCAAATTCGTAATTGGCAGCAGATGCATTATTGTGTCGATGGATACAGCTGATGTTGTTCTTAGACCCCTAGTGATACTCAGATCCATTAGGCGTTGGTCTTTTTGGAATTTACTAATTGTCACCTCCCTATCTAGCGCTCTGTGCCAGATCATAACTCCGTAAAGTAAGATAGGTCTCACTATGGAAGTATAGATCCAGTTCGTGATCCATGGCTCTAGTCCCTATGTATTGTCGAACATTTTCTTGCACACATAATAAGCATTATTTGCCTTTCTCATTCGTTTATCGGAATTCTGGTTTCATAATAATTTATTGTCTAAAATAATTCCAAAAAATTTCGCATGCTTTGAAAGTGGGAATTCAACCCAGTTAACCCTGACTTTCACTGCTTGCGCCTCCATTTTTTAGAGGCGGGTGTTCAAGAGCTTGAGTAATGGCGATAAAACTACTCCCTGTGACGTTCCCCTCGATGATATGACAATATCAAACCAGATATGAGAACATCAGAACAGATCTAATCCATCTAGGCACGCAAATGGAATGGGTATCAAACTGATACTCTCAACGTGGGAAAAGGACAACAAACTGGAAGTAAATCCCGCTAAAGCCGAACTCGTCCTGGGCGTTGTTCTTTCCAAATTGGATGGAATCACCCGGGAGCTATCTAGTGATGCGATATACCTGGGAAAAAACCTCAAAGCTTTCTTGAAAAAGGAATACAGAGGAAAGGATGAACAAGTCGTAGTGTACTTTTTACACCTGCAGAAGAACTTTAGGAAGAAGGGTCTAAAACCGTATATTATTCACTGGATGTATGGTGCGATAATTAGACCAATATTTATCTATGGAGCCCTTGTGTGGTGGAGAGCAGTAGATAAGAAATCATATCTCTGCCACCAACAAAAAGTGCAGCCGCTATACTTGCAGCATAAGCAACGCTCTTCGGGACACTCGAACACCTTAGGTGCGGGCGGGACAGAACTGGAACAGAAAACCGACTATGTGTCACCGCAAAATAACAACTAGGAAAGACTGGGCGAAAAACTCTGTTATAACGCTGTTGTACTCTGAATAACCTCGAATTCAAGGCCTGATCCGGACAAGTGTAGAGTTTTCCAGGCCGAGGTACTAGCAATTGATAAAGCCGCGCAGATTACTACGTCAAGGGACCATTAACATTTTCGTGGATAGTCTTGCAGCTCTGAAGGCCTAAGAATCAAACATTGTAAAATCGGGAGTTGTTAGGAACTGTATACGATCTCTTAATCAAATCAGTCAGCACATAGTCAATCTAATCTGGGTCCCTGGACATAGTGGGGTCACTGGGAAGGAATTGGCTGATGAATCTGCGAGAAATTGCTCCAAGTCGGCGGAAATTGTTGAACCTGATATCTCGGTTCCTGTAGTGGAGTTGATGAACGAGATTGATAGGATATCAGAGAATAGAATGAAGGATAGGTGGATATCACTGACTACTTGCAAGATATCGCGAACCCTGTGGTCACTGCCAAATCCTAGGCGGAAAAAAGTATTTTTACTTTTTACAAACAGACCGTTAGCCTTTTAGTGGAAGTACTGACAGGACACTGTATAATCGGCCAAATGGCTAGAGACTATTGAAGAATTTGTAGAAAAGTGGAGGAGCAAGAGTCAGTGAAGCACTTGTTATCTTAGAGAATCGGGGTTGTTTAAGAAATAAAAGTTTGCATCAAAGAGGAAGTAAAGAAATAACAATTAAGGGAATCACAATGCGCCTTACGGCCTACGAGTGAATTTGCCAAATTGGCGGACGCCTATCCAAACTAGACTAATCTAGGCACGCAAAAAGTTTCCAATTCAAATCGATATCTTTCGAATTACATCTAAAATTGGTGTGGAAGCTTCTTTTTTAAGGAAAGACTGCTAAGACCTTACTAGAATTTAAGATACGAAGCCAGATTTTTTAGTTTAATACAAAAAATTATTTTACCAAAAATCCTTTTAACATTCCGTCACATAAATCACTGTCGACCAGTGTATCAAAATATTTATTTACTTACTGGGTTGGTTGGTGACATATGAGATTCTAATTGAATTGCATTCCATTCCGAGGCGCAATAATATCAATGAACAACAAAAAATAAACAAATAGAATAAAATAAATATAAAATATGAGGTTTCAAAATTGAATTGCATCAGTTAAAAATATTGTTCGAGTACTGTTACTAATTTAATTAAATTGAATTATCGCTATAATTTGCGTCAGTCATCAGAATCAGATGGGGGTAAAACAAAGTGTTTTTGCTCTGACACTATAGTCATTCATGTCGTATCAAATCATTCATTCATTGATAAAGTTGTTTATATAGACACTTATTTGCTGGGGTGTTGCTACTCGTCATCCCATTCCATTATTATCATACTATGGTGTGTCGTTACACAGAAGTAGTATGATTTTTTTATTGTAATTGATTAAACTTTTTAATGGCATTAATAACTTTCTTCTTTCCTTCTCTAAAGGTCTTCTAAAGGTATTCAATTGCCTGATCTTGGTAGTTATGCCACTGGTATCTTTTATTTGGATAAAAATACTCATGTTGAAGCTGAAACGGAATTCAATGATTTGGCCAAAAATGTGGGTATTGAGGTTTTAACTTGGCGTGATGTTCCATCAAATTCGAATGCTATCGGTGTGGTGGCACGTAAATCTGAACCATTGTCACGTCAAGTCTTTGTCATTTGTCCAGCTGGTATGGATGAAACAACATTCAAACGTAAGATATTTGTTTTGAGAAAACGTGCTAGCCATGAACTGGCCAAAGAGGGTCGACGTTTCTACATTTGCTCCCTTTCCAATAAAACTATTGTCTACAAGGGTCTCTTTACTTCGGATCAACTATGGGATTACTATACGGATCTTAAAAATCGAGAATTTGAAACTTATTTAGCATTGGTTCATACTCGTTTCTCCACCAATACTTTCCCGTCGTGGGAGAGAGCTCATCCTTTGAGAGTTTTAGCTCATAACGGTGAAATTAATACTCTGCGTGGTAATGTTAATCTCATGAAGGCTCGTGAAGGTGTTATGGAAAGTGAACTATTTGGTGATGAATTGAAAAAGCTATATCCAGTTGTAGAACCTAATCTTTCAGATTCTGGTTCATTCGATTGTGTTTTGGAATTCATTACTCAAGCTAGTGATCGTACTTTACCCGAATCGGTTATGACTATGGTACCAGAAGCTTGGCAAAATGATAAAACTATGCCTCAAGAGAAACGTGATTTCTATCAATGGGCTTCGTGTGTTATGGAACCTTGGGATGGTCCTGCATTGATTTCATTCACTGATGGTCGTTACATTGGTGCCGTCTTAGATCGTAACGGTTTACGACCATCACGTTTTTATGTAACCAAGGAAAATATTTTGGTTATGGCTTCTGAAGTTGGTGTCTATGATGTGGATCCCTCTCAGGTCACCTTAAAGAGTCGCTTGAAACCAGGCCGTATGTTGTTGGTCGATACACAAGAGAAGAAATTTATACAAGATATTGAATTGAAAACTCATATTGCCAAATCACGTCCTCATTCAGAATGGTTACAACAAAAGGTAAGTTCTTTAAAAGAAAAGTAAATATTATAGACTTAACATTATCTCATAATAGAAAAAAATAAATGTGGCAAAATATCAAGGAAATTTTCTATTAATTCGTATAACATAAGTATTGGCAAAACATTTTCCTTAAACTTATTTTTTTATATTAATAACAAAAAATTACGAATTCTGTTTTTTTTTAAACAACGGGAGCCTTTAAGAGTTATTTAGGATCTAACATCAACCTTTTCACTTTAATTATAAAAATAAAATGTTTGAGCTTGAGGCCTAGATTTTTCTATGATTTAAATTCTTTTTTATTTATTACCAATATTTCGCCACTCTTCGAGTAGGGAATAAAGTATCCATTATTTTTTAATACGTACCGTTTTTGAGATATTCTCTGTTAAAAAGTCAAAACCCCAATAATTTCGCTCTTTTGGTGGTCCACTGTTACAGATTCTTCCAAAAATAATACTTCACTCCATTTAAAATAGACCTCATGATTCAAAAACTGCAATACAAATTTTTCTAGCATGTTCCGTTTTTGAGATATTCGCGTTTGAAAATTTCAGGAGAGCAAAATCTATAAGAATCCGTTGGATATTTCACTAGGAAGTTTTTGTTGTCGAACAGTGTAATTATTTAACATTAACTTGAAAACAGGATCAGTTAGGATTTTTGTGTCAACGATATTTAAAGTTCAAAAAAATGAGGAATGAAATGCCATTACCCGATTTCGTCACCAAATTAACAAAACCTTAATTTGCTTGAAGAGGTGTGTGTCAAAAATGATTAATTGTAATTCGTAAAAGATGAATTAAAATTCAAAAAGATCAAGATTGTAAATCAAAGATTCCCATTGAAGTTCGATGATTTCCCATTAAAATTTGAAAAACATCAATAGAATTTCAAAAGACATTTTAACAAATAGTAAGACTTGTAGTTGCTGGAAAAAAGTATTGATCAATGAAAATAACAGGTTGTGGTATCACAATGGACCAAAGAGTCTATGTGTGCTGTCGTCAGCTTCACTGTCACTTAAAACCAAAAAAAAAAATCCAAACGTCTGGCACGACAAAATATTAAATGTTGTTTTATTTTCATCACGGTTTCTCTTAATTTCCTTCTTTTTCACCGTCGATCCAGTGTTGCCACATTTTACCAAATAATGTTATGTTACATTCCAATCATTCCGTGTGTAACGCATTGAAATTTCGGAGCCATGATCGATTCTCTGTCTGTAGAATCCACGATACAGCTAAAGAGCAATATTCCTGAAGTTTGGCACGAATATATCTAATGATCTTAGATTGGTTTGACAAAATCAGACCAGAGGGAAAAAGTTTCCCCTTCAATAACCCCTTTTGTGGGCATGGATGGGTTAAGAAAGCAGGCAGCCGCCAATAGGCCAGCTCATATAGAGAAAGGACAAAAATAAAGGACAAGAAAAAGATAAGAGGAGATGAAGAGATAGGAAAAAGTGTTCAATATGTATCACTGGGATCTGCACGGGTCGTAATTTAGGATAAACGACTTTATCCTGCCAGATAAACATATCCAATTAACCAGTACCAGGCTACCAAAATGTTTGGCCATCAGATTGGCATATGCCTGGCATTGACAGAGGAAGTGCCATGACAGTTGACAATTTCTGCCGTTTTTTTTTTTTTTATTTTATTATTATTCAAGGTGAGATCTACCCTTACGTCCGGTACTGCGTCCCCTTTGGGTCTTTTGTGACAATATCTATAAGTCTAAATCAAACTCTTTTCAATGGTCCCAATGAAAATTAGAACAGAGGATGAAGAAGCCAGAATTATGTAATCTAAGAACCGTCTTCTGATCCTACAAATTGCAAAGCATTCGCACAATATGTGTTTCGTTGTTTCTATTTCCTCCGAACAAAGGCGGTGTACAAAGGTTTAAATTATGCAAGTGATAATTAACTTGTCCTGTTAGTAACCTAATGTCACTTTTGGTGTGATTAAGAACAATCCCATATAATACTGGATTGTCGTAGACCCCCTGAGATCTCCCACAAGTTTAAGAAATCTCTCCTCTCCGAACCACTAATCATGGCCGAGATGGTGGACTAATTTACAAATAAGGTTCGGGTCCGGTCATTTGAGTAGCGGAGGCATTCCTAGCAAGGCCATCTAAGACCATGGGCTTAGAGATCCACGTATTTGGACCGTAAAATCCAGTTCCCACTCCAGAGGTAATTTTTTATCAGTCAGTCTAACAATTTAGTGTCCACAGATGGACCACCTTCATCTCAATCTGATCTACTCGGCATTACCAGTACCCGATATCTAAATTTTCATATCATATCTAAATTTTTCTTAATTCCTATTGAAGAAATGCTATTGAAGTGACCGCTTAAGTTGTGTCATATTTAAAATTACTTCCAGTTGGATAACAGCATTTCCTACAGAAATTGAACCTATATTGAGGTTTCTTCTTCCAGTTAACGGAACTATAATAGTTTCTTAGGATTAATAGAAAGAACCCTAGATTAGATTTTAAATGTGTCAAAAAAATCACTGAGATTCTTGTGACACTACGTGACGAATAGAAAATTCTCCGACCCCACACTACTTAGATTTGTTTTTTGATATGTTAAAGATCAGATGTGTATAATCATGATGCATGAATGTCGATGGATATTGCCCCAGTAGAAGAAAATAGACGTATTCGTTTGAATCTTAAAAACAAAAGTCATTTGATTGGCGCCCAATGCGGGCCCCCAACAAAATGATGCTAGTCCTTTAGTTTTAAAATTATTTTTGATTAAAAATTTAATTGAAAGTTTGAAAAAAAAAAAAATAGGAATGATTCTCATCGTCTTTTTTTAAATTTAAATTGTTTTTTTTTTAAATTAATAAATTTTTAATGTAAAATTAATTCAAAGCGATATCACAGCTCAACAAGAAAATGCGTATTGGATTCTGGTTAGTGATTTGGATAGTGTCTTTTGCGCTGATTCCAAATCCGGAGTCCAAATTTGTCTATCACGTTAGGATTTTGAGTAATTCGCGGTTAAAGTGCCGAAAATTGTCATTTTTGACCCTTTTTAAAAGCTTATAAAATAAGAACCTGACATGCAAATCACTTGGTATCAAGCTCATTTGAAAGCCCGGAATTTTCTCTTAAAGATAAGATAAAATGTTCTAAAAATTTAATTTTCTAAAATTGTGAAAAAAATCTTTAGCAAAAAACCTTCCATTTTTTCAATATTTAGTTTATTTACACAGTGTTTTTTAACAAATTTCCATACAAATTCATACGTAAATTTTAGATTTAAAGCACTTGTGGCTAATGATTTTTTTACCATTTTAGAAAATTTAATTCCAAGAATATTTGATCTTGTCTGAAAGAGAAAATTACACACCTTCGAATGAGCTAGATACCAAGTCATTTGCATGTCAGGATCTTATATTATAGGCGTTCAAAAACGGACAAAATGGGCATTTTTTGATACATTAACCGCGATTTTCTCATAATTGTGACGTGATAGAGAAATTTTAGTGACCGTTTTGGAATCGGGGAACCAAACCCTATCAACTTTTTTTGGTTTCATTCAAAACGCAGCCACAAACTTCAGATTTGTAGAGCGGTGTAATTTTTTAGCAATTCCCTCATGCTAGTAATTTCAATTCTTTAACTGCCTAACACACCTTACCACCAAAAAAAAAACAGTCAACAAATCCTTTCAAATAATATTTAAATTTTTTAATAAATAAATCTCCTTTTTTATTATCCTTTAATTAAACAATAATAAAACTTGGACTTTAACAGATGGTGAGTTTAAACCTTGAAAAGTTTTTGAAATGAAACGTTCAAAACTGGCTGTTTTATTCAAGTTTGAAAGCTTAATTTTTTTTAATTTTAATCTGTTTTAAGTTAAGGTTTTTAGAAAATATAATATTATTTTTAAATAATTTTAAAAACTGGTTTCCTATTTATTTAATTAGATAACCTTGGATGAAATTCGTAATGCCAATGTATTTAATACTGATAGTGCTAACAGTTTGGTTGATCCAAATAATGATCCAGCTACGCATGGTATGTTGGATCCTCGTCTATCATTGTATGGTTATACTAATGAAACTGTTAATATGTTGTTGGTGCCAATGTTTAAGAATAGGTAAGAATTTAACGACCGTATGCCTAACGTAGGAAGTCAAATATAACATTTTTTCTTTTAATTTTTTTTTAGAAAAGAGGCTCTTGGTTCTATGGGTAATGATGCTCCTTTGGCTTGTCTTTCAACATTCCAACCTATACCTTACGATTATTTTAAGCAATTATTTGCCCAAGTCACCAATCCTCCCATTGATCCATTCCGCGAGAAGGTTGTCATGTCTATGCAATGCCCCATTGGTCCAGAGGGCAATATCTTGAAGCCTTCTGCTCAACAAGTCCATCGCATTTGGTTGCCCAATCCCATTTTGAGCATTCCAGATACCAATCTATTGAAACGTAATACTCATCGTGGTTGGAAAACTAAAGTTTTGGACATAACATTCCAATTTCAAGATGGTGTTCAAGGTTACATTGATTGTATTGATCGCATTTGTCGTGAAGGTGAATCGGCCGCTTCATCTGGTTATCAACTATTGATATTATCAGATCGTAATGCCGGCCAGACAGGAAAAGCTCCGGTCTCGGCTCTTTTAGCTTTGGGTGCTTTACATCATCATCTAATTGAATCCTATCATCGCATGAGAGTTGGTATTATTGTTGAGACCGCCGAAGCTCGTGAGGTTCATCATATTTGTGTATTGTTGGGTTATGGCGCTGACGCTATATGTCCATATTTAGCCTTTGAATTGGCTCAAGCTCTACGAAATGATGGTGTTATTAGTCCTGATGTTAGTGACAAACAAATCTATTCAGCTTATGCTTCAGCTATTGATACTGGTATTGCTAAAGTGATGGCCAAAATGGGTATAAGTACTCTACAATCCTACAAGAGTGCCCAAATATTTGAAGCTGTTGGTTTGGGTATTGACATCGTCCATAAATGCTTCCGTGGTACGGCTTCTCGTATTGGTGGTGTGACTATGGAAATTATGGCCCGCGAAGGTTTAGAACGTTACCAAATGACTTATTCCAAAGTGTCTCCCGATACTCGTATTTTACGTAATCCCGGTCAATATCATTGGCGTCATGGCGGCGAAGCTCACATTAATGAACCAGCTTCGATTGCTAGCCTCCAAGAGGCAGCGGTCAGCAATAATTTGAGTTCATTTGAAGCTTTTAAGGCTTCCACTTTGGAAAGTGTTAGGCAATGTACTTTACGTGGTCAATTGAAATTTGTGGATGATCGTCAAAAAATCGATATATCTGAAGTGGAACCAGCTAGTGAAATTGTCAAACGGTAAGTTGTTGTGGACTATTTGTTTATCATTTGACTAGCATGCCTATCCGGTATTACGTTACGGTAATGTAAAATACCTAATAACAGAAGCACAGACTAATACAGACTCGACATAAGTGACAGGTGTCAAAAAAAATAAAAAATAAGGTTAGAAAAAGAAAACTAATATAACGCGCCATAAGAAAAATAGATGCCAGATAGGTTTTTATTGTTTCACTCACTCCTTACAATAAGTCGTAGAAAATGTTGTCATGTTAGCTTAAAACTAGCTAAAAACTGCTCTGTTTTCTTCTAAAATCGTTTATTTCTTCCCCATTTATTCTTATAAAACTCTACTGTCGAGTCTGTATATAGTCTGTGACAGAAGGTTTAGGATTGGAGTCCCCATTTTAGAAAACTCTCACATGCGGAATCTTTATTCTATTTATTTATTTTTTATTTTTTCTTTTTACCCCAAAAATTTTCAAAAACGATGATCACAGATTTAGAATTGATTACAGATTTAAAATTTTTTTAGAAATTCGGAAAAATACGAAAGTAAAATTTCCTAAAGTTATTTATTTTAAATGTTTTCGGCTGGGAGATCCCACTTTTCAAATTTAAAGTTTCTATTACCATTGTTTCGGAGATATAAAAAAGTACTACAGTACACTATTTTACATCTTTTCCCTCTTAAAATCGGAGATTCTAAAAGGTGTTTTTTCCGAACGTTTATCCGCCTACATTCCAAATTTCAGGTTTCTATTGTCATTATTTTTGGGAATAATCTCTCTACATCCTTCGAATGTTAATTTCCACAAACCCAGCTTTAGTGGATCTATTTTTAGGGAGGCTAATCTATATTTTAAATCTCTAGCTTTAGTGATGGGCGATTAGGAGTCAGTCTCTTCTCTATCCGATCTCCTTACTATTTATATCACCTATATCCGACCGAAGATGGAATACAACTCCCATATACGTACTAGGGGTGGGATAGTGCACGAGTTTTCGATTTCGACACGCTAGAACCGCTTATTTTGTGGGGTTCGTAAAAAAAATGCATGGGCCAAAAAATGGGGCAGATCGGATAGAATCTAGGGGTCGCTCATCGGGGTCAAAGTTGGGCGTAGAGGGGAAAAAATCCACAAAAAGGCCCAAAACTCCCCTGGTTTTGCTCCTAGAGGGGTCAAATGTGAGACCGGCCCGCATTATTTTTTCCCCCTGAACACTTTTGCCAAACATACCTAAGCCCTATCTCCAATCCCTAAGGGGGGTCCCATACAAAGGTTCAATTTTTAAAAAATCTTGCTCCTACCGCTCTAGCTGTCCTACAAGTCACCCTAGAGGAATCAAATGTATGACCGACCCCCAATATTTTTTCAACCCTAACATTTTCTTAGAACATACCTACCCCCTATCTTCAATCCTTAGGGTGGTCCCCATACATTTTTTTTAGTTTTTCTTAAATTGTCATATTAAATCAGCTCCTACCGGTCCAATGGTGCCTCCTAGAGGGGTCATTATCAAGACCAACCCCCATTAATTTTTAGCCCCCAACACTTCTTCTGAACAGACCAATTCCATATCTCTAATTCCTAAGGGGTCTCCCACACAAAATGACATTTTTGTAAAACTTGCTCTCACCGCTCTAACTATCGCAGGGGTGACCCTAGAGAAGTTAAATGTGTGACCGACCCCCAATATTTTTTCAGCCCCAACATTTTCCCCAAACAAACCTACCCTCTATTTTAAAGCCTTAAGGGTGTCCCCACACATTTTTTTTATTTTTTAATTTTTTTTTTTATAAAATCTGCGCCTACCGCTCCCATTCTGCCTTTTAGGAACGGTAAATGCAGACTGACCCCCATTAATTTTTGCCCCCTACATTTTTTCTGAACATACCTACGCCGTATTTCCACTTTGTAGGGGTGCTCCCCTGGGGAAAACTAAATTAGTAATGTATGTAGAGAAGTCAAATGTATGACCTGCCCATATATTTTTTTAGCCAAAACATTTTCTTCAAACATATCTACCCTCTATCTTCAAGGTGTTACCCCACAATTTTTTTATTTATTTTATCGAGAAATCCGAGGTCTTTAATTTGTAATTTAATAGTAACTTTTGTTCAGCGTAAAAAAATATTTTTTTTAACTTGAAAATAATAAAAAATTATAAATAATATAACTATAAATCAAATTAATTTATTTTTATCGTGTGATGGATATTGTTTCTGATTTTCGGCCACGACCTGAAGCAAAACTATTTTTTCCTCCTCGTTACGGCACAACACGTTGTTATAGTCTTCTATTAATTTTACGCCTCTTTCGGCATCGTCGTTGACAACATGTAATTTACGTAATATTTGCAGCGCTCGCTGGTAGTCCTTCCGATTTTCCCAAGTATTTGGATCGGAAGCAATGAAATTTGTTGTTATTCCGAAGCGTGCAAAAAATTTTGGAGTCTCAGGTGTGACGAAGTGGCTTAAATCAGTTTTCATGAGTTCTTGATTCACTTGTTTCGATGCCATGTTAATTCGTTTCACACCTTCGAATCCAACAACATGTACTGGAGGATTACAATCCTTGTTGCCACTGTCGCCACTATCCTCTGAGGCAGCTTCTTCCCCGATATCATTGTATTCTTCATCCTCGCTGTCTTCGTTAGACGATTCGTCCATCTCATCGTCAGATAACTCTTCCTCCAATTCCTCTTTCTCTTCTTCAAATATACAAATTGCATTCGACATTTTTCGTTTTATTTCACAAGAGATATTCGGATCAAATAGTGCGAGAGCAACAGCTTCGCCACTGAGATACCAGAGATGTCCACAGAATCTCTTGACCAATCGTTGCGACAGAATCTTATCAATTGAAGCATAATTGGCAATCGCTTTAAAAAAATTCAAATCATTATTTGGAGCTTCTATTGCTTTGGTAGCGCTACGTAAATTGTTATGATGAAAACGGTCACACCAAGAAGTGCATTTAATTCTTTTTTGGCCAAACCGATATATTTTCGGAAAAAAACATTTTTAGGCAATATATGCCTTTTTCCATCCATCGAGCATGACTGATGGGCCCTGGTGGGCTAAAATGCTTATTAAGGGTACTTTCCACTATCACACTTTTCCATAATACACATCAAATTTTACCAACTTCCTAAAGATTTTTGGATTCTTTTTTGATTGAAACCAAGTCGTATCTAAGAAGAAAACAATTTCTGGCCAAATTTTTTAAAAAAATATTTCGCTAACATGGTCAAATTACGCTTGTATAATGGAAATGTGTGATAGTGAAAAGTACCCTTTAGGAATATTTTCGCCAAGGTATAGTAAAACAATTTCAAGAAACTCCTTGTAGTCTTCTCTGGGTTGCTTTTCTTTTATTTGAGCCCAACAAAACACCTTGATGTCAGTTTGGACTTGAGCTGGTATGTTGCCTGCCACTTCCTCATCTTATATGCCAAGACTGTACGGTTTGTCTTTTATATTCTCCCACTGCTCTTTAAAACGCGCAAACATTAGCACTCCTGGTCCAGGCGTTTTGCCGAATTTGGTTTCAAACACTTAGTTTTCCCCAGGGGAGCACCCCTACAAAGTGGAAATACGGCGTAGGTATGTTCAGAAAAAATGTAGGGGGCAAAAATTAATGGGGGTCAGTCTGCATTTCCCGTCCCTAAAAGGCACAGTGGGAGCGGTAGGCGCAAATTTTATAAAAAAAAAATTAAAAAAAAAAAATTGTGTGGGGACACCCTTAAGGCTTAAAAATAGAGGGTAGGTTTGTTTGGCGAAAATGTTGGGGCTGAAAAAATATTGGGGGTTGGTCACACATTTAACTTCTCTAGAGTCACCCCTGCGATAGTTAGAGCGGTGAGAGCAAGTTTTACAAAAATGTCATTTTGTGTGGAAGACCCCTTAGGAATTGGAGATATGGAATTGGTCTGTTCAGAAGAAGTGTTGGGGGCTAAAAATTAATGGGGGTTGGTCTTGATAATGACCCCTCTAGAAGGCACCATTGGACCGGTAGGAGCTGATTTAATATGACAATTTAAGAAAAACTAAAAAAAAATGTATGGGGACCACCCTAAGGATTGAAGATAAGGGGTAGGTATGTTCTAAGAAAATGTTGGGGTTGAAAAACTATTGGGGGTCGGTCATACATTTGATTCCTCTAGGGTGACTTCTAGGACAGCTAGAGCGGTAGGAGCAAGATTTTTTAAAAATTGAAACTTTGTATGGGACCACCCTTAGGGATTGGGGATAGGGCTTAGGTATGTTTGGCAAAAGTGTTCAGGGGGAAAAAAAAAATAATCTCACACAACACTATCCCACCCTTAATACGTACAGTGGTTTCGAAGTCTATGTTGGAGCTCTTGGCCCTTATCCAAAGGAGGGCGTTGATGCTTATCAACGACAATAGGGTATCCAACTCTATTGATTCATTCGAGAATGGTCGGAATATGAGTTGTGTGACTCTGTTCTATCGATATTACTATGGAAAATAAGTAAAATTATCCCCAGGGTCTGAGTTTTTATTCGCAGCACTCGGTGTTCTAGTAGATCATATCCGTTTGTTGTCGAGTTAAGAATGTTCGTTTATCAGTCTTCCCAGTCTCTTCTAATGTAAACAAATTTAAATGAAGACTGGCCGAAAAACTCTGTTATAACAGAGAATGTGATCTCAATCTTTACGGATGGATCAAATAATGGACGGATCTGAATGCCATGAAATCAGGGCCTCAGTGAGACTCCCGGACAAGTGTAATGTACTTGCAATTGATAAAGCTGCGCAGATGATTATGACAAGGGACCTTATTCCTTGCTCCATTAACATTTTCGTGGATATTCTTGCAGACCCAAGAACCTTAGAATCAAACAATGTGAAATCGGGAATTGTTTGGAATTGTATACGACTACTTCATCGAATCAGTCAGCATACAGTCAAGCTTATCTGGGTCCCTGGACATAGTGGGGTCGTTGGGAACGAATTGTCTAATGAATTTGCAAGAAATGGCTCCGAGTCGGTGGGGGAACTTGTCGAACCTGATATCTCGATTCCTATAGTGGAAAAGATAAACGATATTGATAGGATATCAGAGAATACATTGAAGTATAGGTGGATATCACTAAATACGTGTAGGATATCGCGACCCCTGTGGCCACTGCCTAATCCTAAGAGGACAAAAAGTCTTCTTACTTTTGGCAAACGGACGGTTAGCCTTTTAGTAGGAGTAATGACAGGACAACGTAAAATCGGGCAAATGGTCGAGCGTATGGGAATTTCTGATAGGGACTATTGTAGAAGTTGTGGAAAGTGGAGGAGTCAGTGAAGCACTTGTTGTGTGAATGTCCGGGTCTGATGAAGAGCCGCCTTAAGTATTTGGGGCAAAGATTTTTCGATGACATGGATTGCCTAAACGGTGTCTTATTGACATCTCTAGCATAATATCTTAGAGAATCGGGGTGATAGGAAAATAACACTTAAGGGAATCACAATGGGCCTAATGGCCTCCGAGTGAATTCGCCAAATTGGCAGACGCCCATCCAACCTGACCTAAGTCAAATGTCCACAAACAGTACTCCCTTCTTATACCCACCAACCACAGTATGTGGGTATACTCACTTTGTCATTCCGTGTGTAACACATCGAAATATCGGTCTAGGACCCCATAAAGTATATTTATTATTGATCAGTGATCGATTCTAAGACATTCTAGCGATGTCCGTCTGTGGAAGACACGATACAGTAAAAAGTAAAAGAGCTAGACTCCTAAAGTCTGGCACGATTATGTCTTATGGTATTGGGCTGGTTAAGTTCGAACATGGGCAAAATCGGATCAGAGGGAAAAAAGTTCCCCCTATAAGAACTAAACAACTTCTGAAAAAACAAAATTTTTTATAGGGTTTTTGTACTTTTGCTTAGCAAACGAAACATTTTTTTGTTAGAAGAAGTTTAAAGTCCTGCAGTTGGATTCAGGAGGTTGTCTTCCACCGGCGAACAAGGTTTTTTTTGAGTGTAAAAAAGATTCGGCACAGTCGAATCTAACACTCTCACTTGTTTCTCCTCATAACCTTTTTTTTGATATCAACACAATGCACTGCATTAGTAATGACATCCCCGGACTGTTGTTTCAAAGTAAAAAAAAAATATGTATAGATGTCTAATATTGATTCTTATTCTCTATTATAGTTTTGCAACTGGTGCCATGAGTTTCGGTAGTATTTCCTTAGAGGCCCATCAAACCTTGGCTATTACCATGAATCGTTTGGGAGGCAAGAGTAATACCGGCGAAGGTGGTGAAGATTCTGATCGTTATTTAAGTAAGTTGTAGCACATTTTTGGCTTATGGTAAATAGAATCAAAATGAAAAATTATCTTTAACATACTTCAGATCAAGATCCTGAAAATAGTCGCCGTTCAGCTATTAAACAAGTTGCTTCTGGACGTTTTGGTGTAACCGCTTCTTATTTGGCCAATGCAGATGATTTGCAAATCAAAATGGCTCAAGGTGCCAAGCCCGGTGAAGGTGGTGAATTGCCCGGTTACAAAGTAACCAAAGAGATTGCTAAAACTCGTCACTCAGTAGCTGGAGTTGGTCTTATTTCTCCACCTCCCCATCACGATATCTATTCGATTGAAGATTTGGCTGAACTTATCTATGATTTAAAATGTTCCAATCCAAAAGCCCGTATTTCAGTGAAATTAGTATCGGAAGTGGGTGTTGGTGTGGTAGCTTCTGGGGTGGCAAAGGTATGTTTATAATTAAAGCTCTCTCTTTAGATATTCATTCTCATAAGTTTTTCAATATTTCGATATCTTTTCTTCCAGGGAAAAGCTGAACACATTGTAATATCTGGTCATGATGGTGGTACTGGTGCTAGTTCCTGGACTGGCATTAAAAATGCTGGTCTACCATGGGAATTGGGTGTGGCCGAAACTCATCAAGTTTTGGTTTTGAATAATCTACGTTCAAGGTAAGATAGTCAATGTTCTGTGTTTCATTTAGCAACACTAACCATTTAGAACAACAAAAAAACATACAATAACTTAAAAAACCTGGTTATCCAGATAACGAAATTCTTCAACGGCCTTGTCGTCGGAGAGGATCCTTACGAAAAGAAACAAAACAAAGCAGTGAGCGTAAACGAAAATCGCGCGTCGCGTTTCATGTAAAATGAGAAATAGAAATGAAAAACATATTCTCTTTATCGGTTAGAAGTAAATTTCATGAAAAATAATTGCACATTTCAGAGAAAACAAAAACGCTTACGAAACGAACACACACACATACTTAATAGTCGTCAAACAAGCAGTCAGCACAGAGGCAGAAAAAGAGAGGGATATAAAGCTTTAGGAGAGTTATTTAGCATGGAAATATTTTTTTTGGGAAAAGAGCGATCAGTTATCAACACCACCCGTTTTGTGAGAGTTTTTTGGACTAGCATTCGATTGTGTGTGTGTCTCTGGATGTGAGCGTTAAAGTTTGTTAACGAAATGTTTGCATGAAAAATTTTCTGATTATCAAACAAAATCGTCCTCTCAATAATATCGCTAAATAGAAAAAAATACAAGATACACATTTAATCATCTCACTAGTTGTTGCTCCTTTTGAACTCGTTTGCTAAGTTGTTGCTCACTTGCATCTACCTAGTCGTCCTCGTGTTTGATCGTTCTTCATCTGCTGCTGCAGCGGCTTCATTAGTAATTTTTTCCCAATCTTTACTTAAACTTGTTTAGAAGTTTTTCTAATATCTATCCTTTTTTCTATGTTTTTGTGTTGCTATCCTTTAAATGTGCGGCTGCTTTGATCGGAAATGGAAAAATAACAGAATTGTACTCCAAGCTGATGGCCAATTGCGTACTGGCTTTGATGTTGCGGTAGCTGCTTGTTTAGGTGCTGATGAATTTGGTTTCAGTACTGCTCCATTGATTGTTATGGGTAAGTTTTCATAAATTTATAATTAATAAGAAATAAGGTAAACTCTGAATTTCGAAATTGGGTAAAAAATCGAACGTGGTTCTTTCCAGTCGGCAAAAACTGCTGAAAAACTGCTAACCCTCCCTTAATGAAATTGTTGACATCTTCATACAGTTTTTCCAAATGTCCTCAAGAAGAAAATTCGTATGAAGATGTCAGCAATCTTATAAAGAGAGGGGCAGCAGTATGTCAGCGGTGATTTTTTTTTTGCCGACAGGCTTCAATTACCTGATGATCAAGAAATGGTCTTGCAAACAGTAATAACAACTATGTGTTTCTATTTTATATTCTAGGCTGCACAATGATGCGTAAATGTCATTTAAATACTTGTCCCGTTGGTATTGCTACCCAGGATCCTGAGTTACGTAAAAAATTCACTGGAAAACCAGAGCATGTTATTAATTTCTTCTTTATGTTGGCCGAAGATGTAAGTGTTCGCTTAACAAACAATATTTTCCAAAAGTTTTCTAATCATTAGTTTTTTTTTTTAATTTTAGATTCGTAAGATAATGGCTAGCTTGGGTATAAGCAAATTCCAAGATCTAATTGGTCGTACGGATTTATTACGTGTCTCTGATCAACGTACTGCCAAAGCAAATACTTTGGATTTATCTTTGATTTTGCAAGATGCCCTGAAGTTGCGTCCTGGTACAAATATCATTGGGGGTTCAGTGAAACAAGATTTCCAATTGGAAAAACGTTCCGACAATGAGCTAATCAATCGAGTTCAATCTATCTTTAACGGTACCGAAGATAATATTACATTGAAAATGCGTATACATAATGAAGAAAGAGCTTTTGGTTCTACTCTCAGCTATCATATTGCTTGGTAAGTAATTCATAAAGTACACTTAAAGAAAAAAATCTGTAAAATATTTTCCTGCTGTTAATTTTAAAAAGCAAAAACGCGAAAACTGATTCATTGTGATAACCGAATTCGTTGCCAAACGAATAGCTCATAGTGGAAAGAATTCAAAAATGTGATTTTTATAATTATTTTTCCCAACTCACCTCTGCTGAAAAGGTTTACTTCTTAAACCACCCCGATTCCCTAAGGTATATTGATAGAGGAGTCAACAAGACATCATTGGGGTAGTCCAGGTCATCGAAAACCCTTTGCCCCTAATGCTTGAGAAAATGCTCCTTCAGTCCTGTACATTCTCATAACGAGTGCTTCACTTACTCCTCCTCCACTTCTCAACAACTCCTACAATACCCACCGTCAGAGATTTCTAACGCACGGCCATTTTGCCGATTATACAATGTCCTGTCTGTACTCCCACCAAATGTAAGAAGACATAGACATCTACCACACTTTTCAGTGTTTTCAATAAACAATTTTTGCAAACCTCGTACATTGATTTTCACAAGACTTTGATATTTAACCCAGTTTGTTTTCTTAATGTTTCTATAAGGAATCCGTTTCTCAATTAAGAGGTCATTGCTGAAAATAAAAGAACATTCTTGAGATTCCACCCAGTCTGAAATTCTTACTAAGTCCGTATTTAATAGTGTTTAGTATTTTAGGAAAAATTTTACAGATTTTTTTTACCAACAATTGTCTTGGCGTTTTTGTATTTTTCCATTCAATCTAACAATTTTTTTATTTTTTTCTTTTTAGTAAATATGGTGAAGCTGGAC
Source organism: Pegoplata infirma (assembly GCA_963921195.1). Lineage (NCBI taxonomy): Eukaryota > Metazoa > Arthropoda > Insecta > Diptera > Anthomyiidae > Pegoplata > Pegoplata infirma. Next base: position 138,677,034 of record OY992539.1, read on the forward strand.
TACCAGAAGGTAAAAGTATGGATATTTATTTGGAGGGATCTGCTGGTCAGAGTTTCTGTGCTTTCTTGGCTAAAGGCGTTAATGTCACCCTAACAGGTGATGCCAATGATTATGTTGGCAAAGGTTTATGTGGTGGTACCATAGTCATTACACCACCCGATACTGTACCATTTGAATCACATTTGAATGTGATTGTTGGTAATGTTTGTTTATATGGAGCAACCGATGGTCGTGCCTATTTCCGTGGTATTGCCGCTGAACGTTTTTGTGTACGTAACTCCGGCGTTACTGCGGTTGTAGAGGGTGTTGGTGATCATGGTTGCGAATATATGACTGGTGGTACGGTGGTCATTTTGGGACTTACTGGTCGCAATTTTGCTGCCGGTATGTCTGGTGGTGTTGCTTATGTCTATGATATCGATGGTTCCTTCAAAGCCAAAGTAAATCCAGAATTGGTAGAACTTTTGCCCTTGGAATTGCCTGGCGATGTGGCTCAAGTAAAGGAATTATTAGAAGATTTTCTTCAGAAAACTGGTTCTAAAGTTGCCAAGCAAATTTTGGATAATTGGTCTCATGAACAGACTAAATTTGTTAAAGTCTTCCCGTACGATTATCAAAGAGCTCTTAAGGAAATGGAAGCTGAAAAAGAAAATCAACAAAATGAATCGGATGTTAAAGCTATTGAAAATGGCAAAGCTTCACACAATGAACCCTCAATTAAAGATATCGAAGAAGCTATTCAAGATGTTGCTTTGGAGCAAAAGAGAGCCGATCGTATTTTAGATAAAACTAGAGGCTTTGTTAAATATAAGCGTGAATCGGCTCCATATCGTGATGCTGAAGAACGTCAAAAGGATTGGGAAGAAGTTTATAATTTCCCACATGTTCGTAAAAATCTTAGAGTTCAAGCGGCCCGCTGCATGGAATGTGGTGTACCCTTCTGTCAATCGAATTCTCATGGCTGTCCCTTGGGTAACATCATACCCAAATGGAATGATTTAGTATTCAACGGTGAATGGAAAGAGGCATTACGTCAATTGTTACAAACTAACAATTTCCCTGAGTTCACTGGACGTGTTTGTCCTGCACCCTGTGAGGGTGCCTGTGTTTTGGGTATTTCAGAACCTGCTGTTACCATTAAAAATATAGAATGTGCAATAATTGATCATGCTTTTGAACAGGGTTGGATAAAACCGGAAATACCAGAGGTACGTACTGGAAAACGGGTTGCTGTGGTTGGTTCTGGTCCTTCGGGGTTAGCTGCTGCCCAGCAGCTTAACCGTGCCGGACATTTTGTAACTGTTTTTGAGCGAAATGATCGTGTTGGCGGATTGTTGCAATATGGCATTCCAACAATGAAGCTATCGAAAGATGTTGTTAAGAGACGTGTTGACTTGATGGCTGATGAAGGTATTGAATTCCGTACAAATGTACATGTTGGCAAAGATTTAGCGGCTGAAACATTAATAAAAGAGTAAGTGTAATCGCATTTGGTAAATAACACTGTGCTCGAATTTGACACTTTTCTTTAACAAGCTGGGCACCCTACTAGTAAAGTCAATTCGACTACGCTGAATTCAATGGTGCTAGCCGTTTTTCGAAGTTAGCGCTCGTATTCGCGATTTAAAATTTTGATGCTCAAGTTCAATAATAACGATATTTCTAAACTTTTGTGATAATTTGTATACCCTCCACCACAGTACATGAGTAGTAGGTTCACAGAGGTGCATTTGATGTGTGTAAGTATTAGTGACAGCACACGGTGTAACTTTTGATTTCATACAAAACGTAAACAAACAACATAAATACATACACAAAAGCTCACACGTACAGGCGAACTTACACTAGGCAGCGATGATAATTCTGTACTAAAAACCATACCACCATATTGGAAAGTACACAATTAGCATCAGTGTTTGCATACTAGTCTGTACTGTGCCCTCCACTCTAGTGATAGAGAGTATATATAAGTTTGTCATTCCGTTTGTGTCACCTCGAAAATGGGGTCCTCACAAAGTATATATATTCATGATCCTCGATCGATTAAAGACGATCTAGCGATGTCTGTCCGTTTGTCTGTTGAAAGTACGCTAACTTTTGAAAGACTTTATGAAGACTCCTAAAGCTTGGCATATATGTTGGGCATTTACCTGGTCAGGTTGGTATTGCAATCCAGCGAAATCGGTCCAGTGGTTCAAAAATTATGAGCAAAATACTGAATTTCGGCAACGGTTTTTCGTGAATTTACGAGATAAAAACACGCTAACTTTCGAAAGGCAATTCTGAGGATGCTGAAGCTTGTTTCGTATTGAATTTCAGCTAAATCGGTCTAGTGGTTCAAAAGTTATTAGCAAAACCGTGAATTTTAGATTAGTTTCACCTTAAATTCACGTGTTGAAAACCCGTTAAACATGTTTTAAAAACATCGATAAGTCACAAAAATATTTTACAACGTATTTTTGTCACTCAAAAATATTTTTACATTAAAAAAAAAATACACTCGAAAAAAATTTTACACTCAAAAAAATTTTTACACACAAAAAAAAATTTAGTAAATTTTTTTTTTTTTTTAATTACTAAAAAAAAGTTTTTTTCAGTGTTCGAAAAAAAACAGTACGTTATTTAACGTTCCGTTCCAAGAACACATTCACTAAAAAGTTTTTTAAGTGGTTGCGAAGGTGTTCGCAAACAGAATTCCGAACGTTATGCCTGTGAGTTGAATAACAGAAACTTTACGATAACGTACCGAACTAGGTTAGAAACAAAATAAAGTTCTTTTAGTGTTCTGTTTGCGAACTTTTGAGACATTTTTTTTTTTAATTTAAAATGGCGATATCTCGAAAACTAAGCAAGATAGAGCAAAACGGAGCACATTTTTGGTTCTTGGTATCTCCATAGTATCGCTAGGCCTCTACACATGGGTGGACCCCATTGGGTCCATATTTTGAATCTAAAAAAGTTAGTATTCCGGGAAATTTAAAAATGCACATATCTCGCTAAATACTGCCGACACGACATAAAGTCTAAAAGCGGTCATGTACTACGAGACAAGATCCACAAAAATGCTTTTAGACTTTTCATCGTGTCGGCAGTATTTAGCGAGATATGCGCATTTTTAAATTTCCCGGAATGCTAACTTTTTTAGATTCAAAATAAGGACCCAATGGGGTCTACCCATGTGTAGAGGCCTAGCGATACTATGGAGATCCCAAGAACCAAAAATGTGCTCCGTTTTGCTCTATCTTGCTTAGTTTTCAAGATATCGCCATTTTAAATTTAAAAAATGTCTCAAAAGTTCGCAAACAGAACACTAAAAGAACTTTATTTTGTTTCTAACCTAGTTCGGTACGTTATCGTAAAGTTTCTGTTCTTCAACTCGCAGGCATAACGTTCGGAATTCTGTTTGCGAACAACTTCACAACCACTAAAAAACTTTTTAGTGAATGTGTTCTTGGAACGGTACGTTTCGACAACGTACGGTCGCTCCATAGTTCCGTACAGAACACTAACGTACCGTACGTTAGAGTTTTTTTTCGAACCCTGGTTTTTTTACACAAAATAATATTTTTCTAATCAAAGATGTTATTTTTTTCACGTTAGAAAATTTACTATAGCTTAAAAATGGCATTGTGGAGGGTATTCATAGATTCGGCCAAGTCGAATTTAACTTGTTCAAGTTAAAACCATTCAAGTGTGTTAAAATAGCAAAACAAACCATAATACCGTGAATTTTTTCGCGCAAAACATTTTTTGTTCGCGAAAATTTTATTTTCGTTAAAAAATTGGTTCAATATAAATATTTTTAGTTTGATTTGAATTTACGACAGCCATGTGGTAAAGCTAGTTCGTGTACACTAAATCCCATTGTAATATCAGTTTTTTCAAAGTTAGCGTATGTATTAGCGATATTCGCAATTATTTTTTTTATTTTTAAGTCAAAAAAAATAATTTTTTATATTATTTAGAAAATTTTCTGAATTTTTATGATCTAAACTCTATTGAATATACAAAAAAAAAATTATTCGCGAAAAAATTTTTTTCGGAAATTTTTTTTTTCACAATTTTTTTTATTTTGCTATTTAATTATGGAAATGAGTAGAATACAATACATTACAGACATAAAAATTTTCGAAAAAAATTTTTTTCGCGATTTTTTTTTTTGCGAAAAAAAAATTTTTGCGGAAAATTTTTTTCGGGAAAAAAATGCATTTCTAATTTTTTTTTTATTTTGCTATTAATTTATGAAAATGAGTAGAATACTATACATTACAGACATAAAATTTTTGCGAAAAAAAAATTTTTTCGTTTTTTTTTTTGCGGAAAAATTTTTTCGCAAAATTATTTTTTTAGGGAAAAAAACAATGCATTTCTTAAATTTATATTTCAAAACTATCCCAAAAGCATAAAAATTTAATTTTTGTAGGTATCTAGACTTTACAATTTTAAATCGCGAATATCGCGAATACGAGCGCTAACTTCGAAAAACGGCTAGCACAATTGAATTCAGCGTACCCGAATTAGCTTTACCAGCTTGTTAATTTTTGCGACTAGCACAGTGTAATTAAGTTTTTTTTTTTTTTTAACATAAATTTCTCCAACTCAATTTTAGATATGATGCTGTTGTATTAACAACCGGTGCTACTTGGCCACGTGATTTACCTTTAGCTAATCGCGACTTAAAGGGTATACATTTTGCTATGGAATTTTTGGAAGCCCAACAGAAGAAACAATTGGGTGGTAAAAAAGAAATCATTTCTGCCGAAGGCAAAGATGTCATTATTATTGGTGGTGGTGATACCGGCTGTGATTGTATAGCCACTTCATTGCGCCAGGGAGCCAAGAGTATTACAACATTTGAAATTTTACCTGAACCCCCCAAGAGCCGAGCCAATGATAATCCTTGGCCTCAGTGGCCTAAAGTATTCCGGTAATACTGAAATATTATTTTTTAAAATTGAGGGCAATAGATTTATTTTTATTTTGTTTATTTTAGAGTTGATTATGGCCACGAAGAGGTGCGTGTCAAATGGGGTAATGATCCTAGACAATATGTTACCACAACCAAAGAATTTATTGGCGAAAATGGTCATATAAAGGCTGTTAAAACTGTTGAAGTCGAATGGACTAAAACACCCACTGGAGCTTGGAGCATGAAAGAAGTTGCTGGCTCAGAAAAACACTTTAATGCTGATTTAATATTATTGGCCATGGGCTTTTTGGGTCCTGAAAAGACCGTACCCACAGAATTGTCTTTGGATTTAGATCCCAGGGGCAATATTAAAGCCGTTAATGGTAGTTACGGTACCTCGAATCCTAAAGTATTTGCAGCTGGAGGTAATTTTTGATTTTGTTAATTGAGAAATATTTATTTATGGTATTAAAATTTCTGTTTGTTTTTTAATAGATTGTCGCCGTGGTCAATCTTTGGTAGTCTGGGCTATTACCGAAGGTCGCCAAGTTGCACGTCAAGTTGACTCCTATTTATCTGGCCGTCCTAGTGGTCTTCCAGGGCCTGGTGGTGTTATAGATCCCACTAAAAATGCTTAAATTTATAATAATTTTTTGTTAGTTTTTTAAGTTTACAATTTTATGTTTTAATTTTGTTTTATCTTCTCTTTGGTAAAGTCTTTTACACTCCTCAATTATTAATTTATTTTTATTTTATATAATTAATTATATTTTTGCACTTAAGTTTTGTTTTTCAATTGTTTTAAATTATACAGTTTTAAATTTTTTCCAAAAAAAAAAATTAAAAAACCCCAAAAGACTTTACTTTTAAATAATTTTACTCATTTACAATATTTTTATTTTAATTAAATAATATGAAAAATTATATTAAGCTTCTATTAAACGATAAACATACATTACATATATTATACATTAGAATTTGCATCATTAGATTTATTTTAAATATTAAAAAGCTTAAAAAAATTGTTACGAAAATATACTTTAAAATATATAAAAAAAAAACAAAAAAAAAAACTAAATACACATTTAATGGTCAATTAGCTGCACTTAACATTATTATTACCACAACAATGAATATTTGAACTTAACAAATAATAATTTAATACAATATCGGCTCATGTTTAACATTTCTCTGAATCTGAAATGCTTTTTTACAGGAAAAATGTGTCGAAATTAAATACTTTTTTTCTCAGAAAAATATTTAAGAATTTAACAGGTTTTTCACAGTATACATTAATATAGTCAAGATATAAACTGGCGCAGTCGGGATTGTTTGACATGAACTACTTTGAAACTTTTCATAGAGTTAAAAAAAAAAAACCTTAGTTCTTTTAAAACTCATAATTATAATTTGGGCTTTGTCTCGAGTAGTTATATTATAATCAGAAAATTACAACAAAAGGTCGAATAACACACATATTGATTATAATCAGAAAATTTTTTCTGAGAAATAGAATTTAAAAGCTGATACTTTCTTAGGGACAAATGGTTCAGAATCTTAAAATCCTGGTTCTAAAAAATTGGCATATAAACTGGCGCAGTCGGGGTTGTTGTTTGACATGAACTAAAACTATGGATTAAACTTTTCATAAAGTGCAAAATATAAACCTTATACGGCGTTCACACTTGCTGTTTTGAAGTGTTCAAGAGTGAGATGTTTAAAAAAGTCTTTGTTCTGTGTCCATTACGTTTTTATTCTGCTACTGGTGTTTTGTTGAACAACTTGTTTAAGGTCGCTAGTGTGAACTCCATATTAGTTCTTTTAAAACTTAAAGAATATATCATATATTTAAAGAATATATCATAAAATCTGAAATTTTTCTAAGGAAATAATTTAAAAGCTTATACATTCTTTCGAACAAATGGTTGTGAATCTGAAAATATTGGATTTAAAAACAGCATATAAACTGGCGCAGTCGCGGTTGTTTGGCATTAACTAAAACCTTGGCGTAAGCTTATCATTAAGTGCAAAAAAATAAACATTAGGTCTTTAAAAACTCATAATTATAATTCGGGCTATGTCTTCAGTAAATATTTTTTATAATCTGAAATTTTTTCTAAGGGAAATAATTAAAAAGCTAATACTTTCTTTAAGACAAATGTTTCAGATTCTAAAAATCTTGGTTTAAAAAAACAGCATATAAACTGGGGCAGTCTGGTGTTTAGCAAGAAATAAAACTGTGGAGTAAGCTTACCATAAAGTGCAAAAAAATAAACATTAGCTCTTTAAAAACTCATAATTACAATTCGGGATATGTGAAAATATAATTTGGAATTTTTTGTAGGAGAAATAACATAAAAGCTGATACTTTCTTTAGGACAAATGGTTCAGAATCTGAAAATCTTTGAGTAATAAAACATTATATAAACTGGAGCAGTCAGGGTTGTTTAGCATGATCTAATCATACAGTGCAAAAAAACCTTCTATTTGTAAGAAATTCATATTTAAAATTCGGGATATGTCTAGAAAGAATATATCTTATAATCTGAATTTTTTTCTAAGGGAAATAATTTAAAAGCTGATACTTTCTTTAGGACAAATGGTTCAGAATCTGAAAATCTTGGATTTAAAAACAGCATATAAACTGGCGCAGTCGGGGTTGTTTGGAATGAACTAAAACTATGCTTACCATAAAGGGCAAAAAAATAAACAATAGTTCTTAAAAATCTCATAATTATAATTCTGGCTTTGTCTATGTAATTATATTATAATCTGAAATTTTTTCTAAAGGAAATAATTTAAAAGCTGAAAATCTTGGATTAAAAAAACAGCATATAAACTGGCGCAGTCGGGGTTGTTTGACATGAACTAAATCTATGGAGTAAGCTTATTATAAAATAGACCTTACATTAGTTCTTTAAAACTTATAATTATAATTCGAACTTTGTCTAGAGTAAATATATCGTATAATCTGAAATTGTTGTTAAGGGAAATAGTTTAAAAGCTGGTACTTTCTTCAGAACGAATTCTAAAAATCTTGGATTAAAAAAAACAACTGGTGAAGTCGGGGTTGTTTGTCAGTTCTTAAAACTTTTTTAAAAATTCTTGAAAGAATTTTAAAAACAAACTTACACAACAAGTTAATTTTTTTTTATTTTTGTGTTTTAAAACCAATCAAACGTTAGCTTAATGTGCAAACACGCTAAGTCCACTTTTTTACAAGAAGAGACAAAAAACTTTCTAAAATCTTTGTTTTGAATATTTTGTTTAAGTAAATGCAATTTTCGACCAACAAGCGCTGGTGTGACTTACAAGGGAAGTCTATCTGTGTCACCCTCCGATCTTCATGAAATTTGGACATGTTGTTCAGAAAAAAATCAATTATACCCAATTCACACCTGAGGTGAAATCTCGTTCAAACGAGATTTCAATCATACACGCAAAAAAAAAATCTGTGTAAGATTGAGCAATCCTACTTGGTAAAACTTTTTTCATACCAAAAAAAAATTTTTACCAAATTTTTGCTAATATTATGCTTGTCGATGTTAAAGTAACATAATTCATTTTTTATGTAAAATAACCAAGTAGCTTGCACAATAACGCAAATTACCTGCACAAAAATTTATCGAAAGAAAACAACAAAAAAACAAATACAGACCGCCATTTTCATTTTTTTTTTGTGTGCGTTGTTTGTTTATTTTTTGTGTTATAAAAACGTAAAAAGGAAATTGATAAATAAAATAAAAATAAATTAATAAATAAAAATAAATAATTAGTTTTCTAAAAGATAAATAAATGTAAGATAAAAGAATGTTAAAGTTAATTTTGCTTTCATCACTTAAAACACCATTCATTAAGAAAACCAATGGAGTCCCAGACGTATGTTTCGATGAATAACAAATGGAATGATAAAGTGAGTATACCCGCATTCCGAAGACACCAATAAGGTTTAATAGATTTTTAGTTAAAAATTAGTGTTTGGTAATAATTTTCTATTTTTACAGGGTACTGCTAAATAAATTTTTGAAGCTATGGCGAATCATTCACTACAATAAAGAGCGTGGACACCAATCCTGCCTTTAGGTATAAAATTAAACCCTAAAAACCCAAAGCCAAGGGAGTCCATACCTGTTTTGAGTTACAAATGGAATGACAAAGTAAGTGTTCCTCCTTACCAAGAGACCAATGGGGTTTACCAATTTTTTAAATTAAAAATTTATGTTTTGTAATAATTTTCTATTTTTACAGGATGCTTTTAAATAAATTCGTGAAGCTATAGCGGATCCTTTACTTCAAGAAGAAGCGTAGGCAGCAGTCACTCGAGAAAATTATACAAAAAGGGTCAGTTGGTCGGTGGTAAATTAAATCCTACACAACATTTATTACATTAATATGGATTTATTCTGTGAACATTTTAAATTCAACAAATATACAAATTTTTACAAAAATTTATTGAAAATTAATTTTAGCATAAATGTGGTAATTTTTAGCATTATTTTTAGTCACCTTTTCTAATAATTTTGGAATATTTCACCATATCTCTTTTGGTATATTTTACCAAGTTTTTACTTAAATAGCATTAGCATTTTCTTCAAAATTTTTTACATAAGTGTTTTGGCTAAATTGCGAAAACTACTTCGTCGGTTGTAGTTTTAGCATATTTTTGGTAAAATTATGCCAGATTTTTGCTCACTCCGACACAAGTTTTTTTTTGCGTGTACGGTGGTGTAATAAAATGATACAGAACCATATGATCTCCCTCGAACAAGATTTCACCTTAGGTGTAAATAGGCCTTAGCAGCCTAAACTCATTTTTAGGACGGGACAATTTTTACGGGGGAAAGTGGACATTTTTCAGTTTTTTTACGATTTACCCATATTTTTTCAAAACAAAATATACCAAAAACGGAAACTGTCGTTTCTTTTCCCCTCATTTACACCCCACAATTCCACAAAGATCAAAAGGTGACACTAGGGAGACTTTCCTTGTTAGTAAGTGCGTAATTGCATTGGGAAATTTTAATTGCGACAATTCTGAATTTATAGTGTATCAGCGAGAGAGGTAAGATTCTTCCCTTTCTCTCCGATACACTATTAAGGCGTGACTAGACGAGAGAGAATTCCCCTAGATTTAAAGTAAAAAACAACTCTGTGGTAACTTTTAAAATTGGAATGTCAAATAAAATTTTATTATATATTTTTTATTTACTTTAATTCGGTTTCCAATCTACAAATTATTGACTAAATGTGCGAAAACAAATAATAATATTATGAAAATGGTAAGCAAAAACAAGTATTAAAGAAATGAGATTTGAGACAAAGTCAAAAGTATATTACCACAGAGTTGTGTTTTACTTTAAATCTAGGGGTTTTCTCTCTCGTCTAAACGCGCCTTAAAATCAGAATTGCGGCAATTAAAATTGCCCTGTCTGAATTGGTACTAATATTCAAAAAAAAGTTGTACTAAATTTTACAACTCAGCATTGTTAAGAACTCTTTTAGTACACAAGAAAGAGTAAAATAAGGGAAAACAAAATTAAAACTATCAAACACCGTGGAATTTTAACAAGTTTATTAATGTTTAAAAAAATATGAGAAAGAAATGTTTTATATAAATGTAATTATAGGCCGCTGTTCCAAAAAAAGTAATTCACATAAAAAATGTGAAAATTAAAATTTCCGAATTTTTTTGGTGTTCTAGATTTCACATCCGATTTTTTTTTTCGTTTTGTTTCACATAAATAAAATTTGGTGAAAGTAAAACGAATGCACTTTTTTCCTAATAATTTTTCAAATTTTAATTATTCGATTTCAAGTTTGAATGAAAACGTGATCAACAAAACACTTAACATGATTTCATGTGATTCGGAAATTTTCATGTGAATTGAAAAGTTGTGAAAGACAGAACAGAGGCCATATTTTCTGAAGTTTGTTTGTGCAAAATTTTATGTTATTTTTCACAAAACAATAGTTATTCGTATCATTAACAATGTGTTATAGTCAACAGCATATAAACTGGCGCAGTCGGGGTTGTTTAGGATGAATTAATAAAACTGTGGATTTTTTAACTCAAGCGCTGTTGTGACTTAGCAAAAAAATTATTTAAAATTATAAATTATAAATTGAATTAAAAAAAAATAAATCAATTTTAAATTTTATTCAAATATTTTTGAGAAATATGCATATTTAATCAAAAATATCATTTATTTTTTTTCGTGCTTGCTTTTAAATACACTAAATTAATGTTAATAACTTGAGCTGATTTATGTATTTAAAAAAAAAATAAATACATTTTTAAATACAACTAATTACAGGTATTATTTGTATGTACTACCCAAAAATTACAAAAATCTTAAAAAAATTAAAATTTAATTTTTGATTGAGAATTTTTTTTTGAAAACAAAAAAAAAAACTTTAAGACAATAACTAGAAGTTAAACTTTTAAAAACAAAAATTATCTATAATTTACAAAAAAAAAATATTTAAAAAAAAATCATAAAAAAATTGTTAATTGGTATGCTGATCTCTTTGAAAAATTAAAAGAAAAACTCTTTACATTCATTATAATTTGTATTACAACACAATATTTTGAAAAACCATATTAAATACAAAAAATAATTAAATGCTTTACAAATAACATCTATCTATTAATTTAAAAAAAACATGTATTTCAAATCTTACATCCATTAAATACTTAGTTACCTATTTATGTACTTTTTTTGGAAACAATTTACTCGGTATTTGAAATCATGTAGATTTTAATCGTTTGATAACAAAAAAAAATATAACCTCCAATATACAATATTTATGATGTTTCAATTTGAATGTGTTTTAAAAGTATGTTTTACTTTAATTAAATATATACATATGATTATATTACCTAATATATATTATCTATATTAATATATATAATTTATAATATCCTTAAAAAATAATTAACAACTGACAATGAGTTAAATATTAAACATACAAACAAAAATTAATAAAAAATGTATTTATGTGTTAAAATTTAAAACAAATTGTTTTTTTTTTAATTTTTCTTGGTTGAATAAATCCGTTACGGGTCAGGGGCAACCTGTCTGGTAAGTCGAAAAATATATGCTGAGGCAAAAAACATATTTAAATCAAAAATGTTCAATTTTATTTTAAACATGCTGTATATTTAAAAAAAAAAAACAAGTGAGAGTGTTAAATTCGGCTGTGCCGAATCTTTTACACCCTCCAAAATGTAAAAAAAATTGTCAGATGCGTTTTTTTTTGGGGGGGGGGGGCTATGTAGTAAGTATGGGACTTTGAGAGCACCTTCCCATCGCGATAAATATACCAAATGTTTCATTTATTTAACAAAAATACAAAAAAACATGTAAAAAAGTGTATTTTTTCAGAGGTTGGTTCAATTCTTCAAGGGGGAACTTTTTTCCCCCTGGCCCGATTTTGCCCATTCTCGAACTCAACCTGCCTCAACCTTCAGGAGTTTAGCTGTTTTATTTTGGACTGCATTGTGTTATCTACAGACAGACGGACGGACGGACAGACGGACATTCACAGAATGTCATAGAATCGATCATGGATCAATAATATATATACTTTATGGGGTCCCAGACCGATATTTCGATGCGTTACAAACGGAATGACAAAGTGAGTATACCCCCATACTGTGGTTGGAGGGTATAAAAAACTAGTAGAAAAGTTAAAATTGATTTGGCCGAATCCATGAATACCCTCCAATATGTCCTTTTTAAGTGATTTAAGTAATATTAAATTTTGAGTAAAAAGCTTTTTTTAGTCATTTTTGTAAAAAAAAATTGACCAAATTTTTTTTCGAGTGTAAATTTTTTTTGAGTGCAAAATGTTTTTTGAGCGTAAATTTTTTTTATTGTAAAAATATTTTTGAGTGGCAAAAAAAACCTTTTTAAAATATTTTTGTGACTTACCATTTTTATACCCTACACCACTCTGTGGTACAGGGTATAATGAGTTAGTGCTGATGTTTGTAACTACCCGAAATATTGGTCCAAGACACACCTTTAAGTATACCGATCGACTCAGACATACTTTTTGATTCGATTTAGCGATGTCCGTCCGTCTGTCCATCTATCGGTTTAAGCACGATACAGGTCGCAATTTTCGATCAATTAACTTGAAATTTGAAACTTAAGCTTCTTGTGGCCCAAGGACGAAGCCTATTGAAATTGGAAAAAAATCGGTCCATGTTAAGACCTAGCTCCCATACAAACGCCCCCTTTGAATTTCGCATAAGAGCCTCTAATAACCGTATTATAATAGATATCGTTTTGAAATTTAACAGGTAATAATATTATGTATGCGCAAACCATCATACGAAATTTCAAAGGAATTGGGTAAGTCCTTCCGGTAGTCCCCATACAAACCACCCTCCCGATATTCACATAATTTCCTCAAAATTCATAAAAATGGAAATATTTGATAAATATTTTATTTTTAGGTTTTAAACGTGTACTTAAGTAACCTTATCAAATCGGAATATAATTGGACCATTTTTGCACTTACAAGGAAAGTATCTCAACCCTTACGAACCGATTTGCCTAAAACTTAAAATATATACAAAGAGACAATTCTAAGGTTGGGGTGTCTCGGCTTATTGGCCATATCGGGGATTTAGGGGTTCAAAACATGGGTCAAAATATGTCAAAAAAAAATTTTTTTGGGATTTTTGAGCCATTTCTTTTTAAGAAACTATATGATGTTTTCATATAAGAAGAAAGGTTTTTTCAATGCCTATCTAATGGTAGCATACACTCAAAAAATTTCATGCATAAAAATACGAAGTATTATTTCGTAAAATTTTTTTCGTACATATAACGAAATTTTTGTACATATTACGAAATTTTTGTAATTTTACGAAAACTTGGAATTTCGTAAAAATACAAATTTCGTTTATTTTACGAAGTACATTTCGTAGCCAAAAAAATACGAAATACTTCGTATCTTAACGAAATATTTCGTAATTTAACAAAATATTTTTCGGAAAAAAAAAATCACAAAATCAAGGGGTTTGATTTATTTATCTGAATTACTAGATTTAACAGATTAAACAATTAAAAAAATTGAATAACAAAAATTTGTTCCTTCTCTTTTTAATTTTTGTTTACGGTTTCTAATTTTAAATTATTTTCAGCATAACACAAAGTCAAATCACCCAAGATATATTTTTCATTGCAGTCTGTTAGGTGTTGCGACATTAGTGAAAAGTTATACGGGCATTAGGGTGACTCGACGCGCATTTTCGAGCTGATAACGGGAAAAATCATGAAAAAAATTTAGGAGGGTACTTTTAGGCCTCTACAAGCGGTTTTAGTTCGCGGTTTTTGGAAAAAAAATATTTTTTTTAATTTTTTAAAAATATTTTTAAAATTAAGTAAAATAATGCTTATTACGAAACAAGCTCCAAAAAAAAAAAATTATCTCGCCAATTTTAGCCCGTGGATGCATTTTTATATCCAGGAAAGTTCGATTTATTTTATAAAAAAAAATATTTTTTGTTTCATAATAGCACTCAAATGGTGCATAAGGCCGATTTAAGAACATGAATGATAAAAATAAAAAAAATGCGGGTATTTATAGCAATCCACAAGTGCAAAAAATTCGCAAATTACAAAAAAATTAAAAATGGGTATCAAAATTTTGGTAAAATAAAGCGTTTTAAGAAAATGATAAAAAAACAAAACAAATTGCCGCTATTTATAGCAATCCGCAAGTGCAAAAAATTCAAAAGTACCAAAAAAAATTAAAAAATGGAAAAATGGGTATCAAATTGTTGGTATAAAAATGCATCCACGGGCTAAAATTGGCGAGATAAATTTTTTTGGAACTTGTTTAGTAATAAGCATTATTTTACTTAATTTTTAAAATATTTTTAAAAAATTAAAAAAAATACTTTTTTTCAAAAACCGCGAACTAAAACCGATGGTAGAGGCCTAAAAGTACCCTCCTAAAATTTTTTCACGATTTTTCCCGTTATCAGCTCGAAAATGCGCGTCGAGTTTTTGCTGTTAGTTAACGAGATTCGCAAACATGCATTTCATCGACCCACCCTAACGGGCATGTCACCGCGTCAATTCCGTTTAGAAATGGAATTGAATGTTTGCTCGGGAAAATATCGGGAAAACACAAATTTTATATTATAATTTTATTGTCATTCTGAATTTTGTTTTTAGTTACAAAAAAAAAAAACCTTTACTAAACAATTTGTAATTTACCATTTTTTATTCATGGTAATTGCAAAACTCGTATTATTTTTGGTTGACTGAATATTTTAATTTAATATTTTTTTTTATTTTTTGACTAAAAAAAAAAATAAAGCAATAGTGGTATTCAGAGTCTTGCTTGCCAGCCCTGGCACTGGTGGTAAAAGAGCACTTTTCAAAATTACTTTTCAAAATACATGTATTTTTTGATAGAAGTACTCTTTTGCTACATTGCCAGGGGTGGCAACAAGACTCTGAATACCTCTAATGAATTTTACCTAAGTATTTTTGTTTTACCTACATGTACTTATTGCCATAAATTCAAACGAGAACACAAATTTTGTGTAATAGTTTTAAGATTGCTGTGAATTTTATTTTTATATTAAAGAAAATTTTAAAACAAAATAAATTTGTAACCTATCATTTTTTATTTAATATGATATATAATTTTTTGAATATGTAATATGTACCAAAATATTTTGCAATTATACAAAATATTTCGTAATTATACAAAATATTTCCTAATTATACAAAATATTTCGTAAAAATAAACATAATTCGTATTTACAAAAAAAAAAACTTCGTAATATGTACAAAATATTTTGTATGTTTACGAAATATTTCGTAATAATACAAAATATTTCGTATTTATACAAAATATTTCGTAACTTTACGAAATATTTTCGTTAAAATAAACATAATTCGTATTTACAAAAAAAAAACTTCGTAATATGTACAAAAATATTTTGTATTTTTACGAAATATTTCGTAATTATACAAAATATTTCGTAGTTATACAAAATATTTCGTAACTTTACGAAATATTTTCGTAAAAATAAACATAATTCGTATTTACAAAAAAAAAAAACTTCGTAATATGTACGAAAATATTTAGTATTTTTACGAAATATTTCGTAATTATACTAAATATTTCGTAAATTTACGAAATATTTTCGTATTTATTTCGTAAATATCACTAAAAAAACTTCGTAATATTTACGAAATGCCATAGGTAAATATTACGAAATATTTCGTTCCGGCAAAACCACGAAATATTTCGTACAATGTACGAAGTATTTCGTACATATTACCTATGAAATTTTTTGAGTGTAACCTTGTAAAAATTCGGCTTCTTTAAATATTTTTTTTTCAGGAAAATGTGTAAATTTTGGGGGGTACTTATGTGAAGACATAGACCTACGATATCCATATGGATAAGAAATAATCTTTATTAAATTTAAGTCGACCCATATTTTTGCCCTAGATGATATTCCTGTTAGTTCGGAAGTTATCAAAATTTTCCCGAAGGTCCACATGGTTTCATAAGGGGACAACGAAATCTCTTTAATATATATTTTAAGTTTCAGGCAAATCGGTTCATAAGGGTTGAGATACTTTCCTTGTTAGTCCCCCATATACAAATTTGGACCGATATTCAGTTAAATCGGTCAAAAAAATAAGCCAATACCACTAAAACACACACAGGTGTTTTCTACACTAAATAAAGATCTAACAACGACAGATCCAATCGTTCCATGTTTGGACTTGGGACCCATTTTCCGGGAAACACTGGTGTAGGGTATCATATGGTCGGTCTTGACCGACTATAACTTTCTTATGTTTTTTTTTAACTTGTTTAATGGGGTTTTCAACACGTGAATTTAATGGGAATCAAATCTGAAATTCACGGTTTTACTCATTACTTTTGAACCAAATGGACCGATTTTGCTGAAAAATATATATGCCAAGCTTAAGCAGCCTCAGGATTGTCTTTCGAAAGTTAGCATGTTTGAACCACTAGACCGATTTTGCTGACATTTTATAGACGCAGATAAAAGCATTATCGTACACACACCTCTTCAAGCAAGTTTAGGTTTTGTAAAAATGTTAATAAAATCGGGTAATGACATTTCATTCCTCTTTACTAAGTATTAATATTAGAACTTTAAAAATCGTTAATACGAAAATCCAAGCTGATCCTGTTTTCGAGTTATTGGTAAAAAATTACACTGCTTGAAAAGAAAAACCTCACAGTAAAATACCCAACTGATTCTTATAGAGTTTGCTATCCTGATTCCAAATCTGATACCCAAATTTTTTTAGCACGTATCGATGCATCCACAAAATATGGATTCATATAAAATGGACCTCCTGATTTCAAACCTGCAATCAAAATTGTTCTTTCATGTTCGGTTCTCGAGATATTCGTGATCAAGATGTACGCGTGAAAAAAATTTCAAACGCGATTATCTCGAAAACGGAATATGCTAGCAAAATTTTACAGTTTTGATATCAAAAAATAAGAAAATTGTTGAAGACCTTCTTAATGGTTGAAGATAGAGGAAAGGTATTAGAGATGGGGGCAAACACACGGTTACGACAGCAATTTTTGAATCACGCGCACTCACTCACGAGAATATTTTTTCTACTCACACTCACTCACAATAACGTGAGTAAATTTAATACAACTCACACTCACGTGCACTCACGCAAGCTTCTCTCACACTCATGTTGACTCACACCCATGAAACTCTTATTTATACAAAAATTTTAAATATTAAAATTTCAAAAATCTTTCAAAATTTTTAGCAAAATTTAAATTTCAGTGAAATTTTGCATTTTTTTTAGCCAAATTTTCCAATTTTTTGCTGTTTTTTTAGGAACGAAAGGAAATATTAAGAGAAAATAATTCACGCAAACTCACGCAAAAAAATCGACTCACGCACACTCAATCACGCAAAAATCTTACTTGCTCACACTCAATCTCGCAATTTTTTTCTCCACTCACACTCACACTCAATCACGTGAGTAAAATATAGTTCAGTCACACTCACGCGTGATCTGCTCATGTGCCCATCTCTAGTACACTCAAAAAATTATGTAAGTTACTACATGTTAGTTATTTGTATATTTTACAGTAGTAAGTTGTTTTCAACTACAAAGTCAGTTGTTTTTGTATGAAAAATATCAAACAACTATTTCTGTTAGTTATTTTAAGTCGTTTTTTTGAACAACTAACAAAAAAGTACTGTGATGTAGTAACAGTTATTTAAAGTAGTTAATTTTATTTTTTTATCTCTGAAAAATGTTCAAAGTTTTTTTCCAAAAAAAAAATTTTCGTTTTTTTTATTTTTCACAACTTTAAAAAAAAAATTGGGAAAAATTTGGTCTTCAAATTTTGGATTAAAACAAAATTGAGGGTCGGTCATACTAATTGACTAATTTTGGAGCACTATTACGGCAGTTAGAGCGGTTGAAGCAAATTTTAAAAAATGTCATTTTGCATAAAATTCGAAATTTTTTTCTACAGAAAAAATGTCTCAGAATCGTAGAATTTTTCTACAGAAAAAATGTCTCAGAATCGTAGAATTTTTCTATAGAAAAAGTTTCTCATAATCGGAGAATTTTTCTGTAGAAATAATATCTCAGAATCTGAAAATTTTTCTACAGAAAAAATGTCTCAGAATCTGAAAATTTTTCTATAGAAAAAATATCTCAGAATCTGAAAATTTTTCTATAGAAAAAATGCCTCAGAATCTGAGAATTTTTTTATAGAAAAAATTTCTCAGAAACTGAGAATTATTTTATTGGAAAAAATGTCTCAGAATCTGTGAATTTTTCTATAGAAAAAAAGTCTCAGAATCTGTGAATTTTTCTATAGAAAAAAATTCTCAGAATCTGAGAATTTATCTATAGAAAAAATCTCTCAGAATCTGAAAATTTTTCTATAGAAAAAATGTCTCAGAATCTGAAAATTTTTCTATAGAAAAAATGTCTTAAAATCTAAGAATTTTTCTATAGCAAAAATGTCTCAAATCCTGAAAATTTTTTATATACAAAATTTTTCGGAATCTGAGAATTCCTTAAAAAAAATTCTCAAATTCTGTAATTTTTCTAGTGAAGAAATTTCTCAGAATCTAAGAATGTTTCTATAGAAAAATTCTCTATTTCGGAAGGTGTTCAGATTTTGAGGCATTTTTCATAACAAAAAAATAAAAGATTCTGAGAGACTATACTTATAGAACAATCTCTGAATGTGACACGTTTTTAATTTAAGTACTAATTGACTTCTTTATGTGTTAAACCATAATTTTGATAACACATTCTTGTAGAAGCACACATCGTTATTTTTATTAATAATATTTTCAGATTCTAAGACATTTCTTCTATAGAAAAATTCTCAGATTTTGTGATATTTTTTCTATTAAAAAATTCTCAGATTTTGTGATATTTGTTCTATTAAAAAATTCTCAGATTCTGAGTCATTTTTTTCTATAGAAAAATTCTGAGACATTTTTTATATAGAAAAATTCTGAGACATTTCTCAGATTCTGAGACATTTTTTCTATAGAAAAATTCTCAGATTCTGAGAAATTCGATAGAAAAATTCTCAGATTCTGAGACATTTTTTCTATAGAATAATCAGATTCTAAGGCCGCTGTTCCAAAAAAAGTAATTCACATAAAAAATGTGAAAATGAAAATTTCCGAATTTTTTTGGTGTTCTAGATTTCACATCCGAATTTCTTTTTCGTTTTGTTTCACATAATTAAAATTTGGTGAAAGTAAAACGAATGCACTTTTTTCCTTATAATTTTTTAAGTTTTAATTATTCGATATCAACTTCGAATGAAAACGTGATCAACAAAACACTAAACTTGATTTCATGTGATTCGGAAATTTTCATGTGAATTGAAAAGTTGTGAAAGACAGAACAGAGGCCTGAGACATTTTTTTATAAAAAAGTTTCAGATTTTGAGAATTTTTTTTTAAGAAACTCTCAGAAACTCCCCTAGTGAGATTTTATGTAGAAAATTTTTGTAGACCATTTTAACCCTATAAACGCACGTTTTAGTGGTGTTCTATGAGGATATTTCAAAAACTTACCAAAATTTCGCCTAAAAATGGGATATAGAGGGTTAATATGTGTTAAGAAAAGAACAGCTATCAAATTTCACTGAAAGCATCTTTTAACATTATTTACCGCAGAATTAGATTTAATACCTTTTTGACTTATTCAAAGCGCATTTAAAAAAAAATTAAAACTTCAATGGGCCATAAAAAAAGCTCGAGCTATGTTTTCAAAACCCTTCGGGAGTTTTGATCTACTATTGGTATAATTTCATTTTTTTTTTTTGGTGCCATCCAAGATGCAATATTGTGTTGCACAGTGTAGTAAGCGAGATATTTATAAATAAAAACGGTTTTTGTGATCTTTGACATTAATATTTCCTTTTCGAAATTCCGCAAATTTCTTGATTTACTGGGCTATAACAGTTTTAACTTAAAATTCAAAAAACTCAATTAATTTTTCCAACAATCCGTTTTTTATTTTGGTTTTTATTTAAATATTCAGGATATTCACTTCAAAAATGTTTAACCATTGCAACTGTGCGAAATTGCAACATTGTTTAAAAAAAATGTTGAAACAACATTTTCACTTTTACCCCCAGTTTCTGTAATACGAACGCCATTCGTCTGCGACGAATTTGCATGTATTTTGTTTTTGTTACAATAACAAAATACACACAAATTCGTCACGAACGAATGGCGTTCGTATTAAGGCCCAGGCACTTGAGCGCTACTGTAGCGGTGCTGTAGCGTGACGGGCTGTTGTATCGTTTTAAAGTTCGGCAGCTACACCACCGTCACGTATTCGTTTAAGTACCTATTTCCATGTATTTAAATACAAGCTAACGTATCAGCTGACACGTCTCCGAACCGTATTCGCTCAAGTAATTATGCCTTTACAGAAACTGGGGGTTATATTACCTTCTACGTGATGCGTGGTTACAAGAAAATTTTCGCATTTCATTTCAATAGTAATAGTATTGCTACTTTTTACAACAAAAAAAAAAAACAAGCAAAAAAGTTTCAATTCTGGCATTTCGCAATTTTGCAAGACCAAAATTTCTGACGTGAATGATTCAGGGTATTCACTTTAGAAATGTTTGACTCTTGCAACAGTGAAATATAGAAACTTTTTTTAAAAAATTTTTTTTTATTATAATTGCTTCTATTTACAAAGTATCGAGCAAATAAAGTTGCAATTTTGACATTTCGCAGTTCTGCAAGACTAAAATTTCTGACATGAATTCCATTATTATTTTAACAGCAATTATGGGGATTTTTAAATATACTAAAGAATATAAAAAAAAACAATAAACAAAAAAACAAAGGATTTAAAAGTATAAACAATAACAAAGGACTTATTATATATAAATGTAGGTACTAAATAATAATAATGTGAAATTGTATATGCCGAAACAGCAATTTATGATATATTTGATATTTAAATATTTTTTTTTTTTTTATTTTGCATAGTAATTTTTTTAAAACTTATATTTGTAGATAATAATATTAATAGTTGCAATATTTTTTTATAAATGATAAAGGCGCTTTTAAAATGTATTTCTCATGTATCCAGAAACACAAAAACATTAAAAGCCAGTGTTTGTATATTGATAATAATTTTAATTTGAGCTGTAATAGAATTCATTCTTTCGTTATATGTAAGCTTAAAGTTTAATAAAAATGTAATTTCAATAAAATTAAACAAATTTGTTTAAAAAACTTATTACAAATTTGTTTTATTAAACGAATATGAAAATTTCAGAGAAATTTCAATTAAATTAAACAAATTTGTTTAGAAAACTTATTACAAAAGAGTTACAAATTTGTTTTTTTTTTTTTAACGAACATGAAAATTTCAGAGAAATTGCCATGTTAAGCACCCCATCTACATTAGCTATTACCATTGATGGTAAGCAATGGGAGTCAATTTTATAATGACATTTAATTACGTTCAATCGATAGTAGAGCTGTTAATCTGCCATCAATAGAAAACTATCGTGGAATACAATACAAAAGGCAGTCTTCACTGGCAATTTCATCGTTTACAATCGATTTTAATGGTTAATGATAATTGCTAATTCTGTTTAAATTTGATTATCATACAATTTTTTTCGTTATATTAAGCCGGCAAATATTCTATAGTTTCAAAATCTAATTAGGTTAATCGGTCAAATTAAAAATTCTGAGACATTTTTTCTATAGAATAATATTTTATTCGTCATTCCAATAAAATAGCAGTGTGCTACAGTGGATTAATACTTTTGATGTGACCAGTGTTGGTTGTTGATTTCGTCGAGTAGATTTAAAAATGTCCATTTAACTTACCAGACAAAGATATGTGTAGATATTTTCAATAATATCTAAAGTTTTTGTTATTATTGCAACTTTTTCGAGTTTATCAATTTTATTATTTTGAATATGATGAAATTTAGCCTGATAAAATCGAGTAAAAATTGAGAATTTTGAGATAAATTAAAAAAAAAAAAATTGATTTTGCATGAAACCGATATTGGATTAAAATAAAAAAAATTTACATCATGGGTAGGACTGCGATTTCCATGGGTATGGACAAAATATCTTTCCAAATCAATAAATTAGCATAAAAATTGCATCGATTTGTTTTTACATATTTTGATGAAAAATGCTAATATCACTACTGAACATAAAAAAAAAACTTGATGTGACTGGGACTCGACTTAACACAGTTAATTGCATTGTTCTAGTGATCACAAATCTGGTCTTAAAACGTTTGCATTAAATCAGGTTTTTAAGAACATTGAGGTCAAGGTTAACAACAAATTGACGTTTTGGGGAATAAGACATCATTGAAAGACAAAGTTCTGCATTTTAAAGAGTAATGTTTAAGCTTTAACCACGACTTATTTTTAAGTCGAAATCACATCAGGTTCATCCTTTATAAGTTGTGTGACGGTCACATATACATAGTTTTTTTTAGGAAATTTCGTTCAGTGTACTTACACCTTTTGTTTATTGTCAATGGCAACTCCTTTTTGCTGCTGGTCTACACTGGATATTATATTGCTTTCCAAGATTCTAAACCAGTACATTTCCAACAAAAAAAAAAAAACAATAAAGTTTTGTAATTGTAAGCATATGCAGATAATGCAATTCGTAGCCAACCACGAGTTTGGCATGCTTTAAGTCTGGCATTTGCATTTAGAATTCAAGCGGTGTTGCACATTAGTAAAAATAAAAAAACTTTTGCGATCGAGATATTAAAAGTTCAATAATAAAAGGGCACACGTTTTTGTAATAATCGTAAAGTCAATTTATCCATATTAAAGTGGTCAAACAATTGCACACGAAATACCACTAAAGCAACCCACACACATCCTGTGGGAAATATTTGGTGTTATCTTTTTTTTCAACCGAATTGTTGAGGATAAATTGAATCGAGTTAGGATACAAAAGGGATCCATAAGCCTCGGGTAAGCAAATTTAAAATGAAAAACGCGTGAGTATCGTTTACTTATTAATATTTAAAATCATGCAGGATTTTGTGGGGAAAACGCAGGGAGATACCGTACAGACCACTTTATACTGCGGGTTGTCTCGATCACATCAGCCAGCAACACGTGTTCGTAGTTTGCAAGTTCCGCCACAAATCCCGAGGTGGAATAAGTTTTGGGTTACCTAACTCCTTTCAAACCGTGAGTAAAACTTTATTATATAAGAACCAGGACAGATTCAACAAAATCTTACGAAGATAAAATTTACCCAGGATCATCTTTTTCTTTGCCCAGCGTTAGACTGTTTTAATTTAGTAAAACACCCATTACCTAAATCACATGGTTATGCATATTGACTTGACGTTACCTCATTTAGGAATTTTCTACGTTACCTCATTTTTGAATTTTCTATGACCTCAATTTACTTTTCTACACTAAAATCTCAATTTATAGCATATAAATCAATTTTAGTTTATATTTTATAATTTTCCAATAAGCAAATTTTCACATATTGCAATAGCTTAAGTTCAATGTTTTTAACATGTGTTGCAGAGTCATAGTGATAACATGGGAAAAACGTGAAATTTATGTTATTGAAAGCGTTTAAAAAAAATAAGTCTAAGGTGTATTTATCTAAAAAATGTAAAACTTCATAAATTTAGCTATAGAAACTAAAAATGTAGATTATCAATAAAACATTAATTAAAAATAATGTGAAATTTTCAAGTTTTGTGATGACTTTAAGTCGGTATTGTAAGGTTGGGATGTAACAAAAAGAAGTCTGGTAAGTTCACTTTAAGGGGTACTTCACACCTTTATTTTCAGGCGACGTGGTACCACGGATGGCTGAAACAATGCCATAAATGGGGTGGGCAGCCTGAGAGGATTATGACCATCTCTATCCTCAACAACGTCCAAGTTCGTTTTCATGTACGATATTGTCCGAATACTGTCGAGTGTCCTTCTGTTTAAACTAATTTTTACCAACCGCGATTTTGTCTACCGTTTGCCTATACTTTATTTTGTTAATTCTTTGTTTTGTATTTCGGCACGTTAATTTTTGTGCGCGAGTGAAGCGGAAGAAGAACCTCCCCATCCGGCGAGCCAAGCCGAGCAGCCGACTAACGTGCCGCTTCCGCAAGCCCCAAGGCCACTCGTTACAGTTGCCAAAAATGGCCAAAACGGCGGTTTTTTTTATCTTTAACCTGAATTTTCTAAAAAATCTGATGCGATGTAAAAGTTTGAAGGCCTGATTTTTGACCAGTAGAACTATTGTAATCAAGTGCAGAATGTCGCGTTTCAGTCGCATTTGTTTAGAAGTATATTTTTTTAATGCATATTTTGTGCATTTTTGACACTTTTAAGAGCATATTTTGTCAAAAATGAGCAAAACTTAAATAGCACACATTTTCTGGTTTTTAGCTCGATTTTTTAGTGCATGAAAATCGTAGCCCTAATCATGAGAAATCACGTAACGTATTTTTTTAAGTTTTTGGCGCGCTAAATCCGAACTTGACCTTGGAATTGCTCTATTGCGATATCTCAAAAACATGTTGCGATATTTTTGACAAGAACTTTAAAAATTTAACCGTGTCTGGCAAGTTTGATGGGTATTTTTTTGATCTACTCGACGAAACTTACAAATATTGCGTACTTAACAAATTTTAATAATTCTATAGAATTTCTTTTAAAAGATTCTTCAATCAAAGAAAAAAATCGTTCCTTATAAGATTTAAAATTTTAAGAAATTCTGTTTTTAGATTTAGAAATATTATTTTGTTTATAAGTGTCTTGTAATGAACGTGAAATCCAGTTTAAAGTTATAATTCAATCAGCCTTACCACAAGAAAATAAAATAAATTTAAAATGAGCTTTTAATTTTATTTCCATACAAATGTATAGAAAATTTGAAATTTAAAATAAAACTTTTGTTAAAAAAGACTTTTTGTTTTCTTGTTTTTGTTTTCCTGATTCTGAATCTGGTTTTTAAATTCTCTATCTTGAGGTTTTTTTTTTGAAAAAAAAAATTGAGGTCAGCCACAAAAAACGGGTTCTTGACCATTTAAGAGTTTTTAGTAAAACTTTTTAGTAAACTTTTAGTAAAAACTTTTTACTAAATTTTGCGCCCAAAAAAAATGATGTTCATGTACAAAAAATTTTAAGGATGGCAAAGATTTAATTTAGAATCCTGTTTAAATTTCTACAACATGGTGTTCAATTACTATAAGCTCTCAAAAATAGTCAAAAACTCGTTGTGAACTTTTACCTTAATTTTCTCAAAAATCTGACATGATAGAAAAATTTAGAAACAAGATTCGGAAGCAGCATAAATAGGTTAATCTAAAACGAGTTATCAGACCACAGACATATCTTTGATTTATCAGTTAACCGATTCAATACCCTGTGCAATATTTAAATTTGAAATTGTATACAAAATTAAAGAATGAATTCATTTAAGGCCCTTGCTTTATATATACATTATCCAATTTGGTGTTTAAAACTCTGTACCACAATTCGAGCAACGTTTATTTTTCATTGCTAAACAGCAAAGAATACCCACAGGGAAAAAGAAAATAGCACAAAACAGACCCAAACATGGATAAGAATCTTCTAAAATGCCAATACGACATGCTGGACACCCACCAATGATAATGATTTCTGGTGGTACAGTATTTGTGGGCTGTATAACAACATTAACGGG
Source organism: Pegoplata infirma (assembly GCA_963921195.1). NCBI lineage: Eukaryota > Metazoa > Arthropoda > Insecta > Diptera > Anthomyiidae > Pegoplata > Pegoplata infirma. Next base: position 138,703,193 of record OY992539.1, read on the forward strand.
AGTTGTTTCAAACGCACCATAGGAGGGTACTTGCTGGTAACCACCGTGTACTAGATTTGGAGCACTGGGATGCATCATATGTGGTGGTGGTGGTGGTACTTGGTATGTTTGTTGTGTTGGTATATACGTATTAGCTGCTTCTGTAATCCCAATATTAGGATTGGGATATTTAAAGCCTGGATCAAGTGGAAATATTTGGTTCATTTTATTTAGTATTTCTATTTTCTTTAACTTACCTACTTCAGGAGCTTCTGTCGCAGCATGCATTGCTTCTTCATATGAAGGTGGTTGTACTTCTTTTACTGAATGCGACATTTCAATTTTGTTTTTGCCCAATTTTTTAATTGTTATCAATTATTTGTATGATTAATGAGTCAATTTTTTAACAATTACTGCAATCTATAATTATTTTCACGGTGCTTTTGTTTTTGCTTTGTATAACAGTTCGTATAACAGTCGTTTTTTGACATGCAATTAGAGATGACAATTTGTTGTAGAGCTGCCAAGTTTCCAGAATATAATAAAAACCGGGAAGCTTTTTGAGGAGCTCCATTTATAGCATTTTCTTTATTCTATTACAGTATATCGTTTCGCACTTGAACACTCATGAATATTGAATACCCTGGGGGCTAATTATGTAACTTGATAATCGTCAATCGTCATCGTTAGCTCATTATTCTATTACCATAAAATGACACTATATGGTAATGGAATAACGAAGGAAACGATACGATTGACGACTATCAAGTTACATAATTACCCCCATGTTCACACGTACAAAACGGTTTTTAGCTGTACGTGTGAACAGGGTATTATTCCCTGTTTTCTGGGGGCTAATTATGTAACTTGATAATCGTCAATCGTCATCGCTAGCTCATTATTCTATTACCATAAAATGACACTATATGGTAATGGAATAACGATGGAAACGATACGATTGACGACTATCAAGTTACATAATTACCCCCCTGTTTTTTATCAACATTTCTTTTGCTAAAAACATTTTCTGTCAATATACTAAAAAGAATAAAAAAAGTACTAAAAATACTGCGGCTAAAAACGGTTTTTAGCTGTACATGTGAATAAGGTATAATACCCTATTCTCACTTATAGTTCGAACAGAACAAGCACGGCACGGGGGACGGTTTCCAATTAGAATGAGTTTTGCCACCTTTAAAAAATAGAACAAGTTTTATTTCACACCGGCGCCGGCCACCGGTTTTATCTGTATGGAAAAAGTCGTGCCGGGCTTGTTCTGTTTCTACTCTTACAGTTTAAACCCGTTTTTAGCAATTATTTTTTAGCATTTTCTGTCAATATACTGTAATAGAATAAAGAAAGGGCTAAAAATATTGCTGCTAAAAACGGTTTAAAACTATACGTGTGAATAGGGTATAAGTTTTGCAGCTTGCTGCCGTCGCTGCTTTGTGATCTATTCACTCTCATCTCTAACAAGAAATCCCCTTTGTTTTGGAACTCCCAAAAAAAACATTCCATGTTTTCTTAATTTTTGTTAATTTTCTTTGTAACTTTCGCCTCGTCTTTGTTTGACATTTAAAATAATTGACCGATTTTCTAAAGTGTACAACAAAAATTCAATTTCTAAATAGAAAACTGAAAACTTTCTAAATAAAAAACAAGTTTAAACAAATTACGAATAAATTCTTATCATAAAGAGGAAAATTATTTAAAATAATCCTTCAATATGGCGAAAATGGCATTTCAACATCAGGCCGGCACGGCTATGGAATGTTTAAGCGTATGTATTCCCTGTAACATGACATCATGGGTGGAGTTGTAACAAAATTTATGATTTCTGCTCTAATTTATTAGATTCCCATAACACTGCACAAGGAAAAAGACTATGATCAAGAGGGAAGAGAAATATTAAAGTGTGGCTTTAAAATTGGTGGAGGCATAGATCAGGACTATAAAAAAAGTCCCCAAGGTTATACAGATTATGTGGGTAGACTGAAGAGAGATTTTGCTGGACCGTTCATTAAACTTTCCATTTTTCTAGGGTATTTATGTTACTGAGGTCCATGATGGTAGTCCAGCGGCTCGAGCTGGCCTGCGTATACATGATAAGATACTACAATGTAATGGCTATGATTTTACAATGGTCACGCATAAAAAGGCTGTAAGTTATATACGCAAACATCCCGTACTAAATATGTTGGTAGCACGTAAAGGTGTAACTTCTACATAAGTAGTTGATGTTAATAACAACCCTATCAATCCTTTTGTCTACCTTTTTTTATTACAACCTAAGCAATTGTTATTATTAGCATACACACTCCTCTAATTCACTCGCTCTCTAATATCTTATAGCTACTTAATACCAGAGTTTTGAAGAATGTATTCTTTAATAAGGGATTTTTAATTCGATTTAAGAAATTTAAATCGGACTCGCTGATAATACAGAGCTGAAAACACGCAAGAAAATTGCAAAAAATTTTGTGAATTAGATATTAGAAAATTTTCAAAATTTGAAATTTCTGAAAATATGAACTTTAAAAATTGTTCAAGCTTTTTTTTCCTAAAAGAATTTTTATTGAAATATTTTACTACAAAACTCTAAAAAAAATTGCCAAACATTTTTGTGGGTGGGACTTAAAAATTTAAAAAAAATTCGATCAAGTTGAAACTCGTACTTGCTATTTTTTTTAATTTTTCTGTGTGCCTAAAAATATGCTTTGATAAATATAAGCTTTACATGTTTCGTTTACAACACAGAAATATAAAAATATGAACAAAATATAAAAAGATTGTATTTCTGAAAGCATAATTTTAGGCAAAGAGAAAAATTTTAAAATCGTACGTTCGAGTAGAATTTCGATCGCTATCGACTCTAAGAATTAACCCCCAGGACTTTTCAAAATTTGTCAAAATGTAATGTAATTCCTTCCTTACTCCAAACGCCAAAAAAATGTGGCTGAGTCTTTAAAAATTAATTTTCGGCAATTAGAGAATTTTTATATGTCGTAGTTTTTATTGTCTCCGGTTACGGGTTAGGAATTTTTGAGACGATTTGGAGATAAGTTATATTTTGGCCGGTCTCACATTTTAAGACATTTAAGTGCTATGTCCCGTTTTTGCCAGTCACGAGATATGTGATTTCGTATTGACCGAAATAGAGAAATAGCCTTATTTTTATACCCTCCACTTAGTGATAGAGGGTATGGGACATGCCACTGACTCAATTCCGTTCGGATTTGGAAAAAGTGGTTTACTCGTAAAAAGCAAAACGAATATTATTTTTTTCGGAAAAAACAACGTGGAATTGAATTGCATAAAAGTGGTTTCAATCCCAAAAAAAAATATTCGCTTTACGTTTTGCGAGTAAACCACTTTTTCCAAATCCGAACGGAATTGAGTCTGTGACATGTCCTATATATAAGTTTGTCATTTCGTTTGTAACTCATCGAAATATCGGTCTGGGACCCCATTAAGTGTATATATAATTGATCAGTGATCGATTTAAAGATATTCTAGTGATGTCCGTCTGTCTGTCTGTGGAAATGGCGATCACGGCCAAAACTTAACATATTTATTTTAAGTTCTCCCGAGCAGTTTGGTATTGTATTTGAGCGATATCGGTTCAGTAGTTCAAAAGTTATGAACGAAAAGGACACCTCAAAAATGTTGGTACATTCAACATAACCTAAAAATACAAAATGCTTTAATTCGGCTTCTGGTTGACGTATGTGAACATAATTGAACACCTTCTGATTAATTTTTATTAAAAAATAATAATTGTTTTATTCGACCTTTAAAATATTATATTTTGAGGATGTTTATTCTGGCTCGCGATTTTTTTTCTTTTTTTGTCAAAAAATATGTTCGTACTTGTTAAAATACCAATCGGTGTTCAATTATTTTGAGGATGTTTATTCTGGCTCGAGGTCATTATTTTCTTTACTAATTAAAACCATGATATTCTCATAGTATAATTTTCAAGAAAATTATTTTTTTTTTGTTTTAAATTTATTTATGTTGGTCATTTTTGCAAGACTTAATCGACACGTGTTTCGGAATTTGTCAAGATTCCATTGTCAAGATTATTTAGCAAAAATAGAAACGATTTACTACAAAGTAGCAAACGAGTCTAATGACAAATCGTTTGTGCATAAACTAAAGTATTAATACATATTCGACTCTATCCACAATGTGAATTAGAAAGACGAAGAAATTGTACTATACTAGTAAGGCAACGATTGTCAATAACCAACAAAAAAATTTCTTGAAAATTATACTATGAGAATATCATGGTTTTAATTAGTAAAGAAAATAATGACCTCGAGCCAGAATAAACATCCTCAAAATAATTGAACACCGATTGGTATTTTAACAAGTACGAACATATTTTTTGACAAAAAAAGAAAAAAAATCGCGAATTTTTTTTTAACAATTTTTTTTCACGAACATTTTTTTTTTTTTTTTTTTTTACATTTCTTTTAAACTTCAATTAATCAATTATATACAAATAAAATTTTTAGCTTATAAAAAAATACACTGTTAGGCCTCTGTTCGGTCTTTCACAACTTTTCAATTCACATGAAATTTTCCTAATCACATGAAATCGAATTCGGTGTTTCATTAAAAGTTGAATACCCTGTTCTCACGTACACCTAAAAACCGTTTTTGGCAACACTTTCTGTCAATATACTGTAATAGAAATAGCAAGTGCTAAAAATATTGTTGCTAAAAACGGTTTTTAGCTGTACGTGAAAACAGGGTATACCTTACATTGGGTTCACACTTACGACCTTATAGCCTATTCACACGTACAGTTTTAAATCGTTTTTAGCAGCAATATTTTTAGCACTTTCTTTATTCTATTACAGTATATTGACAGAAAATGCTAAAAATAATTGCTAAAAACGATTTAAAACTGTAAGTGTAAATAGGGTACTAAACAAGTTGTTTAGCAAAACACCATTAACAGAATAAAAACGTAATGGACAAAGAGCAAAGACTTTTTTTAAACATGTAGCCCTTTAACACTCAAAAACAGCAAGTGTGATACCCTGTTCTCACGTACAGCTAAAAACCGTTTTTACCCTCCCCGGTGAAAAATGTGAGATGTTATTCATATATTATTCATATATGCTCGCCCATATATATTACATATATGAAGCAAATGCGAAAATTGGCGGCATATGTAAATATATGGACATATATGGTCACATATGTAACATATATTTTTTTAATTCCGTTTTGCATTTTGGTGTTAAGAATTTCATTAAAATTGTTTCACTATTTTTGAAAAATTTTTGAAGTCTTAAACATTTTTTTAAAATTCAGAAAAACCCCTTTTTATGTTTTTTTTTTTAATTTTCAAAGTTCCAAAATGTTTGGTTTTTAAGTCCCAGACACAAAATTTTTTTTGGCAACTTTTTTTCGGTTTTTAATAAAAAAATATTTTAAGAAAAAAAAAAAATGAAAAATTTTCTAAGTCGGGACATCATATTTTTTTTTTTTTTAATTTTCGAAGTACCAAGTGTTTGTAGTAAAAAAATCATTAAAAAATGTTTTTAGAAAATAAATTTTGAAAAATTTTCTAAGTCCTGAGAAAAATTCAAACATATTGTATCGGGACACATATGGAAGTACATGTCATATATGTGCAAATGTGTACATATCTGAAATTTTTTTTTGAAAATTTTCAAAGTTTTTTTTTGGAAATTTTTTTATGCGTTTTGGAGTAAAAAATTTCATTTCAAAATTTCAGTTCAAATGCTTTTGAAATTTTTTTTTGAAAATTTTATAAGTCCCAGACATATGTACGTGCAGATGTGTGCATATGTGTTTTCATACATCAGCATATATGAAAAAAAAAATCAAGAAATATTGCTTCATATATGTATTCATATGGAGCATATATGATCACATATTTTTCATATGTGATCACATATGAAACATGTATGTGCATATATGAACATTTTTCACCGGGTATAGCTAAATTTTCTGTCAATATACTGTAATAGAATAAAGAAAGTGCTAAAAAGGGTTTTAAGCTGAACGTTTGAATAGGGTATGAACTGCATATAATACCCTATTCGCACGTTCAGCTAAAAACGGTTTTTATCAGCAAAATTTTTAGCACTTTCATTATTCTATTACAGTATATTGACAGAAAATGTTGGTTAAAAACGGTTTTTAGCTGTACGTGACAATAGGGTATAATACCCTATTCACACGTACCCTATACAAAAATAATTGCTAAAAACAGTTTGAAACTTGATTTATACCCTATAGGGTATAAATCAGTTACTTACAGTTTTAAACCGTTTTTAGCAATTATTTTTAGCATTTTCTGTAAATATACTGTAATAGAATAAAGAAAGTGCTAAAAATATTGCTGCTAAAAACGATTGGGGCGGGTAAGTGTGAGGTGGGACCGTTCGTTAAAAAAAAAAAAAAAAAAAAAAAACTGTACGTGTGAATAGGGTATCATACTTACAGTTTTAAACAATTTTTTTAGCATTTTCTGTCAAGATACTGTAATAGCATAAAGAAAGTGCTAAAAATATTGCTGCTAAAATCGGTTTAAAACTGTAAGTGTGAATAGGGTATAAAAGATTAATTATCACGAAAAAAAGTGCGTTTTATACCCTATTCACACGTACAGTTTTAAATCGTTTTTAGCAGCAATATTTTTAGCACTTTCTTTATTCTATTACAGTATATTGACAGAAAATGCTAAAAATAATTGCTAAAAACGGTTTAAAACTGTAAGTGTGAATAAGGTATTACTTTCATCAAACTTTATGTGAATTAAAAAACGAGAAAAGTTTTCGGAAGGGAAATCTAAAACACCAAAAAAATGATTTATTTTCACATTTTTCATGATTTTATTTTACATATTTTTTTTTCTAATTTCAAGTGAAATTTCAAATATAATTGATCTTTTTGTTAAATTTTTAATCCTAATTTATAATTTTTCAATAACATGATTTTTTAGATTTATTAATTTTATTTTATTAATTCGGTTATAGAAATTTCCATTAAAAAGAACAACATTCTTCAAAGCTCTTACTTTGCTTTTATATTTCAAATACGGAAAAATTGAAGCCAACTCTTAAGATCTCTTTTTTTTTATTTTTGCATATTTCTTTATAAATCTTTATAAAATATATTATTACCTTAAAAAAATGGTATTACATTTATTTCATCTTTATTTTATTTAAGTTTTTAAATATACATGTTTTTCTAAATAAACATTATAATTATAAATTATTATTATTATCAAATCAAGCCAATTTAAATATATTAAAAATCCGTGGCCAAATTATTGCTAAATAAATAACAACAAAAAAAATACAAATATTTATTATAAGTGTAAAAACGCAACAGCATTTATTAAAACTAAATTTATACTTTTATATAAAAATTGTATTACAAAAAACGGCAGCATATATATTTATTATATTCATCATCAGTTCATTTTTATAATTTTTGTAGAATTCGCAAGTGTGTAAAATTCAGTTAAATATTTTATATTAATATACATACAAAATAGTATTTTATGTGATAGAGAAAAAGTTTTTATTTAAAACAAAGATAACTATATACAAACATTCATAAATAAATAAATATATCATTAATTTTAAGAAGTTTTGTTTGTTAACAACAGTAATAATTTGATTTTATTTTTTTATTATTTAATAAATACAGTTTCTTATTTTGCAAAGTGGATTTTTTTTAATAAAAGCAGGCTTTCTAAGAAATTTATTTTTTTAAGTTTTTTTTTAATTTTGAAATAAGTGGAGAGAATTATTTTTTTTTTTAATCATCTAAACGTATAAACACCTCGTATATCGTGTATAGCTCGTATATTTATACAATTTATGTCAAAGTCCATTTATAAAAAATAAGCTTGGTAAGTTTCCACAGTATACGAGGTGTATACGAGTTTAAATGAATACGGCCACTAAATATATTTACTAAAAATTAATTTGTTTAATTTCTGATTCACATTTTGAAATTCAAAATAAACAAGTGAAAACGCAATTTCGCTGTTCCGAATCAAAAATACCCTCCACACTTTCCCTTATATACTTAGGACCTGATAATGCCAATTAAAAAGCAAAGTTATGACAGTTCCCAAGTATGTTCCCTTATTTAATAAAAATTGAGGCCACTGTTTTTTTAAAAAGATACTTGTTATTGGACCGCCCTGTACATTTACGAACTAAAGCGGATGTTGATGAAAATATCGTTTTTATACCCTCCACTTAGTGATAGAGGGTGTATATAAGTTTGTCATTCCGTTTGTAACTCATCGAAATATCGGTCTGGGACCCCATAAAGTATATATATTCATGATGCCCGATCGATTTTAAGACATTCTAGCGATGTCCGTCTGTTTGTGGAAAATGCTGTCACGGACAAAATATTGCACAGAGATGACTGAAACTTAACATATTTATTGGAAGTTCTACCAAGAAGTTTGTTATTGCATTTGAGCGATATCGGTTCAGCGTTTAAAAGGTTATGAACGAAAATGTAAGCACACCTCAAAAATTTCAGTACATTCAACATAACCTAAAAATACAAAATGCTTTAATTCGGCTTCTGGTTGACATATGTGAACATAATTGACAACCAAATGGTATTTAAACAAGTACGAACATATTTTTTGACAAAAAAAAAGAAAAAAATTGCGGATTTTTTTACCAAAATTTTTTTTTGCGGAAATTTTTTTTTCAAAAGAAAATTTTTTTTTTTCAATAGTATTTCCTTTTAAATAAAGTTTTTTGCAACAATCTTTTTGAAATTGTGTAGGGTATCACTACATTCGGCAAGGCCGAATTTAACTTTTTTACTTGTTTTTTTTTTACTTTTTAACAGCGAATATCTCAAAAACGGTACCTGGTAGAAAAATTTGGACGGTAGAGTTGGAAGCAGGATACAAAAGTCTGTAAGGACCAGTTAGAAATTTCACTTGAAGGTTTTTGCTGTCGAACAGTGTTTTTAGTGTAAATATTACAAAAAATAATCAATATTACAAAAAGAAGTGAAAAAATCACTTCTAATTTAGAAGTTTTAAATCACTAAATAAAAATTACATAATCACAGCCAAAATGCCAAGAAATATGTACTTCTAAAGAAGTGATGAAAAAAAAAACGCTTCCAAAAGGTCAAGTTATATTAACATCAGGATCACTACTTCAGAAGTTGTGATAAAAATGTTAATATATATGTACATAATAAATACTAGTGATATATGTTATACTTATGTTATACTAGTGATATATGTTATACTTAAGTGTCAAAAAAAAGAACATACTTTGTGTGTCACGCCCATATTAAATTCATCAATGTTCAGTTGTAGAAGAAGTACATCTGTTTCATAAGTTGTGGTGAATTTTGTAGTGAATGGTAAGCTCTTTTTTTTTTTTGCTGGGTATTAATTTGAATTTTAAAAAACTGCGAAAAAGTACCAAATTTAGCTGTTATTAAAGTATCTTCAAAAAATTTTGAAATGCACATAGCAAATTTTGCAAATCTTTCCTCTCGCAAGAAATGTTTGCTAACACATTTATAATGCATTTTGCACTATAGTTATAGAATTTTATCATTACTTTAATCATCTTGTTTATCCACGCCTACACAAGGGGGCGGACTAAAACAAAAGATATTTTGTTCTTCCCTGGATTTTACCGTTCAACCTGAATCAAATTACGTCGCGTAAGGCGTAACACCCAATAATTATTGGGTGGAATATCTAAATCAAACGGACGTTTAAAATTTTAAATTTGATGTGTTTGTTTTTTTACGTCTTGCGCGACGCAATTTGATTCTGGTTCGACCATTAGGTGTTCTGAAATTTTGAAAAATAATAAATAAGCTCAATGTAACCGATTTTCAAATCTGTGCTGTAATCGATAATTTTACAGGCTTCCGATTATGACTTCTATAAATTAAACTACGTACTTTAAGGCACGAATGACAGATATATCTAAACCGTGCTCTAAGGTGATATTTGTTTTTCTACAGTTGGACTAGATAAATTATACACAAATTTTGATTGTTTTTTTTTTAGTTTTTTTATTAGAAAAAATCTCACTTGGTATGACAATTAACGCACATAATAAATAAATGATGTTTTAGTTAAAAATTGCGTTTTTTTTTCTTTAAATGAAGATTTAAACAGATATTTTTTTTAAAAAAAGGGATTTTTAATAGGAATAGTATGACTTTCTTTTCATGCTTTCTTTTAATAAATCTAAAACGATTTTTTCATGCTAAAACTAAAAACTGTTTTCTTCTTAATGTCAAAGAAAAGCAGTAAATGATGCACTTTTCTTATATATGTAGCAGGAAAATTATGATGGAAACAAAAAATCGGAAAAGGGAGGGAATTTTACAAAATTTTGCAATGTAAAAAAAAATTTCCTAAAAAAGTAGAATGAATAAAAAACATTTAATGCTTCTTATTTTTGTTATAACGTTCGTATTTGCTTTTGGATGAGTGCCACAAAGCCAATGGGATGGCCAATGAAGGTAAAGTCATGATGGCAAAAGCGACCCAATCAAAGAAATGAGATGAGAAACGTTTATTGAATTCACTCAAGTTGATAATACCACCCTCTCCTGGTTCGGAGCTAATAGCCAATTGTAACTAAAATAGAAAAAAGAATGTTAGAATTTAATGTAACCAACATTTACACATATCGACAAAATATTTTACCTTTTCAGCTTCTTCTACTGGTTTGTAAGAGATCTCAGCAGCTGTGAAATTGAAATAACCATGGGATTTAGGACGTACTACGACGACATGAGTGTAGTTGGCTTGGGGAGCAATACGTTCTACGGTAGCTGTGGGTTGACCTCCAACAACTTCAAATGCCTCCGGATGGAAACCAGTGTCGACCAATTTAATATTGGTAGCGGCACCATTGCCTACATTAAAAATAGTATAACGAACCAACAAGTCACTCTTCTCCACCAAGTATTTGTTTAAAATCTGTTTGGATACCAACAAACGAGCAGAGGTCTCATCATCAGACATACACACATTCACGGCAGCCAAAAGGGCACAAACCACTAATAGGGATTTAAACATTCTAAAAAAGCGACAAAATTTAATTAATAATCAAATCAATACAAAATTGTATAATTCACACAGAAAACAAAAGTTTTAGATTTGTTGACGTGGAGACTTTTTCTCTAATTACTTTTATTCTTTGAATATTAAATTTCAATAATAACTCGTGAACGTATCGTTTAGAAGAGATTGTTTAGTTTTATTTTAACTTACTTTTTATTTATAATTTATTTAATTATTTCTTAAATTAATTAAAAAAAAACAGTTGCACTTTTTACAATCGGCTCTTTTGGCTTTCTTTTCACCACGACGTTTTACGTTTTTTCAATGTTTGTGACGTGTTAAAAAAAAATGTCAAATTTCGTATATTTGAGATATAAATGAAAGCTGATTGTTTTATAATGTGACGTGTTCAACTTCGTTGGAAAATGTCAAATTTCGTATATTTTAGATGTACACGAAAGCTGATTGTTTGATAAAGGTGGGTAAGTTGTTCACCGGTGAAAAGAAATGTTCCGAAATATCAATTGATTTGGATCAAAGGTTCGAAGGAATTAATTTTATTGAGAATTAATTCTCTAATACAATTAATTCGAATTTAATTATTTGAATTCGCCATTCTTTTATTTAATTCTCTTAATTCTCAAGAATTAATTCCCCCAGAGAATTAATTAATTTTTTTCTTAATTCAATCTATTACAAATTGAATTAACATTTTTTATGCATTCCTTTGAATATTATAAATTCTTCATTCCTTCGAAAAATGTGTTGGCAGACATTTGAACAATATGAAAAATGTAATCAAATACGTATGTTTATAGTACATTCACACTCAGCTCGAAACCTCGTTGAAAGTACGTACTTTCATTTTGAAAACATAACCGTTCACTCCCGAAATTTTTGACGGTTATCACGTTTTCGAAAATTACCGAATAAAATTTGCGAACATACCGACATTAATCGCACACAATTAATTAATTTTCGCACTAATTTACAATAATTTATTTAAATCTTTTTATTTAATGCTATTTTTTATGAAAATATTTAAATATTTTTATTTTTTATTTTTTATTTTTGGCACTTTCTTTAATTTATTTTCTTTATGAAATTTAAGAGCTTTCGAACGTACTTTCGTTGAAAACTCATAACAAAAAGTTTTCAATTTGTATGGGAAAATACGTACTTTCAAATGAGGTTTGAGGCGAAACCTCGTTAAACGGGCTTTCGATGCCAATGTGAATGCACTATTATGAAGCATTTTACCAATTCAAGTGTGTTGAACCTATTGGGTCCTAAAAATAAATTCTTAAAACTAAAATTGCAGTATCTCCAAAACTTAGTAAGTTAGAGTAAAACGAAGCAATTCTACGATATAAGAAAAAAATTGTTATTAAGGTACCTACAGACGACGCAATATTATGTACAATATTCAATTATATTGAAGGTGTGTGGGTAATATTGACGATTGTACAATGGTCAATCTTACCCACACACCATCAATATAATTGAATATTGTACATTATATTGCGTCGTCTGTATGCACCTTTACAATTTCTTAAACACAATTAGAAAGTTTTTGAAATAGAATTTGCATTTTCTTAAATATAAATGGAAAATTTTGAAATATAAATAGAAATTTTTGAAATACAATTGGAATTTTCTAAAAAGCATTTGGAAACTTTTGAAATACAAATGAAAATTTTTTAAATACAAATGAAATTTTTTGAAAAGCATTTGGAAAATTTTAAAATACAAATGGAAATTTCTGAAATACAATTGGAAATTTTTTAAATACAAATGAAATTTTTTAAATATTAATGGTACTTTCTGAAAAAAATTTAGAAAATTTTGAAATACAAATGGAAATTTTTGAAATTCAAATGGAATTTTCGGAAAAGCATTTAGAAAATTTTGAAATACAAATAGAAATTTCTGAAATATAAATGGAAAATTCTGATATATAAATATAAATTTCTGAAATATAAATGGAAAGTTTTGAAATATAAATGGAAATTTCTGAAATATTAATGGAAGTTTTTGAAATATAATTGGAATTTTTTGAATTATAAATGGGAATTTATGAATTATAATTGGAAATTTTTGAACTATATTTAGAAATTTTTGAATTATAATTGAAAAATTTTGAAATATAAATAGAAATCTCTGAAATATAATTGGAAATTTTTGAAATATAATTGGAAATTTTTGAAATATAATTGAAAATTTCTGATATATAATTAGAAATTTTTGAAATATAAATTGTATTTTCTGAACTAAAATTGGAAATGGTGTAGTGCCCACGCACTTTATGAAGGATTCGCCATAGCTTCAAAAATTTATTTACCAGTATCCTGTAAAAAAAGAAAATTATTACCAAACACTAATTTTTAACTATTAAACCTTATTGGTGTCTTCGGAATGGGGTATGGGGTATACCCACTTTATCATTCCATTTGTAATTCATCGAAACATACGTCTGGGACTCCATTGGTTTTGCTAAATAAATGTTGTTTTAAGTTATGAGCAAAATTAACTTTAGCATTCTTTTATCTTATATTTATTTATCTTTTAAAAAAACTTATTATTTATTTTTATTTATTAATTTATTTTAATTTTATTTATCGATTCCTTTTACGTTTTTATAACACAAAAAATTAAGCGAACCACGCATACTAAAATACAAAATGAAAATGTCGTTCTGGGTTTGTTTTTTTCTGTTTTCTTTCGATAATTTTTTTGTGCAAGTAAAGCCATGTTCACACTACAAGAACTTACCATGGTAAGTTGAGATGATTTTGCAATTTTTCTTTATGCTACTACAATTTGAGATTTTGTAAATCACTACACCCAAAAAAAAACAATTGTGAAATTATTTAATTTTAGGGTATAATTTACCTAAGATTTTTCGCAGGAATCCAACTTGAAAAGTTTCTTTGCATATTACCCGAATCAACTTAGGTAAACTTACAAAATGCATTTAAGCATTATTTCAAATTTAATTTTGTTTATTTAGCCACTATATTTAAATAAATGGTACAGTTTGATTGGTCAAATAACGTATTTTTTTTAGGTTGATTTAATAGTTTTATATATCCCTTTCCATACAAAATGCTCAATATTATAAATTTTAATTACATTTATTTTTAATATTTTTTTTAATATAAAGGACAATTTTATAATAAAATATAAATACTAACAAGCTTAAAATACATACTTAGCATGATCAGTGACAACTAATTTTTTCTATAGAAACTTTCTCAAAGACAATTTTTCTATAGAAATAAAAAGACAATTCTTATTTAGAAAATTCCTGACAGACAATTTTTCTATACACCCAAAAAATTTTGTAGTTGATAACAACTTAAATATCAACTATTTTGTAGGTGAAATACCACTAACTAAAGTTTAGTTGATTTTCTTAAGTTGCTGATAACTACAAATAAACCAAAATAAAAAATTAACTACAAAAGTCGTTACTATTACCAATATTTAGTTGATTTCAACTTTTATTTGACATATTTAAAAAAAATAGCTGAAAACAACTATAAGAACAGTTGAAAACAACTTCAAATAGCTAAATATAACGATTAAGTAAATAATTTTATATTTAACTACCTTTTTAGTTACCGATAATTATTTAATTGTTGAATTTTAGTTGCTAGCTAATTAGAATAAGGTAAATATGAATTTTTATTTACAATAAAACTCATTCTGAAAGTTTTAAGAGTTTTTATTAAAATTAATCAAAAGTATAATAACAATAATTCAGAATCTAATTAATTTTCTACAAAAAAATGTTTCAGAATTTTATAGAAAGAAATTTTCAGAATCTGAATATTTTTCTATAGAAAAAATGTTTCAGAATCTGAGAATTTTTCTATAGAAAAATAGTCTTAGAATCTGAAAATTTTTCTATAGAAAAATATTCTCAGAATTTGAGAATTTTTCTATAGAAAAATAGTCTCAGAATCTGGTAATTTTTCTATAGAAAATCAGTCACAGAATCTGAGAATTTTTCTATAGAAAAATAGTCTCAGAGTCTGAGAATTTTTCTATAGAAAAAGTCTTAGAATCTGAGAAGTTTTCTATAGAAAAATAGTCTCAGAACCTGACAATTTTTCTATCAAAAAATAATTGATAATTTTTCTATAGAATTTAGAAAATTTCTCGGATTCTAAGACTATTTTTCTCAGATTATTTTTTAATAAAAAAAATTCTCAGATTCTGAGAATTTTTCTATAGAAAAATAGTCTCAGAATCTAAGAATTTTTCTATAGAAAAATAGTCTCAGAATCTGAGAATTTTTCTATAGAAAAATAGTCTCAGAATCTGAGATTTTTTTTATTAAAAAATAATCTAAAAAAATAGTCTCAGAATCCGAGAAATTTTCTAAAGCAAAATAGTCTCAGAATCTGAGAATTTTTCTATAGAAAAAAAAATTTCAGAATCTAAGAATTTTTTTATAGAAAAATAGTTTCAGAATCTGGGAATTCTTCTAAAGAAAAATAGTCTCAGAATCTGAGAATTTTTCTATAGAAAAATAGTCTCAGAATCTAAAATTTTTCTACAGAAAAATAGACTCAGGATCTGAGAATTTTTTTATAGTCTCAAAATCTGAGAATTTTTATATAGAAAAATAGATAAATAGTCTCAGAACCTGAGAACTTTTCTATAAAAAAATAGTCTTAGAATCTGAGAATTTTTCTGTAGAAAAATAGTCTCAGAATCTGTGAATTTTTCTATAGAAAAATAGTCTCAGAATCTGTGAATTTTTTTTTTATAGAAAAATAGTCTTAGAATCTTAGAATTTTTCTATAGAAAAATAGTCTCAGAATCTGGGAATTTTTCTATAGAAAATCAGTCACAGAATCTGAGAATTTTTCTATAGAAAAAGTCTCAGAATCTGAGAAGTTTTCTATAGAAAAATAGTCTCAGAATGTGACAATTTTTCTATCAAAAATTCTCAGATTCTCAGAATCTGAGAATTTTTCTATAGAAAAATAGTCTCAGAATCCGAGAATTTTTCTAAAGAAAAATAGTCTCAGAATCTGAGAATTTTTCTATAGAAAAATAGTCTCAGAATCTGAGAATTTTTCTATAGAAAAATAGTCTCAGAATCTGAGAATTTTTGTATAGAAAAATAGACTCAGAATCTAAGAATTTTTCTATAGAAAAAAAAGTTTCAGAATCTGGGAATTTTTCTAAAGAAAAATAGTCTCAGAATCTGAGAATTTTTCTATAGAAAAATAGTCTTAGAATCCGAGAATTTTTCTACAGAAAAATAGTCTTAAAATCTGAGAATTTTTCTATAGAAAAATAGTCTCAGAATCTGAGCATTTTCTATAGAAAAATAGTCTCAGAATCTGAAAATATGTCTATAGAAAAATAGTCTCAGAATCTGAGAATTTTTGTATATTAAAATAATCTCTGAATCTAAGAACTTTTCTATAGAAAAATAGTCTCAGAATCTGAGAATTTTTCTATTGAAAAATAGTCTCAGATTCTGAGAATTTTTCTATAGAAAAATAGTCTCACAATCTGTGATTTTTTCTATAGAAAAATAATCTCAGAATCCGAGAATTTTTCTATAGAAAAATAGTTTCAGAATGAGAATTTTTTATAGAAAAATGTCTCAGAATCTGAGAATTTTTCTGTAGAAAAATGACTCATAATCGGAGAATTTTTCTATCGAAAAATGTCTCAGAATCCGAGAGTTTTTTCTATAAAAAATGACTTAGAGTCTGAAAAGTTTTCTATAGAAAAAATGTTACAGAATCTGAGAATTTTTCTACAGTAAAAAAGTATCAGAAGCTGAGATTTTTTCTATTAAAAAAATTTCTCAGAATTTGGGAATTTTTCTAAAAAATATATCTCAAAATCAGAGAATTTTTCCATAAAAAATATTTCATAATCTGAGAATTTTTCTGTAAAAAAATGTCTCGGAATCTAAGAATATAGATGTAGAGAATTTTTCCATTAAAAAAACCACTCAGACTCTGAGAGATTCTTATATAAAAATTCTCAGATTCTGTGACAATTTTTTCTGAGAATCTTTGAAGCTTTCATAGAAAAAATGTCAGAGTCCTTGGAAAACGTTTTAGAACCTTTAAAGCAGCTATTTACAAATCAGGATACATAGTAAACAAAATCGATTACTTCTTTAAAGTTCCACTTAATTTTCTTCATCCCACCTTCAGGATTAAGGATTATTTCATTTCGCCATATTCCTGTAAATACAATATACATAAAATGATATAACGTAAAATGATTAAACGTAAAATATCAAACAAATTATGCATTATAACTTACCAAATAATTTTGCATCATCTTAAATATTTAACTCTTCCCAAATTTATTTATAAGTCATACTATTATTATAATAACATAAAATGAAAATATATTTTCGTTTTGGCAGTATTTCTTTTTTCAAAATTTATGACTGTCAATTTCAAATCAAAAGAAAATTAAAAAAACAGGGTAACTAAAAATAATTATTATTAACGAAGTTAATAGTTAGTGGTGATTACAATAGTTATTTGAAATCATTTTTAATTCAACTACAGAAATCCTTAACTATACAACTACAAAATGTTTTGGGTGTAGAAACTTTCTGAAAGACAATTCTTCTATAGAAAATTTCTGAAAGACTATTTTTCTATAAAAAATTTCTAAATGACAGATTTACTATAGAAAATTTTTAACAGACAATTTTTTTAAAAAATTTCTCAAAGACAATTCTTCTATAGAAAATTTTTAATAGACAATTTTTCTATAGAAAATTTCCAAAGACAATTTTTTTATAAAAAATTTCTGAGAAATAATTTTTCTACCGAAAATTTCTGAAAGAAAATACTCCTATAGAAAATTTCTTAAAGTAAAATTTTCTATAGAAATTTTCTCAAAGACAATTCTTCTATAGCAAATTCCTGAAAGACAGTTTTTCTATAGAAACTTTTTGAACGCCAATTTTTCTATAGAAAATTTCTGAAAGAAAATTTTTCGATAGAAAATTTCTGGTTTACAATTTTTCTATAGAAAATTTCTGAAAGATAATTTTTCTATAGAAAGTTTTTGACGACAATTTTTCTATAGAAAACTTTTTCAAGCCAATTTTAAAAAAAAAATTCTATAAAAAATTTCTTAAAGACAATTTTTCTATAAAAAATTTCTCAAAGATAATTCTTTAATAGAAAATTTTCTAAAGATAATTTTTCTATAGAAAATTTCCCAAAGACAATTATTCTACAGAAAATTCCTCAAAGACAATTCTTTAATAGAAAATGTTTTAAAACCAATTTTTCTATAGAAAATTGGTTTTAAACCAATTAAAAAAGAAAATTTTTCTATAGAAAATTTCACAAAGATAATTTTTCATAGAAAATTTCTGAAAGGCAATTTTTCTGTAGAAATTTTCTGAAAGACAATTCTTCTATAGAAAATTTTTCGATAGAAAATTTCTGGAAGACAATTTTTCTATAGAAAATTTCTGAAAGACAATTTTTCTAAAAAAAATTTTGAAAGTTAATTTTTCTATAGAAAATTTTTGAACAACAATTTTTCTATAGAAAATTTTTTATAGAAAGTTTCTGAAAGACAATTTTTCTATAGAATATTTCTCAAAGACAATTTTTCTATAAAATATTTCTCAAAGACAATTTTTCTACAGAAACTTTTTCAAAGACAGTTTTTCTATATAAAATTTCTGAAAGACAGGTTTTCTGTTGAAAATTTCTGAAAGACAATCTTTCTATGGAAACTTTCTCAAACACAATTTTTCCATAGAATACTTCTGAAAGGCAATTTCATAGAAAAATTCTCAAAGACAATTATTGTATAGAAAATTTCTTAGACAATATTTCTATAGAAAATTTCTGAGAGAAATTTTTCTAGAGAATATTTTTGAAAAATAATTTTCCATAGAAAAATTCTCAAAGACAATTCCCA
The DNA here is from genome assembly GCA_963921195.1 of Pegoplata infirma. NCBI lineage: Eukaryota > Metazoa > Arthropoda > Insecta > Diptera > Anthomyiidae > Pegoplata > Pegoplata infirma. The sequence goes on from OY992539.1 coordinate 138,722,193, forward strand.
AGGACAATTTTTCTACAGAAAATTTCTCAAAGACAATTCTTCAATAGAAAATTTTTTAAAGATAATTTTTCTATAGAAAATTTCCCAAATATAATTTTTATATAGAAAACTTCTCAAAGATAATTTTTTAATAGAAATTAAAAAAAAAATTCTATAGAAACTTTCTCAAAGACAATTTTTTATAGATAATTGCTGAGAGACAATTTTTCTGCAGAAAATTTCTGAAAAAAAAATTTTCTATATAAAATTTCTAAAAGACAGGTTTTCTATAGAAAATTTCTAAAAAAAAATTTTTTTCTGAGACAATTTTTTTACAGAAAATTTCTGAAAGAAAATTTTTCTATAGAAAATTTCTGAAAGACAGGTTTTCAGAGAAAATTTTAAAAGAAAATTTTTCTGTAGAAAATTTTTTAAAAAATTTTCATAAAAAATTTCTCAAGACAATTTGTTTATAGAAAATTTTTTATAGAAAATTTCTCAAGGACAATTTTTCTATAGAACATTTCTGAAAGTCAATTTTTCTATAGAAAATTTCTGAAAGACAATTTTCCTATAAAAACTTTGTCAAAGACAATTTTTAAATAGAAAATTTTTCAAATACAATTTTTCTATAGAAAATGTCTTAAAGGCATTTTTAAATAGACAATTTTTCAAATACAATTTTTCTATAGAAAATGTCTTAAAGGCATTTTTTTTCTATAGAAAATTTTTGAAAGACAATTTTTAATAGAAACTTTTTCAAAGACAATTTTTGTAAAGAAAATTTCTTAAAGATAATTTTTCTATAGAAAAGACAGTTTTTCTATAGAAAATTATTCTGTAAAAAATTTCGTAAAAACAACTTTTCTTTAGATATTTTTTTGTTTTTTTTTAGAAAGTATCTATAGAAAAATTGTCTTTCAGAAATTTTCTGTAGAAAAACTGTCTTTCAGACATTTCAAGAGAAAAATTGTCTTCAAGAAATTTTCTATGGAAAAATTGACTTTGAGAAATTTTTAAAGAAAAATTGTCTTAATACATATTTTCTATAGAAAAATTGTATGAGAAATTTTTTATAAAAAATTGTATTTAAAAAATTTTTTTTAGAAAACTTGTCTTTAAGAAATTTTCTATAGAAGAATTGTCTTTTAGAAATTTTCTATAGAAAAATTGTCCTTGAGAAATTTTTATACAAAAATTGTTTTTAGAGATATTATCTATGGAAATATTGCTTGAAAATTTTTTTATAAAAAAATTGTCTTTCAAAAAATTTTCTAAAGAAAAATTGTCTTTCAGAAATTTGCTATTGAAAAAATTTTGTAATTCTTAGAATTTTTTTCTATAGAAAAAGTCTTGCATTTTGAGACAATTTTTCTATAAAAAAAGTCGTAAATTCTTAAACAATTTTCCTATAGAAAAAAACTCAGATTCTGACACAATTTTTCTACAGAACAAATTTTAGATTCTGTGACAATTTTTCTACAGAAAAAGTCTCAGGTTCTGATACAATTTTTCAATAGAAAAAATCATAGATTCTAAGACAATTTTTCTTTAGAACAATTTTCATATTCTGAGACAATTGTTCTATAGAAAGTACCATATTGTGAGACTATCTTTCTAAAGAATTTTTTCTGTAGATTCTGAATTATCACTAACCGGAATCTGCAATCAAAAACCTCAAGTCATTTTCTGGATCTGCTTTTGTGTCTACTATTGAACCAACACTGCGAACAGGAGACCAATTGTTTTATGTTTTTTATGGCGTTCCTTAAAATTTAAACAGCCAAGTAATGTATTTTTACAAGTTGCGTGGCGGATGCCGCAAATGTTCGGATAAACCACCACCGTCTGCAACTGAAAGTTAATATTTTGGTTAATATACGTTTATCAAATATATAAACTCATTATTTTTGCTTACCTTTTTAATTAATTAAATAAATTAGTTCCTCATACATACATATATTTTATAAAAAATTAAAGACAATTTGTTGTCAATGTGTTGTTTACAATGTGGCATTAATATGTCGACTTTATCGAATTAAATTTATTTATATTTATAAAAAAAACTTAGGTAAAAGATTCAAGTTTGTGTATGTTAAATTTAATATTGTAAACAATGCTATTTTACAAAATAAATGTCATATACAATTTAGTTAAAACTTGAGCAATTTCTTGAACTCAATATAAAAAAAATTTACCTAAGTCACATTAGACTGTTTAACACTAGTTATTTTTTTGGGTGTATGTGATTTTGTTCAAAGGAAAATCACATGGTGATTTTAAAATCACGCTAGTCTGTATACAGTATAATTTGCGTTATTGTGCAAGTTACTTGGTTATTTTACATAAAAAATTAATTATGTTAATTAAACATCGACAAGCATAATTTTCGCAAAATTTTGGTAAACATTTTTTTTTTGGTATGAAAAAAGTTTTACCAAGTAGGATTGCTCAATCTGACACAGATCTTTTTTTGCGTGTAGGGTATTAAATTTTAACTTGGTAGCACTTAACTTGGTAAACTTGAAACTTGGTAGCACTTAAGATATTACTTGGTAGCACTCAGTGTTGCCACCAATAGAATTGGAAATTACACACAAAATTATCCAAAATATCACAAATTACACAAAAAAAAATTTAACCAAACAAAAAACTTTTTTTCACTAAAAAAATTTTAAATTTTTTTTACTAAAAAAAATTTTAACAAATTTTAAAATTTAAAATTTTTTTTTTTACTAAAAAAATTATAAACTTTTTTTCCTTTTTTTTTTGTAATTCAAGAGATAGTTTTTGTATTCTTAAACTTAAAAATAAGAAATTAAATTAATTTATTTTTATCAATTAATTTTCTTTCCAGTTTTTTGTTAAACTTCAATAGTACGTTAAAATTTTTCCTTTCGGGGTACCTTGTATGTTAAATTGATCAGTTTGTCAGTTTGTTTGTTTTCGGAATAATTTCAAAATATGAAGAAAGCCATAGTACTCTGTTCGGTTTCACGGGAAAAAATCTGTCAAACTCCATATAAAAAAAAATAAGTTTTGGCAACGCGAGGAATTATAGGGAAATTGTTAAAAAAGTTTCCACGCATTTTTATTATACAAGACAATTTAAATTGCCGTGAAAAAGTGACAATTCGGTTTTGTTATGATCGTCTCTTTCTTATAATTGTCAAAAGTTATTGCTTTTTAAATGTTTTATTGCGATTTGGGGCGTTTAAAGTTTAAGTGAAATTTTCACCTTAAAAAACAGAGTACTTAGCTTAAGGCTACAAAAACAAGAGCTTTATTCAGAAAATTTTGACAGGTCGACTCACATGTCTGCTCGTCTGAAAATCCTTTTAACTGAGGAATGGGAAAATGGTAATCTTAAAATAAGTTAAAGAACAATTTTTAGATTTTGGAAGAGGGATTCTCCAGAAAAATGTTTAATTTAAAAAAAATTAAGACTAGGTTTTTATGGTCCAAAAATGCATGTCCGTCATTAATTATCTAGTATTTGGTAATCAAAATTTCTAAAGTCCATATTGTCAATGATTTTTTTTAAACCAAAAATATCGATAAAATGAAATAACTAAAATATGATTAAAATTAGTTGGAACTTTGTTAAGGTGAAATTACACAAAAATTACACAAAAAATTTCATTATCCAAAAATTATCCAAGGATTCTGAAATTGTCCCACTTTTGGATAATTATCCAGAAAGTGGCAACACTGGTAGCACTCAACTCTCTTAACATCTTCTTTCTCTTTCACATAAACTTTCCTTTTTCTCACCAACTACTTTTCTGGGTAAATAAAATCAAAACAAATAACAACAAAAATTTTTAATTTAAAATTTAGAATTTTTTAATTTAAAATTTTCTTGTTTTAAACATTAAAAAAACTAGAAAAGAGTTGGAGGGAATAGTGTGAAAAAGAAGGAAAATGAAAAAACAATTGCTCTCTGCTCTCTTTTTGGTTCCAACTTGGTAGCACTTAACTTGAAAACTTAAAACTTGGTAGCACTTAAGATACTATTTGTCAGGAATGGAAAGGTCAGTACTTTAGTACTTTTTTTCAGTACTTTTTAACATTCCAAAATACCGTAATAGCCGCGACCGATTTAGTACCTTTTCTATTTTAAACGTTTTTATTTATTCTAAAAGTATTTCGGAAAATCTGCCAATTTTTATAGGAAAAAATATTCAAAAGCCTTAAATTTTCTTAATAGAACAAATTACTTTTAAACTTGTTGTCCTGATGTCGTGGATTAAAATGGACTCTGAATATGTGCTTTCACCGTGTCTACCGGTTTATCTGTCAAATCGTTGGTGTGAAATAAAACTTGCTTTATTTTGTAAATGGTGAAACTCATTCTAATTGGGAACCGTCCCTTTGTTCTGCTCCTGCAGACAAACACGGCCCGGGGAACGGTATCCAATTAGAATGGCACAACTTTTTCATACAACTTGACAGTTAGTGTCTCTTTACAATGCAGCAGCAGCAGACAGCAAAATTTTTACATGTATTTTGTTGTTGCGCCAATTAAATTTAACTTATTTCTTCCTCCGACCGAATTTACATTAGGCAATTTTAATTGCGGCAATTCTGATTTTGTTGTGTATCAGAAAGGGAGGAAAGAGTCTTACCTCTCTCTCTCTGGTACACAATAAAATAAGAATTGCCGCAATTAAAATTGCCTAATGTAAATATGGTCTCCCCTGCCGCATTTAATTTATTCATTCATAAGTTTTTTCTTCCTAAATTTTTTTTTTCTTCCATTAGTTTTTTCTTCCTAAAATTGTTTCCAAACATACCTAAGCCCTAACTGTCCCAATGGTGCCTCTGGTGGAGTCAAATGTATGACCAAACCCCAATTGTTTTTCAACCCCAACTGTCATTTATTTTTCCTCCCACTGCCCGTCATTGTTTTGGGCCGACATTCTCCGGAAACGGAGTGGTGAAACTCATTCTGTTTGGAACCCGTCCCCCGTGTCGTGCTTGTTCTGTTCCCGCAATCTGTCATACTTGATCCTTTATGTCTGTCATTCTTGATTATAATCCATTTTTTGGTACCATCAAGTTTGAAAAAGTACTTTTTAAGTAATACCAATTTGCCATCCCTGCCATTTGTTATTTTTCGTTATTCGGTTATTCGTATTTCTCGTATTCGTTATTCGTAATTCTGATTCTGAAACGCTGAAACGTCTTTAACTACTTCGTCGGGTGTAAAATTAAGTGAATTTTTTTCATTTTTATAATTTTGTTTAATAAACAAAAGTTTGTTGTTATTTAATCAGAAAATAAATAAAAAACAAACAGCAAAAATGTTCTAAATGCGATAAAGCTTAAAATTAAGCAAAACGAAAAGGTTAAAAAGAAAAAAAAATAAATCGTAGTCTTTAACAAAGTGCAAAAAATTTTTAGTATATGCTATAAAAAAGTGTGAGTGTGTGTGTGTAAAAGAAGTAATATATGTAAAGAAATGAAAAGGCAATAGGGAGCATAAAAAACAAGAATTTGTAAAAAAATAAATAAAATAAAAATATTTTAACAAATTCATACATAATCAAGTGCTAAAATTAAAAAAAAAAAACAAAAATAGTTTTTCCATAAAACGAAATTGTTTACTATTTATTAAACATCTTTGTAAAAAAGTAAAACTGAAATTTGTTTAGTGAGAAAAACAAATTGTTTTTGATATAACAAGGGTTAATTTTTCTTCAAAAAGCATTGAACCTGTTTTATTGGGCACAAATCATTTTGGGTGACAGTAAAAAAAAGGCGGATTTCATCTTTAAAATAATTTTTATTCTAAAACGGGGTAAGTTTTTGTGTTTTTTAATTTGTTTATGAAAAGTTTGCAATATTTTTAATATTTTTTTTTTCTTGTTTGAAAATAAAATGCTCTTATTTTCTTTCGACATCTTAAATGTATATTGTATATGCATAATGCATATGTATTTCTTTCTTTTTTTGTTAATTTCGTCTCCATTCATTTTTTTTTTTCGTAAACCCCTTTTTTTACTCCCCATTTTATTCGTTTTTTTTTGCTCATTTTTCTTATTTAATTTGTGTGTTTTTTTTTATTTCGTATCTGTTTTGAACCGGTCTATTTAAACTGCGCTGCTTACGTCGCTGATACTGCTATTATTTTTTCATAGACACATTTTTTAGCATTGTGCCTTTTGTATTATTTTTGTTTGTTTTGTTTTTAATTCTTATTTTAATTTTGTATAGTGTTTAAGTTGACGTTTTAAATTTTAATTGATTAGATTTTTTGGGAAAAATTCACTTTTTGGGGAAAACCCCACTAAATATATACAGTGGGCGACAATACATTAGAAACATTGGCAAAATTGCAGTTTATGGGTCACACCGAAATCGAAAAAACTAAAAACGCCATCCGCTTCCGAATTAAAAAAGAAAAAAACCAAAATTATTGATTAGTGGCGCCGGGAACTTTTTTTGGGGTCCTCTTAAATAGGGACATCCAGGGAAGGGACATCTTAATTTATTTTTTTTTGTTTTAAAATTTTTTTCTGCGTAGGCGGCCTTCGGCCGGGCTTAGGGATTACAAACTCCATAATTTAATTTAGCGGCTTCGCAAAATAAAGTTTTTTTCTGTATCAAGCCTTTTGGGCGGTTAAAATTAGTGCTAAACTCCCTACTTTATGGGGGGCTTAGGGGTGCTTCCCGAGTCCGGCGCCACTAATCATTAATTTTGTTTTTTTTATTTTTTAATTCTTGATCGGGTGGCGTTTTTATTTTTTTTAATTTCCGTGTGCCCCATAAACTGCAATTCAGCCGAAACATTTCGGAACAAGTAGAGTTTACTGACATTGGTCCACAAAAAAATAAAAAAAATTTAAAATAGCCCTGTTAGCGATGATTTCGAAAAAAATAAAAAAAATTGTCGGCGACACGTATTTAGCGAGTTATCTCGACTTGAAGTTTTTTGCTTATCTTCGTTATTTATTGTTCGATTTCAAAAATATTGTTGTCATTCGAAAGGTAATTGAAATATCTTTCATTTTGATAAAAACAAAAAAAAATATTAACCCATAAAAGGCAAAAAAAAAAAAATATTTTTGAGAAAAAAAAAATTTTGTTTTTTTTTGTTTTTGAGAATTTTTGTAAAAAAAGCTTTTCTGCGTAGCGGCCTTCGGCCGGGCTTAGGGATTATAAACTCCATAAATTAGTTTTGTGTATTAATAGGATGACCATTTTTTTCTGAACTCAAATCAGTACGCCCAAGTTTAAGTTTTTTTTTTTTAAATAACTCTCTAAAAACTCTTTTCTATCAAAAACCACTCATGATTTTTTCAAGACTCAAACAATTTCAGTCAAACCAATAAACTTGGCGTCAATTAATATTTCAGTAAAAACAACTGTTAAAAACAACTATCATGAACTTTTGTCGTTATATTGCAGAAAATTTAGTTGACTTTATGTAACTTCATTTGAATGATCTGATCAAAAATTCTGTGCGCGTTTTTTATAGTAAATTTGTGAATTCTATTAGAGTGTTTTTTATGAAGATGAAAGTGACTTACATTTTTACGTTAACTAATTCATTAGAAATTATCTCATTGTCAGACTTAAGTTATAAAAAACTACTCTGACAACCTGTTTTATGGAAATTCAAGTTTTTGTATAGAATTTTCGAATAAAGCTATTACTTATGTTGAAATGTTCAAAAATCAGTACAATCAGTACATATTTAAAAAAATCAGTATAAATCAGTACAACGTTTTTTGATCAGTACACGTGATCAAAAATCAGTACATGTACTGATCAATTCAGTACGAATGGTCAGCCTATGTATTAAGCCTTTTTCCAGTTATAATATTCGAATTTTAAGTCGACATAACTCGCGAACCAGATCTCGCCGACAAAAAATCACCCTAATATTTTCGATTTGTAATCAAAAGATCTATCTCTGGTAAAAATTTGGGATCAATCCGACCAATGCCAGTAAACTCAACTTAAGCCAACATTTCTATAGTAAATGCAATTTGGTAAAGACAAAGTTAACAATACTAAAAAATTCTATATAGAACGTTTTCCAAGATTTAATTTGAGCTTGATAGCATCCAGATTGAACAAATATTAAATGAGATACGAGGGTCGCACTGGAAAATTAAATTATTTATAGACATTTTTTGGAAATTTTTTAAAAAAATAACTTTAAGTCGATTTTTTCCAAGTTCAAGCATTAAAAATTTTAAAAATATTCCAATAGTTTTTATTCAGTGATCAGCGAATTTTTTCCAACAATCCAAAGGATCAATAAAATTTTTTAAGTGCAGTAAAGGAAATAAAAATTTGTTCAACTCCAATTCTTTTGATCATCATTTTTGTAAACAAAGAAAACTTTTAATTATTTTATTATCTCACTACTATACACTTAGGTTTTTCAAAATTAATAAACAATAACATCTCTTCTCTGTTTACAAAAAAATGGTGGTCAAACAAATTGTTGGCCTGCAAAATTCAGATTTCTTCTTCTGCACTTACAAAATTTCATTGCTCGTTTGGGTTGTTGGAAAATTTTGTTGATGACTGAATAAAAACTATTGGACTATTTAAAAAAATTCTAATGTTTTAACTTGGAAAAATCGACTTGAAAATATTTCAAAAAAATGTTTATAAATAATTTTATTTTCCAGAGCGACCCTCGTATCTCATTTAATATTTGTTCAATCCGGATACTATTAAGCTTTAATTGAAACTTGGAAAATTTTCTATATAGCATTTTTTTTAAAAAATAGTCGATTGTTAATAAAAACGTTTAGGATTATAAACTTTGTGTTTAACAAATTGCATCTACAAAATTCTGTTTGATTTGTATCTACTATAGAAAAGTCTCCAATGTATTGTAGCCCATTGTAGGTATATTAGTAGTTTTGTTTGAACATTAGCGATTTTTCATATAAATTCCCTTTTCTACTTGTAGTAAAGGGTTTTTATTTTTGCTAAATAGTCTTGACAGTGGAATCTGACAAATTCTTAAAATTCTAACCCCCTAGTTTCTGTATGACGAACGTACGACGAACGTCAAAAATTTTCATGTATTTTGTTATTGTAACAAAAACGAACGTACGACGAACGTCAAAAATTTTCATGTATTTTGTTATTGTAACAAAAACAAAATATAAAAACTTGCAAAAATTACCAACATGAAAAAAATATTCAAAAAGAAAAATAATTTCCTTAAAAATTATTCTATGAGAATAGGTCTATTCGATTACCTTACTACAATCTACTATTTTTTACTCATTTTACTACAGCTGGAAATTTTCAATACAAAAAGTAAACAAGACTTTCCAGTTGTAGTAAAAAATAGTAAGAAATTTGGTTAATCGAATAGACCTAATATCATAGAGAATATCAATATTGTGTCAACACAACCAGGTTAATTTTTATGGGTACCAGGACTCATCGGAATACATGGAAATAAAAGGGCAGACGAACTCGCGAATCTTGGAGCTGAAGGTGTAGGTACCACGATGCTAGTTTTACCACCGCTCCAACACTACAAACTAAGACAAAATTCCATCAATGTTGCAAAAACGAACAGGAAGTGCAAAGAACTAACAACTTGGAAAATCAGCAGAACTTAATGGCCAACTTGAGACCAAGGGAAAACTAACCCCCAGTTTCTGTATGACGAACGTCAAAAATTTGCATGTATTTTGTTATTGTAACAAAAACAAATTATGTACATGTAAATTTTTGACGTCCGTCATACAGAAACTGGGGGTAAATATCTCAAAGTGGCACGCATATAAATAAAAATTCAGGCCAAATAAGCTTTCCTAAGCTTTAATTTGAGCCAACTACTGGCGTTATAGCCCTTAGATCGTGTTTTGGCATTTAAGGGGTTAAGCAGTGTTGCACTTTTTTTGAAAGGTACATATTTTCATAAGTTTTCAAATAAAACTTATCTTCTCCAAATCGGAAGAAGTAGTTCTTAAGATATTTACAAAATAATTTTAAAATTTGAAGCTTTGCCGCTCCGAAAGGAGGCGTGCCCGTTTACCTTTTCAGGACAACTTTTTGAGTTTATATATATATTTAATCCTATAATTCCCTGTGAAACATAGGGCCGCAACAAATGCTTTCCATCGTATTTTATCATTAGACATCGATTTCATTTCACTCCAGGATACACCATGCTCATGAAGCTCGTTCTCAATTTGTCGCCTCCAAGTATTTGCAGGCCTGCCAGGTCTCCTGGAGCCTTGAGGGTTAAATTCAACTGACTATCGGGTTATATCATTCGCTGGGTTTCTCATTGTATGTCCTAACCAACTAAATTTACGCGAACGTATATTTATACTCAAGGGAACTTGATTAGTTAGGTTCCACAGATCTTGGTTTGATATAGTAGCTGGCCAAAATATTCTATGTATACGTCTGAGACATCGGTTTACAAAAGCTTGCATGCTACTCATTTCGCGACATGATATATTCCACGTTTCACAGCCAAATAGCAGCACAGATTTCACGTTGGTGTTAAAAATCTTGGCTTTGGTGTAATTTGAAATATTTTGCGATCTCCAGAATTTATTAAGTGAACCATACGCTTGCCTTGCTTTACAAAGTCTATTCTGTATATCTTCCTTGCTACCTCCACTTTTTGAAATTATACTCTCAAGATAGCAAAAGCTTTCAACATCATCAATGGGTTGGCCAGAAAGCTGGAAGATCGTGGTGCATGATGAATTTATGCGCATTGACTTTGTTTTGTGAATATTAATTTGTTTTTTTTTTTTTTTTTGAGTTTAAATCCGATATATTCTTATTTCAATCATAAAATTGGAATCTTATAGATTAACAAAATTGGAATCTTATAGATTTTAACTTAACATTATCGCTGTTCTTGCAGTTTATAGTGAAAGATTTATTTGTAGCGTCACTAAAAAATAAAGTTTGACAATTGCATAAAAAAATTCCAAGATAAGAAAACAAGTTGAAATATTTAATACAATTGTTTTTATTTTTTTTTATACAAATTAAATTGTTCCTCAAATAATTTAAATTGCTTGTTGTGTTGATAATTAAATTTTCTTAATCACATTTTAAACACCTTCATAACCTCGAAATGACTACAACAGCATCGATATAGAAACGAAAGAAAAAAAATATTTATAAGCATGTTTGTTATTTTTTCCCCCCTTTCTATACATAAATGTACGATATAATGTGGTGTTTGTCTGTCAGTCTTTTTTTTATATACTCCACTTTAGTGATAGAGGGTATATATAAGTTTGTCGTTACGGTTGTAACACCATGAACTATAGGTCTGGGACCCGATAAAGTATGTATATTAATATAATATTGATCAGTAATCGATTCTAATTGTAAGACATTCTAGCAATGTTCGGTATTTGAGTGAAAACGGTTTAAAAGTTATGGACGAAAATGTTGGTACATTCCACATAACCTAAAAAATACAAAATGCTTTAATTCGGCTGCTTGTTGACCGATTTAAACACCAAATAGTATTAAAACAAGTATAAACAATTTAAAAAAAAAAAAAATTGTTGGAATTTTTTTTTACAAATTTTTTTTTCGCGCAGTTTTTTTGGAAATAATTTTTTTGACCTTATGGAGGGTATCAATACATTCGGCTAGCTCGAATTTAACTTTTTTTGCTTTATATATATTTTTCTTTTAACGAGTATTATCAAAGATACCAATAATAACAACAACAACAACCACTACACTAGCCTCCATATTTTTGAACAACACACACGTCGCATTCGCATAATTGTTGGCTGGTTGTAGTTTGATTTTTGTTGTTGCTGTTTTTCAGTCGTTCAGTCAGTTTAGTCATCTATATATTTCTCGATAATGTTGTTGTTATTTCTGTTTCTGCTTATTTTAACGTTTGAATTTATTGACCCCAAACTCTTTTTTTCTTTTTTAACTGTACATAAAATTTTTAACGTACAAATAAATAAAATATTAAGTATAATTGTTGGTACAAATATGTGCTCTTGTATAAACGTGATATTTAGCCCAGATAAACTTTAAAAAGCACTTACTGTACGGATCTAGGAAATAATGTATGCATGGGACAGAAACATAAACTATATAACTGGAAGATAAATTCCCAAGACCCCACTCAGAGATTGTCGTAAGGTCATGATTGTCATTCATGTTTCGTCTTCAACGTCAGTAAGGCTTGGTCTATGATTAAAGAAAAATAAATGACGAATGTTGCTGTCATCTGCGAATGAATAGATAGTATTGGATGTTAGGTTAGGTTGAGGTGGCGGTGTCCGATTTAATCCTGGCATAGACCTCTTTATCCATAGCGATACCACAAAACTTTTTTCGCCAGCGGCGCTAGTTAAACACGTTCAAAGTCAATGCGAATCTTTTTAATATTCTAAGATCCATTTGCATTATATCCTGCAAAGTATTGAAGCTTATCTGACAAGTAATCGATCGGCGACGTCTTGTCACCGCTGGCCGCTTTTGCAACATTAATGGAATTTTGTCTTACAAGGGAAGTCTCCCTAGTGTCACCCGCGGATCTTTATGGAATTGGTTTTATTTTGTAGAGCAGAAAAAATAAAGGGACACGTATTTTTTCTTAGCGGCCCAAATTCATATTTAGGGGGTAAAAAGGAGGCGGGAAGACAATGCCATTTTTCAGTTTTTTTCGTTTATCTCCTATATTTTGCGAAGAAACCTAGTCATGTTACATACCAAATGAAAGGTCTTTGGAAAACCTATCTACGTGTGCTAAGAGCGTGTCCAAACATGCACAACTTTTCGTCATATTGAGTAAAATACCAAAATTTTAGGACATTTTTGTTAATAAGTCGAAAAATATTAACTTCTTTGGCCTGTTGTTAGCACCACGAGATAGGTATTTTTAATACCTTTAATCTGATACCACACATGCCTATATATACACCAAACGCAATGAGTTTTGAAATAAGTTCACCTTGCCACACACCTTCAAACGTTAAAAAAAATTCTGGAACAACCACTTTGCTTTTACCAAATTCGTGAATAGAACGACTTCTACGAAAGCCATCGATCACACAAAAGTGCAAAACCCTCCAGATAATTTACCAAGTGGTGGTTAATCATGCTCTCCATGAACTTCGAGAGCGTAGAGTAAAGTGCTATTGTGCGGTATCATCTGGGGGGGGCTTATTTATGTTGGGATCTTCAAGGACCCCTTTTAACGGCAAGTGCTCGGAAAAACATCTTAGACATTGTAACGGATATCCTTTCGAGTTCAGGCGGTGGGTTTTTGTCATTACTCCAATTACTTTACGTATCCTCTCTGGATCTGACTGCATTCCTGCACGTCTGATTAAACCAGCACTTATGTTTTGATTTAGCCGAAATTTGCTTGGATGTAATGAATAATTTCATTCCCAATATTATCACTTTCACTATCAGTTCTGTTGGCGCGTTACCATTGCCATCAAGAAAGCAGAGTTTCCAGTTGAAATGCTAAAAGAAGTCGTTAAGCTTATCCCAACGAGCCTTTTCATAGACAAAAATAGAGCGCTTCGTCGCTAGTTTTGAAGCACTACGATGGTCCAAAAATGTAAAGGATGCAGAAATGAAGTTATGGTCCGCGTTTCCGAGAGGCGCAAGTAGCTCAACTTCGTATTTGTCAGGTTGTAAAGTTAGAAAAAGGTACAGGGTATTACGAAACTGACCTTCAACACACGAAATGTGTGTTAATTCAATCACAATTTGCACAAGGTACACAATCACAACTGGAGATTACGTTGACTTCGAGATTACTGGATATCGTGCTTATATTTTTTCATTAACATGCTTTGCCGACCTACCGCATTGTTCCGTGAACAGTCTGACGTGTAAGCCTTCATTATTTCCAAAGATGTATTTTCCTTTGTGGTTAACGTACGAAAAGAGTAGACTCCATTCCATTCTCTTAAGCTTTAAAAATGTTGGTGCTATGGAAACTTATATTCACTTTTACTACACTAACAATTTTAAATGAAGCAGATTTTTCTGCTTATTTGTAAGACCAGTAAATTTCTGCGTCTCATTTTCTAATGCCTAAAAAACAAGAATTTGAAAAACCGTGCGGAACGCGGGAAACGTTGACACAAAGCGAAACAATCTCATTAATTGCAGGACGTCTGGCAACCCTAGAAATATCACTATTAAGTCGGTACGGCTTGTGTTCTTAAAGGCCAAGTCTAGTGACATGTCACAAGCTATGTATCAGAGATTGAGACATTTCCTCACAAAACTGAGAACAGGTGCGTAATGCAAAATGTGTGTTGTCGCAAATTTTCTGATGCCTAAAAAAACGGGAACTTGAAATACGTTTACACAAAGCGGGACTATTGAGTCGGCACGACTTGTGCTCCTGAAGGCCGAGTCTAGTGACATGTCACAAATGATGTATTAGAGATTGAGACATTTCCTCACAAAACTGAGAACAGATGCAAAGTGCAAAATGTGTGTTTTTCGTCAAAATTCTTGCATTTCGCACTTTGCATGATCAAACATTTTTTGTTAGAATACATACCATTAATATTTTTTTTATAGTGTGGCAACTTTTAGCATTGTTTAGTAGATGCTGCTGGTTTTTATTTATGTAATCTATTTCTTTTATTTATTTCTTTTGCATTTTGTTTTCATTTCATTCCATATTCATTCGATGCATCTGTTCGTTATTATTGTTGTTGCTGCATTCATTATGTATGTATGCACATTCCCAGTTGGAAATAAAATCAAAGGCCTTTCAGAAATTTCATTGGGTTTTTATGAACGTGACATACTTGTTGTTACCAAATATAATTAGATATTTATGGGGGTTTTCGTGTCAACTGACACAACTTTTGAAACCGATGTCTTCCGATCGGGATGAAATTTGCACCAAGGTTAGTTCTATTGGATAGTAGTTCAGACGCAATTTTTCAACGAGATCGGTCAAGAACTCTCTGAGTTAGAGGGGGTCGAAATTTGACATTTTGGCCAAAGAGGTGTTGATTCTCATCCATGTAACTTCTTACCTATTGTTTTTAGCAAAATGTATCCCAAAAAGTTTAGATAGCTATTTCTTCAGTCTTTCGAAAAAAAAATATAAAAAAAATAAAAACAAATTTTTTGATTTTTTTTCTTAACAATCCAAAACTTTTTTGACTTTTTCCTCAAATTGGGCCCTTTTTTTTTTTTTTTTTTTGATTCAAAAGAAAGCTTATTCGATTTCCTTTAAGAGCTGTGGGGTCGCTTAGTGGGATGCGAGTGGGATATCTATGAAAAAATTTTTTTTTTAACTTTGGAACACAAAAAACCGTTCTTCAATTTGCACTATTAGGCGTGGGATAGCTAACAAGTTTTCGATTTCGATCCGCGATACCCTCTAATTTTTTTAGGTTCGAAAAAGAAAGCACGAGCCAAAAAATGGGGGCGGTGGGGAGGGGCCATATGGCCCCTCATTGGGGTCAAAGTTGGGCGTAAAGAGGTAAAAGTCCTCAAAAAGCCCCAAAACTCCCATAGAAACGCCCCTGGAGGGGTGCAATGTGAGACCGACCTCCAATAATTTTCTGCCCCCAACATTTTTCTTGAACATACCTTACCCCTATTTCCACTTCCTAAGGGGGCTCCCATAGAAAATGACATTTTTATAAAATTTGCTCCTACCGCTCTAACTGTCCATAGGGTGCCCCTAGAGAAGTAAAATGTGTGACCGACCCCCAATATTTTTTCAACTCCAAAATTTTCTCAGAATGTACCTACCCTTTATTTTCAATTCTTAAGGGGGTCCCCATACATTTTTTTTTATTTTTTTATTAGTTTTTAAAGATACATGTTTTTATAATGTATGGGAGCCCCTTAGGGAGTGGAGATAGGGTGTTATGATGTTCGGACAAAATGTTGGTAACTAAAAAATAATGGGGGTTGGTCGTAATTTTTGCCTCTCTAGGAGGCACGGTAGGGGCGGTAGGAGCTGGTTTAATAAAACAAATTTATAAAAAATAAAAGAAATGTATGGGGACCACCTTAAGGGTTAAAGATACATTGTAGGTATGTTTGCAAAAAATGTTGGAATTAATAAAATAATGGAGGTCGGTCATACATTTGGCCCCACTAGGGGCACTTTAGGGTAAGTTAGAATGGTAGGATTAAATTTTTTAAAAATGGTTTGTATGGGAGCCCCCTTAGGAAGTGGAAATAGGGGTAAGGTATGTTCAAGAAAAATGTTGGGGGCAGAAAATAATTGGAGGTCGGTCTCACATTGCACCCCTCCAGGGGCGTTTCTATGGAGTTTTGGGGCTTTTTGAGGACTTTTACCTCTTTACGCCCAACTTTGACCCCAATGAGGGGCCATATGGCCCCTCCCCACCGCCTCCATTTTTTGGCTCGTGCTTTCTTTTTCGAACCTAAAAAAATTAGAGGGTATCGCGGATCGAAATCGAAAACTTGTTAGCTATCCCACGCATAATAGTGCAAATTGAAGAACGGTTTTTTGTGTTCCAAAGTTAAAAAAAAATTTTTTTCATAGATATCCCACTCGCATCCCACTAAGCGACCCCTCAGCTCTTAAAGGAAATCGAATAAGCTTTCTTTTGAATCAAAAAAAAAAAAAAAAGGGCCCAATTTGAGGAAAAAGTCAAAAAAGTTTTGGATTTTTAAGAAAAAAAATCTAAAATTTTTTTTTTATTTTTTTTATATTTTTTTTTCAAAAGACTGAAGAAATAGCTATCTAAACTCTTTGGGACACATTTTGCTAAAAACAATAGGTAAGAAGTTACATGGATGAGAATCAACACCTCTTTGGCCAAAATGTCAAATTTCGACCCCCTCTAACTCAGAGAGTTCTTGACCGATCTCGTTGAAAAATTGTGTCTGAACTACTATCCAATAGGACTAACCTTGGTGCAAATCCCGATCGGAAGACATCGGTTTCAAAAGTTGTGTCAGTTGACACGAAAACCCCCTTATATTAAATACTCCCCCTGATGATGTTTTTCAAAGAAAAGTGAAATACTGGAAATAAATACTCAATATTTAAACAAAGACCTCGAGCTCGACTATTAACTTACTAAATAAATAAATATATTTAACAAAAGTTCGAAATAAAATCCAATTACACAGTGCAACAACCAAAATCGAAATGGGATGAAACTAAAAGCGAATGAAAGTTGACATTTTCCATAACAAACCACTCAAGGCTTTTTTTTAGTCTAGTGCTAGATTTTGTTTTACACGCATTTGAAGTTGAAGGGTTTTATTATGTAAAATGTCAACTTTCATGTGCTTAGGAGATGGTCAAATTTGTCGTGTAGTCTTGTACGTCCATACATGTGCGGATCTCTGATTAGTCTCCGTCGCAAAACAAAGCCGCAGATTTTGCTTGCAAGTTGAAAATGTCAACAGTTTTTTTTTTAATAGAGAGGGAGCAGTACGTTCCAACTGGGTTGTACGTGTATGTACTTGTTTCTTTTATTATATTTTTTTCATCGTTCGTGTTGTTGTTTTTTATGTTTGTTGTTCTTTGTTTTATGGTTTGTTTCTACTCGATTAGTTTTTTGAGTGCACTTGCGAAAAAAAGGCAATGAATTTTTTATAAAATTCAGATTGATGTCAATAATCTTTATTGTGTTTTGTTTTTTGCTTTTGATTTTTTCTTTACAAATACAAACATATTTAAAGTATACAAAATTCTAAATTAGAAAATGTGTGAACAATGAAATTCAATTTTTTGGCATTTGACAAGGGGTTATGAAATTGACCATACTTGGGCGATTTTGATTATCACATAATTTTAACTTTTGTTTTGGGTAATTGACATTTTAAAAGTACAACTCCTAATGTAAAATGAAAACTTAGTAATAGCGGAATTGAAACTGACACAATACCGTCCACACAATAAGTGTGGACGACGAGAAAGCGCTGATTTTTGTTTCCCTACTACCCCTCTGATACAAAGTTTTACTTCTTAAACCAACCCGATTCCCTAAGATATTCTGCTAGATAAATCAATGAAATACCGTTTAGGCAATCCAGGTCGTTGAAAAATGTTTGCCCCAAATGCCCCTCATTAGACCCGAACATTCACATAACAATTTCTTCATTGACTCCTACTCCATCACTTCCCCACAACTTTTACAGTAGTCTTTATCAGAAATTCCCCTACGCACGGCCATTTCACCGATTATACAGTGTTCTGTCAATACTCCCACGAAGGTACACTGGTGCTCTTCGTACTACACCTACGGCTGCATTAGAAATCCTCCTTCACCTGATATCATTAGAAATATTGGGTGAGCAGTATGCGGCTACGTCAGCAATTCTACTTAATAGCACGCTGCAATGGAGGAGCAGCGATTGTGGCCATAGCGCGATCATGAAGAAGATAACAATGCCACAAAATGTGGACTGTGCTCCCTCTATGAGCCTTTTTGAGCGCCACTTTACCACTATGATACCATCCAGGGAGTCTTGAATGGGGGACATTCCGGTAAGTGGAGCCACCATAAATTTTCACACAGATGGATCGAGGCTGCACGAGCAAGTGGGCTTTGGAGTCTATTCGGATGATAAGACTCCAATTGTATTGAGCCTGGCTCGAAGATTGCAAGATCATTGCAGTGTTTACCATGCAGAGATGCTGCCAATAAAGGAACACTCAAAAAAAAAATATTGTAAAACTAGCAAAAAAAATGGTTAAAATTAGCAAAAAAAACTGTAGTTTTGGACGTTGCAAAAATTTTGGTAATATTAGCAAAACCATTTTGCTAATCAAAAAATTAGGAAAAAAAATGGTAAAATTACAAGAATACCATTTTATTTTTGTAAAAAATCAACCTTGTAAAATTATCAAAAAATATGGTAAAATTACCAAAAAAAAATGGTAAAATTGAAATAGATAAAAAAAAATTTGTAATTTGGTAAAAAAAACTGTTTTATTTAGTAATTTTTTTTCTCTGATTAGTAGTTGATTTAAAATTTGGTGAATATACTAAAAAATTTTTTGCCTGTTTTTGAGCACCACATTCTTTAAATGTAGTAATAGCAGCATATTACTTCAGTTGTTGGATGGTTTCTTCGGCTTGATGGTGGCAGCATCTTCTTTTGCCTTCTTCTCAGCAGCTGTAGTTGCAGTAACTGGACTTCCAACAACACCAAAATCCAAAATGATTTTTTTTCACTTAAACACTTTAAACAAAAAATTTAAAGAACAACACTTCACTTTTTTTATTTTTTTTTGCGTCATTTTTTTAGCTTAAGTAGAACAAATGAGATTTGCGTAGTAGTCTACTCAAGAAATTTCTTACATTTTCAGGTAAAATTTGTAAAAAATTAACAATTTTTTTTCGAATTTTTAATTTTTTTCACATGTATTTAAAAAAAAATAAAAAAAAAACTTTTGGATATTGAAGATTAGATATCTAACTATGTGTTAAAATTTTAAAAAAATAATTTTTCAAAATTATTAACTTTTTATTAACAATTTAGGTGGCAAATTTTAAAAAATGTTTATATAAAATTACCAAAAAATATGGTAAAATTAGCAAAAAATATGGTAAAAAATACTAAAAATTGTGTAGCCTATTTTTCAGCGCACATGCAGTTGATGGATGGCTACTTTGCTATGGTGTTGGCAGCATCATCAATCTGCAATGATTTTTTTCACACTAGAACACTTGAAACTATTTTTTTTTTTAAACTAAGAAAAAAAAAAATAAAAAGTATTACCATTTCTTTAAGGAAAATACTAATATTTTTGCTAAAATTATAGTAAAATAAAAAAAAAAAACTAGCGAGAAAATATAGTAAAAATACCAAAAAATTATTGTATTTTACCAATAGTAAATTGCCCAAAAAACTGTAAAAGTTAAATTTTTACAATTTTTTTTGCTAAAGTTTGGTTGAAGTAAATTACAACACCTTTTACTAATATTTTGACTAAGTTATTTTTTTGAGTGAAGTGGCTGACTGGTTGAGTTGCAATGTCTTGCCAACAACCGCAGTCAACATCTATTCTGACAGTCAAGCCGCGGTCAAGTCCCTGGATTCAATGTTTCTGAAAACAAGATCTGCCCTTAACTGCCGCACGTCTTTAAATGAGATGGCCAAGCAGTTTAACATACGACTCATATGGATACCAGGGCACAGAGACATTCCAGGGAATTTCAAAGCCGATGTGCTTGCAAGGCTGGGAACTACCATACAGGTTTCAACAGAATTGGAATGTGTTGGTATGCCTCTAGAAACTTGCAAGCAAAACCTACAGCTTTGTTCAGCGACGTAGACTAATCAAAGATGGGCAAATAGATGGACGTGTGAAACAACACGACTGATTTGGGCTTCTCTTAATCAGGGGCGCACAAGTGGGCTGATATCGCTTCCAAGAGGAGAGATTTCGACGGTGGTTGCCATAATTACCGGACACTGCCTTATGGGAAGCACGCAGAGCAGTTAAATGTGCCGTCGAATGATCTTTCTGATTTGTCGGATGTCAAAATTCCATATCTAAGGAGTTTAATAGAAGCTCAAATTGGTTTAACGAGAGGGATTAGTAGGGAAACCTATTACAGTCCCCTGGTATCACAATGGACCTCAGAGTCTTTGTGTGTTAACGTAAGACGTCAGCAGCCACGTACAACCTAACCTAACCTAGTACTCACACTAATAAGCTAACCGACCCTTGGCCAAAAGTAAGAAGTCTTTGTCCTCTTAGGATTTGACAGAGGCCACAGGGTTCGCGATATCCTGCATGTAGTCAGTGATATCTAACTATCCTTTATTCTATCAATTTCGTTCATCAACTCCACTATAGAAACCGATGTCAGGTTGAACCCGTTCCAACACCGACTCATAGCAATTTCTCGCACTTTCATCAGCCAATTCATTCCCAGCGAACTCACGATGTCCAGGGACTTAGATTAGCTTGACTGTGTGCTGACTGATTCGACAAAGGGATTGAACACAATTCCTAATGATTCCCGATTTTACAGTGCTTGATTCTAATTCCTTCAGGACTGCAAGAAAAGATGGTCCATAGTCATAATCATCTGCGCGGCTTTATCGATTACACCGATTTCAAGGCATTCAGTGTATATATATAACTATCTCCATCTTCAATCCATCCGTAAAGATTTGGATCGCATTCTCTGTTATAACAGAGTTTTCCGCTCAGTCTTCCCTAGTTCGTATTTTGACTTTTAAGATTCTGTCAAAGTTCGTCTATGGTGAGATATAGTCGTATTTCTGTTTCACATCCGTCCCGTCTACCGTACTTAATATGTTAGAGTGTCTCCAAGAGCGGGCTTAAGAATTTGAGACTCTTAACCTGAGAGCCGATTTGCTGTTATGCTCTTGACGTAGAGCTGAATGTTTAGTATCACTTGCAGGCCGGACGGGGGGCCGTCTAATAGTACCAGTCGTTGTACCTTCTGTAGGTTGCAAAAATATAATTTCTTATCCATGCTCTTAATCGGCCATTGCTTAGTGCTTTTTGGACAGAGAAATCCTTCATTGGGATCTAGGCATGATCTCTTTGATTTGTGGGATGTCAAAATTAAATATATTAGGAATTTCATAATAAACTCACACTCGTTTAACGACAGGTGCTAGTAGGGGAACCCCATTACCATCCCGTTGAGTCACAATGGATCCTAAAATCAATGTATGCTGTTGTATAGCGTCAACGACCACTTAAAGCCTATAAAGTAAAAAAAAAAAAATATTTATCCTAGATTTGGACCAGTATCATAGGATTATGGTGCATACTCATGGATGATAAGCGAGTATATATCATTTTATCATCTCTACATACAGATTTATGTTTTTACAAAACAAGTGCATTTATTTAGTTGCTGTTATTTGGCTTCAGATCTTGCAGTAAACTTACATGAACACAGAAATTGTATCGTATTACAACACTCCGAACTAAAACTAAAAACAAACATACCTCTACGTACGTACATATTTATGTATACCTAATCATAAAATACAGGAAAGAGAAAGACTGACTGACTATATATAACATACAAATACATATTGAAAATATTTTGCAGCATTTTTTGGGTGGTTCAATGTTAGATGGGTGAATTTATAGGTGGTTGTTGTATTAGTATTAGTGGGTGGTCCCGGAAGGGTTCAAAAAATAACTGTAACTATATTAACGTGAAAACAGGTAATCCTTAATATACATTTCTCAATTAGCGAAAGTGAGCGGAACGAAAGTGAAATCGAAAAACCATGTTTTTTTCTTAAAAAATCTTACAACTTGGCAATAATTTCGAGATCTGAACTGACACAATTACTGAGAAGTACGACACTAAATTTTCACCATATTTTTAACGACAACAATTTGTTGAAAGTTCCGAAAACAGGTTCGTCTTTCGGGTAACTCTTGTCCAAAAACTCTGCATTCAGAAGTGCTTTTCTATATTACCTCTTTATTTTGAAATTTTAGCAAATGGAAATGTTTGTTCTAAGAAACCCAAAAATCTCTAGTTTTAAAAATATTTCAAGCATTCGCAAAATTTTAATCGATTCAAACTATCGAAAGAAAAAACATCCTTGCGGAGAAGAAACCGTTCGAGAATCGGTTCTAATTCTTCAATGCAGCAAGATTCTCTATGACGGGCTTCATCGACGCTTTGTAATATGCCAAAGAACTAATCGGGATCCGCCCTTTAACGACGTATGGTTTCGCAAAAACTTCGCTCTAACAGTTAATAATTTGCTTCACCGTCTCTCTTCACCGTTTCTGCTCTTTGGTTTAACAAACTCGTACCAGAAGTCAGCAATCATTCTAAGTAAGTGACAGTAAAAGATAGAACGCTTTAGACCATTTAGCTGTTTCACCACTTAGCTTTCCTTATAGTGAAAAGAAAAGATTTCGACGGTGGTTGCTATAATTACCGGACTCTGTCTTATAGTGAAGCACGCAGAGTGGTTAAATGAGCCGTCAAATAACTTTTGCCGGAGTTGTATTGATAAAGAGGAGTTGGAAATTATTGAACATTTCATCTGCCATTGCCCGGTACTTCTGTTCAGAGACTTGCTTCACTGGGATCCAGGGAGCTGCACGATCTTTCTGATTTGTCAGATGTCAAAATTAAATATCTCAGGAGTTTTATAAGAAGCTCAAATTGATTTAATGACAAGGACTAGTAGGGAAACCTATTATAGTCCCGTGGTATTACAATGGACCTCAGAGTCTACGTGTGTTGACGTTAGACGTCAGCAGCCTTTATCTGCAATGGCAGATAAAGTGTTCGATAGTTTCCAACTCCGCCGTATCCATGCAACTCCGGAAAAACTAATTTGACTGCAAATTTAACCGCTCTGCTTGCTTTCCTATAAGACAATGTACGGTAATCACAGCAACCACCTTTAAAATCTCTCGAAATCGCGGAAGCGGTAACAGTACACTTGTGCGCTTCTGATTAAGAGAGGGCCAAATCTTTCGTGTAGTCTCACACGTACATCCATGTTTGTCGCAAAACAAAGCCGTTTTTTTCTTTGAAGGTTTTAGAGGCATGCCAACACATTCCAAAGCTCATCAGCTTTACAATTCCCGTATGTCAGACTGCTTGGTCATGTCATTAAAAGACGTGCGGCAGTTAAGGGTAGTTCCTGTTTTCAGAAACATTGACTCTAGGGACTTGGCCGCGGCTTGACTGTCAGAATCGATGTTGACTGACATTTGCAACCCAACCAGTCAGCCACTTCCTTTATTGCTAGTATCTCTGTCTGGTAAACACTGCAATGATCTGGCAATCGTGAAACCAGGCTTAACCCAAGCTCTTCCGAATATAATCTATACTTAACTTGTAAATCAAATTGGTTTAACGGCAGGGTGTAGTACGGTAACTCCAATACCGACCCGTGGTATCACAACGGACCTCAGAATCTATGTATGCTGTCGAAATGCGTGAGTAGCCACTTTTAACCTAATCTTACCTTAGTCCCTATCCCTAAACCGCAAAAGTTGTTTACATCTTCTTTGGAATACGATACAGGTTTAAAAAATGCTTTCATAAAATTATATAATTTTTTTAAGATTTTTAGTTAATAAATATCTTTATTCGAGAATGGAATAAAAGTTTTTTAACATGTTTATTGGCAAATTGTTTGGTATTAATCGAGTGAAACCTGTATTTCGTATTGCTATTGTAACCATGTATAATAAATGAATAACAACTTTGCCAATAGATTTGACTGTCAGTGTCGATGATGTTTGGCAGTCAGACAGTCTCTCTTTGAAATATTTTTTTTGTTAGTTTTTGGTTTGTTTTATGTATTTGTTGCCATAAAAGTTTAGAAAATATTTTTTTTAGTGACGTAGTTTTTTGTGTAAGTATGTACGTAGTCGTCAATAAATAGTTTCATTTTTGACTATAAGTTGATGGCTAACCTTAGTTTTCAAAGATTTAATAAATTCTTTTAAAAGATTTCCTTAAAGATTTATTTGAACTGTATTTTTTTCTTCACTGTGGCCTAATTCTAAGACTTTTATAGATGGAGTAGGTACTATGATTTCCAAAACTTTTTAGGTCATTCACTTGCTGTGATTAAACAACTTATTTTACAGGCTAATGTAATTGCTAACTATTAGAAAGAAAACATAAATATTGCGATTTGTAGGTTTCCATTGCCTGAGTCATGCCATCCACGAATCCCTGTCTCCAAAAGTTTTTATTGCGTCCAGTTTGGGAATAAAATAGCTTTGGACTGGCTGTTTCATAGCTATACCACATATTCCTTCAGCGACGAGGATAAAACGCGTTAGTCCATGTTGCAAACAGTTAAATTGACATTAGTTCAATAACTGCGATTTCCTTCAGATTCTCGAGTTCTGATTTGCCTAGCATTCGCTCGCTATGCCTGGCCAATGCGGGGCATTTGCACAAGTTATGTTCAACAGTTTTAATCAGAGATAAGTCTAATAAGTTTTTGCGTGGAAAGCAATTAAGCAGTGTCCTATGACCACTCCCGTGATAAAACAACATTTCCTTCTGTTAAGAGAAGTAGATAGCTAGTTTTCCTGAGGTCGTAACGCAGCCAGATTATTCTGGTAATTCTGTCGGTACTGAACCATGGAAATACACTGACAATTACATCTCGATCTGTAGTCTAAATCGAATTTGCACCCATCTTTAGAAGTTCATCAGCTTTCTCATTCCGTAGATTCTTCTAACGAAGTGATTCGATACAGTTTTGGGAAATAAATTGAGGTAAAATTTTTCTAATATCGTGCATTAAAAATAGTTTTTTTGACCTTACTCATAGAAAAACAACTAAAAACGTAGTTGTGACAACCAAATTGCGCTAACCTCAAAAAATAAGTTGCATTTGTTAAGAGAGTATGACAATTTAAAGTTGAGGGTGGTTTAAGGGTGAACATTTTTCTTTTATTGTAGAACACTTTTGATCATGCATTTTAGAAATAACTAAAGCAACTACTTTACTTTCATTCCAAAAAAATATGTCCACTGTCGAACATCAATTCCGATGCGAATTTAACTCTGTGCAATTTTAACTCGAGGTTGAATAAATTTTTGTGAAACTATAAACATTTTTTATAGAGCAACAACTTTTATGTTGTGTATGACACTTCGTTCAGTTCTACATTTTAGGAAAATGCGTGTAAAACATTTCGGCAATATACAGTAAAGTGTCGCTACAATGGACATGTCCATAAGCGCACACAAATTAACTGAACGGCATTTACCGTTCAGCTGAAAAACGTTCTTATATGATTACGAACCTAGTAAAATATATTTATTAACATTTTATCGAGGTATATAAAGATATTGGCTTAAAAAACTGTTTACCAAACCCTGTCCACATTTTTTTTATACATTATAAGCATTATAAATATTATGATTTGAGTATGATTGTTCGAGGTTATTTTTTCTTTACTAATTAAAACCATGTTATTCTCATAGAATTATTTTCAAGAAAAGCAGAGTAGCCCTTCCAAGAGGAGAGTTTCGATGTTGGTTGCAGTATTTACTGGACACTTATAGGAAGGCTCGCTAAGTGGTTAAATGTGCCGTCAAATGACTTTTGCTGGAGTTGCATGAATGAGCCTTTGTTGAAAACTACATAACATTTTATCTGCCATTGCCGGCACTTTCTGGTCAGAGACTTGCTTTACTGAGATAAAGGGAGCTGCACCAGCTTTCTAATTTTTCGGATGCCAAAATTCAATATCTTGTTGTACGACATACAGTCGAATGATCCTACCCGTACGCCGGCGATTATATAAGAGGCACACCATCTTCGTGTTATATCACGTAGGTTTGCGGCGCCACCAGTCGTTAGCGATCTGTAATAGCGAAGTTTTTCTCCGCCCTTTACGCGCATTCAACGAAGGGTGCCAGGCGTATGATCGATCACATTAGAATGTGTCTGGCTAATTCATCGGCAACACAGTTGCCATTTATACATAGAGAAAAATAAATTTCCAACTGAACTTTCAATTGTACCAACTCAAAGTTCGATTGCGGCTACTACATTTCGCTCTGGCAAACGAATTTTGTGGTTGTTTCAGTTAAAACACATCTGTATCAATAAAATTCAGTTGTAACTACTAATATTCAGTTGTTACAAACTTAATAAAACTGCGATAACTAAATTTCAGTTGAAAATTAGCAAATTTGTTTTCTGTGTGTACCTTTATGTCCAGGCACCTAAATAAGTGCCAGATTCGAATGTCTCACCCTATAATTAAGAAACGCGTGGCATTCTTGGACAATTCTAGATGTGGTAGTCACACCCGCCAAGGATAGCCGCCTGGTTGTCTGTGAAAACACAGATATCCCTGAATAATATCCGTTGGCAACCTATCCACTCCGCAGCCAGCTTTATAGTCATGATCTCGGCTTGTTTCGCTACACTGGTCCTCTAGTCCAAAGGAGAGTCTGTAATCCAGTTGACTCATAAAAACGTCACCCAACACTCGTGCGTCCACTTTTCAGCAATCAGTGAAAACCTTAAGTGTCCCGTCAGGTATATCGAGACTCTCAGTCCAAACGGTTCGAACGAGGGTATAAGCGTGTAATAGTAAAAGTTCGCTGCGGCACCGTGATGCTCCAGAATTTTTACATGTTCATAGGGTTCGTACGACCATGCATATATTGCCGCACGCTTAGCGGCTGTGTTTCTGGCAAGTTGTATTGGAAGAAGAAGATCTAGTTCACCGTTTAGACACTCCAGGTCATCGAAAAGTCTTTGGCACAAATGCTTAATGCGGCTCCTCAGACCAGGACATTCACATAACAAGTTCTTCAATGACTCCTCTTCACTTCCCCACAACTTCTCCAGTAGTCCGTATTAGAAATTATTCATACGCATGGCCAGTTGATCGATTAGGGTTCGCGATATCCTACACGTAGTCAGTGATATCCACCTAAAATTCATTTTATTTTTTGATATTCTATTAATTTCTTTAATTAATTCCAATATAGGAACCGAGATATCAGGTTCGACACGTTTGTCCACCGACTCGTAGCCATTGCACTTTCATCAGCCAATTCGTTCTCAGCTACCCCACTATGCCCAAGTACCCAGCTTAGCTTAACTGTGCGCTGACTGATTCGATGAAGGGATCGTATACAATTCCTAACAATTTCCGATTTTACAGTGTTTGATTCTAAGGCCCTCAGGATTGCAAGACTATACACGAAAATGTTAATTGTCATAAACGTCTGCGCGGCTTTATTAATTGCAGTACCTCAGCCTGGAAAAAACTACACTTCTCCGGAAGTCTTACTGAGGCTCTGATTTCGAGGCATTCAGATTATTCTCTCGAACCCGTACCTATCTTCGATCCGTACGTAAAGATTGAGATCACATTCTCTGTTGTAACAGAGTTTTGGGCCCAGTCTTCCCTAGTTGGTATTTGGATTTCGAAGTTTCTATCAAAGTTCTCCTGAGGTAAAATAAAGTAGGTTCTCAGCTGCAGTTCCGTCTTGCCCACCGGCACTTGTCCTAAGGATCCTACTGAATTCCCTGTCGCCACAAGCCAAAAGGATACTCCATACATAAGTATGGGCCTGACGACGGTCACACAGTGTTATTACAGTACTTTTCTAGCAAACAAACATTTTTCTTACTTCCCAAAATTCTAGATAATCTTTATTCGACAATGTGACATTTCACTGTATACAAATATCGTTACATATTAAACAAAATATGTACGTGTTGTGTACGTCCGTATGATGAGAGTCTTGTGTTTCAATAAAGCGCATAAAGGAGAGTTATGTTGAGTAGAGTAAACTAAAAGTTGTCGTAGACAACAAAATTTCTCTATAAATGTTGGTGCACAAAAAACGGTATGCTATAGAATTCAGACAGACTAAAAAAAGACCGAGAAAAAACAACAACTTTAAGTTTGAAATTGGTTTAAAACAGTGTTGGCTACCGTTACCCTTTCAATACCGTTACCGATTAAAAACCCTTTAATATTGACTACCGTTACCGTTACCAATACCGAAATAAAAAATGTTAAATACCGTTACCGATAAAAAACCGTTACCTTTATTCGGATATTTACCGGTATTATATCGGTTTTGTTTCGGTTGTCTTAATATTACTTATTTTATATTTTCTGGATTAAAAGCAGTAAAATATTTTTAATATTCGTAAAATAAAAAAAAAATTGTTTATGAGGATGTCGGTCTAACCAATGACCACATTCGCAATAAACTAAATATTGGAAAAGTAAATGTGGAAATCGGTCCAACCAATGATCACATTCGCAATTCACTTAAAAAGTTCGAAAAAAAATGCAAGTGCCACGTATTGTACATTCTCTAGTGGGAAGATAGAAGAAGAGATAAACCTGAGTTGTGGCAAATCGCTAAAGTGTTGCTGGAGGTGTCATTCACGCAGTTAAGCGTGGAGGTATTGTTCTTTGGATTTAAATCATAGAAAAGATTAGAAGGTACGCAGTGTTGTATTTGATGTATTTTCCAATATGGTGGCAAAATGCTTGTTCTTCCTCATATCACACGTATTTAATATCAAATCAGATTCTTTGTTTATATAAAATGGAATTTGCCTTTCATTTAATTAAATTCTTTATTTATTTTGCTTTATTCAACGTTTTTTTAAAGATAATAGTTTAAAAACGTTTTTTCTCTTTTGTTGTTTGCTTTGTTGTTGTTCTCCTTTATGTTGCATTGTTTTTATTAAACGTCAAAAGTTACATAATGTGCTGTCACTAATACTTATTCAAGCGAAATACGACTCTGTTTCATTTCTATTTTTTTCTATGATTTAAATACACAAAGAGCCCTAATCGTACACTCAGAACAAAAAATCGGTCGAAAAATCTGTAGATTTTAAAATGGATATTTTACCTAAATCCTGTCATTCAGTTTTAAAGAATAACAAAATTTTTCAATATTTTTACTGCTCTGTTTGCTGAATTTATTATTATTATTTATTTTCGTTCAAATTTCAGTAGATTATTTTGCAATTTTACACACATTTTTTATTGACATTTTCTTAAGAAAGTTTCAAGTTTTTTTTAATTGTTAATTCAAATTTAAACGATGAAAACTAGAGATGCGCGCGTGACAAATTTTTCGTGATTCACGCGTGAATTATGCGTGATCGTGAATGAAATTTTTTTTTACTCACGTGATCGTGAGTGCGCGTGATTAGAAAAAATAGTTTCGTGCGTGAGTGTGCGTAAGCGTGTGTAAGTAATTTTTTTCTCGTGAGTTTGCGTGATTGTTTTGTGCTGTCTGAAATAGAAAACATGTAATAAAGTCTTCAGCATATTGAATTTAGAGGGTAATTATTACCAAATTGTGATTTAAATAAGAGTTTATGATTGTTTTTAGGAATTTAAGTTCTTTTTGTGTAAGAAATTGAAAAAAGTAAAATAAAAATTTGTTTATTTTAATTTCGTGAGTCTTCGTGAGCGTGAAAAAAATTTTTAGTTAGTCACGTGAGCGTGTGTGAACGTGAGCAAAAAAAAGAGATTTCGTGCGTGAGCAACTTTAATACTAGTACATATACTATTATGCATTGAAAATGTACTAAATTTAACAGTTGTTTAATTTTTTTAAATACTTAATTTTTTTACGTGTTTTTAACAAATTTGTGGTTTGCTAAAATTTTATTCATAATACCGGTACGTACCGGTATTGATGTTTCGGTAACGGTTTACCGTTACCGAAATAATCGAAAATACCGTTACCTTTACCGTTACCGATATAAAAAATATTTGATACCAATACCGTTACCGATACCGTTATTCGTTTCGGTTGCCAACCCTGGTTTAAAATGAAAGTTGTGAGGAGGTACATCTACCATATTTGCACATACAGAATACTGAATGCTGTTACATTATCATGGGTTATACATTTTTTTCCATAGGAAATGAAATTGGTTGTTATGTTTTTTTTTGTTGGTTATTTCTTGCTATTTATTGTGTCTGTGTATTCTACATGTGGCAAAAATAATAAATTTAAAAACTTTTCAAAGTGTAAGTGAGAGTTAAACATTAAAAAACAACTAAATATATTTGTTTTTTGATCAATTAAACAAAAATAATGTTGAAATTAGAGATGCGCGCGTGACACGAATTTTCGTGATTCACGTGATTCACGCGTGAATCACGCGTGATCGTGAGTGAAATTTATTTTTACTCACGTGATCGTGAGTGCGCGTGATTAGAAAAAATAGTTTCGTGCGTGAGCGTGCGTGAGTAATTTTTGTTTCGTGAGTTTGCGTGATTGTTTTGTGCTGTTTGAAACAGAAAACAAGTAAAAGAAATCGTCAGAATATTGATTTTAGAGGGAAATTAATAAAAAATTGTGATTTAAATTAATTTTGATTATCGTTTTAAGGAAAATCAATACTTTTTGTGCAAAATCGAAAAAAGTAAAAAAAAAATTTGTTAATTTTAATTTCGTGAGTCTCCGTGAGCGTGATTATTTCGTGAGCGTGAGAAAAATTTTAGTTACTCACGTGAGCGTGCGTGAACGTGAGCAGAAAAAATTATTTCGTGCGTGATCGTGCGTGAGCAATATTTTTTATTTCGTGAGCGTGAGCGTGCGTGAGTCAAAATTCACTCACGCGCCCATCTCTAGTTGAAATACATTTTTTTGAGACAAAGATTATTGTTTTAATGAGGTTATGCACAGAAAAAAATATGGAGGAAACAAATTTGAGTAATCAGTTGTTTAATTTTTTAAAAAAAATTTGAGTAATTTTTTAATTGACGCAATTAAAAATTTACTCAAAAATTGAAAATAAAATTTAAGTAAATAATTTAATACAAATTTAATATTTTTTTTTTATTTATTTTTTTTCTCTTGGTGTTTTGAATTCTCATTTAGTTTATTGTTTTTTGTATATGTATATGAAAGTTTGAAATCATCTTTATAAAATTTTACTTTGTCTTGAAGACATAAGTATATTTGGTTAAGTTTGTAAAAGCAATTTTTTTGGAAAAAAAAAATTAGAAACTTTTTAAACTTTTTAAAAAAATAATTTGATACATTTTGAGTAAATTTTTACTTGACACAATTAAAAAGTTACTTAAAAATATTAAAAAATTTTAAGTAAAGATTTAATTGTGTGAATTAATAATTTACTCAAATTTTTTATTAAGCATTTAATAATTTTTTATTAAAAGTTTACTCAATACTATTAAATCGTTTACTGGTGGAAAATTGAGTAATTTTTTACTCAATAGTATTAAAAATTTACTCAAAATTTTTTTTTTTTTTTTTCTGTGTGTTAAGTGGCTTCCATTGCTATGGGTTGGCAAACATAGACTCTGATTTTCTTTGGGCTATTATAGGGGACTAGAGGTATTAAGTTTTGTTACTACTCTAGAGGCACCGGAGTCGAAGTTCAACTGCATGGTCATTTCATTAAGAGATTTGTGGCGATTTATTTATAGCATTTGGAGTCTTAAAAACTTAGCGAGTCTTGTTGGTATCGCTAAAAATCTCAACTAGAATGAGCACAAAAACAACCCCAGTTAAATTTTCGGTTACAAAAAAATCCGTTAAGGATCAACTTTTACTTGGACATGATTCTTTAGGTTAGGGTAGCGGTGTCCGAGTCCGATTGACACCTCACATGGACCTTTTGGTCCATAGCGATATTCCAAAATTTTTTCTGCTAGCGGTGAAAATTAACCGTATTCATAGTCGTTGCGAATATTTTCAATATCTTAAGATCCATTCGCGTTATATCCTCCAAAGTACCGAAACTTATCTAACCGGTAACACCACTAAACGGCTGGGACGCGACCTTATACACTTGATTACAATAGTTCTGCTGGTCAAGAATCCGGTCTACAAACTTTCCATCACATCAGGTTTTTGAAAAAATTGAGGTCAAAGTTAAAAAAAATCGCCGTTTTGTGCATTTTTGAAAACTCATAGCGGATGAACCCGATGTGATGGCGACTTCAAAATAAGTCGAGGTTAAAGCTTAAACATTACTCTTTAATATCAAGAAGTCATTTGGTCAGTCATCTTAATCCTTTGGCCACCAATTGTCTTTCAATAATATCGTATCGAAAAAAAAATTGGGGAAAATACCTTGTTTTAGAATTTTACCTTATTTTACAAATGAGTTATATATCTTAAAGTGCAATGCTTGAGATTTACCTTTGACTTATTTTTAAGTCGTCAGCACATCAGCAAATCTGATGATTTGAGTTGTAAAATATGTCCGAAACCGATATTTTTTGTATTTAAATTTCTCAAAAACCTGATGTAATGGAAAAGTTTGCAGACCGGATTTGTGACCAGAAGAATAATTGTAATGATGTGTACAAGGTGGCGTTACATTCGCATAATTTTTTTTTTCATATGATTTGATATGATACCGGAAAAATGTTTTTTGGGAATAAGACTTCATTGAGAGACTATTGGTGCCCTAAGAGTTAAGGCGAATGACCAAATGAGTTCCGCATCCTTAAGAGCAATGTTTAAGCCTTACTCTCGACCTATTTTTAAGTCGCTATCACATCGGGTTCATCCGCTATGAGTTGTCACAAATACCCAAACCTGCGATTTTTTTGAACTTTGACAATTGTCTCAAAAATGTGATGGAAAAGTTTGTAGACCAGATTTGTGATTACTAGAACAATTGCAATTAACTGTGTAAGGTGGCGTAACAGTCGCATCAAGTTCTTGTCAAAGTGTTCAGTAGTGTAATCGATCGGCGACTTCTTGTTGCCACCGCTGGGCAGTGACAAAGTATGTATTCCATCGTTTTATCCACTCCTGGTGAAGCGTATGTTTTACAACTAACGTCTGAAATAACCCAGGTAGAAAAATACAACCGTTAAAACGCTTTAAAAGCGCTTTGTATGGTAGTACGAATGCTCTCAGACCATACTGAAAACCATCATCAAAGCGCTTTCAGACTGTCATAATGATAACACCGTTAGACGGTTTATTTGAAGCGTTTTTAAAGACATTTATAATAATGATTTTAGAACGCTTCGTTATAGCGCTTTTAAAGCATTGCAAAAACCAAAAATGTATCACTTTCAAAACGGTATGTAAAGCAATTTTAAAGTGCTTTATATGCACAAAAAAAAGCAATTTACAAGCATTTCAGATATAAAACCTAAAGTAATTTTCTATCAGTTTAAAAACCAAATGAAAATTTATTTTTGTTTTAATTTTTATTGTTTTAAGAAAAGATAAATATATTATTTTTTTTTATAAAAAATAACTGTTTTTTATACCAAAAACTAAATAGAATTTCGTTTAGTTATTCTCTCTTCTGCTGCCGCTAGCCAGCGGCTTGTTTTGGTCACAATAGACTTGTCGGACTCATTTTCAAATTGTAGAAGAAGGTGTTCTGCAACGGGAAAACAAAATGAATTTATTAATATAATAGGTATAAAGCATTTCTGATCTGACGAAAACTGCGATGTGTTTTTTTTTTAATCTTTTAAAAAAATATCTAGAAATTTGCTTAATTTGATGCTTTCGCGGTAAGGCAAACTTCACAAATATCAACAAAAAAATTGAAAAGTTTCTATTAACATAAATTTTACTTTAAAAATATAACGCGAAGGGACGAAATTAGGTTGATACCTAAAATTGTTTTGTGAAAAACACATACATGTTTTGGTCAAAGATATATAGTTGTTGGCCAGCATAATATTACCTTTCATTTCATTCAAAACTTTAATGGTGCTAAAATTTTTTTTTGAAACTCCTTTAGTCGGTTTTCCAACGCCGCTAACCATTTGCTGTAAACCTGGGGACATTATAACGGAAAGGATACTTCCAATGGCCTTATATCATACATGGGAATTTTTAATTGGCATTGAATTTTCATTGGCATTAGTTGGAACTAATTTACACATGTGAAGAGGACCGGCGAAACTATGGAGATTCTAAGAACCAAAAATGCCCTCCATTTTGCTCTATCTAACTTAGTTTTCGAGATATTATGCCTGTTCGTTTACCTAACTACAATCATCTCATTTTTACTACTTTTAATAAAGCTGGAAATTTGTAATACAAAAAGTAAACAAAACTTTCCAGTTGTAGTAAAAAAAGTAAGAAATTTGGGTAAACAAACAGACCTATAGCCATTTTAAGTTTTAACCAAAAAAAAATTTTCACAACTGGTTGACGGAAATACGACTTTTAATATTGCTAATGCTTTGTTTTCATTAAGACATTTATTAATGCCAATGAAATTTTTCATAATTGGCATTACTAATGCTACACTCAAAATAATTGTACAGTAAAAAAATTAGTAAGTGCGTTGGTAACCCAAATCTACTAATAAGTTACCAATTACCAGTATTACAGTAGTTTTTTTAGTATCTTCAAAGTGCTAAAATTAGTATTTCTTACTGTTTATGAGTAATTTTTGTTGGTAGTTGGTTTTACTAATTTTTTTACTATTTTTAGTTCATAAAAGTACTAATATACAGTAATTTATTAGGTTTTTAATTTATTTTTGTTAGTAATAATTCCGTAAAGGGCGCTTGTTTACAAGCAGAGCTACCAACTGTTTTTGCTGCAAAATCGTTAAATTTTAATTCAGTGTTGCCATTATGTTACATTTCGGGTATTTGCTGGTGCTTTTTTGTTTTTGCCGTTTTTTAAATACGCGTTTTTAAAGATAAGGTATTTACGGTGTTTTTTCCATTTTTTTTTTTAATTTGTGATTTTTATATTATCAATAGATTTTGCTGAAATTTGAAAGTTAAGCTCAAGACCTAATGAAATTGGGAAAATTTGATTCATGTTTGGACCTTGACCTCATACAAACAACCCCTTTAAATTTGAATTAAGTGACTCTAACAATTGATTTAAATTGTGCCGACGAGGAACTTTCGGTTGTGGCGACTCGCCCCATTTGCTTGCCGACGGCGGCGTTTGCTCTCAATCGTCGGCTAATTTAAATTTTTGGTTATGGAGTTGTATTTTTGTAATGACGCAATCAAAATATGTATTTTTGATAGAGTTAAATAAAGAAAATTGGGGTTTATTTTCGTAAAAATTTCAATACAATTTATTGTTTTTACAAAACCAATTTACACAGAATTTTGAACAACGCTATGTGTTGTGATCGAATGTGATTTCATCTTAGGTGTGAATTAGGTATAAGTTCATGTAGTGTGAACGTGGCCTTACTCTATTTGGGATAAGACTCAAAATAATGCAGGTTCATCGTAATGCATGAAAAATTAAAAAAAAAATTAAGGCCTATGGTAAGCGGTAGGGAACAACTAGTACATATTTTTCCATTTTTTGTGGCTATGCATTACATGGTAATGCATACCGTTACTCCCAGTAGATTTAGTCGCCGATATTCAGTTAAAAGAAGCATATTTCTTAAGATCTTAAAAAAAAATATCCAATCGGTCCATGTTTGGACTTTCCTACTTGTATTTGTGTAAAAACTTTTTGGTACATATTTTCTAAATTTTTTTACAACTACGTATTTTTTATTTTTTTTGCGTTTTATCCTTTTTACCTTAAAAAGCACATTTTCCATTTTTTTTAATTTTCTCTTTTTTCTTGGCGCTGATTTTTGTTTGGTAAATTTTTACCCTTTTCCTACGATTTTTGCTTCATATTGATAATGGCAACACTGTTTTTAATAGCGACCAAATGCTCCTTCACAATTCAGCAGCAAGCAGCAGACAGCAAAAATTAAGAGTACACTATTTAATTATAATTTCACTAAAATGCCGTATTTTTTATTTCTTAACATTGCAAAATCACACATCAAGTTGCAAATACAATAAGTACAGCTTTTATAAATTTATAATTTATAATTAAACAGGTACTTTATGTTTTTTGCCGTCTGCTGCTTGCTGCTGCAGTGTGTGCGAACACTACGTTTGCTCGCATTAACTGCAGTGCTACCAACTGTTTTTTCTGTTTGTTTAGTGCGAAACAGAATTAGAAAAAGTAACAACGCGATACCCAGTCACGGAGTGTTTGTAAAAAAATATGTGTTAAATTTATTTAATTAAATTGTGTTAAAGTAATTAAATATAAATGTTCTTTATTTATTTAAATATGTACATTAAATAAAATGCAATTAATAATAAAACTACATCATTTTTTTTTTGTTAAATCGTTTTTTATTTCAATGGTTGTGTAAGAAAAAAATTCAAGCTGAAGAAGAATATTATGGATATACACACGTATACAAAAAAAATGTATGTATAAAAAAGCACCCTCTGTAGTAAAATGTTTGTACATACATTTGAACATGTATTGAGAAAATATTATTTCTTTTTTATATTTTTAGCAATCGTTTACGTGGTACAATCAACGCTACATTTTTTTAAACAGCTTAAGAAGACATGTAATTAAGTATATCTTATAACCGAAGTGAAATAAAAAATCATTTATATATAATTTTTTTCTGATTTTTATTTACTAAAATTGATATAAGTAGTAGTTTTATTAACTAAAATTAGCAATTTTATTTACTAAAATTAGTAATTTTTTTTACTAAATAGGGCAAAAATTTGAAATATTTATGATTTTTTTAGTAATTATATTTACTAAATTTGTAGTAAATTGCAGTAATATTTACTGTTTTTTTAGTATTTTTCATGTACTACATATTAGTAACAAATTTTAGTATTGATTACCAATTCCTGCACTAGGTCCTTTTGGACTAAAACATTAGTACTCGTAGCTAAATTTTTAGTATTGAATACCCACGTTTTTTTTTGAGTATACTAATTCCTTAACGGGCATTGGCATTGATTAAAACAATGCTAATGCTAAAAATTTCATTGGCATTAGTTTCAATATAATGCCAATGAAATCGTCAATTAATTAGTCCATTTATTTAAATAGTCCCATGTATGCCTCATATAATGAGTCGGCCTTACATTTTAACCGCATCAGGTCACGCTGAATAACAAAATAAAAATTAGTAATTTTGATTCAAATGTAAATATAGAAAAATACATACCAGTGAATTGCAAAATTGCTGATCAGTTTTAACCTTGTTGTCACACTCCTCAAACTTAACTAATATGGGGTCGTCTAAAGTTAATTCGCATTTAATGTCGGCTTTTTGGTCGTCGTAAACCATATTTAAAAAGTAGTGTAAAAAAATGTTGTAAAAAATTGTATTCCTAAACCAACATAAATTTGGCGAAAAAGTAATCTCAAAAAGCTTTTTCAAAACGTTCATAAAGCGTTATGAAATAATGCTTTAAAAATGCTTTATTTTTGATAAGTCATGACTTTTTTTTTACCGTCATGAATTTATACTTGGAAGTGCTTTAAAAATGCTATTTTTTTATTACCGTCATGAGTTTCTACTTTGGAGTGCTTTAAAAACGCTTTTTTTTTTATAACCGTCATGAATTTCTACTTGGGAAGTCTAACATTCTAGGCATGAAAGCCGACTTGGCATAAAATAAAAAAACAAAGTATTAGTATTCAAGATTATCCCTAGATTATTCGTCTGCCTATAAAATGCGGAAAGGAATTTAGTAATCTTTAGTAATGTATGGCTTAGGGTTATATAGTCGCAACAAAAAGTCGACTTTTTGACTTTTCGACTTTTTTCAATTTCTAAAAAGTCGATTTTTCGACTTTTCGACTTTTTTCAAATTTTAAAAAGTCGACTTTTCGACCTTTCGACTTTTTAAAAAGTCGACTTTTTTCGACTTTTCGATTTTTTTCGACTTTCGACTTTTTTCGACTTTTTAACTTTTTTCAACCTTTTCCAACTTTAACAAGTCGATTTTTTTTGTAAATAACAGTTTAGTTTTGACTTGTTGTAAGCATTTAGGTGCTATTTTTTTTTGTTGTATTTTGTTTATTAAAAAAGTCGAAGAAATCGAAAATGTGGAAAAGGTTGAAAAAATCGAAAGCAAAAGAGTCGACTTTCGATTTAAAGAACCCTATCACTGAGGTGTTTACAATAATCAAAATATTGGTAAATATTGCACTTAACACTTTCTAACTCATGAATTTGGCATTGACATTTTTGCTTCACATACAAAATACATGGA
Source organism: Pegoplata infirma (assembly GCA_963921195.1). Taxonomy (NCBI): domain Eukaryota; kingdom Metazoa; phylum Arthropoda; class Insecta; order Diptera; family Anthomyiidae; genus Pegoplata; species Pegoplata infirma. The sequence goes on from OY992539.1 coordinate 138,760,648, forward strand.
AATACCAATAGCTTCAGTTGTTATTAAACTCGGCTCTCATTTGAAATTTTTTTCAGAAGAAAGAAATTATTTTCATCTGGCAAAAGTAAAAAAAAAATCAAAAAAAAAAAAATTTAAAAAAGTCGAAAAAAGTCGAAAAAGTCGAAAGCAAAAGTCGACTTTTCGACTTTTTAAGAACAAAAAAGTCGATTTCGACTTTTCGACTTTTTCATACAAAAAGTCGATTAATCGACTTTTCGACTTTTCGACTATAGAACCCTAGTATGGCTTAGAGAAAGCTCTTTAATATGGCAAAATCTTTAATAGGTCGTGTATTCCTTTATTCCTTTATATATTATTCCGAGTAGCTTTTATATCGAATGCTGGGAATAACTCTTACACAGTTCCGAAGGATTTAAGATCAATTAGTCTATTATCATTTTTGTTAAAGACAATGGAATGAGTGATAGACTCATATTTGTGTAGAGTGGTTATGCCGAGGTTTCTTTCAACTAGAGAAGGTTTTTAATAATGTGATCCCAGACTCGACAATTGTGGCCTAGTTGCCAATAGACGTATAACGTCTTTGGGGAGCGTCTGTCATGTCTCAATTTGTCAATAGGGGCACACCGCTTCTTTGGAACCTGGCATTGAATTCAATACTGCTCTCTCTAGAAGCACGTTGTGGTCATGTTGTCGTAGAGGCTGACGATGTCGCGATTGCGGTAAAGGAAATGCACTTGCCAACCTTAAGAGACATACTTCTGGATTCTCTGAAAGATCTGTCTCAATGTGCAAGAAACTAGTAGTTAATCCGAGTAAATCTGAACTTGTCTTGTTTACAAGGAAAATAAAATTTCTGATCCAAGTACATTTGAGTTTTCTAAATAGGAAGTTGAATTTCAGGCGTAATATTGAGGAACGGGCTGAGAAAAGCAACGATTGCTATATATTCCTGTAAAAGGGCAATTGAAAAACGATGGGGTTTTAGCACCAGAGTCGTTCACTGGATTTATACAACTTTGGTGCGTCATTCATTGTCTGGTGGCCTGCTTTAGAGACAAAAAGGAACTGTGGTTTTATCCCGAAGGTACAGAGATTGCGTCTTCGTACTACACCTACGGCTGCATTAGAGATCCTCCTTCACCTAATACAATTGGATATATTGGGTAGGCAGTATGCAACAATGTCACCTATTCGACTTAAGCTGAGTTGAATGTAGGTTGTACAAGCCTAAAAGAAAGCTAGACAAGTCCATGGCACTTAGACTAACAAAAAAGTCCATTGCACCGTACCCTAGAAAGGAAAATTAATAAGGGATAAGCAAAAAAAAGAAAAAAAGAGAGTGAAAAACCTGAGAAAGTCAGACAATGAAAGTCCATGGACCATGTCCATTGACAGAATATCAGAGAAAATTATCCGCAGCCTAGTTCTTTAGAACGCTGGGCAACAACTGACGTAGTGTTCTGCTGTGTCCTCATCCTCAAGGCACACAGATGGTCACATAAGACACCCAATATCGTCATATGACGCGCGCAGGTATTGTGTCCCGTAATTAGTTAGGCCAGTAAGTTTGCGACTGTCTTTTCTACTCAGACTGTGTAAATAGTTTGCCACTTTCCTGTCTGGTCTTATCACAAAACATTCAGTATCATTTGACCATCCCTCCATGAAACTTAATTTCATGTGAGAGTTGATCCAACGCATCATCCATGTCAAAACTATGCCAATTTAAGGCTCCGGATTGTGAAGAATTGTATCGGAGCCAATATTTGCCAAAGAACCAGCAATCTCATTTCCCCGAATTCCCTTATGACCCGGAACCCACAAGAGACAGAACCTGTTCCCACATGAGACCTCATTGAGTCTGCGCCAACATTCTTGGACAATTTTAGATGTTGTGACTGGAGAATCCAGTGCTTTAAGCGCAGCTTGACTGTCACTTAAGATACTGATTCTCATGTCCGTCCATCTATTTTCAATTATACAAGTTGCTATGTCGAAAATTATGAGAACTTGAAGACTTTGTGTCAACACAACCAGGTTAATCTATTATGGGTACCAATACAACGGAATGAAATGGCAGACGAACTCGCGAAACTTGGAGCTGATGGTGTAGGTACCACGGTGCTAGTTTACCTTTATGGCCAACTTATGACCAAGGAAAACTAAATACCTTTTATCACTTATGAGAAGGGAATGTCGAGCTCTGACGTGAATAATAACTGTTTCATCGGCATTCATGCTAAGAATATTAAACTCATCTCAGACGCCTGGTATAAAAGATGCGGCTCACCAGGAGTGTATGAAACGATAGAACACATACTTTGTCATTGTTCAGCGGTGGCAAGGAGTCGCCGATCGATTACTGGTCAGATAAGCTTTAATATAATAAGCTTTAAGATATAACGCCAATGGATCTTAGAATATTAAAAAGATTCGCAATGACTTTGAACGTGTTTAACTTGCGCTGCTAGCGAAAAAGTTTTGTGGTATCGATATGGACCAAATGGTCTATGCGAGGTGTAAATCGTACACCGCCAGTCTAAAAGACTTGCCATTTTGCACATAGCATGAGAGTATTTGATTTCGTTATCCAAATACCAACCAAATCCAGAAGCAACAACGGACCGCCTGTATAAAAAGTATCAGAATAATTTCCGCACAAGTGAGCTGATATCGTTTCCAAGAGGAGAGATTTCGACGGTGGTTACTGGAATTACAGGACACAGCCTTGTAGGAAAGCACGCTGAGCGGTTTAATGTGCCGTCAAACGACTTGCCGAAGTTGCATGGAATAGGAGGAGTTGGAAACTATAGAACACAGACTTGCTTCACTGAGATTTAGGGAGCTGTATGATCTTTTTGATTTGTAGGTTTTTAAATTCCAATATCTTAAGAGTTAATGGGGAACCCCATTACCGTCCCGTGGCATCACAATGTACCTTAGAGTCTATGTGTGCTGACATAAAACGTCAGCATCCACTTTTAACCTAACATAGATCGATTAAAATTAAAGGGAATTGCACATGACTGCAAAGAGTTCATTGTCTTCAAATCAGTTTATATTAAAAGAACCAGTTTCGAGGAAGTTGTGAGGATAACGTGTGAAAAAATCAATGAGTTCATTTTTAAGATTTGAATGTAGTGAAACATCATAGCGGAGATTCCATAGATTTTTACACGGATAGATCGAGGATGCACGAACAAGTGGGCTTTGGAGTCTATTCGAAAGAGCTTGGATTGAGCCTTGCTCGAAGATTGCCAGATTATTGCAGCGCTTAGCAAACATATATGCTGGCAATAAAGTAAGTCGGTGTCTGGTTGAGTCACCGGTCAAGTCCCTGTAGTCAATTTTTCTCAAAACAAGATCTGTCCTGAACTGCGGCACGCAGACATTCCAGGGAATTGCAAAGCCGATGAGCTTGCAAGACTGGGAACTACCGTATAGGTACCAGCAGAATTGAAATGTGTTGGTATGCCTATAGATCTACAGCTTTTTTCCGCGACGGAGACTTATCAGAGATGGGCAAAGGGATTGACGTGTGAGACAACACGACAGATCTGGCCTTCTCTTACTCAGAAGCGCACAAGTGAGCTGATATCGCTTCCTAGAGGAGAGGTTTTGCCGGTGGTTGCTGTAATTACCGGACACTTTCTTATAGGCAACCACGCAGAGCGGTTAAATTTGCCGTCGTATTACCTTTGCCAAAGTTGCATGGATGAAGAGGAGTTGGAAACTATCGAGCACTTCATCTGCCATTGCCCGGCACTTTCTGGTCAGAGACTTGCTTCACTGGGATCTAGGAAGCTGCACAATCTTTCTGATTTTTCAGATTTCTAAATTCAATATCTAAGCAGATTAATAAGAAGTTCAAATTGATTTAACGGCAGGGACCAGTAGTGAAACCTATTGCAGTCAGGTGGTATTACAATGGACCACAGAGTCTATGTGTGCTGACGTAAAACGTCAGCATCCACTTACAACCTAACAATACGCGAAGTTGTCATGTAAATTTAAATGACATTTTATGACTTACAAGACAAACAAATTTCGATTGTTATATCGTAAGATTATTTCTAAGAATCCTTTCAATAATTAGTTTAAAAACAAAACCATTTCAAAAAACGTTGCTGCAATATAATTTAAAATTTAAATTATAAATAATTGAAATTCTTTATTCATGGCACCTAAATTACAATTGAACTTAAAAATTTGAAACATCAACATTTCAATCAAAAATCTATTTCACAACCCACTGTTTTGTTGTTTCCGCATAGAATTTCTGTATACATACAAATCGTACGTACGTACATAGATTTAAGGACATAACCTGCCATTTTATATACATGTATAACTTTAGAGAATTAGAGGGTGGGGGTTGTTAGCGGGTTATATTAACGAATTTTAAATTTTGGTATGATGCAACTGTGTATGGATAAATGGATGGAGTATGCGGTTACAATGAAGAAGAAGCAGCAGCAGCAACAACAGCAGTTGTATTGTATACATTTAGCATATGATGGCAATCGCCATACAACCAGCAACAGAAAACACCAACAACAACACAATCTAAACCAATGAAACAAACCTATGAATTCTAACAAAAACAACAACATCAACAGTTTCAACGAAATCTATTCAATACAAAATTCTTTACATATTCCTATAATATGTATGTACAACATTAGGATTGTATTTATTTATTAATTGTTAATTAAACGGAGAAAGAAAAATAATGCGTGCGATTTAATGCACATATTCTTTAAATCTAGGTTAGCAAACGATACCGTATTAAAATAACAGTACTTGGTTACCGTTTCGTAAACAATAAATATGACAATATTTCAAATGTGTCACTTTGTATGTTAGGATAGGTTAGGTTGTAAGTGGCTGCTGACGTTTTATGACAGCACACATAGACTCTAAGGTCCGTTGTGATATCACGGAACGGTAATGGAATTCCCCTACTATGTAGTCCATGCAGTTAAACAAATTTGAGGTTCTTAAAAAACTCCGAAGATATTGAAAAAAAAAAAAAAAACAAATCAGAAAGATTGTGCAGCACCCTAGATCACAGTTGAAGCAAGTCTCAAAACAAAAAGTGCAGGACAATGGCAGACGAAGTGTTTGATAGTTTTCAACTCCTCCTCATCCATGCAACTCGTTAAAACAAATTTGAGATCCTTCTAAAAAGATACTGAATTTTGACATTCCACAAATCAAAAAGATCTGTGCAGCTCCCTAGATACCAGTTGAAGCAAGTCTTTGAACAGAAAGTGCCGGACAACGGCAGACGAAGTGTGTGATAGTTTTCAACTCCTCATCCATGCAACTCCGGCAAAAGTCATTTGACGTCCCATTTAACCGCTCTGCGTGCTTTCCTAAAAGACAGTGTCAGGTAATTACTGAAACCACCGTTGAAATCTCTCGTCTTGGAAGCGATATCACTTGTGCGCTTCTGATTAGGAGAAGGCCAAATCTGTCGTGTCTCACACGTCCAACCATGTGCCTATCTCTAATTACAGTTTTTACCGTCGAAATCTCTCGTCTTGGAAGCGATATAAGCTCAGTGGTGCGCTTTTGATTGAGATAATGCCAAATCTGTCACACGCCCAACTATGTGCCTATCTCTGATTAGTCTCCGTCGCAGAGCAAAGCCGTAGGTTTTGCTTACCAGTTTCTAGAGGCATACCAACACATTCCAAAAATTCCATACAGTGTAACCTTTGTATGGAATTTTGTTAACCACAACTTTTGAGCGGATAAGACTATTCACGTAAATTTTACAGTTTTGGAAACTAGTAACATAAACCTTTTTTTATGTATTTCTAAGAATGTACTCTCAATACCCTACATTAGGTTATGTTGTCTGCTGACGTTGTACGTCAGCGCACATATTCTCGAAGGTCCCTTGTGATAACACGAGACTGTAATAGGTTCTTCAGCTAGTTAAAAAAAATTGAGGTCCTTATAAAACTCCTAAGATTTAATTTTGACATCCGACAAATCAGAAAGATCCTAGATTCCAGTTGAAGTCTCTGAACAGAAAGTGCCGGACAATGGCAGATGAAGTGCTCGATAGTTTTCAACTCCTCCTCATCCGTGCGACTCCGGCAAAAGTCATTTGACGGCCTAGTTACCGCTCTGCGTGCATTTCTATATGACAGTGTCAGGTGATTACTAAAACCACCGTCGAAATCTCTCGTCTTGGAAGCGATATCACTTGTGCGCTTCTGATTAAGAGAAGGCCAAATATGTCGTGTAGTCTCACACAACACAACAACACATTCCAATTCTGTAGTACGGTATTTTCTAGTCTTGCTAGCTCATCGTCTTTGCAATTCCCTGGAATGTCACTGCGCCCAGAGACCCATATGAGTCGTTGGTCAAACAACTCATTCAAAGACGTGCGGCCATCTCATTAAAAGACGTGCGGCAGTTAAGGGAAGATCTTGTTTTCAGAAACATTGACTCCAAGGACTTGACCGCGGCTTGACTGTCAGGATAGATGTTGACAGCGGTTGTAGACAAGACATTGCAACTAAACCAGTACTGGAGCGTGGTCAGTGAGGAGTCGATGGATTTCCTTAGTTTAGCCGCTTCAAGCTTTGGAACGGTCTAATGGAAATAATAAGTATGCTAACATTAATCAGGGTGGCTTAAAGCATCAGGATCTTTAAGTCGTCTGGAGCTGATGAAATAATTCCAACTGAGATGCAGGAAATGTCGGACTATGTAACCCCTATTCTATATATAATTTTTACACAGCATGCATAAACTGGTCGTATATTCCTTTTAAATGGAGGAATGACGGAGTCGTTTTTTTCCCGAAGACTGGGAAAAAATCTCACACATTTCCGAAGAATCTAAGATCAATTAGTCTATCATTAGTTTTGTTAAAGACCATGGAACGAATGACAGATCCATATTTTATTAGAGTGATTCGACCGAGGTTGCTTTCGACCTTTCAACATGCATACCTCAAAGGTAGATCAACGGAAAGAGCTCTTCATGAGCTCGTTGGTGTCATCGAAAGATCTCTTTCAGTAAAGGAGTACACTATGGTGGCCTTTATTGATGTAAAGGGGGCGTATAACGTATAAATTGGAAGCGTCTGTCATATCTCTTGTCAATCCGCCGCTTAATTGGCAGCACTTGGGGATTACTGTGTTTTTCGGTTCGAAAAGAAAACCCTTTCGAATCGAATGACAAATACATATAAAATATTGGTCTAAAAGTGTCGAACAGTTTCTTTTGAATCGAAATACGCAGTTACTCCCTGAATTCAATGCTGCTCTCTTTAGAGGCATGTGTCTGGCATGTTGTCGCGATAGTGGTTAAGGGGAAGCACCTGCCAACATTGAAGGACATTCTTAAGGGTGCTATGAAAGGTCTGTCTAAATGGGCAAGGAACTGTGGTTTGAGAGTTAATCGTAGTAAAGCTGAAGTTTTCTTGTTTACAAGGATTCCTGCTTTTGATACTATTTCTCTGGACGACACAGAAATCGATTTCTCAGATGGATCCAAGTATCTTGGAGTGTTTCTAGATAGGAAGTTGGATTTCAGGTGTAATATTGACAATCGGATGAGAAAAGGGCCATTGGTAGTTGAACCTTAATTAATTTTTAGTCAGACAGATTGAAGCTACACGAACTAGTGGGCTTTGGAGTCTATTCGGAAAAGGTTAGGTTGGGCCTGGTTTGCAAATTGCCAAATCATTACCAGGAAGTGCCGGACTGGTTTAGATACAATGTCTTGTCTACAACCGTAGTCAACATAAATTCTGACTGTTAAGCCGCTGTCAAGTCTCTGAAGTTAATGTTCCTGAAAAGGTGACATGACATATTCTCCACGGACATAATCTCTAATTCTGTTATGGGGATTATGACCAAAATAAATTCGGTCATAGTCCCCACTACCGTTATGGGAATTATGACCAAAATGAATTACGTCATTGGAAGGATCATGTCCAAAAAAACGAATCTTTCTTTGCGCCACATCTTCAAATAATAAATTATAAAACACCCTAATACACTAACACATACACAGAGGCTCTTCAAATATAAATAACTAACATTTTGGTCTTTTTGGCAGGGATTAGGAGGTGGGGTGGTGGATATAGAAAGGAGTCATATCTCTCCTGTGGTGGCGTTTCTGTTTGTTTGGTTTTAGTTTGTTATAGCAGTTTGAATGGGACCCTATTTTTGGGAGTACGAGTTGTAGAAAAGTGCCATAGTTTAGATTGCGTGTGTAGGTGGCAGAGGAAAATTATTTTGACAGTATAGTTGTGAAATTTATATGTATGATATTTGTATTTTCAAAATTTGTCGACCAATTTCTATATCCACAATCATACTATCCGTCATATAGGGGTATTAAGCACACATAAGGGAACCAACTATAGGTAACACAACCATTTACATGTGTATTGAAAATTTAAATTTGCATATTTAACACTGTTAAACTTTAAAAACAAACAAAAAATACATAAATGTTGTTAAAGATTTGAAAATATTTCCGAAAACATTTAATTTTCTATTATACAACCCTTAAAATCACATGATATTATTGTAAAAATTGTTTGATTTCGTTTTTTTTTTGTTCTCATTATTAAATGCCACAGGACTTAACAATTCTTTTCATGACTACTGCCATTTATGTTTGTCTAAATAAATTTAAAAGAAGAACAAAAAAAAAAACTAAATAATCCACAAAAAAAGTAATTTGAAATACAAAAACACGAAAAAAACAAGTGAGGAAATTATAAGCGGTCAAGTCCGACCATATTATACCCTACAACAGTGTTTCCCGGAAAATGGATCCCAAGTCCAAACATGAACCGATTGGATCTATGTTTTCTTGGATCTCTAATTACTGCAGCAAACACACTACAACCAAATTTGAGTGAAATAGGTTTCTTTTTGTTGCGAATAGAAAAAGTCTCAGATTCTAATACCTTCTTTATATTTTGAGAACTTTTTTTTACATAAAAAGTCTCAGATTCCAAGACCTCTTACTATAGAAAAAGTCTGATATTCTAAAGCATTTTTAAAATATTTTTCCTATGGAAAAGGTATCAGAATCTTAGGTTTCTATCGTATAGAAAAGGTCTCAGATTCTGACACCTTTTTTTTATAGAAAACATTTCAGATTCTGAGACCTTTTTCCTAGAGAAAAAGTCTCTGATACTGAGACCATTTTCCTATAGAAAAATTCTCAGATTCTGAAATGTTTTCTATAAAAAAAGGTGTCAGAATCTGAGACCTTCCTATAGAAAAGTTTTAGATTCTGAGAAATTTTTCCTATAGAAAAAGTCTCAGATTCTGAGTCATTTTTCCTATAGAAAAAGTCTCAAATTCTGAGTCATTTTTCCTATAGAAAAAGTCTCAAATTCTGAGACATTTTTCCTATAGAAAAAGTCTCAGATTCTGAGACATTTTTCCTATAGAAAAAGTCTCAGATTCTGAGACATTTTTCCTATAGAAAAAGTCTTAGATTCTGAGACAGTTTTCCTATAGAAAAAGTTCCAGATTCTGAGACAGTTTTCCTATAGAAAAAGTTCCAGATTCTGAGACAGTTTTCCTATAGAAAAAGTCTCAGATTCTGAGACATTTTTCCTATAGAAAAAGTCTCAGATTCTGAGACATTTTTCCTATAGAAAAAGTCTCAGATTCTGAGACATTTTTCCTATAGAAAAAGTCTCAGATTCTGAGACATTTTTCCTATAGAAAAAGTCTCAGATTCTGAGACATTTTTCCTATAGAAAAAGTCTCAGATTCTGAGACATTTTTCCTATAGAAAAAGTCTCAGATTCTGAGACATTTTTCCTATAGAAAAAGTCTCAGATTCTGAGACATTTTTCCTATAGAAAAAGTCTCAGATTCTGAGACATTTTTCCTATAGAAAAAGTCTCAGATTCTGAGACATTTTTCCTATAGAAAAAGTCTCAGATTCTGAGACATTTTTCCTATAGAAAAAGTCTCAGATTCTGAGACATTTTTCCTATAGAAAAAGTCTCAGATTCTGAGACATTTTTCCTATAGAAAAAGTCTCAGATTCTGAGACATTTTTCCTATAGAAAAAGTCTCAGATTCTGAGACATTTTTCCTATAGAAAAAGTCTCAGATTCTGAGACATTTTTCCTATAGAAAAAGTCTCAGATTCTGAGACATTTTTCCTATAGAAAAAGTCTCAGATTCTGAGACATTTTTCCTATAGAAAAAGTCTCAGATTCTGAGACATTTTTCCTATAGAAAAAGTCTCAGATTCTGAGACATTTTTCCTATAGAAAAAGTCTCAGATTCTGAGACATTTTTCCTATAGAAAAAGTCTCAGATTCTGAGACATTTTTCCTATAGAAAAAGTCTCAGATTCTGAGTCATTTTTCCTATAGAAAAAGTCTCAGATTCTGAGACATTTTTCCTATAGAAAAAGTCTCAGATTCTGAGACATTTTTCCTATAGAAAAAGTCTCAGATTCTGAGACATTTTTCCTATAGAAAAAGTCTCAGATTCTGAGACATTTTTCCTATACAAAAAGTCTCAGATTCTGAGACATTTTTCCTATAGAAAAAGTCTCAGATTCTGAGACATTTTTCCTATAGAAAAAGTCTCAGATTCTGAGACATTTTTCCTATAGAAAAAGTCTCAGATTCTGAGACATTTTTCCTATAGAAAAAGTCTCAGATTCTGAGACATTTTTCCTATAGAAAAAGTCTCAGATTCTGAGACATTTTTCCTATAGAAAAAGTCTCAGATTCTGAGACATTTTTCCTATAGAAAAAGTCTCAGATTCTGAGACATTTTTCCTATAGAAAAAGTCTCAGATTCTGAGACATTTTTCCTATAGAAAAAGTCTCAGATTCTGAGACATTTTTCCTATAGAAAAAGTCTCAGATTCTGAGACATTTTTACTATAGAAAAAGTCTCAGATTCTGAGACATTTTTACTATAGAAAAAGTCTCAGATTCTGAGACATTTTTCCTATAGAAAATGTCTCAGATTCTGAGACATTTTTTCTATAGAAAAAGTCTCAGATTCTGAGACATTTTTCCTATAGAAAAAGTCTCAGATTCTGAGACATTTTTCCTATAGAAAAAGTCTCAGATTCTGAGACATTTTTCTTATAGAAAAAGTCTCAGATTCTGAGACATTTTTCCCATAGAAAAAGTCTCAGATTCTGAGACATTTTTCCTATAGAAAAAGTCTCAGATTCTGAAACATTTTTCCCATAGAAAAAGTCTCAGATTCTGAAACATTTTTCCTATAGAAAAAGTCTCAGATTCTGAGACATTTTTCCTATAGAAAAAGTCTCAGATTCTGAGACATTTTTCCTATAGAACAAGTCTCAGATTCTGAGACATTTTTCCTATAGAACAAGTCTCGGATTCTGAGACATTTTTCCTATAGAAAAAGTCTCAGATTCTGAGACATTTTTCCTATAGAAAAAGTCTCAGATTCTGAGACATTTTTCCTATAGAAAAAGTCTCAGATTCTGAGACATTTTTCCTATAGAAAAAGTCTCAGATTCTGAGACATTTTTCCTATAGAAAAAGTCTCAGATTCTGAGACATTTTTCCTATAGAAAAAGTCTCAGATTCTGAGACATTTTTCCTATAGAAAAAGTCTCAGATTCTGAGACATTTTTCCTATAGAAAAAGTCTCAGATTCTGAGACATTTTTCCTATAGAAAAAGTCTCAGATTCTGAGACATTTTTCCTATAGAAAAAGTCTCAGATTCTGAGACATTTTTCCTATAGAAAAAGTCTCAGATTCTGAGACATTTTTCCTATAGAAAAAGTCTCAGATTCTGAGACATTTTTCCTATAGAAAAAGTCTCAGATTCTGAGTCATTTTTCCTATAGAAAAAGTCTCAGATTCTGAGACATTTTTCCTATAGAAAAAGTCTCAGATTCTGAGACATTTTTCCTATAGAAAAAGTCTCAGATTCTGAGACATTTTTCCTATAGAAAAAGTCTCAGATTCTGAGACATTTTTCCTATAGAAAAAGTCTCAGATTCTGAGACATTTTTCCTATAGAAAAAGTCTCAGATTCTGAGACATTTTTCCTATAGAAAAAGTCTCAGATTCTGAGACATTTTTCCTATAGAAAAAGTCTCAGATTCTGAGACATTTTTCCTATAGAAAAAGTCTCAGATTCTGAGACATTTTTCCTATAGAAAAAGTCTCAGATTCTGAGACATTTTTCCTATAGAAAAAGTCTCAGATTCTGAGACATTTTTCCTATAGAAAAAGTCTCAGATTCTGAGACATTTTTCCTATAGAAAAAGTCTCAGATTCTGAGACATTTTTACTATAGAAAAAGTCTCAGATTCTGAGACATTTTTACTATAGAAAAAGTCTCAGATTCTGAGACATTTTTACTATAGAAAAAGTCTCAGATTCTGAGACATTTTTACTATAGAAAAAGTCTCAGATTCTGAGACATTTTTCCTATAGAAAATGTCTCAGATTCTGAGACATTTTTTCTATAGAAAAAGTCTCAGATTCTGAGACATTTTTCCTATAGAAAAACTCTGATTCTGAGACATTTTTCCTATAGAAAAAGTCTCAGATTCTGAGACATTTTTCTTATAGAAAAAGTCTCAGATTCTGAGACATTTTTCTTATAGAAAAAGTCTCAGATTCTGAGACATTTTTCCTATAGAAAAAGTCTCAGATTCTGAAACATTTTTCCCATAGAAAAAGTCTCAGATTCTGAAACATTTTTCCTATAGAAAAAGTCTCAGATTCTGAGACATTTTTCCTATAGAACAAGTCTCGGATTCTGAGACATTTTTCCTATAGAAAAAGTCTCGGATTCTGAGACATTTTTCCTATAGAACAAGTCTCGGATTCTGAGACATTTTTCCTATAGAAAAAGTCTCAGATTCTGAGACATTTTTCCTATAGAAAAAGTCTCAGATTCTGAGACATTTTTCCTATAGAAAAAGTCTCAGATTCTGAGACATTTTTCCTATAGAAAAAGTCTCAGATTCTGAGACATTTTTCCTATAGAAAAAGTCTCAGATTCTGAGACATTTTTCCTATAGAAAAAGTCTCAGATTCTGAGACATTTTTCCTATAGAAAAAGTCTCAGATTCTGAGACATTTTTCCTATAGAAAAAGTCTCAGATTCTGAGACATTTTTCCTATAGAAAAAGTCTCAGATTCTGAGACATTTTTCCTATAGAAAAAGTCTCAGATTCTGAGACATTTTTCCTATAGAAAAAGTCTCAGATTCTGAGACATTTTTCCTATAGAAAAAGTCTCAGATTCTGAGACATTTTTCCTATAGAAAAAGTCTCAGATTCTGAGACATTTTTCCTATAGAAAAAGTCTCAGATTCTGAGACATTTTTCCTATAGAAAAAGTCTCAGATTCTGAGACATTTTTCCTATAGAAAAAGTCTCAGATTCTGAGAAATTTTTCCTATAGAAAAAGTCTCAGATTCTGAGACCTTTTTCCTATAGAAAAAGTTTTAAACTCTGAGACTTTTTCCTAAAGACAAAGTCTAAGACTCTTAGACATTTTTTCTATAGAAAAAATCTCAGACTTCCATACAAATTACAGTTGGAGCAAATTTTATAAAATTGTAATTTTACATGGAAGCCCACTAAGGGAGTGGAGATAGGGCTTAGGTATGTTTTACAAAAATGTTGGAGGGTAAAAATAAATGGTGGTCGTTCTCACTAAGGAGTGAGATCATAAAAATGTTAACACACATAAAGTTAAATAAAAAACAGACTACTGAATTTTAAGACTTCAAACCAAATTTTTATTAAATAAAATTTAATACAAAATCATAACAAAAAAACCGCATGGAACTCTAACCACTACGAACAAAGTTATCCACTTTTTCCGGAAACCCTCCCATTAAGGCTTTTATGGTAGTTTCTGTCACCTTTTTAGAGCAGGTGGTCCATCTACGTTTGAAATCTTGCATGTCCTGGGAGACCTTTTTTGTGCCCTTTAATTCTTTTTTAACAAGAGCCCAATATCTCTCCACTGGCCTGAGCTCCGGGCAGTTTGGTGGATTTGCCTCTCTTGGTACAAAACCCACATTATTATCATTATACCACTCCAGCGCTTTCTTGCTGTAGTGACAAGATGCTAAATCGGGCCAAAAGTAAGTGGATACATTGTGCTGACTCAAGAACGGAAGAAGTCTCTTCTGCAAACACTCCTTGATATAAATTTCGCTGTTTATAGAGCCAGATGTCACAAATGACTGGCTTCTTTGGCCGCAGCTACATATGGCTTGCCATACTAGGAATTTTTTGGGGAATTTCGTTTGCTTTTTTGACCGAAATTTTTCCGCAACATTTCCTCGAACATCGGAAACATAAAATTCTTGACCAGGGAGCTGCGCAAAATCAGCCAGGACATAAGTTTCGTCGTCCATTACACAACAGTTGTATTTTTTTATAAAATTTGATTTCAATTTTCTAGCTCTGGTTTTGGCCTCCAAATTTTTAAAAGCGTTTCTATCGGGAACTTTTTGAACTTTGTAGGACTTTAGTCCCGCCTTACGTTTCACTTTACGTACAAAAAAGTCTGAGCATTGGGCTAACCGAGCTGTTTTTCTGCCAGATGTGTTAGGAGCTCTCTTAAGGATGCTTTTAACTTTATATGCCTTACCAATGTTACGATAACCAGTCGTTGTTCCTGTTCCCGGCTTCCTTTCAATTGTTAGGTGTTCCAGATACCTTTTTACCACTTTTGAAACTGTTTGGCGGCATACATTAGTTTCTTTGGCAATTTTTTTGTATGTCCATGTTTGGTTTTGTTGAAAATATTTAATTATTTTTGAACGCACTTTTCTTTCATCGTCCATTGTGTAAAAAATTGCAAATTAAAACTCATGATGTAAATTAATTTATTAACTGACATATTTTTAAAATGTAAACTGCCGAAAAAAAAAATTTGGAAGCTTTACACCAAAGTTGTAGGCAAAAATGTGTGTTAACATTTTTATGATCTCACTCCTTAATAACCCCTCTCAGACGCACCATTGGACCGGTAAAAGCTGATTAAATAAAACAAATTTACAAAAAAATAAAAAAATAAAAGAAAATTGTATGGGTACCGCCTTAATAGTTAAAGACAGATGGTAGGTGTGTTCAGAGAAAATGTTTGGACTAAAAAATATTGTGGGTCGGTCATACATTTGATTGCTCTAAGGGCACTATTAGGGCAGTTAGAGCGGTTGGAGCAAGTTTTAAAAAATGTTATTTTGTGTGGGAGCCCCCTTAGAAATTGGAGATAGGGTATTATTTTGTTTCGAAGAAATGTTTAGATGTAAAAATTAATGGGGGTCGCTCTTGGAAATGGCCTCTCTATGACGCACCATTGAAGCAGTAGAAATGATTTTAAGATTGGAAAATTACAATAAATTTTTTTCCAAAAATTTTAAAAAATAGTAATAATTGTTATCCCACGATCCTACTGGGCAAAAAATTTGTAGAATCGATAGAAGTTCCACACAAAAAAATTTCAAAACAAGTGAGAGTGTTAAATTCGGCTGTGCCGAATCGTTTATACCGTCCAAAATGTAAAAAAAAATAAATAAAAAAAATTGTCAGGGGCGTTTTTTTGGGGGGTAGGGGGGTTATGGGTTCAGTGGGGGTCGTTCAGAGCACCTTCCCAACGCGATAAATATACCAAATGTTTCATTAATTTAACAAAAATACAAAAAAAAACATGTAAAAAGTGTATTTTTTCAGAGGTTAGTTCAGTTCTTCAGGGGGGAACTTTTTTCGCCCTGGCCCGATTTTGCCCATTCACGAACTTAACCTGCCTATGAACATGAGACATATTTGTGCCAAACTTCAGGAGTCTAGCTGTTTTATTTTGGACTGCATTGTGTTATCTACGGACATTCATAGAATGTCTTAAAATCGATCATGGATCAATAATATAAATACTTTATGGGGTCCCCGACCGATATTTCGATGCGTTACAAACGGAATGACAAAGTGAGTATACCCCCATACTGTGGTTGGATGGTATAAAAACCAAAGAGTACATACATTTTCAAAAATAAGATTTAAATTTTAAAACTTAAAAATCGCATACTAGAGCGCTTTTAAGAATTTTTTTGGATTTTTTTTTTTAAACTACGTAAAAAATTAAAAATTTTTAACAAAAAAAATTTGCAATTTGGACCATTATTGAAGAAGATATGAATAAAAGAAGTTTGAATTTTTAAAATTCAATATCTTTTGAACGGGTCATAAAAAAGATCTGAAAATTTACCACTAAGGAGTTTTCGAAGGGTACTAAAAAAAACAAATTGAGAAAATCTAAAAAAAAAAAATTCTTCAAAGTGTCCCATTTGACATGGAATGCCCCATATATATGCATAGTATTATTCTAGCTCGAGGCCCAAAATTTTTTTTATTTATGATATTATGAGAATATCATAAATATTTTTGGGCCTTGAGCTAATTAATAATTATTAATCGAATAATTTTTATGTTTAAAAATTAGCAATTTTTATGTTTAAAAAATCGCAATTTTGGAATTTTTTAAAAATATTTTTCCCAAAAAGTAATCAATAACACAGCTCAACATGAAAATGCGTATTGGATTCTGGTAACTGATTTAGGTAGTGTTTGTGGCGCTGATTCCAAATCTGCGACCCAAATATGTCTATCACGTCAGGATTTTGAGTTATTCGCGGTTAAAGTGCCGAAAAAGCCCATTTTGGCCCCTTTTTTAAAAGCTTATAACATAAGATCCTGACATGCGATTGACTTGGTATTAAGCTCATTAAAAAGTATGCAATTTTCTCTATAAGACAAGATAAAATGTTCTTGGAATTTAATTTTCTAAAATGGTAAAAAAATCATTAACAAAAAACCTTCCATTTTTTAAATATTCAGTTTATTTACACAGTGTTTTTTAACAAATTTCCATACAAATACACACGTAAATATTAAATTTAAAGCACTTGTGGCTAATGATTTTTTCACTATTATAAAAAATTAAATTCCAAGAAAATATGATTTTGTCTTAAAGAAAAAATTACGCACTTTCGAATGAGCTTGATATCAAGTCATTCGCATGTCAGGGTCTTATTTTATAGGCGCACAAAAATGGCCAAAATGGACCTTTTTCGACACTTTAACCGCGATTTTCTCAAAATTCTGACGTGATAGAAAAATTTGAGTGACCGTTTTGGAATTGGAAAACCAAAACCCATAATTTTTTTTTGGTTTCATTCAAAACGCAGCGGCAAACCTCAGATTTGTTGAGCGGTGTGATTCAAACATGAATTTAGGTCAAAAAAAGTATTATATTCAAAATTTTACCCCTGGTTGCCGGCTGATAATATCCTTTCAAAATTTCTTCATACCATACCATTATTTCGACAAGTTACAAACAGAATGACAAACTTATATCCACTAAGGACGTGTAGGGTAATACAAATAATAGACAAAGTTTTATTTTTATTTTTTAAATAAGCAAGATTTTCAAAGCATCTGTGGTGGCTAAATCAGCAGTCAGCAAAACAAAAAAAAAAAAGAAAGAAAAACGCAATTTGTACTTTGTGGGGTACATATTTGTGTGTGGGTGGTGAGGGTGTTTGTATGGATTTTTTTTTAAGAATTTGTATTTAAAATTATGCATATTGGGGGGGGTGAAGAGGTTATATGCGTTGTATGTGTAAACACTCTTACACAAACAAAATTGCTACAAAAAAAAAAATATGTATATAGCCAAACGTAAGTATCAGACTTACAGGCAATGGTTTTTGTTAACCCTTTTTTTGGTTAAATCATTTTAACAGGATGCAAATAAATTGAAAGTTAACCTTGGATTACAAATTTTCGATTATTAATTGTTTAAAAATCGTTGGAAATTAATTACAGAAGTTTCCATTTTTGCAATAATTTTTAACCCATTTCGATCCACTGTTCGATTTTTCGAACAGTAGAAATCACCTTTTTCAAAAAATATTTTTTATGTATGAAAAAGGTGGAATTTCATTTAAATTTTGTTACGAATGTTAAATATCATCTTTCTGCAATTAAAAAAAATATCACCCCCTTTACCACTGCAATTTATATTTGCATCATATGTGCAACAGCACAGAAATTGTTTCAAGCAAAAATGAAAATTTTGCATTTTAATTATTCTTGTGTAATTTTTCAGCTGAAATCTGCAGATTTTTCAGCTGAAATCTTCTGTCTTGACAGAATTCCTCATATGGCTCATAAAGGGTGTATTTTCAGCCGGTTATTTTTAAATGAATTTTTTAAAATATTTTAACGTTTTAGAACTTTTGTTAAAAAAAAAAAATTACAGTGAAATAATTAGGGTATACATTTTAATTCACTTCCATTAGGAGGTTAACCTCTTATTGGAAGAAGATTTTTTTGTGCTGATAGGAAAATCAGTAAAAAAAACTGTACAAGTGTTTTCTTTCATTACACTTTATGCAAAAGAGGAGAAATGCAAAAATAAAGAAATAAAACGCAGACATTTTGAAATTTACACCATATATGTTACAAAAAAATATCAAATGCATACAAAAAAGTAAAACTTGAAAATACCATTTTAAATTTTCAAAAAAAAAAAATAGCAACAGCTATTAAACACATAGTAAAACAACATTTTCCAATAGAAAATCATAATGTTTTAGGTCAATGTTGAATTGCGTTTTTTTTTTGTTTTGTTTGTTAATATTAAAAATTTTCTATTAATTTATGACATGAATATTTTTTGTTATTATAAAAAAATAAAAAAACAATCATAGTTTTCCAATTGTGATTTAAATATTTATAGTGTAATGCGCGTTAAATGTACCGTTATAAGGGATCGAAATTTAACGCGATAGATTGAAATTTAATACAAATGGAAATTCTTTATTCAACTCGATAGAAATGGGGCTTGATTTCATATAAAATGGATCTCCTGTTTCAAAACTGTAATCTAAATTTTGCTAGCATGTTTCGTCTTTGAGATTTTCGTGTTTGAGATATTCGCGTAAAGAAATTTTCAAACGCGAATATCAAAAGGCCCATTTTGTATGAAATAAATGGTGTTTTCTTCTCTGAAAAAAATGTTTGCCATTTTAGGGTACACATTTTTAAAATGTTTAACTCACACCTTCAAAAATTTGCATTTTATTTGACTGGAATAGAACACAACATACAGCAATACTCTGCCCTGTATTTTTTAACAGCTGTTTTGAGAAAACAACACAGAAAAAGTCAGCTGTTGTATAAGGCAATTTCAACCCCGTGATTTTTTACGGGGTAAAAGGTGCAACTTTTTTGCACTTTATAGGGCAGACATTTTTAGAAAACAACACGATATTCTTTATAAGGGTTGGCATTTTTTTAGAAAAGAACACAAAAACATAATTTTTGGGGCGAAATGCCAAAAAAGGCACATTTTTTGCCAGAAAAGAAAACACCATATGTCCTATTTTTTGGAAGCAACCTACGTTGCTGTGTAACTGTGGACCCCTAAAAGCGCTAAATTATTGGTTTATTATGTGAACTTTTTGGCCATTTAAAGGGAAATGTTTTATTCAAATCTTCTACACTCAAAAAAAAAAAAAACTGTAAAGTTAGCAAAAAAAGCATGTAAACCTACAAGAAAATTTGCTGATTTTGAACCCACAATTTTTTTGTAAAGTTAGCAAAAACGTTTTGCTAAAAATAAGTTAACTGAATTTTTTTTATTTTAACTTAGTTCATACACATTTGAGGACCCCATTGGGTTCGGACCCGATAGGTCCAGACCCCGATGGGCCTAGACCTACTTGGGTTCCTTAAAAATCGTCATAGTTTTTGATCCAAAATTAGTGTCTGTTTCGCTCTACCTTGCTTAGTTTTTGAGATACTTGATTTTAGGGGACCACCGGGGTTTTGAGAATTACAAAACTCGATAACTTTAAAAATATTACTCGGAGAGCTTTTGATTGATCTTGTTCTACGTGTTGAGAGCTACAAAAATGCTTTTGGACTTTTTGTTGTGTCGGCAATATTTACCGAGATATAAGTATTTTAAAATTTTCGGGAATGCTAACTTTTTTGTATCCAAAGTTAGGACCCATTAGGGTCCACACATGTGAAGAGAACCGGCGATACTATAGAGAGCCCGAGAACCAAAAATGGCCTCCATTTTGCTCTATCTGGCTTAGTTTCCGAGATAGCGCCATTTTAAGTTTTCTGAAAATAAAAAAAAATTACCATTTATTTTTGCTAATATTAGCAAAAAATCTTGTAAAAATGTTGTCAACTCAATTTCAAATTTAGCAAAAGAAATTAGTTTAAATTTTGTTTAAAATTGCTAATGTGCTAAATGAAGTTTACAAGAATTTTTTGCTAACATGCTAATCTCAACTAAAATCTTGCTAAAAGTTAGCTAAATAGCGTTAGCAAAAAAAAATTAGTAAATCTACTAACGTATTTTTTTGAGTGTAATAAATGCACAGAGAAACTTTAAAAAACTTAGGAATGCAAGCTTTGTAATTCTTTTTTAAACTATGTCCTCCATTTTGGATCCTCCATTTTGATTTCAAAAAATCTAAGGCTTTCAATCGGGATTGGTTTTTCTGATTCCCACTATTCGGGATTGAAAAAAATTTCCGGGATTCCGATTTCGGGTGATTATTTTTTTTGCGGGATTTTGCATGATTTGATTTTTTTATTAAAAATTTATTTGTTTTTTTTTTCTTAAAAACAGAAATGTTTTTTAGCAATGTTTTTTTTGTTAAAGCATAGTACTCTGTTTTTCACGGTGAAAATTCCACTTAAACTTTAAACGCCTAAAATAGTAATAAAAAAAATGTATAAATCAACAACTTTGGACAATTTTAAGAAGAAAACTATCAAAACAAAACTGAACTTTTTTGCCACAATTTAAATGGTTTTGTATAATAAATATGCTCGAACAATTTTTTTCCAAATTTCCTTATAATTTCTTGCTTTGCCAAATTTATGATTGAATCCGGCGTTAGTCATGCGTGCGGGTGAGCACTTTTTTGCACTCTTTTGGACTTTGTTTTACACGAAAAGTGAGTAAAAAAAATGTGCGTAATATTAAAAAAATCGGGATACAGAAATTCCCGGGATTTCTGGGATTGGGATTTCCCGATTAGAAATCCTATTTCATATTCGTGATTAACGATGCCCAATAATTTCCTACACTCAACCAAAAATCATTGTATTCCCAAAGAAAATCGTTGTAAATTCAACAGAAATCATTGTTGATTTTGACCCTACAAATATTTATGTTGATTTCAATAAAAATTGTTGTCAGTTTTTGTAAAAGTTGATCAACTCGTTTTTTTGTAAATCAACTCGTATTTTTTGTAAACTCAACTCATATTTTTGTTGATATAAGAAATATTATTAATAAAAAAAAGCTTGTTGTTATTTGTTAATATTCTTTTATTAAGTAAAAATCACAATATTTTTTAGAATTATCACCGGCTTTTTAAGCTGCAATATTTCAACACAAGATTTTCACACACTTCTTTTATTTATGTTTTGCACTCGTAAGCCATTCTCCAGTTTTCTAATGACACACAGAAAAAAATATGGAGGAAACAAATTTGAGTAATCACTTGTTTAAATTTAAAAACAAAAATTGAGTAATTTTTTAATTGACGCAATTAAAAATTTACTCAAAAATTTTAAAAACATTTAAGTAAATAATTTAATAAAAATTTAATAGTTTTTTTATTTTTTTTTTAAACTCTCATAGTTTTTTGAATTCTCGTTTAGTTTATTGTTTTTTGTGTATGTATATGAAAGTTTGTAATCGTCATTATAAAATTTTCCTATGTTTTTGAGACATAAATATGTTTGGTAAAGTTTGAAAAAACAAGTTTTTTTTTGTAAAAAAATTTAAAACTTTTTTAAACTTTAAGCGTCCAACCTAAATCAAACGGACGTAAACATTTCAAATTTGACGTGTTTGTTTTTGCGACGCAATTTGATTCTGGTTCGACCCTAAAAAAAATAATAAGATAAATTTTGAAAATTGACACAATTAAAAATTTACTCAAATTTTTTTTCGAACATTTAATAAATTTTTATTAAAAATTTACTCAATACTATTAAATCGTTTACTGGTGGAAAATTGAGTAATTTTTTACTCAATAGTATTAAAAATTTACTCAAATATTTTTTTTATTTTTTTCTGTGCACCAAATCAAAAGCCTTAAAAAAACAAACAAAAATATAATATAGTATGAATACATAAAGTAACCAATGTATTTTATTACTTACCAAATATTTACAGATCAGAATCTGATCATCAGATCCTATTTTTATTTATTTTTATAATATTAAATATTTTTATAAGAAACAAACACATAAAATAATTTTATAAGAGACAAACAAATTTCACATTGCAATGCATTGCTACCAACTTGATAATACAAAATTGAACGAACAGGGTTGTTTTTTCTTTTTTTGGTTTTATCTATTGAATTCTGTATAAGCGTTGTAAATAGTTGATTCAAATTTACTGATTATTCAACGATATCAACATTTATTTTTGTTGAATACGGCAATATTCTGTAAAACTTGATCTACAATGGGTTTACTAATTTTTCTACTAAGATATTTCTATGAGTGTAGTGATAATTTGAAACATTAATTAGTAACTAAAATATGTTGTCCGCCATTTTAAATTTCGAATTATAAAATCAGATTTGGAATCCGAAAAAACCATAAAAATCAAAGATTTTTGTAAAAACAGACAACATGGAAAAAAGTTTAAATTTAAATTTGTTTCCATATTGGACCCGCCATTTTAAATTTGAAAAATCTAAGGTCATATTTGTTATCACCGACCCCAAAAACATCGACAATGTTTAGTTTAAATGCAATAAGCTATAATTAAAAAAAAAACATATCCGCCATATTTATTTATTTGATTTTTTTTGGCAGAATCGTGATTATTGATCCTTTAACACCCTTATGTAATAGTTTTCTGCCATATAGGTTCAGGGGTCTATTTATGATAAAAATTCAGGGATGCTGGCTCATAGTCGATCGTGATCGGTATGATCGACTTTGAAAATTGACCACCAGATCCAAATTATGTATGTTTTTTTGAGAGTTTTTCGAAATGTGTGCTGTATACACAAAAAGAAACAGAAAATGGCGATCCGGTTTAAAATTAACAAGAAATTTGTGTTTCAGTGTTGTCAAACGTATTTTTTAAAAAATACGTTTGACAAAATACGTTTGCATCTTAAGAAATGGTAAAACATTTACCCAATAAAACTTTTTTAACACGATTTTTATTGTGTAATGCTTTATATGTATATATAAATCATCATATGTTTTAAAAAAAACCTGTTTATGTGGTCATTTAATTGGTTAAATATCCCAAGAATAAAGTTGCAACAAACAACATCGTCTGCTGCAATAGTTGTTAGTACGAGTAACGTATTATTTGTGCGTGCATTATTGGATGGATGGATGGATTCAGTTTTGGTTGCTGTTCGGTTGTTGCAGAGATTTCAATTAATATTGTGGTCGAAAAGGCGGTCGATCGGTCGTTTGGTCGGTCGTTCGGTCGGTCGTTTGGTTGTCGGTTGTTTATGCATATAGTGTTTTTTGGCATGTTATTGCGCACATGCTGTTCTCCACCGTTTTGCCTGCTAGTAGTTGTTATTATTAGGTGGAGCAATATTTCTATTTACACAACTATAAATAAAAGATTTGGAAATGTTATACACACTCGCACCGACCACAATATAATAATTATACCACGTTGCAAATTTGCAACTAAGCAGCACTTTGATTTTTCACTTGTTTCTATTGTTTAATTATGTTGATGATGATATATTTATTGCGTCGTTTTAATAAATCAAACTTTTTAACGTATTATTGAGAAATAAAGAAATTATTAAAGTTTTCTGTTAAGAGGTCAAACCTTACAAAAATTGGAGTTTTTTGAATTTTCAAGACCAATATTGTTTTTGTATTTATCTTAATTCACGTTACGTCTATTTACGAATCGACATACGATTTTATGATTTGAACGTAACGATTGTCATTTAAATGCCCTACATCGCTAGTGGTGTTTGGTATTTATTGTTTTTGCTAAATAGTCTTGACAATGATCTTTTGACACAGATCGACACACGTGTCAGCTTAGTCTTGTTAAAATTTGCCAAACGTTTTTTAAAATATATAAATAAACTAGTGTGCAGGGAGTTCTGCACACTTTGGAGTGCAAATGCTTAGGTACCACTTTTTACCTTAAAAATTTTATATTTCAAAATATGTCTTTCTCTTGGATCATAGAAATAATTAAAAACGAATTTCAATAAACAAAAACGCGGATTCAATCAATTTTTTTATTGAAATTCCTCCAATAAAGAAAATTGTTATAATTAATTGAATAGTTTTTCAATAAAAAATTTTTCAGTTTTGATCCCAAATTGAATAAATTTTTTATTTATAGTCGATCAAAATTATGATTGATTTAACAAATGAATTGTAAGCTTAAAACAAAATACAAACAACAAATTTCCAATATGTTGCCAACAATAAAAAAGTAAAACCCGATTATTTTGTATATTTTTGAATTAATATATCAAATAAAGCTTGATTTACACGTTAACTACCCTTGACTACCCTTATCTACTATTTCCCAGTATTGGAGGATAACAATTGTCAAATTCAAATAATTTTTCATACAAAATTATTTAAACCCGGCAAACCGTATCACCAATACTGGGAAATAGGAGATAAGGGTGGTCAAGGGTAGTTAACGTGTAAATTGCCCTTAAATTAAAGCGAAAAAAAATCTGGTATGTTGAAAATTTGTAATTCGACACTTAAAGAAAATAACAAAAATTTTTATCAAAACATTGCACTGTGGGCCAGGATTTCCATTTTTTGGCCAATAAGGTCTGTAAGGCAACACATATTTAAAAATATTTTTTCGGAATGTCGACATCTTGAATTTTGTCCATCTTTAAATATATTTTTATTATAGCCTAAAGTTTTTTTTTTTTTTGCATGAGGTTAAAGTTAAAGTTTGAGATTTTTTTTATATTTTTTATTTAGAAACAAATGTTTTTTTTGTACTTCAACACAATATTTTTTAAAATTTTCGGTGAAGTTCTCCTAAAGACATACCTGTTTGTTGAACATATAATATAAACTGCCAAAAAAGTAAGCTTTAAGCATATTTTTTTTGTAATAAATTATGGAAATTTTTTTGTTGAAATCCGCCTTTTTTCAACACGAAAGTCCAAAAAAGTCCAAACGATATTGACAAACCTCGAACTACGATCTGTCTCTGACAATGTATTCTATTCACATTTTTGCGACCCTGTGCGACCGTTCATAAACTTTTGATCTAGAGAGGCAATAAACCAAAATATGACGTTTAGAAATGCCCTAAAACGGAACTTCAACATTTTTTTGATATTTTTGTTTCTATTGATTTCTAATAAAAAATGTCCCACTTTGACAACATTGGTAACTGGTGATGGGTGATGGGCACGTGAGTGAATTTTGACTCACGTTGACTCACGCTCACGCAAAAAGAACATTATTTACTCAATCGTTTTTTTCTCACACTTACTATTTACGTGAGTAAACAAAACACCACTCACGTGTGACTCACGCTCACTTGTAACTAACGCTAAACCTTTAAAACACGAAAAAAATGTAAAAACTGAATCAATACAATTAAATAGTTTTTACTCACGAACAAAACATTTTAATCACGCTCACTTTCGATCATGAGTAATTCACGTGACCAGCGTCCATCTTTAGTGCTAAACATTAAAGCTGGTAACGCATTTAAGCGGGCATATTTTGGCAATAGCATTTTTAATAATTTTTACGAAATTGTAAGCTACACATTATTTGTACATTTAGGATGGAAAATGCTAATTGGAAATAAAAAAGTTCGCTCTTATATGAGCCACTGAATATATGAACTTTTTGACGCATTTAAAAGATAAATATTTTATTAAAATCTTCTGATAAAAGCAAAAGAGGGATTTATAAAAACTTAGAAATTTAAACATTGTACATTTTTTTTAAAAACCTATGTCCTAAGTTTTGGATCCGCCATTTTGATTTCAAAAAATCTGAGTTTGTATTCGTGTTGTGCAATCATTTCCTAGTGATATTTTGAAACATTAATCAATAATTTAAATATCTTGTCCGCCATATTGGATCCGCTATTTTGAATATTTGATTCTAAAATCAAATTTAGCATTCCAAAAACCATCAAAATCAGACAACATAGAAAAAAACTTAATATTTTATTTGACGCCATATTGGATCCGCCATTTTGAATTTAAAAAATCGGAGCTCATATTCGTAATTACTGACCCTAAATACATTAAAAATTACTAATTTAGGTACAATTAGCTAAGAATTACAAAAGCATATTCGCCATATTGGATCCGCCATTTTGAATTTAAAATCTTTAATTCCAAAATCAGTTTTAACATCCGAAAAACCATTAAAATCGAAGTTTTTGACCAAAGAGACAAATTATAAAAAATTTTAAAATTAAATTTGTCGCCATATTGGATCCGCCATTTTGAATTTTAAAAGTCTGAGCTTATATTCGTTATTAACGACCCCAAATACATCGATAATGATTATATTAAACACAATAAACAAAGAATTAAAAAATCATGTCCGCCATTTTGAATTTTGAAATTTTTTTTCCAGAATCTTGATCAGCGATCCTTTAACACCCATATGCAATACTTTTTTGACATATAGGTTAAGCGGTCTATTTATGGCCAAAATTCAGGGATGCTGGCCCACAGTGCATTGATTAACTCATTTAAATTTTGTTGATCAATAGAATTAATTACAAATTTTTGGACAATAAATTACCATTTATTTTGCTAATATTAGCAAAAAATCTTGTAAAAATGTAGTCAACTCAATTTCAAATTTTGCAAAAGAAATTAGTTCAAAGTTTGTTTAAAATTGCTAATGTGCTAAATGAAGTTTACAAGAATTTTTTGCTAACATGCTAATCTCAACTAAAAATTTGCTAAAAGTTAGCTAACTAGCGTTAGCAAAAAAAAATTAGTAAATCTACTAACGTATTTTTTTGAGTGTATCCAACGGTGGCATAACCTTGTAAAAATTCGGCTTCCTTAAATATTTTTTCATGAAAATGGGTAAATTTTGGGGGGATATTTATGTGAAGACTTAGACCTACGATATCCATATGAATAAGAAATATTATTTATTAAATTTAAGTTGACACGTATTTTTGCTCTAGACCAGCGGTTACCAACCTTTTTGGCTCGCGTACCCCTAATTTTGAATTTTGTCAGCCGCGTACCCCCTAACGAGTTTTTTGTTTTCGTTAATAAACTTCTCTTATAAATATTAGAGTCAATTTTGAAATTTTTGATCTGCGGGTATTATCATTTTTTTGAAGGATTTAGGGGAGATCAAAACAATGGTGGTATTTTTTGGAAAAATTTTCGCTCCTTGGGGTTCAATGCATCTGAAAACGCGGATTTTCAGCTGATTTTTCTGCAGAGCAAAAACAGCTGAAAATATTGCAAATCTGATTTCACCAGTCGATTCTACACCAAAATTTTAAACATCGGACAACTCTTAAAAAAGTTCCAAAAACACATCACAGAGGGCGGAAATATAATGTTGTTGATTTCAAAAATGCCCAAAAACACGTTTCTTGAGAACTTTGACATACATTTTCTCAAAAACCTGACATCTTAGAAAAATTTGGGAACGATATTCTGAATCAGCATCGAAAGGTTAATTGAAAACAAGTGGTCAGATCTCAAAATATCGCAAAAAATGCTCTTTAAATTGCACAAAAATACGTTTTTTGTAAAATTTGCCCTCAACTTTCTTAAAAACTTAAAGTTGTGGAAAACGTTGGAAGCCAGATGCGGATCCAGCATTGAAAGGTTAATCTAATGGTGTTTTCTTTTCTGAACAAAAAATTGTGCACACTCACAGCAAAATACGGTTGTCTCAACCGTACAAGGTTCCAACCTCAGATTGAGGTTGCGGCAACCGGTAAATATACGGTTGTAGCAACCGACAATTTACAGTTGTGGCAACCGGCAAATTCCGGTTGCAGCAACCTCAAATAACGACATTTGCCGGTTGCTCCAACCAGAGCTGTGTTTAATATATTTTCGATATTATGCTAAAATACAAAATAAAATTCCAAAAATAAAACAAATTTTTTTTTTTTTTTCTTTTTTTATTGTTTGAAAAAAATATAGTTATATTAATGACTTATACTAAAAAAATACGTTTGCTAAAAATCCGATACAAAGAATTCTTCTTCTCAGAATCTGAGACTTTATCTAAAGGAAAAATGTCTCAAAATCTGAGAATATTTCTTTAGGAGAAATGTCTCAGAATCTGAGACTTTTTCTAAAAGAAAAGTATTTCAGAATCTGGTCCTTTTTCTATAAGAAAAATAACTCTGAATCTGAGAATTTTTCTATAGGAAAAATCTAAATCTTTTTCTATAATAAAAATGTCCCAGAAAAAGTCACAGATCCTGAGACAGTTTTTCTATAGAAAAAGTCGCAGATTTTGAGACAGTTTTTCTATAGAAAAAGTTTCAAATTCCGAGACAGTTTTTCTATAGAAAAAGTCTCAGACTCTGAGACAGTTTTTCTATAGAAAAAGTCTCAGATTCTGAGACAGTTTTTCTATAGAAAAAGTCTCAGATTCTGAGACAGTTTTTCTATAGAAAAAGTCTCAGATTCTGAGACAGTTTTTCTATAGAAAAAGTCTCAGATTCTGAGACAGTTTTTCTATAGAAAAAGTCTCAGATTCTGAGACAGTTTTTCTATAGAAAAAGTCTCAGATTCTGAGACAGTTTTTCTATAGAAAAAGTCTCAGATTCTGAGACAGTTTTTCTATAGAAAAAGTCTCAGATTCTGAGACAGTTTTTCTATAGAAAAAGTCTCAGATTCTGAGACAGTTTTTCTATAGAAAAAGTCTCAGATTCTGAGACAGTTTTTCTATAGAAAAAGTCTCAGATTCTGAGACAGTTTTTCTATAGAAAAAGTCTCAGATTCTGAGACAGTTTTTCTATAGAAAAAGTCTCAGATTCTGAGACAGTTTTTCTATAGAAAAAGTCTCAGATTCTGAGACAGTTTTTCTATAGAAAAAGTCTCAGATTCTGAGACAGTTTTTCTATAGAAAAAGTCTCAGATTCTGAGACAGTTTTTCTATAGAAAAAGTCTCAGATTCTGAGACAGTTTTTCTATAGAAAAAGTCTCAGATTCTGAGACAGTTTTTCTATAGAAAAAGTCTCAGATTCTGAGACAGTTTTTCTATAGAAAAAGTCTCAGATTCTGAGACAGTTTTTCTATAGAAAAAGTCTCAGATTCTGAGACAGTTTTTCTATAGAAAAAGTCTCAGATTCTGAGACAGTTTTTCTATAGAAAAAGTCTCAGATTCTGAGACAGTTTTTCTATAGAAAAAGTCTCAGATTCTGAGACAGTTTTTCTATAGAAAAAGTCTCAGATTCTGAGACAGTTTTTCTATAGAAAAAGTCTCAGATTCTGAGACAGTTTTTCTATAGAAAAAGTCTCAGATTCTGAGACAGTTTTTCTATAGAAAAAGTCTCAGATTCTGAGACAGTTTTTCTATAGAAAAAGTCTCAGATTCTGAGACAGTTTTTCTATAGAAAAAGTCTCAGATTCTGAGACAGTTTTTCTATAGAAAAAGTCTCAGATTCTGAGACAGTTTTTCTATAGAAAAAGTCTCAGATTCTGAGACAGTTTTTCTATAGAAAAAGTCTCAGATTCTGAGACAGTTTTTCTATAGAAAAAGTCTCAGATTCTGAGACAGTTTTTCTATAGAAAAAGTCTCAGATTCTGAGACAGTTTTTCTATAGAAAAAGTCTCAGATTCTAAGACAGTTTTTCTATAGAAAAAGTCTAAGATTCTGAGACAGTTTTTCTATAGAAAAAGTCTAAGATTCTGAGACAGTTTTTCTATAGAAAAAGTCTCAGATTCTGAGACAGTTTTTCTATATACAACAACTGTCCGCGATTTCTATAACTTTTTGAGAGCAAAAAGTATTTTTTTACACAAAAAAATGTTATCTTATCTTAAATTTACAACATCACCTTTTCTGCTGAATCCGAATTTGAGGAATTCCATCATAAGCGTAAATTTTTGGTCCATTTTTTAACTGCTGCTGGAGTTTAAAATATTGCAATATTCCCTTGTTTCTATAAATTAAAAGAAGAAAAATACATTAGTTAATCTGTTGTATCCTTCAAAGTATAAAAACTTACACGTTAAAGCTGTATTTTTGCAGGTTTTATCATCAAATGCTGAAATTTTGAAGAAAAATAAATGTTTTCCTCAATATTTTTTTATTTAATGACATTAAATTTTGTGAAGTTTTGTTATTTTAATTATCAGTTGAAGGAACCGAGAATTTGAGGTTGAGGCAACCGGCAAATGCCGTTATTTACGGTTGCTACAACCGGGGTTTGCAGTTGTAGCAACTTTTTTTTTAATTTTGTGGCAGCTGGCACAAAAATATTTTAAAAAAAATTATAACAACCTCAATTTACGGTTGCTCTAACCGCGTACGGTTGGGACAACCGCGAGCCGGTTACGACAACCGTATTGCGGTTGTGGCAACCTCATTCCAAACGATTTTTTATGTGAGTGCATTGTTAAAATGTTTACTTTTAAAATGTTGACATGGCCCTGAAACGATGTTGCATTTTTTTCACTCAGGAAAGAACACAAAAAATGCTGTTTTGTACGCAAATTGCCCTGATTTGCTGGTTCGATGGATGTGTTTTTCGCTTATATTGCCGGCAGCAATATTTTTTTATTTTTTTTTTGCTTTAAATTATTTTTTTTTTTAATTATTTAAACTTTTAAACAAAAAAAAACTACAAAAAAATTAACAAATTTAGTCGATTTTATATGAAAATTTACTTTTTTTTTTAAAAATTATTAAATTATTTAAAAAAAACATTATTAAATAAAAAATAATACGTAATTGAATAAAAAAAAAATTCCAGAATAAAAAAAATTTGTCCATACCGGGATATGAACCCCGGACCTCCAGTGTCACATGCCACGACACATCCTCTGCACCACAACAGCACCAGTTAACTTGTTCGCTTAATTTGAGTTTTGCTACATGAGAGAATATCAGGGCAGTTTTTCACCCCGTCATTTGATTTCGGGGTGGAAAATATGCATTTTTTACGTCACGGGCAGGCAATATTTTGAGAAAAGAACATAATATTTTTTCAAAAGTGTGCATTTTTTTTAGAAAAGAACACAAAAAATTCAAAGAATAAAAAAAATGTTACAAAATGCTACATTTTTTGCCAGAAAAGAAAACGCCATAAAACCAATGTCCAAATTACTAAAATTTTGCGTACCCCCGCGGACAGTTTCGCGTACCCCCTAGTGGTACGCGTACCATAGGTTGGTAACCGCTGCTCTAGACAATATTCCTGTTATTTCGGGAGTTATCGAAATTTTGCGGAAGGTTCACGTTATTTCATAAGGGGACAACGAAATTTTTAAACACTGATATGGCCGATAATCCGAGACACCCCAACCTTAAAATACATAATCTCATTTAAATATATTTTAAGTTTCAGACAAATCGGTTTATAAGGGTTCACAGAAAAAAAAAATTCCAATGAACGACTTTCGTAGTATTTATGAACAAATTCATACAATTTATTAACTTGTTCATAATACTTATAAACTTTTTCATAGTTTTAATGAAAAATGTTAAATAAATCTTAAATATCACATATTATGATTTATTCATAAATACTATGAAAAAGTTTATAAGTGTTATGAAAAAGTTAATAAATTCATAAATAGTATTTATTTATTATTTATTAAATACTATGAAAGTCGTTCATTGGAAAAATTGAAGAGATACTAACAAGAGAAGTATCTCTCCCTTGTTAGTGCCTTTTTTAATTTGTTTTTAATTATTAAATCAGAACCTTCAAAACAAACATTTTGATATGAAATATATACCATTTTTGAAAAAATCATTTTTATTTTGAGTGTGAAAAATGGTTCCGTATCTGAGAGTATTTTTACATGAAAGTATATTGGAACCTATGGGCAAAATACCTCAGAACCTCTAAATTTTCAATTGGGACCATGTCACAGAATCTTAAAATTTTTCTTTAAGCAAATGTCTCAGAAAACTTTCTGGAGGAGAACATGTCTCAATTCTTAAATCTCTTCAATTAGATTTCCTTAAAGATGTATATGGATAAATTCCTGAAATTTTCCAATGAAATACATGAACATTCCGAATTCTAACGGAATCGTATAATTTTTCTTCCAGTAAATAAAAATATTGCAAATGAGCGATTTTTTGTTTTGGTTTTAATGTTAAAACTTTTCGATGTAAATATTTAAATTATAAATTTATTAATTCTTATTCTTCTCTTTGTTTTCAGGTAAGAATCCTTTGATTGAAATTTAAATAGTTACGTAAGTAAAATTATTTTTTAGATTTGTCAGGGTTTTTTATGTACTCCAAAAATTACAGTATACTGTAATTTTTAGATTTTAATGGATATTGAAGTTTCGTGCACTAAAGGGTTAAAATTGTTTCAACGGTACTTATCCCAATTTTTATTAGCATAC
This sequence comes from Pegoplata infirma, assembly GCA_963921195.1. NCBI lineage: Eukaryota > Metazoa > Arthropoda > Insecta > Diptera > Anthomyiidae > Pegoplata > Pegoplata infirma. The sequence goes on from OY992539.1 coordinate 138,793,267, forward strand.
GCAAAAGTTTATCGTATATCCTTTTTATAATTTCCATTGCCAAATTTAACATCATCCAAAATTCCACTCCTTTCTCCCTTTAACAATTAACTGAGGTGTATAATAAAATAAATGATTCATTAAAAATTTAAATTTTTCTTTATTTAAATTGATTACGTTGACAATAATATTGATTGTATAAAAATACAATATGTAAAGAAATTTTAAAATAACAATTATAATAATATTTTTAAAACACAAACATTTATACATACATACAATAAAATAAAGCCCGTTATCACAAAAATTTAATAATATTTATTGTGCTGTATATCGGGGAGGGAAGAATCAGTACTTTGGTACTTTTTTCAGTACTTTTTCAAACTCTATTCCCGCAAATAGTTTAGTACCTTTTCTATACCAAACGTTTTCCTACATTTGTTCAGCCAAATCTAAAAGATTTATCGAAAATCTACAGATTTTCATTGGGAAAAGGCTTTAAAAGCTTTAAATGAAAAAATTTGGTTTTAGTCAATCTTCAATATGTTTTTCTCACAAAAATAAACAGCTTTACCACAAGAAATTTAAAATGAGCTTTTAATTTCATTTCCATACAAATTGTTTTTGTTTTTAAAATAGACTTTCAAAAAATGTATTGAAAATTTTAAATTTAAAATAAAACTTTTGTTAAAATAGACTTTTTGATTTCTTGTGGTAAGGGCCAAAATGTCATCAATTCACAGAAAATTGATGTCATCAATTCACAGAAAAAAAAAAATTGCCAATGTACAAAATTCATAGTATTTATGAACAAATACATAAAAATTATGAACTTTTTCATTAAATTTTTGAACTTTTTCATAGTATTTATGAAAAAATGTTAAATAGTTTTTAAATTTCACATATTATGATTTATTCATAAATACTATGAAAAAGTTTATAAGTATTATGAAAAAGTTAATAAATGTTATGAATTTGTTCATAAATAATATGAAAGTCGTTCATGGGAAATTTTGTTTGTGTGTTTAAGAACTTTTATATTGAATTTATTATTTTTAGTACCGTCGAGTGCGAAAAAGTACTTTTTTGGTTGAGCTCTACACTCAAAAAAATACGTTAGTAGATTTACTAATTTTTTTTTGCTAATGCTAGTTAGCTAACTTTTAGCAAATTTTTAGTTGAGATTAGCATGCTAGCAAAAAATTCTTGTAAACTTCATTTAGCACATTAGCAATTTTAAACAAACTTTGAACTAATTTCTTTTGCTAAATTTGAATTTGAGTTGACAACATTTTTACAAGATTTTTTGCTAACATTAGCAAAAATAAATGGTAAATTTTTTTTTATTTTCAGAAAACTTAAAATGGCGCTATCTCGGAAACTAAGCCAGATAGAGCAAAATGGAGGGCATTTTTGGTTCTTAGAATCTCCATACTTTCGCGGGTCCTCTTCACATGTGTGGACCCTAATGGGCCCTAACTTTGGATCAAAAAAAGTTAGCATTCCCGAAAATTTTAAAATGCTCATATCTCGGTAAATATTGCCGACACACCAAAAAGTCCAAAAGAATTTTTGTAGCTCTCAACACGTAGAACAAGACCGCAAAATAACCAAAAGCTCTCCGAGTAATATTTTTAAAGTTATCGAGTTTTTTAATTCTCAAGATCCCAGTGATCCCCTAAAATCACGTATCTCAAAAACTAAGCAAGGTAGAGCGAAACGGACACAAATTTTGGATCAAAAACTATGACGATTTTTAAGGAACCCACCTAGGTCTAGGCCCATCGGGGTCTGGACCTATTGGGTCTGAACCCAATGGGGTCCTCAAATGTGTTGAAATAAAAATTATTTCAGTTAACTAATTTTTAGCAAAACGTTTTTGCTAACTTTACCAAAAAAATTGTGGGTTCAAAATCAGCAAATTTTCTTGTAGGTTTACAAGCTTTTTTTGCTAACTTTACAGGTTTTTTTTTTTGAGTGTAGTACCATTTAAAAATTTCGAATTTCCATCCCTGCTGTTTATAATTTTTTTTTTTCATTAAAACACAAAAAAAATCATTCTGAACGCATTTAATAGTAAGTAAAAGATAAAAATAAATAACGTAATTATATACATGCATACATATTTATATACAATTGTATTATATGTATAAGTATATGCAAAAAGTAGCATTTTTTAAAAAGTAAATAAGAATGAAATATATTTTAATTTATAAAAATATCAAGAAATAAACAAAAAAAATAAAAATATTAAAAAAAAATGCTACTTAGTTCAAGGTTAATAACCCATACATATTCGTACAAAACAATATAAAACGCAAGGCCGTTATAGAGAAAGAGAGAGACAAAGCAAAACGAAGTGAAAAATGTTAATTTGCATTGAAATTTTAATCTAAAAAAAAAAAATAAATATTGAATTAAAATTATTATTATTATTATAAATATAAATTAAACAATAAATAGTATTTATTTACAATTATTTTGTAAATAAAGAAGGGCTCACTTATAATCTGGACGACTTATGTTCGTTATAACTTTTGAACGAAAAGATAAATTTGGTAAAAATTAATTACACTATTAAACATTGAAAATGCGACTGGGCGCGCCCTTATACACTTGCTTATAATAGTTTTGCTGGTGAAAAATCCTTTCTCCAAACTTTTCCATTACATCAGGTTTTTGAGAAAATTGAAATCAAAGTTAAAAAAAAACGTCATTTTGTGCATTTTTGGAAACTCATAGCGGATAAACCCGATGTGATGGCGACTTTAAAATAAGTCGAGGGTGAAGCTTAAACATAACTCTTTAAGACGCAGAACTCATTTGGTCAGTCGCCTTAACTCTTTGGGCACCAATTGTGTTTCAATGATTTCTTTTTTCCCAGAAAAAAAAAAAAAAAACGTACCTTATTAAAAGACAATTTGTGCTCCAACGTTTAAAGGGACTGATCAAATGAGTTATTCATCTTAAAGAGCTTTGTTTTAGCTTTATCCTTGACTTTTAAGTCCGAAAACACGATTTTTTTTGTATTTAAAATTTTTCAAAATCTTGATGTAATGGAAAAGTTTGGAGACCGGATTTGTGACCAGGAGAATAACTGTAATGATGTGTATAAGGTGCGTTTCATTTGCACTGTTTTTTTATATTATTTGTAGCGGAAAAATCGTTTTTTGGGAATAAGCCGTCATTGAGAGACAATTGGTGCCCTAAGGGCTAAGGGAACTTACCAAATGAGTTCAGGAGCCTTAAGAACAACGTTTAAGCTTTACCCTCGACTTTTTTCAAGTGGCTATCACATCGGGTCATCCGCTATGAGCTGTCAAACATGCCCGACACGTCGATTTTATTGAACTTTGACCTCAATTTTCTCAAAAGCCTGATGTGATGGAAAATTTTGAAGATCATAAATCACTAAAACAATTGCAATTAACTGTGTGAGGTCGCGTCCCAGTCGCATCAAGTTTTTTCCAAAATGTTCAGTAGTTACACCCATCTTCAAGCAAGTTTAGGTTGTGGTAAAATGGTGACAAAATCGGGTAATGGCATTTCACTCCCTTTATTTTGAACAAAATTGTTTACAAGAAAATCCTAGCTGATCCTGTTTTCGATTTATTGCTAAATGATTACACTGTTCGACAACAAAAACATCCCAGTGAAATATCCAACGGATTCTTATAGCTTTTGCTCTACTGAATCCAAATCTGCCATCCAATTTTTTCTAGCACGTACCGTTTTCGAGATATTCGCTGTTAAAAATTCAACAAATCAATAATTCACACTTTTGGGGATCCACTGTTATGTTGCTTCCAACAAATAGGACTTGATTTCATATAAATTGGAGCTCCTGGTTCCAAACCAACAATCTAAATTTTTCTAGCATGTTTCGTTTTTGAGATACTCGCGTTCGAGATTTTCGCGTTGAAAAATGTTCAAACACGAATATCTCGAAAACGAAACATAATATAAAAGTTTGGATTGCAGTTTTGGAATCAGGAGGTCGATATTATATGAAAGCAAGTCCTATTTTTGAAGAATCTGTAACAGTAGACCTCCAAAAGTGCGAAATGGTTGGTTTTTTGACAGCGAATATCTCAAAAGCGATACGTGCTGAAAAAAAAATTGGATGGTAGATTTGGATTCAGGGGAGAAACATCTATAAAAATCAGTTGGATATTTTACTGGGAGATTTTTGTTGTCGAACAGTGTAATTATTTAGCAATAACTCGAGAACAGGATCAGCTAGGATTATACAGCTCGTGGTTCATTCTAATTCGATACCCGTCATCAACGCGTATTAAACCAAACATTTTTCGAAGAATCTTCCTCTCAAATACTGCTAAAATTTATTTATCCTTTTTGGTTACCTTCCAAGATTCTGCACCATATAATAGAACGGGTAGGATGAGAGATTTATGCAGCGTGATCTTTGTTCGTCGAGTTTACCCAGCTCAGAGTAGCACCTATCGGCAAGGGTAATTCTTCATTTGATTTCGTTGTTTTTTTGTTCACACTGGTACCCAAATAGACGAAGCCTTTCACATGTTCGAAGTTGTGATTTTTGGTTGGTACTTGTCGTTTGAAACGTTGGGAATCTCCACTATTCGATAAAAAGAAGTTCTTCTTTAACTCATTAACTTGGAGGCCTATGATGTTTTGACTGCTTTTCGATTACTGCAAAGGCTGCGCTAACTGCTCTAGTGGAGTTGTTGATGATATCGATGTTGCCGGCATATGCGAGCAGTATGCCACTGTACTTTTGAACGTTGCAGTCTTTTTTCATCAATAAATTGAAGAAATCGCACGATAGGACATCACCCTGTCTAAGACCTTAAATAGTTCGGACAGGTTTGTTCTTATTCTGACGGATATTTCTGTATTTCTAAGCGTCATAACGCAAAGGCGAATGTACTTTGCTGGGATTTTGAGCTCCGACATTGCGAGGTAAAACTTTTCCCTTATCGCTGTCAAAAGCTGAATTATAATCGACAAATGGATGGTGCGTGTTGGTATGCATTTCTTAAGTCGTTTCTAAGATTTGGCATGCGGTGGAAGATCTTATCTGTGGTGGAATTGCCGGGTTATTTCGGAGTAAGAAGACTGGGGTAACTCAGAAGATGTGCACGAATGGATTTAGTACCTAAATGGCTACATGTCTGGTTGGTATTTGGACGATACGACCAAATGTTATATTGCTATGGGAAAAATGGCTACAGTATTTCGGAATAAAGTGTTTGCTATTTTGAACGTAGCGATCTGTATATCTTAAAACAGATGTAGGGATAGGAGAATAAGTATATGCAATGACAAACAAGCTTAGGGCACAAGATATTCCAGTTAGGTAAGGTTGTAAGTAGCTGCTGACGCTTTAAGTCAGCGCACATAGACTCTGATGTCAGTTGTGATGCCATGGGCCGGTAATTAGGTTTTCTACTACTTTCTGCCGTTGAGGTTTTTATGAAACTGTTAAAGTCTGAGCGTTATAGACTTGCTTATTTCTCGTGTTTAGGCATATACAACCCTCAACTCAACAAGCTCTTAATAGTAAACTTAAATATGAAATTATTGATTTTCTAATCAGTTTTTCCCACTTAAAATAATTGATTTTTATTCTCTACTTATATAATATCACTTTAAAGTCCAAATGTTTTTGATACTTTACTTTTTTTTCGAGAACAATAACACACATTTTTTTCTAGTTTAATCGATCTTGAAGGTGGAAAAAACAAGAGGGGAAAACAAACAAAAAACACACAACCAGAAACATGCCGAAAATATTGAAATATCGACGACATTGTCGTCAGAACACAGTTGTTGTCGTTGTTGGTATCGTAGTAGCAGCAAAGAACCCAACAACAATTGTTAGTGTCAACAATACAGCAGCAATATAGAGAAAAACGAACAGACAGACCGACAGACATACCAAAAATCATGAAAATTTTACAGATGTATGTACATTGCATAAAATACAAACATATATTTCTTCGTATGCACATGTATGAATTTTATGTATGTATTTAACCAAAGTGTATTGTAAGCTTTATTGTGATACAATATTTACATACCCAGTTGGCAACGTCCTCGAGCCATCCTCAGTGACGGCGGGGTGGCATGTCAGAGTCACTCCTGCCATCCACAAGGCATTTCTAAGTACAGAGTTGACGACAGTTTCAAATAAACTTTCAAAATGTCCTCACTCAAAGTCAGTAGTAGTGACTTTCATGCTGACTTTTTGGAGACATGCCACCTAAGACTTCTTTGGGAAAATATCTGATATAGGGCATTAGAAGACTTTAACTTCTGGGGGGACACTTAATATCTCTGACTGAACTCTCCAAATAGGATTGTCGGCTTTATTAAAAGCCTGAATATTTAGGTCACCCTTTTTAGGCTGCACAATAGATCTTTATGGTCGCAGTGCATGTGGTCTCTTTAATCTAATCTAGGTCATACGAAAATATAAAAAATGTTCGTATTTCCTTTAGTTTTTACTTTTATCCATTTTTCTTTTGTAAATTATTTTTCTCATTAAGGAAAAACTTTTCGTCTTTCTTAGTCCCAACTGGATTTGAACCTGGAACCTCCAGTTTATTAGTTGTTCCAAATTTTATTTTTAAAATTGTTTGTCTATTTATTACTTTTATACTACTTGTAAGATTTTGATTTTGTTTTAAATAAATCTATAATGTTGCCCAGATTAAAAATTCTAATTTAATATACTGCTATCCTGAAGTCATTCCCTCATTGATATCTTAGAGGAATTGTTCACACTCTTAAAACAAACATTCATTGTTGACAATGTTAGGACATGTCATCAAGAATTACCTATGATTTTTCAGAACCTGAAGACAATTTCCTCAGTGACACATTTTCCAACTGGGTAGTCGTAGAAAACATAAATATATAAGTAATATATATTGGAGTGCATCGATTTGTCTGTTACCTTTTAGGTTAGATTGGATGGGCGACCGCCAATTTTGCAAATTCACTCGGAGGCCATAAGGCCCATTGTGATTCCCTTAAATGTCATTTCCCTACTCCCCTCTGATACAAATAACTTTTTACCTCTTGAACCACCCCGATTCTCTAAGATATTCTGCTAGAGATGTCAATGAGACAACGTTTAGACAATCTAGGTCATCGAAAAATCTTTACCCTAAATGCTTAAGACGGCTTCTCATCAGACCCGGACATTCACATAACAAGTTCTTCACTGACTCCTCCTCCTCCACTTCAATAGAAATACAATACCACTACAATAGAAATTTCCATACGCACGGCCATTTGGCCAATCAAACAGTGTTCTGCAAGTACCCCTAATTGGCTAACCCTCCGTTTGCTAAAAGTAAGAAGATTTTTTGTCGTCTTAGGATCTGGCAGTGGCCACATGGTTCGCGTTATCCTGCACGTATTTAGAGATATCCACCTATCCGTCATTCTATTCTTAGATATCCTATCAATTCGTTTATGAATTCCACTATAGAAACCGAGATGTCAGGTTCTACACATTCCCCCACCGATGCCGAGCGTTTTCTCTTACATTCATCAGCCAATTCTTTCCCAGCGACCCCACTATGTCCAGGGACCCAGATTAGCTTGACTGTGTGCGGATTGATTTGACGAACGGATCGTATACAATTCCCGATTTTACAGTATTTGATTCTAAAGCCTTTAGACCTGCGAGACTATCCACGAAATTGTTAATGAAGCAAGGACGAAGGTCCCTTGTCATAAGCCTGGAAAACACTACACTTATCCGGAAGTCACAATAAGACCCCTATTTCGAGGCATTCAGAGTACACTCCCGAACCCGTACCCATCTCCATCTTTAATCCGTCTGTAAAGATTGAGATCGCATTCTCTGTTATAACAGAATTTTCCGCACAGTCTTCATTGGTCGGTATTTGGACTTTGAAGGTTCTATCAAAGTTCTGTTACCTTTTAAATGAACTTAACTTATTTGATGGCGGTTCTTTAAAACAAATTGAATCTAGCTTTAACCGTTCGTAAGCTGCTGGATCAGCAAGTGAAAAATCTTCTATGAAGCTTAGATTATCAAAGAATATTTGCTCTGTATGACGTACTTTTAGCCATTTACACAGACGATAAGAGTTGAGTTGTGCCTAAAAGAAAACTCGACAATTTCATGGCGCTCAGACGTAAAATAGTTCATTGTACCGTACCCTAGAAAGGAATTTAGTACAGGATGAGAACAAGTTTAAAGAAAGAGAAAAGTGCTTGCTGAGAATTTCTTAGTTGCTTTCAAAAGCCAGAGAAAGTCTGATAAGGGAAGTCCATTGATCAAGTCCATTGACAAAATATCATAATATATTATCCGCAGTCTAGCTCTTGAAAACTCTTGACAACAACAGACGTAGTTTTCTGTTGTATTCTCATTCTCAAGACAATCAATGACTCTCGTCATATGGCGAGCACAGGCATTATGTCCGTTAGACCAATAAGTCTTCGAGAGTCTCTTCTACTCAGCCTGAGTAAATATTATGCCACTTTCTTGTCTGGTCTTATTACACAACATTAAGTATTCTTGCATGTCAACTCATTTGACCATTTTTAAATGAAAATTGATTTTATGTGAAAGTTGATCCAATGCATCATCCACGTCCTATCCTATGCCAATCTGAAGCCCCGGGTTGTGAGAAATTATATATGAGCCAATGTTTGCTAAAGAATCGGCAATCTTATTTCCGCGTATTACCCTATGGCCCGGAACCCACAAAAGACATACCCTGTTTCCAGATGAGACCTCATTGAGTCTGTGCCTTGGTTAGGTTGGCTGCTGACGTTTTAAGTCAGCACACATAGACTCTGAGGTCCATTGTGATACCACGGGACTGTAATAGATTTCCCTACTGGTCCCTGCCGTTAAACCAATTTGAGCTTCTTATGAAACTCCTAAGATATTGAATTTTGACATCTGACAAATCATAAAGGTCGTGCAGCTCCCTAGGTCCCAGTGAGGCAAGTCTATGACCAGAAAGTGCCGGGCAATGGCAGATGAAGTGTTCGATAGTTTACAACTCCTCCATGCAACTCGCACATTTAACCGCTCTACGTGCTTTCCTATAAGACAGTGTCCGGTACTTACAGCCACCACTGTCGAAGTATCTCTTCCTGGAAAAGATATCAGCTCACTGTTGTATTCGATTTAGTTTATCTAAATCGTACCAGTCTCAAACTCTACGCAAGGCGCCATACTGTCTAAGGGCATGGCAAACATCGGACAAAGTTCCGAAAGTCCATTAATCAGTTGACCATGTCTTGCATTGTAGTCTCCATGTCATAAACCATTTTTACGGAGTCTGCACTGAGATTTCATGGCTTCCCCTTGGATTTGTAGATCCAATGAAGCATGCTCAACATAGTGTTAAGAGCTGCGCCTGGTGTAGTGCGCTCATTGAACCCGAAATCCCCAAGCAAGCCGCTCTTTGTAGTCCGTAGATTTTACCAACGCTGCGTAAGTGTTAAAAGTTCAATGACTGCTAATGTACATCAATTGCACTTCTGCAGGTCTTAGACCTCTCGTCTTCCCAAAAGCTCTACGACACTGCCAGAAAATACGATAAGCCCGAGATACCTTCACTTCAACATGTTTTGTTTTATTATCCAGAAAGACCCCTAAATACTTTACATTTGTGGACAGTTGAAGAGTAACACTCTTCAGCGTAGGATGCTTAAGACCCTTGTGTTTGGTGCTTCGCGTAAACAACTCAAGTGTTATCTTAATTGGATTCACGGACGATCCATGTCTGTTGCAGCTGTTGTCCATCAAGTCTATAATCAAGTCCAGAAACTAATGTTTTTGAATCGGTCCAGCTCAAGGGCATTTATTGCTAGAGCCTGTTAAGATTTATCACAAAAAAAAAATCCAACTTTTTGAGGCTCTTTAATGTATCTATGTACATTAATATGTAGAAAATGTATATACAGAACATGTGATGTCGTCTGCCACAACAATAAATAACCGAGTAAAAAAGGTTAAGATATCAAATGGGATCTACTTAGAAACTTTTGGCCCATTAATAAACATTTTTAACGATATTTCATAAAAAATATGACAATGTCAGGTACTATATCGAGGCCAGTCTACACCTAGAAAAGTTTTACAGTAACTATTTACGGTTATTCAAAAAGTTTTTAGTTGAAGTTGTTTTAAACGTTTTATCGTTTGTTTTTCAAGAAAAATAAAATATTAAATGATCTATACAGTTGTAAAAACAATAAACTACAAAAGTTACGGAAAAATATTTTTATCAGTTAAATTATTTGTGACTGATTATTCCGTATAATTTTACAGAAGTACGGTTTTTGTAGTTTGTTATTCAAAAAATTTTATTTTTACTTCACAATATAAAAAAATGTAAACAGTTAAAATAACTGAAATATCGTTTGTTTTTACGGAATGTCTAGTCATTTATTAACGTTTAAAAATAACTGAAAAATTATGTTGTTTCAAATGAAATATAAGTAGTCCGTTTTTTAAAAGGAAAAACGATTGTTTTAAACGTTTTTTCAGTTGAATTTACTTACAAAATATTTTGAGTGTACGGTATGACATAGTTTTGATAAAAATCTAATCCAGAGTTTGGCCCAAATTTCAGATCTGGTTGTAAGCAATAATTTTTATTCGGGTTACTACAATACAAAAATAGCAAGAATAGAACAAAACAGAGGCATGCACAAACAAGTGTACATAAAGTAGCTGCGGAAACATGCATTCAAATCTATATGTATGCCATCATTGCACTATTCGTACATGACACTATACATAATTAGTGACTTTAAAACAGTGATGTCCAAAAAGTTTTTGCATTAGTATTAGTGAGCACGAGAGAGACTGCACTGAGCAAAAATAATTGACCGAATTATAAAAGATGTCATTAAAATCAGACTAATAATTGAAATATTATTAATGATTAAAATATATATTTGTATTTATTTTTATACAATTTTAATGATATTTTTAAAAACATATTTTTAGATCTTCGAAAATTTAATTTACTATTAATTTACCATTAATCGAAGATCTTATTTAAGACACATAAAAATTTTAGACCTTTAAAGAATTAATTTCTAATTGTGAATGTATTCACATTATTTTAAATTACATTTTTAATTAATGAATTAATTTATGTTTGAATTAATTTTTTAATTAAATTTAAATTATTTAAAAAATAATTAATTAACTTTGTGAATAATTCAATTATAATTAATGAATTAATTCTTTATAAATAAATTTAATTAATAAAAAAATCAATTTAATTAAAGGCATTGGATATTAAAAAATAATTTTTATAACAGATTATTGCTTGAGTGGCATCATTTGTTTCTGTCAGTGCATTTAAAAAAATATAAGCGATGATCGGTTTAGCATGTGCATCTTTCGATGTCTCATCAACGACTAAATGAATGAGCATAAGAATATGTGTGAAGAGCGTAATTCACAATTGTGTAAAGAAATGGGCATCATTGCTTTAAAATAATGTATTCTTTTGATTGTGTATTGGTTTTAAACTTAGTATGCTAGGTTAAGAGGTTGACATAATGTCCGCAAGACCAGTTTCTGATTTAAAGTTATACCTCAAGGATATACACTTCCTATTAATCAAAATTCTCTTCTGACTTCCTATCCAATATCATGACGATTTATGTCCTCACATATGAGGCATTCCACACCAAATGTCCCGCTACAGAAAAACATGTGTCCCGTAAATTTCTGAATAGGTTGTTTGGATAGCCCTATATGTAACTAAGAAAATTGCGTTTTTGGTTTTTCAAATTTTCGAAAACTGGGCTTAGGAGGCGTGGTCAAATATTGGAAAAATGGTAAAATTTGTGGCGAGTTGCCTTGATTAAATATTTATCACATTAAAACGGAATGCACCACAATGTCAAAAATTTAGGTTCTTATATAGTTTTGTATGGTCTATCGATTAAAATTTTTTTTTTTTGGAAAATTTTCAGAACCCGTTCTAAAATTTTCCATTTTTTAAAAAAGTCAATTTATCAAAAATCCGGCCACTTTTTTTTTCTTTTTTATTTATTATTTTTTTTTAAGTTTAGATGTTTGTCCATCCACACAAAAAAAGTCAGAAACACGTTCATCTTTTTTTTCGAGAAAATCGCATTTGAACTTTAAATTTCATAACAATTTTGTTATTTGCTTGTATTTCTTTGTTTTAAAGTTGCGAATGAGTAATATTAATTGCATAAATATTCGTCATACGCTCTGTTGACACAAGAAAATACAAGCAAATTACTAAATTGTTATGAAATTTAAAGTTCAAATGCGATTTTCTCGAAAAAAAAGATGAACGTGTTTCTGATTTTTTTTGTGTGGATGGACAAACATCTAAACTTTTAAAAAAATAAATAAAAAAGAAAAAAAAAGTGGCCGGATTTTTGATAAATTGACTTTTTTAAAAAATGGAAAATTTCAGAACGGGTTCTAAAAATTTTCCAAAAAAAAAAAAATTTTAATCGATAGCCCATACAAAACTATATAAGAACGTAAATTTTTGACATTGTGGTGCATTCCGTTTTAATGTGATAAATATTTAATCAAGGCAACTCTCCACAAATTTGACAATTTTTCCAATATTTGACCACGCCTCCTAAGCCCAGTTTTTGAAAAATTGAAAAAACAAAAAACGCAATTTTCTAAGTTCCATATAGGGCTATCCATATCACCTATTCAGAAGTTTACGGTACACATGTTTTTTTTTCGCTGGACATTTGGTGTGGAATGCCTCATATGTATGTTTCATCAAGTTTACTCAGCCTTATATATTTAAGCATCTTCCATGGGTTGACATCTCTAAGTTCCTACAGTGCCTTAAAGAAGTCAGAGGCCACTGACTAAGATAATGAAATTTATATTCTACTATTTTTACTATTTCGTCCCCACACCATCTGCACAAGTCATCTATCATCAATTTTAACTTTCAAATAAGCTTTCAAGCCAGTATGGACGGGAATTAAACCTACATACTTTCTGAAATCCGCTTTTTCCATATAAAAAAGTGTTTTTTTTTGCAACTTTCAGATTACTAAGCCGGTGACATTGAACATAACACTAGCCCAACGACAAACAAGTGTAACATGTGTGGAAGGTCTTTTACTTGTAAGGCCAAGCCCATCAGATGTGCTGCGAGCGGAAACAGTTCTGACTTACGCTGCTCGGAACTGAGGAATGCCGATCTTTATAGACCGGACTTCATCGGTCCCTGCTGCAGAAGACGTATGGCTGCCAACGCACTTAGCACACCTGTGGGTGATATACCAGATCGACCATCCACACCTGCTGGCCAAAAGGGACAAGATCCTACAGGTGAACAGCCAACTACGAGGGTCAGCCTGTTGGAACCTCCCCCAGGTCTTAATTTTAAGATATTACAGTGGAATTGCAACAGGCTGAGCAGGAAAATTAAGAAGGTTACGGACTTCATGGACAAGAGAAGCATACCGATCACGGACCTCCAGGAAACAAAGCTTACGAGAAGGAACCCCCTCTCCTGCTCGCCAAGCTATAGTGTCACACGGCAAGACCGTGTGAGAGACAAAGGAGCCGGCCTTGCTTTTCTGATTAATGACTTCGTTAATTTCCGTCCGCTGTCCATCACATCGAACGACGATCACTTGGAACTCCAGGGGATCGCCGTTCGAACTGGAAAGGTTAAAATTGGGATTGTAAATTTCTACATCCCCTGACACCGGCCTGCCGTCCAGGATATCGCCCGTCCATTGAATTTTTAATGGAGGGCGACAACAGAGTCATACTTGCTGACCTGGTATTCTGAGCTGGAAAATAATGCGAGAGGAAACATCTTCGCCGAACAAATTGACAACACAAATTGTTGTGTTAGCAATGAGAGGCACCATACTTGCATCACTGCAAACTGTCGTAGCTTACCAGATCTTTCGATAGTTATTCCGGACCTTGTAGGCTTCACCACCTGGCATGCCGACATCGCCCTCAACTCTGTTCACATCCCCATCACCGTTAAAATCTCAAAAAGTACGGACTTCATATCTGCTGAAGACCGGACTTTTGTGAACTTCCGGAAATCGAATTGGGTAAAATTTAAGGAGATGTCGGAACTATAGTTCGTGCAATTGACCTCACCCTCGACAGGTTCAGAGGGAGAGAGTAACATTCAAAAGATCGTGGTTGAATCGAAAATCTACTGCATTCCGGCGGCACGCATTGCTAAAATTGCGCCCGAACTTCCCCCTGGGGCATGTCGTCTAGCAGATAGACGAGATGCCATACGGAGGGAAAATGCAGCGGACCCACGTTTAAGGCAACTGAGCACTGAGATTGATGCATAGTTATGTCGTCTAACAGATAGACGATCTGCCATACTGTGGGAAAATGCAGCGGACCCACGTTTAAGGCAATTGAGCACTGAGATTGATGCTCTAGGCTCCGCTCACTGCAAAGACCTGTGGTTAGAGTCGGATAAAGGTTCTAAACGTCTTTGGTCGACTATTAAGTACCATTCCAATCCCCGCAGCGGAAGACTCACTCTCACTCTCGAGAGTGGCACACCGCTTGTCTCCCAAAGGTGATGCACTGCCTTAAACCGACAGTTTGCTGAGGAAGATCAGATCTCTAACTCGGACGGAAGAGGTAGAGATCTATCCGGAAGATATCCTAAGGCTATTAGGGAAGCAAAAGCCTCCACGGCAATATGTCGCGATGGTCTTGCAACGATTACGCTCAAACACGTGGGGGAGTCTGCGACTTTCTCTATGGGAAAAACGTCTCAGAATCTAAGATTTTTTAAATGGGAAAAGGTATCAAAAGATAAAACTTTTTCTAAAGGTTAAAATTTTCAGAATCTGAGACTGTTTTTAAGAGAAAAAATTTCTTAGAATCTGATGTTTTTCTTTAGGAAAAATGTTTTAAAGTCTAAGACGTTTTCTATAGGAAAAATGTCTTAGAATCTAAGACTTTTATTGTGGGAAAAATGTCGTAGAATCTGAAACTTTTTCTATATGAAAAATGAGTCAGAACCTGAGACTTTCTATACGCAATATGTCTCAGAGTCTAACACTCTTTCTACACGAAAATGGCTCAGAACGTGTGGACGTAGGTCCCTTGTCATTATCATCTGCGCGGCCTTACCAATTGCAAGTAGCTCACCCTGAAAAACACTACATATGCCCAAAAGTCTCAATAAGGCTTTGATTAGGTATTCAGAATACACTCCCGAATTGAGATCACATCGTTTGACCGAGTTTTCCTACCAGACTTACGTAGTTTGTACTTGGACTTTGAAGGTTCTATAAAATTAGTCTGCAGTGAGTTCTTTTTCAGTTCCGTCCCGCCCACAGTTCTAAATATGACCGTCTGGCCAAAATATGAAACATTGATGAAAGATGTACAACAGAGTAACTCTGTGTGATGCCTCGAGTAATTTTGAATGTGAGCAAAATCGGTTCAAAATTCATTAACGAAAATATAAGGACACCTCGAAAATTTTGTTACATATAACATAACCTAACCTGTGCCGAATATTTAATCCCCTCCAAATTTTATACCCGCCCCTTTTGTGGGTAAAAGATGTCCCCAAATATGTTTGTTGTTTGATTTACAAACTGTCTGACAAAGTTATTATTTTGAGTGTGAATATGACGATGACAATAATGATATTATAACTGCGGCTTCTGATGTTGCTGCTGCTGCTACTGCTGAAGTTGTTGCAGTTGATGACAATAATGGCTGGATTTTGCTTTTATTGTTGTTGTTAGTGTAGTTAAAAACGCTATTGGGAGGTTGAATGATTGAAGCTTTATAAATGGTAGGGAGGTTTTGTCTGTTTTAGTCACCACACCTAAGATGATGTTAGTAGGGAAGGTGGTGAAAAATTAGGATGATGATAATGGGAAACATGGTGTTGTTATAATAAACATTAACGACGTCTCCGTTAATGTATGTGCGTTCGTTCGTTTCCATTTATTTTGGCGTATAGTGTCGCAGAATTATAGTGCAATTTAATCTAAATCTTGTATTCGAGTACTCTCCGTAATATATAACATTTACAATTGTTGTCATACACATACGAAGAACTCACTGTTACACACACACATGTATTGAGATACATAAAAATATACATGCATGTATTATATATCAGATATTCTCAATCTGTAGTGCGAGTGCTATATTTTAAAATACACAATAAAACACAAGTGTCTGTCGAATCAGTAAAAAAAACAGCTGATACATCGGAAAAATCAGATGATAAATCAAGAAAATCAGCTGAGATATCAGAAAAATCAGCTGAAATATCAAAAAAAAATCAGCTGAATTATCAGAAAAATTAGCCTAGACTTGTGGAAAATTGTCGGAATTGATCAGGCTCGCTTTTCTATTTTTGTAACTTGCAAATCTCTGTCTAGTCAATAAAAAATTGTCTACCCGGGTGAAAATGACCATGTATGTTCATATATGATGCATATATGGATGTCCATACAAGTGCATATCCGTAATTTGAGGGTACATGTACATTAGAGTATCCCTTATTTTGGAAATGTTGGAAATCTTGAGACGGTACCCGCTCATTTTTTTCCTTTTGACTTAAAAATAACTCAGGAAAAATTTTACGCCCCTAGGACCACGCCTTCCCTACGCGACGGGGCCTTAAAGAGCGGGGCCTAAAAAATCATTTTTCCATACAAACCAAAAAAATTTTTTTTTTATTTTTAATTTTTTTGTTATTAATTATTATATTACTTGGTTTGCTTATTCACGACAAAAAATTTGATTTTGGAGGGATAAGTCTTTCAGCGCTAAAAAATTTTTCGCAAAAAAAAAATTTGGGCGGCCGGGGTCCTACAGTAAAAAATTTTTAAAAAATATTTTTTTTTAGTTTTGACCAGCAACGGTTTTAGTTGCTATGTTGCTTTAAATGATATATATTCCAAAAAAAAAATTATTCATATCTGTGACATCTTTATCTTTTTCGAAAAAAAAAATTTTGAGCCGTAGGAATCCTACGGTAAAAAATTTTTAAAAAATATTTTTTTTTAGTTTTGAAAAGCAATGGTTTTAGTTTTTATGTTGTTTTTAATGATATATATTCCAAAAAAAATATTATTCATATTTGTGACATTTTTATCGTGTATCGAAAAAAATCATCAATGCATTTTTTACCCTTTTTTAGAACACGATTAAGATGTCACAGATACAAAAAATATTTTTTTATGAATATATATCATTTAAAGCAACATAGCAGCTAAAACCGTTGCTGGTCAAAACTAAAAAAAAATATTTTTTAAAAATTTTTTACTGTAGGACCCCGGCGGCTCAAAATTTTTTTTTGCGAAAAATTTTTTAGCGCTGAAAGACTTATCCCACCAAAATCAAATTTTTTGTTGTGAATAAGCAAACCAAGTAATATAATAAATAATAACAAAAAAATTAAAAATCAAAAAAAAAATTTTTTGGTTTGTATGGAAAAATGATTTTTTAGGCCCCGCTCTTTAAGGGCCCGTCGCGTAGGGAAGGCGTGGTCCTAGGGGCGTAAAATTTTTCCTGAGTTATTTTTAAGTCAAAAGGAAAAAAATGAGCGGGTACCGTCTCAAGATTTCCAACATTTCCAAAATAAGGGACACTCTAATGTACATTAATGATCATACATTGTCATACATGAATTTGTATGTAAATTTTTTTTTTATTTTTTTCCCTAAAAAGTCTATTAATTGAAATTTTTCAAATATAAATAATTTGTACTAATTTATGACACTGATTTTTTAATAAAAACTAAAGAACATTTTAAAAATATACTTTGGACTTTATGATACTTCGAAGAATTAACCACTTTTCGAATGAATTCACAAATAAAATACATTCCATTTTTATAGTCACTGAATACAATTATCTTTAAATATCAATATTTCTTGGAATGGATTCAATTTTTACCATTAAATCGAATTCTTGTTTATGAGAATTTTAAAAACTGAATGCATTCTTTATTTCATTTATTTATTATTCATGAGACTTTTAAAAATCGAATTTATAAAAACTTACGCATTCAATTTCAAAGTCGAATGAAAAAGAAACCGAATTCATTCTATATTTTAAAATCAAATGTAAATTCATTCGATAAATTGTGATTGGGGAATGCAATCATAAAAGTTTAATTCTTAACACCAAATCTTATTAAGGGATGAAATCCTTCGCAGCTCTGACAGTAATACCGTCAAGAGTGTTCGAATTTTCTTATAAATTTGGTTGTTTACGTTAGTGCCGTTCATATTCGCCTATAGAATACAAAAATTATAATCAATCTTGATGATGTATGATCATTATTGTCCAACCGAACGACTTTTTCAGACTGAACCCATACATGAACTTCGTCCAATTTTGCAAAGTTCTGCCGAACCCAACCTTTAAAAAAATTGTTTTTAAGACATGTATGCTATGCAGATGCATAGCATATATTAAGGAGTATGACATACATATATACCTATCCACACATAGTTGCATACATTTACATATATGGAATATTACATTACTTGTGTATGTTCATATATGCTCCCATATATGACATACATTTCCATATATTGTTCATATACTATCATACATGGAATCATATATGAGCATGTATGAACATACATGGTCATTTTCACCCGGGTAGGCAGCAAAAAACTACATACAGTTTGAGTTGTACCCACCAGTTTGAGAATCCCTGTTATATATGATCGAAATTTGTTACTGCAATTGCTTCTGTCGTTGCTGTCATTACAATGCACTATTGCAATTTATTTGTTTTTTTAGTTCTTTTTTTGTTGCATATTTTTTTAAAATAAATTTAAACAAATTTACTTGTTATATCTTTAACAATTGAACAATTTTACAATGATTTTAGTCTTTTCGTTTTAATTTATTTATTAATTTCCTACTTAGTTTTTATTAATTTAATACTAAAACGCTTTGTGTTTGTTTTTTTTTTTACTTAAACATACATCGTGGATTCGAAGATTATGGGGCAGTTTCAAAATTGGAAAATGTTCCTCCTTGAAGAACTAAACGAACCTCTGAAGAATTACCTTTTTTACATTATTTTTTTACTTTTGTTAAGCAAATAAGGTTAGATTGTAAGTGGCTGCTAACGTTTTACGTCATCACACGTAAACTCCATTGTGATACCACGTAAACTCCATTGTGATACCACGGGTCTGCAACAGGTTTCCCTACAGCTCCTTGCCGTTAAACCAATTTGAGCTTTTTATGAAACTCCTAAGATATTGAATTTTGACATCTTACAAATCAGAAAGATCGTGCAGCTCCCTAGATCCCAGTGAGGCAAGTCTATGACCAGAAAGTGCCGGGCAATAGCAGATGAAGTGTTCAATGGTTTTCAACTCCTCTTCATCCATGAAACTTCTGCAAAAGTCATTTGACAGCACATTTAACGGCTCTGCGTACTTCCCTATAATACGGTGTCCGGTAATTACAGCAACTAACGTCAAAATCTCTCCTCTTGGAAGCGATATCAGCTCACTTGTGCGCTTCTGATTAAGAGAATGCCAGAACTGTCGTATTGTCTCACACTTCCATCTATTTGTCCATCTATAATTAGTCTCCGTCGCGGAACAAAGCCGTTGATTTTGCTTGCAAGTTTCTAGAGGCATACCGACACATTCCAATTCTGTTGGAACCTGTAAGGTAGTTCTCAGTCCCTGTAATGTCTCTGTGCCCTGGGACCAAAATAAGTCCTATGTCCAACGGCCATCTCATTGAAAGACGTGCGGCAGTTAAGGGCAGATCTGTTTTCAAAAACATTGACTTCAGGAACTTCTTGAATGTCAGAATTTATGTTGACTGTGGTTGTAGACAAGACTTTGCAAGTCAACCAGTTCCTTTATTGCCAGCATCTCTGGCAATCTTTGATCCAGACTCAATCCAAGATCTTCCGAATAGACTATGGAATCTCAACTACCCGAAATGCCCCTCATCCAAGACTCCCTTTGTGGTATTGTTATCTTCTTCAAGATCGCGCAGCCACAATCGCTGCTCCTCCATTGCAGCATGCGATTAAGTCGAATTGCCGACATAGCCGCATACTGCCTACCAATATGTTCAATGGTATTAGATGAAGGAGGATTTCTAATAAAGCCATATGTGTAGGTCTAGGAGCACCAGTGATGCATATCGACGCCATTCTCTGTACCTTCGTAATGAAGACACAGTTCCCTTTTTTCTCTAAAGCAGTCCACCAGACAATGATTCCATACAGCAGAATTGGACGCACCACAGCTGTATAAATCCAATGAACGACTTAAGGGCTAAAGCTCTATCGTTTTCCAATGACCATTTTACAGGAATATAAAGTAATCGTTTCTTTTCCCACCCGTTTCTCAATATTACGCCGGAAATTCAACTTTCTATCTATAAATACTCCAAGATACTTTGTCTATCTGAGAAGACGATTTCAGTGCCGTCCAGAGAAATAGGATCAAAAGCAGGAATATTATTTTAAACAAGACAAGCTCAGTTTTACTTGGATTAACTCCCAGACCACAGCCTCTTTTCCATTTATACAGATTGTCCATTCAGAGAATCCTGAAGAATGTCCCTCAATGTTGGTAGATGCATTGCCTTTACCGCTATCGCGATATCGTCACCATATGCGACGTGCTTCTATAGATAACAGCATTGAATTCAGTGCCGGGTTCCAAAAAAGAGGCGATAGAACACATCCCTGTGGTGTACCTCTATTGACAAATCGAGATATGACAGACGCTCCCGATTCAGACGTTATACGTCTATTAGCAAGTAGGTTTTCCACCTTTAAAACAATCCCACGCTTTACTCCCAGACCACACAATGCCACAATTATCGAGTCTGGGATGACATTATTAAAAGCCCGCCTCTATATCAAGAAAGGCCACCATAGTGTACTCCTTTACTGAAAGCGATCTCTCGATGGTACCAACGAGCTCATGAAGAGCTGTGTCCATTGATCTACCCTTGATGTGTGGTGCATGGTGCCTTGTCGAAAGCAACCTGGAGTCAATCACTCTACGCAAATATGAGTCTATCATTGTCTTTAATAAGCAAATGAGACATTTTAGTATCAGAAAAAGTTTAAGGTTGGAATAGAAAATATAATTTTTTTTAGCCCGTGGGCGTGGATATAAAAAATAATAGTTAAATAATTATAAAATTGGATTATTTAAATGCAAAAATTATAACAACTGAATTTTAAACATTTATCGCGAGGATGATGGTGTCCCCCACGGCCCTCTGACTCCCTCCCCCAAGTAAAAATTTAAATCTGTATAAAAGATAGATTAAAACTATCTATGAAAGACCTACCTGATCTTATTAAACTTAATTAGGGTCAAAAACTACCTATTTTTAGTTTCGGTGCTAAAAATAGGTTTCGGAAAATTCTACTGATGCCACAATTGTTAGGTAAATGAAGTTTAAACGTAATTTTTCCATTTTTTTTTTGGCGAACGAAACAGGTTTTTAATTTTTACTTAGGGAATGTCGTCTGCTAATGCAATACAATTGAATGCTTCTATCGACACTTGAATAACATGTTGGTGTCTAATTCGTCAATCGCTATACCCCCATGCATTCAGATGACGCTGATTCCTCAAGCCGTCTGTGGGTCAACATTGGGTCTAAAGAGCATTAAAATCGACCCTATTCGCAAGTCCCACTCGGAGATTGTCGTAAGGTAATGATTGAGGTGTTATATTCTGCCTCAAAGTTTAACCTTAATAAGGCTTGGTCTATAATGAAAGGTAAAGGAATGACAAATGTTGCTGTCATCTGCGAAAAAATATATTGCGTTGGAAGTTAGACCCAGAAGGTCGTTAAGAAAAATAAGAAGGTGTAAGAGAAAAATAGAACCTTGCGGTACTCCTGAATTCAATTGAAACTCCGCCGATAAGAACCCATCTATAACAACACGTATAAATCGGTCTCTGAAAAAGCTCGATATAAATCGAGAGAAATCACTACCGGCACCATACGTAATAAGCTTTGAAACGAATGCACCGTGTCAAACACGATCAAACGTCGTGGAAATATCTTCCAACGTTCCAAAAAAAACCCTAGCAGGTCTCCCGTAGAACGAATTCTACGCAAAGTCATACTGTCGATCTCACAAAAGTGAATTAAACTACAGATAAGTAATTTACAAGGTTGTGATTAATCATGCTCTCTATGACCTTCGAGATTGTAGAGAAAATTGTTATTGGGCGGTAGTTTTCAGGGTTTGTAGCCTCACCCTTTTTTTTAAATTGGCTCGACGTTGGCTATCTTAAAGCAAGAGGGACTGCAAATTAGGCGGTAATCTCAGAATTATATGGTTAATAATATAATTTTTTTGTTTTAGATTATCCACATTTTTATAAAATTATTTTATGCTAAATTGTTTAATTAAGTTTTTATTTATTTGCTGTATGTTGTTAAAATTATAAAAACGTTGTTGGTAGTTTTCTCTCCTAATACAAAAATTTCATAGAATAGAACTTCGGCAAGTGTTCTATATATTTAACCAGCTGTTTTTTGTTTACTTTGAGCATGTTTAATTTTGTTATGGGTTTCCTGTGAAATATTTACGTTGAAAAAAAAAACAAATAAATTCCAATAAAAAATATTTAAGTTCAAATTACTTGAATTTGTAAACATTCATCGCGAGATGAAAGGTGTCCCAGGGCCGCCGTCCTTAATAACTCCTTACCAAAACGACTACGCCAATCCCATGAGGGAAGATGTCATAAGCCAACCCCCCAAGCGACTCCCTTCTTGCCCCGGCTTTTAATGGGAAACATCGGACCAGAGAAAAACAAGTTCACCCTTAAAGGTCAAAACCAACCGAAATAAAATTTTATTAATGTTTTGTTTTTTAATATTTCATATTAAAAAAGAAGAAGAAAACTCTGTTATGGCAGACTAGCTTACCATCCCGGTACTTCGTTACCGGTTGTATTGAATACCGGATAATATAAGGATCAGGATTACTCTATTGATTTAAAAAAAAAATCCTCTACATAGTTTTTGTGTTATTTACTTGTGGACGTTTAAGTCTTTCATAAAATAATATTTTAATGAATAATTTAAACAATAAAATTTGAATAACTACTGGTACATCATCATGCTCGTTTCGGTGAAAAAATATATTGACAATTTTCGAGCCCTTATATCGGGTTTTAAGATTTTGAGTGAATAAATATTTCAGTAAAAAAAATGGAATAAAAATAAGTTTGAGTGGAAAAACATATAGAGAGAACAAATATGGAGTCAAAAAGTTAAATACGTAAAATTTAAGGTTAAATACGTAAAAAGTATCATTCCATATTGTTCCCAGCTCTATTCGACTTCGTTCCCCGTTCTATTCCA
The DNA here is from genome assembly GCA_963921195.1 of Pegoplata infirma. Classification (NCBI taxonomy): domain Eukaryota; kingdom Metazoa; phylum Arthropoda; class Insecta; order Diptera; family Anthomyiidae; genus Pegoplata; species Pegoplata infirma. The sequence goes on from OY992539.1 coordinate 138,816,629, forward strand.
TTTCACTTCCAAGTCCATCTCCTTTCGATCCATGTAAGTTTCATTCCTCTCCGTATAATATGCGTGAAAAAAATAAAAAGTTCTATTGCCTTTATATTGTAGATATGAAAAGTACCATTTTACACCACTGTTACCAGGTACCCCTTTTTACCCTAAAATTTTAAAATATGTCCTTGTCTTGGGTGTTATTTCTGCGGCTTTTAGTTCAATAGTTAGATATCTCAAAATAACCAATTGCCCCCTTTTCCCCGTAAAATTATATTTTCCAAAAACTGTTTTTTTGTGCTAGGTGATCCTTTATTTAAAACATCAAGTTTCTGAACCATTATTTCAAGAAATATAAGAATAACCAAATTTCCACTTTTTATCCCCTTTACGATCGGTCGCGACCCTAAGAAACAGAATTTCCAAAAATAACTTTTTAAAGCATTCAAAATTTCAGTGCCTAGGATAATTACTTCATGAAATATAAAAAGTATCAAAAAACACTTTTTAACAGCTCTAGAAACAGAATTTTTTTAAAAAACTTTAGCAGAATGTTTTTTTCACCGAAGTCCCCTACATTCCAAAATTCAAGCTTCAACGGTCATTATTATAGGAACAAAAAAAAAAGTACCAAAAGTACACTTTCTTACCCCCGTTAGAAACGAAATTTCCAAAAAGTACCTCTTTCAGAAGGTTTTTTTTTTCACCGAAAAATCCTACATTCCTTTTTATGAAAGGTTCTTTTTATAAAAGGTACTTTTTATAAAAGGTACTTTTTATAAAAGGTACTTTTTATAAAAGGTACTTTTTATAAAAGGTACTTTTTATAAAAGGTACTTTTTATAAAAGGTACTTTTTATAAAAGGTACTTTTTATAAAAGGTACTTTTTATAAAAGATACTTTTTATAAAAGGTTCTTTATATATAAGGTACTTTTTATAAAAGGTACTTTTTATAAAAGGTACTTTTAATAAAAGGTCCTTTTTATAAAAGGTACTTTTTATAAAAGGTACTTTTGATAAAAGGTACTTTTTATAAAAGGTACTTTTTATAAAAGGTACTTTTTATAAAAGGTACTTTTTATAAAATGTACTTTTTATAAAAGGTACTTTTTATAAAAGGTACTTTTTATAAAAGGTACTTTTTATAAAAGGTACTTTTTATAAAAGGTACCTTTTATAAAAGATACTTTTTATAAAAGGTACTTTTTTACCCTTTTTACCCCTGTAGAATCAATATTGGCAAAAACCCAGCCTTATTGAAACTTTTTTCCGGAAGGTGAACCTACATTACAAATTTCAAGTTTCTAGTACCATTATTTAAGTAAATGTAAAAGGTACTAAAAGTACAGTTTTTTTACCCTTTTTACCCCCTTAGAATCATCATTGGCAAAAATCCTGCCTAACTGAATCTTTATTCCGAGAGGTGAACATACAGTCCAATTTTCAAGTCTCTATGACTATTATTTCAGGAGATATAAAAAGTACCAAAAGTACACTTTTTTACCCATTTTATCTCCGTAGAATCAACATTGGCAAAACCCAGCCATAGTGATTTTTTTTCCCGGGAGGTAAACCTACATTGCAAATTTCAAGTTTCTAATTCTATTATTCAAGGAAATAAAAAAGGTACCAAAAGTACAGTTTTTTACCCTTTTTACCCCCTTAGAATCATCTTTGGCGAAAATCCAGCCTTAGTGAATCTATATTCCGGGAGGTGAACATACAGTCCAAATTTCAAGACAATTATTTAAGAAAATGTAAAAGGTACCAAAGGTACAGTTTTTTACCCTTTTTACCCCCTTAGAATCAACATTGGTAAAAGTCCAGCCTTTCAGGATCTACATTCCGGGAGGTGAACATACAGTCCAAATTTCAAGTCTCTATGACCATTATTTCATGAGATATAAAAAGTACCAAAAGTACAGTTTTTTACCCTTTTTACCCCCTTAGAATCAACACTGGCAAAAATCCGGACTTAGTGTATCTGTGATCCGGGAGGTGAACATACAGTCCAAATTTCAAGTCTCTGTGACCATTATTTCAGGAGATATAAAAAGTACAGTTTTTTACCCTTTTTACCCCCTTAGAATCAACACTGGCAAAAATCCAGCCTTAGTGGATCTATATTCCGGGAGGTGAACCTACATTCCAAATTTCAAGTCTCTAGCTTCAGCGGTTTGGGCTGGGCGATGATGAGTCAGTCAGTCAGTCACATTACTCTTTTATATATATAGATAATGGCATCTCAATTTTTACGGGTGGATCGAAGATGAAGATGGGTACGGGCCTCATTGAGACTTCCACTACAAGTGTAGTGTCTTCCAGGCTGAGGTACTTGTAATTGATAAAGCCGCGCTAATAATAATGACGGACTTATATCCTTGCGCCATAAAAATTGTCGTGGGTAGTCTCACATTTCTGAAGGCCATGAAATCAAACACTATGAAATCGGGAATCAGGAACTGTATACAATTCCACATTCAAACTTGTCTGGGTCCCTGGACATAGTGTGAGGTCTCTGGGAACGAATTGGCTGTTCAATGCAAAGGCAATGTCTCTGAGTTAGTGGGGGAACAGGTCAACTTTACATCTCAGTTCCTCCAGAAGAGTTTGGTAATACATCAAGGAATAGGCTAATTGTGGATATTTCGCGGACGCTATGTCCACTGCCAGGGACTTTTGTAGGAGTTGTGGAGAGGTGGTGTAGGAAGAGCTACTTAAGCACTTATTTAGTGAGCATTTAAATGATGTCTCGTTGACTTCTATAGCGGAATATCTTAGGGAATCTGGGTGGTTTAAGAAAAGGATGTTTGTGGCAGAGAAGGATTTGACAATTAACCTTTGTCAGAAGTATTTAAAGTCCTGCACTTTTTTTCGTCCCAACCCTTTTGTGGGCGTGGATATAAAAAATAATGATAAAATTCTATTACTGTTTGTTTACATATAATTACAATAACAAACTCTTCTGTTAGAAAAAACAACAGCAACAACCACACTTGAATTGAAAAAATCAGATTTAGTTGATATTTGCTTAACAGCCTACTTGGCGTATCGGTCTAGAGTGATTGTACGTTACAAGCAGTTAATAGCAAAGTATTACAGATGATGATGAGTTCAATCCTTGTCGGCTGCGATCTGTTAATAATTTTCACATATAGAGTTTTATTGACTATTAACTAAATAAACTTGACATTAAAAGTTTTTCTGAAGATTATTATAACTGGATAATATGAAACTAGTAAGAAACAAACCAGTACCCGATTTCTGTAACTATGCGAGAAGTTTTCGCATCGAAAAAAATAAATGAATATTAGAGTCATCTTATACTTAACAGAGTGATTTAAAAAAATAGCTTTGCGTTTTTTTTCGTATTCGATGTTTTTTACATTAGCAACATTGTACTCACCCTGTGAAAAACTAAATGACTACAATATTGTTTTATTTTTCTCGATGCGAAAACTTTTCGCATAGTTACAGAAACTGGGCACAGGATGTCTAAATTTTTAGAAAAATTAAAATTTTTCTTTCACACTTTTCTCAATTCAAAACCATATATAACAAATCAAAAAATTATAATACATAATTATAATTAGAGCCTGAGCTCGACTGTCTTTACAGAAAACAATAACTGTTTGTTTTTGTTTTATTAAATTGTTTTCTTTTTCTAACATATTTTTTTTCTTTCTATTTCTAGGTAAATATCAAAATTTAAATAAAAAACTTATTTAAGTGTCTTAAAATTAAATTAAGTTATTTAAATTTATCAAAACATTTGGTAAGTGCCTGGAAAAAATTATACGATTTGCTAAAATTTTGCCTCAGGGTCTCACTGAATATTTGGCTTCGATTAGGCATGAAAATGCTGATGCTTCGGGCCGTCTGCGATTCTAAGAAGAAGCATCCTTCTTATAGAGGATGCTACACCTCCTCTATAAGGACGGTTAAAAAAACTGAATAAGTGACATCATTATTAAATTTTTTTATTTACTTTTATTTAGTTTTTTGATGCATTTTTTTTATTCACTTTTTTGCTGCATTTTTTGTTAACACTGAAAATCCCAAAGGAAAAAGTGAATAATTATTCACTTTTTGTATCAAAAGTAAATAATTACGAATAAAAAGTGAATAATTAATAACTAATAACCTAAAAATTACCCCCCAATTGCAATTTGCTCTGCGCTCCCCACTTATGGTGCACCTGTATGGTATCGGACGGCCACTGCGGTCTCTCGCAGGATATTGTCGGTTCAGAGGGTGATGGTTAGGGTGGCCCAAAATTCCTTTTGCTTCGCTATAGGTCAACGTACCTCAAAAAATGAAAGATGGTATCGTTACTTATATTTTGCGTCAAATTACAGCACCCTACGAGAATTAGAAGGGGATGCTAACTGATCACATGAGTTTGCAACCTCCGAAGAAATCTAAAAAAAAATTTTTGCAATCCTCAAAATGACTACATGGAATGGTATCGTAACAAGAGCACATAAGTCACATATGGCCATTTTTCCCTAATGTTGTCTACAAAGGACAATAAGGACATTTTTGTTTCGATTAGGAAAAAACAAAAAAAAAAAATTTTTGATAACGTCTCAAATGAAAGATATTTTTATTACCTTTTAAATGAACTTTATAGCAACTTAATGGTCCGCATAGTTTTTATACCCTCCAACTACAGTATGGGGGTATACTCACTTTGTCATTCCGTGTGTAACGCATCGAAATATCGGTCAGGGACCCCATAAAGTATATATATTATTGATCAGTGATCGATTCTAAGACATTCTACTGATGTCCGTCCGTCCGTCCGTCTGTAGTTAACACGATGCAGTCCAAAATAAAAGAGCTAGATCTCTCAAGTTTGGCACAAATATGTCTTGTGTTCCTAGGCAGGTTAAGTTTGGAAATTGGCAAAATCGGACAAGGGGGAAAAAAGTTCCCCCTTGAAGAACTAAACCAACCTCTAAAAAAATTCACTTTTTTACATGTTTTTTTGTATTTTTGCTTAGTAAATGAAACATTTGGTATATTTATCGCGATGGGAAGGTGCTCTCAACGTCCCTCACTGACCCTATTAACCCCCCCCCCCCCAAAAAAAAAAAAAAGAAACGCCCCTGACAAATTTTTGTTTTTAATTTTTTTGTACATTTTGGAGGGTATAAAAGATTCGGCACAGCCGAATTTAACACTCTCACTTGTTGAGTTATAGCGGTTTTAGTGAAATGCAGGTTTCGCTTTTTTAATATCTTTCTTTTTTTTTTGTTTGAAGACAATCTTAGGACAAAATGGCGATATGTGAATTATGTGCTCTTGTTACGCTACCATTCCATATGGTTATTTTTAAGATTGCAATAAAAAAAAATTAAGATTTCTTTGGAGGTTGCAAACACATATGATCAGTTAGCATCCCCTTCCAGTCGTTGTAGGGTGCTGGAATTCGGCAAAATGTTCGTTACGATGCCATTTATCATATTTTGAGGTACGTTCAGTTGTGAGTTATACTTGGTGTTTTTCCATATCGCTCCTTTACTTGTATAGTGTCACAACTCAAAATATTTGATTTTGCAGAAAACACGTTTAAAGTTTACTATTGAAAATGGTTTTTAATTGAAAAAGGCCGGTACATAGAAAATGTAATAATGGCGTGTACTCTTCTCAAACGGTGAATTTAAAAGATATTAATACGAATTTTTGACACAATATAAAGCACGATATAACGAATAATTCTGCATCATTAACTCAAAAAAACGCATTTTTTGAGTTATGACACTATACAAGTAAAGGATCGATATGTTGATGGGCCACACTAGTGATGGTGTTAGGCTGCAGATGGTGTGCCGCACGGTATCTACGGACGCTTTGCAGGTCTTGATGGGTGTCCCTCCGCTCGATTTGGAGGTGAAGCGTCGTGATATCGCCTACAAATTGAGGAAGGGGCTCAAACTGTTGCCTACTAACTGGCTTGCCGGTCGGGAGGTAGCTACATCGGACCGCAAGGCCACGAATGGACGAGTAACGTATGACTTTATTCGTGATGCCCTATTTGTGGTGGATCGCCTGGACTTTGACTTCGGCCTTAGCCTTGTACTCACAGGACATGGGTCGTTAAATGCATTTTTGCATGATTGTGGTCTAAGTACCACTGCCGACTGCATCAGTGATGCCAATCTTGAGGATTGGAAACATGTGTTGTGCGAGTGCCCGTTTTACTCGGACATTTGTGACTTGGTTGGTATAGGAATCTTTCAAAATGCCGACAGCTGGGATGTGAGTCAAGTGCTCACCTCAGCTGAACGCATTAGAAAGATTTCTGAAATCGCGTGCCGAATTTTCCGTAGGGCGCCGGCTTTGGTGGCATAGTTGTGTAGGTGGATCCTTCTGATCTGTATTGTTTTGTAGGGCATTGACGTATTATTTGATTAAATGTGTGTGTATGGGTTTTGTGTGCGGTCCACCAGTCCCTAGTTGTTTGGAACTCAACTGGTAGTAGCTTGCTACGAAGTCTGATCGGAGACTATAATCTGGTACCACGGATAACCAGAGGCCCCTGTACCTCTTTGAGGTGCAGTCTGGTTTTTGGGTACAACCCTTCTCAGCATATTGGCCCTCAGGAGCTGTATGACCCGAAGGGCGAATTCAGGAAGAGTTGTGGATATTAAAATCACCAGCAACTACAATTCTATTTCACTATTTAGACAACTTTCCAAGATTTTAGAAATTAAATCGGAAAGGACATCGAAGCCTCGATGATCGTTTTTTTGCTGTTGTATGGCAAAATTTTATCAAAAAACCCGAAGCAGATCGTTAACTGGTCGAAGACTGGTTTAAAGTAAATGAATGCATGCAAATCAATTTTAAATTAATAAAAATAATCTAAATATTAAAAATTAATAAATCAATTAAAAGAAAAAAAAAAACAAAAATGATAGCCACCGATTCATAAATAAAAGTTTTATTGTTTAAACAATTTTAGAAATTTATCTCTAATAATAACTATAACTATCAACAGCAACAACAACAATAAAATCAAGAAACAAAAGTTATAAAAAAAACTACTTGTACAACTATAAAAATAGCAACAACAACAACGACAACAAAAAGTGTTAAAAATTAAATAATACGAACGAACAAACGAATTATAAATGGAAAAAAAATAAGTGAACGAAAAAAAAAAATCATACAAAAACAACTAAATGTGTGACAAAAAGCGATAAACTAAGCAAATACACATCATTATTACTAGTATTTTATATAGCAGCAACAACAACAATAACCACAACAACAACAACTATTAAAAAATAATAATAACAACAATACCAAATAGGTATTGTATACGGTCGGTCACCGACCAAATACCAGAACCACAGCAGAAGCCGAGAAGATAAAAAAAAAGAAACAGAAAACGTATCGAAATGTCCGGGGACAAGAAGAGAGAGAGACAATTGAAAAAAAAAAAGCAAAAACAATATGTATAAAAACAAGAAGAATTTATTATTGTTGTTGTAGAAAATAACAACAACAGCAACAATAGCAACATCAATAATCAAGCGGTGCACGTTGTGTTCGAATATTAAAAAAAGTTTGTTTAAACAAACGCCAGACGTCAGAAGGACGGACGGACGGACAGACGACACAGATACACCATACACCACATAACACTACACAACAAACACTCTACTACTCTACAACATCATATTATCACAACACGAGCAGAGAGAGGGCTTGCCTTGCTTGCTTGCTGACTTTGCTTTAGCAGCAGCAGCAGTGCTTTTTGCTTGTTTGGGGAATTATAACAACTCGCGTGAATGCTTATTTGTGAAAACACGATGTCAAGTATACGATAATATAGAAAGAATGAATATTTTTTGTTATTGTTGTTTTTGTTAAAAGTATGTATATACAAAGCATGAAGTAGCAACAACAACAAATTTAAAAAAAATGCAAAAAATAATATTAAATGAGAAAATGTATTATGTATATTAATTGATGGTTAATGAAGATTTTTGGATACCCTTCACTTAAAGAAAAAGCTTCTTCATTTTGATGAAAAGTTACATCAATACGATAGAGCTTAATGGAAAGTCTATTCGCCTCTGCGTATTTTCCTAATCCCGGGTCAATATCCCCGGAGAAGGTAAGCGGTCTGATTCGGGAGTCTGAATCTAGGGGACACCAGGTAGTAGTGAGTTGTGATGCTAATGCACATCGTTGGATTTGGGGAAGTAAAGAAAGGCGACAATAAAGGAAGTTGCCGACTGGTTGAGTTGCAATGTCTTGTCTACAACCGCAGTCAACATCTATTCTGACAGTCAAGTCGCGGTCAAGTTCCTGGAGTCAATGATTCTGAAAACAAGATCTTCCCTTAACTGCCACACATCTTTAAATGAGATGGCCAAGGAATTTGACATACGACTTATTTGGGTCCCAGGACACAGAGATATTGAGATGTGAGACAACACGACATATATGGCCTTCTCTTAATCAGAAGCTCACAAGTGAACTGATATTGCTTCCAAGAGGAGATATTTAGACTGTGGTTGCTGTAATTACTGGACACTGTCTTATAGGCAAGAACGCAAAGCGGTTAAATGTGTCGTCAGATGACTTTTGCCTTAGTTCCATGTATGACAAGGAGTTGGAAACTATCGAACACTTCATCTGCCATTGCCCGGCACTTTCAGGTGAAAGACTCGCTTCACTGGGATCTAAGGAGCTGCACGATCTTTCTGATTTGTCAGATTCGATATCTTAGGAGTTTCATAAGAAGCTCAAATTGGTTTAACGGCTGGGATCAGTAGGCAAACCTATTGCAGTCTTGTGGTATCACAATGGACCCCAGATTCTATGTGTCAGCGTCAGCGGAAACTTACAACCTAACCTAGAGGCGAGTCACTTTTGGAATTTCGTTAAGCACTAACCTGTATATTTTTAACAGGGGTACTGAACCAACTTTCGTTACAATTAGGCGGCAGGAGGTTCTTGATGTAAAACTTCTATCAGATGCATTGTCTGAGAGAATTGATGACTGGTGAGTTTTGGAAGAACATTCTTTCTCAGATCATCTCTACATTGAGTTTTTACTGAGGGAGCGCGGCCTGGTTGGCACAGTCTCTAGAAATCTGAAGAGAAAAAACTGGGTGAAATATAGGGAGACTTTTTCTGGGCTTTTGGAACAAGTACCCCTATCTGAATGTTTGTAATAGGTCCCTGGATGCGTTTTGATCTTCTGGCAAACCTAGGGGCAAAAAAAAGCCACCTAGGTGGTCAAATAAGTTTCAGACGAGCAGAGATTCCTACAGAAAGCTCTTTAATAAGGCTTAATCTTCCAGAGCGGACGAAGACTGGTCTGCATACAGGCTTAAACTTAAGAGTTATAAGAAGACTATAGAATTGCCAAATGTGATTCTTGGAAAAAATTCTGTGGAAACACAGAAGACGATTTTGAGGCATCCAGGCTGCTCAAAGTTCTTTCTTCTTCTCCTTGCATCCTGGGATATCTGAAAGATCTTAATGGGGAGTGGTCTTTCTCCAGTGGAGAGTCGCTGGATCTTCTTCTAAACACGAATTTCCGGGCAATTCCATGACGTCGTTTCAAGCTTTGGAACGTTCTGTCGCACAAGCATCTAAAATTGCTTCGGAAATAATAAAAATGCCAACATTAATCTGGGCGATTAAAGGCTTCAGGCCATATAAATCTCCAGAACCTGATGGTATAATCCCGACTGAGATGCAGTGTCGGACTATATAGCCCTTTGGCTGTATAATCTCTACATAGCTTGCAGAAACTGGTCGCATTCCTTTAAAATAGAGGGATACCAGAGTCGTCTTCCTGAAGGCTGGGAAAAATTCCCACACAGCTCCGAAGGATTTTAGACCAATAAGTCTGTCTTCTTTTATGTTAAAGACAATGGAACGAATGATAGACTCATATTTGCGTAGAGTGATTGACCCGAGGTTGCTTTCGACAAGGCAACATGCACAGCACGGTTGGGAAATGTGGCACAATAGTGCCATTTTTGGCACTATTGAATAGTCAATGGCACCACAAATAGCAGTATTGGCCCTTTTTCATTCTCTCCAAATATTGTCAAAATTAATTAAAAATAAATTTAAAAAAATATTTTCACTAAAATTTAATTATTATAACGAAAAAAGAATCAGTTGTTTCACTTTTAAGAACCCTACCCTTTTTTGGACCAATGTAAGTTTTTTTCTTTAAATTAAGATTTTAAAGTTAATGGTGGTAACACAAGTGTTTAATCCCTGAGGGAAATTTATTGGTCCTACAGGAAAAATTGATCCGAAAAACCTATCCTATCACTGATTCATCGAACACTAGTTCCAAGACCAGTAAAAATGTGTCAAGTGATCTGAAAGATCAGTTCGCGATAAGTCCTGGGACATATCACATGGTGTAAGGTGTTAGTTTTTGACAGGTCGATATCGTACAAAAGTACCACTCTATGACCGGTCCTCGACTGGTCACCTTTCCTGCAGGGGGAAGTAATAAGTTGCATATATTTTAATAAGAAAACTATTGATTGCTATTGTAAAAAGGATTGGCCCTTTTTCAACTAATGTTGGCCCTTTTTAGCCTTCAACTTGGCACTAAATGAAAATTCTCAAATACCAACACTGATGCACAGCTCTTCATGAGCTCGTTGGTAGCATCAAGAGATCGGTTTCGGTAAAGGAGTAAACTATGGTGGCCTTTCTTGATATAGAGGGAGATTTTAATAATTTCTTCCCAGACTCGATAATTGTGGCATTGTCTGGTCTGGAAGTGAAGCGTGGAATCGTTTAAATGGTGGAAAATCTTCTTGGCAATAGACGTATAACGTCTGAATTGGGTGCGTCTGTCATATCTCGATTTGTCAATAGGGGCACACCAAAGGGAGGTGTTCTTTCGCCGCTTCTTTGAAACCTAACACTGAATTCAATGCTGCTCTCTCTAGAAGCACGTGGTTGTCATGTTGCCGCATATGCCGACGATGTCCTAATAGCGGTAAAGGGAAAACACATGCAAACATTGTGGGATATTCTTCAGGGTTCTCTAAAAGATCTGTCTAAACGGTCTAGAGACTGTGGACAGAAATTATCAATTGTATTTCAGAAACTAACCTTCGTAAAACAATTGAAAATTTCTGAAATACAATTGATAATTTCTGAAATACAATTGATAAAATCTGAAATACAATTGATAACTTCTGAAATACAATTGATAAATTCAGAAATACAATTGATAAATTCTGAAATACAATTGATTATTGCTGAAATTCAACTGATAAATTCTGAAATACAATTGATAATTTCTGAAATACAATTGATAATTTCTGAAATAGAATTGGAAATGGTGTAGATAGGAAGCTGAATTTCAGTCGTAATATTGAGGAGCGCGTGAGAAAAGGAACGATTCCTTTATGTTCCTATAAAAGGGCCATTGGAAAAGGATGGGACTTTAGCACTACAGTCTTTCATTGGATTTATACAGCAGTGGTGCGTACAATTCTGCTGTATGAAATCATTGCCTGGTGGCCTGCTTTAGAAACAAAAGGTAACTGTGTCTTTATCACGAGGGTACAGAGAGTGGCGTCGGTGTGCATTACTCGTGCCTTTCGTACTACACCTACGGCTGCATTAGAAATCATCCTTCACCTGATACCATTGGACATATTGGGTAGGCAGTATGCGGCTACTTCGGAAATTGAACTGAATAGCGTACTGCAATAGAGGAGCAGCGATTATGGCAATAGAAGATAACAACACTACAAAATGTGGACTGTGCTCCCACTATGAGCCTTTTTAAGCGCCACTTTACCACTATGATACCATCCAGGGAGTCTTGGATGAGGGGAATTCCAGGTATTAAAGCATCCATAATTTTTTACACGGATGGATCGATGCTCCACGAACAAGTGGGCTTTGGAGTCTATTCGGAAGAGCTTGGATTTAGCCTGGCTCGAATATTGCCAGATCATTGCAATGTTTACCAGGCAGAGATGCTGGCAATAAATAAAGTGGCTGACTGGTTGAGTTGCAATGTCTTGTCTACAACCACAGTCAACATCTATTCTGACAGTCAAGCCGCGGCCAAGTTGCTAATGTCAATGGGTACGTTCAGCAGAGAAAGCTGCTACCCAGCTGCTCCTCAACATTCTGCTGAACGGTTTAATTTTTGACATTTCAGTTAACATGTTGAGTGAGCGCTTCTCATCACTGGTACACAGAAAAAATATGGAGGAAACAAATTTGAGTAATCACTTGTTTAAATTTAAAAACAAAAATTGAGTATTTTTTAATTGACGCAATTAAAAATTTACTTAAAAATTTTAAAAACAATTTAAGTAAATAATTTAATAAAAATTTAATAGTTTTTTTATTTTTTTTTTAACTCTCATAGTTTTTTGAATTCTCGTTTAGTTTATAGTTTTTTGTGTATGTATATGAAAGTTTGTAATCGTCTTTATAAAATTTTCCTATGTTTTTGAGACATAAATATGTTTGGTAAAGTTTGAAAAAACAAGTTTTTTGTTTTTTTTTGTAAAAAAATTTAAAACTTTTTTAAACTTTAAAAAAAATAAATAGATACATTTTGAGTAAATTTTTAATTGTGTCAATTTTTTTCAAACATTTAATAAATTTTTATTAAAAATTTACTCAATACTATTAAATCGTTTACTGGTGCAAAATTGAGTAATTTTTTACTCAATAGTATTAAAAATTTACTCAAATATTTTTTTTATTTTTTTCTGTGTAGCGTTAAAAAATTATGCTACTTTTGATCACAAACTGATAAATAAACTGTTTCATTGAAATTATTTCTTTTTTTTTTGACGTTATTTAAGGAAATAAACAAAAATATTATAAACAAGTAAGAAAATTATAGTCGGTCAAGACCGGCCATATAATACCCTACACCAGAGTTTCCCGGAAAATGGCTTCCAAGTTCAAACATGGACTGATTAGATCTATATTTTGTCAAATCTTTAATAAGTGTAAAAAGCACTCACAAATCAAATTTGAGTGGAATAGGTTTCTTTTTGTTGACAATAAACCGCTTCAACTAAATATCGGCGAAATTTTCACATGGGACCTAAGTCCAAAAATGGTCCGATGATAATCAAAATTAAAAGGGTCATTAAAGTACGCGTTTAACATACACAAACAGAATTTTATTTAAATATTTCCTATTTTCATGAAATTTGAGAGATTTATGTGAAAATCGGGAAGGTGGTTTGTATGGGGGCTACAAGAAGAACTGGTCCGATTTCTTTAAAATTCGGAACGGGGATTTATGTGGATGAAACATGATTACATGCCAAATTTCGAAAAGATACCTAATAAAATGCGGCTATTAGAGTCATTTGAGCCAAAATTAAAGAGGACCTTTGTATGGGGGCTAGGTCTAAATATGGACCGATTTTTTCCAATTTCAATAGGCTTCGTCCTTGGGCCAAAAGAGGCTTAAGTTTTAAATTTTAAGTCAATTGATTAAAAATTGCGACCTGTATCGTGTTTACACCGTTTACATGGACAGACAGACGGACGGACGGACGGACGGACGGACGGACATCGCTAAATCGACTCAAAAAGTGATTCTAAGTCGATCGGTATACTTGAAAGTGGGTCTAGGACCAATATTTCGGGTAGTTACAAACATCAGCACAAACTCATTATACCCTGTACCACAGTTTGGTGTAGGGTATAAAAAGTAATTTCCACAGATAAAATAAATGAAAATTGAAAAAAAACATTCATTTATTCCAATATTTTAAAACATTTATACAAAATTGCGTTCAGCAGAATCAACTAATCAAAACATGCTACATCTCAACTGTTGAGTAGCAGGTTTCTCTGCTGAACACGCTCAATGTTTCTAAAACCAAGATCTGCCCTAACTGCCGCACGTCTTTAAATGAGATGGCCAAGCAGTTTGACATACGACTCAATTGGGTCCCAGAGCATAGACACATTCCAGAGAATTGCAAAGCCAATGAGCTTGCAAGACTGGGAACTACCTTACAGGTTCCAACAGAATTGGAATGTGTTGGTATGCCTCTAGAAACTTGTTAGCAAAACGACGGAGACTAATCATAGATGGGCACATGGATAGACGTGTGAGACTACACGACAGACTTAGCCTTCTCTTAATCATAAGCACACAAGTGAGCTGATAGCGATTCGAAGAGGAAATATTTCGACAGTAGTTGCTGTAATTACCGGACATTGTCTTATTGGAAAGCACGCAGAGCGGTTAAATGCCATCAAATAATATTTGGCGGAGTTGCATGGAGTTATCCTCATAAGTTGAAAACTATCGAACACTTCATCTGTCATTGCCCGTCGTTTTCTAATCAGAGACTTGCTTCACTGGGATCTAGAGAGCTAAACGATCTTTCTGATTTGTCGGATGTGAAAATTCAATACCTTTGGAGTTTCATAAGGAGCTCCCATTGGTTTAATTGCAGGGACTAGTAGGGGAACCTATTACCGTCCCGTTGAATCACAACGGACCTCAGAGTCTATGTGTGCTGACGTAAAACGTCAGCAGCCACTTGCAGCCTAACCTAAGATACAGTCAACTCCTGATTTTTAGAATACATTTTCAACTTCTGTATATTTTTTAAAAAGAAAATAAGAATTTGTAAAGAAATTCGACATATTCATGTTGATTATTTGCTAAATATTTATTTTAGTTTAAAGTTTCAAACTAAATGCTAAATGTTTTTGCTAATCAGTAATTACTATTATTTATAATGGTTGTCATAATTTCAATGTTTTTTTTTTTTGTAAACTTTTTTTGTTTTGTTGCATTCATGTTTTCTTAGGTTTTATTATTTTTTCGTTTTGTTGAGATTTTCTGCAGAACTTGTTAAACAAGATTACACTTCTTCATTAATGGCCAGTGAATTAGAGCAAGCTCTGGTAGTGGTGTGGTGCTTTTGCTGGTGGTACTGGTGATGATGGTATGAGTATTATGGACAACTTGTCTTGTTTCTAGTCTATGGCTCTACTCTTTATGTGCATGACTCTGCGTCTTTATTATGTGGGTCGAAAATGAAAGATACATAATTTATAAATATTGAACAAAAAACAAACTCACAATTTATGGTTAGTCTGTTTTTTTTTCTCTATGTAACTGTATTTGGATTTCATCTGTTTTATTTTTTAATTCCTCTTCTTTTTTTTTCAATCTATGTAATACTTATGTTTAATTAATGTAATGAATTAGTTGGTATTTTAGTTTACGCTTGAACAAAAATTTAACGGTTTTTTAATAGCGGTGAAAAAAAAAAAACTAAACACGATATTAATTGTAAATCTGGCCTTCAAATTAAATTATTAATTTTGATACATTGTTGTTAAATAAAATTGGGCAGAAAATTTCGTCAAATTTTCTGTATCTTATATTTCGACTGGCTTCAAATTTACAGCTGTAATTCGTAAAAGATCAACTGAAATTCGAATTTTTCTTTTGTAATTCGTAAATTCTATTTAAAATTCCAAGATTATACTTGAAATTCAAAAAATTCAATTTATAACGTACTAAATCCATACTCGGGATTGAGAAACGCAAAGGACTGTGCAATAAAATTTATCAAAGAATACTTTGAAGAACTGCTAAGTGATAACGGTAGCAGTTACTTTCAAATTATAAGTGAGCATGCTTCTTAAGTAATATCCAATTTAAATAACAATCAAATCACAGAAGAGGTTGACGATGCGCTCAGAAAACTTAAACTTGTAAAAGCAGCTGGACATGACGGCATTGCTCCGGAAATGATGAAATATATGGGAGAGTCAGGAAAAATATTTCTTCACTTTGCCCTCACATTTTGTTGGAATCATGCTAAGATTTCCAGAGACTGAGAAGAAGCAGTAATTTCAACAAAATTAAAAAAAGGGCATGTGAAAATCATCGGGCAATATCCCTCTTAAGAGTTTCAGGAAAAATATACTCGCGAATACCTAGGTTAGGTTATGAGGTTAACGTATTGTCCACGAGACCAGATCCTGATACAAAGTGATACCTCATGATACTTGCAAGTAAAGGGAGGTTGGGGGGTTCCTCTGACTTGACATATGCTTCATCAAACTTACTCAGTCTAATATATTTTAGCATCTTCCACGGGCTGATTCCTCTAATTGTAAGTTCCTTAAATCGAGTGTGAGATAGTTAAGGGCACTGACAAAGGTATTGGAATGAGTCTTCCACTATCTCTTTGTCCCCACTCCATCTGCACAAGTCATCTCTTAATAATTTCCACATTTTCAAAAAACCTTTCAAGCCAGTATGGCCTGTAATTAAATCTACATACATATATCCTTACATCTGCATTCTCCATATGAAGAAGCATTTTTTGAAAACTTTTTTCGCCGCGGGTCCAAAGAGCCTTCGTTTGGATACAGTAATGTATGCTTTCCAATTTTGAATCTTCTTGGCGTTCAAAACTCTTCCTGATTTCCAGTCATAATTGCGTTTAATGGTAGACCCAGCACAGTCTTAAAGAGTGTTATTCGAGGAGAGTCTGAAGCTCTTGGCGACAACGGCTGACTACCTTTGATCGTATATTCCTATTTCCCAGTGCCTTTAAAGCTGTTTGCCTATCGATGTAAATAATGATCTCTCTATAGTAGATCGGTTTCATCGAAATGAGTCTAGCAGGTGGATTTTCCCAGAATTCCCCAGATGGTATTTTAATTTTAACGCTCTCATCCCAAACAATATGAGAAGTAAAATAGTCAGTCTTCATATCGATGAATTCGTGTATACTTATTGATCGTCTCAGAACACCTATTAGAAGACAAAGTAGATTCAGACCGAATCGAGGTACAACGGACACTACAGCAAATCGTGCGAAAACTATTGAGTACAATAAGAAGCTACACCTATGCTTTATTGATCTAAAAAAGCTTTCGACAGTGTGCACTTGCAAGAAATATGGCCAGTTCTAAGAAAAAGACCTGTACCCGAAGAACTCATTATGAGAAAACAAAGCTTTTATAAAAATTGCAGAAATTACGTTAGAGTTAATTATTCCAATGGCAATAGCGCGATCTTGAAGAAGATAACAAATCCATAAAATGTGGACTGTGCTCCCTCTATAAGACTTTTTGAGCGCCACTTTATCACTATGATATCATCCAGGGAGTCTTGGATGAGGGGCCTTCCGGGTAGTGAAGCTTCAATAGATTTTTGAACGGATGGATCGAGGCTGCACAAACAAGTGGGCTTTGGGGTCTATTCGGAGAAGCTTGGGTTGAACTTGGCTCGAAGATGACCAGATCATTGCAGTGTTTACCAGGCACAGATGCTAGCAATAAAGAAAGTGGCTGACTGGTTGAGTTACAATGTATTGTCGACAACTGCAGTCAACATCTATTCTGACAGTCAAGCCGCGGTCAAGTCTCTGGAGTCAGTGTTTCTGAAAACTAGACCTGCCCTTAACTGCCACAGGTCTTTAAATGAGATGGCCAAGCAGAGACATTCCAGGAAGTTGCAAAGGCGATGAGCTTGCAAGACTGGGAACTACCTTACAGGTTCCAACAGAATTGGATTGTGTTGGTATGCCTCTAGAAACTTGCAAGCTAAATCTACGACTTTGTTCCGCGACGGAGACCAATCAGAGATGGGCAAATGGATGGACGTGTGAGACAACACGACAGATTTGGCCTTCTCTTAATCAGAAGCGCACAAATGAGCTGATATCGCTTTTAAAAAGAGAGATTTCTACGGTGGTTGCTATAATTACCGGACACTATCTTAAAGGAAAGCATGCAGAGCGGTTAAATGTGCCGTCAAATGACTTTTGCTGGAATTGCATGGATGAAAAGGTGTCGGAAACTATCGAACACTTCATCTGTCATTGCCTGGCACATTCTGGCCAGAGATTGTTTCACTGGGATCTAGGGAGCTACAAGAATTTTCTGATTCGTCGGATGTCAAAATTCAATATCTTAGGAGTTTCATAAGAAGCTCAATTTAGTTTACCGGCAGGACCTAGTAGAGAAACCTAATACAGTCCCGTGGTATCACAACGGACCTCAGAGTCTACGTGTGATGAAGTAAAACGTCAGCAGACACTTACAACCTATCCTATCACTTACACAGGTTGACAAAAGTTGAAATTTTTTAATTTGCCTGACCTTTGATAACTGATTTATATGGAGTTTGGTGTCCTGATTCCGAATCTGTTTTCCAATTTGTTCCATCAGCTCTCGTTCGCGAGCAAATCGTTGGTAAAGAGTCAAAAAAGTGCATTTTTACCAACTTTGCTAGGCTGCCATTGCTTACACTAATTTTATAGCCTCAGTTTTAAACACGAACTTAACTATATTGGATGCGATGATTCCAAAACTGGTATTAACTTTTTTCTGACATCCTTAGTTTTCGAGTTATAACGCAAGCAAATTTCGAAAAATCGTTCTCATCATAACAAATAAACCATTCATCTGATTGACTCCATATTTACATCATGCGTTAACTTGCTTCCGGGAATTGTTCTTAGTAAGGTCAAGATGAGTTTAGAAACCCTTTGCAAATGTCTGAAGTTGCTAAGCAAATGCTAATAAAAAGATATAATTTTTCAATTACATGATAAAAAAAAATATGTTGTGCTCAATTCTCGAATACGTTTTCACCATTCACCTAATTTTGATATTCTCTCGAATTTTAAGATTTAAAAATGTTTTAATTACAAGAACAAATTTAAAAATCTTAAGATTCGAAAGAATATAAAATTTTCAAAAATTAGGTAATTGGTGAAATCGTATTCGAGAGCACGTTATTTTGTTGCTTCATAACTCGAAAACTTAAGCCTCCACTATAAAATTAATACCATTTTTGAAATCTACGTGCCTTATTTAGTCCACATCGTGTTTCCAAACTCTCTCAACGTGATAAATGTGCTCAGATTTAAAAAGAGCATAAATGCAAATTTTTAAAATTTTATTTTAGCGATACCTTAAAAACTAAATATGACTCAATAAAATGAAGAGCATTTTTGGAATCAGCATATCAAACATACATTAAATTGTCACTCACTATTTGGATGAAAGACCAGTGTTGGTTTATATGGACTCACAAACATACCAAAAATAGCCTATTTTCAAAATTTCCTTAGGCTATATTTCAAAAACTGGAGCTGACCCATAAAAACGGTAGCCAGATTTGAAATTATCGTACCCTAATTACCCAAAATTAGCTATCAGAACCCGGGAAAAAAAAAGTGTTGCCCTGTTTTATAGACCGCTTAGAAGATGGCGTGAAATCATGTGTCTTTTCAGCACTGATAAAGATAGAGTAAAATCATGTGTCTCTTTCCAAAACCAATGCTTATATCATTCAAAAAGTGCTTAAGATATTAAAAACTTCATCAACAAAGTTTTTGATATAATATATTTTTTTAAAAAATCTTGAAAATAAAAATCTGATTTTTCTTCCTTACTTTTACTGCATCCTTAAGACCGCTCTTTAGGTTTGCTAAAAAAAGAAGCTGTGCCGCCAAAATCTAGATTTATTTTTGCTGGGTTTTGAAAAAGATCAAATGTAATTCCTAAAATTTGTATTAGAATTTTCGAATTACAATTGATCTTTCTTGAATTTCAATTGATCTTTTAATAATTACAATAGATCTTTTACAAATTACAACTGATCTTTTACGAATTACAATTGGACTTTTTTAAACTTTAATTGACGTTTTAAGTTTTCTCTTTTACAAACTTTAATTCGATTCTTCGAATTTTAATAGATTTTTTTTAGGAATTTCAACTGATGTTTTACGAATTACGATTTATATTTTACCATTTTCAATTGTTATTTTTTGAATTACAATTAATCTTTTACGAATTAGAATTAATGTTTTTCGAAAGTCTTTTAATCTTTTCCAATTTCATTGATCTTATTTGAAACTTTGCACAATTACTCTTGCACAATTACTCTTCTACGCATTACTGTTATTCTTTTGAAATGTTCGAATTTGAAATTGATGTTTCGCGGTCCCTTTTTATGTTTATATAACTGGCGAATTTCCTAAAAATTATAATAGAGAAGTCAATAAAATGTATTTCTTAGAAAATACTGAAATGTTTTTACTTTGTAAATTTATTTTTGCATTTTTTACTCGTCTAAATATTATTAAATTTATGACATCTGTTTATAGTTTTTAACAATAACATTAAGTTAAATTTAATTATGACATATACACCTGACCCTAAATAGGTAAGCAATAGATTTTATTTAATTTGTATACCCTCGAACCACAGTAATGGGGTATACTCACTTTGTCGTTCTGTGTGTAACGTATTGAAATCTCGATCGGGGACATAAAGTATACATAACTAAACAAAACAATGCATTCCAAAAAAAAGGTAAACACGTAATGTTTGCCATGAGTATGTCTTATAATCATCAGCAGGTTAAGTTCAGAAATGGGTAAAATCGGACAAGAAGGAACAAAAGTTTCCCCTTTAAAAAACTAAACCAACCTATAAAAAAACTAACTTTTTTACATATTTGTCGTATTTTTGTTTAACAAATGCATTTGTTAACATTTATCACGAGTCGGACGGTAATTGGGCTTTTCTGAATTTCAATTATGATTTCTGAATTTTAATTAGGATTTCTTAATTACAATTGATCTTTTCTGAATTTCAATTGGAAAAGTTGTACTCAAACGGATTTAATGGTTTATAATCCGTTTGACTAGTTAGCAGTGTTTTTGCTTAAAGCAAAAAAAAAAAACTTAAAAACTTTGTTTTTTAAAAAATTCGAAAAAAAAATACAAATCTTTAAATTTAATGACTTTTAAAAACTGGTTTTGGTAATGGCTAATGGCAGTTTAAGTTTCAGTGAGAATACAGCATATTAGAAAAAAAATCATATTTTTTTATTTCTTTAAACCAATAACTCTCTACATAAACCGCCATACATATAATAAATACTATAGTGGGAAAGAAGAATGAATATCTGTACCTTTTTTCTGTAGAATTTCGTTACACTAATGACCTTTATGATTGACTGCCCGAGTAAAAAGATCATATATAGTTTGATTATATATGATCATATAGGATTTGTTACGAAAATTCTACCAAAACTTGTCAATTTTGATATGATTTTATCAAATTTCATATTATTATATCAAAATTAATAAGTTATGATCAAATTTTATATGGTTTGATCGACTAATTTTTCAAATCATATAAAATATTATTTATAAAATTATATGGTACCTGTGCACTCTTTTTTTACCCGTGTTGTGTGTGTTTTAATTTATTAATATTTTGTTTAATTTTATTTCAATTTTTATTTTGTTTTAAATCTTTCACATACAAAAAAAACTTCATATGCAGTCACGGGCAAAACAATATACTTCAAAAAATTGTTAGTACTTGTTACTTAAATTTTTTTGATTGTTTAGTGCGTCCGTGCTTAGCGCATTTTTTTAAAAAATGTTTTACAAAAACTTCAAATTAAAATTTTGAAACCCCTTTTAGAATATTTTTATAACAAAAATGTCCAGCTAATAAAAACTTGTAGCGAAAGGGTTAAATAAGTTTAAGGGGACATAAATGGGTTAAACAAATAGTTTTGAAAATCATATAGGTTTGGTTGAGAGGTTGACGTAATGTCCACAAGACCAGATCCTGCTCCATTGTGATACCTCATGAAAAGGGGATGTAGAAGGGGGCGGGGAGGGGGGGATTGTGGTAAGGTGTTGGGCTTCTCTACACATTAATTCACGCTCTTCCGTCTTCCTGTCCCATAGCATGACTATTTAAGTCCACACATGCGTCTCATCAATTTTACTCAGCTTGATATATCTTAACATCTTCCACGGGCTGATCCCTCTTAGTTCCTCCACATTCTGAAAGAAATAAGAGCCAAAACAATTAAATCGAGTGCGAGATAGTGCAGGGCACTGACAAAGATAATGGAGTGAATCTTCCACTGTCTCTTCGTCCCCGCACCATCTGCACAAGTCATCCTCAATTAATTTTAACATTTTTAAATAACATTTCAAGCCGGTATGGCCTGTTATTATACCTACATACTTCCTTAGATCTGCCTTTTCCATATGTAAAAGCGTTTTTTGAACACGCTTTTCGCCGCGAGTTCATAGAGCCTTTGTTTGGATACAGTCATGTTTGCATTCCCATTTTGAATCTTCTTGGAGTTCAAAGTTTTGCCTGATCTCCATGTTAATAGCATCCAGGCCCGGATGCACATCGGTCCTAATTGCGTTGGATGGTAGAATGGCGTCCATACGAGCTAGCTCGTCCGCTTTTTCATTCCCCAGAATATTTTTATGACCCGGAACCCAGCACAGTCTTAAAGAGTGTTGTTCGATAAGAGTCTGAAGCTCTTGGCGACAACGGCTGACTACCCTAAATCGTATATTCCTATTTCCCAATGCCTTTAAAGCCGCTTGACTATCAATGTATATAATGATCTCACTAGAGTAGATCGGTCTCATTGAAATTAGTCTAGCAGCCTCCGACACTGCATACAGTTCCGCCTGAAAAATATTACAGCCGTCCTGTATCCGTAAGCTATATTCAATTCCCAGGTTTTTACAGTAGACTCCACTACCTCTTCCCTGTTACATTTTTGATCTATCAGTGTAGACCTCAATTTGATGTTCCCCGCCTGGTGGATTTTCCCAGTATTCCCTAGATGGTATTTCAAATCATATAAGTTTGCAAGAAACTATTTTGTGTTGAAATCTTCTTAAAGATGAATTTCAAGATGTTAAATAAATGGCGCCCAGTGTGGGGCCAAGGAAAGTGTGATTGGCGGTTACCTGACTCAGGTTCGTAATAGTGAAGAATGTGTTTAGGCAATGAACATACTGTTGCATTTTTGATCCATCAGTGTAGACCTCAATTTGACGTTCCCCGCCAGGTGGATTTTCCCAGTATTCCCAGAATTCCCTAGATGGTATTTCAAATCATATAAGTTTGCAAGAAACTATTTTATGTTGAAATCTTCTTAAAGATGAATTTCAAGATGTTAAATAAATGGCGCCCAGTGTGGGGCCAATGAAAGTGTGATTGGCGGTTAGCTGACTCAGGTTCGTAATACTTAGTGAAGAATGTGTTTAGGCAATGAACATACTGCAGACATACCATCAAAGAAAAATTTTTGGGAACAGTTTTAAACATTCATTGTCAAGACAATGTCTATTCATTGTCAAGACAATGTCTATTCATTGTCAAGACAATGTCTAAGCGAATTGTTGGAGACCACCGAATCTGGTGGGCACTACTGAACAAATGATGTCAGCAATTTCATAAAGGGAAAGTCAGCCGTATTTTAGTGGTTATTTTTGTTGCCGACTTGTTAGTCAAAGGAATAATTCGTCCTCACATTGTTTTTATATTGTCCTTCACTGCATGTGACAAAATATTCAAGACTTTTAGTTTGATAAAATTATTCTGTCCGTTACTGTAATTTTTTTTTTTTTTTGTTTTAATAAAAGTTTTAATATTTGAAACGCAGTTTGTTAATTACGTTAATTTAATTTATGCATTTAACTTATTTTAGTGGTTATATAAATTTTGTTTTTGTTTTTTTATTAATATTTCTCCTTGAAATATTTCAAAATTCTAAGTAATTTGAAATTATTTCAATTCATTTCATTAAATAAATGCAAGTGAATTGATGCAAAAGAAAATTCCTTATCTTTAAATTCTTATAATCTAAAATTTCTAATCGAATCTTTTTGAAAATTTAATGAAAATTTATTGTGTAGGTACATGTATATAATAACATTTAGTATGTACTAAATCGGTACCTAATGTATATCTAACCTAACCAAGTATATGTATTAGGGTGGCACTATATTTTAGGAAGTAAACTAAAAATATTTAAATTGCCCGATTTTGTTTTTAAGGACAAGAACAATTAACGAAACTTGTTTTTTATCGTGTGATGCCATATTGCATCATTATAATGATGACAGTTGATGATCTTTTTTTTTGGAAAATATGTAATGGCTCAACTTCAATGCCAGATTCGAATACATCGTATCTATAAATTTTGCAAAAATCCATTGTAATCCCAGGATGTTGTTTCGACAAAAATCACGAGCTACTTTTGTGCCAACCTAATATACATACGCAATACATGTGTATAACAATTTAAACAATAAGTATCCTGAAAATGCATTTGTGTGATGAAGCATCATTGTAATAGTTTAGTTACCATTATTCCTCTAACCATCACCACTATTATGGGATTCTTCTAAATACATGTAGCCACACTGGAGTTTAGTTTACAAGTGCTAAATGTAGAGTGTTTTGTACACTCAAAATTAAACTACCGGCGAATCAGCTGTAAATAATGCTATGAAAGCAGAAATTTTCATGGAGTTTTAGCCATATAAAATAAGTTGATCTTAGGAAACAAATGGCGTAAAAGCCATATGGGAGTACAAACATTTATGAACTACAATAGACCTCAGAGTCTACGTGTGTTGACGTAAAACGTCAGCAGCCACTTACAACCTAACAATAGATCAAAATATAGGTTAAATGTGCCGTCAAATAGCTTTTGCTGGAGCTGCATGGATGAGGAGAAATTAGAAACTATCGAACACTTTATCTGCCCTTTCACTTTACACGAACACTTTATCTCCCATTTCACTTTTTGGTCAAAGACTTGCTTCATTGAGATCTGGGGAGCTGCACTATCTTTCTGATTTCTCAAATGTCAAAATTCATTATCTTGGGAGTTTCATAAGGAGTTCAAATTGGTTTAACGGCAGGGACTAATAGGAGAACCTACAACATTCCCGTCTTATCACAACATACCTCAGAGTCTATGTGTGCTGACGTAAATCGTCAGCAGCCCTTACAACCGAATCTAAGCTTTCGGAAGAAGCCACACTTCTTTCGTCAGCACTCTTCAATTGTCACTATATGGGTGTCAGATTAATATTACCTATTTAAAAAATTTTAAATGAGAAAGAAAATGAGAATCAGTTTACTTTACCCAGCTGCTATCGTTTGGACAAACTTAATCTATTTTTAACCTTTTTTTCAACAGAGTTGTAAACTTTCCCAGTGTTGTAACAAGGGATGCGTGCGTGACACGAATTTTTCGTGATTCACGCGTGATCGTGAGTGAAATTTATTTTTACTCACGTGATCGTAGGGTTGCCAGACGGCCTGGATTTTCCAGTTATTTTGGATCTGGTCCAGTTTCCACCTAAAACATAATTTGTCCAGTTAAAAAAGAATTTCTTTTCTTTAATTTTAGCAATTATTTTTTTTATTAAATATTTTTACAATTTTTTTGGACTACTTCTTGAATAAAACATTTAAAATGAATAGAACATAAATGCCTCTTTTGGCTACGGCAAAATGTGCTCTTTTTGCTGCATTTTAACTCTCTCGCGCAGTACAGCGTTGATTTCGGCACAATGTTTTCTTGAGCTCGTCGATGATCTGAGGACTGTTTTAAACATTTTGCTTTCAAATAACCCCACAAAAATAAGTCTGGAGGGGTTAAATCTGCAAATAAGGGTCAGTTGTATTCGCCCTTTTTTGGCATCGCACGTCTACACAGAGAAAACAGTTTAGTTGTTCCAGCCGAATTTAAAGCCAACTGCATGGTTTGATAACAACAACCGAAATTTTCGTTTGCGATAACTGAAATTTGTTTATAACAACTTCACTTCTGTTGGTTCAAATAAATTTCGGTAATCGCAACCGAAAATTTCGGTTGTTGTAATTAAACCATGCAGTTGGCTCTAAATTCGGCTAGCACAATTAAACTGTTTTCTCTGTGTAGGGAATTTTAACTGGCCTCCTAGATTTCCAGATTTGACCACTCTGCACTTATTTTTGCGTGGTTAAGAAAAGAAAAATATACGCCAACAATCCTCAGAGCATTGACAATCTCAACATCAACATTTCGCGATGCTCGAAAAAGTAATGGAAATGCTTAAAAAAGGCACATTTTCCATGGCCAAAAGAGAAGGCCATTTAATTGATGTTATATTTGAAAAGGTTGATATTTTTTTTAATAAATAAAAAACAAATGTATGGGTCCAGTTACTTTTTCAAATTCCAGCTAAACATTTTCCATTGTCCAGTTATTTGACTTCTAGTATCTGGCAACCCTACGGGATCGTGAGTACGCATGATTAGAAAAAATATTTTCATGCGTGAGCATACGTGAGTAATTTTCTTCTCGTGAGTTTGCGTGATTGTTATTTGCTGTCTAAACAGAAAACAAGTAAAAAAATCGTCATAATATTAAATTTAGTAGGTAATTAATAGTGTCCGACCGAATACACCTTTTTTGACCGTAGCCGAAGCCGAATATTCGGCCAAATTTTCACTATTCGGCGAAACCAAAGCCGAATATTAAAAAAAAAATTATTTATTTAGGAAAAACCAAAAAAAAGTGAAACTCGACTTGGCGGAATACACAAATGTATAAAAAATGTTGTCTAGAACGATTTATTTTGAACAAAAATTTTTTTTTAGGAATTTTTGTAAATAAAAATTTTTTTGAGTGTATTTTTTTACGATCGAAAAATTTTTTTGAGTGTAAAATCTTGTAAAATCTTTAAATAAATAGGTCTCTCCGATTACCCAAATTTCTTACTATTGTTTACTACAACTGGAAAGTTTGTTTACTTTTTGTATTGAAAATTTCCAGCTGTAGTAAAATGAGTAAAAACAAGTAAGAAAGTTATAGTCGGTCAAGGCCGACCATATGATACCCTACACCAGTGTTTTCCGGAAAATGGGTTCCAAATCCCAACTTGGACCGATTGGATCTATCTTTGGTTAGATCTTTATTTAGTGTAAAAAACACACTCAGATCAAATTTTATTGGAATTGGTTTATTTTTTTTTTTTGCCAATAGACCGATTTAACTGAATATCGGTCCAAATTTGTATATGGGGGACTACGTCCAAAAATGGTCCAATTATATTCCAATTTGATTAGGTTACTAAAGTACACGTTTAACACCTAAAAATAATATTTTTTATTAAATATTTCCATTTTTATGAATTTTGAGGGAATTATGTGAATATCGGTAGGGTGGTTTGCATGGGGACTACCAGAAGGACTGAACCGATTTATTTGAAATTTGGTATGGTGGTTTGTGCATATAAAATTGTATTATGTACTTGTTAAATTTCAAAACGATATCTAATTTAATGCGGTTATTAGATGCATTAAAGCGAACCTCAAATGGGGCGTTTGTATGGGGGCTAGGTCTTAATATGGACCGATTTTTTCAATTTCAATAGGATTCGTCCTTGGGCCAGAAGAAGCTTAAGTTTCAAATTTCAAGTCAATTGATTGAAAATTGCGACCTGTATCGTGCTTAGACCGATAGATGGACAGACGGACGGACAGACGGAGGGACGGACATCGCTAAATCGACTCAAAAAGTAATTCTGAGTCGATCGGTATACTTGAAGGTAGGTCTAGGACAAATATTTGGGGTAGTTACAAACATCAGCACAAACTCATTATACCCTGTACCACAGAGTGGTGTAGGGTATAAATAGTAGATTGTAGTAAGGTAATCGAATAGACCTAATGTTTATAATTGTTTTTAGGAATTTAAATTATTGTTGTGCAAGAAACTGAAAAAGGTAAAATAAAAATTTGTTTATTTTAATTTCGTGAGCGTGATTATTTCGTGAGCGTTAAAAAAATTTTAGTTACTCACGTGAACGTGCGTGAACGTGAGAAGAAAAAATAAATTTCGTGCGTGACCGTGCGTGAGAAATATTTTTATTTCGTGAGCATGCGTGACTCCAAATTCACTCACACGCCCATCTCTAGCTGCAACCCTTAGTAGGATTTTTTAAATCTTGAAAAATGTCCGTTAAGTTTGAATTTTTATTTCAAATTTCTAATTTTCCCAAAATTGACACATTTTCGTGAAAAAAAAAATATTTAACGAAGCTAAATTTTTACGAGGTTCGATAGGTATTAAAAACCCTTTCTTACCATATAAAAAATCATATAGTTTCTTAAAAAGAAACAGCTTAAAAATCAAAACAAAAATCGCCATTTTTACTCATTTTTTGAACCCTATATCCCCAACCTTAAAATCGTCTCTTTTGTATATATTTTAAGTTTCAGGCAAATATAACGTATAACGGTTGTGAGACTTCCCTTTTCAGAATCTGATACTTTTTGTATAGGAAATGGTGTCAGAATTTGATCCCAATCGGTTTTAAGACGTTTCAGCGATGCCCGTTCGTTTGTTGAAAACACTCTAACTTTCGAAAGCCTTAGATGCTTTTGAAACTTGGCATCACAGTACAGACTAGTACGGTGCTAATTGCGTAATTTCCAATATGGTGGTATGGTTTTTAGTACAGAATTATCATCGCTGCCCTGTAGGAAATGTCGATAGTAAAACTGTACTGATTCACTATTGCCTTCGTCACCAGTACTACTGACCAGTTATATGACAGACAATGCTTTCCACTGTAGACATTTACATGTGCTTGTCATTGAGAATCCACTAGTGTCCTTAGTACTATTGACTAGGTGGTTCTTATAGAACCACATGTAGACATTAGAACCAGAGATTCAGTAGTACATTTTAATAATTCAAGTCCACATTTTTGAAATTTTTTATTAGATTTCCACATTAGTAATAGTGTTTTTAGAGTCATTGACTATGTAGTTTGTATAAGATCATATGGAGACATTGAAATTTTAACTGGGTTAGTGTGGAAATCCATTTCAAGTTGTATTTTAAAATTTTCCAAATGTAGAAGACTCTTCGTTGACAATGTCATTAAAAAGTCACCCAAAATAGTCGACAAACGTGTTGACTTGGAGACACTTGACCCCAGGCTTCCTACTGGGTGCCTAGCGTATGTGTGCCTTTACGTGTGAGCTTTTGTGCATGTATTTATGTTGTTTGTTTACGTTTTGTATGAAACGTCAGAAGTTACACCGTGTGCTGTCACTAATACTTGAAACACATCAAATGCAACTCTGTGAACCTACTACTCATGTACTGTGCTTGGCATGTACATATTTCTGTTATTTTTCTGGTCAGGTTTTTATTGAATTGTAAGAATGGTTAAATCTTGAATTTACTTGTTATATTATTGATCAGTGATCGACCCTAACACATTCAAGCGATATTCGTCCGTCTGTGAAGGTCACGATTTCAGTTCAAACCAAAAAAAGCAATAATCCTGAAGTTTGGCACGAATACGTCCTGTCGGACCAGTTAAGAAAAGTTCTACCTTGAAGGACTGAAACATTTTTATGCCTGATCTTAGAGGTCTTGGTCTTAGGGGACTAGAAAATGTTATTTTTTGGCCCATCACGAAAAGTGGCATTAATTGTTTGAAAAAATCATAATAAATGATTTTTTTAACATCTATGGCAAGGGGGAATATGTCCCCCAACGTTTTCAAATTTCGTCCTAATTACTTACCTAAATTTAACCAAATATTCTGATGCAGATACACACAATGTGTATTTTTCGCCTTCTAATAACAAACATCTATTTTGCTACTACTCACCATTTCTATACAATTTATTTAAACTGCATTTTGCAATATGCTTTCATAAAATTTCTACATGTTCAGTACCACCTTAACCCCCACTTTTTGGCCCCACAATATATTCCACCCATTTCACACCACATCGTACACATTTATTTCCTTTTATACATTTTCTCTATTCCATATAAACCATTCATTCATTCATCTCTTCCTGCCTTGAATTTGGGTTTTGGCTTGTTATTCTATCTTCTCTTTATAATATACAACATACAATAATGGTCATTGCTTCAATGTATTTCGGCTTTACATAAAATTTTTGGTTGCAATTCTTACATTAGGGATACATTTAATAATTAAACCCTTTGGGAGAATCCTTTTAATAATGCACAGAAAATTGTCATTTTCGGAATTGTTATTTTTGATTTTTATAAAATTTAGCATACTTAGAAATGGTCAGAGTTCCTAGAATCATAAACTTTCCATGAAAAATATTTTTGAAACATATTTAAAAAAAAATATTTTGAAAATTTTTTTTGCGAAACTTTTCAAAATAAAATT
This sequence comes from Pegoplata infirma, assembly GCA_963921195.1. Lineage (NCBI taxonomy): Eukaryota > Metazoa > Arthropoda > Insecta > Diptera > Anthomyiidae > Pegoplata > Pegoplata infirma. Next base: position 138,846,681 of record OY992539.1, read on the forward strand.
ATTTAAAAAGAATTTTTTTTGAGAAATTTGTTGCATTCTGTGAATGTATATGACATATGACACGATACAGTCCAAAATAAAAGAGCTAGCCTCCTGAGGCTTGGCACGAATATATGTTATGGTCATAGGCAGATTAAGTTCGTAAATGGGGAAAACGGACCAGGGGAAAATAATTTCCCGTTCAAGAACCAAATCAACCTCTAAAAACACCATTTTTTACATGTTTTTTTAATGTTTCTTAAACAAATGAAACATTTTTATGCTAGAAGAGTCTTACACTTATTGTTAGGCCCGTGGATTAGAAAATATCGCTTTTTTGCCCCGCCCACTTTTGAGGGCGTCGATATAAAAAATTGTTTAAATAATGATATAATTTTATAACCGTAGGAGTTAGTAAACATTTTTCGCCACGTCGAAATGTGTTCCACAACGCACAGTGGATTATATAAGGTGAATGCATCTCTTAATTGATTTTTGCAAATGTTTGAAATTAACCATAAAACAAGATCTATCGTAAAGCTAAGATGTCAAGCAATAATTATTTTTAGAAATTATAGTTATTTTGTCATCAGAAGTATTCAAAAATGGCGACCGAAGACACTACTTTCGACTTTAAAGATTTGGGGAGATAAAATTATACGATATTCAAGTGCGTGTTTTTAATATTTCTAATTATTTTTTTTGGGATTGTAATACCATGTTGGAAAGGGTAACTTGTCCAGATTCTATTTTTGTTATGAGCTTTGTATATATTGTTAGCAGAATTGAAATTTATTCATTTGAAGTATATAATATTTTTTTACTAACCTACGCAACTTTGACTAGGATTTTAACTGTAGCGCCGTTTTCCTCCAATCTAGTTATAACATAGAATTAAAGTTAAACTTATTATCTAAAAGATATATCAAAACTAGCTGCCTTTTCGTGCCTTTAAACAAATGGCATGCAAAAATGTTGACGAAATCACAAATTAAAAATAAATAAAAATTTAATTATGAATTATTTTCGCTCATTATGCACTACTCAATTTGCCATTCCGTGTGTAACGCAACGAAATATCGGTCTAGGACCACATAAAATACATATAACATTGATCCATGGTCAATTTTAAGATATTCTAGAGATGTCCGTCTGCCTGTCTGTGGAAGCACGATGTAGTCCAAACCAAAAGATCTAGACCCCGGAAGTTTGACAAAAAAAATTACTTATAACTGGCTAAGTTTGTATATAGACAAAATCGGACCACGAAGGAAAAAAATTCCCCTTAAAAAAAAAAAAACAACCCCAAAAAAATTTTTTGCATGTTTTTAGAATATTTTTTCAACAATTGTTGATTAATATAAAAATTAAGAAACCTGCGCTTGTCAAAGAGACTGAGAAACGTAATCTTTTTTGGTCCGCCCCCGTTTGGAGGCGTGGCTATAACAATAAATGCTAAAATTGTGTTATTTATGCGTATTATAATTAATGAGTTTGTAGACATTTATCGCAAAAAGGTAGAGGTAGTCCCTAGTTGACCCCCCCCCCCCCTGACTCCCTTTCCCAAAAAAGACACTTTATTTATTTTTTTTTTTCACTTTTTGGAGGGTTCTGGAAAGATTTGGCAACAGCCGAATTTAACACTCACTATTTTTTTTTTATCTTGGCAACTTACATACGATTTTTTTATTATAACTTGCTAATTTTTGTCGTATTACAATAAAATATCAGTTTGATTTTATATTTAACACCAATGAAAATCTATATGAATTCGGTAATTTAAAAAAAAAAAAACATTTGGCCCTTAAATGGCTACGGGGCCAAAGGTTGACCTTTTCTGAAAAATTTATTTACAAAATTATTTATTATAAATATCTGTTGCAAAATTTAATTGAAAATATTTAGAAAATATAAAAATACCTTTTTTACTTGTCCTAACATTTTACTTTTATACTAAAATTCAACAAAAATATCGAAAATGTATTTTTAACCCTTCATAACTTTAGTTCTCGTCAGTCCATTTTTTATGATTAAAAGCACAAATTAAAGCCTAAAGTCTCACCTATTCAACAAATAAAACGGCATACAAAAATATTGATCCAATCAAAAGTTACAGATTTTTGATCCGGAAATGACCAAAATTTTCCACTGTGCAACGCCCCCACCAAATCCCCTCCCGCCAAAAAAACGCCTCTGTAATTTTTTTTTAAATTTTTTTAATAATAATTTTTTTTTGTCTTGATTCCTTTTGTGGGCGTAGATATAAAAAAAATTAACTAATGATACAACCCAGCAAAAACATGGTAATGAGTTGTGAAAAGTAATCATTACCAAGTACATTATTTATAATGAGTACCCATTACCATTAACATTATTTTAAGCCCAAAAGTAACTACGTAGTAGTACTTCTCAGTAATATGTTATAAAAGCACCTCTAAGTAATAATATCTTCTTGCACTTGCAGTTTTTAACCTTTACAATTCAATTAACTTAAAAAGTACTTAAAAACTTAATAAAAATTACGCAATTTTTAAGTTTTAGTAAAAACAAGTTAAATTTTAAAAGTTTTAATTAACTAATTATTTTACTTCTTATTGGTAATGGGTTTTTACTCCTTATTTGTAATCCGAGGCAGTAACTACTTATTTATCTCCATACTCTTCACTAGTTATTTTTGTCTCACGCCCTTGTTAAAATAATTAGTGTTTCATTCAATAAGTAACTACTGATTAACATCTGTTTCGGATTACAAAACCCATTACTAGTAATGCCAATTTTTGCTGGGAATTTTATTACTTTGGTGCAAAAATCATAAAAATGAATTTTGTCGGCATTTTTTGCCAGGACCCCTATAAAAAAAAATGAATTTTTTTTTTTTTTTTTTAATTTTTTTTTAACATTTTGGAGATTGTGAAAAATTCGAGTTTAAAACCCTCAAAAAAAACATATTTAATATTATTTCTTCTTACCAAGGTTGGGTACTAATACCTTTTCCATATTAGTTATTAGCCCTGTTTTCGCATAACCGTATATATGTTAACATTAACCGTTTAACCGAAAACGCATCCACGTTTAACAAAATGTACTTGGCATCACTGTGGTTGGTGTCAAAATTTATTAAGGCAAACAAGAAAAAATAGGGTTATGTCTTTGCTATAACAAGAAGAAAAGGGTTGTGTCTATGCTAATTCATTAAAAATGTGAACTTGGCTTCACTTTTTATCGAAGCTTAAAATTAACGCTGATAATTATACACGCTAAAAATAAGCGTGGATAATTTAAAAATTGTATGGGTAAGTGTATATACGGTTATGTGAAAACAGGGCTATTATTAGGGATGAGATTTTCATGCACTAAAAAATCAAAAATATGCGCTAAAAAAATCAAAATATGCACTAAAAAATAAAATGTGTGCAATAAAAATCTTGTATTCATAGGAAAAACTTCTTAAAAAGCAAAAAGTAACGCCGGGTTTTAAAAGTAACATTTAAAACTTTATATAAGCAAGATTTTTTAGAAATTAACACAATCTATAAAAAAAATAAAGAAAAAAAAAATATTTTTTCTTATTTCCAAAATAAATTTTTAAAATTTAAAATAGTTTTTGAAAAAATTAAATTTCAATTTGTGTTTTTGCTAATTTATGTCAAAATATGCACTTAAAAGTTGGAAATATGCACAAAATATACATTTAAAACCAAATTATGCAAAAATATGCATTTTCACTAAAATATGCAAAAACAAATCGATGCCATTTTAACGCAAATTTCTTGATTCGGAAAGATAATTGGTCGGGGGGGGTGAAATAAAGCCATAGGCAATAAGGCCATATGGCCTTATTTCCCAAAGAGTTGAGAAATAAGGCCATATGGCGTTATTACCAACCACTGTTGGAAATAAAGCCATATATAGCTTTGTTACTCATTTAAATATTTTTTAAAAATGTTCATCATTATTTTGCGGAGAGTGTGGAAATATATCTCCACGTAAATCCTGCTACACAAAAAAAAATATTTAGCGAAGCCTCTAAATTAATTTATGGAGTTTGAAATGGCGTACGGACAAAGCGCCCAAGATCTTATCGCCCAAAACCGTAAATGTCATATCGCCCAAGCTGCGACATATAGCCCAAAATGATAGGTCTTAAAATGTTACTTCTCGCAAAACAAAATTGTCAAAAAATCCGAAATATTTTATTTGGGCAAAATGTCGAACTTACGACTTCTATGATTTGTGTTTTTGTAATAAAGGTTTTACATACTCCATGCATTAAACCCACCCTCTCTGCAAACCAAAGCTATTTTGGTTATCAGGCCTTTTTGAGGCATAACAAATTTGATAGCGCAAAGGCCTGCTACCCTAGAAAACTTTACTTTGCGGAGAGGGTGGGTTTAATGCATGGATTTTGTAATCCCTAAGCCCGGCCGAAGGCCGGCTACACAGAAAAACTTTTTTGTTAAACAATCTTTAAATTAAAAACCCTGCCAATAAAAAATTGGTGCCTCTATACCCTTCTAAGTTCCGAGGTTCCTGGTATATGTGGTTTTTTAATTTAAAGATAGTCAAAAAAAAAATTTTTTCTGCGTAGCCAGCCTTCGGCCGGGCTTAGGGATTACAAACTCCATAAATTAATTTAGCGGCTTCGCTAAATAATTTTTTTTTTGGGTAGCAGGATTTACGGGGAAATATATTTCCACATTTTCAACTGATATGGCTTTATTTCCACTTTGGTTGCAAAATCAATATGACTTTATTGCTCAATCGTGTTGGTAATAAAGCCATATGGCTTTATTTCCCATTGAATTGAGAAATAAGGCCATATGGCCTTATTGCCTATGGCTTTATTTCACCCCCCCAATTGGTCGATATCATTTTTAGACTATCGACAAAAAACATGCATTTGCATGGAAATCTCATCCCTAGTTATTATTAATTCAAATTGAACATTTTTACCAGTTAAATCCAATTAAAAAGTGCCAAAAATAAACGGGGGGGGGGGGGGGTGAAATAAAGCCATAGGCAATAAGGCCATATGGCCTTATTTCCCAAAGAGTTGAGAAATAAGGCCATATGGCGTTATTACCAACCACTGTTGGAAATAAAGCCATATATGGCTTTGTTACTCATTTAAATATTTTTTAAAAATGTTCATCATTATTTTGCGGAGAGTGTGGAAATATATTTCCACGTAAATCCTGCTACCCAAAAAAATATTATTTAGCAAAGCCGCTAAATTAATTTATGAAGTTTGAAATGGCGTACTGACATAGCGCCCAAGGTCTCATCGCCCAAAACCGTAAATTTCATATCGCCCAAGCTGCGACATATAGCCCAAAATGATAGGTCAAAAAATCTGCAAACCAAAGCTATTTTGGTTATCAGGCCTTTTTGAGGCATAACAAATTTGATAGCGCAAAGGCCTGCTCCATAGAAAACTTTACTTTGCGGAGAGGGTGGGTTTAATCCATGGATTTTGTAATCCCTAAGCCCGGCCGAAGGCCGGCTACACAGAAAAACTTTTTTTGTTAAACAATCTTTAAATTAAAAACCCTGCCAATAAAAAAATGGTGCCTCTAGACCCCTCTAGGTTCCGAGGTTCCTGGTATATGTGGTTTTTTAATTTAAAGATAGTCGAAAAAAAAAATTTTTCTGCGTAGCTGGCATTCGGCCGGGCTTAGGGATTACAAACTCCATAAATTAATTTAGCGGCTTCGCTAAATAATTTTTTTTTTGGGTAGCAGGATTTACGGGAAAATATATTTCCACATTTTCAACTGATATGGCTTTATTTCCACTTTGGTTGCAAAATCAATATGACTTTATTGCTCAATCGTGTTGGTAATAAAGCCATATGGCCTTATTTCCCATTGAATTGAGAAATAAGGCCATATGGCCTTATTGCCTATGGCTTTATTTCACCCCCCCAAATAAACAGTGCCAATATCGTTTCGGTAACCATCCTTTATTTTTACAGAGTTTTCCATTATAAAACAATAAAAATATTGTGACAAATAAAATTATTGCACTTTAAATGAAACTGCGAAAAATAAAATTGCATAAATTAGTAAAAACAATTGAGAGTGTTAAATTCGGCTGTGCCGAATCTTTTATACCCTCCAAAATGTAAAAAAAAAAAAATAAAAAAAATTTTTCAGGGGCGTTTGTTTTGATGGGGGTGATGGGGGTCAGTGGAGGACGTTGGGAGCGCCTTCCCATCCCGATGAATATACCAAATGTTTCATTTATTTAACAAAAATACAAAAAAAAAGTGTATTTTTTCAGAGGTTGGTTCAGTTCTTCAAGGGGGAACTTTTTCCCCCTGGGCCGATTTTGCCCATTTACGAACTTAACCTGCCTAGGACCATAAGACATATTCGTGCCAAATTGCAGGTGGCTATCTCTTTTATTTTGGACTGCATCGTGCCATCTACAGACAGACAGACGGACGGACATTCACAGAATGCCTTAGAATCGATCATGGATCAATAATATATATACTCTATGGGTTCCCCGACCGATATTTCGATGCGTTACAAACGGAATGACAAAGTGAGTATACCCCCATACTGTGGTTGGAGGGTATAAAAAACAAACAAAAAATTGTCAAAGAAAAGTCCATCAGTTTATCACAACACAATTTAAATGAAAAATCAAAGGCTGGCGTTTTATTTAACCCTTTGATAACTAAAATATCCCAGTTGGCAAAATAAATCACGCCTGACATACTGCTGACTCTCCCGTTATGAAATCGCTTACATATTCATACAATTGTTCAAAATGTCCCCAATGACATGTCAGCAACTGCTGACATGTCATTGGGGACATTTTGAAAATCCGCATGAAGATGTCCGCAATTTTGTTAAGGAAGAGTCAGCAGTATGTCAAAGGGGATTTTTTTCCTACTGGGATTCGAATGCAGTTGGTTTTTAAAAAAATTCAAGCGATTCCTGATTCGATAAATCAGTTTTTCTGGCCTCTTAAAAAATTAAACTAATATCTTTAACAAATCTTTTAAAACACAATTTTATACCTTCCAACAACAGCTTGTCATTCCATGTGTATCGCATCTAAATATCGATCGGGGACCCCATACAGTGAAAGCACTATGCAGTGCTTCTACTTTACTACCCTTCTTAAGTTTGGCACGAATATATCTTATGGTCACAGGTAGAGTTTGCAAAACGATTAAAATCGTAATCGTAATCGCGATTAATCGCACCAATTAATCGTAATCGTAATCGGCAAAAAAATCATGCGATTACGATTAATCATTTTCTATCAAATTTATTGTTTTGATAACGAATTTAATACATAATATGAAAAATTTCCTCCAAAAAAATTTGGACTTTTGAAAAAAGTTTAGCAATATAAATAATTTGCGATATATTTTATTGATTTTGGTATGCTGAATACGAATATCAAAAATTTTCTGAAATCGATCGCACGGTTTTCAAGATATCGCTATTAAAAACTTTTCAAAAATATCCAAAAGTGACATTCAAGAATTATTTTTTTTCTTGATCCTTTTATAAAACTTGAAAAAAAACTGTTATTTAAACTTGATTTGAGCTAAATAGGATTGTTAAAAACCGTGTAGCTTTTCGATCGATTTTTTTAATTTTTCGAAAGTTTTCCAAAAATCTAAAGTTTTGATCGTAGGCCCCACAGGTTCAAATGTTCGGATTCGACTTAAATTAAAATGAAAGTTCGTCTCAAGCTTATGAGAAAAAAATGTTGAGATTTAAAAAAACAAATTGGACTTTAGAAAACCGACTTTTTTTTTCAAATTGCGAATTATATCTCGAAACCCGCTTAACCAAATTTATTTTTTTTTATATTCATATTTTTTTCTTATAAGCATAGCAAGACGTATTTTTTAATTTTCAAAACTCTATAACTTTAATCGCCGCTATGGGTTAACTCAATTCGATTGACCTCAAATTTGTTCCATTTGGGAGCACTCTTTCACCATTCACCTAATTTTTAAAAATTCGATATCCTTTAGAATTTTAAATTTTTATCGTGTAAGTATTGAAAATATTAAAATTCGAAAGAATAACAAATTTTTAAAAATTAGGTGAATGGTGAAAAAGTACTCCCGAATCGAGCACTTTATATGCTAAAAATATTAATTTTTATTAATTTCATACGTTTGGAAATTTAAATTTTAAACGATTTTTTAATAAATCTATTGCAATTCATTTTATTTAAAAATTCGATTAATCGATAATCGCGATTAACGGCGATTTTTTTAATCGTAATCGCGATTATGAGATATCTCGATTATTTGCAAACTCTAGTCACAGGCCGGTTTAGTTTGGAAATGGGCTAAATCGGAAATCATCCATCCCCCTAAAAAAAGGCAATAACAAAAAATTTTTTATTTTTTTTACATTTTGGAGGGTATATAAAGATTTGGCACAACCGAATTTAACATTTTTACTTGTTATATTTAAAATAAAAAAATTTAAATATGCCAAACAAAATCATTTAAATATTCTAATTACTTAAAATAAGTTATTGTTGTATTTACTAACCTATTTTAGTTTTATTTAGTTTGTGTATTTGTCATTTAATTAATATACAATTTTCTTCTTAACTTTTTTTTTGTTCTTTGTTTTCAGTTTGCACAAACAAATAATTAAAATAAAAAAAAAACAGAAAAATACATTTTAAAATAGCAAATGTATCTTTAAAATATATTATGTATCCATGTGTACAATATACATAAATAAATACATAATATGCAGATATACAGTATTACATACTAAATGTCCCGTTTTGTAGCAAAAATTTTATATAATATGTACAGGCAAATTTGTTTTCTACTACAACATTTCTAATTTTAATTCAGAATATACAAATTATATTTAAAAAATTTCCAATTATTTTTTAGAAATTTCCAATTATATATCAAAAATTTCTAATTATATTTTAAAAACTTCCAATTATATTTCAGAAATTTCCATTTATATTTCAAAAATTTCCAATCATAATTCATAAATTTCCATTTATAATTCAAAAAATTCCAATTATATTTCAAAAATTTCCATTTATATTTCAGAAACTTCAATTTATATTTCAAAACTTTCCAATTATATTTCAGAAATTTCCATTTATATTTAAAATTTTTCCATTTATATTTCAAAAAATTTCCTTTTATATTTTAGAAATTTCCAATTGTATTTCAAAAAATTCAATTTATATTTCAAAATTTTCTAAATGCTTTTCAGAAAATTCCATTTATATTTCAAAACTTTCCATTTATATTTAAGAAAATACAAATTGTATTTAAAAAAATTCCATTTGTATTTCAGAAATTTCCAATTAAATTTAAACAAGTAAAAAAGTTAAATTCGGCCTTGGCGAATGTAGTGATACCCTCCACAATTTCAAAAAGATTATTGCAAAAAGCTTTCTTTAAAAGGAAATTACTGTTGAAAAAAAAAAAAAAAATTTTAAAAAGAATCCGCGATTTTTTTCTTTTTTTGTCAAAAAATATGTTCGTACTTGTTTAAATACCATTTGGTGTTCAATTATGTTCACATATGTGAACCCGAAGCCGAATTAATAAAGCATTTTGTATTTTTAGGTTATGTTGAATGTACTGAAATTTTTGAGGTGTGCTTACATTTTCGTTCATAACTTTTGAACCGCTGAACCGATATCGCTCAAATGCAATACCAAACTTCTCGGGAGAACTTCCAATAAATATGTTAAGTTTCAGTCATCTCTGTGCAATATTTTGTCCGTGACAGCATTTTCCACAGACAGACAGACGGACATCGCTAGAATGTCTTAAAATCGATCGGGCAACATGAATATATGGGGCATTCCATGTGAAATCGGACACTTTGAAAAACTTTTTTTTTAGATTTTCCCAATTTGTTTACAGTTTTTAGTACCCTTCGAAAACTCCTTCGTGGTAAATTTTCAGATTTTTTTGATGACCCGTTCAAAAGATATCGAATTTTTAAAAATTGGTAGTTTGTTCCTTTACTCAAACTTCTTTTAATCATAACTTCTTCAATAATGGTCCAAATTTAAAATTTTTTTTTTCAAAATTTTTGTTTTTTTACGTACTTTCTAAAAAAAATCCCAAAAAATTCTTAAAGGCGCTCTAGTATGCGATTTTTAAGTTTTAAAATTTAAATCTCACTTTTGAAAATGTTTGTACTCTTCGATTTTTTTGAAATTTTTTTGTGTAAAACTTCTATCAATTCTACAAATTTTTTGCCCAGGAAGATCGTGGGATAACGATTATTACTATTTTTTAAAATTTTTTGAACAAATTTTTTTGAAATTTTTCAATCTTAAAATCATTTCTACTGCTCCAATGGTGCGTGATAGAGGGGTCCTTTATAAGACCGACCCCCATTAATTTTTACGTCTTAACATTTCTTTGGAACAAACTAATACCCTATCTCCAATTTCTAAGGGGGCTCCCACACAAAACGACATTTTGAAAAATTTGTTCCAACCGCTGTAACTGCCCTAATAGTGCCCTTAGAGCAACAAAATATATGACTGACCCACAATATTTTTTTAGTCCAAACATTTTCTCTGAACACACCTACCCTCTATCTTTAACTGTTAAGGCGGTCCCCATACAATTTTTTTTATTTTTTGTAAATTTGTTTTATTTAATCAGCTTCTACCGGTCCAATGGTGCGTCCGAGAGGGGTCATTAGTGTGACGGACCCCCATTTATTTTTACCTTCCAACATTTTTTCAAAACATACCTACGCCCTATCTCTTATCCCTAAGTAGGCTCCCATACAAAATTACATTTTTATAAAATTTGCTCCAACTGTTATTTGTATGGGAGCCTACTTAGGGAGTGGAGATAGGGCGTACCTATGTTCTGCAAAAATGTTGTAGGGTAAAAATAAATTGGGGTCGGTCTCACTAATGACCCCTCTCGGACGCACCATTGGACCGGTAGAAGCTGATTAAATAAAACAAATTTACAAAAAATAAAAAAAATTGTATGGGGACCGCCTTAACAGTTAAAGATAGAGGGTAGGTGTGTTCAGAGAAAATGTTTGGACTAAAAAAATATTGTGGGTCAGTCATATATTTTGTTGCTCTAAGGGCACTATTAGGGCAGTTACAGCGGTTGGAACAAATTTTTCAAAATGTCGTTTTGTGTGGGAGCCCCCTTAGAAATTGGAGATAGGGTATTAGTTTGTTCCAAAGAAATGTTAAGACGTAAAAATTAATGGGGGTCGGTCTTATAAAGGACCCCTCTATCACGCACCATTGGAGCAGTAGAAATGATTTTAAGATTGAAAAATTTCAAAAAAATTTGTTCAAAAAATTTTAAAAAATAGTAATAATCGTTATCCCACGATCTTCCTGGGCAAAAAATTTGTAGAATTGATAGAAGTTTTACACAAAAAAATTTCAAAAAAATCGAAGAGTACAAACATTTTCAAAAATGAGATTTAAATTTTAAAACTTAAAAATCGCATACTAGAGCACTTTTAAGAATTTTTGGGGATTTTTTATTAGAAAGTACGTAAAAAATAAAAATTTTGAAAAAAAAAATTAAATTTGGACCATTATTGAAGAAGTTATGATTAAAAGAAGTTTGAGTAAAGGAACAAACTGCCAATTTTTAAAAATTCGATATCTTTTGAACGGGTCATAAAAAAAATTTGAAAATTTAACACGAAGGAGTTTTCGAAGGGTACTAAAAACTGTAAACAAATTGGGAAAATCTAAAAAAAAAGTTTTTCAAAGTGTCCGATTTCACATGGAATGCCCCATATATACTTTATGGGGTCCCAGATCGATATTTCGATGAGTTACAAACGGAGTGACAAACTTATATATACCCTCTATCACTAAGTGGAGGGTATAAAAAAAAATCGGTTGAACGGGTTTCAAGATATCGCTATTTGAAATTAAAAAAATGGCGGTTTGTCCTTCTTTCAAAAATTAAAAAAAACTCAAAATATTTTTTCCTTAATCCTTTTTATAAATCTACTGGTTCCGCAAGAAACCAACCAAAAAAATTAACTTTGTTGAACTAATTTCCTAAAAGTTTAATTTCAATTAGAAGATTCTTCTTTAACTTCAAAAATTCTAATTAAAATTCGTAATCGTTATTCGTAAAATATCTTTCTCTGATTCTTTCGAATTTTCATTGGAACATTTAAATTTCAATTGGATTCTTTGAATTTCGAATTTTAATGAAACTTATACGAATTACAATTGGTCTTTTTTTAATTTCAATTGGAATATTCGAATTTAAATTTATTTTCTAATTTCAATTAATATTTAGCGAATTAAAATTGATGTTGCACGAACATCATTTTATCTATTTCAAATTTCTGTTGATCGTTTACGAGTTTCATTTGACCTTTTACGAATTACAATTGGAATGTTCGAACTTCAATCGACCTTTTTTTTATTTCAATATTTGGCGAATTACAATTGATCTTTCATGAATTCGAAATGATCACTCACAAATTCGAAATGATCTCTCACGAATTCCAATTGATATTTTCGATTATAACTTGATCTTTTGCAAAATACACTTGATGTTTTATGAATTACCATTGATCGTTTACGAATTGAAATTTTCGAATTAATGAATTCTTAATGGAGTTTTCGAATTGCATGTTGAATCTTCCAGTTTCAATTGTAATTTCAATTGGTCGTTTGCGAATTACATTTGGTCAAGTAGGGTAACCCTATTACCGTCCCGTGGTGTCACAACGGACCTCAGAGTCTAAGTGTGCTGACGTAAAACGACAGACATTTTAAAACTAAGCTTACCTAAAATCACCAAGATTTTTTGCAGATTGGAAATTTTGGAGACTTTCTTAGTAATTTAGAAAATCTATTATTTTGAGTGAATATATTTTCTTGTTGCGGAACAGTTTGTCGTGGAATGTTTCATATGTTTGAGCATTCATATGTATGTGAGAACATCGTTCAAAAAAAATGTTTCATTGGGTCTCTCTATCTTTGTTAATGGTGTTGCAAATTTTTTAAAATATTTTTTTTTTGTAATTGTGTTTATTTTTTTTTTAATATATTTTGAATTGCTTTTTTATTTATGTTTGTTTTTCTTTGTTTTTGTATTAAATAAAAACGCTTTCTTTTTTTTCATTCCTTTGATTTTTTTTAAAGTAGATGACTGCTGCCAAAGTCTTTAATATCCCCACCGCAAAACTTAATATGTTCTACTAATTTTTTTCTTTCTTTCTTTCTTTCTTTCTTTCTTTCTTATATTCATAATTTTTTTTTAAAGGGCTTTCTTCTCTGTATGCACATAACAGCAACCACTCATCACATGTATATCCTTTTACATTTAGCTCTTTATACCCTACACTTTGTGGTAGAGGGTATATACATATAAGTTCGTCATTCCGTTTGTAACTCATCGAAATATCGGTATAGGTTAACTTAGGTAAGTAGACAGCTGCCTTTTGGTCAGCTCACATGGGTCCTTCTATAAAAGAAAAAAAAATAAAATATAAGGAGAGAGAGAGGAAGATATAAAGAAAAAGATATGCCCATATGGCCTTTCCTATACGCCGGTGATCATATGAGAGTCACACCATCCTCGTGTTAAAACACGTGGGTTCACGTCGCCATCTGTCGTTGGCGATCTGAAGAAGCGAAATTTCGTTCCGGCTCTAACTCGCATTGAGGAGAATACCAGGCGTATGATTGATCTCATTAGAATGTAGACGGCAGGGGACGACTGCCTAGCTACACAGAGAAAACAGTTTAATTGTGCCAGCCGAATTAAGAGCCAACTGCATGGTTTAATTACATTAACCGAAATTTTCGGTTGCGATTACCGAAATTTATTTGAACCAACAGAAGTTAACTTTTCAAAACAAATTTTGGTTATCGCAACCGCAAATTTCGGTTGTTGTTATTAAACCATGCAATTGGCTCTAAATTCGGCTGGCAAAACTAAACTGTTAATTCATCGGTAACACAGTTGCCATTTATACCCATATATCCAGGCAACCAAATGAGTGCCAGATTTGAATGTCTCGCCATTTCAGTAGGAGACGCCCGGCATTCTTGGAAAATTCTTGAAAAATGTGGTAGTCACATCTGCCAGGGATTTAATTGCCGCTTGGTTGTCGGTGAAAACACAGATATCCATGAATAATATCCGTTGGCACCCTATCCAATCTGAAGCCCGTTTTATAGCCATGATGTCGGCCTGAAATACGCTACACTGGGCGGGTAGGAGAGCCTTTAATCAAGTTGACTCATAAACACGCCACCCCCACTCGGCCGTCCATTTCGAAGCCATCAGTAAAACCTCAAGTGTCTCCTCAGTAATGTCGAGACCCTCCGTCCAATCGGACCTCTCCGGAATCCTTATTACAAACAGGGTTTCGAACGAGAATATAAGGGTGCAATAGTCAATGTTCACTGCGACACCAGATGCGCCCCAGGATTCTTTTATGTCCCTATGGTTTATACGACCATGCATTTATTGCCGAAAGCCTAGTCCCGGCTTGCTGTATTGCGAGAAGATCTACTGGCAGTCAGTTAAGCATTACGTGTAGGCCTTTCGTCGAAGTGGAGCAAATTGCACCCGTTATCATCAGCGATTTATCCTAGGAATCCTATTGAAAGCCTTTTGTAAGTGGCCTTCCCCGTCGCCACCCACCAAACGGATACTCCATACATAAGTATGGGCCCGAAGACCGTGATGAGTAGCCAATTGACATTCCGGGGAGTAAAACCCCAGTTACCTCCAATGTCCTTCTTAAAGCAGTAAATGCTTAATTTTCCTTTGCCAATCTTGCCTGACTGATCAAGTTCCATAGTAGCTTTTTGTCTAGAATGATTCCAATAATACTAAGCACTATCGGGCACCATGAGTTCAATACTGCCTAATCTCGATGGGCTGAACCCGGGAATCTTGTTCCTGTTGGAAAATAGAACAAGATGTGTTTTGCCATGCATTTACGAGTAGAGTACGTATGGTAAGGTGATAAGACTTCTCCTTGCGGAGTACCACGTAAAAGTGCTCATTCATGAGTTCTATAAGGGACTCTTCGGCGTTAGTTGTATAACTGTCACCTTGCTTTTGGATCTTGCGTCGGCGACTGGTCTTTGAATTTTTTTTTTCGCGCCGCCACAGAATTCTCTCCTGGACTTTCGCTTCACTATCCTTATAAAATTTTTAAAACTGTTCACAGAAGCTTTATATGCAGACCAGTTACCTGATATTTTAGCCTCGGTAAACAGTTTTCGACAGACAGATCTTAAATTGACAATGTCAGAGTTGGTAGTTTTAAATGCAGTTGATGTCGCAGCCCCTGTTAGCTTGTTCACGGCATCTTCGATGCACTGCATGTTGTTAATAACCCGCGGAAAATCCGTGATGGAGTATTACATGCAGCTCCCATTCGTTTCTCCTATTGAGATAAATCAATTTCCCCTGACTTCCTTCGTCTAATGAAAATTCTATATAGTTTTTTCCAATAAATATCCTATAAACTATATGTGTATATTATTGATCAGTTATCGATTCTAAGACATTCTAGTGATGTCCGTCTGTTGAAATGGTAATAGCGGCCAAAGTATTACACAGATATGACTAGAGCTTAAAATATTTACTTCTTGTTGTCCTGAGTAGTATGGTATTGTATTTGAGCGATGTCGGTTCAGCGGTTCAAAAGTTCGAATTTTACCTTTTTGTTCAAATATGAAAAAAATTAACACCATATTCAGAGGCATATTTGCAGAGGCACAACAACCGCTGCTGCTAAAAATATTATCTCATACAGGGTGGTCCAATAACTGGTATCTTTTTAAAACATGCAATGAAATGAACAATACTCAATAGTTTTGAAACCTTATGGCTTTATTTGAAAGAGCAAATATTCCCATTATTTATGGCAAACGACTTCATTCATGCGGTTGCCTGGGTTAGCTCCGCAGTAGCTCACTCTCGGCACCCATTTTTCTAATGTTTCTGGTTCTATCTCACGAATGGCTTGAACGATATTCGTCGAATGGGCCTAGAACATTTCTGGATTTCCCATGTTGCATGAATCTTTAACGAGACCCCTCAAAAAAATGTTTAAAGTTTTTAATCGGCAGCTCTGAAGTGATCAATTGTCACCGCGAATATGGCGAAAAACACGATTTCCGAACTAAGTGCGCAAAATATCGATTGTTTGATGGACTGTGGGACATATTGCGACATCCTTCTGAAAATAAATGTCATCCAAGTTGGTATATTCTATTACGGCCAACAAAAAGTCGGTAATCATGGCTATGTAGCGCTCATCTTTGACGAAAATGGGAGTTTCAGCTGTATTTTTGAAAATATTGTGTAATGATGCTGATACTCAAATCTATTGCTTTCTATAGATGAATTGGATTCTTTACAATACCTTGCGAGTTTTACGATCCCAAGATGTACCAATTTGTTTGTTAACATAACCTCATTTGAGTGCCTTATTTCGGTTAAAAACTTTTTTTCGAAAAACGTGCAGTTTGGCAGCGCAGTACTGCGCTACAACGCGATACAGCGGAGCAAGCCGAAGACGCATCAATGAAGTCGTTTGCCATAAAAAACGGGAATGTTTGCTCTTTCAAATAAAGCCATAAGGTTTCAAATCTATTGAGTATTGTTCATTTCATTGCATGTTTTAAAAAGATACCAGTTATTGGACCACCCCTTATAAAAATATTCGGCAATTTTAAATTCGCTATCTTATATTCGACAATTTGTACATAATCCCTATCCAAAATATTTTAAAATCTGCGCCCCTGAAATTTATGATTTTTTTAATGTTGTTTATGATGTGAGATAGATGATGTAGAGTTTAAATCTAGTAAGTCTACCAAACAAACGTGTGCTTTAATCATTTGACTGGAATGTTTTTCCATTTTCTTTTGAAAATCAGGAGTCTGTGTTGAAGTTTTTTCGTTGTAGCTGTTGTTTTAAAGTCTTGCGTTGTTGTAACTTTTGTTTATTGTTCAACACAAAAGATAAGATTTATACCTTGTCGCCAAATACCCCCCAACGTTTTTTTTTTTTTGTAAATTTCTGTTGCTGTTGGATCAGATTTAAAGAAGCTTTTACTGTCAATTTAAAGGGTCACGTTTTTACAACATACACATAAAATAATTTTGAATACATATTACCTATCTACCTACTATCTTTAGATTATATGTTTATTAGAGTGGCTTGACAAATTTGTTTTACCAAATACATAATTATTTCTAAAACACATTTTTCCGGGTTACAATGATATTAATCCTTGCTCCAATTTTGACCATCTTAAAACCAGCAAACCGAAGTCAGTGTCTCCTGAACCTGATGTACTTGTACTGTAGTCACTGTCTCCGGAAGTCACTGTCTCCTGTACCTGATGTACTTGTACAACTTCAATTCGTACTGTACCTTCACACTTTTGGATTTTTTCCATAAGGAACCAGAGTTGCCAAGCTTTTCGCCAATCACACTTTTATTGGCCCTACGTTGGGCGCCATTTAGGCAACAACTCGAAACTTATCTTTAAGGGTACAAAATCCTCACCATTGTTCTTGAGAACGACCGGACCAAAGGTATTATGATTTTCTAGTGTCCTACCGAATATTCGGCTTTTGAAAAAGCACTATTGAATTTTAACAATTGTTTGTGTAGGTCGATGGAGGCGTCTTGTCCTTCTGCAAAGCCTAGGGCAAAAAAAACCACCTTATTGGTCAAATGTTACAGACGAGCAGTGCTTTCTGCAGAAAGCTTTTTAATAAGGCAAAGTGCATATAGGCCGCAACTTCAGAGTTATAAGAAGAATGACATAGCCCCCACAGACATTATCCCCATTTCCGATTTGGGGATTAAGTCCGAAATGAATTCGGTCATAATCCCCATAACGGTGGTGGGGACATTGACCGAAAAAAATTTGGACATAGTCCCAATAAAAAGTTGACATAACTCCCAGAAATCACGGGAATAATGACCACGTAATAGCCATAATCCCCATTTCAGGGATCTGCGTTCAGTGGTTCCTGGAAAATGTAGGTTTTTAATTTAAAGGTAGTTAAGCAAAAAAAGTAGTTCTGCGTGATTCGAATTGCCAAATGTGGTTCATGGAAAGAATTCTGTGAAAACATTGAAGACGCTTTAGAGGCATCCAGGCTGCGCAAAGTTCTAGCATCTTCTCCTTGCACCCTGCTATACGTGAAGAATTCTAATGGGGTGTGGTCTACCTCCAATAGTCGCTGGATTTTCTTCTAAACACGTATTTTCCGGTAAGTTCCATTACGCCTTTTCAAGCTTTGAAATAATCTGGCAACCAAACATCTGAAATTACTTTGGCCAACAGTATCTGAGCGAGTAAAAGCTTCAGGACCTACAAATCCCCTGCACCTGATGGTATAATTCTGGTTGAGATGCTGCAAGTGTCGGACTATATAACCCCTTGGCTGTATAATCTATACACAGCATGCATCAATTGGTCTGCATTTCAGACCATTTAGTCTGTCTTCTTTTATGTTAAAGACAATGGAACGAATGATAGACTCATATGCATATAGTAAGGTTAGATCAACGGAAACAGCTCTTCATGAGCTCGTTGGTACTATCGAGAGATCGCTTTCGGAGAAGGAGTACACTATGGCGGTCTTTCTTAATATAGAGGGGGCTTTATATAATGTCATCCCAATCTCGATAATTTTGGCATTGTCTGGTCTGGGAGTAAAGCGTGGGATCGTTTTAATGGTGGAAAACCTACTTGCCAATAGACGTATAATTTCTGAATTGGGAGCGTCCGTCATATCTCGATTTGTCAATAGGGGCACACCACAAGGAGGTGTTCTTTCACCGCTTCTTTGGAATCTGGCACTGAATTTAATGCTGCTCTCTCTATAAGCACGTGGTTGTCATGTTGTCGCATATGCTGACGATGTCGCGATAGCGGTAAAAGGGAAGCATCTGCCAACATTGAGGGACATTCTTCAGAGTTCTCTGAAAGATCTGTCTAAATGGGCAAGAGGCTGTGGTCTATGAGTTAATCCAAGTAAAACCGAGCTTGTATTGATTACAAGGAAAAATAAGATTTCCTATTTCTCTGGACATCACTGATATCACCTTCTCAGATGGAGCCAAGTATCTTGAAGTATTACTAGATAGGAAGTTGAATTTCAGGCGTAATATTGAGGAACGTGTGAGAAAGGCAACGATTTTTTTATATTCCTGTCAAAGGGCCATTGGAAAACGATGGGGTTTTAGCGCTCAAGTCGTTCATTGGATTTATACAGCAGTGGTGTGTCCAATTCAGCTGTTTGGAATCCTTGTCTGGTTGCCTGCTTTAGAAACAAAAGCGAACTGATTCTTAACCACGAAGGTACAGAGAATGGTGTCGATGTGCATAACTGGTGCTCTTCGTACTACACCTACGGATGGATTAGAAATCCTCCTTCACCTTATACCATTTAACATGTTGGGTAGGCAGTATGCGGCTACGTTGGCGCACTGCAATGGAGGAGCAGCGATTGTGGCCATAGCGCGATCCAGAAGAAGATAACAATACTACAAAATGTGGACTGTGCTCCCTCTATGAGCTTTTTTGAGCGCAACCTTACCAATATGATGGGCATTCCTGGTAGTGGAGCCGCCATAAATTTTTACGCAGATGGATCGAGGCTTCACGAAGCAAGTAGGCTTTGGAGTCTACTCGGAGGAGCATGGATTAAGCCTGGCTCGAAGATTGCCAGATCATTGCAGTGTTTACCAGGCAGGGATGCTGGCAATAAAGGAAGTGGCTGACTGGTTGAGTTGCAATGTCTTAAAATGAGATGGCCAAGCAGTTTGATATACGACTCATATGGGTCCCAAGGCACAAAGACATTCCAGGGAATTGAAAGCTTGCAAGGCTGGGAACTACATTACAATTTCCAACAGAATTGGAATGTGTTGGTATGCCTCTTAAAACTTGTAAGCAAAATCTACAGCTTTGTTTCGCGGCGGAGACTAATCAGAGATGGGCACATGGATGGCGTTGTGAGACTACACGACAGATTTGGCCTTTTCCTAATCAGAAGCGCACAAGTTAACTGATATCGCTTTCAAGACAAGAGATTTCGACGGTGGTGGCTGTAATTACCGGACACTGTCTTTCTCATAGGAAAGCACGCTAAGCAGTTAAATGTAAACAGACTTTTATGAATATGAATTAGTTGGAAAAAAGACTTGCTTTACTGGGATCTAGGGAGCTACACGATCTTTCTGATTTGTCAGATGTCAAAATTCAATATCTTAGGAGTTTTATACGAAGCTCAAATTGGTTCAACGGCAGGTACTAGTAGGAAAACCTATTACAGTCTTGTGGTATCACAACGGACCTCAGAGTCTATATGTGCCACATACAACCTAACCTATCCGCCATTGCTTCACTGGAATCCTGGGAGCTGCACGATTTTTCTGATGTCAAAATTCAATGTCTTAGGAGTTTCATAAGAAGCTCAAATTAGTTCAACGGCTGGTACTACAGGGTGGCCCAAATGAGACCTAGTGATGTTAAACACGTGTAATTCTTGTAATAACGGGCTTTTTTAAATGATTTATTTTTATATGTTAAATACATTTTATGGAAATTTAACGTGACTATGTGTGAAATATGACAACAGACAAATGACCACCATTTTGCTCGATACAGGCATTGGCTCTTTTAAGCGCATTTTGCATTACATTGCGTAATGTTTCTGGTTGCAGGCGCCGTATTTCGTCTTGAATATTCTGCTTGAGCTGTCCAAGTGTCTGTGGTTTGTTAACATATACTTTGTCTTTTTAATATCCCCATAAAAAAAAATCGGGCGCAATTAAATCTGGTGTACGAGGAGGCCAAGGGAAATCTGAATTTCTTGAAATTTTGCGTTAACCAAAAATTTTACGCAGCATGTCCATAGTTTGCCTAGCGGTATGCGCAGTTGCTCCATCTTGTTGAAACCACAAATTGGGATATTGCTCCACCATTGGCCGCAAAAAGTTGTCCGTCATTGTTCTGTAAGAAGCCCAGGAGACCGTTTCTGGCGTTTCAACCTCATTCTCAAAGAAATATAGGCCGAAGATTTTTGTGGCCATAACACCGCACCAAACAGTGCATCTGATTGGGTGTGACTGATGCTGATGTATTGCCCTTGGATTTTTGGAGCCCCACAACCTACAGTTTTGTTTTTTCACATAACCACTAAAATGGAAATGCGCTTCATCCGTCATCAAAAGATTATTTAAAAATTGACCGTTGAGAGAAAAATAAAAATCGATAATTTTAATGCGTTGTTGTGGACTGTACGTTTTCAATTTAAATTTCCAAGAGTTCTGTTATAATCCGCAAAAAGAAAAAATAAATTATGTTAAAAAATAAAAAAGTTATTTGTGTTTCACATCAGCTGGTCTTATTTGGGCCACCCTGTAGAAGGGGAACCTATTACAGTTCCTTGTTATCCCAACGGACCTTAGAGTCAAGTTTATTGACTTTTGGGATTTGGCAACCCTATCTGGCAGACGGGCATGTATGTACTTATTACACGTGTTTAATATAAATTTTAAAATTTAATACAAATATAAAACTGAACTTTAAAGTTTCTAACAAAAAAATTTCTTGCAATAAATATTTCTTTGAAATGTCAAAAGTTAATTGCATTAAAAGTTGGTCAACAAAAATTGCATTATTTAAACATACAAACGTATTGTATACTTGTGAACAATACAATACATATGTTATTACCTATATACATATATTTCTTTATATACTTATTCTTATATACAATGTACATATATTTCTTTAAAGATGATGAAAATTATTAAAGTTTATATAAGAAGTTTCTTTGTGTTGCTATATTGTTGTACGTATATAATATGCATTTTTTTTTTACATTATATACAAAACAATATGCACTTGTATATTATATACTTTATTATTGTATTATTTGATGTCATCATCAGACTATTTGTTGTTTTCGTAATTGTTGTTGCTGTTGTCGTCGTCGTCGTCACCATCATCTCTTAATGTATGTTGTAGTAGTTTTTTTGTTGTAGTAGAGTAGTCTCGTTGTTGTATTATTTTGTTGTTGTTGTTGTTGTTATTTTTAATATTTTTGTTTATTTACATACATATGTATGTACTTATGTATATAGCAGACACATAAAGTACATACATTTATACTTGTTAGTATATATTTTATACATATATTCACCCCATAGCTACTCTTCTCACACTATATTCTCTTCTTCCTTCTATATACATACGTACTTACGTACATATATATATTCTTTCGATGAGTGTTGTTGTTGTTGCTGTTTGTGTATATTTATACATATATATGTTTATATATATGTATGTGTGTGTGTTTGTGTGTTACGTTTTTGCTGCACAACTGTACTTTTTGAGATAACCTTAGTTACCGAGTATTTGAATGGTTTTGCGTTGTTATCGCCGCAGATACATTCATTCAGTCAGTCATTCATTCATTCATTTACTTCTTGTAGTTGAAAAGTTTATTTATTTTTTATTTTTTTTTGTTTTTAGGAATTTTTTTTCTT
The DNA here is from genome assembly GCA_963921195.1 of Pegoplata infirma. Taxonomy (NCBI): domain Eukaryota; kingdom Metazoa; phylum Arthropoda; class Insecta; order Diptera; family Anthomyiidae; genus Pegoplata; species Pegoplata infirma. The sequence continues at coordinate 138,869,209 of OY992539.1, forward strand.
GTTGTTGTTATTGCTGATTTTATAATGTATTAAATTTTTTTTTTTTGGTTTCTGTAGTTTTGAATTTAATATAAAACCAAAAAATAAAGAGGTTACGTTACATCTTTTTATTTTTTTTTTATTTTTTTGTAATTGTATCATTATTGTCATCTTGTCTTAATAGAGCTTCTTTAAGATCTTTGTTTTGTTTAATTTTATTCAAATTTATTTTTGTATTTTGCGATTAATTTGTTTTCAACTAGAGATGGACACGTGAGTGACGCTTCATTCACAGTCACGACAGAAATTTTCTAATAACGCACACTTACTCACGAGCAAATTTTATCTACTTACAAAGAAGTGAGCAAATTTAGTACAACCCAGTTGGCCATGTCTTAAAGACATCCTCGACTACGCGTGAACAACCATAGAAAATCGTTGACGACGCGTAGGCGACACACAGTGCCACATTTGGCCAATATAGCACGACAAAAATAAAAAAATAAAGTTCCCGATTTTCATGATATGTTTGTATGTTTTATAGAACATTCCTAATAGCACGGAAATAATCATATAAGATCGATAATTCTGTTCGTTACTAACAGGTGGATGCATAAAGTTGCATCTTGTAAAATCCTGTGTAGTGTACATTAGACCGGGTCGAAAAAAAAAGTTCCCATTGTGCGGGCTTTATTTTAAAGCTTACCTCGAAAAAGTTCCATAGCCAAAATATTAGATTTTTAGGTCGCGATTTGGTACCGCCGAAATCGTTTTTTGTTCATAGCTTTGTCATTTGATGTCCGATCGTTGTAAAAAAAAATTTGTTAAAAAGTCCTCAGCGAGTACTAAATTTGACCCTTATCTGGTTTTGACCTCTGAGGTCATCTTCGTGTTATAAGTGTTAGTTTCTCAGCTTTCTACCCCCTTAAATGATTTTTATTTTTCCATTAAATTATAGCACTAAGAAAATCATAAAATCCTTCCCTTGGAAGTATCCAGTTAAATTAATTAACAAAAAAGTTACATTCAATTTTAAATTTCCATAGAAAAAGATTTAAAACACTTGTTCGTATGTATTTAAATACAAACTAAAAAAATTAAATATAGTTTAAAGGCATAATAACAAGTGTTTTTTCTAATTTTCTTTATATTGTATATGAAAATCTTAAATCAAATGTAACTTTTTTGTTAATTAATTTAACTGGATACTTCCAAGAGAAGGATTTTATGATTTTCTTAGTGCTATAATTTAATGGAAAAATAAAAATCATTTAAGGGGGTAGAAAGCTGAGAAACTAACACTTATAACACGAAGATGACCTCAGAGGTCAAAACCAGATATGGGTCAAATTTAGTACTCGCTGAGGACTTTCTAACAATTTTTTTTTTACAACGATCGGACATCAAATGACAAAGCTATGAACAAAAAACGATTTCGGCGGTACCAAATCGCGACCTAAAAATCTAATATTTTGGCTATGGAACTTTTTCGAGGTAAGCTTTAAAATAAAGCCCGCACAGTGGGAACTTTTTTTTTCTCCTTTATGGTCGACCCAGTCTAGTGTACATTATTTCGCATAAATTAAGTCGAGTTTAAACTGTTGTAACTTTTGAACAAACAGAGATATTTATCCACTCTTTTTTGGTAATTTTAAAGAATATTTAAATGCTTTAAGTCATATCTTTTCTTTTTTTTAAAACAAATTTTTCTATTTTTTTATTAAATTTTTAACAAAATACAAATTTTTGAAAAGAAAATTATATATTTATTTTTTTTGATGGAATAGAACTTTTGTGTTTGGTCCGTATTGGTCGCCGGACTTTTTCAGATATATTGACCAATTCCATAGTACTTATTTCAACGGCTAACTTTTGCGACCGTCTGCGACGCCGACTACAGTGGGGCGATATGTAAACCATGTTTTTGCATATTTTTTAAACATATTTTTAAAAAGTGGGCGTGGCAGTTGTCTGACCGCCCCTTTTTTTGTGATATTATTTCTACAGTCATTGAGAGTATATATTAGACTGCCCAGAAAAAAACAAAGTTGTTATTTTCTTGGGGGATACCTGCGAATTTTGTTCCTTTTTGTGCAAAAAAATTTCGGTTTTTTTTGGGATTTTTAAAATAATATCTAGAGGTCGCGATCTCGCGTTTTATAACGATTTATTTTTTTTGAGTTTTTTATTATTTTAAATTGTTAAATATGATTAATATGATAAAATATTAATAATTTCAGACAAAAAAAAATAAACTAAAAATTAAATATCGCTCATTCCATGAGATGTCTCCCAGCATCTAATCAAATGTTCTTTAATTTATTTGAAATTTCGCACACAGGTACACTATGGAGCAATTAAAAAAAATTCGTTTTTAGTTTCGCGAAAATCCACGAATTCGCGAACGCGAATATATTCGCGAATTCACGGATTTTCTCGGAACTAACAACTGATTTATTTTAATAGCTTCATAGTGTTCATGTGTGCAAAATTTCAAATAAATTAAGGAACATTTGATTAGATGCTGGGAGACATCTCATGGAATGAGCGATATTTAATTTTTAATTTATTTTTTTTTTGTCTGAAATTATTAATATTTTATCATATTAATCATATTTAACAATTTAAAATAATAAAAAACTCAAAAAAAATAAATCGTTATAAAACGCGAGATCGCGACCTCTAGATATTATTTTAAAAATCCCAAAAAAAAACCGAAATTTTTTTGCACAAAAAGGAACAAAATTTGCAGGTATCCCCCAAGAAAATAAAAACTTCGCTTTTTTTCTGGGCAGTCTAGTATATATACTAAATTTAAAAAAATTATAACCAAAATTACAAATTTTAAAACAAGTGGGCGTGGCCCTTAACCGGCCTCCCACAATTTTCATAATGTTATTTTCGAAGTCAAAACGAACATTTATACCGAATTTCAAGTCAATATAATTAAAATTGGATTTTTGTCGTCCTAGATTGGCCAAATGTGGCACTGTGCGACAGTCCAAGCAAATCGTTAATGACTTTTTCACACAAAGGGCCGGAAAATCGTAAACGACAACGTAAGCGACATTATCACTTACAAAGTCGTTGACGACAATATGGGCGACATAGTCGGAGACGACAATATGGTCGACATAGTCGTTTAAGACAACATGGGTGACATATTGCTTATTATGTCGTTGATGATTATATAGGCAAAAATTCGCTTCGTTCTGTCCTTCATAAATATAGAATAAGCGGGGATATTTCTGAATTTCAGCTAATATAACAAATATTATAAAAATGCAGGAACTCTTTAGTCCTGGAAATCTAATATCAAATATCTTCTTTAGTTGTGTATCAATGCTGCACCCTGTCTACCGATGAACTGAAAAAAAGATGGCCGGACCGGACCCACTTAGCATTTGTAGGGTTTTGATTTTTGTGGGGTTTTAACTCCGTACACAATACGACCATTGCCCTCACAATGGAATAGTGAAACGACGCTTCCTTAAAAAATAACTAATACTAATGACCGATAAAAACAATCACGTTTCTGGATTAAGCAATTAGTTTTATCGACGAATCGATGCTTTTCCGACGCAATCTCGAGACTCTAATATTAAATATGTTGATAATACACACAAAAAAAAAAAAAAAAAAATGGGCCACTTTTTGGTTTAATTTCAACCTATAAAGTGTTATTGGATAACTTACCAAAGTTATTACTCTAAAAAACTTAGGTAATCTATCACAACATACTTTATAGGTTGGATTATCCCTACAACGTACACAATTTTTTAAAATTTTTTTTGTGTGTATAGTTTGCAAGAAACTGAACAAAATCAGATGACATTCTTGGGACCTTTTTTAATAAGATCGTCAAAACAAAGGTCTATGCAAATTTTCATGGGACCCATCTGAAATTCCGCAGACACTGTTTTAATAGACTAAATGTTAAACCCAATTCCTTTAAGACTTTGTAAGTTAATCCTGGTCGACACATTACTCTATAACTCTGGATAAACACATGATAAAAAAATTAAATTAACAGAGCGATATTTGATGAAATCTACAACCTCTCACAAGCACTTTCAAGGTTCAACTGAAGAATTCTAAATTTTGTTGACGCTTGCTTGTTGTCTAATTTCGTGTTGTTATTGTACTGTTATTTTTATTTATATCTCTTAAAACAAAGCAAAAGTTGCACGACATTTCAAATACTTTAGTCGTTCTAAATATCTTCAACAAAATGTGATTGACGATAAGTTTATGGCAATGTCGCTCATATATTCGTCAATGTGGCTTAGCACACGATAAAATTCATGCAATTGTCGCTTATCTTGTCTTGAGTAAGATTTTATTGAAGACAAGATAAGCGACAACTGCATGAATTTTGTCGTCAATGTGGTTTGAAACACGACAACATACTGCAATGGTCGCTTATCTTGTCCTCATTTAAGTCATACCCAAGACAAGATGACCGACAATTGCATGTATTTTTGTCTTCAATGCGGTTTGAAAAACGACAAAATTCATGCAATGATCCTTTATGTTGTCCTCAATAAAGTCTTATTTAAGACAAATTTAAGAAATTGTCGCTTATGAAGTCGTAAATACGTTTTTAAACACGACAAAATACACGTTTTGTTACTGAAGTTGTCCTCGTCAATATTATTTAGGCGACAAATTCTGTAATGTCCAGAGGACATCGTTGACGACATTTGCGTTTATGACCAATTGGCCAACTGGGAACTCACACTCACGTGCACTCACACAAGCTTCACTCACACTTACGAAACACTTATTTATATAAAAAAAAAAATAAAAATAAATTAAAATTAAAATAATCTTATAATTCCCAATGGGAGTAGAGTCGAATATGTATTAATATTTTAGTTTGATCATTTACTATTTGTCATTAAAAACTCTTTTGTTACTTGTAGTATAGAGTTTTTATATTGCTAAATAATGTTGACAATGGAATCTGACAAATTCCGAAACACGTGTCGATTAAATCTTGCAAAAATTACCAACACAAATAAATTTAAAACAGAAAAATAATTTTCTTGAAAATTTTTCTATGAGAATATCATAGTTTTAAATAGTAAAGAAAATAATGACCTCGAGCTAGAATAAACCTACTCAAAATACTTTTGTCGATTAGCAATGTTTTTAAAGACTGTTTAACGGATTTTGCTACGCGTGAATTTAAGGTGAAACCAATCTGAAATTTACGGCTTTGCTCATAACTTTGGTACTACTAAACCGATTTCCAAAGATATACCTCGTGGAAATAAAGTGGTGGTGTGTTGATCTTCTTTTCACATTTATCCGAGTTCTTGTGTCTTTCTGTCCAATAGCATATATTTGACTGACTAAATTAGCTTTATCAAATTTACTCAGTCAAATATATTTAAACATTCTAAGTTCCTCCATAGTCTGAAAGAAGTAAAAACCAAAACAATAAAATCGAGCGCGAGATAGTGCAGGGCCAGATATGCCAACTATTTGAGAGCAAAACGCGCACAAAAATTTTAAAAACGCGTAAATTTGCTTTAAAATATATATTCGTTCCATATTTCAGGCGTTTGAACTGCATATTGCTTTCCACAGACAGACAGACGGACATTCAAAAAATATTTTTAAATCGATAATAAATCAATAAAATATCTACTTTGTGGGGTCTCTGACTAATTTTTCGGTGCGTTACATTCGAAATAACAAACTATGTATACCGCCATACTTTTTTTGGAGGCTATAAAAATTAATTTTAAAAAGCACTAAAAGCACCAACTGAAAATTTAAAAAGCACCAAGTTAGTGCGTTTTTCTAATTTGGCACTAGATCTAGCGCGAAAAGAACTAAGTTGACATCCCTGTGCAGGGCACTTATAAAGATATTGAAATTAGTTTTTCACTGTCTCTTCGTTCCCACACCATCTGCACAAGGCATTTGTAATTAATTTTAACATTTTCAAATAACCTTTCAAGCCAGTACGGCCTGTTATGATACCATCGAGGGAGTCTTGGATGAGTATCTTTACAAGACCTCGATCTTACACGGATAGATCGAGGCTGCACGAACAAGTTGGCTTTGGAGTCTATTCAGAGGAGCTTAGGTTGATCCGGATCATTGCAGTGTTTACCAGGCAGAGATGCTGGCAATAAAGAAAGTGGCCGACTGGTTGAGCTGCAATGTATTGTCTACAACTGCAGTCAACATCTATTCTGACAGTCAAGCCGCGGTCAGGTCCCTGAAGTCAATGTTTCTGAAAACAAGATCTGCCCCCAACTGCTGCACGTCTTTAAATGAGATGGCCAAGCAATTTGACATACGACTCAGTTCCCAGGACACAGAGACATACCAGAGAATTGCAAAAAAATCGACTCACGCACACTCACTCACGCAATTTTTTGTTTTTACTTACACTCACAATCATGTAAGTCAAATTGAGTTTCAGTCACACTCACACTTAATCACGTGATTCACGCACTAATTTGCTCATGTGCCCATCTCTATTTTCAACCCTTTTTAATTTTCTTTTTTGTATGGCTCATTTAATATTTTTTTATTGTGCTACAATATTATTTCACCACCATTTTTTTATTATTTATTTTTGTTTAATTCACATTAAACTGCAAAATTGAAAGTTAATCAATCAAATACAAACAATCGCACCAGCGAACCACAAAAAAAAACTTTTTACATGAATAATTAGCATTTTTTTTGAATTAACCACAATTTTTGTGAAATAAACAATTAAAATTTCATTAAATAAAACTCCAAACTGCTAACATTGGGAAAATACGAATTTTAGATACTCTACAAAAGTCGATATTTTGCAAATGACATTTTCATTTATGATTAACTAAAAATACATACTGAATTTTTTAATTATTGAACGAAAAACCGCAAGATAACAATAAACTGGAGGTGTACAGACGGGACCTCACTATGCCTAGCTCCAATCTAGCGTTCTCCATCTCAAACAGGCATGTTTCTTAGGTATTATCTATGTCGGATCACTAACATTTGATTTTTGACTTGGTTAGTGCATTGGACTCAGATCAGGCTTATCGCAATCCTAGAAAGACTAATTTGGATAAATATGTTTATAACCCTGATACTACCGTGAATAAATCTACCGAACTCATTAGGAATATATATAAGATAGATCAGGAGAGTATGGAATTACATTCAAATATTACACTAGCTTATGTGGATAGCTTTCCACTTTAGACCAGGAGGACAAGGAAAGATGTTGCATAGTGGAATAACGGACTAAACAAACAGGTGATTGGGTAACATATTAATGGGCACTAACTAAATACAATAGGGAAAATAGACGATCAAAGAGGACTACGTGGCCAGACTACTGTGAAAAAATAAACGATCTTCCAGAAAACGTGCGACTTCAAAAAGCCCTCTCCCAAGATCATTCAATTGGCCTAAGTACTTTAAAATTACCTAATGGTTCCTATACTGAATCGTCTATTGAAACTTGTGAGCGACTAATGGAAACTCATTTTCCAGGATGTATGTCCGTTTGCGAGCTATCACCAGTTACAAAAACTCTTTCGTTTACTAGTAGAAACATTCGCTGGATGAACAATATATTCAGTAGCGAACGATTTAAATGGGCGATCAGTAAGTTTTCCTCCTTCAAATCACCAGGTCGGTACGGGATCTACCGATGTCTGCTTCAGAGGGGAATATATCTCATCATGAGACAATTTAGATTAAACCTTTTATTTGTCTTCGTCCAGTATTATGGAGAGAGGTAAAAGTGGTATTTATACCTAATCTAGAGAAGAAATCTGAACAACTAGCCTACAGACCAATTAGTCTCAGCTCATTCTGCATTAAAACTACTGGACTACTTTATCAGAGAAACCTTTTTAAAAAGCAAACCGATTCATAAGTTTCAACTTACTTTGCCTATGGGTATATCTCCATTATTATTTCCGGCAGAACTGTATGACATTTACATACTCGTGACCGAATGTCTTCGTAGAAGGGCAAAAGGTTCACGCATACACATAATGTTTCGACAGTCAGTCTGCACTGGAAGCTCTTATAGCTTATGATGTGTCATACGGACTGTTCATGAAATGTGTTAAATCCGTTGACAAACTAGGACGAGATTACAACCTGACCCTAGTATGGATTCCGGGACACGAGGGTCATACGGGGAACGAAAGTGCCGGTGTCTTACAAACCGTGGTGCCCGTTGACCGTTCATTGGTCCAAAACCATTCTTTGGTCTCCCACTGGGACATATTAGGAAGCAGCAAAACTGCTACCCTTGGACAAAAAGGTTCTCCGATTCCTAACGTTCTCTTCCTAAGGTGGCAACGTAAGTTAGGAAGAGAAATATATCTGACACGGATACGTGCTTATTATACGAGATAGAGGAGGAGATAGCAGAACATAATCTTTGTACATGCCCAAGACTGACTGGTAGAAGGCAGCGACATCTGGGGGGACACTTGATATCTCCAACTGACGTACGGAACTCCCTACCAAATAAAGTGTTCAACTGAACAGTTAGGGCACCCCTGTATTAGTCTGTGCTGCTACTATCCTTGGACAAAAAGGATCTCCGGATTCTAACGTCCTACCTAACTGAACATTACAACCTTAGGAAGAGATAGAGGAGAAGACAGCAGAACATATTCTTTGTACATGCCCAAGACTGACTGGTAGAAGGCTCCGACATCTGGGGAACTTGTAATATCTCCAACTGACTTACGGAACTACCTACAAAATATAATTCTCGGCTTTATCGTCCGTCCGTCCGTCCGTCTGTGGAAGACACGATACAGTCCAAAATAAAAGTGCTAGACTCCTGAAGTTTGGCAGAAATATGTCTTATGTTCATAGGCTGGTTAAGTTCGGAGATGGGCAAAATCGGACTAGGGGGAAAAAAGTTCCCCCTTGAGGAACTAAACCAGCCTCTAAAAAACACCATATTTTTACATGATTTTTTGTGTTTTTGTTTAACAAATGCAACATTTTTATGCTTCAAGAAGCTCAAAGTCTTGTATTTGGACCCGGGGGATCAGAAAATATTTGTTTTTTTCGGCCCGCCCCCTTTTGTGGGCGTGGATTAAAAAAAAATTGTAAAATAATGATAAACTTGTATTTCTTTAGTGCAAAAAGCATAAGAATGCATTTTTAAACATATATTTCGAGTGGAAATTTGTCCCCCCAATGACCACTGCCGATCTCCCCCCCCCCAAAAAAAAAAGAAAACGACCCTGGATTTTTTTTTTGGATGTTGGAGGGTATAAAAGATTCGGCACAGCCGAATTTAACACTCTTACTTGTTTTATTTAATACGATACAAAATAAAGTAAACTAATATAAATAAGCCATTTCTGAGCATTATCACAAAAAAATAAAAACCAAAAGTGGGTCAAATAGACCCAAGGAGTGTAGAAAGGTAATGTCAAACGACACTTGCGAATGGTCTAATGAATCTGTTCAGTGCAGCTTCCATTTTTGATGTGAATGCCCTGCTTTGTCATTTAGGAGATTTAAATTTTACGATTTTTATTTTTTCATTATTTTTAGGACTGATGAGTATAACTCCCCAATATAGTGTTTCTGAAATACAATTGAAAAGTCTAAAAAACAGATGACTATTTCTGAGATTAAATTGAAAAATCTGAAATACAATTGACCATTTCTAAAAAAAACAATTGAAAACCCTGAAATCCAAATGACTATTTCTGAAAATCAGTTGCATATTTCTGAAATACAATTGAAAAGGGTGTATATCAAATCAACGCTTGTTGTCAGAAATGTGTTTCAATTTGAAAAAAATTAAAAATTTTAGCTTGTCCTCGCAATTGCGATTAACGTCTCATATGTTCCAAGCGATAACAAAAACCAATGTTTTCTGATTTTCAATGTAGTGTATCAAAAGTAAGTTTGTTTGCAGAACTTGTATTTTGTTTTCACAAATGTTTGAATAAATGGTAGCGGTTATCGTATTACGTACTTGAAAACCGTTGTTGAAAAATTATTAATTTTTGAAAATTATATATTTTAACGACATAAAACATATAAGGCATTTCATAAATAATAAGATATAAATAAACAATTAAGAAACATTAAACTTAAGCGAGTTTCTTTAAAATTGTATATAAACATTTATTTAGAATAATAATAAATTTTTATTGAGGGGAAGGTTAGGTTAGGTTAGGGGTGGCGGAGCTCAAAATTTTGAACTCCTCGCATAGACCGGCTGGTCCATAGCAATACCACATGTTCCTTCAACGACGAGGATAAAACGCGTTAGTCCATGTTGCAAACAATTTAATGCGCATGAGGTCCATGACTGCGATTTCTTCCAGATTCTCGAGTTCTGCTTTGCCCAAAATTTGTTTGCGATGCCTGGCCAATGCGGGGCATTTGCACAGGATATGTTCAACAGTTTCATCCGTATTCGGTTCATCACATCTTCTACAATTGGAATCAGAGATAAGTCCAATTGTTCTTGCGTGGAAAGCAATAAGGCAGTGTCCCGTGACCACTCCCGTGAGTAAACGACATTCTCTTCTGTTAAGAGAAAGTAGGTAACGAGTTCTTTTAAGGTCGTAACGCGGCCAGATTATTCTGGTAGTTCTGCTTGTACTTAACTCTCGCCATTTCCTGTTCGCCATGGAAATACACTGACAATCACTTCTCGATCTGTAGTACTGCATTGGGGGATCGATATGAACAAAATCCCCTACCCCATCTGCGCCCAGTTTTGCAAGCTCATCAGCCTTCTCGTTCCCGTCTACTCCCTTATGTCCTGGAACCCATATTAGAGAGACGAGGTTGTTGCTGGATAGTTTCTGAAGATTCTCGTAGCACTCAAAAACGACTTTTGATTTAATACAAAAGCCTCTTAGAGCTTTAAGTGCAGCTTGGCTGTCGATGTAAAAGTTTATTATTCTCTCCGATTCTCCAAGAAACTGCAAGGCTGCCTTATTAATAGCAACTATTTCAGCCTGGAATATGCTACAGCTCAAAGGTAGATTAAAAGATTTTCGAATATCACAGACGTCCGTAGTAAATCCCGCTCCCACTCCCGTCGATTGTTTGGAGCCGTCTGTGAAAATATTTAAAGCGTCATTTGGAACGCAACGCCAGTTCGACCAAAATTCTCGAGTCGGAAATTCAACTTTAAATTTCCGATCGAAAAGTAGTTTGGGCACCCTGTAGTCAGTGACAACGTTATCCAAATTGTCCATGCTACTGTGTCCAAAATTTCGGCGTCTGAGCCAATTTGACTCTTTGAGTCTGAGGCATGCCTTATATGCCTCACCCTTAGCAAAGACGTCAATTGGCAGCAGATGCAATATCGTGTCGATGGATGCAGCTGATGTTGTTCTTAGGGCACCAGTGATACTCAGACCCATAAGCCGTTGGGCTTTTTGGAACTTACTACGAGTCACCTCCCTCTCTAGCGCTCTGTGCCAGACCATAACTCCGTAAAGTAAGATAGGTCTTACGATGGAAGTATAGATCCAGTACGTGATCCTTGGCTCAAGTCCCCATGTCTTGCCGAACATTTTCTTGCATGCATAATATGCATTATTCGCCTTTCTCAATCGTTCATCGGTATTTTGGTTCCATGATAATTTACTATCCAGAATAATTCCTAAAAATTTCGCATGATTTGAAAGTGGGATTTCAACCCCGTTGACCTTGACTTTTCTAAAATTTTCGATCTTATACTTTCGTGTAAACAATACCATCTCGGTTTTCCGAGGATTAACGTTAAGACCATTTTCATTAGCCCAATTCCATAACTGTTTCAGTGATCGCTCTAGCAACTCGGATAACGTGGTCAAAAATTTTCCAGTTGACATTATTACCACGTCATCAGCATAAGCAACTACTACCGCTCCTTGCGTCTCCATTTTTTTGAGAATGGGATCCACGACCAAGAGCCAGAGTAATGGCGATAATACTCCTCCCTGTGGTGTTCCCCTGGCTGTATATCTTATGGCTCTTTCAAGCCCCCATTCGGCTGTAACTTCTCTACAAGACAGCAGGCAGCCAATCCATCTTTTGATGGTTGGATTTATGCCAGCCCTGTCCATTGCGTTTACAATTGCATCCATGCTTACATTGTTAAATGCACCTTCTATATCCAAAAAAGCGGCTAAGGTAAATTCTCTATATTCCAGAGATCTCTCTAAAGTGTACACGAGGGAATGAAGAGCGGTTTCTATCGACTTGCCCTGCTGATAAGCATGTTGCGTAGCCGACAAAAAGTTTCCACCTAGGTTCTCTCTTATATAAAGATCCAGAATTCTCTCCAACGTTTTCAGAAGGAAGGATGATAAACTAATAGGACGATAATCCTTTGCAGTTGCGTGATTTATTTTACCGCTTTTCGGTATGAAGACTACTTTAGATTTCCTCCATGATCTAGGTATATAACAAAGCTCTAAACACGCTTTAAAAACTTCCTTTAAGTAAGGAATTATTTCGCTAGCAGTATTTTAAAGCATTGCCGGAAAAATGCCGTCAGGCCCTGGCGATTTGTAAGGCTCGAACGATTCGACTGCCCACCTTATCCGCTCATCAGATAGCAGATTGTGGGGAATAATTGTTTGCCCGTGAGGTTGAGTCTCAGATAAAGGTTGTTCACTGCATCCTGGAAAATGAGTTCTTAGAAGAACATCCAATGTTTCCGTTGCATTCTCTGTCCATGTGTCATCTAATCCCTTCAGTAGAATAGGCGGTATTGGTTTTTTAGAAAAAAATTCTTCTGAGTCTAGCTGCCTCTGTAGTGTGTTCTACATCACTGCAGAGTTTTTCCCAGCTACTCTTTTTCGACTTCCGAATAAGTTTTTTGAAAACTTTCAATACCTCTCTATATAAGTTCCAATTTGCGTCATTGTTGACCTTTCTTGCTTCTTTAAAGAGGTCTTGGACTCTTCGCCTTGTCTGCGATAGTTCCTTTGACCACCAAGGTGGCTGAATTCTCTTACGCCGATATCTTACCGGACACGACTTCTCAAAGGATTTGACAAGAATTGATGTAAGATTATCATTTACCGTTTCAATATCACTCCGATTGTTAAGACACTGGTGGTCCAAGCCAGTTAATTTAGAAATAGCGGTGTTCCTAAATTTCTCCCAATTTGCCCTTTCAGGGTTTCTAAATGATTTATTATTGTAATCTATATTAGTTACTATCCTAAAAGCGAGATATTTATGATCAGAGCATGAAGCCCTTTTCAGTATCCTCCAGTCCCTAATATCCAAATTCGCGACATTAGAATAAAGAGTGAGATCTAAGACATTCTGACTCGTAGGGCCTATAAAGGTAGGTTCGTTACCACTGTTCGCTATATTTAGGTTAGTCGAATTTATAAAAGTTAAGAGTTGATCGCCCCTATCATTTGAGTCAGATGAGCCCCAAACAGTATTATGTGCATTAGCATCACAACCTATAACTATGTACTCACCGTTTTTTTCTCTAATAAGATTCTGCAGGTCGAGAGGCGGAGATTCCATATCGTGCGCCATATAGGATGATGCAAGATACAAAGTTCGATTTCCCATTTTATAGATTGCGGTGGTTAAGTCGTTGGTGCTATATTTTTGCAAGAGAAAAAAGTTTAAGGGTTTCTTAGCTAAAATAGCTGAACGTTTCTTACCCTCAGTTTGTGAGAAAATTATATCATATTCAGATGTCGTTAGCCCGTTGATTTCGCCTTTAGCATTCACCCAGGGATCTTGGATGAGTGCTACGTCGTATGACTCTTCAGAGAGAGTCATCAGCAATGCAGCTGTTGCTGCACTACTGTGATGCATGTTGATTTGTATCAACTTCATCAACGATAGTTGCGAAGGTAGCATTACTCGTGATATCCGGCCCATCAAGTGGAAGCTGCCCATCAAGTTTGATATTATTTATATCTTCGGCTAGGAACGCAAGGTCCCTTTCCACCTCATCTTTTTCTAGTACATTCGCGTTTGCATCTGTTGGGTTCCTCTTTTTGAGTCGAAGGTAGACCACTGACATACCCCAAGCCATCTTACCAAACCTCGGGTAAAGAATATCTTCAGCCTCCTTATTAATTTGAAGGATGAAGGTATGACCTTTAACCTTATCGGTCTGCTTCAACACCTTTAAGACTCTCCAGTCACTGGTCGGTATGTCAGGGTTCTGTCGTTGAAGTAGCTTAAGAGTTGTGCTTTGTGGGAAAAGTTCAGGAAACACTACTTTTGCTTTTGGCAGTGTAGGAATACTGGCTCTTCCCACAATTTCCAGTTCAGCACCCTCCCACTTAGGTTTTAGGGACTTAATGGTACCTTTTACCCATTCAAGAGAATGGTGATCCGCGCACTTAATAAGCTTCACATTTTGCGTCCAGCCTGCTCCATCAAAACTGGGCATCGGCTTCTCGGGGTTACTTTCCATGTACTCTACCAGTTTTTCAATAAGCTCCTTCTGAACCTTCTTCCAGTCCTCTAAGACCATTTGGCCTAGGGGATGCTTACGATCCACAAGGGCTACAAGTAAATCATTTGTTGCCTCTTCGGCCATAGTGTTCACGTGAGGCTGAAGATCCGTACCCCGTCCCTTTTTAGACGCTTGAACCTCGGCGTTTTCATCCGAGGATCTTTGCCTTTTAGAGTTTCCGGTGCACATTACTTCTTCCTCAATGACATTGGCAAAATTGGGATTTGACGATTTGTATTTTTCGATTTTTTCCAAATGCTTGCGGCTTACGTCGATAATTCTTACGGCCCAATTTAGGTCTTCAATCTCCTTTGGTGACCGCTGAGCTACATCAATGGCTTCGAGACGCTGTTTGATGGCTAAAGCGGCCTTATACTGACGAATTGTTTTACGTCCCCTATGAGAAACAGCGTCAGCCGGTTCCAAGAGAGCGAGGTTAGGCTGAGCCACAGCTTCAGGTTGAGAGCGTAAGAGTTCATCTTCAGTTTCGTTATCAATGATTTCATTATTATTGTTGTTAACTTTAGTTGGATCCATTACTCAGTTGTTATATTTTCACTTTTTTTTTTATTAAAAATATGCAACTTAAATTGCTGAATTTTTTTTTGTAGTTTTTGTGATTTAATTTTATGAAAAAAACACAGTTTTTATACAAAATTTGCACAGCACTTTTTAATACGACTGAACGCGTTAAAATCAATTCGCCGAAAAAAATTATTGAGGGGAAACTGGGGGGAATTTTTAAGAACTGATTCTGAGCTTTTAAAACTTTAAATAGTTCATGTTTTATAAATTTATTCAATTTTTTAACCTGATCTTTTCTCTTTTTATTTGCAGGTAATTATCGAAATTAAAAACTTTAATTTTAATTAGAAAATTAAAACATCTTCTAATTGGTATGTAAATGATAATTATGTATTTCGTAAGCTAAAATTCACCACACTTTTAATTTTTTACGGAAGAATTAAAACACCATGTTGGGATCTTATTCGGGGAAGACACCTAGTGTTTTTTTTTAAATCGAAGAATAGGTCAGTCTCTTACTTTTTATACCCTCCACTTAGTGATAGAGGGTATATATAAGTTTGTCATTCCGTTTGTAACTCATCGAAATATCGGTCTGGGACCCCATAAAGTATATATATTCATGATGCCCGATCGATTCTAAGACATTCTAGCGATGTCCGTCTGTCTGTCTGTGGAAAATGCTCTCACGGACAAAATATTGCACAGAGATGACTGAAACTTAACATATTTATTGGAAGTTCTCCCCAGAAGTTTGGTATTGCATTTGAGCGATATCGGTTCAGCGGTTCAAAAGTTATGAACGAAAATGTAAGCACACCTCAAAAATTTCAGTACATTCAACATAACCTAAAAATACAAAATGGTTTAATTCGGCTTCTGGTTGACATATGTGAACATAATTGAACACCAAATGGTACTTAAACAAGTACGAACATATATTTTGACAAAAAAAGAAAAAAATCACGGATTTTTTTTTACCAAAATTTTTTTTTGAGGAATTTTTTTTTCAAATTTTTTTTTTTTTTTAAAGTTATTTTCTTTTAAATAAAGTTTTTTGCAATAATCTTTTTGAAATTCGGCAAGGCCGAATTTAACTTTTTTACTTGTTTACTTTGAAATAACTGTTTCCATGAAATATATTCTTGAAACTATTACAGTAGCAATCTTTTCTAAAATATATTCCTGGGAATCTTTAAAGTGGTTATTTCCTCAATACATTTGATTTTTCTGTAACAGTATGAATCTGCTAAAATTGTCCAGTACTTTTATACGGTTAAAACAAATTCTTGTAGGGCATTAACAATAATCAATTTTTGTGTACTATTCTTTTTTTTAATGCAAAAATCTACAAAAAACGTGACTTGTTTTAGCAAAGATAAAAATAAAACTAGAACTACAGGCTATAAAAAACAGTTGGGAACTGTGTATGTGAGAAAAAAAACTTTTAAACGGTGAAAAATTTTTAACATGCCATTGTATTATCGATTTATAAATATTTAACATGAATATAAATAATAAATGAATTACAAATGCTGAACAAGATCAAATTTAGTACACAGTGCAACATTCAAAATCGAAATGGAATGAAACCAAAAGCAAATGAAAGTTAACATTTTCCATAACAATCCCCTTGAGTGTTTTTTTTTTAGTTCAGTGCTAGATTTTTTTACACGCATTTATGTTGGTAAACTTTTATTACACCGTTCGACAAAAATTAAAAAAAGGCGTTAAACACGAACTGGATAATATACGTTTGAAACTAGAGGCTAAATGTAGTAGAACTGCGTTTATAGTTGTTTTTTCCTGATCCTGTTTCCTTTTAAAAGGACGTCAAAGTTTTAGGGGACTAAATTTTATAAAATATTTTTTTAATACTTGTACTTGTTCTAGGATGCTAGTGATAGCATATGAATGAGGAGGATCTTCCCTAATTTTCCTACTTTATTATTTTTACATATCAGGAAAAGGGATAAGTTACGTCCTTTCAAAACTTTATCCTTCAATATCATTCAAAATGTTCAACAAAATATTTTGATAAAGTTTTCAAATGACTTTATTCACATCCTTTTATCCTGATATGACAAAATAAAAAAAATAGGGGAGATCCTCCTCTTTCATTTGCCATCACCAGTGTCATTCTAGGACAAGTACAAATAT
Organism: Pegoplata infirma; assembly: GCA_963921195.1. Classification (NCBI taxonomy): domain Eukaryota; kingdom Metazoa; phylum Arthropoda; class Insecta; order Diptera; family Anthomyiidae; genus Pegoplata; species Pegoplata infirma. The sequence goes on from OY992539.1 coordinate 138,886,334, forward strand.
GTCAGAAATATTTTACAAAAGGCATCCTTTAAAACTTTGAAGTCATTTTAAAAGGAAACAGGATCACGAAATGAAAAACTGTCAATGTAGTTTTACTCCATTTGATCTCTACTTTCAGACGAATATCTTCCGGTTCATGTTTAATATTGGCTGACGGACGGTGTTATAATAATAACACTAATTACCTGATAACTGTATAAGTGGCGTATACTTAATTTTGTAATTAACCTTACAATTTTGCCAAATAAATTAAAAATTAACGGTTTCTGTAAGTTATTCTGAAAACAGTGAAAAACTGTATTCTTCCTATATTTTTATACCCTCCACTCTAGTGATAGAGGGTATATATAATAGGGCGGAGTGATTTTTTTTCGACAAAATCGTCTAGCATATTCGGATTCTGCATAAAATTCTAAAAAAAAAAAATGGTGAACAAACCATGTCTCAAAAATCAGTTTTGACCCCCCCAATTTTCAAAAATAGTTTTGCACGATGTACGACATTTTTAGCTGGGCTTATTATTTGGAATATATTGTTTTACTAATAAATTTTGCTTTTATTTTGTATTAAGAGGTGTATCTGGTATTTTTGGGTACGGGGAATCCATATTTGGTATTTATTTTGCTCTAAACCGCCGCTAGAGGGCGCTAAAAACAAAAATCTGGACTTGGGTCTTCAGATTTTTTTTATTATGAAGCCAGATACTCTAAGGAGCCGTTTGGACATTCCCATTAACAGTTTAATTAAATTCCAAAAACTCGCGATTTTATTCGCGATTTAAATTTTTTTAAAATCCACAAAAAATTAAAAAGTGGCAAACTACACCATTCTTTTTTTCGTTTAAAGTAGAGGATTTTAGCTTTCAATTTCAATTTTGATTATCAAAATCCGATGTTTACTTAAGGAGTTATAGATCTTCAAAGTACATCGATAAACGATTTGAAAATCCTTATTAACAAAATTAAAAAAAAAAAAAAAAAAATTCTCTTTATATGGACATAATTAAAAAAAAAATATTAAAAATATAAAACTTTTGTGTCCTACTAAAATGATTACTGCGTTTTTTTTTTAAATGTCATACTTTCATAATATATTAATTAAAAAAAATTAAAAGAGGTGAAAGTTTACGAAAATGCACTTTTAAATGCATTTGCATTTAAAATGCATTTTTTTAAAAACACAATTTTTTTTTTAACTTTCAAGTTAAATGTAGAGGACTTAAGCTTTTAATTTCAATTTTGATTTTAAAAATCGGATATTTACTTAAGAAGTTATCGCTCATCAAACTACACTACTTTATTTTGTGATTTTAAAAAAATGAAAATCGCGAATAAAATCGCGAGATTTTGGAATTTAATAAAACTGTAAATGGGAATGTCTAAATGGCTCCATAGTGTATCTATGTACACAATCTAAAGATCCCAGGTCAAAAAATACCCTTTTTCTCGTGATGAATAATGGAAAAGGCGAATATCGTACAAAACTATTTTTGAAAATTGGGGGGGTCAAAACTGATTTTGGAGACATGGTTTGTTTGGCATTTTTTCTTAGAATTTTATGCAGAATCCAAATATCCTAGACGATTTTGTCAAAAATTTTGCTCCGAACAATTCACTCCGCTCTAATATATAAGTTTGTCATTCCGTTTGTAACTCATCGAAATATCGGTCTGGAACCCCATAAAGTATATATATTCATGATCCTCGATCGATTTTAAGACATTCTAGCGATGTCCGTCTGTCTGTGGAAATGGTGATCACGGCCAAAATATTACACAGAGATGACTGAAACTTAACATATTTATTGGAAGTTCTCCTGAGAAGTTTGGTATTGCATTTGACCGATATCGGTTCAGCGGTTCAAAAGTTATGAACGAAAATGTAAGGACACATCAAAATACAAAATGCTTTATTTCGGCTGCTGGTTGACTTATGTGAACATAATTGAACACCAATTGGTATTTAAACAAGTACCAACATATTTTAAGACAAAAAAAGAAAAAAATCGCGGATTTTTTTTTACCAAATTTTTTTTTCGCGGAATTTTTTTTTTCAAAAGTAATTTTCTTTTAAAAAAAGTTTTTGCAATAATCTTTTAGAAATTGTGGAGGGTATCACTACATTCGGCAAGGCCGAATTTAACTTTTTTACTTGTTTTTTTTAAAGAATGAAAAAATATTTTTTTGGCATAAAATGTTAACAGAATATCTTCAACGGCCTATTTGCCACATTATAGCTGAAAGTTTAAACGATTAAGCTATTGTGCAAAAACTGACACTATATTTTTAAGGGTTCCACTGGTTTTTAGAATCGTTGTAGGCCCATAAAAAGAAATTAGTCTCTAAACTGGGCAATACGAGTATAGTGGTAGTAAAATCGAACCTACATAGTCAAATTCTTGTGTTTTTTTCAAGGTTGGTTACCGAAACGAATAACGGTAAGGGTAACGGTAACGGTATCTAATTTTTATTTATTTCGGTAAAGGTAACGGTAAGTGTTTTCAAATCGTTTCGGTAACGGTATGTACCGGTATCGAACCAACCAAACCGGTACGTACCGGTATTATAAATTTAGTTAAAAATTTGAAAAAAGATAGAACTGAAAGCTAAAAATATTTTATAGACCCAAAAACCAGTATAGATTTGATATGATTATTATTTTTGTCATTTATTTTATGATAATTTGCTAATTATAAATTTAAAATTATGTTAGCAATTTGATTTTATTTTTTTGTTCGTTAAAATCCCTTAAAACAGGTAAAATTTTGAATACCGGTACAATACCGGTAACTTCTAATAATTATAACGGTAACGGTAAGGGTAACGGTATTTTAAAAATATTTTTAGCGGTATCGGTAACGGTAACGGTATTCGATTTGAAAGGGTTTTGAATCGGTAACGGTATAATAAGGGTAACGGTAACCAACCATGGTTTTTTTCAAAAAAGTCGTTATTTGTTGCACAGTGAAATGGAAAATATTTTATTTAAATATAGTTCATACACATTAGAGAACACAATTGGGTGCATCCCGTTGGGTCCATAGATTTTAAACAAAAATGTTTTTCCAAATTTTAATTAAATTGTACTAAATTGTGCAAAAATGTTTTAATTTTTTAAGGAAAATGTGTCCCGAAATTAAGATCGATTTTTTTTAATGCATTATATGCGAAGAAAAATATTGTGTTATTCTATTACAATTTTGAAAATCATTAATTAAAGTATATTTTTTGTTTAAAATACTTTAAAATTCAGTTACAAAAATATTTTACAAGCATTTTACGTATTTCAGAATTTATCAATTGTTTTTTAGAAGTTATCAATTGTATTTCAGAAATTATCAATTGTATTTCAGAAGTTATCAATTGTATTTCAGAAATTATCAATTGTATTTCAGAAATTATCAATTGTATTTCAAAAAATATCAATTGTATTTCAGAAATTATCAATTGTATTTCAGAATTTATCAATTGTATTTCAGAAATTTTTAATTTTTATTTCAGAAAATATCAATTGTATTTCAGAAATTATCAATTGTATTTCAGAAATTATTAATTGTATTTCAGAAATTATCAATTGTATTTCAGAATTTATCAATTGTATTTCAGATATTATCAATTGTATTTCAGAAATACAATTGATAATTTCTAAAATACTGAGACAGCAAATTTACTTGTTGTTGTTCTAAGTAGTTTGGTAGTGCATTTGAGCGAAATCGGTTCAGCGGTTCAAAAGTTATAAACTAAAATGTTAGAACGCACAGTGGGAAAAATTGCCAAACTAGCGGGAAATAATTCAAAATATAACTAACAGATTTTAACAAAGTTATAATGCGATTTTAAAGTGGGATAGTGACTGCGTTTTAATCCGTTAAGAACTTAAAGTTTAGTTAACCCATTAGGGAATTACACACTATCAAATGTTGACAATTTATTGGGCTCTCACAGTTAATTGTTTATAATAGTATACTTGTCATCGCCGTGTATCGGAAGGGGTAAGCCGTTACCTACCAAGTGTTTGATTTCTTTTAAAGAATGCTATTAGGTATATTATGTATAAATTTCCATACGTTATCTGTTTTGCGAAGGCTCCCTCGTAACGAATTACATAAACAACGTTTTTTTTTAACTTGTTTAAATTCTTATGGAGCTACAAAAAAAACGCTGTCAGATGCTGCTTAATCTTTAATTATAGATTATTCTACATATAATGAAGTATTACTACTCAAAAAATTAGCTGCGTAGGCCTGCGTAGCGATTTTTTAAAATTATTTTTGTAATTTTGGTCTTTCAATAATTAAAATTCTAATCCTAGGCAGCGATGATCGAGACTCACGTATATGTTGAGAATCGCGAAGAATTGTTAGTAATTTGTTTTTAACATAGCAGAGCGTCGAAATCTTGAAAAAAGTTCGTGCTGAATTAAAATTATTTTTGATTTTATGATTTTTGAATAACCGATTTAAGTCGCATTCAGTTGGTGAAAAAATTATTAATAAAAATATTGTTATAAACAATAATAAATTTAATACTATCATTTTAATTGGTTAATAAACTCTTTGGTTTTTTTAAATTTGTTTGACATGTCATTTCAACGGAGAGAGATATTTGAAGTTTGACGTAAATGCGACAGTGCTTCTGATCGAAACTCAACAGTTATCAATTATATCTTGTCCAAACTTGGAAATAACATCTGCAACGAGAATGATAGCTATAAAAAACTAGCTGTTGGTGTGCGAGATTTATGTAGTAAATTTAAATGTAAATAGGCCAGTGTTTCTGGCAATTTATGTATATGGTTTTGAAAATCATTACAATATATGGTTGAATGAAAATATAGATATTCTAGTAGAAGGCGAAGACCAGGACCATCACAACCTCGAGGGCATCCTTTGAAGACTTTTTTGGAAATGACAAAAAAATCCAAGAGGAGTCGTGTTTCGGATCTTGTACAAAATAACATCAAGGAATAATTATTGGTCGCTACGAAAGTAAGTCTGTACAAATCTGGAAAGAGAGATGCAGCCCAATTATTAGATGAAATTAAAAAAAAACACCAAAAAGGGCTACAAAGATGAAAAAAGCCGTATTTTACCCCTCTGAAGCACCGACATAATACACACCAGAAGAGGCAATGCATTATACATTGACAAAAGGTTAACTAAAAATTCGTATATGCTTATGCAATCAGGTGCTAAGACTCCTATTTTAGTTATATGCTGGATGTAGGGTATATGTCCAAATGTTATCAGATTTCACTCACAATATTTGATAACCTTATTTACTTTTCAAAAAGTATAAAATTCTTATTTTAAACATAATTTTCCACAGCTAACAGGTACAAAAAAAATACTCCTGAGGTAGTCGTATATAACGCCTTTTGGGGCACCCTGTATTGAAAAACAGTTTCTTATTATTCATTATACAAAAAGCTCATATCCTTAGCTATAAAATCTCCGAGTATTGTTATCGGATCAGACCAATAGTTTAGAAGATATGATTTTTTTCCTGCCAGATTGGTGTTTTTTCCCACTGTGGAACGCCTCGAAAATTGTTGTATATTCTACATAACCTAAAAATACAAAATGCTTTAAATTGGCTGCTGGTTGGCGTATGTGAACAGAATTGGACACAGAATGGAATTTTTACAAGTACAAACCAATTAAAAAAAAAACTTCGCGGAATTTTTTTTTCACCATAAAAATTTTTCCGCCTAATTTTTTTTTTCAAAAAAAAATTTTTTTTTTTTGCAAATAATACTGTATTACATTGTGGAGGGTATCAATGCATTCGGCAAAGCCCAATTTAACTTTTTTACTTGTTTCAATTTCCATTGGCTTCGGCATTTGATTGAAAGTTGCGACCTGTATCGTGCTTAAACCATTTACGTGGACAGACGGACGGACATAGCAAAATGGACTCAAAAAGCAATTTTCGATCGGTATACTTAAAGTTATGTCTACGACAAATGTTTGGGGAAGTTACAAACATCAGCACAAACTCATTATACCCCTGTACCACAGAGTAGTCTAGGGTATAAAAACTAAAAAAAAATGTTAAAAAAAATTTCCACGAAAAAAAATTTTTTTTTGAAAAAAATAGTCCGCGAAAAAATTTTTGGGGTAAAAAAAATATATGGTTGTACTTGTTTAAATACCTTTCGATACATAATTCTAATCACATTGTCAACCATTAATTAAAGCATGTTGTATGTTTTAGGTTATGTGGAATATACAAACATTTTCTAGGTGTCCCTACAATTTCGGTGATAACTTTAGAACTGCTAAACCGATATCGCTGTAATCCAATACCAAACTTCTCGAAGCAACAACAAGTAAATACGTTAAGTTACAGTCATATCTGTCTAATATGTTGGCCCTGATAACCATTCCAACAGACAGATTGACATCGCTATATCTTATAATCGATTACCGATCAATAATATATACACTTAATGGGTTCCCTGCAGGGTTGTCAGATTTTTTTTACGCTCATCGCCAAATCGGATGTCAAAAATCGCCAGAAATCGCCAAAACTCAAATTTTTTCAGTTTTTGTTAAAAAAAATAATTATTTTTATTTAAAAAAAAATATATTTTGTTTTCTTTTTAATGGCTAGAAAATAATAATACTCAAAAATCGCCAAAATCCTAGAAAAATACATAAAAATCGCCAAAAGTAATTTTTTTTTAATTTTTGGATTTTTTTACTTTAATCGGTGAATTATAAATAACTACATTTAAAAATTTTGATAATTACTTCTAAAACCTGTCTATAGGCAATAAATTTCTCTTAAAATTCATTTATGCTTGTTTTCTGCACTAATGCAAAAACCCTAATCGATCCATGATAATCGGTCTTGAATATTTCTTAATTTTCTTATCGCTATTTTTACTCAACAACAGTTTACAACAGTGTAAAATTGGAGAAAAAAAGTAATTAATTTTTTTGTGATTCTCGTATTATAGTTTTTGACTCTCCTGGACACTGGACAAATTTCCTAAATATTTTTTGTTTTATTTTAATTTATAAAGAGCCACTTAGACGAGCAGACTTGTAGAAAGTCTGTCGATAATGTTAAAAAAAAGTTTTTACTGTCTAAGCGCAGCAAAAGTAAATAAAATTTGATAATTTGAAATAATGGCTCTACTAATCTTTTGAAAATATTCAGGAAATAATTTGACAAAATCGCCAAAGAAATCGCCAATCATTTTGTAAATCGCCAAAAAATCGCCACGTCGCCAAATCGAAAAACTCGTCGCCAAACGCATTTCAAAATCGCCACGTTTGGCGAGAAATCGCCATATCTGACAGCCCTGGTTCCCTGACCTATATTTCGATATTTTATAAACGGAATGCCAAACTTAGACCCCTCCACCACTTATGTAAGTGGATGGTATAAAAATACAAGTGTCATAACAGCTTAAGGATATTAATGTTGATGACCGACTGTGTTGCCGGTAAAATAAAACAGATCACGTTGCAAGTAAAGCAAACTACCAACTTTAGAAAAATGACATAGAAGGAAGCATGGACAGACGGACGATTTTTTTTGTTCGTTTGGACTTTTGAATACGCTTTTGTAAATATTAAAGCTGTAGTGCTACCTTAGCATCGTCATCATTATTATCATCGTAATGTGGAAACTGTATATGGAAACAAAACACAGACAGACAACAACAGCAAAAACAACTAACATACAAAAAATTGCAGTAAAAACATACCATACGATCAGAGTTTTAAATAATGTATTCATTATCAAAGGAATTTTCGAAAAAAAATTTGTGGACCCTACATCAAAAAATGGGTGCATATAAAAGTTTGTCATACCGCGTGAAAAATATCGTTTTCTGGACCCCATATAAGTCGAATGTCAAACTGATTGGACATCTCTTTTAAAAACGTGTGACAGTTAAGTATCTAACCTATGGGCAGTTCTTGTTAAAAAAAAAAATGACTCCAGGTTAGGGTGGGGCGATTTGAACATCTTAATGGGCGCTTCGCGTTTCTGATTCTTGGGATTGTACTGAGCAAAAAAGTCAACTAGACCATACGTCTACGGTGAAAATCGAGCCTCCCGATTTTGACTTGAAGTTTTTTCTCAGACTTTATTTTTTGGAAAATTTGCAAATTTTCTTGGGCTCATATTTCGTAAACTATTTGAAATTTTGACTTATTTTCAAAAGCAAAGTTGTAGCTATTGTCTCGGGCTACAATTACTCTGAACATATTACTTAGAAAAAACTTCGTTGTCATGGTCAAAAAGTCGAAAATGTGGAAAATTCACCACTTTTTGTAATTTTTTTTTGGATATTTTGGCCTATAACAGCCAAACCATTGAGATTTTCGATCCAATACTAAGATAAAAATTGTAGCCAAGACAATAATTAAGAACTCTCTAGTTTATCGCAAAAGCATTAGAACGTTCCTTCAGGCAGTTTTGGCCTTGTGAAAGTGCAAATTTTTTGTGAAAATATTGATAAATTACCATTTTCAGTTGTTCATAGCGCAAAATCATAAAAATGTTCTATTTCTTATTTTTTCCACTTTTTTTATCCAAAAATATTATGTTTTTTTTTTGTTTTGTTCAATATTTATTTTGAAAATTCCCCTGCAAGCATTTCGATACGAAGAAGATACCCTAGCGTATCGCCTGGAAGATAAATTGTATTGCGGGGGATATCCTCTACGTATTGCGGAAGAAACTCCCGTTGGGAGAAATCGTGTCCCGAAAGCAATACCCCCAGCAGATACGAAAGCAATTCTTCTGGAAGATAAATCGGCAATATTGCCAGATAATAATTTAGAAGAAGAAGTTATCAATCAAATTTTACATAAAAAATATTGCCAGATCATCACGTAAACGTTCGAGAAATATAATTTAAAGCAGTTGATAAAATCATGGTTTTTATTGTATTTACATAAAATTAATGAGATAATAATATACAAAAAATCTTAGATACAAGGAGCTTACATACATATATCTTGATAAAAAACATAATGTATAAATGCTACAGAACCCATCTTTTGGCGCATTTTTCATACTTCTTTCGGGACGTAATTGCTTCTATGATTTTTATAGCTTATTGAGTTTCCTTTTTCGTTGAATTAATGTAATTTGCTGGACCAAATGGAGGAAAAATGCGGTTTATTTTGCAGTTTGTTTTTTAGTTAATGCTGTTATTGCTTTCAAATTCGCTACTTACCTCAAAAAACCCCTTTATAATAGTTTTTGCTTGTTTTATTTCACATTCATTGCATAAAACCCCGAAAGACTACACTCAAAAAAATACGTTAGTAGATTTACTAATTTTTTTTTGCTAATGCTAGTTAGCTAACTTTTAGCAAATTTTTAGTTGAGATTAGCATGTTAGCAAAAAAAAGCATTTTTGTAGCCCTCAATACGTAGAACAAGACCGCAAAACAGTCAAAAGCTCTCCGAGTAATATTTTTGAAGTTATCGAGTTTTTTAATTCTCAAGACCCCAGTGGTCCCCCATAATCACGTATCTTAAAAACTAAGCAAGGTAGAGCGAAACGGACACAAATTTTGGATCAAAAACTATGACGATTTTTAAGGAACCCAACTAGGTCTAGGCCCATCGGGGTCTAGACCTATCGGGTCCGAACCCAATGGGGTCCTCAAATGTGTCAAAAAAAAATAATTTTTTTGTTAACTAATTATTGGCAAAACATTTTTGCTAACTTTAGCAAAAAAATTGTGGGTTCAAAATCAGCAAATTTTCTTGTAGGTTTACAAGCTTTTTTTGCTAACATTACAGTTTTTTTTTTTTTGAGTGTAAATAATGATGAGAAAATATATTTTTGACAATAAATAAAATATTTTGATTTCGTATTTTTTGCATCCGTATGATATGAGGAAGATATCGTCTATTTATCGCGCAGGTGAAAAATCACCTGGAAGATAAATTTTTGATAATTTGCGATTTTATCTATTTTATAAATGCCAAAAAAAAATATTTTTTTTAAATATTGCTTAAATATCCTCGAAATGATAAAAGGAAGATTTCCAAAAATACTACTTTGATTATTTTTTATTACGATAAAAAGAAGATATTGCCGCAATTTCTCCCAGGCGATATTTCTTACAAATGCTTGCAGGTTTCATTTAAAGTACAAAGTAATTGTATTGGTAGAGACAAGGTATGAATCAAGAAGAATTCCAATTTAGTATATTTTTCATTCAAAGATTGCCTTCCAAATCTTTTCGAGATTCCATACGAGGCGCTTTCTTTCGGCCTTCAGATACAGATGCCATTATACCTTCACGGTTTTTGTCGATTGAGCGCTTATCAACACTAGCTAGTAGCTGGACATGACGCTCCGTACCTTGAATATGACAAGGTATTAGTGGGTCTGGAAATCATCTACACATTCGAGGTATTGTTGTAAATGCTCATACGGAATTTTCCTGGTAAATGGCTTTGTCCTCTAAATCGATCATGTGAACGAAATGCGTACAATCAAAATTGATGTTTGGTTTTACATATTCGCGAAGCTCAGTTAAATCGCATACGTAGCATACATTATATTTTTGGATAAAAAAAGTCGAAAAAATAAGAAATAGAACATTTTTAGGATTTTGCGCTATGAACAACTGAAAATGGTAATTTATCAATATTTTCACATTCACAAGGCCAAAACTGCCTGAAGGAGCGTTCTAATGCTTTTGCGATGTACTAGAGAGTTCTTAACTATTGTCTTGGCTACAATTTTTATCTTAGTATTGGATCGAAAATCTCATTGGTTTGGCTGTTATAGGCCAAAATATCCAAAAAAAAATTACAAAAAGTGGTGAATTTTCTACATTTTCGACTTTTTGACCATGAAAACGAAGTTTTTTCTAAGTAATATGTTCAGATAAATTGTAGCCCGAGACAATAGCTACAACTTTACTTTTGAAAATAAGTCAAAATTTCAAATAGTTTACGAAATATGAGCCAAAGAAAATTTGCGAATTTTCCAAAAAAAATAAAGTCTGAGAAAAAACTTCAAGTCAAAATCGGGAGGCTCGATTTTCACCGTAGACGTATGGTCTAGTTGACTTTTTTGCTCAGTACAATTCCAAGAATCAGAAATGCGAAGCGCCCATTATGATTTTTTTCCTTCCTTACTAATCGCCCCACCCTACTCCAGGTACTTGACCGCGTCTTGACTGACAGAATAAATGTTGACTGCAGTTGTATACAAGACATTGCAGCTCAACCATTCAGTAACTTTATGTATGTGAAAAATAAATTTGTACAAAAAATTCTTTTAAAGCTCTGTTATATAGAATTTTATAAAAGACATTGCCAGCCAGCATACATTCATAACAAGAAAAAGTAACAAGTTACGACAAACTAATAATACTACGACCAAGTTTATAAACCATACACAGCAGACAACGGCTGTGTTGTCTCTGTTTTGGCAGACGATGACTCTAAAGAGCCAACAACAAAAAAATCCGTCTAAATTTAAATATCTAAAACTGTTGCTGAGGTATTTTATTCCATTCATTTTGGTTGAAAAAAAAAATAAGTTGGCCAACTGTATGCTCTAAATTTTATACAAAGAAGAAAAAAATTAAAAGAAATGATGTCGTTGACAACTAAAGCCTAAACTTGCAACAAAAAGAAAACGGAACTATTGTCAGACCGAAGTGGATTTTTAAGTTTGAAGACAAATAATCGGGCAAATCGTATATTTAGAACAATTCAAAAAAAATTACAAAATATAACTCACTTTGTCCCTGGCTTAATCAGAAGCGCACAAGTGCGCTAATATCGCTTTCAAGAGGAGAGATTTCGACAGTGGTTGCTGCACTTGGAAAAGTTACTACATGATGGTGGTTTGTGTAGTAGTAGTTGTTGTTTTCACCTACAATTTCAGTTGTTTTTGTATGAAAAATCTCGAAACAACTTTGTAGTTGTTTTAAAAAATATATACAACAAGTAGAAAAGTTAAATTCGACTTGGCCGAATCTATGAATACCCTCTACACCAATGGTTCCCAACCTTTGATTCTCGCCCCACTGGGGGGCAATTTGAATGCTTCTGGGGGGCAAAGAGCCAATTTCTATGATGTAATAAACTAAAAAAAAATATTATTTTAGTTAAATTTATAGTTGATTGTTGAAAACTTTTTCTAAAATCTTTGTTTAGACAATGATTTTAACAAACAATTTGTTTAACCACAAGTAAATTTTGAATTTTAAAACAAATTTTAAAAATTTTTCTTGAGTGTAGGGGGGACATTGTTGTTTTTTTAACTTAAAAGTGGGGCATGACGCAAAAAAGGTTGGGAACCATTGCTCTACACACTGAAAAAAATAACTATACTGAAATTAAATAAACACTGCTATTTATTTAAGTAAGCAATTTTTTTTTGAATTTACTTCAACTTATCTTAATATAAGGTGGTTTTACTTAAAACAAAGAAAATAAACTTGAAGATAGTACATGCAAATACTTAAAAAAGCACAAGAGTTTTCCTTAATTTGTTTTTTTAAATTAAGTTAAAAATTCTTTACATTAATAGCGAATTGATTGCATTTAAGAAAAAAAGGGTTTATTAAAAAAATTTGTTTTACTTAAAAGAAAAAAAATTAAATTGTGTGCAAAAAAAAATAAATAAGTACGTAACTTACTTAAAAATAGTATAGACATTTTCAAGACCTTGAATCAAATAAGTGCTAATCCTTAATTCCAAAACGCATTTTCTTTAATTTAATAAATTTTTGTTTTAATTTAAGAAAAAAGTAATCTTTATTTCATTGATTTCATTGACTATATTTGAATCCATATCTTCATCAGTTTAAGAAAGAATTTACTTAAATTAAGGAAAAAATACTTTAGGTATTTTGGGGACCCCATCTGAAGACCCCATCTGGAGACCCCATGAGACCCTAACTTTAAATCCAAATTTTGATTTTCGCGGAATTTTCAAATGCCTGTAACTCTGCAAATACTGCAGATACGAAGAAAATTCTAAAGGCACTTTTGTAGTCCTTAACTTGTAGAATATGACCGCTGAAGACCCGAAAGCCCTCCGAGTTATAGTTTTCGAGTTATTTCATGATCAAATTTCTCAAGACCCTATTCCCATATCTCGAAAACTAAGCAAGATAGAGCGATTCTGACCAAAATTTTGGATCAAAATCAATAGTGACCCTATAATAGTGTACGCACATACTCATGGGTGGACCCTATATATGGGGGCCCATATGGTCCTCACATTGGGACTCCATAGGGTCAACAGAATCCGTAAGTTTAAGGAAATTTTTACTTATTTTAAAAAAATATTTTTCATCTGGATAAAAACAATTAAACTTATATTAAGTACAATTTTACTTACTTTTAAGATATATTTAAGTAAATGCATTACTATGTTTTAGGAAAAAATATACTTGGAAGAAGAATTAATATCTTTGGAGCCCTCGCATACCCTTCTTTTTTTAAATTAAGTTCAACATGCTTTAAAAATGGTAAATTTTTTTTTCAGTGCAATGTCCATTTTAAGTGATAGTAATTTTTCTAACGTTAAAAAAATAACAGTTTTGATTAGAAATATTTTATTTTGTGTAAAATTTTTTTTTTTTAGTAATTTTTGAAAAAAAAAAAATTATTAATTTTTTTTTTAGTGTGAAATTTTTTTTGAGTGTAAAATTTTTTTTGAGCGTATTTTTTTTTTTTGTTTTGGTATAAAAATATTTTTGAGTGGCAAAAATACGTTGTAAAATCTTTTTGTGACTTACCAATGTTTTTAAAACAGGTTCAACGGGCTTTAAACACGTGAATTTAAGATGAAGCTAATCTGAAATTCACGGTTTTGCTAATAACTTTTGAACCACTGGACCGATTTGGCAATACGAACGGGGCTGGAGGAACGCAAAATATATATATGCCAAGCTTCAGCATCCTCAGAATTGCCTTTCGAAAGTTATAGTGCTTTTTATCTCAAAAATTCACGAAAAACCCTTGCCGAAATTCAGTCTTTTGCTCATAACTTTTGAACCACTGGACCGATTTTGCTGGATTGCCATACCAACCTGACCAGGTAAATGCCCAATAGAGCACCCATATGTGCATAATTGTTTTTTTTATCGCTCCCCGCTCATTTTCGGTTGAGTTGGGAGTAAAAAATAATATCTATCCAGAAATTGGACTTCTAGGTTGCAAACAGGCCAAGCGGTTTGAACTTTTGACCTCAAAAATGGGCTAAAAAACCTTTATAGATTAATTTGGCTGTAACTCTTAAAATAAAAGTTTTTCGCAATTAACTTTCATAACAATTTTTTTGTAGAATCAAAATGCAAAGATTTTTCTCTCATACTGTTTTGACCTAAATATGTCCGATCGCGGTGTTTTAAGCGGTTAAAGTCGAAATTTGGGTCAGAACTTTTTTTAAAAAAATTCTCGTAAATTTTTAAATTGGGAAAAATTTGAGCTCTTTGCATAATTTAATAGGGTATTCAATGCAGTTTTCCAAAAAATTTTTTTTTGCAAAAATATATCGACCCTTCCATGAAAAATTGCCAAAATCCTACCCTGAACAGCAATTTTTTGACCTCTAACCACGTTTTGAGGGTGTACTCACTTTGTCATTGCATGTTTTACGCATCGAAAGATGAGTCTAGGATTCCACATTGTATATATGGGGTATTCCATGCCAAATCGGACGCTTGGAAAATTTTTAATTTTATGTTTTTTCAATTTTTTAGTACCCTTCAAAAACCCATTCCAAGTAAATTTTGACATCTTTTTTGATAATCCGTTCAAAAAATATTGAATTCAAAAAAAAAAACACGATTTTTTCTGTCTTCACTTCTTTAAAAATGGTCCAAATTCGAAATAATTTGTTGAAATTTTAGTATTTTCTTCAAAGTGTTTTAATAAAGATTGGAAAACAACAAAAAAAAAAATTCAAAAACCGCTGAATATATTAATTACCATAATCCCACGATCTACTTAAGCTTAAAATTTTAAGAAAATATTAAGTTTACCACGAAAAATTAAAAAAAAAAAAATAAAAAAAATCAAATAAAAAATTTTAAGAAAAGATTGAAAAAAAAAACAAAGATTGCAAACATTTAAAAATTGCATATTAGAACACTTTAACAAATTTTTAATAAAAAAACAAAAATTAAAAAAAAAAAAAATGTTGACCATTTTTGAATTTGTTATGATAAATACGGAAAACGATAGTTTTTTCTTGAAAATTCCATATCTTCGAAACGGGAAATTTAAAAAAATTTGAAAACTAACTTGGATGGGGTTTTAATGGGTTTTAAAAAAAATTTAAAAATAATTAAAAAATGTAAAAAAAAATTTCAAAGTGTCCAATTTGGCACTGAATACCCCATATATATTTAGGGAAATCCTAGACAGATGTTTTGGTGCGAAACTCACGGAATTACAAAGTGAGTATTCGCCTATATTGAGGATGAATTGTAAAAAAATGAGATTCAGAGTAGAACTTTGGGATTTTTTCATGGAACAGTCGATATATTTTTGCAAAAAAAATTTTTTTGGAAAACTACATTCAATACTCAGTGAATTGTGCAAAGAGCTCAAATTTTCCCCAATTTAAAAATTTACGAGAATTTTTTTAAAAAAAGTTCTGACCTAAATTTCAACTTTAACCGCTTAAAACACCGCGATCGGACATATTTAGGTCAAAACAGTATGAGAGAAAAATCTTTGCATTTTGATTCTGCAAAAAAATTGTTATGAAAGTTAATTGCGAAAAACTTTTATTTTAAGAGTTACAGCCAAATTAATCTATAAAGGTTTTTTAGCCCATTTTTGAGGTCAAAAGTTCAAACCGCTTGGCCTGTTTGCAACCTAGAAGTCCAATTTCTGGATAGATATTATTTTTTAATCCCAACTCAACCGAAAATGAGCGGGGAGCGATAAAAAATACAATTTTGCACATCCCATACATTTTGTGGGTGGTCTAATGCCCAACATATATGCTTAACTTCAGGAGCCTCCGTAAAGTCTTTCAAAAGTTAGCGTGTTTTCAACAGACAGACAGACGGACGGACATCGCTAGATCGTCTTAAAATCGATCGAGGATCATGAAAATATATACTTTATGGGGTCCTTGACCAATATTTCGAGGTGTTACAAACGGAATGACAAACTTATATATACCCTCTATCACTAGAGTGGAGGGTATAAAAAAATACTACATTGTAGTTGTTTTATGTAGTTGTTTTTAGTCTATAAAAAATTTTATTTTCTAGAAATGTTTAGAAAAATGGATTTGTTGAACGAGTTGGAATTTGGAATTTCAATATCTTAAAGGAGCTCAAATTGGTTTAACAGCTGGGACTACGCTATTTACAGATGTAATTCAAATTCAAAAGATCAATTGTAATTCAAAAATTCTACTTGTAATTCGAAGATTTCATTCGCAAATCGAAGATTGCAATTGTAATTCGAAGATTCCATTTGTAATTTGAAGATTCTATTTGTAATTTGAAAATTTCAATTGTAATTCAAAAAAGATCAATATAGGTCAATTGCAATTCGAAATAGTCAATTGTAATTCGAAAAAGATCAATTGTAAATCGAAATAAATCAATTGTAATTCAAAATAGATCAATTGTAATTCGAAAAAAAAAAAAAAATCAATTGTAATTTGAAAAGATCAATTGTAATTCGAACAAGTAAAAAAGTTAAATTCGGCTTTGCCGAATGTAGTGATAACCTCCACAATTTCAAAAAGATTATTGCAAAAAACTTTATTTAAAAGGAAATTACTTTTGAAAAAAAACATTTTTTTGAAAAAAAGAATTTCGCGAAAAAAAATTTTGGTAAAAAAAATCCGCGATTTTTTTTTTTTGTGTTCGTACTTGTTTAAATACCATTTGGTGTTCAATTATGTTCACATATGCCAACCAGAAGCCGAATTAAAGCATATTGTATTTTTAGGTTATGTTGAATGTACTGAAATTTTTGAGGTGTGCTTACATTTTCGTTCATAACTTTTGAACCGCTGAACCGATATCGCTCAAATGCAATACCAAACTTCTCGGGAGAACTTCCAATAAATATGTTTAGTTTCAGTCATCTCTGTACAATATTTTGTCCGCGACAGCATTTTCCACAGACAGACAGACAGACAGACGGACAGACGGACATCGCTAGAATGTCTTAAAATCGATCGGGCATCATGAATATATATACTTTATGGGGTCCCAGATCGATATTTCGATGAGTTACAAACAGAATGACAAACTTATATATACCCTCTATCACTAGAGTGGAGGGTATAAAAAGATCAATTGTAATTCGAAAAAGATCCATTGTAATTCGAAAAACCGAATATTCGGACAGACACTAAACGGAACATAGATGTAAAATATTGAATATAAAGGAATCTAAACTACCAGAAGAAAAATGTGGCAAGTTAGTAATGTGCGTGAGTGACATATGACTCACACTCTCGACAGGGATTCTCTAATCCCGCACATTCAATCATGTATATATTTATACCCTCCAAAGAAAAGCATAAACCAAATATCTTTGCGAATCGAAGAATTTGCTTTAAAATGGCATCGATTCGTTAGTGCATATTTTTGCATATTTTACCGAAAATGCATATTTTTGCATATTTTGCTATAAATGCATATTTTTAGGTCATATTTTGTATAAAATTTTAGTTTTAACTTATTTTTCCCATTTTTTATAAATTTTTTTGTAAACATCATTAATTTGCAAAATAATTTTTTTCGTTAAAATAAAAAAAATTATTAAAAAAAAAAATAGTACATTTTTTTTCCAAAAATGCCAAATTTTTATAAGTTTAAATGCATATTTTTGTAGTTTTTAGTGCATAGTTCAAATATTTTTAGTGCGTATTTTAGGCGCCTAAAACATAGTTTTTTAGTGCATAAAGGTCCTGTCCCTGGTTATTACCAACTTAAAATACAAAAAAAAAACTTTGAAAAATATTAAAAGATATCTGTTTGTTGCATGCAGCGTTTTTAAAGAATGCATTCTTTTGTTTTTTTATACCGTCCACTCTAGTAATCGAGCGTATTTATAAGTTTGTCATTCCGTATGTAACACACGAAACGAAATATTGGTCTAGGACCACATACGGGACAACATGATCCTTGATCGGTTTTAAGTCAATCTATGAATGTACTTCCGACTGTCTGTAGAATACACAAATAACTTTCGAAAGATTATTCTAAGGCTGCTGAAGCTTGGAATATATATTTGTCTTTCTTCCGGTCAGAATAATATTGCATTTTAGTAAAATCGATCTAGAACTTCAAAAGTTATAAGCAAAGTAACACCGCGATGTTAATATTGGGTTTTTCACGAATTCACATGTTGAAAAACACACTAAACACGCTTTGAAAAACATTGTTTTTTTTTTTAATTTTTAAATTTTTCTATATAAAAAAAAAAAAGTTATTTGAAAAAAAAGTTTGAAAAAAATGCATAAAATTTAACAAAATGCGTTTAGCTAAAAAAAAAATATTGAAGTAAATTATTTCTACACGCAACAAGGTCTTTGTGACACTAACTGCAACAAGCAGCCATATCATTTTATATAATGTCATACATAAATATATATATTATTATTTTTTCGTTTCCTTTACTTCTCCACCACTACAACCACCATTCAATTTTATTGCAATATGGGTATTCATGTTAGAATTTTTATTTTTTAATGATCGTTTTTAAAATAAAAGTTAAAATCAGGCAGCTTTTAATGTAACTTGATAATTGTCAAATCGTATGATTAGCTCATTATTCCATTAGTGTCATTTTGTGGTAATAGAATAATGAAAAAAAAAGATACGATTTGAAGACTACAGAGCTTCGAAGAATAAAATCCTTTTCGAATGAATTCTCAAAAAAATCCATTCAATTTTCATAGTCAGTGAATGCATTCGATTTCATAAATCAACATTGAATGCAGTCCTTGGAATTCATTCGATTAAATGAACAAAAATGAATGCATTCGATTTCTTGTTCATTCGATTTAGAAAAATCGAATGCATTAGATTTTTTATCATTCCACTGCGAATGCAATCGATTTTTTAAATATATAGAACAAAACGGAGCCAAATTTTGGTCCATAATATCGCCTATTCTCTTTACATACGATGACCCTAATGGGCTCTAATTTTGAATCCAAAAAAATTGGTGTCCCGAAAATTTTAAAAATGGACATATTAACTGCCTATACGACAAAAAAAAAATGTGAAGAGTGTTAGCGATACTATGGACAAAAAATTGGCTCCGTTTTTCTCTATCTTGGTTAGTTTTTTTAAGTTTTTTATGCAATGAATGAATAAGCCATTCGATTTTTCAAATTGAATAAAAAGAAAATCGATTGCATTCGCAAGTGAACGCATTCGATTTTTAAAAGTCGAATAAAAAAAAACTAAATGCATTCGATTTTTTAAAGTCGAATGAAAAATAAAACGAATGCATTCGATATTTATAAATCGAATGAGTCTAAAGTGAATTCATTCAATTCGCTTAAATGTGATTGGGGAATGCAATCACTAAATTTTCACTCAGAATGACAAATCGAATTAAGGAATGAAATCCTTCGAAGCTCTGGAAGACTATCGCCTTTCATAATTAAAACTGTATTAGGATCTTTTTAAACATAAATACAGAGAACACACGTAACAAAAAATATGATGGAAAAATGTTAATAGCTAATTAAGAATCACCAGAATAATCGTCAAGTCGTATCTTTAGCTCATTTTTCTATTACCATATAGGGGCATGTCACAGACTTACCCCCAGTTTCTGTAATACGAACGCCATTCGTCTGCGAGGAATTTGCATGTATTTTGTTTTTGTTACAATAACAAAATACACACAAATTGGTCACGAACAAATGGCGTTCGTATTACACAAATTGGGGGTAAGCCTGTGACATGCCCCTATATGTAGGCTGACCATTCGTACTGATTTGATCAGTACATGTACTGATTTTTTATCACGTGTACTGATCAAAAAACGTTGTACTGATTTTTGAAGATTTCAACATAAAAAATAATTTTATTCGAAAATTCTATACAAAAACTTGAGTTTGCATAAAATAAGTCTTCAAGGTACACACAAAAAAAAATTTTTCAATTTCAATAAAAAAATTCACGAATTCAATAAATAAATTAACTAAAAAAGCCGTGGTGAAGATTTTCACGAATTCAATAAACGCATTTGTAAGTCGTTTGCTGAAAATAATTTCAATGAAGGGATTTCAAGATTCAATAAAAAAGTTTATTGATTTATATTTTTTTTTTTTATATTTTTAGAACTAAAAAAAAAAATATTTTTTGTTTTATTTATTTTTATTTTATTATTTAATTCTTTTATTTATTATACTTTTCTTAATTGTCATTGTTTCCAACAAGCTTTGAACAGCATACCTCCTGCTTACAATGCTTGCCGTTTATCCAACTGAGCTACAACATGTCAACAAGTTACTACGCATAAAATCATTTTGTTTTTAAATAAAAGTAAACAAGAATTCTGGAACACTCACTTAATTTTGTCAGTAATGGTAACAGAAGGAATTATCAGTTGAAATTAAAACAAAAAAAAAAATACTGACAAATTTAGTTGAGTGCATCACTTTCATTCTCTAACTTATAACAGTAAAAATATTTAACACACAACTATACACACACACACGCATTCACAAACAAATTGTGCTTTTATTTCTTTTTTGTTCTTGCTTGTAAGCAGATGACAGAATTTAGCCGTCAAAACTATAACACTGTTTTGGCGTTATGCGTTAAGCGGTGGATAAACTTATTACTTTTTTTTGGGTGTCGTTGGTTCGAATCCCCATCAAACCCAACTTTTTTTTTTTTTTTTTAATATTTTTTGTTTTTTTTTTATGTTATTTCTTTTTTTGAAATTACTATGTGTGAAAAAAAGAAACACAACAAAACTTGCCGACGGAATGAGTTGAACATAGTTTTTTTTTAATTTCAATAAATTTTTTTATTGATACAATAAAAATTTTTATTAAAAATATTTTTATTTTTAATAAACGTGTTTATTAAAATTTTCTTAAATATTTTTTTTTCTGTGTAGTTTTTTATAACTTAATTCTACAATAAGATAATTTATAATGAATTCTAAAGAGCTTAGAGTTCGAAAATCAAGAGGTTCCTTAACGCAAAAATGTATCTGAGCGTGAGATTATTTTGATCTTCATAAATTTATATGAAAAGGCGCATAGAATCTCTGAGGTTTACAAAAACGAAAAGTTCGAGGGATGATGGAATTTTTATATTTTTTAAGAATGATAATGTAATTGGATGAATAAAATGATTCTTAGATGTTCGATGAGGTAATGTCATACAAATTTATTGGCAAAAGCGCTCAGAACATAAGGTATATTTGGAAGAGTTATTAAAAGTCCTCAGAATCTGTGGACTTTTTATTTACAAAACCTGTGGGTTTTTGTTATATTTTCTGCACCGAAACGATCAAAACCTTTAAATGAAGTTGTTTATAGTCAACAAAATTTTCTGAAAAATAACGACACAGTTTATGACAGTTGTTTTTAACAGTTGTTTTTACTGAATACTAATTGACCCCAAGTTTGGTAGTTTAAGCGAAACTTTTTCAGTGTTGGAAAAATCATCAATGTTTCTCAAAAATCATCAGTGTTTTCCCACAAAAAACAGTTTTCAGAGAGTTATATCTAGAAAAAAAAACATAAAAACTTGTGCGTACTGATTTGACTTCAGAAAAAAATGGTCACCCTACCTATATGGTAATAGAATAATAAGCTAAAGATACGACTTGACGATTATTCTGGTGATTCTGATTTTTTGAAACCCCTTTTATGCATTTTAATTTCACTTTGATTTTTGAAAGTGATTTCATTCTGAAAAAAAGTATTCGTTTTGCGTTTTACAATTAAACCACTTATTTCAAATTCGACTGGAATTGAGTCTGTGACATTCCCCATAGTGCCATTTTGTGGAATTGTTCCTTTTTATATAAGATAAAGTTATTTTTAGTGTCCGACCGAATACACCTTTTTTGGCCGAAGCCGAATATTCGGCCAAATTTTCACTATTCGGCCAAACCGAAGCCGAAGCCGAATATTAAAAAAAAAAAAATATTTATGCAGTAAAAACAAGAAAAAAATAAAAGTCGACTCGGCGGGATACTCAAATGCATGAGAATGCTGTCTAGAATGATTTTATTTTAAGCAAAAAATTTTTTTGGACATTTTTGTAAAAAAATATATTTTAGAGTGTAAATTTTTTTCGATCGAAAATTTTTTTTGAATGTAAACAATGTTTTTAGTTGCAAAAACACTTATTAAAATGTTTTTGTGGCTTACTTATGTGATTCAAAGTTAGTTTAGTATGTTTTTCAACACGTGAGCACAAATATTATACAATTATTCGGTATTCGGCCTATTCGGCCAAAATTGTGGCCGAAGCCGAATAGTGGCCGAATAGTGCTTTTTGGCTGAAGCCGAGGCCGAAGCCGAATATTCGGTCGGACACTAGTTATTTTTAAGACGTCACGGTAAGAATATATTGCAGTGGAATCCCAAAAATGACTAAATAGCTGTTTTTCTTTTTTAAAACGTAAATTTTGGAATCAGGATTTAAGATTTTATCTAGTCCTTGTTGTTTGATTTCAGAGAGTTCGAATATTTTTAAATTTGTTTGTGGTGGTGAATAAAAATCCTAGAATTTCAAACTTTTGTACGAGCGAAATTTCTGATGGGAATACCATTAATATTTTTGTGTTTGCTTGTTTTTTAATGATGATGACGATGACTAAAAACATATTTTTTTCTACAATTTTTATTACAGCAAACATGTGCATCACTTAAAATATATTGCCATGTTGATTTTTTTTTTTGTTTTAATTCCAACTTTAACCATGAATCTTCATCATTTAATGCAAATTATTTTGTTAGTGTTATTGTATTTTATGTGTGACAACATATTAACCACAAATTACACAGTGCAGTGAAAAAAATTAATTTTCCCTGTAAGTTATTCTAAAAAAATGTGAAAAATATTTTTTTTTTTCTATATTTAAAAATAAAAAATCCATGAAAAAAAATTTTTTTGGCAAAAAACAATAATTTTTTCATGGATTATTGCCAAATATAGTTAACCCACTGCTTTTGAGAATCTGAGCAGCCCCATAAAAAAGAGAAAATTACATTTCGGGTATCTGTACAGGAGTCCCAATGTAGGAATGGAAACAATGACCGTCGCCTCGTTGTAACGAAATTTACCAAGGGTGTGAATCAACCCCACGACCCCCTGTTTCATAGGCTAGCATGCTACCAACTGACCTACAGGGGTCCCCTACTAATGGTATACTTTCATTTAGTTTTTTGCCCCATTAAAGATACAAAACCGTTATATTTAGTTTATTTCAAATATTTTATGTATAAATTTACATAAAATATGACAAATCAAAATACAGTCAAACTCGGTTATAACGAATTCTCGGTTATAACGAACTAATTCCAAAGTCCCGACGCTTTGGCAACAATTTTCACACAAAATACATCTTTTATAACGAACTCGGTTATAACGAATACTCGGTTAAAACGAACTACTTATTATGGACCCATGAACAAAATTTCATGTATATTAACCTTTTTATAACGAACTCCCAAAAATATTTTAAAATGTGCGGCAATTATGTTTACTAAACTAACAAAAAGTTAGAAAATGTTGGTTAATATTATAATTTTGATAATATTTTTAATACTTTCTTCTCAAAAAGTAGTTTACTTAAAAAAACGGTAAATAAAATTGGAACTTTTTTGAAAATAAAACTAAGTTGATATAAAATATACCCCGCTTATAGCGAACTTCGCTTATAACGAACTATTATTACTGGTCCCTCTGAGTTCGTTATAACCGGGTTTGACTGTATTAAAGTTTATAAAAATCTTATTTTTTTAAGATAGAAAATAAAAAATCCTGAAAATCCCGAAATCCCAAAAAACCCGGGATCCCGAAAATCCCAGGATCCTGAAATTTCAATTTTCAAAATCCCGAATCCCGGGATTTTTAAAAGTTAATGCCGTTTGGCATCCCTAGTTCAAAGCAAAAAAAAAACAGGATCAGTGCTGCCAACTTTGACGATTTATCGTCATTTTGACGATTTTTGAAGTCAAATTTACTAAAATGGCGATTGACGATTTTTTATTTTCGCCAGGAACAAAAATGACGATTTTTTTAAATGAGGAAAATATCGTAAACTTTTGTTAAAAAATTGTTAAAATTCATTGTTTTTTGTCAAAAGAAAAGAGAAAAACATATACTTTTTTTAAAAGATAGTAACCTTTAGGGAAAAAGCTAAACAATTTAGTGAAAAGACAGATAAAGTTAAATATTCACCAGAAACAACATTAAAAAAAGCAGTTTTACGTCGTATACCAGGAAAAAAGAAACGCAAAATTAAAGATGATTTGAAAAATGAAAAGTAAAAGCATGGGCAGTGAAGTATTTGCGCCAATAGACAGATTTAAGTGAATATCGAGAGGATTTTTTATATGGAGGCTGTGTAAAATAATTTAATTTCAACAGTCTTCGTCCTTGGGACTTAAGCTTTTTTAAATTTCAAATTTCAGGTAAATTGATTGATAATTGCGTCTTATAGATAGGTCTAGGACCAATATTTTGCATAGCTACAAACATCAACAAAAACTCATTTCACCCTGTACCGCGGAATGGTCTAGGGTATTACCATTTTTAGTGTATTTTTGTCATGACGATTTTTTGACCCCTTTTTTTTCAACTTGACGATTTTGACTATTTTTATACCCTCCAACCACAGTATGGGGGTATACTCACTTTGTCATTCCGTGTGTAACGCATAGAAATATCGGTCTAGGACCCCATAAAGTATATATTTTATTGATCAGTGATCGATTCTAAGACATTCTAGCGATGTCCGTCCGTCCGTCTGTCCGTCTGTAGAGGACACGATACAGTCCAAAATAAAAGAGCTAGACTTCCGAAGTTTGGCACGAATATGTCTTATATTCCTAGGCAGGTTAAGTTTTGAAATGGGCAAAATCGGACCAAGGGGAAAAAAGTTCCCCCTTGGGGAACTAAACCAACCTAAGAAAAACCCCATTTTTTGCAGGGTTTTTTGTACTTTTGCTAAGTAAATGCAACATTCTTATCTCAGATGAAGTTCATAATAGCAAGGGGAAGGTACTCCCTAAAGTCTCCCACCAACCCCCCCCCCCCCAAAAAAAAGACGCCCCTGAATTTTTTTAATATTTTTTCTTACATTTTGGAGGGTATAAAAGATTCGGCACAGCCGAATGTAACACTCTCACTTGTTTTTTTTTTTTAAATTGACGATTTCTCAAAAAAAAGTTGGCAGCACTGCCCAGGATTTTAATTTTAAAATTTTCAATTATAAGTACACAGTAAAAAATTTTGGGATAATTTTAATACCGAGCTGGTGTGTATATATAACAAAGACAAAAAATAATTAAATTTATTCCAATAAAGTACACTTATAAATATTCATGGTGTAAAAACAATTCCCTATTTTGGAATCAACATTAAATTTAATTCCAAAGAAAATTGAATTTAATTCCAAAGTGGGTTACAAGTTAAAAAAGTAAACCAAAACTTTTTGCTGTGTAAAGGCCTATTCACACCTGAGGTGAAATCTCGAGATTTCACTCGAGATTTCGCTCATATGGTCTGTATCATTTTATACACAACCATATGATCGAAATCTCGTTCGAACGTGATTTCGCCTCAGGTGTGAATTAGGTATAAACTAGAAACCCCTTTGCCATCTTTAAATCTAACTCCTTATTAAACAAATATACATTTCTTTAACCCCCTAAACGTTTTCACTTACCATTTCAATTGGAAAAACCTTATAAACAAAATAAATTGCATACAAAAAATTAATTTCCAACTTTGATTTCTATCTTTAGAGTGTCAAGGTCAGTACGAACAAGGAAAAAAGAAAAATCTAATTACCTTTACTGCTTTATTGTAAACAATAAGAACATAAAAATTTCAAGAAGGAAATCTTTATTTTATTATCCTGACATAGACTGTGTCCGTATACAACGGGAATAGAAAAAAAAAAACAAAAATAAAAATAAAACAACAAAATCATGACCATAGAAAATAAAATTATATAAAAACAAAATCAAAAGCGCAATATAAACCGGAACTTAACAAACCCAAATAACAAAAACAACAAAAGCAATAAGGACTATAACTCCTCATACTCCATAGGGGGTTGCACATTGATGTACGCCCAAGTCGTTGTACGACACATACTCTACCACGACAATCAAAGGAGAGCAGCAGGATATTAAATACATACGAGCTATGAGAGCATAAACATGTTTGGCATGTTAAACTTAATGTCCATTCACTGCTCATAGTAAAATGGGAATGTTAAAACAAAACAAGAAGAACAACAATGATGTCGGAATTCGAAACGTAGAAGCAAAAAACAAAGATATTAAGTTTACTAAAACGATAAAATAAAAACGGCGCCAAATTTTCTGGACTCTTTCATTTCTTCGGAAACGGAAATCTGAAATGATTTCTTTGTACACATAAATAAAAACTAAATTTGTAGCAGATTTTTTGTTTCTTTACAACCGGCCTAGTGTATTTTGCAAAAATTACCCAAGTTTTCAATCAAAAAAAAACCTAGGTAACTTTCCCAAGAAAAGCGCCGGACAGTGGCAGATAAAGTGGTAAAATACTTATTAGACTGCCCAGAAAAAAAGCGAAGTTTTTATTTTCTTGGGGGATACCTGCAAATTTTGTTCCTTTTTGTGCAAAAAAATTTCGTTTTTTTTTTGGGATTTTTAAAATAATATCTAGAGGTCGCGATCTCGCGTTTTATAACGATTTATTTTTTTTGAGTTTTTTATTATTTTAAATTGTTAAATATGATTAATTAGATAAAATATTAATAATTTCAGACAAAAAAAAATTAAATTAAAAATTAAATATCGCTCATTCCATGAGATGTCTCCCAGCATCTAATCAAATGTTCCTTAATTTATTTGAAATTTTGCACACATGAACACTATGAAGCTATTAAAATAAATCAGTTGTTAGTTCCGAGAAAATCCGTGAATTCGCGAATATATTCGCGTTCGCGAATTCGTGGATTTTCGCGAAACTAAAAACGAATTTATTTTAATTGCTCCATAGTGTACCTGTGTGCGAAATTTCAAATAAATTAAAGAACATTTGATTAGATGCTGGGAGACATCTCATGGAATGAGCGATATTTAACTTTTAATTTATTTTTTTTTTGTCTGAAATTATTAATATTTTATCATATTAATCATATTTAACAATTTAAAATAATAAAAAACTAAAAAAAAATAAATCGTTATAAAACGCGAGATCGCGACCTCTAGATATTATTTTAAAAATCCCCAAAAAAAACCGAAATTTTTTTGCACAAAAAGGAACAAAATTCGCAGGTATCCCCCAAGAAAATAACAACTTTGTTTTTTTCTGGGCAGTCTAATACTTATAGTAGGTTCATTTGATAAAAAAATGTGCTATGAATATTTTCATTATTTTTATGACACCTGTTTGATTGATAAAATAAAACATGGCTTCGATTGAAAACGTGATTAACTTTTCATTAATCTGACGTCAATTTTGATAACTTTAACGAAGTTTACTTTTTTTTTTGTTAGTGTATACAAAATTTTAAGATCACCAAAAATTTTCTAAAGAACTTTAACCTTGCATTTTTTTTTTGTTTATTCTTATTTACTCTCACGTGAGTCAAAAGAATTTTTTACTCACGATCACTTGTCTTTCACATGACTCACGACAATCACGTCACGCGTGCATCTCTACACTCAACCAAAAATCATTGTATTCCCAAAGAAAATCGTTGTAAATTTAACAGAAATCATTGTTGATTTTGACCCTACAAATATTTATGTTGATTTCAATAAAAATTGTTGTCAGTTTTTGTAAAAGTTGATCAACTCGTTTTTTTGTAAATCAACTCGTATTTTTTGTAAACTCAACTCATATTTTTGTTGATATAAGAAATTTTATTAATAAAAAAAGCTTGTTGTTATTTGTAAATATTCTTTTATTAAGTATAAATCACAATATTTTTTAGAATTATCACCGGCTTTTAAAGCTGCAATACTTAAACACTAGATTTTCACACACTCTTCGTTTATTTATGTTATGCACTCGTAAGCCATTCTTCAGTTTTCTAATGACACCAAATCAAAAACCTTAAAAAAAACAAAAAAAATTATAATATAGTATGAATACATAAAGTAATCAATATATTTCAAGGATGGGTACCAATTCGATAAAAGTATTGGTATTGGTATTGGTTTTTAAAATTATATTAGTATTGGTATAGGTATTGGTTTTCATTTTTTGTTGAATTGGTATAGGTTTCGGTATTGGTTTTGAATTATTTAGGTATTGGGTATTGGTATTGGTTTTAGCCTCGAATTGGTATCGGTTTTTAATAAGTATTGGTATTTATCTTATATCGGTTTTGGTATTTGTATGCAAAAGGTTTTGTCGTTAATATTAATTAATTTAACTAACGTCGTCCTTCTGTCCGCCCCACAGTGCACACTGGGGCGTTATGGTAGGTTTTTTGGTCAAAAGTCTCTACAGGTCGTAAATGTTAACCGATTTTTTGGAAATTCAGAAAATAAGCCTATATTAAGCCTATATTAAGATAATTAATAAGTGCCTTGAAAGTTTTTGAAATCGGACCTACAAGGAAACTATTTCAGGGTGGACACTTCATTTTTAATCAAATTTACAGATGTTATAGATGAATCAAATGAAGAGACACTTGTCTTTTGAATATGTATTTGAATTAGAGATGGTCTGTGGTCCCGTAATTTGCGTGACTCAAAAAACCACGTGATTCAGGCGTGAGCGATTTTTATTTAAATCACGTGATTATTGAGCGATTTTCATTTAAATTAAGTGACTATATTAGGGTAGGTTAACCTAACGTAACCAAGGATAATAAATAAGTGCCTTGAAACTTTTTGGATTCAGACCTACAAGGAAACTTTTTCAAGAATGGACACTTCATTTTAAATAACATCTTAAATCTCGTGATGTTGAGTTGAAAAATTCTGAGCGAGTGTCTAGAGAGTGGGTCGAATTTTTGCGTGAAGTTTTTTTGAAAAATCCCTTTAAAAAAAAATAAAAAATTGTGGAAACCTCATTTTTAAACTCATCGTTATCAAAAGTTCTACGCCCTTTCAAAAAACTTTCTGGCCCAGAATTATCCTTTCTATCCCAACTTTCCAAAAAATTTGACCGCTTGTGTCCGTTTTAAAAAATGGAACTAAAATAAATTTTATAAAAAAATAAAATTTATAAAATGCAATATTATGTTCAATATCCTATTATATTGATGGTGTGTGGGTTAGATTGACCATTGTACAATCGTCAATCTTACCCACACACGATCAATAAAATTGTATATTGTACATAATATTGCGTCGTCTGTAGGTACCTTTAAGCCTGACAATGCTCCATTGTGGAAAAGAAGAGGGAGGGTATAAAAAATAAAAATTTCCTTGATTTTCGATAATCTCAAATGAGTAACAAATTACCTAATTGTTATTGGTCAGTTTTTACTCCATTTAGGTCCACTGTACCAATGCGAGAAGAACTTATTTTTCGCTTCTTTTTTAAATAATAATGATAAAATTAAAGTTAAAGCCAAAGTGGTTTACAAAAATATATATTTTAAGGCGTTTTAATTTTATCTCTTTTGAGAAAAATTAAAAAAAGAAAATTTTATAAAACTAAAGGACTATTCACACCTGAGGTGAAATCTCGTTCGAACGAGATTTCGATCATATGGTCTGTATCATTTTATACACAATCATATGATCGAAATCTCGTTCGAACAAGATTTCACTTCAGGTGTGAATTGGGTATAAGATTCAATTTTATTTTTCCTTTTTTGGAAAATACTTTTTTAGTGAAATTAGCACCGGCAGATCTTAAAAATCTTGTCAAAAAAAAAAATTTAATATTCCGTTATTCCAGAAAAGCCTGTATTTCAACATTTTATGCTTGAAACAATTTCTGTGCTGATTCACATTGCATTTAATGTACATATAAATTGCGGTGGTAAGGGAGATATTTATACCCTACACCACACTATGGTACAGGGTATAATGAGTTTGTGCTGATGTTTGTAACTACCCGAAATATTGGTCCTAGAGCCACCTTTAAGTATACCGATCGACTCAGAATTACTTTTTAAGTCGATTTAGCGATGTCCGTCCGTCCGTCTGTCTGTCCATGTAAACGGTGTAAACACGATACAGGTCGCAATTTTTATTCAATTGACTTGAAATTTAAAACTTAAGCCTCTTTTTTCCCAAGGACGAAGCCTATTGAAATTGTAAAAAATCGGTCCATATTTAGACCTAGCCCCCATACAAAGGTGCTCTTTAATTTGGCTCAAATGACTCTAATAGCCGTATTTTAATAGGTATATTTTCGAAATTTGGCAGGTAGTCATGTTTCATCTAAAAAAATCACCATTCCGAATTTTAAAGAAATCGGACCTGTAATTCTTGTAGCCCCCATACAAACCACCTTCCCGATTTTCACATAAATCTCTCAAATTTCATAAAAATAGAAAATATTTAATTAAAATTTTGTTTGTGTCCCAGCAGAAATAAATCGAGATTTTGGCGACACAGCATCTATTTATAGCATACCAAAGCGCATCCAAAGAGCGCTCTTAAGGATGCAGTAAAAGTAAGGGGGACAAAGTTTAATTTTGTGTTAAGATTTTTTTATATAAAACTTACAATTTAAAATTATTTTCTGATAAAATTTAAGACTTGCTTTCCTTTTTAATATTTTTAACACTTTTTGAATGAAAAAGTATGAGTTTTGGACGAAGACAGATGATTTCACTGCATCCTTATTGCGCATTTATCAGCGCTGCAAAGAGTGCTTCAATCATAACATATTTAACACATTTTGAATGATGATAAATAGGCTAACCAAAAAACAGCAAATGCTTTTTTGTTATTTCAAAGAATAAACCGATTTGGATTAAACACAGTCTGCTAACGAAAAAACACAAATATTAAAATACATTTGTTTTAACTTTTTTTGCATATTTTTTCATTTATTGGTATGTTTTTTATCTCATTTTTACATTTTTTTCTCTTTCTTACAACTTTTTTCTTGTAATTTATCTAGATAATTATTTTTTTACATCAAAAAAATGTTGCCAAAATTTTTACAAATACATATGTATTTCAAAAAAATGTTTGCAGATTTTAAAATATTTTTCAGTATTTTTAAAAACAATTTTGGACTACACAATTTCCACTTTAATTTCAAATAATACAAATTATATTACGAATTATATTTATAAAATTTCCAATTATATTTCAAAAATTCTAATTATTTTTCAGAAATTTTCATTTATAACTCAAAAATTTACAATTATATTTCAAAAATTTTCCAATTATATTTCCTAAATTTCTATTTCAGAAACTTCCACTTATATTTCAGAAATTTCCATTTATATTACAAAAATTTCCAATTGTATTTAAGAAATTTACATTTGTATTTCCAAAATTTTCTAAATACTTTTCAGAAATTCCATTTGTATTTTAAAAATTTCCATTTTGATTTCAAAATTTTCAAATTTTTTTTTGCTATTAGGAAAATTACATTTAAATTTTAAAAAAATTCCATGTGTATTTTAGAAATTTCCAAATGTGTTTCAAAAATTTCTATTTCAAAATTTTCTAAACTCTTTCCAGAAAATTCATTGAAAAGATACATGAATTCACTGCATCTTTATAGCGCTTAATCAGCGCTATAAAAGTATGCTTTAATCAGCGCTCTAAAGACACGTGATTTCAGTGCATCTTAAGAGCGCTTTTTCTGTGTATCCAACTAGCGCTCTAAAGTGGGACATCGCCTTAGAGAATCATGCATGAATTCAGCACGTTTGGAAGCGCTACTTGACTCGGGATTCCTTTCCAAAAGCTGCTGCCAGTTCAGCAAAATTTCTGCTGGGGTATGTTAAACGCGTACTTAAATAACCTTATCAAATCTTATTATCATCGGACCAGTTTTGGACTTAGACTCCTTGTGAAAATTTTTATTAAAATGAGTTATCGTGCAGGGGCCCCTTTTTCGATTTTAGATCTTTTTGTACACGGGCAAATTGTTTTTCTTATATGGAGTTCACACTTTCGACCTTAAACAAGTTGTTTAACAAAACACCAGTAACTGAATAAAAACGTAATGGATACAGAACAAATAATTTTTTAAACACGTAACCCTTAAACTCTCAAAAATAGCAAGTGTGAACCGCACATTATGCTTTCTTAAATCCGTTTATAATATGACTGTGCCTCTAATAAAACAAACAAAATTTTTTTTCTGGATTCTGGTGTTGTGACATATAATTTTGTAACGAGTGCTTGATTAAAATTTTGGGATTTCCAAAAAAGGACATTAGTATTTTTTTTTACAACGCAAAGAACAGTGCAGTGACATTCAATACATGTGTATCACATATTAATAATGTTTGCAAAAGAAAAAATTTCATTACAGAAAAGGTCTAAATTTTTTAAGATCTAATTTTATTAGAGGTCATAAAAATCACGTAACGTGACAAAAAAATATTTGTTTTATGTTTTTATGGCTTTTAAAATTCAAGTAGCTAACTCCTTTTTGTTATATGACTTTGCATGCAAACGATTACTGATCGATGTAACATCTTTTGTGAACATCTGTAGCAATTCGTTACTCAGGTAAAACCTAATAATGTGATGGAAAGAAAATGTTTGACGTCACAATTAAAACAAACGAAAATAAGAATTCAAAAAACCGAAACAAAACCGATACGAAAGTAGAAAAAAATGAATTGGTATTGGTTTTTTATTGGTATTGGTTTTGAAGAATAAAAGTATTGGTTTTTAATTGGTATTGGTAGTGGGGAATCAGTATTGGTTTTTTATCGGTATTGGTATCGCACATATAAAGGTATTGGTTTTTAATTGGTATTGGTTTTCAATTTGAATTGGTATTAACGGGTATTGGTATCGAAAAGGTATTGGTACCCATCATTGATATATTTTATTACTTACCAAATATTTACAGGTCAGAATCTGATCATCAGATCCTATTTTTATTTATTTTTATAATATTAAATATTTTTATAAGAAACAAACACATAAAATAATTTTATAAGAGACAAAACAAATTTCACATTGCTACCAACTTGATAATACAAAAATTAACGAACAGGGTTGTTTTTTCTTTTTTGGTTTTATCTATTGAATTCTGTATAAGCGTTATAAAAATTTGATTCAACTTTACTGATTATTCAACGATATCAACATTAATTTTTGTTGAATACGGCAATATTCTGTAAAACTTGATCTACAATGGGCTTACTAATTTTTCTACTAAGATATTTCTATGAGTGTATCATATATAGCATATCGTGGAACTATATTCAATTTGAGCTATCTGCTCGGTTGACGAAAATGAGTTTTTGATGGCAAAATGTTCGTTGGCGTAAGTGTCATCTATGGTATTAATTTCAGAACAAAAAAATTATTTTAAGACTATTTTATTGCAAAAATAGCATGAGCTATGTGAAACCATGTTTTTTTATAAATAAAAATTTGAGCTATCTACAGTATAGTTTACTAGAGTAAACTTTTAAATTTAAATTTTTTGATATTATCACTTTTTAGACGGGTTTTCCATCAATAAAAATAACGGCATAGTTTTTTTTGGAAAATTTCAACTCCTTTCCGCGGTTAAAAACGCGGTTTTTGACCCTTATTTCGATGCGGAGCAAAAACGGTTAAACTTTTTGTATATTTTATTTGCCCATTCGATTGTACAGCAAACACAAGTGATATGACATTTTTCGCAAGCTTCATGAAGGTTCCAAATAATGGCGATAAAGCGCGAAAAAATCGATGATTTAAAAAAAAAAAACTTAGAAGTATTTTTTTTAACACCTATAATGGAAGGGGTTAAAAAACTGAGAAATATGGTACCAAAATCATATTTTTATCATAATCCGTTAAAAAGTTATAAAGCTTTAAACTTCCAAATAATGGCGATAAAGCGCGAAAAAATCGATGATTTAAACAAAAAAAAAACTTAGAAGTATTTTTTTTAACACCTATAATGGAAGGGGTTAAAAAACTGAGAAATATGGTACCAAAATCATATTTTTATCATAATCCGTTAAAAAGTTTTAAAGCTTTAAAGTGTATATTTAATGAGCTATCTGCTTAGGTTGATTAATTTCAAATAAAAAAGGTTGAGCTATCTGCTGTAACTCAGCGAATAATACGAATTTTTACAAACAAGGCACATGTAAAATTTAGTAGTAATTATTAATTAATATTGTAAAAGATCGAATGACAAAACATTTAAAAATACGCGAATGCGACGGTT
This sequence comes from Pegoplata infirma, assembly GCA_963921195.1. Lineage (NCBI taxonomy): Eukaryota > Metazoa > Arthropoda > Insecta > Diptera > Anthomyiidae > Pegoplata > Pegoplata infirma. Next base: position 138,920,822 of record OY992539.1, read on the forward strand.
TTTTTGCTCTCCTGAAAAGTTTTGTTTTTTTAGTTAGCTCAAATTGAATATAGTTTAACGATATAAAAAAATTGCTAAAAAATAAAAAAAAAAACACTAAATTAGCAACATTAAACAGTGATGCCAGTTTTTTTGTATGCCATTCCCAACTTAAATTTTTTTATCCCCAAAAAATTCCAAACCAAGTTTTTGCTCAAAATTTTCAAAATTAACTTGATAAAAAACCTTCAAGTTTAAATTTTATAAAAGTTGCGCGATTAGCACAACATTTGACACCGTGAATGTTTTGTTATTTTGGCGAAAAAATACTAACGAAAGTGTCGTTTCTGGGATGGACAACTCTGGGTGCTAATTATGTAACTTGATAATCGTCAATCGTCATCGTTAGCTTATTCTATTACCATAAAATGACACTATATGGTAATGGAATAACGATGGAAACGATACGATTGACGACTATCAAGTTACATAATTACCCCCCTGGACTTTTCACTTTTTTACTCACCACCGATAGAGTACCTTTTTTTCGTTTAAATTTTAATTTATTCATGTATTTATTTGTTGAATTCCTATTAAGGTTTACACAGAAAAGTGGATATTAAGTAATCGGCCCTAAGATTTTGTTTATACTACCTTAGTGTTTCTTCACAATACAGCAGCAAGCAGCAGACAGCAAAATTTTTACATGTATTTTGTTGTTGCGGCAACAACAACATACATGTAAAAATTTTGCTGTCTGCTGCTTGCTGCTGTATTGTGAAGAAACACTTAAAAAAACGACAATGAAAATTCTTTAAACCCTTTGACGACCATACATTTTCTGCCGAAGCGATTTTCAGTTTTTGTTGGCGTAATCTGTGACCTTATAATAGTTATTTAATAAAAAATTGGGCCACTCTCCTTCCCCCTTATTTTTCTTAGGGGAAAAAATTGCCCTTTGATGATTACGCAGTTCTGCCCAACGCTATTCGGTTTTTGCTTTGATTTTTTTTATCTGCAACTCAATAATAGTTACTTTACACGAATTTGGACAGTTAAGTAAAAATCCTTTTATCCCTAAAATAGAGATCATTATTGTATCATTTATTGTTAAGAAAGACATTAACAGTGTTCGCAACTTGAGGTTAAAGTTGGTTTGGCCGATACCCTATTCACACTTACAGTTTTAAACCGTTTTTAGCAGCAATATTTTTAGCACTTTCTTTATGCTATTACAGTATAATGACAGAAAACGCTAAAAATAATTGCTAACAACGGTTTAAAACTGTAAGTGTAAATAGGGTACGAGGCGTGAAAAGTCAGATGATACACTCAACCAAAAATCATTGTATTCCCAAAGAAAATCGTTGTAAATTCAACAGAAATCATTGTTGATTTTGACCCTACAAATATTTATGTTGATTTCAATAAAAATTGTTGTCAGTTTTTGTAAAAGTTGATCAACTCGTTTTTTTGTAAATCAACTCGTATTTTTTGTAAACTCGACTCATATTTTTGTTGGTATAAGAAATTTTATTAATAAAAAAAAAAATTGTTTATATTTGTTAATATTCTTTTATTAAGTAAAAATCACAATATTTTTTAGAATTATCACCGGCTTTTTAAGCTGCAATATTTAAATACGAGATTTTCACACACACTTCGTTTATTTATGTTATGCACTCGTAAGCCATTCTCTAGTTTTCTAATGGCACCAAATCAAAAACCTTAAAAAAAGCAAAAAAAAATATATAATATACTTAGTATGAATACATAAAGAAACCAATGTATTTAATTACTTACCAAATATTTACAGATCAGAATCTGATCATCAGATCCTATTTTTATTTATTTTTATAATATTAAATATTTTATAAGAAACAAACACATAAAATAATTTTATAAGAGACAAACAAATTTCACATTGCAATGCATTGCTACCAACTTGATAATACAAAAATGAACGAACAGGGTTGTTTTTTCTTTTTTGGTTTTATCTATTGAATTCTGTATGAACGTTGTAAATAGTTGATTCAACTTTACTGATTATTCAACGATATCAACATTCATTTTTGTTGAATACGGCAATATTCTGTAAAACTTGATCTACAATGGGTTTACTAATTTTTCTACTAAGATATTTCTATGAGTGTATCCATTAGATCATACATCAACAAAAATAAAACTCTTTTAAATTTAATAGAGTTTCTGCACGAATAACCATATTTCAATTAGTAGAAAATGGGGGAAAAATTAATGAAGAAAACATTTTAAATAAAAAAATGAATTCAAATCTGTTCAATTTTGAAAATGCATCAAATTAGTCGCGGGAATATCAACGTGTTGTTTTACAATAGTATTAAAAAAGTATCAACTATTCCATCTCTGATCATCCCCACAAAATCCCCGTATTCCCAAATACACACAGAGTCATAGAGTAGTACAACAAATGGCGTTTGAAAAAGTAGTAAACAAAAACCATATGGTATTGTTTACGAAATTTTATCACAAATCGAAATGTGAGCGAGATGGAAGATACCAGTTTTACAGTGAGAATGCAGATTGTTTTTTGTCTCTCTTTGCTTTGCGTTTGAACTTTTGTTTGGCATTGCCAGAATTTTCCAATTATCTTTGGTGATGCCAGATCTACAAAACGGTCGATGGATTACTATGTCACTATGTACACATTTTCAAAAAAATCAGCAGTTTGGGGATAAACCCCTAAAACTGGCAACTCTGGCATTGAAGGAAAAGCAAAAGAAAACACTTTGCAATTGTGAAAATATACAAAAACAAAAAAAAAATAAAAACACTTTTCACGCACTTTTTACAAGCCCATCCGTAGAAACCCTTGACATTTTTCGTCATTTCTTTCACTTTTCCTTTATTTTAAACGGGTAATCAAGGTAGATTTATACAAGGTAAGATCCAATAACCTCACTTTTCCTCCATAGTAAGTTTTTTGACAAATTTGGAAACAATAATATTTACGAATTTTCAAAACGAAATAAAAATATTTTGTTCGGCATAAATGACTTGAGTTAACACTACACTTTTTATGCTTCAAAACATTTTCATTTTTTTTAATTTTTGTCGTGGAAAATAAAAGAATTACGTTTAAATTTCAATATTTTTTATAATTTAGTTGTTTTCTAAAATTTTAAAGTCTTAGAAAGCGTTTAGATTTGTTAATGTGTGCACTGAACATTTAAGTCGTTTTTGCCGACTAAAATGATTTTGAAAGAAAATTGTTTTCATTTACGTCACTAAAATATTACCTTATATAAATCTACCTTGCGGGTAATTAAAAAAAATATATCGGTGAAATTTTATTTAAATCAAAAGCATTTTCACAAATTTCTCATCTTTGACAAAAAAATCTAACATTTATACTTCTTTGTATTATTCCAGATAAGTCAACATAAGCCAAAACGACGCGACGCGCGAAGATGGCCAAAATGGAAGTCGACGATGTCGTCGACTTAAGTTTAGGCTCTGGGCGAGATCCGGCATTGACTATAACCCCCGCAACCGTAAGAGATTTAAGAGCTCTAACACAAAACTCCGGACTGACTATAACACCTGCTCCAGCACCGTCGCCATCTACGACAACATCATCACCAGCATCATCCTCAGCAACAACAGCTGCTGCCGCAACAACAATGCTGGGTAATAGTACTACAACAACAAGTACAAGTAGTGGCAATACAACACCTACCACAAATAATATATCTACGACTATAACCAGTATAGATCCCTCTAGTAATAGTGCAACAAATCAAATTATAGCAACCACTACCACCACAGCAGCAGACACGGGCACAACAACAGCTCTACCTGTTACAGCTAAACCGCCTGGAATAACAACCGGTGCTGTAACATCTATAACTGCATCTTCTGGGGGTAGTGGTAATAACACAGATGAAACTAAAGTCCAGCGACGTGTTTTAAGACCGCGTACTGAACCCAAATCATATGCAGAGGCTCCCGATATTGTTTTATTGCCGGCACGCATGAATGGTCGCCAACAAAATGGCAATATCGACTCTGAAACGGATGACGAAGAAATGCCTCCCTATGTACCCATCAAAGAACTATCACCTGCCGAATTAAATGAACGTGAAAAGGGTCTGCGTATGTTGAGAGATGATTTACGTAATGAAGAAACCAAATTAGTGCTATTAAAGAAGCTAAAACAGTCACAACATGTAATGAAAGAAAATATTGTTGTTACACCGACCAGTGTATCGCCAACAAATCCATTGTCTGCCATACCAGCAGCACTGACATCTAAGGGTGCACTAAGTGTTACCCCAACTACGGCAGTGCCACTGCCAGCACATACCAAAAGTTCACGTTCCAATAGTAGTAACATCTCATCATCGGTTAGCATAAGGTAAGAATTGTTTATTTTAGAATTTTTAGAAAAATTCCTGCGAAAGTTTATTAAGAAATTGTCTACTCCCAATAAACCAAATAACGATAAGTGATAGCGAAAATAGTATCACCTGTAGGATAACGTTTTCGGTATCACCTTAAAGTAAAATTATAATATCATTTTCAAATGTTACGCGATTTTGCTATTGTCTTCCTGGAAATTTCGATAGCCAAAAGCATATCATATTTTCATATCGATGCGATATCGTTATCGCCTGAAATAACAATATTTTTTTTTCCAACAAACTAAACGATATTGTTATGATGTCGTAAATATTAATATTAAATAATTATAGAATATGCGAAAATCATAGTATTTTCTTCCCTTATGATATCGTTTTTCCATAAAACCACGATATCGTTAATTTTAGTTATAACGATATAATTTCAGTTATAACGATAGTAAAATCGTAATTTTGCAGAATTTGTCGAAAAACTACCGTTTTTGCAGGCGATTCGAAATGGTACAATTTTCTTTTAAGATGATATCGTAAACGTATCATACAGATGATATTATTTTAGCTGTCACTTATCGTTATTGGGTTGGGTCTAAGAAAAAAAAAGCTATTTTTTGTGTATAATATAAAAAAAATATATAATTGTCATTTAATAAATTTTACTTTCTCTGTTCCCTTCTAGTGCTACCAGTAACCGCTCGAATACAAATTCCTCATCCACGGTTTCCACATCATCTCCTCATCGTTTGTCAACTAACAACAACAACAATAATAACAACAGTAATTCTATACTGCCTCCACCACGTTCTTCACTGCCTGGTGGTGCAACTCTAACTCCCGGTTCTTCATCTTCCATAAGTATTCAGGCCACGTCTTCATTATCTTCGTCATCATCTTCACGTTCGAATGCTTTACCACCCCGCACCAATTTACCGAATCTCACTATAACGCCATCAGTGACTATAACACCAACTACGGCTCCACCATCTGGACTTAAATCACGCAATGTGAGTTGTTGTAATGTGATCGTTGCAGTAAGCGCTGTGTTATTACATTATTACATGTGTTTTTTTTATAAAAAATAGTTTACCACCTTACATATTTTAACACTAACAATATTACATTTTATTTCCAAATAACACTAACACACACATCGCTTACTTACAACAAACACCAAAAACTACATTATTTTATTAAAAGTTTAAATATTTTATTTTTAACAAATTGTAGGTTAAGTTTAAATGAAATTAGAATTTGAGGTTAATTTTTAGAAGTTTTATTAACAAGATTTTTAGTAGTTTTTATATCCTACACCACTCTGTGGGACAGGGTATAATGCTTTTGTGCTGATGTTTGTAACTACCTGAAATATTGGTCCTAGACCCACCTTCAAGCATAACGATCAACTCAGAATCACTTTTTGAGTCGATTTAGTAATGTCCGTCTGTCTGTTCGTCTGTCCGTCTGTGTGTTCGTCTGTTAGTCCATGTAACGGTGTATTGTGTTTATTAACCGATTTGGCTAAAATTTTAAACATGAATTTCTTTTGGCCCAAAGACGAATCCTAAATAAATTCAAAAAAAATCGGTCCATGTTTTGACCTAGCCCCCATACAAACGTCCCCCCAATTTCGAATATTTGTGCGGAATTTATAATGTTGCCTCAATATCTTCTCGGCGATATTTTGCCGTTTTGCTTCTATAGAAGCCCTGCATATATGCAGGGAATATATAAATTTGTATGCACTCCAACCATGCATTCTAAGACACTCTGTGAATTTCCGTCGGTATTTCTGTAGAAACCACGATGTATTCCAAACCAAAAGACATTTGGCACGAATATGTCTAATAGTCATATGCTGGTTCAGTTTGTAAATGTTCAAATTCGGTCCAGTCAAAAAATGTCCCTATTTAAGAACAAAAAAAAACTCATAAAAATTAAAATTTTTCTAAAACTTTTGTTTTTCTGTTAAAAAATTGCAAAAGTTTAACTTCAGATTAAAGTTTTGTACTTGGAACCCTGGGGTTAAAGAAAATTTTCTTGTTGGACCGCCTCCTTTTGTTAGCGTGTATATAAAAAAAATATTTAAATAACGCCAAATTTGTCATTCCGTGTGTAACGCAATCAAATATCGGCCAGGGAACCCATAAAATATATTATTGATCCTTGATCGATTCTAAGACATTCTATGAATGTCCGTCAATCTGTATGTAGAAACCATGATGCTGTCTGACAAAAAGTTAGGTCAAGTTCGTATACATTGGGCGACTATACATTGGAAACTTTTTATAGTAGATGCAATTTGTTAAAGACAAAGTTAACAATACTAAACGTTATTGTTATCAAACGAGTATTATTTTTTTTTAAGCTTTAATTTAAGCTTGATAGTGTCCAGATTGAGTAAATAATAAATGTGCTACGAGGGTCGATCTGCAAAATGAAATTATTTATAGACATTTTCCAGAACATTTTTTAAAAATATTTCCAAGGCCTCTGTTCTGTCTTTCACAACTTTTCAATCAATTCACATGAAAATTTCCGAATCACATGAAATCAAGTTTAGTGTTTTGTTGATCACGTTTTCATTCGAAGTTGAAATCGAATAATTTAAATTTAAAAAATTATAAGGAAAAAAGTGCATTCGTTTTACTTTCACCAAATTTTATTTATGTGAAACAAAACGAAAAAGAAATTCGGATGTGAAATGTAGAACACCAAAAAAAATCGGAAATTTTCATTTTCACATTTCTTATGTGAATTACTTTTTTTGGAACAGCGGCACAAGTCAATTTTTCCAAGTTCAAACTATTAAAATTTAAAAAAAGGTCCAATAATTTTTATTCAGTGATCAAATAATTTTTTCAACAACCCAAACAAACAGCGAAATTTTTTTAAGTACAGTAGAAAAAATCCATATTTTTTTTACCTCCAATTTTTTTGTAAAGTTCCCACTAATGCCAATGAAAATTCAATGCCAATTAAAAATTCCCATGTATGCCTCATACAATCTATTTCCAACGCCTCATGAACAGTTTCAAATTATAAAACTCTTTTTAAACCCATTCACATTAACACTTAATAATACAGTATTTTTTTAAGCTAATCGCAACATATATAATAGAATGCATTTAAAATATAATATATAAATATTTATTATAATCTAATATATATTTATTTCATTTACCTATTTCATAAAAACTAACTCATTTATATCATGTTGTGTCCATTGTATTGTTTATATTGAACTAACCCCAAAAAAAATAAAATCAAATAAGCAGCAGCCTAATGTTTCGGATAATTCAAAGGTACCTAACACCATCAACAATTCGGTATCAATCACACCAGCACCACCGTTGTCAACACAAAATCAACAACATAATGATTTGAAGGTAATATTTCAAACAGTTTTGTAATTAAAATTTCGACTCAATATAATTGTTTTTTTTTTCTTATTTTTTAAAGAATGACCGGTTAAATGCTCGCGAAGATGTTCAAACACCTGCTCAAAGACAGGCGGCTGCTAAATTGGCTTTGAGAAAGCAATTGGAGAAAACTTTATTGCAGGTATGAGAGCTTTTAGATTTTTTATTTTTTGGCAATATTTTTCGTAAAGACAAATTTTAAGACTCTGAAAGTTTTTCATCTAAAAAAAAATCGTTCATTCTAATTGTTTTTAGAACAACTCTTAGATTTGGAGACATTTTTCGTGTCGAAAACTATAAGATACAGAATTTTTGTTTGTAGAAAACTTAGATTTTGAAATTTTTTTCTGTCTAGATTCAAATTCTAAGAAATTTTTTTCCGTTAGAAAAATTCTGAGACTTTGAGACATTTTTTGGTAGAAAAGTCCCAGATTCTAGAACATCCCTATTAATACCCAGCAAAAAAAGAGCTTACCATTCACTACAAAATTCACCACAACTTATGAACCAGATGTACTTCTTCTTCAACTGAAACATTGATGAATTTAATATGGGCGTGACACACAAAGTATGTTCTTTTTTTCGCCACTTTTCAGTGGCGAAAGATTGACACTTAAGAATAACATATATCACTAGTGTTTATTATGTACATATATATTAACATTTTTATCACAACTTCTGAAGTAGGGATCCGGATGTTAATATTTCATCACTTCTTTAGAAGTAAATATTTCTTGGTATTTTGGGTGTGATTATGTCATTTTTTATTTGGTGATTTAGAACTTCTAAATTAGAAGTGATTTTTTCACTTCTTTTTGTAAGATAAATTGAAAGTCTTTTTGTAAGATAAGTTGAAAGAGTATGTTTTTGTAATATTTACACTAAAAACACTGTTCGACATCAAAAACCTCCCAGTGAAATTTCTAACTGGTCCTTATAGATTTTGGTTTCCTGCTTCCAAATCTACCATCCAAATTTTTATAGCACGTACCGTTTTTGAGATATTCGCTGTTAAAAAGTAAAAAAATAAAACAATATTTTAGCACTTTTAGGGGTTCACTGAAACGTTACCTTGCTTCCACCAAATTTCATATAAAATGGACCTCCTGATTCCAAAACTGCAATAAAAATTTTTCAAGCATGTTCTGTTTTTGAGATATTCGCGTTTGAAAATTTTAGTGTGATTTATAAAGAATATAATTGCGCAACAATGGAGTTTAGGTTTTTCAAACGCCAATATTTCAAATCTTATTTTTACTAAATCGAGTACTATTGTGTTTGAACAACTTAAGAATACATTACAGAGGAGACCCAAATATTTCAATATTCAAACGCGAACGAATGTCTTAAAAACCTTACGTAATAGAAAAATTAATTTCATTGATAATCAAACATATATACTTCAAAATAAAAAAAGGAGTAATTATAAAGATCACAAAACTATAAAAATTCACGACGAATCGATTCACCAGTTTGTTGGATAACAGATTCGGAATCAGCACAAAAAAATCAATATAAATCATTTGTCAAAGGTCATGCAAATTGAAAAAGTTCAAACTTTGTCAACCTGTCTAATCGATTTTCGTCTTTTCGATTTTTAAGCTCTAAATAAAGAGAAATGAAATGCCATTACCAAATTTTGTCACCATTTCTGCAAAACCTAAATCTATTCGAAGCTGGACGTAGAAAAAAGTGCATACTTCGTGTATCACCCCCATTCTAAGTGTTTCAGTTCAAAAAGAAGTTCATATGTTGTTGTGATTTGATTTAATTCCTAAAGGCCCATTTAGATTAGCAGACTTGTAAAAAGACCTGTCAAAAATTCATGCGGAGAGAATTTTTTTCATCGTCTAAACACTCAACATACAAATACGGACAGACTTTTTGTCAATACGGAGAGGAAAATGTTGACATACGGATGTAATTTTTGTGTTTTGAAAAATTTCAAAAAATTAATGTTTTCATTAGATCAGGGATGTTTTTTATGTAAACAAAAATACAAATAATAATAACAGCTGTTGTGAAGTGGTGGTAAAAATAAATAAAATTTTATATGGGCTAAATTTTCGGAACAAGTCTAGTTGGCAGACATTGGTCCGATTTATTTTTTTCTATTTTTTGAAATAGGGATAATTTAGGTGAGTTCAACAAAGAAAAAAAATTGTCGGCGGCCCGTGGTTCCCGAGTTATGGGCCTACAAAGTTCGGATATCGAATTTAATATATCTTCTTCAATAATGGTCCGATCACACCAAGATTGGTTTCATTCGAAAGCTTATTCAAATCCCTTTAATTTAACATTTTAAAAAATTTGGATTCATTAACCCATTGTGAAACAACTCTAAATTTTAGATTTTTTACCCCAAGTTTTTGAAGAAATGGGGTAAAATTTTAAAATTATGCACTATTAAGGTATTTATTTTTATAACTACCCAGGTAGAAAAATACAACCGTTAAAACGCTTTAAAAGCGCTTTGTATGGTGGTACGAATGCTCTCAGACCATACTGAAAACCATCATCAAAGCGCTTTCAGACTGTCATAATGATAACACCGTTAGACGGTTTATTTGAAGCGTTTTTAAAGACATTTATAATAATGATTTTAGAACGCTTCGTTATAGCGCTTTTAAAGCATTGCAAAAACCAAAAATGTATCACTTTCAAAACGGTATGTAAAGCAATTTTAAAGTGCTTTATATGCAAAAAAAAGCAATTTACAAGCATTTCAGATATAAAACCTAAAGTAATTTTCTATCAGTTTAAAAACCAAATGAAAATTTATTTTTGTTTTAATTTTTATTGTTTTAAGAAAAGATAAATATATTATTTTTTTTATAAAAAATAACTGTTTTTTTATACCAAAAACTAAATAGAATTTCGTTTAGTTATTCTCTCTTCTGCTGCCGCTAGCCAGCGGCTTGTTTTGGTCACGATAGACTTGTCGGACTCATTTTCAAATTGTAGAAGAAGGTGTTCTGCAACGGGAAAACAAAATGAGTTTATTAATATAATAGGTATAAAGCATTTCTGATCTGACGAAAACTGCGATGTGTTTTTTTTTTAAATCTTTTAAAAAAAGATCTAGAAATTTGCTTAATTTGATGCTTTCGCGGTAAGGCAAACTTCACAAATATCAACAAAAAAAATTGAAAAGTTTCGATTAACATAAATTTTACTTTAAAAATATAACGCGAAGGGACGAAATTAGGTTGATACCTAAAATTGTTTTGTGAAAAACACATACATGTTTTGGTCAAAGATATATAGTTGTTGGCCAGCATAATATTACCTTTCAATTCATTCAAAAATTTAAAGGTGCTAAAATTTTTTTTTGAAACTCCTTTAGTCGGTTTTCCAACGCCGCTAAACATTTGCTGTAAACCTGGGGACATTATAACGGAAAGGATACTTCCAATGGCCTTATATCATACATGGGAATTTTTAATTGGCATTGAATTTTCATTGGCATTAGTTGGAACTAATCCACACATGTGAAGAGGACCGGCGAAACTATGGAGATTCTAAGAACCAAAAATGCCCTGCATTTTGCTCTATCTAACTTAGTTTTTGAGATATTATGCCTGTTCGTTTACCTAACTACAATCATCTCATTTTTACTACTTTTAATAAAGCTGGAAATTTGTAATACAAAAAGTAAACAAAACTTTCCAGTTGTAGTAAAAAAGTAAGAAATTTGGGTAAACAAACAGACCTATAGCCATTTTAAGTTTTAACCAAAAAAAAAATTCACAACTGGTTGACGGAAATACGACTTTTAATATTGCTAATGCTTTGTTTTCATTAAGACATTTATTAATGCCAATGAAATTTTTCATAATTGGCATTACTAATTGTTGTACTTGCGATAATAAAAGACAACTTTGTAATTTTAAATAAAATATGAATTTATTAAGAAGTTAAAGATGGTTGCTACTAACTAAAAAGCGCGTGTTCAAGAAGTTCTGTATACTTCTATGAAGTTCTTTTTTTCTGACAGCGCAAATGTGACGATGATGCCAGATCATCAAGAGTGTCAGGGTTTACACCTAACATCTCCCCTTTTAAGTTGGTTGCGGTGATCTGGACATAGGTTCAACTGGTTGTCTGCGTTGCGTAATGCGTTTTGGAACTAGTTGAACTGGTGAATTCGGAGGAGTTACGAAGTCTTCCTGTGATGTCGAAGTAGGCAACTGGAACTCGTTCAAAAGAATGTCTAACGGCAGTGTGGTACTTGAAGTTAAATCTTTATCCGTTCGCGAACGTAACTGGTTTGTGTGAGCTTTTACAATTATATGACGACCGCCAATTTGAATTAACGTATTATAAACGACGTTACCAATTTTTTCGATTATTTCACCTGGGACCCAATAACTTTTGTTTCCTTTAAAGTTTTTGGCGTATACCAGATCTCCTGAGGTAAAAGTTCTCCTTTTTGTATCGTGTTTGTTGTTGTATTGGTGCTCCATTTGAGTATTTCGCTCCAGTGACGCAGATGATGGTTTTAATATGGCATCAAACACTGTTCTCATTTTACGTCCTATAAAGGATTCTGAAGGAGAAAGTTTATTTGGTGAGTTTGGATTTGGCGTCGAACGATAAACTTCCAAAAATGTTTGAAGAGTTTCGGTAGACGTTCCTTCCCCATCGGATTTTTTCAGGGCACGTTTAAGAGTGTCCACGAACCTTTCAGCTTGGCCATTTGAACTAGGGTGGAATCTGACAGTTCTTGTATGCTGAATGGCTCGTTCTTTACACCATTTCTCAAATTTTTCAGAACAGAATTGTGTTCCGTTATCCGAAACGATTTGTTCCGGATTTCCGAATTGGGAACAGTATTCGGTAAGTAATTTTAGTGTGGCAAATGCCGTCATTGAATTTGTCTCGTATATCGAGGGATATTTAGAATATGAGTCAATTATCACTAAATAGTATTTACCTTTTACAGGTCCAGCATAATCAATATGCACTCTTTCAAGTGGTCGTGAAGTTACAGGCCAGGAACAAAGATCTGTTTTGACAGGACTCTTGGCAGCAAGTTGGCAGTTGTTGCAGTTTCTGTTGTATTGCTCGATATCTTTGTCAATTTTCGGCCAGTAGACATAGCTTCTTGCTATTGATTTGCTTCTTTCGGCAGCGATGTGCCCTCGATGTAGTTGTTGCAGAATTTTTCGACGGAATTTTTCTGGGATTACGATACGAGTGTTAAACAATATTACACCGTCAACTTGGGAGAGTGATTCTCGACGATTGTAGAATGGAAGTAAAGCTAAATCCAGGTTGTTGTTGTTTGAAGGCCAACCTTGGTTTATGTTGTTGATAACGTTTTGGAGTGTAAAATCATTTTTGGTAGCTTGCATTACCATACTATAAGAAATTGGAAGAGTCGAAAAAGCTTCGTTGAGATCGCTCTTGATGTCGTCTTCGATTGATGTTGATGCCACAATGTAGTCATCAGTTGGTTTTTCGTGTTTGTTGATGAGACGCGATAGTACATCGGCATGACCAAAATCTTGAGTGTTCGTATATTTGATGTCAAAATCATAGGCTAGTAAAACTAGAGCCCAACGTTGTAAACGATTTGCGGTATACACCGGTATGCCTTTTTTGGAACCGAAAATGGATAATAGCGGCTTATGGTCCGTGTGTAGAATAAACTTACGTCCGAAGAGCATCTTGTGAAAACGCTGAACGGCAAAAATAAGCGCTAATCCCTCTTTTTCTATTTGGCTATAGTTCTTTTCGGCTGGTGTTAAAGATCTAGATACGTGATAAATAGCCTTCATACTTTTGTCAGGAAAAGTGTGATAAATTACAGCACCAATACCATGACTTGAAGCGTCAGCTGCTACGTGTATAGGTAACGATGGATCGTAATGAGTGAGTAGAAGATCTGAAGTGAGAATTTGTTTGAAATTGTCCAGAGACTTTTGACATTCTAGGGTCCATTTGAAATCATTTTCCTTTTTGAGAAGATCGTCTAATGGTTTGCGTATCTTTCTCATATTTGGAACGTATTTTCCGTAATGATTTATGGAACCCAATAGAGACCTTACTTCTGATATATTTTCGGGAATTTTAAGGTTTTGGACGGCCTTAATTTTTTCCGGATCTGGGCGGATGCCAGTTTTATCAATAATCTGACCCAGATATTTAATTTGGTTTTTGAAAAATTGACATTTTTCAAACTTTAGTCGAAAACCAAATTCTTGTATACGTTGAAGTAATTTATGTAAATTTTCTTTATGTTCTGTTACGGACTTACTTGCTAACATGATGTCATCAATGTATGCTTTTGCTCCGTCTATGCCTGTACATAGTTGGTCCATAATACGCTGAAATGCACCTGGTGCGGATTTTATACCGGGTGTTAAACGATTAAATTTGAATAGACCCTTATGGGTGTTGACGGTAAGTAAGTCCTTACTTTCATCATTGACCTCGACCTGCAAATAGGCGTCTGAAAGATCCAAATGACTAAAAATAATACTATTATGACAATCAGATAAAATTTCCTCAGGGGTTGGAAGAGGGTATTGATTTGACTCGATAATGTTGTTAAGACCCGTAGAGTAGTCTCCACAAATTCTTATCTTACCATTTCTTCTACTGACTACGATCGGTGCAGCCCATTTAGATGTATCGATTGGGGTAATAATACCTGCATTTTCAAGTCGTTGAAGTTCAGCTTCGATTTCAGTTCTAGCAGCATATGGAACTGGACGTTTAGGAATGAATACTTCCCTCGCATTAGGTAGTAGTTGTATGTGAACTTTGGTTTTTGTACAAAGGCCTAATGTAGATTTGTCAAATACGTTTTGGTATTTGGTTTTAAAATTCGAAATTTCATCATCAAATGTAATTTTACGACACCAAACGGATATTGGCTTTTCCCACAGTTGAAACGATTCAATCCAATCTATGCCCATGATGTTTAATTCGTCTATGTCTGAAATGTAGCATTGTAGGGTCATAGTTGTATCACCAATAGTGACAGTACTGTTGAATTTAGCAAGTAAATTGATTTTGTTTGTGTTGACGTCATTGGCGACATCCTTGGTTGTGTAAGCATCAGGTTCACCAATGGCTTCCCAAGTTGTCCGCGATATAATTGTTATATCGGATGCGGTGTCAATTTGTAGACGAACAGGCTTGTTGTTAATTGCCAAATTTATATACTTACGAAGTTCCTGAAATTTCAAACATTTTGTAGAAAAAACAGCACTTGTACGATAATTTGGTTTGTTGTTAAACTTTTTTAAAGCGTTGTTGTTTTTGTTATGATCGCTGTTGTTTTTGTTGTGATGATGATTCTTTTTATTGATGTTGTTGTTATTGTCAGCTGGTGTTGTAGTTTTATACGAATACCCGTTTTTAGCACTGACACAGTAGTTGTCTTTATGTCCCACTTGATGACATTTGCTGCACGTGTGTTTGTTGAATGGGCAGAACTTGACGTAATGTAAGTCTCCACAAAGCCAGCACGGAATTTTTGGAACTTTGTTTGTTGTTTTAAATTTTGTTAAATTTCTGTTTACGGCACATACAGATTTAGTCTGATGCTCAATCAATGTGTTGTCGGTTTTGAGATCTAGAATTTTCTGCGTGTCGTCCACAAGAGCGTCTAGATTCATGGTTGCCTTTGAGTCATCCAACAATTTTAGTAAACGTATACGAATGTCGTTGTCTTTGCTTGACTTGAGACCCAAGACGAAAATAAGACACTTAAATTGGTCGATATTCATTTCACTCAATTTAAACTGTTCGCATTGAAGATTTACTCTGCTGGCATATTCCCTAAAGTCTTCATTATCCCCTTTTGAAAGTTGAAGGCATTTATACCTTTGACTGACTTCAGTTTCTACCTTACCAAAAAGTTTGTTAAGTTTTTCAACCGTTTCTTTGAGGGTCATTTCCGACGGTTTTTTTGGTAACACGTAGTTTTGAAAACGTTCGTGCACTTGATTTGACATTTTCCGCCACAGAAGCGCTACTTTATTTGCATCATCTAAGGTTTTGGCTTCTTTTTCGAAAACGTGTGTAAATCGATTGTACCATGCCTGAAAAACAAGTCCGCTTTCAGGTTCGTAAACGAAATCCGTCATTGAGTTTGCCAGGGAATCCATTAGGGCAACTTTGGACGTGCTTGCTTGCTGGTCCGTGGTTTGTGCTTTTGAAGATTCCTGGTCCCGGATGAGTTGCGCTAGATAAGCCATCATTTGAGTTTGTTGTTCGATTAGTTTAACAATTTTGTCGTCAGCCATGTTGATTTTCTTTTTGCATTAATAATAAAAAGGCGAAAACGTTGTTGATTTTTTTTTTTATTAATGAAAAAGATGATGTAAATGACTGCGATGTTTAATTTATAAAATTGTTACTAATATCCTCGTCGCCACTTTTGTTGTACTTGCGATAATAAAAGACAACTTTGTAATTTTAAATAAAATATGAATTTATTAAGAAGTTAAAGATGGTTGCTACTAACTAAAAAGCGCGTGTTCAAGAAGTTCTGTATACTTCTATGAAGTTCTTTTTTTCTGACAGCGCAAATGTGACGATGATGCCAGATCATCAAGAGTGTCAGGGTTTACACCTAACACTAATGCTACTAATTCCTTAACGGGCATTGGCATTGATTGAAACAATGCTAATGCTAAAAATTTCATTGGCATTAGTTTCAATATAATGCCAATGAAATCGTCAATTAATTAGTCCATTTATTTAAATAGTCCCATGTATGCCTCATATAATGAGTCGGCCTTACATTTTAACCGCATCAGGTCACGCTGAATAACAAAATAAAAATTAGTAATTTTGATTCAAATGTAAATATAGAAAAATACATACCAGTGAATTGCAAAATTGCTGATCAGTTGTAACCTTGTTGTCACACTCCTCCAACTTAACTAATATGGGGTCGTCTAAAGTTAATTCGCTTTTAATGTCGGCTTTTTGGTCGTCGTAAACCATATTTAAAAAGTAGTGTAAAAAAATGTTGTAAAAAATTGTATTCCTAAACCAACATAAATTTGGCGAAAAAGTAATCTCAAAAAGCTTTTTCAAAACGTTCATAAAGCGTTATGAAATAATGCTTTAAAAATGCTTTATTTTTGATAAGTCATGACTTTTTTTTTTACCGTCATGAATTTATACTTGGAAGTGCTTTAAAAATGCTATTTTTTTATTACCGTCATGAGTTTCTACTTTGGAGTGCTTTAAAAACGCTTTTTTTTTATAACCGTCATGAATTTCTACTTGGGTAGGCTTATAGCTTAGATATTAAGCTATGATTTGAGCTTTCGTTTGACTTGTTAACCCTTATAGAACCGGAGTTATTTACGGAGTTATTTACGTATATATACCAGACTTCTGTGTAGTTTATTTTTTTTTTTTTTGCCTTAAAAGGTTTTCTGGGTTGCCGGCCTTCGGACGGGCTTAGGGATTTCAATTTTCGTATATTAATTAAGCGGCTTCGCTAAATAAAGTTTTTTTTTTGTTAAAATATAAGCGGGGTCAATGGTTATAAGTCAATAACTCCGGTTATATAAGGGTTAAAAGGTCCATTAAAAGCTCAAATGAAAGCTTAATATCTAAGCTTTAAATCTCGTCGTATAAATACATCTAAAATTTGGTTTTGTGCCACAATGGGTTAATGGAACCAAATTTTTTTTTTAAATTTCAAAATAAAGGTATTTGATTAAGCTTTGAAATGAAACCAATCTTGGTATTATCGGACAATTATTGGAGAAGATATATCAAATTCGATATCCGAACTTTGGAGGCCCATAACTCGGAAACCATGGGCCACCGACAATTTTTTTTTTGGACATAGCACTAAAAGTCTTAGGTGTGATATTTTTTTTTTGGATCAGAGAAATGTCTACCAAATAGACTGTAGCCAAACTTTCTGCGAAACAAGGAATATGGAGTCAGTGGAGATGTTGGAATCAGAGATGTCGGAATCAGTGGAGATTTAGATTTATGCATCTTTTGGTTAAGGAACGCGAATTGAAGAGAATATTTTACCTTAATTCTATGGTTGATTTGTAAATTTTACAATTGCAAAATTTTGTTTGGGTGTGTGTTTGTAATGAACAGCTGTTTTTTTTTTCTACAATTTAATTTACCCGTATACGTCTAAAGACACAAAAGACATTCAAGAGAGTTTTTTTATACTTTTTGACAAGCGGTTTAAAATGAAAAGACTTTTTCATCTTGATAATCTTTTCAAAAAGTCTGCTAATCTAAGGCGACCAGATGTTGAAAATAAAAATAGAGGACATAAAGAAAAAAGTAAAAAAATTATTCGAATTCAACATTTTTTTTACATATTTTACAGACAAATTTATATTCACATAAATGACCGCGAGTGCCACCAAACGGTGGTCACCAAATTTTTAACGATGTATGTATGTATTAGAAGCGAAAATCGGACAAAAAATGCCAAAGTTTAATTTTCAGTAAAATTGAATTGAAAAGCATCAAAAACTAACATAAACATCTCGTTATCTCGAGTCAGTGGTTAGATTTTTAAAAGCTTTTAATGCAGAAAAAAATTATCGATTTTTTTATTAATGAAGTTTACAAGTTTTGGAGCATTTTTGACGCGGTTTAGCTCACGATAGATTATCGCTAGAACCAAAATATTTTGGGAATCATCGTAAAATATGTCAAAAGTTAATTTTCAGTGGGGTACAACTTTAATATAAGTTGTAATACATGTCCATCCAACAATTTATACAACGATACTACAAGTCTATGCCCGCTTTTACAAAAAGAAAATTCAGTAGGATTATGAACAGAACAAGCACGGCGCGACATTTTCCATACGAAATAAAATTAGTTTTAATTTATAAAAATAAAATAAATATTGATCATGCTTTTAAAAATAAAGAGGACAAAGAGGACAGAATTTGAAAACAGAGTACAGAAAGAGGACACAAATTTTATAGAGTACAACCAGTTAAAATAGAGTATTGTCCTCTAAAAAAGAGTACGTATGGTCACCTTAGCTAATCTAAATGGGCCTTAAGAACATATAAAAGAGGTACTTTAAAATCCTTAAGTAAAGAACTGGTGAGAGATGTTTTTATTGTTATTTTGTAGCATTTTTAAAAGTGATTTTAAAAGTACTTCCTACGGAATATGAAGTTCGGCACCTATCGCTACTTTGTATGTAGTGAATATACTAATTACACTGTGCTACAAAAAACACAAAATCGAATATACTTTTGAAATGAGGTAGTTAAGGTTGTAGGTCTCGTTGAAAAGATTACAAAAATGCCCATTAAACTTCCCAGACACCCTCAAATTTTAAAGTTATTGTAAAAAAACGTTTTTTTGCGACTTTTCTCACTAAACCAGGTGTAACTTCAAAATTTTTCATCCGATTTTAAATTTTTTAACTGTTTTGGATAGACGAAGGATAGGGCTATTTATGTATGTGAATTGGTCTATACATATAAGAAAGATATGTATTGATTTTTTTAACAATATCAAATATTTTTGCTATTTTTTGAAAATTTTTTGAGTTCATCGATTTTTTTCTGCTATAGTTTGTTCAACAACCTTTATATTTTTAAACATATTCTAATAGAAAATTTAATTGTGAATACGATGAGCTTTATGCCAAAAAAATCGGATAACAATTGACAGAGTTGTGATAATTTTTCTAAAAAAGAAAATTAAGATTTTGTATGAAATTGCCGTGCGGATAACCCAGGCAAAAAAAATAAAAAAAATTGCGAACATACTGAGAGGTCACGTATCATTATTTTAAAGGTTTTTGACCTCCTGAATTCGAATTTGACCTTCAAATTGCGCTATCTTATTATGTTTTTAATATATCAATTTATGTTAAATATTTTAAAAACCTGACGAGATAGAGCAATTTAAAGGCCAGATTCGGATTCAGCGCACCAAAAACCTTTAAAAATATTGTATATGACCATTTATGATAAATTAATTTTTTTTGCCTGGGTTATCTGAACGGCGATTTCCTGCAAAATCTTAATTTTCTTTTGTAGAAAAATTATCACAACTCTGTCAATTATTATCCGATTTTTTCAGAATAAAGCTTATCGTAATTAGAATTAAATTATCTTTAAAAATCCGCTCATAAATGTAAAGGTTGTTAAACGAACTATAGCAGAAAAAAATCGATAAACTCGAAAAATTTTCAAAAAATAACAAAAAAAATTGGTTTTATAGAAAAAATCAATAGATATCTTTCTTTTACGTATTGACCAATTTACACACATGAAAAGCCCTATCCTTTTTCTATCCAAAACAGTTTAAAAATTTAAAATCGGTTGAAAATTTTCTGAATTACACAAGGTTTAGTGAGAAAAGTCCCAAAAAAACGTTTTTTGACAATAACTCTAAAATTTGAGGGTGTCTGGCAAGTTTAATGGGCATTTTTGTGATCTACTCGTCAAGACCAACAACCTATACTATGTCACATCAGAAGTATTTTTTCACTGTAGCACAGTGTTATTTTCAACCACTTCGTTTATTTTTTGCTGGGTAATTTCTAGTGTCCGACTGAACGCACTTTTTCAGACCGTACCCGAACTTTTTTTATTACAAAAAAAAAAAAATGTTTTTGCTAATAATTTTGAAGAAAACAACTAAAAAAGTGTTTTTTATTAGTTGTTCTATTTTATAGTTAAAAATAAATATTTTGTGCTTTTGTATACTTAAAAAAAGTGGAAAAATATAGCTCAAGTTGATTTTTTTGGAAAAAAAAATATATTTCTTTTTAATAATAGCTAGATTCGAGGTGTAAAGTAGTTGCACTGGTAATTTGGCTTAATTTTAAGACGATAAAAAGCAATACATACAAAATTTCGGTGTTCGGTAAAGTTCGGCCAAAATATGGCCGAACACCGAACAGTGGTCTAGTCACTTTTTGCTGAACTCCGTAACCGAACCCGAACGTTCGGTCGGACACTAACAATTTCTGAGAAATTTCAGATTATGATAATTTTTTTTCTCTAAAAAATGCTTAGATTTGTTACATTTACGATAGAAAAGCATTAGATTCTGAAACATTCCTATAAAGAAATTTTGAAATTCTAACAAGGGAGTACTCTAAACTTCTAAAAGGGACTATTTTATGGTTGGGGTTTCTCGGTATATCGGTCATATAAGTATTAAAAAATTTCGTTGCCAACTTATGAAATAATGTGGACCTTTTGGAAAATTTCCATAACTCCCGAAATACGTAACATGATATCGTCTAGAGCAAAAATACGTTTCGAATTACATAAATTTAATAAAAATTATTTCATATTCATATGGATATCGTAGGTCTATGGCTTCACATAAATATCATCCAAAATTTACACATTTTTGTGAACAAATATTTAACGAAGCCGATTGCTACACTTGGATAGGTATTAAAAACCCTTTTCCCATATGAAAACAGCATACAGATTCTTTAGAAGAAATGGCTCGAAAATCCATTTTCGATTTTTGGGCCATTTCCGTTTAATTGTTATAAAAAAACAATTTAATTATTTTTTTAAACTTTTTTTAGATTCCACCACCTAAACCTCCACCACCAGAGATGCATTTTATACCAAATCCCAGTAATACGGAATTTGTTTACCTGCTTGGTTTGGAGACTGTAGTCGATTATATAACGACCAATAATAAAAAATCAAATACGGTGGCATCACCATTTCGTTGTGCTCAATGTAAGATTGATTTTACACCAGTTTGGAAATGGGAAAAACAAGGTACGTTCTACTCAGATTTCTCAAAACAAGTTAATATTTTATGTCTACCTCCCTTTTTTTTTAGGCAACAAAGAAGCTAAAGTTATTTGTGAGCAATGTGTCACCTCTAATGTTAAGAAAGCTTTGAAAGCTGAACATACCAATCGACTGAAACAAGCCTTTGTAAAGGCTTTACAACAAGAACAAGAAATTGAACAGCGCTTAGCCAATCAAAGCAGTCCATCCCCGGTGGATGCTCATGTGGCGGCATCCTCCTCATCGTCACAATCCCAAAATCATCATTCTCATCAATCAGCGCATCAATCTCAACAACCACAAGCAGCGCATGCCGCTTCGACAGCAGCTGCTTTAGTTAATCTACCACCTTCTGTAACGGTCATACCCACCAAATGTCAGACTCCAACGCCTAGTGTCACGCCACGTCCTACACCACCACCAGCTAATCAAGCGACGCCGCCACCACCGCCTCCCACAACACCACGTTCGTCGCGTGTTTCGGTCTCTCATCAAAATCAACCCAGTCCCAGTACACCAACACCCAGTCAAATACATCATCATCAGCAGCAACTTCAGCAGCAGCACCAGCAGCAGCAACAACAACAACAACACCAGCAGCGTGAACGGGAACGTGAGCGCGATAGAGAAAGGGAACGAGAACGTGAAAGAGAACGGGATCATCATCGTGCTGAACAACAACAGCAGAGGGCAGCTGCTGAACAGCAGCAACAACAGCAGCAACAACAACAGCAACAACAACAGCAGCAACAACAGCAACAGCAGCAACAACAACAATATGATAAATATTCTGCTGCTGCTTTGGCAGCTGCTGCACAATTGGGTGCTCTCGGTGGTCTGCCTGGTCTAAATAATTTGGCCGGCTTAGGCGGTCTGGGTAATCTCGGCAATTTGGGTCAATTAGGAAATCTAGCAGCACTCGGAGGGTTGGCAAATCTTGGAGCAGCGGCAGCAGCTTCAGCTTCGAATCCTGCAGCGGCTGCTGCAAACTTAGGTGCTCTTGGTAATGCATCACCAGCAGCAGCAATGCAAGCCTTTCAACAACAATTATTTAGAGGTATGTGTAAAAATTAATTTTATAACTCTTAATTGTTTATACCCTGTAACCACGAACGAAAATTTGAGGACATCTCGAAAATGTTGGTAAATTCCACATAACCTAAATATATAAAATTCCCTTATTCGGCCCTATAAAAAATGTGGTCTTTCGGGAAAATCTAAATAAAATCCGAACTGGCAGGAATTTCGACAAACGCAAATTTGATTTTGGCAATCGTACGTATATTCCTCTCCATATAAAGTACCCCAAAGTTTTTAAATTTTTGAAAATAATGACTTAACGAAGCCGAATTTTGATACGACCGATACACCATTGGATTGGTGCTTCGATCTGTATAAGATCTTCATAGTTTCTTTTGAAGAAATGTAAAAAACGAAAAAAGAATTCCATTTCCTCGTCCCCTTTGACTCGCTAAATGTGAGATTGGGCAGCTAAGAAAAAACAGATAACTCTTATTTTCTTCCCCTCTTTTCCTCTGTAAGACCTCCCTTATTAGTGGTGGAGGGTACATAAAAGTTTGTATCTCACCGAAATATCGGTCTGGGACCCCATAATGTTTGTATATTATTGATCAGTGATCGATTCTAAGACATTCTAGCGATGTACTCCTGTCTGTTGAAATAGCGATCACGGCCAAAATATTAAACTGATTGCAAATTTACTTGTTGTTGCTTCGAAAAGTTTGGTATTGCATTTGAGCGATATCGGGTAAGTAATTAAAAAGTTGTGAGCGAAAATGTAAGGACACCTCAAAAATTATGGCACATTCTAACCTTAAAATACAAAATGCTTTACTTTGGCTGCTAGTTGACGTATGTGAACAAAATTGAATAACAAAAGGTATTAAAACAAGTACAAATATATTTTTTGCCCCTACTAATTTTTTTTGCACAATTTTTTATTCACTAAAATTTTTTTCCCAGATTTTTTTTTTCAAAAAATTAAAAAAAACAAGTAAAAAAGTTAAATTCGGCCTTGCCGAATGTAGTGATACCCTCCACAATTTCAAAAAGATTATTGCAAAAAGCTTTATTTAAAAGGAAATTACTTTAGAAAAAAAAAATTTTTGAAAAAAAATTTCCGCGATAAAAAATTTTGGTAAAAAAAAATCCGCGATTTTTTTCTTTTTTTTGTCAAAAAATATGTTCGTACTTGTTTAAATACCATTTGGTGTTCAATTATGTTCACATATGTCAACCAGAAGCCGAATTAAAGCATTTTGTATTTTTAGGTTATGTTGAATGTACTGAAATTTTTGAGGTGTGCTTACATTTTCGTTCATAACCAATACCAAACTTCTCGGGAGAACTTTCAATAAATATGTTAAGTTTCAGTCATCTCTTTGCAATATTTTGTTCGTGACAGCATTTTCCACAGACAGACAGACAGACAGACGGATAGACGGACAGACGGACATCGCTAGAATGTCTTAAAATCGATCGAGCATCATGAATATATATACTTTATGGGGTCCCAGACCGATATTTCGATGAGTTACAAACGGAATGACAAACTTATATATACCCTCCGTCACTTAGTGGAGGGTATAAAAAGTTGAATTCGACTTGGCAAACTATTTTCGTAGTTATTTTTGTAAAAAAAAAAAAATTTGGGTGAAAATGTTTTTTTGTGTAAAAATTGTTTGAGTGGAAATTCGACTTATCTAAATTTTCTGAGTCCCGAAAAAAACTTTCTAATCCCAGACAGAATTTTTTAGCGTTTTGGAGTAAATATTTTAGTTAAAAATGATTTTAGAAAAAAAAATTTGACACATTTTCGAGGTCCCGTACACAGTTTTTTTTTTTTTAGTTTTGGATTAAAAAAATCATTAAAAATGTCCCAGACACAAACATTTTTTGTCAAAAGTTTGTTTGCGTTTTGGAATAAAAAATTTTATTGAAAGTTTTTTTTTTTGAAAAATTGAACCGTTCATGCGAATAAGGGCGAATAGACCATTTGTGCAAAAAAAGTTTTTTTTCTTAATTTTTGTTTTTTTATTTCTGACATTGGATGCAGAATTACCACTTTATGACAGAATAAATTTTTAAGATTTAAATTTAAATTTTGCAAAAAAAATTATCGCAAATCTGTTAAAATTTTTTGGATGTGTAAAGATGGTTTTTATGGTATACAATTTTAAAGTTTAGCTAATATAATAGTAGTATTAAATATTTTGTTATGGATGGATATACGCCCTTTTTACTTTCCACACTTTAAAATCATACAACAAAACGGCATAAGTTTTTGTGAGTAAAATCAGTGTGGTTTATTCATTGTAGTGTTCTCTTAATACCGAAATTGAAATTTTTAATAAAAGTCATTATTTTGGACTAAAATTTTTGCAGAGGCGAAATAAACGCATTTAAGCAAAAAAAAATCGTATTTTCGAAAAAGTGGTCAATTCGTCCTTATCCTTAAGCTGCAGACAAAATTTTTTTTTGCAAAAACTCGATAAGCAACATTTCATTTCATGGTGGTTTTTACATTAAAACTTTTGAAATAATGGAGAAAATAAAACTTTTGCAGAACTTTCATTCACAAGATACTTGTACGAATGGTTTAAGCGTGACTTCTGCCAAAAATCTGTTATTGGAACATCAGTAGAAGGCGGAAAACACCAAAAAATAAAATGTTGCTTATCAAGTTTTTGCAGTAAGCCCTTCATATATTTATTATCCTTGATTGCCTGTCTCCTGAAATCCTGGTTTTTGCGATAATACTGAACCGATTTAAACGACAAATCATAAAGCAATTTAATAGCATTCATCGCTAGCGGATGACCTCGCAACGTCTCTGAACTACTAAAATAAACGGTTTCATATGGTCTGACTCGATTGACTATTAATTTCTTATTTGTTTTCATTTTAAAATAAAAATCCTAATTTAATATTTTTTTTATCTTTTTCATATTTTAGCCTTGGGTCAAGGTTTAGCAACCAATCCTCAACATATGATGCAATTTACTCCTCTCTTATATTCCTATCAAATGGCAATGGCTCAAGCAGCCCAAGTAGCCCAAGCAGCTGGTAAGTGTACAGAAAAAAATTAAAGATAACCTAAATTGACACGAATTGTCATTAATTACAATGATATGTTTTAGCGTATACAAATAAAAACAAAACAACTTCAGCATCTTCCTCCTCTGCTTCATCATCAAAAAATCAAACAGCCTCATTGGCTGATATACAACGAGCTGCTGAATTGCAGCGACAATATTTATTAGAGATGATACCACCGCAAGCACCAGGATCTAGTAATAATCGTCAAAACAATTGGAAAACATAAACAATTTTCAAAGAAACGAAAAAATTTATTATAAAGGCATGCAATAATATAGAAGATTTTAGGAAATGATTTTTGACTATTGAAAAAGTTCTTATCCCAATTTTTTTTCTTTTCAATTTATCATTTAAATATTTTTGTTTAAAATATTTTATAACAAGAGAACTGTTTTACATTGCATGCAAGCGTTTGATGATAAAACTCAAAAAAATGAATTTTTAATAATTTAAAATGAATCCTATTCTCTCATTTTGTATAGTTAATCCTTTATGATTATTAACATAATTTGTTTTTAAAAAATTTCTTAATGATATTAATCAAATTATTTTAAGTTTTGTATTTATTTAAAACAAAAAAAATAAAATAATATGTTTTTAAATAAATCTAAAATAATATTAATGAATTATGATATAAACAAAACCCCCCATATAATAATTTTTCTCTATATTAAAAGAAAAATCATAAAAAAAAACATTAAGGAAATAATGCAAATTTTTAAAAGTCCCATAAATTTGCATTATACAACTATTTTTACCATTAAAAAAACACACATACACAAAACAGTAAAAAAATACAAAAAAAAAAATAGTTCAATAATAACACAGTGCTGCAAAAGTGAACAAAAGAAATATGCAGATGTTCTTATTTAAAAATTCGGGTTGGTTTGTATTTATAGAGTTGGGAAATACTCAGAGTTTTTCTCGATCTCTTCGTTTAAAATTTATTTTATTAGCAAACGTTTTGAAAACCCGAAATTCTTAAATACATACTTCAAAAAATCAAAACTTTGTTGTTTTTTAACGGATCGGAAAAATAGGGTTAAAATTGGCCCCTTTAAGTTAAAAAAATACAAGAAAATTATAGTCGGTTAAGACATACAAAATAATACCCTACCCCAGTGTTTCCCGGAAAATGGGTCCTAAGTCCAAACATGTACCGATTGGGTCTATCTTTTGTTAAATCTTTAATAAGTGTAGAAAACCCAAACCAAATTTGAGTGAAATAGGCTTATATTTGTTGCCAACATACCGCTTTAATTGGATATCGGGTCAAATTTTCTTATGCTGCCTAAGCCTAAAAATGGTGTGATTACACCGTCCGACAAAAATGAAAAAAAGTCGTTTAACACGAACCGGATAATAAACGTTTGAAACTAGAGGCTAAATGTAGTTAAACTGCATATACAGTTTTTCATTTCGTGATCCTGTTGCCTTTTAAAAGGACTTCAAAGTTTTGGAGGATTAAATTTTATAAAATATTTTTTTTAATATTTATACTTGTCCTAGCTAGGATGCCACTAGTTATAGCAAATGAAAGAGGAGGATCTCCCCTAATTTTCCTATTTTATTGTTTTTACATATCAGGGAAAAGGAGGTAAGTTACAACCTTCTAAAACTTCATACTTCAATATCAATCAAAATTTTCAACAAAATATTTTGAAAAAGTTTTCAAAGGACTTTATTCACATCCTTTTATCCTGATATGGCAAAATATGGAAATGGAGAATGTAAAAATTAAGGGAAATCCACCACCAGTGACATTCTAGGACAAGTACAAATATTTCAGAAATATTTTACAAAATGTATCCTTTAAAACTTTGAAGTCCTTTTAAAAGGAAACAGGATCACGAAATGAATAACTGTAAATGCAGCTTTACTCCATTTGATCTCTACTTTTAGACGTATATCATCCGGTTCATGTTTAGTATTGGCTGTCGGACGGTGTTATAATCAGATTTGATTGCCTAAGTCCTAAAATGGTGTGATTGTAATCAGATTTGATTAGGTTATTAATGTACACGTTAAACACACACAAACAAAATTTTAATGAAATATTTTCTATTTTCATGAAATTTTAGAGAATTATGTGAATAACGGGAGTGTCATTTGAATGGGGGCTACAAGAAAAACTGGTCAGATTTCTTTAAAATTGGGAGTGAAGATTTGTGAATACAAAACACGTTTACCTGCTAAATTTTGAAAGGATATTTATTATAAAACGGTTTTTAGAGTCATTTTAGCCCAAATTAACGGATTTTTTTTTTAAATTTCAGTAGGCTTCGTCCTTGGGCCAAGAGAGACCTAAGTTTAAAATTCCAAGTCCATTGATTGGAAATTGCGACCTTGTATCTTGTTTACATGGGCAGACAGATGAACGGGCATCGCAAAATCGACTCAAAAAGTGATTCTAGTTCGATTGAAATACTGAAAAGTGGGTCTGGGACCGATATTTCGAGTAGTTTAAACTCATTATACACTGTACCACAGAGTGGTTTAGGCTATAAAAATATTTCTTGCGGAATTTTTTGAAAAAATATGTCTTGCGACAAATCACAATTATTAATTTTGATGCGTTAAACAGGAATATTAAAATCGGTCAAACGGTTTTTGAGATATCGCTATTTGAAATTTGCAAAAAGTTACGGATTTTTTCTACGTTCAATTTTTTTTTAATCTAAAAATTTGTTTCCCTTTTAACCCTTTCATAAAACTTAAAATTCACCATTTAACCCATGGCGCCCTTCGATCGAAGTTTTAGATTTTTGGAAAATTTCCATAAAAGTTTTGGATTTTTGAAAATTAAATAAAATAAAAGAAAAATATCCTGCGGTACATTGTTATACCCTACAATAACAGTATGGAGGTATACTCACTTTGTAATTCCGTCTGTAACTTATCGAAATATCGGTAGGGGACCCCATTAAGCAATAATATTATTGATCTATTATCGATTCTAAGGCATTCTATGAATGTCCGTCTGTCGGTAGATGGCACGATTCATTCTAAAAAAAAAAAACCTAGCCTCTTGAAGTTTGCCCATTGAAAAACTAAACCAACCTCTGAAAATAAATCATTTTTAAAGTGTTTCTATTTTGTATTTTTGTTAAACAAATTAAACATTTTAATGGGAGAAGATGTTCAAAGTCCTGCACTTGAACCCGCGAGATTAGAAAATACAATTTTTTTCGATCCGCCCCGTTTTGAGGACGTGGATATAAAAAAATAGTTTAAATAATAATGAAATTGTATAACTGTAGTGCAAAAAGCATAATAAACGAATTAGTAAACATTTTTCCCGAGGGGGAAGTGTCCCTTCGAAGCCCCTTAAAAAACGGACCTGTTACTTTTTTTTAACAAGCGAGAGTGTTTAACGAATTTAACACTCCCACTTGTTTTTATTAATTTTGTTATGCTGAATACAAATATCAAAATGAAATCGGTCAAGCTGTTTTCGAGATATTGCCATTTGAAATTTGTCAAAAAAATTCAAAAATTGCGTTTTTTTTTTTCTACTTTTAAGAAATTTTTTCTAAAAAAAATCTCAAAATTTTTTTTTCGTTTGACAATTTCATAAAGCCCAATCAAACTTTCATTTTAACTTAATTTGAGCTAAATCAGATCATTTTAACCCATGGCGTCCTTCGATCCAAAATTTTTATCGAAGGACACCACGAGTTAAAATGATTGGATTTGACTCAAATTAAGATTATATGAAAGATTGTGTCAAGCTATATAAAAGAGTCAAGGGAAAGAAATTTTTAAATTTCTTGAACATGAGAAAAAACCGCCATTTTTGAAAATTTAAAATAGAGATATCTCGAAAACCGTTCGACCGATTTTCATAATTTTTAGAAATATGTGTTCAGCGCATTAAAATTAGAAATATGTGTATCGCAAGACATGAAGCCTTACCATAGAAAAATAAAATATATTTAAAATCAGATTTTAATTTTATTTCCATACAAATTGTTTTTGTTTTTAAAATCGACTTTCAAAAAATGAATTGAAAATTTGAAATTTAAAATAAAACTTGTTAAAATAGACTTTTTGTTTTTTTGTGGTAAGGGTCATAGTTTTTAATTTTTATATAATAGTTTTTTATTTTTTTTTTTTAATTTTTAAAATACAAAACTTTGATCCCATAGCTCAGCTAATTTTCAAATCACTCTCTATGTTTTTTCTTGTTTGAGAGGTAAAACCCATATCTTTCAGACGAAGCTAAATAATTGAAATTCCGTTACAAAACAACCAAGTCCGAATTTTTTTAATATTTTAACAAAAAATACTAAACAAAGTAATCGAGAAAAACTAACAGCATTTCCATACTTTATGAACTCTAACCAACTCGAATTTTTATATCAGAACTCCTGCATTTTTTTGGTGTAGCACAGTGTAATTTTTATTAGTTTTTACTCAATTTAAGCATTAAGTGTTATGTTTTTTGAAAAACAAACATTAAAATTAATTTACATTTTAAAAATGAGTTTTAGTTTTATAGTTTTCTTATCATTTATAATTATTGTATTTGTTTTATTTCCGTCAAACACTATTTTGCCTTAAGAGATGGCAAAAAATTACAAACAATACAATTTTTGTTTTAAAGAAATATTACAAAAGTTCAATAATTGTTAACTTCTGTTTTAATTTTATTTTAACTTGATGTGTAAATTTGCTTTCAACTTTTTTTTTATTGATTATTATAATTTCTTGTTTTAATTTGTATCTAAATTATTTTTCTTTTAATAAAAAAAAAAACAGAAGAAGCCTTAGTAATAATAAAATTTAGTTTTTTATTATAGTTTAATTTTAGTTTTTAGTTATTTGATTTATTATTTTTTTTTTATTAAACAAATAATTATTAAAATTATATTTTCTAGATATAATTGAGAAATAACAAAAATAAATATTTTATTGCTTAATTTAAAAAATAAAACACACACACATTTTTTTTATTAACGGTTGAAGTCAACTAAAAAATTGAGAACAAACTTTATTCTAAAAGTTTGGAAGGCTTTGTAATATGGTTCCAGGTGGGATACAAAAACGTTATCGGTATAAGTTTCGAAACAATATTATGGAAGTGATACTGCAGCTTGCAAAAGTTAAATAATTTTGTTGGGAATTTGAATAACGAAACATATGCAAAACTTTGAGTGCTGTGTTCACAATAAATGGAAACACCTTTATCTTGAGAAGGCGATTTGATACATCTTTTCTGATAACATTTTCGTGTTTAGGAGACTAAAATACTTAAGAAAATGTACTCCAACTTGGAAATAATTAATAAAACAATTTTTAACACAAAGTTAAAAGAAAAAATGTGAGTAACATGTTGTTTTTGTTTTAATTTTTAAATATTTTTTTTTTCTTTTTTATTTTAAGAGGGAAAGGCACAAAAATAATGAGCAAAATGCAGTTCTTCTCGAGTTTGTGGAAATAAATCCAGGTATAGCAAAGTGATTTGTGGATTAATGACTAACAGAGGCAGGACGTTCATGCACTAAAATGCATTTAAAATCGTCATCATTTTTATATGGTAAGGCTGTATGTTTTAAGCGCCAAAAATATGCACTAACACAATGATTCTCAAACGGTGGGTCGCGACCCCCTAGGGGTTCGCGGAAGAGTTTCAGGGGGGTCGCGAACAATTTTATTAAAATCCTAAATTTTAGTAAATTTAAAACACATTTTTTTATTGTTGTGTAATAAAAATATACAAATACTTTTATTAAAGAAATGTAATTTTTCCATCACTTAAGGTCCCTCCGTAATCACTGTGCAGTTGTTAATTTCCCGGGATGCCCATCACAGATTTGTAAAATTTTTTGGCTGAGTCTGTGATCTGACAGTTCGTTTTCAATTAACTTTTCGAAGTTGATTCTGAATCTTGGTTCCAAATTTTTCTAGAACGTTAGGTTTTTGAGAAAACTAAAGGCAAAGTTCACAAAAACGTATTATTGTGCATTATTAAGAGCTTTGTTTGTGAAATTTTTAGAAGCGTCTGGGATCTGAACACATTTTTCGATTTACTTTTTAATGTTGATTCGTAATCTGGATCCAAATAACGGATTCGTGATCGAATAAAATTTCGATCATTAGCAAACATTGGTACATAATTTTGAAAAAGAACTATCATTACTCCAAATTGGACTTAAAATACTTTCTTGGTAAACATGTCTTTATTTCTGATCAGGCTAAACTGTTTTTTTTTTTTCTTTTATTTTCGGAAATAAAAAATGGATGACGATAGTAAGTTTCGATATAAAAAGCCGTAGTTCGGGACCTGGCTTCCAATATTTTAGGAAATTGAGGTCAAAGTTTACAAAAATTGTGTTTTTTTATTTTTTAGAAGCTTTTTACGTGAAATTTTTGGTAAGCGGCTCGGATCTGACCACACGGTTTCGATTAATCTTTCAATGCTGCTTTTGAATTTGGTTTGCATATTTTTCCATTACTTCAGGTTTTTTTTTAAAAACTGAAAGTAAAGTTCACGTTAATATTTTTTTTTATGTTGCGAAAAATTTTAAATATTGAAAAGGGGTCGCAAAGCAAGAGTTAGTGAAAAGCTCTGCACTAACAAATGTAAAAATATCCACTTAAAACTAAAAAGTGCATTTATTCTTTTAAAAAATGCTCCATACATTCCAAAAATGTTTTCCCGTTTTTATTTCATTATTTTACTTTCCAAAGCAGAAAAAACAATCGGAATAATAATAGAGTTGGTAGAGGACCTTCCGACGTCAAAGTGAGATCCTACCCAAGCAGAAAAATGCAATCGAAATAACGTCAGAATGGTTTACAATAACATTGTAATAATAAATTTATGACATTAGAATGGTGTCCAGGAAAAACACTGGACATCGTTATTTCGACATATTGGAGTTTTTTTAGAGTCCGACCGAAACCAGTTTTCGAGACCGAACCGAATATTCGGCCGAAAAAGTAATATTCGGCCGAAACCGAACCGAAACCGAAACTTAAAAAAAATTACCGCCTGGCATAAATAAAATTATTAAAAAGTTGTTAAAGATTAATATACAGCATATAATGCTTTTAAACCATAAGAATTGTTGTATTTTTGAAAAAAATATGTTTTTTTAAAAAACTTACAAAAAAATTGTATATTTCATTTGCAGATTAGGAGAAAATAATTTTTGAACTGAAACAGTTTTACATTTACTGCATAAACTTGTAACATTTTCTTCAATTGAACTGAAACAAGTGTAATGAAATACGAAATCAAAAAATTCACCGACTTTTTTACATATTTTTTAAAATACCAAAAAGTTTCGGTTTCGGCTAATATTCGGCCAAAATTTTGCCGAATACCGAATAGAGGCCGAAACCTCATTATTCGGCCGAAACCGAGACCGAAACCGAATATTCGGTCGGACTCTAAGTTTTTTATATTATAAATACAGCTTATGCCAGCATTATTTTCACTTTACGGAACTTTTGGATATTCAAGTCAAAAAGGAACCCAAAGAAATTGCCCTACAGGTCTAATATTTTATTGTGGTATCATTGACGCTAAACGGAGACTTTTGCGACCCCGACTATTTTTAAATTCGAAAAAAGCTAAAGTTGCTTTATTTAGTGGGCAGCCCTGTAAATAAAATATTGCGCCTAAATGCATGCTATATATGTTTATTTTTATCATGTTTATACAATAGGGGTTTTCATGGCCTCGGGCTTTTTAATGTGGTAATTGGAAAAATATTCATTTTACTAAATGTCAAACATTTGCCACCATATTGTTTATACCCAGTTGGAAAATGTGTCAATGAGAAAATTTACCTAAAGATTTTCTTAATATGATAAAATAATTTATAAAAGAAAATGGATGAAAGTAAAAACCAAGGTAGATTTATAAAGGTAATATTTTAGTGACGTAAATGAAAACATTTTTTTCTCAAAATCATTTTATTTGGCAAAAACGACTTAAAAGTTTAGTTATATGGCGTTCACACTAGCGAGCTTAAACAAGTTGTTCAACAAAACACCAGTAGCAGAATAAAAACGTAATGGGCACAGAACAAAGACTTTTTTAAACATCTCACTCTTGAACACTTCAAAACAGCAAGTGTGAACGCCGTATTAATTAACCAATTTAAAGGGTTTTTAAGCCTTTAAAATTTAAGAAAACAACTAAATTATAAAAAAATATTGAAACTCAAGCAAAATTAGTTTATTTGTTGCCGCTTTCGAAATTTCAATATAAACAATCAGCTGTTTCTATTTTATTTTTGCTAGGGTATTCAATTAATCGAGTTTCTTATTTAATGGGTTAATCGAGCAAATAATTAATCGGGGTTCAAATTTAATCGGTTATTAATCGGTTAAATTTAAATTATTCGAATAACCGAATAAAATCAATTTTATATTAAAATTGAAAATCAAACCCCGAATTTTATTTACTTTTATGTATTTTATTTATTAAAATGTCCACCAAAATGTTAACCCAATTAAGTACTTTTAACGGCTTCAGTGTCACAAAATATTTAACAAAAAAAAAATTAAAAACAAATTTTAATCAGGCCATTTTTGGGCTAAGCACCATATAAAAACTCCACGCGATATTAACTTTAATCTGTCTGTTGGCAACAAATATTAGCCTATTTTATTTAAACTTTGCGTTTTCAAAAACTGCAGTCAAAGCTAAATGTAACAACGTATGATGTAATGCCAGGCCCATTAGTTACCTATATCCCGTTCTATTTATTTAAATTTCACATCTTTCATATTACCGTTCAATTAAATATATTCAATGATTTACCATTGAATAAAATTTCAACGGTTATGAAAAAAAAATATTAACGAACAAAAATTTACTATTTCAACAATTTTATGGTATTTTTTTTTTATATTATTTGTTTAAAAATAAAACATAAACACATCATAATATTTTAAAACATCATGATTACTAACACTAAACCAACAACCATCTTCCATACATCATACATTCATAAATAATATTTATAGAACATAAACCTATTCAATTATAATTAATTGCTGTAGTTAATATAGCAAAATATTAATACATAAATATTAAATTAAATAAATTATATTTTAATTGATGTGTAAATAAAATAAAACAAACTTTTTATTAAAGCTTCAAACTGAAAATATTCCATTTTAAATATTAATATTCTAAAATATTAAAAACGAAAGTTTTTTAAAATGGAGAAACTTTTATATTCAGTTTGAGGCATTTAGAAAAAACTTTAATATAATTTTAATATTCATTGGATTTTTTTACAAATTTAAATATATATTTTTGTTTGCTTTTCTAGCAAATTTTGTTGTAAAACAAACGTTTTTTACAGTTTTCCAATTGAAAAATAAAACTTTTTAATTAAAATGTTCTTGTTATTTAATTTTAATTAAATTATGATATTACAGCACTGTCCTAATACGCACTCAAAACGGAAACTACTTGGTGCTGAAAGTGTTGCTGAATTTTTTGTGTCGTAACTATTGTGAGGTCACAGATCACAAATATTTAAAAAAAAATCAAAATCTCTTTTGCCGACCATGTATGGCGTCAAAGTATAAAATAAAACTAATAACAGTATTATAAAAGGTATCTTTCCGGACTGGTAAAAGTATATTGCATTAACCTATAACCTTTCCATTTTTTTTATATTTTTTATTATTTGTTTTTTTTTTTTTTTTTATTATTATAACGGAATTGAACCATTTTTACTTCTATCCCTCAAAGAACACAAAAAAGAGATAGTTTACCAATTATAAGATGGAACCACATAAAGATTCAATTGGTCCATATTTGGAGAGAAACCTATTTTCCGATAAATACTGGTTGAGAAACCTATTTTCCGATAAATACTGGTGTAGGGCATTATATGGTCGGCCTCACTGACTATAATTTTCTTAATTTTTATACTCTCCAATAGGGCTGCCAGAAATTTATTTCCAAAAAGCGGGACAAAAAAATTGCTAAAATAGCAGGATTTCAAAAATTTTGGCGGGACAAAAATAATAGATTAATATGCAGTTTAAAACACAGAGATGGAAAATCCTTATGATGCATCGCTGGACCAAAATTACTCCTTGGAAGTTTTTGTAATATTTTTTCCCGGAATCCGCAACTTTTGGCATCAGTTTTTCAAAAAAAAATTTTTTTATCGAATTTTTTTCAAAATGCATTAAGATTGCTTTGGAAGTTGGGAGTGAACTGGGCTTTTGCCAAAAAATGTTTGGTTATTTTTCCCGTAAAGGGGTTGCAATTGCGCATCGTTTTGGAAACAAGCACTTTTAAATTTGAATAAGCCGAATTCGGGACGCACTAATAAGCATGTCACGGCTAAATATGCTTTCATATTTTTATTGTTTAAGTATACAGGGTGATTCAGTCACGACCCGCCGAATTTTACCAGCGTATTCCTTGGCTCTATTTATGAAAATATGTCTATTACATACTATCCCCGAAAATGCAAGTGTGCACTCAGAAAATTATGTAAGTTACTACGTGTTAGTTGTTTGTATATTTTACAGTAGTTAGTTATTTTCAACTAAAAAGTCAGTTGTTTTTGTATGAAAAATGTCAAACAACTATTTCTGTAAGTTATTTTAAGTAGTTTTTTTGAATAACTAACAAAAAAGTACTGTGATGTAATAACAGTTATTTAAAGTAGTTAATTTTATTTTTTTATCTCTGAAAAATTTTCAAAGTTTTTTTCCAAAAAAATAAAAATAAATTTTCGTTTTTTTTTTATTTTTCACAACTTTTTTTTAAAACAAAAACAAAAAAAAACTGAAAAATTTTGTTCTTCAATTTTTTTTCTGAAAAATTTTTTGAAAAAAAAATTCTTTATAGATTTTTTTATTTTTACTACATTTAAGTTGTTTTGACTACAAATGCAAGTAGTTTTTACTACATAAGTCAGTTGTTTTTTGTCAGTTAAAATAACTAACATTGTTAGTTGATTTAACTGAAAAAGTAGTTGACCCCAAAACAACTTACAAAGTAGTTATGTTAACTGACATTTTCAGTTGATTTTACTAACATAATTTTTTGAGTGTGCGAAATAGCAGCAGTTTGAAAACTTTCGGATTGGAGGTCGGAGGGTAGTAGGGTAAAATTTATAACTTCTGAACCAAGGTCCCGATTTTTTTGTTTTTGGGCTTGTTGAAAAGTTTTTTGGGAGGCCTTTCAGAATCAATAACAAAAAAAATTAAAAAAAAGTGAAATCGTTGAGATACAGATCTTTTAAAAATAAAATTTTAAAAAAAGACATGAGAATTTGCACATAACCCCTATATGTTTTTTCCCCCTTGAAAGATAGCCCTACCTCTTACCTTTCCAAAATGCCCTAAATGAAGCCCAGATGTCATTCAGTTCTAAAGTTATGACCAATTGACTGAAATGCAAACAATTTTTTTTTTTGGGTTTGGAGGCGAAATAACAGCACACATTCATTTGTTTTTGTAAATTAAAAAGTTTAAGATCTTATTTTATAAAAATTGTTGGCCGTCAAATGGTAATAACTTTGGAACGGTAATACCTATGGGCTTCTTCTAGGGCATTTTGGAAAGGTAAGAGGTAGGGCTATATTTCAAGGAAAAAAAAACATAAGTTACCTGCCATCTGGCTGAGCAAATTGAGGTTATGCGCAAATTCTAATGTCTTTTTTTTTTCAAATTTTATTTTTAAAAGCTCTGTATCTCGACGATCTCACTTTTTTTTGAATTTTTTTGTTATTGGTTCTATAAGGTCTCCCAAAAAACTTTCCAACAGGCCCAAAAACCAAAAAATCGGGCCCTTGTTTCAGAAGTTATAAATTTTACAATACTACCCTCCGACCACCAATCCGAAAATTTTCAAACCACTGCCATTTCGCAAACTTGCATTTTCGGGGATGGTATGTAATGGACATATTTTCATGAAATGAGCCAAAAACGATAAAAAAAAAATCGGTGAAATCTAGAACACCAAAATTCGAAAATTTTAATTTTCAGATTTTTTATTTCTTTTTTGAATCAGCGGCCTAATTTTAAAATTTTAATTTTAAAAGTGAATTTTAATCATTCTAAAATGTTTAAAAATATTTTTGGTTCTTTAAGCAAAAATTTTTTGGGCCAAACCTAAACGGTCTGTGTTTGTGCACCCGTATTTCACATTATAACCTAAAATCTCTTTCAAAGGAGATTTTGATTATATGGAACGATACTGAATCATTTTATACAATGCCCTATATTCGAAATCTCGTTCGAACAAGATTTCAGCTTATACCCAATAGGGGATTATCTGTTAATGAGCTAAATTTTCGTTCGAACGACATTTCAATCAAATGGTAGTTAATACCATATTCGCATTCATTTAAACTATTTTAATTATGTGTTTTCCCCATACAATTTAAACACTTTATCTGTCAAAATAAAACAAAGTTCAATTTTGTCGTTTAATACGATATTCGCACTCATTTAAACTAGTTTAATTATGTGTTTTCCCCATACAATTTTAAACACTTTATCTGTCAAAATAAAACGGCGTTTAATTTTGACGTTCAAATTTTATGGGGAAAACCAATAATAAAACTAGTTAAAATGAATGTGAACATCGTTTAAATTGTATGGGGAAAACTAATAATTAAACTACACCTTTTCCAATTGAAATTCAGAAAAGATCAGTTGTAATTCAGAAATCTCAATTGAAATTCAGAAAAGCACAATTGAAATTCAGAAATCGTAATTGAAATTCAGAAAAGCCCAATTGAAATTCAGAAATCACAATTGAAATTCAGAAAAGCCCAATTGAAATTCAGAAATCACAATTGAAATTCAGAAAAGCCCAATTGAAATTCAGAAATCACAATTGAAATTCAGAAAAGCACAATTGAAATTCAGAAAAGATCAATTGAAATTCAGAAAAGCCCAATTGAAATTCAGAAAAGCACAATTGAAATTCAGAAAAGCCCAATTGAAATTCAGAAAATCACAATTGAAATTCAGAAAACCCCAATTGAAATTCAGAAAAGCACAATTAAAATTCAGAAAAGCACAATTGAAATTCAGAAATCGTAATTGAAATTCAGAAAAGCCCAATTGAAATTCAGAAAAGCACAATTGAAATTCAGAAATGTCCAATTGAAATTCAGAAAAGCATAATTGAAATTCAGAAATCGTAATTGAAATTCAGAAATCATAATTGAAATTCAGAAAAGCCCAATTGAAATTCAGAAAATCACAATTGAAATTCAGAAAATCACAATTGAAATTCAGAAAAGCCCAATTGAAATTCAGAAAAGCACAATTGAAATTCAGAAAAGCACAATTGAAATTCAGAAAATCACAATTGAAATTCAGAAAATCACAATTGAAATTCAGAAAAGCACAATTGAAATTCAGAAAATCACAATTGAAATTCAGAATAGCCCAATTGAAATTCAGAAAATCACAATTGAAATTCAGAAAAGCCCAATTGAAATTCAGAAAATCACAATTGAAATTCAGAAAAGCCCAATTGAAATTCAGAAATCGTAATTGAAATTCAGAAAAGCCCAATTGAAATTCAGAAAAGCACAATTGAAATTCAGAAAAGCACAATTGAAATTCAGAAAAGCCCAATTGAAATTCAGAAAAGACCAATTGAAATTCAGAAATCGTAATTGAAATTCAGAAAAGCCCAATTGAAATTCAGAAAATCACAATTGAAATTCAGAAAATCACAATTGAAATTCAGAAAAGCCCAATTGAAATTCAGAAAAGCACAATTGAAATTCAGAAAAGCACAATTGAAATTCAGAAAATCACAATTGAAATTCAGAAAATCACAATTGAAATTCAGAAAAGCCCAATTGAAATTCAGAAAAACACAATTGAAATTCAGAAAAGATCAATTGAAATTCAGAATATCACAATTGAAATTCAGAAAAGCCCAATTGAAATTCAGAAATCACAATTGAAATTCAGAAATCACAATTGAAATTCAGAAAATGTAAACAAACCAATTATTAGTCACCACTACAAACATAGACACATTATGCAAATGCAGTACAGAAATGTGTATATGAGAGTATCTAACTTTATTCTCTTGCTACGTATTGTAGAGAGCAGACTGACAATACACTCATAAAATGCTTAAGGTAACATTAAGTGAAACTGACTTTTTATTATTTTTCTTTAAAACTAATTTTTCATTAATGCATTTGTCAAGGTAGAGTAAATATTTGTGTTCACTATATTAATTAATTTACAAAAAATAATAAAAATTCAGTTAAACTAAATTTTACCTACAACATTCTATGAGTGTATTATTGTCTGTCTGCTCTCTACAATACGTAGCAAGAGAATAAAGTTAAATACTCTCATAGTTGTTTTGTTTACATTTTCTGAATTTCAATTGTGATTTATGAATTTCAATTGTGATTTCTGAATTTCAATTGTGATTTCTGAATTTCAATTGGTCTTTTCTGAATTTCAATTATGATTTCTGAATTTCAATTGGGTTTTCTGAATTTCAATTGTGATTTTCTGAATTTCAATTGTGCTTTTCTGAATTTCAATTGTGATTTTCTGAATTTCAATTGTGATTTTCTGAATTTCAATTGTGCTTTTCTGAATTTCAATTGTGCTTTTCTGAATTTCAATTGGGCTTTTCTGAATTTCAATTGTGATTTTCTGAATTTCAATTGTGATTTTCTGAATTTCAATTGGGCTTTTCTGAATTTCAATTACGATTTCTGAATTTCAATTGGTCTTTTCTGAATTTCAATTGGGCTTTTCTGAATTTCAATTGTGTTTTTCTGAATTTCAATTGTGCTTTTCTGAATTTCAATTGGGCTTTTCTGAATTTCAATTACGATTTCTGAATTTCAATTGGGCTTTTCTGAATTTCAATTGTGATTTTCTGAATTTCAATTGGGCTTTTCTGAATTTCAATTGTGATTTTCTGAATTTCAATTGGGCTATTCTGAATTTCAATTGTGATTTTCTGAATTTCAATTGTGCTTTTCTGAATTTCAATTGTGATTTTCTGAATTTCAATTGTGATTTTCTGAATTTCAATTGTGCTTTTCTGAATTTCAATTGTGCTTTTCTGAATTTCAATTGGGCTTTTCTGAATTTCAATTGTGCTTTTCTGAATTTCAATTGGGCTTTTCTGAATTTCAATTGTGATTTTCTGAATTTCAATTGTGATTTTCTGAATTTCAATTGGGCTTTTCTGAATTTCAATTACGATTTCTGAATTTCAATTACGATTTCTGAATTTCAATTATGCTTTTCTGAATTTCAATTGGACATTTCTGAATTTCAATTGTGCTTTTCTGAATTTCAATTGGGCTTTTCTGAATTTCAATTACGATTTCTGAATTTCAATTGTGCTTTTCTGAATTTCAATTGTGCTTTTCTGAATTTCAATTGGGGTTTTCTGAATTTCAATTTTGCTTTTCTGAATTTCAATTGGGCTTTTCTGAATTTCAATTGTGCTTTTCTGAATTTCAATTGGGCTTTTCTGAATTTCAATTGATCTTTTCTGAATTTCAATTGTGCTTTTCTGAATTTCAATTGTGATTTCTGAATTTCAATTGGGCTTTTCTGAATTTCAATTGTGATTTCTGAATTTCAATTGGGCTTTTCTGAATTTCAATTGTGATTTCTGAATTTCAATTGGGCTTTTCTGAATTTCAATTACGATTTCTGAATTTCAATTGTGATTTCTGAATTACAATTGATCTTTTCTGAATTTCAATTGGAAAAGGTGTAGTTTAAAAATGAATGCGAACACCGTTTAAAATATGATACAAAATCATATGATCGTAATCAAGTACAGATGTGAATAGGGTACAAACAACATTTTGAAGTAAGTACATTACGCACGAATACAAAAATATATATATTTTATAATTTATTTTTAATTAAATAAAAAAAAAACATCGAAATTTTTATTACAAACATATATGTTAATAATTTATGTGTACATATATAAAATTATTTAAAATTAATTTTAAGATTATGTTTTAAAGTGACTGAAATAAATAAAGAAATTTTAGATTCTTTGACTATTTAGCATTAATGAAAAGGTATTTTTGGCAAATTAAGTTGTAAGAAAAATGTTTCAAAATTAAAGTTAAAAATGCATTTAAAAGGAATGAAAACAAAAAAAATAAATAAAATATACAACATATTTTTGGATACTACACAATATTTTTGGTTTGAAATTTAAAGGACGGTTTGTGAAATGAACAAAAAAAATATTAATGATAATTTAAGGATAAAAAGGAGTCAAAGAAATCAAATTGTGATCAAAAATTTAAAAATAAAGTAAAAATAGTTTAAAAAAACAACAATTTAGGCAAAACACTTAACATAAAAAAATTTAAAACCCGATTAAAAAAAAAATAATGCAACAATTTTATTTATTTAAAATCAAATTTTTTTTAATTATTATTTTTTTTGATTTTTGTTTATTTTAAATATGAATCTATGAAAACTATTAAAAATTTATTAATAATAAGTAGAATATTCATAAATTCAAATCTCCGTGTGCTACTTTTACTAAAAATACATTTAAATATTTATAAAACCAAAAACAAAAAAAAAATATTTATAAAAAAAAAGTAATAATAAACAAAACTACGTAAATGTATGCATTTTTGCCATTAAATCATTAAATAAATAATAACCTATGCAATTTAACATTACAACATCATTTCGTACTTATTTTTCATGCCTAATTCAAAACCAACAAAAAAATCTGATAAAAAAACACATAAATGTTGTTTCAAAAACTTAAGTTTCTTTTTTTTAATGAAATAAATAAAAATAATAAACAATTTTCTTAATGTAGAAAATACATACGTATAATAAAAAAAAAACTGTGTTTTATTTAATTCGAGTCTCGAGAAGTTGTACATGTAAACTGGAAGTTGTAGTTGTAAACTGGAAAATTATCATTTTCCAGTTCGAAGCTTGTAGCACAGTATATACAGTAGCGAAACTCTTAATGGTGAATTTTCCCCCTTTTTTATTCACCTCAATTTGCTCACACGTATAGGAAATGTGTGAATTCACCTCATTCGTCAGAAATTTGAAATTTAAAGACATTTGTCAATAATTATTTTTTGTTTTGTTTTTAAAATTAAAAAAAAATTGTAAATTGAAGAAAACAAAAAGTGCTAAATTATATGCTAATGAAAGAAATTTATAAATTTAGGGTCAAGTGATGCCTCATTCTCATTTTAGCTTAATGTTTTTGCATTGATGGGGCCACCAAACTCTTGTTTTTATGATGATTACATAAGGTGTGTTCCAGAACTTTCCGGGTAAAGTTCGGTAAAATGAGAGAAAATCAAAAAACCTCTCACGATACCACAAAAATGCACAAAAGTACAGGAACGCTAAAAACCACATTTCAAGCCCAAAATAATAGAAAATTTAAACAAACCAATAACGCTAAAATATTTTCGTAAGAAAAATTACTTTAAACAAGAAAACAAATTGTAAAAGTTTATTTTAATAACAAATTATCTTTTTTTGTATTGAAAAAACACATTTCCTAGGTTTAGTTCTTTATTTTATTTAAATTTCCAATTTATCTTCACAAAAAAAAACAGCTGTTTTTTTAACATCTGACTGTTACCAATTTACCCGAAAAAAAAGTGCGGGTAAGTTCGGTAAAATGAGAAAGTAATTTATTCTCTCAAAAACTCTCTCATTTACCCAATTTTTGCGTACGGGAACGCTTTTCGGGCTGGTTTGGGTACCCGCGGGCACCCGCGGTAACGTTCTGGAACACACCTATATTGAATCGACAAATTTTGATGGTCCTTTTTAGGTCACCCCAAAGAAAAGAACCAGCAAATGTTTCTTGCTGGTAAAGGTGTTGTAAAATTTTTTGTTTAATCATGATAAGTGTGGTCAATATGAAGTACAAGGAGTTCCTGTGAAATAATTTGGAGCCAAAAAAGTGCAGGATATTGCGAATTTCCCGAGTACATCTTACAAATTTTTTAATTAAATAATACACTATTTTATAAGTTTTGAACGTAAATTATTATTTTTTATTGAATTTTTGTTTAATAAAACTTAATTAAAATATGAAAAATGAATTATGACTGAGACATTTTTTCCTATAGAGGAGTCTGAAACATTTTTCCTATAGAAAAGTCTCAGATTCTGAGACATTTTTCCTCTAGAAAAAGTCTCTGATTTTAAAGCATTTTTCCTATAGAAAAAGCCTCAGATTCTAAGACATTTTTCCTACAGCAAAAATCTCAGGTTCTGAGAAATTTTTCCTATAGAAAGTTTCAGATTCTGAGACATTTTTCCTATAGAAAAAGTCCCAGATTCTGAGACATTTTTCCTATAGAAAAAGTCTCAGATTCTGAGACACTTTTCCTATAGAAAAAGTCTCAGATTCTGAGACATTTTTCCTATAGAAAAA
Source organism: Pegoplata infirma (assembly GCA_963921195.1). Taxonomy (NCBI): domain Eukaryota; kingdom Metazoa; phylum Arthropoda; class Insecta; order Diptera; family Anthomyiidae; genus Pegoplata; species Pegoplata infirma. Next base: position 138,964,899 of record OY992539.1, read on the forward strand.
GTCTCAGATTCTGAGACATTTTTCCTATAGAAAAAGTCTCAGATTCTGAGACATTTTTCCTATAGAAAAAGTCGCAGAATCTGAGACATTTTTCCTATAGAAAAAGTCTCAGATTCTGAGACATTTTTCCTATAGAAAAAGTCTCAGATTCTGAGACATTTTTCCTATAGAAAAAGTCTCAGATTCTGAGACATTTTTCCTATAGAAAAAGTCTCAGATTCTGAGACATTTTTCCTATAGAAAAAGTCTCAGATTCTGAGACATTTTTCCTATAGAAAAAGTCTCAGATTCTGAGACATTTTTCCTATAGAAAAAGTTTCAGATTCTGAGACATTTTTCCTATAGAAAAAGTCTCAGATTCTGAGACATTTTTCCTATAGAAAAAGTCTCAGATTCTGAGACATTTTTCCTATAGAAAAAGTCTCAGATTCTGAGACATTTTTCCTATAGAAAAAGTCTCAGATTCTGAGACATTTTTCCTATAGAAAAAGTCTCAGATTCTGAGACATTTTTCCCATAGAAAAAGTCTCAGATTCTGAGACATTTTTCCTATAGAAAAAGTCTCAGATTCTGAGACATTTTTCCTATAGAAAAAGTCTCAGATTCTGAGACATTTTTCCTATAGAAAAAGTCTCAGATTCTGAGACATTTTTCCTATAGAAAAAGTCTCAGATTCTGAGACATTTTTCCTATAGAAAATGTCTCAGATTCTGAGACATTTTTCCTATAGAAAATGTCTCAGATTCTGAGACACTTTTCCTATAGAAAATGTCTCAGATTCTGAGACACTTTTCCTATAGAAAATGTCTCAGATTCTGAGACACTTTTCCTAGAGAAAATGTCTCAGATTCTGAGACACTTTTCCTATAGAAAATGTCTCAGATTCTGAGACATTTTTCCTATAGAAAAAGTCTCAGATTCTAAGACATTTTTCCTATAGAAAAAGTCTCAGATTCTAAGACATTTTTCCTATAGAAAGACATTTTTCCTATAAAAAAAAGTCCCAGAATCTGTGACCTTTTCTATAGGAAAAATGTCTCAAAATCTAGGAGACTTTTTCTATAGGAAAAATGGCTCAGAATCTGAAACATTTTTAAAATAGAAAGGCTCAGATTTTGAGACAATTTTTCTATAGAAAAGGTCTTAGATTCCGAGACATTTTTAATATAGAAAAATTCCCAGATTCTGAGACATTTTTCTAGTATGTTTTTTTCGTATGGAAAGTTTTTCCTTTTAATAATGTTGTAGATTTTGAAATATTTTTCCTATTTAAATGTTCTCAAATTGTGAGACATTTTTTCTGGAGAAAAATTACAGATTAGGAAAAATTCGTCTTTCGATTTTTCTGGAAAATATAGAAACACAAAATGACTGGAACTGGTTTCTTGGAGATTGCATTTGTCAATGACTTTAGTTTAATGTTTGATGAACAGCACCACTTGCAATCTTTAACATCTCCGATTTTCCCATATTGTCCATTGTTATTTATAATTTAATATGCTATCAAAAGACATTTAAAAAAATATTGTTATGCCAACATTTTAAAGTTTTAATGCATATGTATTTACCTTGTGGTTATTAAAATTACAAAATATAAATTTTCGATTCGATTTTTTTTTTGTTTTAAAAAATTTTATATAAATATTTTGGAAATTTATAAAGTTTGCTGTCATATTTGAATGTGGTGATTATAAAATTATGACGTGTCCGTGGTTAATTTAAAAAAAAAATTGACATTTCCATGTAACACCCAAAACAGTATGCTATAAATTTTTTTCTAACTGACAAATATTATAATGGGTGTTTTGTATGCAATCAAATTCTTAAATTTTGATTTATAATTTTTACGCAAATAATGCAATATAATACACTTAAAATAACTTAGCTCGTTATTTTATAAAAGGAAATTAATATATAACGGTTGTTTTATGCGTACTAATGCTCATTTAAGTAAATCTATTAAGTCAACACCAAAATTATTATTGCATCCTGTATCTAAATTTACCAATACAAGTAAAATAAATTGTGATAATATTAGTGCATAGAGAAACATAGAGGCGAAGGCGTCAAAAATTGAGTTGTCAAAGTACAACTTGTTTAAATGTATTTGTTGACAAAGTACGACTTGTAAACATGTATTGTGTGGTGAATTCACATCGACAACGTACGTGTGAGAAATTAGAAAAAGATAGCAATATTGTTTTTTCTTTCACCTTCGCCTCTATGTTTCTCTATGTATTAGTGACAGAATCCCTGCAAGCATTTGGAAGAAATATCGCCTGGGAGAAATTGCGGCAATATCTTCTTTTTATCGTAACAAAAAATAATCAAAGTAGTATTTTTGGAAATCTTCCTTTTATCATTTCGAGGATATTTAAGCAATATTTAAAAAAAAAATATTTATTTTTTGTCATTTATAAAGTAGATAAAATCACCAAATTATCAAAAATTTATCTTCCAGGTGATTTTTCACCTGCGCGATATATAGACGATATCTTCCTCTAATCATACGGGTGAAAAAAATACGAAATCAAAATATTTTATTTATTGTCAAAAATATATTTTCTCATCATTATTTAGTCTTTCGGGGTTTTATGCAATGAATGTGAAATAAAACAAGCAAAAACTATTATAAAGGGGTCTTTTGAGGTAAGTAGCGAATTTGAAAGCAATAAAAGCATTAACTAAAAAAGAAACTGCAAAATAAACCACATTTTTTTCTTCATTAGGTCCAGCAAATTACATAAATTCAACGAGAAAGGACAACTCAATAGGCTATAAAAATCTTAGAAGCACCAAAAGATGGGTTCTGTAGCATTTATAAATTATGTTTTTTATCATGATATATATATGTAAGCTCCTTGTATCTAAGATTTTTTGTAAATTATTATCTAATTAATTTTATGTAAATACAATAAAAACCATGATTTTATCAACTTTAAATTATATTCTCGAACGTTTACGTGATTATCTAGCAATATTTTCTATGTAAAATTTGAATGATATCTTCAATTTATCTTCCAAACGATTATCTGGCAATATTGCCGATTTATCTTCCGGAAGAATTGCTTTCGTATCTGCTGGGGGTATTGCTTTCGGGACACGATTTCTCCCAACGGGGGTTTCTTCCGCAATACGAAGAGGATATCCCCCGCAATACAATTTATCTTCCAGGCGATACGCTAGGGTATCTTCTTCGTATCGAAATGCTTGCAGGGATGACTCAAGTAATCCTTAAAAAAGAGTTTCGCTACTGTATATACTGTGCTTGTAGTACATTTATTATTAACTCAATCTGGACGATATAAAGCTTAAATTAAAGCTTAATAAATTACCTATAAAACACCTTATAAGAATCTCTGTGTGAATACTTTTGGCCGGCACTGTATATACAATTTTACATTATGCCTGTTCGTTTACCTTACTACAATCTACTCATTTTTACTACTTTTACTACAGCTGGAAATTTTCAGTACAAAAAGTAAACAAAAATTTCCAGTTGTAGTAAAAATAGTAAGAAATTTAAGTAATCAAAGAGACCTATTGAGTACATTAACGATTTTAAGGTACCTACAGACGACGCAATATTATGTACAATATTCAATTATATTGATGGTGTGTGGGTAATATTGACGATTGTACAATGGTCAATCTTACCCACACACGATCAATATAATTGAATATTGTACATAATATTGCGTCGTCTGTAGTTACCTTTAGAGTGAGAAATTTTCGAAAACGTTAGTTCTTATCTATAAAATTTCATTAGACGATATTTTTAACCGCGTGCCGGCATGGCTTAACGATGCACAGTGGGTTCGATGGTACCCAAAATGGCGATTAATTCAGATATGCAGTAGTTTTAGAATATTATATTTTTTTATTAATGAACTAATATAAACTCGTAAAAATACACATTTTAGAAAAAAAAAATTGGAAAAAAAAAAAATTTTAACCTGTTAGGCGTTTTTTTGTTTTTCGCAAAAAAGGGTTATAGTTTACAATTTTTGCTGTAACTTTGGAATGAAAAGCGATAAATTAATAAAAAAATTGGAAATTAAAGTGTACATAATGTGCTAACAAAGTAATTAAAGAAATAACGCATAATATGTATTTATGTTATTGGGGGTTTTCGTGTCAACTGGCACAACTTTTGAAACCGATGTCTTCCGATCGGGATGAAATTTGCACCAAGGTTAGTCCTATTGGATAGTAGTTCAGACACAATTTTTCAGCGAGATCGGTCAAGGACTCTCTGAGTTAGAGGTGGTCGAAATTTGACATTTTGGCCAAAGAGGTGTTTATTCTCATCCATGTAACTTCTTACCTATGGTTTTTAGCAAAATGTATCCCAAAGAGTTTAGATAGCTATTTCTTCAGTCTTTCGAAAAAAAATTATAAAAAAAATAAAAAAAAAATTTGATTTTTTTTATTAAAAAACTAAAACTTTTTTGGCTTTTTCCTTAAATTGGGCCTTTTTTTTTGATTCAAAAGAAAGCTTAAGTCTTTTCCTTTAAGACCTATGGGGTTGCTTAGTGGGATGCGAGTGAGATATCTATGAAAATTTTTTTTTAACTTTGGAACACAAAAAACAGTTCTTCAATTTGCACTATTAGGCGTGGGATAGCTCACCAGTTTCCGATTTCGATCCGCGATACCCTCTAATTTTTAAAGGTTTGAAAAAGAAAGCACGAGCCAAAAAATGAGGGCGGTGGGTTGGGGCCATATGCCCCCTCATCGGGGTCAAAATTGGGCGTAAAGAAGTAAAATCCTAAAAAAGCCCCAAAACTGCCCTAGAAACGCCCCTGGAGGGGTGCAATGTGAGACGAACCTCCAATAATTTTTTGCCCCCAACATTTTTCTTGAACATACCTTACCCCTATTTCCACTTCCTAAGGGGGCTCCCATACAAAACATTTTTAAAAAATTTGATCCTACCATTCTAACTTACCCTAAATAGCCCCGAGTGGAGCCAAATGTATGACTGACCTCCATTATTTTATTAATTCCAAAATTTTTTGCAAACACACCTACAATGTATCTTTAACCCTTAAGGTGGTCCCCATACATTTCTTTTATTTTTTATAAATTTGTTTTATTTAACCAGCTCCTACCGCAACTACCGTGCCCCCTAGAGAGGCAAAAATTACGACCAACCCCCATTATTTTTTAGTTACCAACATTTTGTCCGAACATAATAACACCCTATCTCCACTCCTTAAGGGGCTTCCATACATTATAAAAACATGTGTTTTTAAAAACCAATAAAAAAATAAAAAAAAAATGTATGGGGACCCCCTTAAGAGTTGAAAATAAAGGGTAGGTATATTCTGAGAAAATGTTGGAGTTGAAAAAATATTGGAGGTCGGTCATACATTTTGCTTCTCTCGGGGCACCCTATGGACAGTTAGAGCGGTAGGAGCAAATTTTATAAAAATGTCATTTTGTATGGGAGCCCCCTTAGGAAGTGGAAATAGGGGTTAGGTATATTCAAGAAAAATGTTGGGGGCAGAAAATTAATAGAGGTCGGTCTCACATTGCACCCCTCCGTGGGCAGTTCTAGGGCAGTTGTGGGGCTTTTTGAGGATTTTAACCCCCTTACGCCCAATTTTGACCCCGATGAGGAGCCATATGGCCCCACCCCACCGCCCTTATTTTTTGGCTTATGCTTTCTTTTTCGAACCTATCAAAATTAGAGGGTGTCCCGGATCTTAATCGAAAATTGGTGAGCTATATTTTTTTTTCATAGATATCCCACTCGCATCCCACTAAGCGACCCCACAGATCTTAAAGGAAAAGACCTAAGCTTTCTTTTGCATCAAAAAAAAAAAAAATTTGAGGAAAAAGTCAAAAAAGTTTTAGATTTTTAAGAAAAAAAAATCAAAATTTTTTTTTTTTTATAATTTTTTTTCGAAAGACTGAAGAAATTGCTATCTAAACTCTTTGGAACCCATTTTGCTAAAAACAATAGGTAAGAAGTTACATGGATGAGAATAAACACCTCTTTGGCCAAAATGTCAAATTTCGACCCCCTCTAACTCAGAGAGTCCTTAACCGATCTTGCTGAAAAATTGTGTTTGAACTACTATCCAATAGGACTAACCTTGGTGCAAATTTCATACCGATCGAAAGACATCGGTTTCAAAAGTTGTGTCTGTTGACACGAAAACCCCCTATTATAAATTTTATTTAAAATCCAATTTTTGTTTTTCACAAAATATCATAAATGTACAAATTTATCTGAAAAAAGTGATTTAAGGGAATATAATAGTTTTTTATTTACGAATTATCATAAATACATAAAAATACAGCATTTAAGAAAAAAAGAATTCAACAAAAAATTTTTTTTTAATATTCGTTTTTTTCAAGGTTTAAAAAACCAGACCAATGGTAGTAAAAAACACTGAAATTGTGCTATAGCACTGGTAAAAATATCATCAAAAACAAATAGCGATCAACTGGTACACTTCCATAAACACACACATTTCAATAGTAGCTAGCTAGCAGGTGGTTGATTTTTAAAAATAACAAAAGCAATAAGTAGCAGCACTGGTTATGTTTGCAAAAATGAAAAAAACCAATGATGGGTACCAATACCTTTTCGATACCAATACCCGTTAATACCAATTCAAATTGAAAACCAATACCAATTAAAAACCAATACCTTTATTTGTGCGATACCAATACCGATAAAAAACCAATACTGATTCCCCACTACCAATTAAAAACCAATACTTTTATTCTTCAAAACCAATACCAATAAAAAACCAATACCAATTCATTTTTTTTCTACTTTCGTATTCTTATTTTCGTTTGTTTTAATTGTGACGTCAAACATTTTCTTTCCATCACATTATTAGGTTTTACCTGATAACTAATTGCAACAGATGTTTACAAAAGATGTTACATCGATCAGTAATCGTTTGCATGCAAAGTCATATAACAAAAAGGAGTTAGCTACTTGAATTTTAAAAGCCATAAAAACATAAAACAAATATTTTTTTGTCACGTTACGTGATTTTTATGACCCCTAATAAAAGTATATCTTAAAAAAATTAGACCTTTTCTGTAATGAAAATTTTTCTTTTGCAAACATTATTAATATGTGATGCACATATATTGAATGTCACTACACTGTTCTTTGCGTTGAAAAAAAATACTAATGTCCTTTTTTGGAAATCCCAAAATTTTTTTGTGTTTTGTTAAACAACTTGTTGTGTGAACTCCACATAAGAAAAAAAATTTGACTGTGTAACTACAAAAAGATCTAAAATCGAAAAAGGGGCCCTTGTACGATAACCCATTTCAATCACCTTTAAAAAAAAATATGTATGAGAGGATGAATTTCAGGTATATTTTGTTACAAATGTTAAGTGTCATCTTTCTGCAATTAAAAAATATCTCCCCTTATTACCGCAATTTATATGGCTTTTCTGGAATAACGGAATATTAAACATTTTTTTGACAAGATTTTTAAGATCTGCTGGTGCTGATTTTACTAAAAAAGTACCTTTTTCCAAAAAAGGAAAAATAAAATTGAATTTTATATCCAATTCACACCTTAGGTGAAATCTTGATCGAACGAGATTTCGATCATATGGTTGTGTATAAAATGATACAGACCATATGATCGAAATCTCGTTCGAACGAGATTTCACCTCAGGTGTGAATAGGCCTTTAGTTTTATAAAATTTCCTTTTTTTAATTTTTCTCAAAAGAGATAAAATTAAAACGCCTTAAAATATATATTTTTGTAAACCACTTTTGATTTAGTTGGCTTTAATTTTATCATTATTATTTAAAAAAGAAGCGAAAAATAAGTTCTTTTCGCATTGGTACAGTGGACATAAATGGAGTAAAAACTGACCAATAAAAATTAGGTAATTTGTTACGCATTTGAGATTATCGAAAATCAAGGAAATTTTTATTTTTATTTTAAAAAAATGTTAGGAATTTTTTTAATTTTTCCTCCGCGCGATGAATGCTGTCCCATACATGGGAATTTTTAATTGACATTGAATTTTCATTGGCATTAGTTGGAACTAATGGCACTGACAAAAAAAAGCATTTATTGGCAATGAAATTTTTTGGCATTGGCATTATTTGTACTAATGCCAATGAAAAGGCACAAATGCCTAAAAAAACTATTTACAATTGATAAAAAAAATTAGAAAATTAGAAAAAGTGAATGCTCTATTGTATTAAGTATTACTTGATGCACCTTGTCTGTAATTTTTGTAAAAATACCCAGGCAGAAAAATACAAACGGGCCAGTACAGCTAAAGTACTTTGCACGGTAGTACAAGTACTGCCAACTTTCTTATATAAGTACTGCGTAAGTACGAGATATATAACACCGTTGCAATATAGTGCCGTAGGTTCTCAAAGCTCTGGCAAAGTACCTTAAAACCAAAAATATATTGCTGTGGCAGCGCTTCAAAAACAAAAATTGGGGTGGATTCCCAGCATTTAAAAAAATTTTGTGGTGGAATCCAATGTTTTCTTTAGAGAAGGTATTAATCTATGAACTTGAAATACATTTTTTTTTTAAGTTATACCATTGAATGGGAAACCTTTTCAATTTAATGTGTTGGCTTTTTGCTGCGATATGCCAGCCCTAGCTTACATTAAATGCTGCAAAAGTTATGTTGGTTTCTTTTCGTGTGAAAGAATTGTTATGATGAAACAATTGCTATTGCACTGTTACACAAATAATTGTAATAAAAGAATTTAATAAATAGTAAAAATATAAACAAAAATATTTTAACAACAATAGTACAAAAGTAATGCCAAAGCACTTTTAAGGTTGTAATTTGAAACGTTGGCAAAGCGCTTCAGTTTACAAAAAATAAGTGTTTTTGCAGTACTTTATTTTTTGTACCGCTGGCAATTTCTGCGTGGGTAGGTACAGCCATTCTCTTGGAATGATCAATCAAAAATAAAATATTTATGTTTATATCTCCATATACCGTTATCAAAAAAGCTAACAAATGTATACATTATTACAACTTGTAAATGGGTATGGACAGTTCTTGATTCTGTTTTTTTGTGATTTTTTAATTTTTTTTATTAAAATTTTTTAAAATTGTTCCATTTTAAATAGTTTTTCCAAAATGTTCCGCGACATAATCCAAAACTTAGGACGCCAAAATCTTCGTTGGTTTAATAGCATTAAGACTGACCTGCCCCTTTTGCCTGTTTTTTCGTCTGCGTTTAAAATATTAATAGAAAGGGAGATGAACAAATCTAAAGTTGTTAAAATGAGCATTTTATAATTCAATAAATTAATTTTACGAATTAACAATTTTTAAGTTTTTCCAAAAGTACAAACATATTTATTTCTATATTAATACTGGATAAAATGAAACCCGAATACACAAAAAACCGAATTCGAGAAAACCCGGTTACACGACAATAGTTTTTTATCGTATTAAAAATTTTTTTTAATACATTAAAAAAAAGAAATACCCGGTTAGGCGGTCCAGACAGTTTTTTGAAGTAGTGTGGTACTTTTGATTACGACGAGTTTAAAAAAGAGGGTTTTACAAATTTTTTTTTATTTTTTTTTTTAATTTTTGGCATTTCAATTTGTGTTGACTGGCACAAGCGGGCAAGTTTTTTGTAAAGTCTGGATAAAAAGGATAATTCTGGTCCAAACAGTTTTTTGAAAGGGCGTGGAACTTTCTATAACGATGAGTTTAGTTTTTAAAAGGGAGTTTTCAAAAAAAAAAAAATAGAATTTTTTTATAAATTTTATTTTTTTATAAAATTTATTTTAATTCCATTTTTGAAAACGGACACAAGCGAGCAAATTTTTTGGAAAGTTGGGATAGAAAAGATAATTCTGGCACAGACAGTTTTTTGAAAGGGCGTAGAACTTTTGATAACGATGAGTTTAAAAATGAGGTTTCCACAATTTTTTATTTTTTTTTTTATAAAGGAGTTTTTCAAAAAAAAAATCCTTCACGCAAAAATTCGACCCACTCTCTAGACACTCACTTAGAATTTTTCAACTCAACATAACGTGATTTAAATGAAAATCACTTTTTTGAGTCACGCAAATCACGGGACCAGCGACCATCTCCAATTCAAATACATAAACAAGAGACAAGTGTCTCTTCATTTGTTTAATCTATAACATCTGTAAATTTTAATTAAAATGAAGTGTCCACCCTTGAAAAAATTTCCTTGTAGGTCTGAATCCAAAAAGTTTCAAGGCACTTATTTATTACCCTACACTCAAGAAATTATGTCATTAACTGTTTGTAGTTTATTTAAAAAGTTTTCCGTTTAGTCGTTTTTAAAAGAAAAAACATTTGTTTGATGTTCAGTTTTTATTAATGACTACTTCAGTCCTTTGTTTCGAAAATAACACTAAAAAATAAAGACTTTCATTAACATTTAATTTTTAAAGTCATTTATTTTTGTTCTTTAAGTAAAAGCTACTGATTATTCTTTTGATTTTTAATGATTTGTGTAAGTATTTTTTTTTTAAATTGTTGGTATTTTTTAATGAAATATAATTAGTTTTTACCTACACAAATCAGTTATTTTTTTGTAGAAAAAAAAAATCAAAAATTTTTTATAGAAATATAAAAACATGTTTGTATCAAGTGACTTTGGCACGATGGGTAGAGTGTCTGGCCAGAATGTAGTTGATTGCGGGATCGATTCCCCAAAATTTTATTAAAAATTTTTAAAAAAATATTTCAATAGAAAATTGTAAAAAATAACCTACGAAATCATTAATTTTTAATGTTTTGGTAGGTTATTTTTTTTTGAATTTGTTGGTAAAAATAACAGAACTATCATTAATTTTTAATGTTTTCGTAGGTTATTTTTTTCGAATATGTTAGTAAAAAAGAGTGAAAAAACCGTAATTTTTTATTGTTTAATGTTATTTATTTTGGAAAATTTTGTCAACAGTAAAAAATAAATGTTGATGTTTGTAAAAATAAATGAATAATTACTGGAATGGTTTTCAATTGTTTATTTGCTTGTTTTAAGTGTGTTTTTCATTTGTTTTTGCCTACAAAATATTTTGAGTGTAGGTTACGTTAGGTTAACCTACCCTAATATAGTCACTTTATTTAAATTAAAATCGCTCAATAATCACGTGATTTAAATAAAAATCGCTCACGGCTGAATCACGTGGTTTTTTGAGTCACGCAAATAACGGGACCACAGACCATCTCTAATTCAAATACATTAACAAAAGACAAGTGTCTCTTCATTTGATTCATCTATAACATCTGTGAATTTGATTAAAAATGAAGTGTCCACCCTGAAATAGTTTCCTTGTAGGTTCGATTTCAAACACTTTCAAGACACTTATTAACAGGGAAACCAAAAATATGCTCTAAAAAACACATTTTATGCGCTTAAAATCAGGGTTTACAATTAGCATACACAAAAAATTTTTTAAACAATATAATACTACAAATATTTCACGCCTTCAATATTTTTCTTTATTGCTAATTTGAAAATTAGAATACTAAAGCAATTTTTTAAATTGCTAATTTATAAATTCAAACTTGAACATATTTTCAAAATGAATATATTCAAATTTTAAAATTTCTGAAGAAAATATTTTAGCAAATTTGAAAATTTTAAAATGAAAAAAAAACTGGTGACAGCAAATTTAAAAATTTTAAAATTAAAAAAAAAAAACTGGCCACAGCAAATTTTAAAATTTTAAAATTGCAATTTTAGCAAATTTCAAAACATTTAAAATGCTAAAAATGTAAATTTCAAATTCCGAAAATTGCAATTTGGTAAATTTGAAAATATTTAACATGCTTGTTTAGAAAACTTAAAAACTGAATATATTACAATTTGAAAACAATACAAATTGAATACACATACATACGTATTAGGGTGGCAGCGAAATGTATGGAGCAATTTTTTTGTATTAATATTGATGTCTCCCGGGCGGAATATTGTGCCACATGGTCTAAAACTGATGTGGAAAAAATTTCAGCCAAATCGGATAACTTTAACCCGTGCCCCTTTGAGGTCAAAGTTCAAATGATAAAAAAAAAAATTTTCCATACAAGCAAAAAATTTTTTTTTCGATTTTTTTTTTTTTTATTTTTTAATATTAGTTAGCTTTATAAGCTTATTAACAACAAAAAATTTCATTTCGATCGGACAAGATTATCAGTTTCAAAAGTGACTCTGAAAAAAAAATTTCAGGCTTGTTAGAAGCTTACTCTAAAAAATTTTCAAAAATTTTTTTTTTTTAGTTTTGACAAGCATACATTAAAGACATTTTGTCGCTCTTAATAATAGGTTTTTTTTTAAATTTTTGTAACGTCGTAATTTTGTTTTTTAATAGGGCCAAAAACTAAATTTTTGCAGCTTTTGGCCCCAATTTAGAACAAAACTTCGATGTCACAAAAAAAAAAAATAAAAAGAAAAACTGTTATCAAAAGCGACGTAAAATCTTTAATGTGTGCTTGTCAGAGCTAAAAAAAAGTTAGTAAGCTTTATTAGCTTATTAACAACAAAAAATTTCATTTCGAGCGGACAAGATTTTCTGTTACAAAAGTGGTCTTGAAAATAAAAAAAAATTTAGACTGTCTTGAGACAGCATACTCTTAAAAAAATATTTTTTTTTGTTTTTAAAAGTTTACAAAATAGCTTGCGTTTGTTTCTCTTGATAATACATATTCCAAATCTATCATTTTTTTCTTTCTGGGACATTGTGATCATGCTCTTAAATAGGGCCAAAATCTGCATTTTTCCAGTTTTTTACCCCAATTTAGAACAAAAATGCGATGTAGAAAAAAAATTAAAAAAAAAATTAAAAAACCGGGTATTAAGAGCAACAAAAATTCTTTAATGTGTGCTTATCAAAACTAAAAAAAAAATTTTTTTGAAAATTTTTTAGAGTAAGCTTCTAACAAGCCTGAAAATTTTTTTTTAGAGTCACTTTTGAAACTGAAAATCTTGTCCGATCGAAATGACATTTTTTGTTGTTAATAAGCTAATAAAGCTAACTAATATAAAAAAATAAAAAAAAAAAAAATCGAAAAAAAAAATTTTTGCTTGTATGGAAAATTTTTTTTTTATCATTTGAACTTTGACCTCAAAGGGGCACGGGTTAAAGTTATCCGATTTGGCTGAAAATTTTTCCACATCAGTTTTACACCATATGGCACAATATTCCGCCCGGGAGATGTTGAAAATCCAAAGTTGAAATTTAGCTGCCACCCTAATACGTATGTGTGTATGGAAAAAAAATGATAAACGATATTTATTAAACGAATACATAAATATTAAAAGATAAAAATGTTACACGGTTTTTGTGCAGACTTCTAGAATACATTTTCTAAAGTATTTTTGCCTCCTAAACATAAATCTGTCATCAGAAAAAGTTGTATCGCCTTCTCGAGATATAGGCATTTTAGTTTTTTGTGGACCAATACCTCAAAACCAACAATTCTTTTAGTATTGGAAAAATGTATGTTAAATTTTTATATGAGGGTTTCTGCGTCAACCGAGCCACCCCTCTCTACAAAATTGGTATGAGTTTAAAATTTTTTTTAAAAAATTTTGAAATTACTTAAAAATATTTACTTTTGAATGCCGAGAGACGCCTTTTAAATTTCTATTGGCTGATCCAATGTGGCGCCCAATTTGTAAAAAATATTACAGATTCGCTTAAAACTCTTTATATATGGGTTCTTGTGGTCGCTTAAAAAGAACTTGCAGTTGGATTTTTAAAATTCAAAATGGCGGACCCAACATGGCGACCAATATTTTTAAAAATAAACCGATTTGCTTGAAATATTGTATGCACTGGTTTTTTGGGTCTGAAGTTTGATTTTCTAAGTTCAAAATGGCGGACTTAAAACTTTTTACGCATTTTAATTGACTTAAAACTTTTTACGCATTGACTTAAAACTTTTTACGCATTTTGGGTTGCTAAATTAGAATCTGAAGTAGAATTTCCCAAATTTAAAATGACGGATCCAACATGGCGACCATTTTTTTTTATGTAACCTGATTTGCTTGAAATTTTTCATAAACGAGTTTGGTGCATTTTTCAACACGTGACTACAATATCTTATAATTATTCTTTATTCGGCCAAAAATGTGGCAGAATATTCGCCTCGGCTTTTTAGCCGAACCGAATATTAGGTCGGATCAGGGGCGTATCCAGGATTTTATTTCGGTGGGGCCCAAAATTTGTTGTCAATTTTTTACAATAAATTTTTATAACAGCACATGTTGTAGAATTTGTCTCGATCTTTTCCTTGAACTGAATCACAAAGTAAAGAAGAATAAGAGATATTACGGATGAAACCGCACTTCTTTTGTTAATTTTTTTAGCCGTGAACTTCGATTATCTCGGGCTAGAACCCAGAATACTTACAAAAGGAAATTGAAAAAAAGAGAAACCCCAAATACCTTTCAAAAGGAAATCGAAGAAAAAAGTGAAACCCTAAATACATTTCAAAAGGAAATAAAGAAAAAAAACGAATGCATTTAAAAGGAAAATGAAAAGAAAACAAAACAATTTATCTATTCTATTATCTAAAAGAGCCCGCCTTGAGATAATCGTAGTTCTCAATTTGGGTTCCACGAAGTTTTCGCTAATCGTACCTCTGTTCCTTTCTTTACTCTATGACTGAATGTAACACAATCAGATTCTTAATTTTTTTGTAAGTTTAAAACTGTTGGGGAAAAAATTAAAATTTTTTAATATTTTAAAATTTTTTAAGAGACTTAAGTCTTTTTTTAATGTGTGAATTGTATCAGATGCTGATAAATTTTTCCAATATTATCAGAATCTGAATTTTTTTTCAAAGAAAAGTCTAAGATTCTATGACAATTTCCAGTTAAGACAGTTTTTGTTATAGAAAAAGTGAAAGACTCTAAATCATATTTCCAATGAAAAACGTTTCTCGGGAAAAAGTCACTTTAGAAAATGATTCTATAAATATATTCATAAAGTACTTTTCTAAAAGAAAAGATTCCGATTGTAAGATATTTTCCCAGAATCTGAGATATTTCTAGTCTAGCACATTTTCTTAGATTCTGAAACATTCTACACAAAAAGTTTTAGATTCTGAGAAAATCTTCGCCTTTTCTTTAAGAAAAATTATTCAGATTCTGAGACCTTTTTTCCTAAAGAAAAACTCTCGGATTCTGAGAAAATTTTCCTATAGAAAAAGTCTTAGATTCTGAGAAAAAGGCTAATATTTTAAGACATTATTCCTATTTCCCGGGCCCGCGGCCCCCCCCCCCCTGTATACGCCACTGGGTCGGATCATTTATCGCCATGTTGGATCCACCATCTTGAACTTAGAAAAATCTAACTTCAGATTCTTCTTTAGCGACCCCAAAACCCCGAGCATATAAAGTTTCAAACAAATCGGTTTATTTTTAAAAATATTGGTCGCCATGTTGGGTCCGCCATTTTGAATTTTAAAAATCCAACTGCAAGTTCTTTTTAAGCGACCACAAGAACCCATATATAAAGAGTTTTAAGCGAATCTGTAATATTTTTTACAAATTGGGCGCCACATTGGATCAGCCAATAGAAATTTAAAAGGCGTCTCTCGGCATTCAAAAGTAAATATTTTTAAGTAATTTCAAAATTTTTTAAAAAAATTTTAAACTCATACCAATTTTGGAGAGAGGGGTGGCTCGGTTGACGCAGAAACCCTCATATAAAAATTTAACATACATTTTTCCAATACTAAAAGAATTGTTGGTTTTGAGGTATTGGTCCACAAATACAACTTTTTCTGATGACAGATTTATGTTTAGGAGGCAAAAATACTTTAGAAAATGTATTCTAGAAGTCTGCACAAAAACCGTGTAACATTTTTATCTTTTAATATTTATGTATTCGTTTAATAAATATCGTTTATCATTTTTTTTCCATACACACATACGTATGTATGTGTATTCAATTTGTATTGTTTTCAAATTGTAATATATTCAGTTTTTAAGTTTTCTAAACAAGCATGTTAAATATTTTCAAATTTACCAAATTGCAATTTTCGGAATTTGAAATTTACATTTTTAGCATTTTAAATGTTTTGAAATTTGCTAAAATTGCAATTTTAAAATTTTAAAATTTGCTGTGGCCAGTTTTTTTTTTTTTAATTTTAAAATTTTTAAATTTGCTGTCACCAGTTTTTTTTTCATTTTAAAATTTTCAAATTTGCTAAAATATTTTCTTCAGAAATTTTAAAATTTGAATATATTCATTTTGAAAATATGTTCAAGTTTGAATTTATAAATTAGCAATTTAAAAAAATTGCTTTAGTATTCTAATATTTTCTGTAGTAATACTAGAAAATTATTATATTCAATGCAATTTTTGACTACTGCCAGTAGCAAAACAAACCCTGCTTAAAATATGCCCTTAAAAACGGAAAATATGCTCTAAAAACAATTAAAATATGCTCTTAAAAAAAATTATGTCCCCTTTTTTGCGGTGGTTTTTACAATTTGTTAGAGAATAGAGTTATGAGCGATGGTTAGAGGGTTAAATATATTCTACAAAAATATTTGCCTTAATATTTTCTACCAAGTTGCTGAATCTAAAGAAAACATAGTTTCATATACCGATATGATGCAAGAACAGGCCAAAGGGGAATCAATCGTCACAATTCCGTAATTGTTGAAAAAAAACATTCTTGTTGGATAAAAAATTTAAAAATAAATGTTGTCATAAAAAAATTGGAAAATAATGCTCTAAAAATGGGAAAAAAATGCTCTAAAAATGTAAAAATATGCTCTAAAAAGTGAAAAAATTATCTAAAAATTGAAATATGCTCTAAAAATATGCTCTTATGCTAAAATATGCTCTTAAACCTAAAATATGCAAAAATATGCTCTTAAGGCTAAAATATGCAAAAATATGCTCTAACAAATCGATGCCAGATTTCCTAAAAACTTCTGAAACGGATAAATAGCTTGTCCATTTATCAATAAAATGCACAGGAAAAAACATGATACTGCATATTTTTGGTTTCCCTGCTTATTAATTATCTTAATATAGGCTTAATTTCTGAATTTCAAAAAGATCGGTTAACATTTACGACCTGTAGAGAATTTTGTCCAAAAAACCTACCATCACGCCCCAGTGTGCACTGTGGGGCAGACAGAAGGACGACGTACGTTAAATAGATTAATATTAACGACAAAACCTTTTGCATACAAATACCAAAACCGATATAAGATAAATACCAATACTTATTAAAAACCTATACCAATTCGAGGCTAAAACCAATACCAATACCCAATACCTAAATAATTCAAAACCAATACCGAAACCTATACCAATTCAACAAAAAATGAAAACCAATACCTATACCAATACTAATATAATTTTAAAAACCAATACCAATACTTTTATCGAATTGGTACCCATCCTTGAAAAAAACACAACCAGAAGAAAAAAAGAAACTAACCATTTGTAAAGCTGCCCATTCACTTGCAATAAAATTGCTCAACTTAAAAAAAAATTATTTTACAATATTATTGTCGTTTTACCCTACACAGCAAATAAAATTGCTCAATACTTAAACCCAATATATTGTACAAGATATAAACATAAACATAACATAATAAAAGTTGTACAATATAGACAACACACTGATAAAATATATTGCAGTATTCTTGTTTGTACAATAAATATCAAAAGTGTTTTGATATTCTCCAATATATTGCACAACCGTAAATATTACATACACAAGCGATATTATTGTACAATTTGAAAAGTTGAACAATAATATTGCAAGTGAATGGGCAGCTTAAGAAAATAAACACACAATGTGTGCTAGACAAAATATCAAAAAACCATCTAGCAGCATCTAGCAGTAAAATTCAACTGCTAGGTGAGTATTGTGAGTAAGTACTAAGCAGAGAAAAAAATGTTATTCAAAAAAAAAAAGACGCAAAAAAATTTATACTTCATATAATTTTCAGAAATGATGGTTTGGCTTGTGAACAATAAATATAAAAAAAGTAAATTATAAAATATGAGCTTTTTGGAAGCCAATGTGGCCAATCCCGCTCATAATATTTCAAGTAAATCATTGTTAAAGTTTAAAGGTTTTCCAAAATTCCCTGTTAAATACTTATTGAAAATCTCATGAAAAATTAACTTTACAATGCTAACTCTCTTATCATACCAAATTTCTAATTGAAACGATTGCTAGTTCCAATTGATTTTTTTTTTAGTCAATTTTTTATTTTTATCTTTTTTTGGTTTGATTTAGAAAAAAATAAAAAAAAACATAAAAAAAATGTTCATACCAAAAATCGATTTTTTAAATTTTTTTTTGTCACTTTGGCCTTGTAAAAAATTAAAAATTCTTTAGAGAAAAAAATATTTTTTTTTTTAAGTTAATTTTATATTTTTATCTTATTTTGGTTTGCTTTCAGATTTAGAAAAAAAAAAATAAAAAAAAATTTCATACGAAAAATCGACTTTTTAATGTTTTTTTTTTGGCTACTTTGGCCTCGGAAAAAATTGAAAAATTTTTCAGAGAAAATATTTTTTTTTTTTAAATTAAATTTTATATTTTTAAAGTATTTTGGTTTGCTTTAAGATTTAGAAAAGAATAAAAAAAAAATTCTACAAAAAAGCTTCTTACGAACACTGTGGCCTCGGAAAAAATTTTAAAATTTTTCAGAGAAAATTTTTTAAAAATTCGATCCACCCTAATATATATCCTTATCAGTAATAAGAGGGATCCAAAGATTACATGCAAGTATCGATTAATCAATCACCTGTGTATTTTTCTATTTTGTAGTAAAATTCATACATAGATGCTACAACATTATTACTTAAAAATTTGTTGGTTTTCTTAGACAATTTTTCTGAAAAAAAAATCTGATTATAAGAAAATGTCAAAAAAAATTTTTTTTACACAATTTTAAAGATTTATATTGTCTTTAAACATTTTTTTTGTAAATTACATAATTTATACACTTATAAAACAATTAATAGCAAAAATTGTATGAAATAAATTAATTCGTACAATTTTTTATATAAACATACACATGTGTATATTATTTTTTCTTTACACTTGCGTACAATTTTTTATAAATTTTATTGTTCATCACAATGTACCAGACAATCATCTAGCAGCACTTGATAGAATTTCTTCAAAGTGCTAGTAGCAGCTAGTGCGTATTTCGACATTGTCAACTAGTAGCCAGCTCTTCGTTTCAATTTATGTGCTAGTGCTAGCGAGACAACTTGTGTGTGTTACTCATTTTTTTACTAGCAACACACACGCAAAAACAAAAGCAATCAAAAAAAATACTAAACCGTTTTGAATGAAATAAAAACTAGACAATGGTTGTGGTAATATTATTTGCAAATATCGCCTAGTAGTGGTATTAGTATAAAGAAAAATGTGTTAGCTGATCTGGAAATTTAAAGCCTGGTTTTTTTTGTTTTTGGAAAAACCACGAAACCCTTGAACATGTATTAAAGCTACAAAAAACAAATGGAGGGGACGTTTTTTTTTGGCGTAGGGGGGAGAGTTTACCGGGTGACTATGGGGGACACCTTCCCCTCGCGATAAACGTTGCCAAAAAAATAGATGTCAGTTTTTGCACCTAATTAATAAAAATGTGTCATTATTTAACTTATTTTTTCTATACACGCCCCCAAAAAGGGGCAGACCGAAAAAATTCGCTTTCCTGATCCCCTTTGGTTCAAATTCAGGTCATATGGCATTAAAATGTTTCATTTATTGAACAAATATACAAATAATACTTGTAAAAAAAAATATTTTTCTGGGGTAGTTTTAGTTCTTCAAGGGGGAACTTTTTCTCCCCTGGTCCGATTTTGCTCGTTCAAGAACTTAACCAGCATATGACCATTATTCATATTTGTGACAAACTTTAGGATTTTAGCTCTTGTTTTATGTACTTTATGGTGTGCTCAACAACAGACGGACGGACGGACACACGGTTAGTCACAGAATGTTTTAGAATCGATCAGTGATCAATAATACTTTATGGGGTCCTACACCCATATTTCGATGCGCTACATATGGAATGACAAAGTGAGTGTAAGCCCATACTGTAGTTGAAGGGTATAAACACACATATAATTGTCGTGTTTAATAAATGATACCCAGACTTTTTACACAAAAATGGGAATAAAAAAAAAGGGCTGGGCATTGTCCGGACTTTTTTTTCTTTTAAATAAAAGCTGATATCCTATACTTTTTTAAAATCCACAAAACTAAATCCAACTATTACTAACTTAATGTTTGTGGCCCATTAAATGTGGAAAATATCCCAATTTCGGATCCTTTTTAAAAAAATTATTAAAAATGTTAAGACACAATTTTTATAAACAAAAAAAAATTACAATTTAGTTTAATACCTGATGTTGAAGATTCCATTATAAAAGATTTTCTTTTAAAAGATTTAATACTACTAATAATCGCTTGAATTGTAAAAAATTCCAATTTTTTCAGTTTTTTCAAAGACTGCAATAATTTGCTAAATTTGACAGCTCACCGAATAAAAAGTAAACAGCTTAGTTGATTGATTTTGATAACTAGTGTTGCAGAATTTTATCTACTTTTGCCCCATACCAAATTTTATAACAAAATTTATAAATTTCAATTAATCGCCACTTTGGTACCATTTGAACCCAATGTGCGATGTTCAAAAACACAATTTTTTCAGAACTGAGTAATTATGGTAAAAAACAACCATTTGAAAAAAATTTTGGATTAATTTTGAGTAAAATTTTGATTAAAACTATAAATAAGACAAACCTTTTGATAAAAACACATTTTCTTGAAATCCGGTATATTCAACTTGATCTACAGCAAATTTTTTTTTCACAATCCTTTGAGATTTTGTTTCATAAAGTTTTTAAAATTCTAAAAAAGTAGTTTGGGCCTCTGTTCTGTCTTTTACAACTCATCAATTCACATGAAAAATTCAGAATCATATGAAATCAAGATTTGTGTTTTTTTGATCACGTTTTCATTCGAATTTGAAATCGAATAATTAAAAATTAAAAAATTATAAGGAAAAAAGTGCTTTCGTTTTACTTTCACCAAATTTTATTTATGTGAAACAAAACGAAAAAGAAATTCGGATGTGAAATCTAGAACACCAAAAAAATTCGAAAATTTTCATTTTCACATTTTTTATGTGAATTACTTTTTTTGGAACAGCGGCCTTGATTGAGCTCAATGCTAAAAATGTGTGTTTTTTTGGGTAACCAGTTTGAGAGGTTAGCGATATTCAAAAAACTTCAAAAATTTTATCTGAACACTTATGAATTATTGCGACACAAAAAAATTTTTTTAATAAATTTTTTTAAAATATTTTTTTTATTTTTTTATAATTATATTTTTTTCCATTTTTTCAAAAACCCCAATTTTTGAACCGCGATGCGCGAACAAAAGAACAGACCGTTTTTTATCATTTTGATTTTAAAATGCTGGTATTATCTTGTACCAACTTTCCGCACTATTAATAGTTGATCTGAGCCCTTTGTTGGAATACGCTCCACCCTAATAGACACCCAACCAAGAAACCCAACTAACAAATTAATTAAAAAAGTGCAATTCTGTTTTGAAAAAATACAATACAAAATTGAACAGTTCCCTTTATTGAAAACTAATAAGTCAAGTGATATTTAATTTTCCATTTATAAATTTATTTGAAAATATTTAAATATGTACAAGTTTTTCATAGGTTCAATATTCAACACATAAAAATTCAATGTAAATTTTATTATAAATTAATAAAAATAAATAAAAAAATACACGCATTAAATTAAAGTTCAAAAAGTTTATCACTAGAGCAAGTACATACTTATATTATTAAAATAAAAATTAACAATTTACTACGAATTCTATATTGACTATAAAAGATTTCGCCACTTCCATTAATTGAAAACATTTCATATGCTTTTTTTTTTTTTTTTTTGTTTATGTAAACACAACACGAAGACCCAAACGCCAATCATTTCCAGGACCTTTAGCAGGGATAGGATAAAGTGAGTAACAATAAAATTTTATTTCTTATAATCATGATGAAGATGGAATCGACCCGAAAAACGGGTATTACCATTTTGCAAGGAATTCGAACGATGTACAACTTTAGCTGAACCATCAATTTGTGTATTACCATCTGGACTACGCCATAAATTAGCAATAGCTTCTAAAGCAATTTCCGTATCATCTTCTTTGTCATCATGTTCAGCGGATACTGTTAAATCAATTTGACGTTTTACACGAAATTTCGATAGTTGATTATTACGATTTTGTATTGGATTAGAATTTATTAAAACTACTAAGCCCAAAAGTATAATTACAAATAATTTGTAGGAGAAAAACATTTTGAAAAATTTCCTTTTGAATTTCTGAACTCAATACAAGTTGATTGTTCAAATAATTGTATAAAACTGATTTAATAAGAGATTAATCTTAAGTGTTTGGTCACAGACTAATACAGACTCGACATAAGTGACAGGTGTCAAAAAAGTATTCTTTAACCATATGGTTAATTATTCTACGAATTAGGTTAGAAAGAGAAAACTGATATAACGCGCCATAAGAAAAATTAATGCCAGATCGGATTTTGTTGTTTCACTCACTCCTAATTCGTAGAAAGTGTTGCCATGTTAGCGTAAAACGGACTAAAAACCGCTGTGTTTTCTCCTAAAATCGCTTAGTTTTTCCCCATTTTTTCCTGTAAAACTCTACTGTCGAGTCTGTATTTAGTCTGTGGTTTGGTCACAGACTAAATACAGACTCGACAGTAGAGTTTTACAAGAAAAAATGGGGAAAAACTAAGCGATTTTAGGAGAAAACACAGCGGTTTTTAGTCCGTTTTACGCTAACATGGCAACACTTTCTACGACTTAGGAGCAGACAAGGGAAAAGTGTAAAACTTAAAACTCTTCAAAGAAAAAAAACCAAAAGTATTTTTTTCAAAAAAATTTAATTCAATTTTTAAATAAATTTCCTACAATTTTAAAATAAAACTCGGCACCGAGTTTTAAAAATAAAACTCCGAAATAAAAAGAGTTTTATTTTCATACAATTAATTTTATTTAAAGTAAACAAAATATGTTTTTGGTTTTTAACATTTTTACGTAAAATAGTTGATAATATGATAAAATATGACCTCACGAAATAGTAAAATTAGTTGAAATTAAATTCATCTTATTTAAATTTATTAATACTCCTAATACCCTGTTCTCACGAGCATCTAAAAACGGTTTTAAACGACATTTGTTTTAATTAAAAAAAAAGTGTTCACACGTAATTTCACTCGTTTTATTTTGGTTTTTATGTTTTTATTTTGACATTTGCATTATCAGCTGATAAACATGTACACATTTTAACAACAAACGATATTAAAATATTGAAATTATAATCATTAATTAAACATATAACTGTTTATAATGTTCAAGATTTGTTTAAAGATAAAAATAGCACGATTTTTTTTTGCATTATTTACATTTTAGTAATAAACAATGTTGCCAATATTAATAAAATGCTTTAAAAACGCTGAACATTCAAAAATACTCAATTCAACCCCTGGAATTCCGCTCGTTTTAAATCGTTTTAATTTTAAAACGAGCTAAAAACATTTTTATTTTGACATATTACAACAAAAAAATGTATGGTAAAACGAGTCATAAAAATGGTTTTTAAGCATAAAACGAAAAATGTTACTAAAAATGGTTTTTAAGTGTAAGTGAGAACAGGGTATAATAGAACTCTTATTTGTGAAAAAAAAACTTTCTATTAACGAAATATTGTACAAAAAAAAGTTCTCTTAATATTTTGTTGGTTTTTTACATAAAAAATATTTTTGCAAAAATCGCGTATAAGCTCTAAAAAATAAAAAATAAACACTCTGCAAAATTAAAAGTTTGGACTAAATAGATTTTGCCCTCCTAATTCCAAGTCTTCTTTAAATATTTCTAGCGTTTACCGTTTTTAAGATGTACGCGTTTTAAGATTCGAATAACCGCTAATTTAGTACTTTCTGTAGTTCCACCACAGACTAAATACAGACTCGACAGTAGAGTTTTATAAGAAAAAATGGGGGAAAACTAAGCGATTTTAGGAGAAAACACAGCGGTTTTTAGCCCGTTTTACGCTAACATGGCAACACTTTCTACGACTTAGGAGTGAGTGAAACAACAAAAACCGATCTGGCATCCATTTTTCTTATGGCGCGTTATATCAGTCTTCTCTTTCTAACCTAATTCGTAGAATAATTTGAAAATATTAACCATATGGTTAAAAAATACTTTTTTGACACCTGTCATATTTGTCGAGTCTGTATTAGTCTGTGGTTCCACTCTAACTTATTCGAAAATTGAAACCAGATTATTTTATGGGTAGTAAATAGACCTCGTAAGCCCAGATTATTTCGAAATATATCTATTAACTCGCTAATCTTTAGCAAAAGGTTTAACATGTGTAACTGTTCCAAAACCAATAAAAGGAAGATTAAATAATATTCTTTTTATTAATGGGGGTTTAAAGAAAAAATTAACAGCCTTCATGTGATTTTTTATGCAGCTAAAAAAATAAATACGCAATATTTTTTAATTCTGTTTTTTGATTCGAAAAATAATTTATTGAAATATTTTTAAAATTTCATAATACAAAATTTGATGAACTGAAATTTCCACTTAATTGAATGTTTTTTTAAAGGCAGTTGTACAGCAGTTGTACAGCTAGAAGTAATAGACCGATTTTGATGAAATATTTTTGATTTGTAGATTATTAAATTCTATATTACTTATCGTGGACGTTTTTTAAAATTTTTACCTAATTATATTTTTTTGACAGAAGAAAAATAAATTTTTTAAGTTTATATTAGCATAATTTCAACAAAAATCAATATTCTTCAAAAAGTGGCCACGGTAAGTACTAGAGAATTTAATAATCTACAAGTCAAAAAAAATTATCAAAATCGGTTCAGTAGTTTTTGCTGTATAAAGTGTAATAAAGTTTTCAATAATATAATAAAAGTAAACAATAATTCATCTTGCAAATAAAAAAACGTAATTAAAAAATATTGCGTATTAATATTTTTATATCTGTTTAAAAATCGCTCACGTTAAGACTATTTTTTTCCTTTATAACCCCCTTAAACCTAAAGATAATATTTAAGATGAGATACATTACACTTATAAAATTATGTTAGTAATATCAACTGAAAATGTCAGTTAAAATAACTACTTTGTAAGTTGTTTTGGGGTCAACTACTTTTTCAGTTAAATCAACTAACAATGTTAGTTATTTTAACTGACAAAAAAAACAACTGACTTATGTAGTAAAAACTACTTACATTTGTAGTCAAAACAACTAAAATGTAGTAAAATAAAAAAATCAATATATAATTTAACATTTTTCAGCAAAAAAAATTAAAGACCAAATTTTTTCCAAGTTTTTTTTTTTTAAAAAAGTTGTGAAAAATAAAAATAACAAAATTTTTTTTGGAAAAAAAACTTTAAAACTTTTCATAAATAAAATTAACTACTTTAAATAACTGTTACTACATCACAGTACTTTTTTATTAGTTCAAAAAAACGATTTAAAATAACTAACAGAAATAGTTGTTTGATATTTTTCATACAAAAACAACTGACTTTGTAGTTGAAAACAACTACCTACTGTAAAATATACAAATAACTAACATGTAGTAACTTACACAATTTTCTGAGTGTATTTTTATCTAAACTCTACTATACATATATTCATATTATTTTCAAAAATAATACCAAAATAAATTGCTTTTTATTTTGAAGGTAAAATAAAACTCTTTTTTTTGAGAGAGTTTTATTTTTGAAATTATAAAACACCAACATTTTTAAGAGTTTTATTTCAAAACCAAATTAAATTTC
The DNA here is from genome assembly GCA_963921195.1 of Pegoplata infirma. Classification (NCBI taxonomy): domain Eukaryota; kingdom Metazoa; phylum Arthropoda; class Insecta; order Diptera; family Anthomyiidae; genus Pegoplata; species Pegoplata infirma. The sequence goes on from OY992539.1 coordinate 138,990,787, forward strand.
AATAATTTAAACATTATTTTAATAAAGTACGGAGTTTTTCCTTGTCTGCTTAGGAGTGAGTGAGACAACAAAAACCGATCTGGCATCCATTTTTCTTATGGCGCGTTATATCAGTTATCTCTTTCTAACCTAATTCGTAGAATAATTTGAAAACATTAACCATATGGTAAAAAAAAACTTTTTTGACACCTGTCATATTTGTCGAGTCTGTATTAGTCTGTGGTTTGGTGTTATACTCTCCTACACAGAATAAATGAATATGTTTGTTATGTCAATAAGATTGCATTAAATATTATTTGAAATTATAAAAATAAAATGTTTAAGGTCGAGGCTCAAACATTTTATTTTTATAATTAAATTGGAAAGGTCGAATAAAAAACAACTATAATTTAAAAAACAACTTATTATTTAAATTTATTATTTAAAATAATAGCCTTGTTTGTGGATAGGATAAAAGATTTAATTTATTTTAGTTATAAAAAATGGGTCTAATCTGGCCAAACCATTTTTATTTTTTTCTGAATCTACATCCTATTAACAATAATAAAACAAAATTAAAAAAATAAAACAAGCTAAAAAAACGAGGGTTATTTCTCTTTTCGATTTGAACATTTTGAAAATTTTTTACACAAAAAAGCATTATACAAAAAAAATCACAAGTTTCTAAATATTTTGATTTTAATAGAAGAGATTTTATTTTTTTTATAAAAACTCTAGAGTTTAAAATAATTTCATTTCTAAAAAGTCATTTATACCGCATAATCAGTAAAATATGATAAAAAACATATAATATTACTTTTATCTAATAAAAATTATACATTAGGATCATGAAAATTAATTTCTATAAAACAATTTTCAAACAAAAGTTTTACAAGGTTGTGCCCCCGTTGGATAGGCATAAAAAAATTTATTCTCCTATGGAAATATCATACAGTTTCTTAGAAAGAAATGGCTGAAAAAAATCCCCCCCCCCCCCCCCCCAAAAATCCCCGATGTGGCCACAACCTTAGAATTGTTTCTTTTATATGAGGGTTTCTTCATCAACTCTTTAAATACAGGTTTTTGTGGTCGTTAAAGAAGAATCTGAAGTTGGAATTTTAAAATTTAAAATGGCGGATCCAACAAGGCAACAAATATTTTTAAAAAATAAACCGATTTCCTTAAAAACTTTTTATGCCCGAGTTTTTGGGGTCGCTAAATAAGAATCTGAAGTTAGATTTTCGAATGGCAGATTCTAATTTAGCAACCCAACAAACCTGTGCGTAAAGAGTTTTGAATGAATCTGTAATTTAAAAAAAAATTATCACCATGTTGGATCCGACATTTTGAATTTAAAAATCCAACTGCAAATTTTTCTTAAGCGACTCCAAGAACTTGTGCATGAAGAATTTTAAGCAAATCTGTAATATTTTTAAAAAATTGTGCGCCATATTGAAATTCAAAACCCTCACTCGGCATTCAAATCCAAATATTTTTAAGTAATTTCAAAAAAATTTTAAAAATGTTTAAACCCATACCAATTTTGGAAAGAAGGGTTGACGAAGAAACCCTCATAAAAATGTTAACTTTCCAAGACGAAAATCGTGTTGGGGGGGGCGCTTGGTTATGGGTGTATTTAAAAACAAATATTAATAGGCGATGACGAACAAAATTTTGAGAATTGTGCCCCCCCGTTTTCAAATTCTGGATACGTCGCTGGTTTTTTCAATATTATTTATTAATCAACCTTTTTCTTGAATTTATGCCGAGACACGTAAATGAAATGTTTGTCCCTTGCAACAGTGCAATATTGCAAATTTAAAAGAAAAAAAAATAATAAAATTTTTATTTTGCTTCTATTCACAAAGAAATAAGCAAAAACAAACTTGCAATTTTCACATTGCGCAATTTTGCCAGACTAAAATTTCTGACGTGAATTCAAAATTAAATATCTCTTGATCTGTCAAAACGGATAACGCCACTGAATTACGACCCAAAATAGAAGTTTACGTGTTTTGGCGTTTAGGTGTTTTAATTTTACGAAATGTGACGGAATTCACGTGAGCAAATTTTAGTCTTGCAAAAGTGCGAAATAACAAAATTGCAACTTTATTTGTCTGTCAGAATTTTTTACCCTTGCAATAGTGCAAGACTGCAACTTAAAAAAAAAACATTCAGGGTATTCACTTCAGATATTTTTGATCCTTGTAACAGTGCAATATTGCAACTTTTAAAAAAATGTTTAATAAAATTTTTCTTTTAACTTTTACGACCCAAAAATAGAAGTTTACGTGTTTTGGCGTTTAGGTGTTTTAATTTTACGTAATGTGACGGAATGCATGTGAGCAAATTTTAGTCTTGCAAAAGTGCGAAATAACAAAATTGCACATTTATTTGTCTGTCAGAATTTTTTACCCTTGCAATAGTGCAAGATTGCAACTTTAAAAAGAAAATATTCAGGGAATTCACTTCAGATATTTTTGACCCTTGTAACAGTGCAATATTGCAACTTTAAAAAAAATGTTTAATAAAATTTTTCTTTTAACTTTTTTATGATGCGTCGTTGCAAGAAAAGATTCTCAATTTATTTAAATGGTAATTCAATTGCTTTATTCACAAAGAAACAAGCAAATAAAGTTGCAATTTTGACACTGTGCAATTTTGCTAGACTAAAATTTCTGACGTGAATTCCATATTTTCTTTTACCTTTTACATGATGCGTTGTTGCAAATAAAATATCGTATTTTTTCAATATATTGAAATATTTATAATAAATATAGTAATATAATTGCTACAATTTGCGAAATAACAAGCACACAAAGTAGCAACTTAGACATTGCGCAATTTTGCAACACTAAAATTTCTGACGTGAATTCCATTATTACTTTTGAATTAAAATGCATATTTTCTTGCAATCAAAGGTAAAAGAAAAGTGAAAATGGTAATACAAAAATGTACAAATTGATTCCATTTTTTTAATGTGCAATTTTGCACTGTTGCAAGAGTAAACATTTCTGAAGTGATTTTTTACCCTTGCAACAGTGCAATATTGCAACTTTTTTTTTTAATAAAATTTTTATTTTTCTATTACCTCTTATATGATGCGTCGTTGCAAGAAAAGATTCCCAATTTATTTTAATAGTAATACAATTGCTTCTATTCACAAAGAAACAAACAAATAAAGTTGCAATTTTGACATTGCGTAATTTTGCAAGATTAAAATTTCTGACGTGAATTCCATTAATATTACTTTTGAAATAAAGTTCAAATCTTTTCTTGATTCACCATTTTATTAAAAAAAAAAGTTTCAATCTTGCACTGTTGCAAGGGTATACATTTCTAAAGTAAATACCAGTATTATCACAATACCTGAAATAAAAATAACTTAATTAAAACTTTGAAATAAAATTAAAAATTTTTTAATCAAAACTTAAAAAGAAATTTTGAAACAAAAATAAACTTATATATACTGCACTCCTAAGAAAGCCACAAGTGCCAAAGTTTTAAAATTGAGGTAAGGACAGATTTATTTTGTATTTTATATTTAAAGGCGCGAAAGATAAAAAATATTAAAGTTTAATATTTAAAAGAAATTAAAATGTAGATGTGACTTTCTTTCTTATGAGGGCAGTATAAAGGTATAAAATTTTTTGTAGGGTATAACATACAATTCATTTAAAAGCCGACCAAAAACAATTGCCTCTTAAGCAATTTTAACTAATTTGATAACAAAGCTCTTATTTTAGAGAGTCGTAATCTTAAATAAAATAAATCAATTTCTTTGTTGAGTTGTGTAAGAAAAAATCTTTATTTATAATAATGCAAATAAACGGTATAAATTTAACTTTTCTTTTCCTAAACTCTGAAACAAATTAAATCATTATGCTGTCGATGGAAAAACGACTTCTTAATTATTTTCAAAAAAAAACATCATTAAATAAATATTACAATAATAAATTATTAGTTCATCTTTATCATTCTTAAATCAACAATTTATTTAAAATATTTATAATTTCACTTAAAGTTTGGGTTCACTAATTTTTGCTGGTGGCCAATCCCATTGCTTGTTGGGAATAGGTTGGGCCAATTTTTCCCATGGTTTCCAGCCCAACATTTTGCGAGCCAAGACCAATTCATTTTCTGCTTGTACAATCAATTCTTCCACTTGACCGCAGCCTACAGCTTTTTCCAAAGCTGCAATGTCCTTGTTCTAAAAAATTAAAAAAAGAATTAACTAAATTACTGTTTAAATTGTCTAAAGTACACTTTACGGGACACACAAAATTTATGGAAAAAAAACAAATAAAAAAGCAAAATGCAGGCTTGCCAAAGGTATTGAAACCCTCCACAATGTAAAAAAGATTGTTGCAAAAACTTTATTTAACAAAGAAATTATTTTGAGAAAAAAAATTTCCGCCAAAAAAAAGAATTTGGGGGAAAAAATCGCTTTTTTTTTAAAAAAATATGTTTGCACCTGTGTTTTTAAAGAAAAAATAATTCGTATTCTTCAAATTTGAACAAGTTTGCAACCTATTTTTATTTTGTTTGAATATGTTTACCAAGGTAGAGTTCTGGACTGTGTCAAATGTAACTCCATAGTCAGAAATTAGCCAGCCGTAAAAAAACTATAGTACTAGCAATGTATTTTGTTTTTAAATGGAGTACCTTTCCAGCACTTTTTTACAAAACATATTACCGTTTATTACACAGCCCCACAAAAAAAAACGTTCTGAACCAAACCAACAAATCTTAATATATTTCGACGCCCTGAACTCAAATCTGTCATCAAAAACACCGTTCGTTTTCCTGTAATCTTACAAAGTCCCCAAAGGATCCATTCCAGATTTCTTAGAAATTTATAAAAAATAACTTATATCGAATCTTTATGCATTTTGACTTCCTGATTTCGCTGATTCTGCCATCAGAATGAAATTGAAAGAATTTCCTTTAAATGCCTTTAGAAAAAAAATGTTGACAAATTTAAAAAAGAAACCCCAAAACATTTTTTAAAAAAGTCCAAAGCACAAAAAAAAAGGTTGGCGTTACGAATTAAAATGAAGTGAGAGCCTTAAATTCGGCTGGGTAGAATCTTTTATACCCTCCAAAATGTAAAAAAAATAAATAATGTCAGAGATCTTTTTTATTTTTGGGAGGGTGTTTGGTGGGAGGCATTGGGGGCTCATTTGAACTACCTCTGACTCAAAAATGGTTTAATTGTTTAACATATAGGTATAAGAAAAAAAACGTAAAAAATGGATTTTTTTAGAGGTAGATTTTGTTCTTAAAGGGGAACTCTTTTTTCCCTGGTCTGGGGGGTTATTGCGTAATTCGATTCGAAAGAAACCGTTCGAATTCGGAAGATTTTGATCCTTTGTAAAATGTAATTCGCTATGAAAAAAAAAAATTGTTTATTTTTAGAATGAAAGGATAAATTTTAATTTGCCAAAAGGTTTTCGCTCGGATAAAAATTTTTTTAGGTACTTTAAATTGGAAACAAAAATTTCGTTCGAATAGCTTCTCTTTTCGAATCGAAATACACAATTACCTCCCTGATTTTGTCCATATTCAAACTTAACCAGCCTCCTGAAACTACAGGAGTCTAGCTCTTTTAGTTTAGACTGCATCCTGCTTTTCACCGACACCGACAGACCGCAAGAATGTCTTAGAATCTATCATGGATCAATAATATTATTTCGCGTTACACACGGAATAATAAAGTGATATGCCCCCAAACTGTTTCATTTTACTTTCCTTACTCTATGGTTTGAACTAGCTAAAAGCAATATTTCCTAATACAAGTTATAGCAAATTTACATTTGTTGCATTTCTGAATATGACATTGAGGTATTTCAAAAATCAATCATACATATATATTAATTTTACTTACAGCTTCAACAATTTTTGATCTTTGTTGAACAATTTGTTCCGTATATTTCCGATAAGCAGCATCTTGGGGCATTTTGGCTACAGCTCTCAAAATTTTACCATACAAAGCACTCAATGTATGGTGGGGATTAGTGGCTACGGCCATGCCAGTTAAACCGGTAGACTATAAAAAAAACATTAATTAATAGAAAGTGTTGTTTTCGACAAGGTTAGGAAATTTGGTCAATACATCTTCGGAACCACGTATGACATAACAATAACAATCAATTTGTTTGCTTTTGAACACTAGTTAACAATTAAAAACAAAGCTTTGATGTTGATAAATATCTAAAATGTATTTAAAACTTACAGCCTTTAGTATTCTGGACATATTGATAAGGTTTTTAATTTAATTTAATAATAAAAACCCAAAAAAAATCAGCACAACTCCGAGGAAGAAATATGAAAATTTTCAACAGCTGTTTGTAAAAGGGCTGCCAATATTTAAAAAAAGGGCATTGCCATATCAGAAGAAAATGAGACGAAGGTTTTTACACTATCTGCAGATCATAATGGGAATGGCAGTTTTTTTTTTTAATTTAAAGACGGCAATAAAGGCCTCAGTTATATTTATAAAACAACACTTCGCGACCTTAATACCATATTCACGGAGACTAATGCCACACGAAAAAAAAATCTGTGTCAGATTGAGCCATCCTACTTGGTAAAATTTTTTTCATACCAAAAAAAAAATTTGCCAAATTTTTCCTAAAATTATGCTTGTCGATGTTAAAGTAACATAATTATTTTTTATGTAAAATAACCAAGTAACTTGCACAATAACGCAAATTACTTGGAAAAAAAATTATCGAAAGAAAACAGAAAAGACAAATACAGACCGTCATTTTCATTTTATATTTTAGTGTGCGTGGTTCGTTTATTTTTTGTGTCATAAAAACGTAAGAAGGCAATTGATAAATAAATTAATAAATAAAAATAAATAATTAGTTTTTTAAAAGATAATTAAATGTAAGATACAAAAATGTTAAAGTTAATTTTGCTGTAAACACCATTAATTTAGCAAAACCAATGGAGTCCCAGACGTTTGTTTCGATGAATTACAAATCAGAAGCTTACAAGTGAGCTGATATCGCTTCCAAGAGGAGAGATTTCGACGGTGGTTGCTATAATTACCGGACACTGTCCTATAAGGAAGCACGCAGAGCGGTTAAATGTGCCGTCAAAAGACTTTTGCCGGAGATGCATGGATAAAGGGGAGTTGGAAACTATTAAACACTTCATCTGCCACTGCCGGCACTTTCTGGTTAGACTTTTTTGATTTGTCGGATGTCAAAATTCAATATCTAAACAGTTTCATAAGAAGCTAATATTGGTATAACACCAGGGACTAGTAGAAAAATCTATGTTTCACAATGGGCCTAAGAGTCTACTTGTGTTGACCTAAAACGTCAGCAGCCACTCAAAACCTAACCTAAACTACTTGTATGATTGTCAATATCAAATAAGACAATTAAAGAAGACAGGGCAACTAAAAATATTTTTTTTAACTAATTTAATAGTTGGCAATAGTTTTTTGAAATGATTTTTGTTTCGACTATAGAAATCCATAGAGAATGGATACACACAAAAAAAAAAATTAAAAAAATTGTGCCAGTTTTTGGTTTAATTACAACCTATAAAGTGGTTTTGGATAACTTAACAAAGTTTTTGCTCTAAAAAACTTAGGTAAATTATCCAAAACCACTTTATAGGTTGTATTATCCCCAAAACGTACACAATTTTTTTATATTTTTTTTTTTGTGTGTAGTGAGAGTATTTGATAGACGCCAAAATTAATCTGCCATTTTCTATAAAATGGTAAGTTCAGTGTATTTCTCTTTTCATATACGATTTTTCATGTATGTACTTGCCTTTTATACCCAATTCACACCTGAGGTGAAATCTCGTTCGAATGAGATTTCGATCATATGGTTGTGTATAAAATGATACCGACCATATGATCAAAATCTCGTTCGAACGAGATTTGGCCACAGGTGTGAATAGGCCTTAACACAAATTGTTGAGAGAGAAAATTTAATGGTAGCCAACCAACCTATACCCACTGTAGAAATCCTTAACTACACATATACCATTTTTTTTGGCGTAGCCCTTTATGAATTGGGGATATTTTATTATTTGGGGGACAACGGTAGAAAGTTTCTGGCAACGCTTACAAAGACGGCGAATTTGAAATTACACCTGGCAACAGCTATAACTAAGTATCTCTTCACCAGTGTTGCCAGTAGATTTTTTTTGAAAGAACCTACTCTTAATAAAAAAATCCCTTTTTTCCCTACATTCGAAAAAAATTTACCCTACAATTTATCCCTTCATTAGTATCTCTTCACTTGATATGGATAGAAGACAACTGAGAATGGTAATTAATTTGATTACAGGCCACAACACCCTGGGTAAACACATGGTAAGAATTGGAAGAGGTAATGACGATACATGCCGATGGTGTAGGGAAGCTGTTGAGGACAGTTATCACTTTTTATGTGAATGCCCTGCACTGTCTTTTAGAAGATTTAAATTATTTGGCTCTTTCTTCTTTCAGAATTTACATGAAATCCGAGGAATAAATTCATGGACCTTACTGGCGTTTATCAAATTATCGAAGTGGAATGCATAGATGCAACTATTGCTTTTTATCTAAGAAGAAGGGGAAACTGGAATCATAATGGGCCACAAGTCGGCCTCTATGGGCATTGTTTTTTTTTGCCAATGCCATCCACCATAACCTAACCTAACCATCTCTTCACAATACAGCAACAAGCAGCATATAGCAAAAATTTGCTGTCTGCTGCTTGCTGCTGTATTGTGAAGAGACACTTAGTGTGCAATTACAATTCTGGCGTTGGCTTTGAATTTTGTGTAAAGAGAGGGATTTTGATTTAAACAAAGGCTTTGGCTTTGAATTTTTTCCTGAAAATTATTTTTTTTTTCGGTGAAACATAAAACTGCTTTGGTTTTTTTATTGATATTTTTTTATACTTGTTTTTTTTTTTATATATTATATTTCACTTTCTTTCATTTTCTTATAATTTTGCAATACACAGATGTGTTTCATAAACAAGATGTGTTTCATAAACAAAATCAACCCTTTTTTTTTTGCAAAAATCCCAATTTTGAGGCGCAAAGTGAAGACAGAAGAAAAACTCCGATCGGAGTGATATTTTGCATGTGAGTTACCCTTAGGGGACCGACACTTTTGGCGGGTATTAGAATTTGAGAGTAAATCCCAAAAACGAGCCACCCTATTAACTACCCTACATTTTTTGTGATATCTCAAAAACTATTACGAATCCCACTCTGAAATTTTCAGAGTGTTTAGACCATATTATTGGCCAATTTTATACAAATTTTGAAAAATCTTAAAAATACATTTTGTTTAAAAAACAATTTTTATTTTTTTTCCCAAAATTTTTTATAAAAAAAAAATATATATAACTTTTTTTAAATTAATTTATTAAACCCCATAGTTTTACCTATCACACACAAAAAAGTTATGACCTTTTGAGTGGAGTCCCTATGCCACAAATTCCAAAACTTCACAGCTTAAGAGTTGCCACATTTAAAAAAAATGTATTTATATAAATATGTATTTTTTTAATATATGTGTCCACTACCACACACACTCACAAAATTTTATAAAAATCGGAGACCATCGAAATATTACTCATTGATGTTAAATGTTTTTGCTCTATTGAATTAATAATTATTTTATATTATGGATTAGGGATCTCTTATTAGGTGTGTTCCAGAACGTTACCGCGGGTGCCCGCGGGTACCTAAACCAGCCCGAAAAGCGTTCCCGTACGCAAAAATTGGGTAAATGAGAGAGTTTTGGAGAGAATAAATTTGTTTCTCATTTTACCGAACTTACTCGTACTATTTTTTCGTGTAAATTGGTAACAATCAGATGTTGAGAAAACAGCTGATTTTTTGTTGTGAAAATAAATTAAAAATATTAATAAAATAAAAAAATTAAACAAAAGTAATGTTTAATTTTAAACTAAATAATATATTTAGTCATTAAAATAAACTTTTGCAATTTGTTTCGCATTTTTGAACGTATTTTTTCTTACTAAAACTTGTTAGCATTTCAATTTGTTTACGTTTTTTAGTTTTTGGGCTAGAAATGTGGATTTTTGCGTTCCCGTACTTTTGTTAATTTTTGTGGTATAGGTGGGTAAGTTGCTCGGTTTTCACGTGAAAATCTGTCAAACTCCATATAAAAAAAACATAAATTTCACACTGGCTTTACAAAAGCGTAAAAATTTCGCTGAAGAGGTATTCTGTTCACTGGTGAAAAACCGGCAAAATAACCCGGTATATGTTGCATCAATACGCATCAACACTATAAGCAACATTTTTTTAAATTGTACAGACCATTTAAAAAGCGGTGAAATTTAACATTCAGATGTAAAATGAAGTAATTATAAGTGTTTAGGACTGTAAACATTAATAATATCACATAACTTGCACAAAAAATATTATTTAAAGTTATTTTATGTATTCTGACGCGCAAAACATAACCAAACATATGACTGTCAAATTTTCGCTACAAATTAATTGATGTTTCGAAACATTTTTTTTCACCGGTGAACAACTTACCTAGCTTATGGTGAGAGTTTTAAGCTGCCCATTCACTTGCAATAAAATTGCTCAACTTAAAAAAAAAAATATTTTACAATATTATTGTCGTTTTACCCTACACAGCAAATAAAATTGCTCAATACTTAAACCCAATATATTGTACAAGATATAAACATAAACATAACATAATAAAAGTTGTACAATATAGACAACACACTGATAAAATATATTGCAGTATTCTTGTTTGTACAATAAATATCAAAAGTGTTTTGATATTCTCCAATATATTGCACAACCGTAAATATTACATACACACAAGCGATATTATTGTACAATTTGAAAAGTTGAACAATAATATTGCAAGTGAATGGGCAGCTTTAAAGATTCTCTTATTTACCAAACTTTACCCGGAAAGTTCTGGAACACACCTGTTATTTGGGGGACAACGGTAGAAAGTTTCTGGCAACGCTGCTCACAAATACGGCGAATTCAAAAACTATACCTGGCAACAGTTATAATTAATTGCTTATCAGAAAAAATGAGAGTAGAAATAATATAGCGGTGTGAATTTTTTTTTGTTTATTAATTTTTTTTACAACTAATTTATGTCAAGTATTGAATTAACAATTATTTTATATTATTAAGTGAAATACTTAAAGATTACTTATAGTTTCAATAACAAAATGGAAAACTTGCATGTTATAAATCAATGATTTGAGGATGATAGCAACTAACAATTAAATTAGTAAACACTCGACGCTGCAGAATTTTTTAGTCACAAGCAACGCACACTGGGCTGACATGTCATATAAATTGTACGGTTTTTAATTAATTAACAGACCCGAAATCAACAATAAAATAACTGCACTATCTGGGTATAAGGATGTTTAAAACCAAATAAGGAGCTAGTTGACGTTACTCACATAGCCTATCAACATATGGGTTAATTTGAAAACTTAAAAAAAGTAGGTATGGTACACAAAAGGAAATTTCGAATTTTTTCGCGAATATCTCGTAAAGTCATATGCTGGTTGAGTTCGTGATTTGGCAAAATCGGACAAAGGGAAAAAAAGTTTCCCCTAAAAATGAAACACTGGAAAAACACATGATTTTCTAGGTTTTTTTGTATATCAAGTGTGAATATTCAAAGCTTGGTTTATGTTATAACACTGGATAGCAAGTTTTGAATATTCGCCCTCGATATGTATTTGTTTAACAAATCAAACATTTTTATGACCAATGAAATTTATTGAACTGCACTTGGTCCAAGGGGATTAGAAAATGTTATCCCCTTTGGGGATTATTATTAAAAATAACGATAAAATTGTATTCCCAGCAAAAAAAGAGCTTACCATTCACTACAAAATTCACCACAACTTATGTACCGGATGTACTTCTTCTTCAACTGAAACATTAATGATTTTAATATGGGCGTGACACACAAAGTATGTTCTTTCTTTCGCCACTTTTCAGTGGGGAAAGATTGGCACTTAAGTATAACATATCGTCGAACTATATTCAATAAATGCCAACTCTAAATGGCTTACTTTTCAGGAGACCTAAAAAACTACTTATTTCGCATATTATTGTAAAAATAAACAATGTACCTTCCATAAGATGGTTTAAATATTCTAAACAATTTATACCTATGCCAAAAATTTCGTATTTTGCACTACCCATTTTCAATTGTATTTCAGAAATAGTCAAGTTATTTTCAGAAATAGTCAATTGTATTTCAGATTTTCCAATTGTATTTCAGAAATAGTCAATTGTATTTCAGATTTTCCAATTGTATTTCAGAAATAGTCAAGTGTATTTCAGATTTTCCAATTGAATTTCAGAAATAGTCAATTGTATTTCAGATTTTCCAATTGTATTTCAGAAATAGTCAATTGTATTTCAGATTTTTCCAAATGTATTTCAGAAATTGCCAATTGTATTTCAGATTTTTCCAATTGTATTTCAGAAATAGTCAATTGTATTTCAGAAATAGTCAATTCTAATTCAGAAATTAATCAATTGTATTTCAGAAATAGTCAATTGTATTTCAGAAATAGTCAATTGTATTTCAGAAATAGTCAATAGTATTTCAGAAATAGTCAATTGTATTTCAGAAATAGTCAATTGTATTTCAGAAATATTTTAATCGTATTTCAGAAATAGTCAATTGTATTTCAGAAATAGTCAATTGTATTTCAGAAATATCCAATTGTATTTCAGATGTTATCAAATGTATTTCAGATATATCCAATTGTATTTCAGAAATAGTCAATTGTATTTCAGAAATAGTCAATTGTATTTCAGAAAAATAATTAGTACCCTACAAAAATATACTTCTTAAGGTGTGTTTAGATCATCCCACCGAGTCTTTGGATTTTAAGAAAGTAAAATATTACCAAAGTCTTAATACTGCCAAAAAATCATAAACAAAATCAAAAGACATTTTTAAAAACAGCTGTTTGTATGCAAATCTAATAACACACAGCCATTTTTTGAAATATTTCATAAAATCAAAAGTCTTATTGGACTGTCAACAAAATCATATTACACACGATTTTTTGACAGGTCTTAATACTCAGTGGTATGATATAAACACAGCTTTAATATTTCACACAAATTGTTAATATTTCACACAAATTGTTACAGATATAATTAAAAAAATAGCTTAATAAAATGCCAAAACCCAGCTATTTCTTTTGTTTTGTGTTTTAAATAATTTTTGCCTTTTGAGGGTTAATATAAATATTATTTTTCATCAACAAGGCAAAGATTTTGTATTTAAAAATTAAGAAATCAAATTAAAAAATTATTCAAACAAATTAAATTGGTGATCAAATTTGGAAATATTATTTAATATTTTTAATAATTTATTTAAATAAGAAGAAAAAATCGGATGTAAAAATTTCTAAATACATTTGTGTTTTATTTTGCAAATTGCATAGTACAAAAGTAAGTAAACATTTTTCATGAAGTACAACTAATATTAACTCCATATATGTTGTAGGGTAAACTCATTTTAATTCTGAAATACAATTGGAAATTTCTGAAATACAATTGACTATTTCTGAAATACAATTGACTATTTCTGAAATACATTTGATAACATCTGAAATACAATTGACTATTTCTGAAATACAATTGACTATTTCTGAAATACAATTGACTATTTCTGAAATACAATTGACTATTTCTAAAATACAATTGAAATATTTCTGAAATACAATTGACTATTTCTGAAATACAATTGACTATTTCTGAAATACAATTGACTATTTCTGAAAAACAATTGACTATTTCTGAAATACAATTGACTATTTCTGAAATACAATTGATCAATTTCTGAAATACAATTGACTATTTCTGAAATACAATTGACTATTTCTGAAATACAATTGACTATTTCTGAAATACAATTGGAAAAATCTGAAATACATTTGACTATTTCTGAAATACAATTGTAAAATCTGAAATACAATTGACTATTTCTGAAATTCAATTGGAAAATCTGAAATACAATTGACTATTTCTGAAATACAATTGGAAAATCTGAAATACAATTGACTATTTCTGAAATACAAATGGAAAATCTGAAATACAATTGACTATTTCTGAAATACAATTGGAAAATCTGAAATACAATTGACTATTTCTGAAATACAATTGACAATGGTGTAGTTTGCGTATTTTTAAGAGATGGCATTTATTACTATGACAAAAAACAAATATTTTAGAGTTGGCATATTTTGTCGGAAAATAAAATACATTTTTTTATTTTTTTTGATTTTGTTATCCTTAGTACGGCAATTGCAAAAACTAAAAAAAAAAAAATCTTTGCATATTTTTAAAAGTTACTAGCTCCGAAAGCCTTTTAATCTCAGGGTGGTCAACTTTGGCACTCTGTAACTCACGCTGTATTGTATTAGGGTCACTCCAAACTAGCTATTTTGAAAGCTTATATCATTGACTTTATTTGCCCCACTTATAATGTTTCAATCTGGTAAATAGTTTGAAAGTACTATATATATAAGCAATTTTTTTTTTGAAAACACTATTAACCGATATTTTCAAAATATCTCGAGAACCAGTCATTTGATATCAATATTTTCACCAGATTCGTGCTCAGCATATCAAATGCAATAAGATATGAGGTCTAATTTTTTTAAAAAAAAAATTTGAAAAATTTTTGGAAATTTACAATGGGAGTTGGCATTTATTTTCACCAAAAAAATATGTACTTTGAGATAGCAGAATAACAAAAATGGATGTAAAACGACAACAAATTATTTTTTTGCTCTGAAATTTTTACCACAGATGGGTATTGCATAGGGGAGCTATTTGCCATCGGAAACTCATTTCTGTCAAATTTGAGTTGGCATATTTTGAATATAGGTTCACGATATATCACTAGTGTTTATTATGTACATATATATTAACATTTTTATCACTACTTCTGAAGTAGTGATCCATGTTAATATAACTTGACCTTTTGGAAGAGCATTTTCATCACTTCTTTAGAAGTACATATTTCTTGGCATTTTGGGTGTGATTATGTCATTTTTATTTAGTGATTTAGAACTTCTAAATTGGAAGTGATTTTTTCACTTCTTTTTGTAAGATTGATTGAAAGAGTATTTTTTAGTTATATTTACACTAATAACACTGTTCGATATTAAAAACCTCCCAGTGAAATTTCTAACGGGTCCTTATAGATTTTGGTCTCTTGCTTCCAAATCTACCGTCTTTGATCTACCGTTTTTGAGATATTCGCTGTTAAAAAGTAAAAGAAAAAAAATAATAATTTAGCACTTTTAGGGGTCCACTGTTACGTATTCTTACGTTGCTACCACCAAATAAGACTTGATATAAAATAGACCTCCTGATTCCAAAACTGCAGTCCAAATTTTTAAAGCATGTTCTGTTTTCGATATATTCGCGTTTGAAAATTTTAGTGTGATTTATAAAGAATATAAGTGCGTAACAGTGGAGTTTGAGTTTTTCAAACCCCAATATTTCAAAAACCGTACGCGATAGAAAAATTTGGATGCCAGATTTGGAATAAAGATGTCTTATTTTTACTAAATCGAGTAATATTGTGTTTGAGCAACTTAATAATACGTTACAGAGGAGACCCAAACATTTCAATATTCAAACGCGAATATCTTAAAAACCTTGCGTGATAGAAAAATTAATTTCATTCATCAAACGTATATACTTCGAATTAAAAAAGGAGTAATTATAAAGATCACAAAACTATAAAAATTGACGGCGAATTGATTCACAAGTTTTTTTTTTCTCAAGAATGGACAAAAACACATTTTTTGAGAACTTTTACCTAAATTTTCTCAAGAGCATGACGTGATAGAAAAATTTGAAAACCTGATTCAGAATCGTTGAAATGTTAATCGAAAAAGAGTTGTACGATCCTAGAATATCACCCAAAAATATCACAAAAAAATGCTCTTAATTATGCACAAAAATGCGTTGTTTATGAACTATCGGCCCAGTGTGCAAAGTCGGAACAATAACATAAAACATCCAAGAGAACTGGCCCAGTCTTGACTCAGAAGCGACGGTGAATAGTGTGTTCTTTGAACGGAATAACGACTAAAAACAAGTTGAGAGAATAGTTGAAAGAAAGTTTTGGCAAAGAAAACAGGGGGAAAAGTGAAATTGTTAATGAACCACACAAAAATAATAGTATGCGAAT
The DNA here is from genome assembly GCA_963921195.1 of Pegoplata infirma. Taxonomy (NCBI): domain Eukaryota; kingdom Metazoa; phylum Arthropoda; class Insecta; order Diptera; family Anthomyiidae; genus Pegoplata; species Pegoplata infirma. Next base: position 139,006,997 of record OY992539.1, read on the forward strand.
TTTTTTTCCTAATCAAGTAATGTTTTTGTTAACTGATAAATAGTAATTTAAGTGAAGTGTGTAGAAAAAGGGCGTAAGGTGTTAAATATTTTTTGAATTTAAATAAAAAAAAAAAATATTAACAGAGGTCAGCATCTTTGGGCTAGTGTAACTTACTATTCATTTCCGTACGTTCAGGTTTTTTTGACTGACAACTAGCTGTTGCTCTTCCTCTCATAAAGAATTTTTTTTGTTGTTTGACCAGTGGTAGTATTTATTGGTATTGGTGATCATCTTCAAAATAATAATAATAATAAATATCAAATACACAAGTTTGTACATTGACAACGTGTGTTTACACCACAATACAAACCTCTCATCTTTATTTGTCTTTGATCATCAGCTCCCAGACAGGTATGTATGTTTTAGAAAAGAATATTATGTGTACTTCATAAATATACATGCTAGCAACATCATCAGCAGCAATAGTACAACACATATTTTGCAAATAATTGTTTTTTTTTTTTGTATATTTTTCTATTAACTGATGAGTTGAGATGTGTTGATATGAAGTAGAATAGAATTGCTGACGTCAATTCTAAATATTCTTGGAATCTTCAATACTAACTTCATTCCATTTTCAAATTATAGACCGTTTTTTTTAAATATGGCTCCCCCCACTGTATTGGTAACGGGTGGTGCTGGATATATTGGTTCCCATACCGTTTTGGAAATGTTAAATGCTGGTTACAATGTTGTTGCTGTTGATAATTTATGCAATGCCTACAGTTCAGGCACATCTAAGCTTCCCGAAGCTTTAAATCGTGTCCAGGAAATAACAGGCAAAAAAGTTCACTTTTATCGTGTCGACATTACAGATCGTGAACAAGTGCGCGCTGTTTTTCAAGAGGTAAATAACATCATTGATCAATTAATAAATTTTAATTTTGTATTAATCATTCTTAGCATCTTTGTGTTTATATGTATACGTTAGAAATATTTATGACTTTGATTTTTTTTTTTTAATTTTATCGTCTTCAAGTACCGTGTAGCTGTAGTTCATTAAACTTTTATTGACCTACTTACATATATTAGCATCTTATTTTGTTCTAACAATTTTTAATATAGGTCTTCTAAATAGGTCTAGGTTTTATTTTTTTTTGGTAAAATCGTGTTTAATAAATAGAAAATTATAGGGATTGTAAAATAGCACTTTACTAAGAAAAATTGCTTTTAAGTAAACTGGTGTAGATTGTATTGGTATTACTAAATTTTTTTTTTGTGTTTTTGTAAAAAAACGCGGCTTTTCTTAATAAACGCATTAAACTAATAAGCTTTTCAACCGGTTTTCAAAATGTTATGTATAGAAGAATAGGACTTTTAAATGTATTAATCGATTTTTTTCTGCAATAGTTTCCCTGCAGGAAAAATTACACAATTTTTATAATTTCGGGAAAATCTTTTTCTTTAATTTTCTAAGTTTGGAAAAAAATTTGTAAAATTTTCTAAATTTCAAAAAAAAGATGTGAAATTTTCCAAGTCTTGAACATTTTTTTTTCCAGAAAAATAATTTAAAAATTTTCTTAGTCCTAAGTGCGTTTTGGAGAAAAACAAGTAAAAAAATTTAAATTTGGCCTTGCCGAATGTATGTAAAACAGATTATTTCAAAAACATTTTTTGGTGAAAAAATTGGTAAATACAGTTTGCCAACTCGGTCGGACACTAGTGGGTTTTCGGGTATGCGTGTGACACGGCACGTGTCCTATACATGTCACTTTTCTTGGAGGTATTTTTTTAACCAAATTTTTTTTTTTTTAATTCTAACAAAATTTGTATACCCTCTACTCTACACTCAAAAAATTTCATGCATAAAAATACGAAGTATTATTTCGTAAAATTTTTTTCGTACATATTACGAAATTTTTGTACATATTACGAAATTTTTGTAATTTTACGAAAACTTGGAATTTCGTAAAAATACAAATTTCGTTTATTTTACGAAGTACATTTCGTAGCCAAAAAATACGAAATACTTCGTATCTTAACGAAATATTTCGTAATTTAACAAAATATTTTTCGGAAAAAAAATCACAAAATCAAGGGGTTTGATTTAATAATTTTTTTTTTTATTTTTTTGACTAAAAAAAAAATAAAACAATGAATTTTACCTATTTTTGATTTACCTACATGTAACTATTGCTATAAATTCAAACGAGAACACAAATTTTGTGTAATAGTTTTAAGATTGCTGTGAATTTAATTTTTATATTAAAGAAAATTTTAAAACAAAATAAATTTGTAACCTATCATTTTTTATTTAATCTATATGGGGGTTTTCGTGTCAACTGACACAACTTTTGAAACCGATGTCTTCCGATCGGGATGAAATTTGCACCAAGGTTAGTCCTATTGGATAGTAGTTCAGACACAATTTTTCAACGAGATCGGTCAAGAACTCTCTGAGTTAGAGGGGGTCGAAATTTGACATTTTGGCCAAAGAGGTGTTGATTCTCATCCATGTAACTTCTTACCTATTGTCTTTAGCAAAATGTGTCCCAAAGAGTTTAGATAGCTATTTCTTCAGTCTTTCGAAAAAAAAATATAAGAAAAATAAAAAAAAAATTTTTGATTTTTTTTCTTAAAAATCCAAAACTTTTTTGACTTTTTCCTCAAATTGGGCCCTTTTTTTTTTTTTTTTTTTTGATTCAAAAGAAAGCTTATGTGATTTCCTTTAAGAGCTGTGGGGTCGCTTAGTGGGATGCGAGTGGGATATCTATGAAATTTTTTTTTTTTAACTTTGGAACACAAAAAATGGTTCTTCAATTTGCACTATTAGGCGTGGGATAGCTAACCAGTTTTCGATTTCGATCCGCGATACCCTCTAATTTTTTTAGGTTCGAAAAAGAAAGCACGAGCCAAAAAATGGGGGCGGTGGGGAGGTGCCATATGGCCCCTCATTGGGGTCAAAGTTGGGCGTAAAGAGGTAAAAATCCCCAAAAACCCCCAAAACTCCCCTAGAAACGCCCCTGGAGGGGTGCAATGTGAGACAGACCTCCAATAATTTTCTGCCCCCAACATTTTTCTTGAACATACCTTACCTCTATTTCCACTTCCTAAGGGGGCTCCCATACAAAACATTTTTAAAAAATTTGATCCTACCATTCTAACTTACCCTAAAGTGCCCCTAGTGGTGCCAAATGTATGACCGACCTCCATTATTTTATTAATTCCAACATTTTTTGCAAACATACCTACAATGTATCTTTAACCCTTAAGGTGGTCCCCATACATTTATTTTAATTTTTATAAAATTGTTTTGTTAAACCAGCTCCTACCGCCCCTACCGTGCCTCCTAGAGAGGCAAAAATTACGACCAACCCCCATTATTTTTTAGTTACCAACATTTTGTCCGAACATCATAACACCCTATCTCCACTCCTTAAGGGGCTCCCATACATTATAAAAACATGTATTTTTAAAAACTAATAAAAAAATAAAAAAAAATGTATGGGGACCCCCTTAAGAGTTGAAAATAAAGGGTAGGTATATTCTAAGAAAATGTTGGAGTCGAAAAAATATTGGGGGTCGGTCATACATTTTACATCTCTAGGGGCACCCTATGGACAGTTAGAGCGGTAGGAGCAAATTTTATAAAAATGTCATTTTGTATGGGAGCCCCCTTAGGAAGTGGAAATAGGGGTAAGGTATGTTCAAGAAAAATGTTGGGGGCAGAAAATTATTGGAGGTCAGTCTCACATTGCACCCCTCCAGGGGCGTTTCTAGGGGAGTTTTGGGGCTTTTTGAGGATTTCTACCTCTTTACGCCCAAATTTGACCCCAATGAGGGGCCATATGGCCCTTCCCCACCGCCCCCATTTTTTGGCTCGTGCTTTCTTTTTCGAACCTAAAAAAATTAGAGGGTATCGCGGATCGAAATCGAAAACTGGTTAGCTATCCCACGCCTAATAGTGCAAATTGAAGAACCGTTTTTTGTGTTCCAAAGTTAAAAAAATTTTTTTTTCATAGATATCCCACTCGCATCCCACTAAGCGACCCCACAGCTATTAAAGGAAATCACCTAAGCTTTCTTTTGAATCAAAAAAAAAAAAAAAAAAAGGGCCCAATTTGAGGAAAAAGTCAAAAAAGTTTTGGATTTTTAAGAAAAAAAATCAAAAATTTTTTTTTTATTTTTTTTATATTTTTTTTTCGAAAGACTGAAGAAATAGCTATCTAAACTCTTCGGGACACATTTTGGTAAAAGCAATAGGTAAGAAGTTACATGGATGAGAATAAACACCTCTTTGGCCAAAATGTCAAATTTCGACCCCCTCTAACTCAGAGAGTTCTTGACCGATCTCGTTGAAAAATTGTGTCTGAACTACTATCCAATAGGACTAACCTTGGTGCAAATTTCATCCCGATCGGAAGACATCGGTTTCAAAAGTTGTGTCAGTTGACACGAAAACCCCCATATAAATAAAAATCAATTGTCGTTCGTTGGTAACGGCATCAGTTGAGAACGGCTGGACCGATTTGGACATTTTTTTTTTTGAAATGTTTGTCATAGTCCAACTTAGGTTTTTACGTAAAGAAATATTGACCCCGCCCACTTTTACGCCCACTTTTCTTGATTTATCTAAAATCGGAAAATGGCTGCACTGATGTGGGTGTTTTTTTATTTAAATGTTCGTAAAAATCCAATTTAAGTTTTTACTGAAAGACAAATTGACCACGCCCACTTTTACGGCCACTTTTACGCCCACTTTTTTCAATTTATCTAAAATCTGACTAAAGTTTTTTAAATGAATTTTCATTATATTTTAACTTTGGTTTTAACGAAAAAAGAAATTTACTACGCCTAATTTGGCAAATTTTTGCTGAAAATTTTCTTCATAATTCAACTAAGGTTTTTACGGATAGTAAAATTTTCCACGCCCACCTTTTTCTATGTATTGAAAGAACTGTAACGGCAAGACCAATTTGGTTATAGTCCGCAGAACATTTTTAAGGAAAGACAAATTGTCCACGCCTACTTTTACGCTCACTTTTCCCGATATATTTTAAATCATGGAATGTCTGGATCAATTTGTCTAATTTTGTTTTTAATGTTCGTCATAGTCCAACTAAGGTTTTTCTGAAAGAACAATTTTCCATTTCTAAGCCCACTTTTGAATGGATGGGCCGAGTTGGTTAAATTCAAATAAGGTTTTTACGGTAAGAAAAGTGAAACCCACTCTTTTTTCGATATACATAAAATTTGCTCTATAGACAAATAAAATATCGAACAATAAAATATTAATAAAAATCAAATGTAGTTCGTTGGTAATCGCTTCACTTGAGAACTGACCGATTTGGATAATGATTTTTTTTTAAATGTTCGTCTTACTTTTTTTAATGTTCGTCTTAGGTTTTTTCGAAAAAAAAAGTTAATCACGCCCACTTTTACGCCTTCTTTTCTAAACTTCGATTTGACTAAACATTTTTTTAATGTTCGTCATAGTCTAACTTAGGTTTAAACAGAAATACAAATTTTTCACGCAAACTTTTATTTCTATACATCTCAAATAGTAGAACGGCAGGGCCGATTTGGCTATTAGTAGAATTTGTTGACGTTCGCGATAGTACAACTAAGGTTTTTACGAAAATAAAAACTGTCCACTCCCACTTTTTTCAATACATCGACTGGCCTGATTTGGGAAATTTTTTTCTCAATGATCATTATAGGCCAATTAAGGATTTTACAAAAAAAAATTATTGTCCACCCCCACTTTAAAGCCCACTTTTTTCAATATCTTTAAAATTCGCAACACTTGAGAACGCCTGGACCGATTTGGCTAATTTATTTGGTTTTAAATGTTCGTAATAGTCCATATAATTCTTTGGAAAGAAAAATTGTCCTCGCGCACTTTTTTTCGCTATTTCTAAAACTTATTTTTACTCCCATTCGATCTAATAAAAAAAAATAATTCTTTATAGATTCCGCTAAAACTTGGTACAAATGATCTTAAATCTTTGGGGATTGTTAACATACATATGTACAAGTTTAACTTACCACACAAATTATAACGCCCACTTTTGTCAAAATATGTCGTCTACTAATAACCGGACCGATTTTTTTATGATAATTGTAGTTCTAATTAGGGTTTTAAGGAAATATAAATGAGAAAAGTGTCCCGAAAAAATTAAAAATTCGGGAAAACTATAAAGGTTTGTTTGAACTCAAGACAATAGCTCACGGTGAAAACAAAGGATATGCGTAATTTATTTTTGTGTTGTTCTTAATGGTACAAAATAAATTTTAAATTTGTACAGTTCGCGAAGTCGTAGATATGGTAATACTTTTTTTAGTTTCTAAAATATAATTTGAAGATGATTATCTGCCTTATCGGGTCTTAAAAACCACGCCTACAAATTTTTCTAAGCCAAGAAATGCATTACAATTTGTGCAGGGATATATATTTGAAGCGAGACGAAATATAACACTGATCTTATCTTTGGGCCAGCAACGCGGACCGGGCCAGCAACGCGGACCGGGCCAGCTAGTATGATATATAATTTTTTGAATATGTAATATGTACCAAAATATTTCGTAATTATACAAAATATTTCGTAATTATACAAAATATTTCTTAATTATACAAAATATTTCGTAAAAATAAACATAATTCGTATTTACAAAAAAAAAAAAAACTTCGTAATATGTACAAAATTTTTTGTATGTTTACGAAATATTTCGTAATTATACGAAATACAGTCGAACTCGGTTATAACGAACTCGGTTATAACGAATTCTCGGTTATAACGAACTAATTCTAAAGTCCCTACGTTTTGGCAACAATTTTTACACAAAATACCTCTTTTATAACGAACTCGGTTATAACGAATCCTCGGTTAAAACGAACTACTTATTATGGTCCTACGAACACAATTTCATGTATATTTACCTTTTTATAACGAACTTCCATAAACATTTTGAAATTTGCGGCAATTATATTCACCAAACTCAGTAAAGGTTAGAAATTATTGGTTAATATTATAATTTTTATAATTTTTTTTTACATTTTTAATGTTTTCTTCTCAATGAGTAGTTTACTTTAAAAAAAAAACCTCAAATAAAACAAAATTGGAACTTTTTTTTTTGGAAATAAAACAAGGTTGATATACAATATACCCCGCTTATAGCGAACTTCGCTTATAACGAACTTTTTTTACTGGTCCCTCGGAGTTCGTTATAACCGGGTTTGACTGTATTTCGTAATTATACAAAATATTTCGTATTTATACAAAATATTTCGTAACTTTACGAAATATTTTCGTTAAACTAAACATAATTTGTATTTACAATAAAAAAAACTTCGTAATATGTACAAAAATATTTTGTATTTTTACAAAATATTTCGTAGTTATACAAAATATTTCGTAACTTTACGAAATATTTTCGTAAAAATAAACGTAATTCGTATTTACAAAAAAAAAAACTTCGTAATATGTACGAAAATATTTAGTATTTTTACGAAATATTTCGTAGTTATACTAAATATTTCGTAAATTTACGAAATATTTTCGTATTTATTTCGTAAATATCACTAAAAAAACTTCGTAATATTTACGAAATGCCATAGGTAAATATTACGAAATATTTCGTTCCGGCAAAACCACGAAATATTTTGTACAATGTACGAAGTATTTCGTTCATTTTACCTATGAAATTTTTTGAGTGTAGTGATAGAGGGTATACATAAGTTTGTCATTCCGTTTGTAACACCTCCATACATTGGTCTAGAACCCTATAAAGTACATATCGCTCATTTACTTACTCAAAATATTTGATTTTGCAGAAAATGCATTTAAAGTTTACAATTGAAACGGGTTTTCCATTAAAAAAGGCCGGTACATAGGAAATGTAGCTATGGCGTGTTCTCTTTTCAAACGATGAGTTTCAAAGGTTCGAAAGAATTAATTCTTTAATTCTATTTTCTAATTCCAATTAAAAAAATAGAATTTGGCATTCACTAAAATCATTCATCTTTCATAATCATTGAATTAATTCTTTCAAGAATTCATTCCTCAAGAATGATCATTCAACTTGAATAATTATTGTTTGTGTTTTTCTGATTGAAGAAGAAAATTGTGTCTTCTAAAGATTAAATTAAATGTGGATTTACCCTAGACCATGGTTTCTGTAGCCACTTCTACGTCATCAGTAGGCAATTACATTAAATTGATTATTTGATATTTGCTAGAAAAATTCTTTATATGTTTTTTTATCAACAGACTAGCCTGACATGAGCTTCGAACCTGTGTCGTTAAATCACTCATGTTTTGTAAGCCGAAGTCATAACCACTAGGCTATACTCGGTGTACAAACATCAGTGACTAAACGTCGTTTGTTTTTAACTCACAGTAGGTTTCGTGTGTGACGTATGCAGAAAAGCTTTTTATCTAACTCAAGCAATGCATTTAATCTAGAGACCAACAACATTATTGTTTTATTCAAATTAATCTACTACAAATTGAATGATGAAATTTTCTTATCATTCAATTTAAAACAGTAAAGCGCAACACACATACACACATTTATGCTTGTGTGGGCAGCAGCAAACGAGACGTCGACAAAAGCCGATCGTTTACACACGACGATGCTTAAAATGCACACAAGCAAAAAGTTTTTGAAAATACAAAGGGAATGAAATAAAAAAATCATCATTCAATTTGTAATAGATTTGAATGATGAAATATGTTGATCATTCAATCAAATTATTAGCTAGCTAGGAATTAATTCTCTTTGGAATTAATTTAATTTGACTTAAGCTTTGAGAATTAAGCCTTTGAATTAATTCGTGTTGAATGCTAGTAAGGAATGATAATTTAAAACTTTTTAAAACAGAATTAAACTTTTTGTGAATTAATTCTCAATAGAATTAATTCGTTCGAAGCTATGTATGCAAGTAAATGAGCGAAATATTCATGATGCTTGATCGATTTGAAGTCGATCTAGCGATGTCCGTCTGTCTGTCCGTTGAAAACACGCTAACTTTCAAAACACTTTACCTGGTCGGGTTGGTATTGCAATTTAGCGAAATCGGTCCAGTGATTCAAAAGTTATAAGCAAAAGAGTGAATTTCGACAACAGTTTTTCGCGAATTTACGAGAAAAAAAAAACACGATAACTTTCGAAAGACAATGCAGAGACTGCTGAAGATTGGCATATATATTTGTCGTTCCCATGGTCTGGTTGGTATTGAATTTTAGCAAAATCGTAACGTTAAAAAAAAATCTTAAAATATCGAATATGAATCGCACAAGCTTTCTAAAATTTAGAATTTTTCTTTACAATTTATATTAAATTCAAATTTTGAAATATGTTTACTCCTTCGGAACTGGATGAATATATCTCCACTAGAGGTCGCAGTAGATCAGCAATTTAACAAAAAAGATTTTCTTAAATCGATAGTGTAATGGTTACGAAAACTAAAATTATAGTTTTGAACAATCTAAACAAGAACAGAAAGATCTGCTATTAACACAAAAACCTTACTAAATATGGAAATTCCTTAATTTAAAAAAAATATATTTTAAGAACACATTTATTTTGTTGCGAGTGTGTTAAACAAAATCGTTTATAGTTTTTTTTTTATCGTGTTGGCAGTTTCCTAAGAATTTTTTATAAAAATATAATTGTTAAGATAAGCAAAAATGTATTATTTAAACATATTGCAAAGCGTCATACATTTTATTTACTTCCCTTTTTGTGTACGTGTATGATAGTCAACAAAAATGATTACGTTCTTGAAACAAAAAGTCGTTATCAATTGAAAAATGTTTTTGGTTTCTTTTTTCGGATATTTAATATTTTAGGCATATTTTTTAATTTTATTAATAGATTTTTACCCAATGTTTAAAAAAAACTTAAAGTTACATGATTTGTTCTCTTCACTTAATTCAATTGAAATTTCAACATGAATGTACTGATATCAATTTGTTATTGTAATGTTGTTATCGCTATCATTGCCTTGTTACTGGGGTCTTTATACTTGTGTCTTATCAATATTTTATGCACTTTTGCTATCATTGCTCTTTTTATTCCCAATTATGAGCTTTCAGTTGTGTAAACATCGTTAATCTTATAAATATTTATTTGCCTCAGTACTTGATTGTTTATTCAATCAATTACACTTTTCAGCAAAGGTCAAAATGTTTTCTTGCGTTTTCATTATTATGATCACGTACTTAGAAGTGTATTTTTATTACAATTTAGTTTCAAATTTGTTTTTAATTCCATAACATCTTGCGACCTTAGGACAACAAGGTTCTATCTGTGCTTATTTCTTTAAGCCAATAGAATATTGTTGTCCTAAGGTCTCGATCTGCTATAAAATAAGACAAGAGGGAAAGCGATCCAAATTCTACTCGTTTGTATAAAATTCTTATCTAACGATCAAAATTCTATTAAACGTACGATCAAATTTTGGAATGATTTCACACTTTTAAATTCATTGCGCTATTGACCTTTATTTTGATCCCACTTCTCTTAGAAAATAAGAAAAAAATTCTAGAATCCGAGACAGTTGCTATAGGAAAAAGTGTCTTTATAATTGTTGTAAGAAAAAAATGCTAAAGAAAATACTCTGAAAATTTTTCTATAAGAAAAATTTCTCAGAATCTGAGACTTTTTCCATAGGAAAAATTTCAAACAATATGAGACTTTCTTTAAGGAAAAATATCTCAGATCTGAGATTTTTTCTATAGAAAAAATGACTCAGAATCTTTAACTTTTTCTGTGAGAAAAACGTCTCAGAATCTGCGATTTTTTTAAAGCAAAAATGTTTTAGAATCTGAGATATTTTTTAAAGAAAAATATGTTTTAGAATCTAAGACAATTTCTATAGCAAAAATTGTCTTAGAATGTAAGACCTTTTCTATAGAAGAAATGTCTCAGAATCTGTGACATTTTCTATAGGAAAAATGTCGCAGAGTTCAAGACTTTTTTCCAAGGTTGGCAATCGAAACGAATAACGGTATCGATATCGGTATCGTTTTTTTATTTAATTCGTTATCGGTTACGGTATTTGAGTTAAATCGGTTACGGTATTACCGATACCGAAACGTAAATACCGGTACGTACCGGTATTATCGAAAAAAATGCTAAAAATATAAAAAACGTACAAAAACTTAAAAAAATATATTTTTGTTTTCAATTTTAATATTAAACACTAAGGGCGTATCGTCAAATTTAAATTTTCGAAATTTCTGTCGTTAGAGCTGATTGTGTGAAAATTTATGCAAGAAATTATAATTATAATTAAAATATATTTTTAGATTTATAATTAGAAATTTTTTTCAAAAAAAAATCTAAAGAACTCCTTAAACGCTTTTCGAATACGCTCGCAAAGCGTTACAAAAAAACGCTTTGAGATTGCTTTTTTTTTGTTATAGTGCTTTCAGAACACTTTTCAAAAACGCTCGCAAAGCATTTGAAAATAGCGTTTTTAGAACGCTTTTTTTTGTTACAGTGCTGTCAGAACGCTTTTTTAGAACCGTCGTTAATTTCTGGTTGGGAATTTTCATGTTTAAAAATCAGCACATGTGGACTAAAATTGCGGTTTAAGATTTTTTTAAATATTTTTCCAAAATTTCCACAAAATTTACAAATTTTTGAGCCGGATTTGATCAAAAAATTCGGACAAGATTTTTGATCGAAATACGTAATTTTTTTCAACTTTGACCGCTGGTTGCCGACTGAAGATGACCTTGTGAAATTTTTTCTTAAATTTTCCCACAATCAGCTTCAACCTGGCCATTGTTTGGCAGGTATTTCGACATGAAATTCGAAAATTTGCGTATTTAGGGGGTCGGCGTGGGACGTTTCAAAAATTTGTTTTTTACGAATTATGGCACTTTTAAGTAATAAAAAATTACTACGAGTTACGCCACTTAAAAAAATTATACTGCTAGTATTCCAAATGCCTCCCCAAAGTCCTATAATAAATAATAATAATAGTTTTGATCACATCACATGATCAATTATTTATTCTCTCTATTTATTTACAATTAATTTTTAATAAATGCAACCTAACCGAGAACTGGTATCAATGACCGTCGTCTCGTTGTAGCGAAAAAAACCAAGGGTTCTAGTGGGAATCGAACCCACGACCCCCACGTTAAAAGGCTAGCACGCTACCAACTAGCCTACGGGGGCCCCCTAAGTCCTATAAATTCTTGGGCACCCACATCGCAGATCAAATAAAAATCCCAAAATAACTATTTTTCTTCCATTTATTTACAAATATTTTTTTTATAATTTTAACCTAACCGAGAACTGGTAACAATAACCGTCGTCTCGTTGTAGCGAAATAGACCAAGGGTTTGGTAGGAATCGAACCCACGACCCCCTGTTTCATAGGCTAGCACGCTACCAACTAACCTACAGGAGCCCCCCAAAATAACTATACTATCAGAAAGTTTCTATTGGGAGACAAAATGACTCCATAAAAATTTCGTGAAAATCAACATCGACATCAAATCAACTTCGCGGTTTAGTATGGCTTTTTTGGAAATTTTTCCTAAATCCACGATGTGGGTGCCCAAAGATTTTTTCACTTTTTGAGAGACCGGGTAGCAATTGGAGTATGATTTTGCATTTACAAAAACTAAAAAATTTACAAACTTTAAAATTTTTTTAATTTTTTTAAAACCGTTTCAATACCGGTACGTACCGGTACGTACCGGTACACTGAAAAAAATAACCTTCCTGATATTAATGAAACGGATTCATTATTTTGTTTTCATTACTTAAATGAAGGAATTCATAAGCGGATTGAAATTTCATGCATGTTATGAACAAATTTTATGAAACTTGTTTCATTAGATTTCATAATTTCATTAAAAAATATCATAAGATTTTTTAGAACTAAATACAACTCTGCGTTGCGAATAAGAGAAAGAAAACAGAACAAAAACATACGACGTTTTATTACACCACGCGTGTTTAGTCTAATTGTAATTTTTACATGTGTGTTAACTTTTTTCTAATAAAATAATTTTATATTTTTTTGCTTTGTTATTGAAACTTGTGTGTGTGTTATGCTGGTTATATCTAATTGAAATTACAAGTGAAAAGTTCCGTATAAGTGTTTCTTTTGACTGTTTCTTATAAAATATAATATAATTTGCAACAGAAAAATAGTTTTTTTAAGTCATTAAAATTTTGTGATGAAATGTAGGGTAATTTGTGTTGCTACGTTGTCGCTACGTTTTGGTAGCACGTGTTTTTAAAGTCATCGCGTTTTTGTCTTTTATAGTTTACCTTATATGGCAATTCAGACCAATTTAAGTTTGGAGTAAAATTTTGTTGTGTGTAAAAACTAGGTGAAAACCATAAAAAGTGTGCAATTAAGGGTCATGTCACAGACTCAATTCCGTTCGGAAGTGGAATAAGTCGTTCACTCGTAAAACGCAAAGCAAATACTTTTTTTCGGAATGAAACCACTTTTAGCAATTCAATTCCACTTTGATTTTTGAAAGTGATTTCATTCCGAAAAAAATGGGTTTGCGTTTTACGAGTAACAACTTTTTTTCAAATCCGATCGGAATTGAGTCTGTGACATGCCCCTAAATAAAATTTCAGTAACGGTTACAGTGATGGTTACATGTGACTTACCAAAATTGTTATTAATGCAAATTTTCACTTATGGGTGTATGATACGTGCTGTTTTTAGGTAACTTGTTCCTAACTTGATTAGGGACTTTCTATGGAAATTTTGATAACTTTAACGAACATGAATTTATCGTAATTCCCATATCAAAACCTTAATAAAGTTAGCAACTAGTTACTTGTTAAAAGCAATTATCATACGCTCATTACCAACTACTATTCACATTTAATCAATGGATATTTTCATAAAATTTATGAATAACTTCATAAAACGTTTTAAACAAGTTCTACGAATATTTTCATTATTTATATGCAAGTTTTCATTGAAAGGAACTTAATGACACCAGTTTCATTAATCAAATGAAACCTGTCTTCGGTTGAAAACGTGAGTCATTTTTCATTAAGGTTAAGTCAATTTTCATTAATTTCACGAAGCTATTTTTTTTCAGTGTACCGATCACAAAACATAATAAGTGAATTTGTAAAAAATTATCGCGATGGGATAGGTATCAATGACCACGCCTCCTCCTCAACCGCTCAAAAAAATCTCTTACTTGTTTGAATTACAATTCGTTGACTGGGCTTTAAGAAGGCCTTTGTGCAGGCCAACCAACGAATTGATGTTTTTCGAATTACAATTGGAATCTTCGAACAACAAATAAAATCATCGAATTACAATTGACATTTTTCAAATTAAAATTGATCTTTTTCGAGTTAAAATTGATCTCCATCGAGTTATAATAGATCTTTTTTGAATTACAATTGATATTTTCCAAATCACAATTAATCGTTTTCGAATTACCATTGGATCTTTAAATTGCAAATGAAATATTCGAATTTCAAGTAGAATCTTTGAGTAACAAATGGAATTTTCGAATTACCAATGGAATTTTCGACTTACAAGTATAAACTTTGAATTACATCTGTAAATTGTGTAGTCTGTGTGAAATTGAAACATATTAAAACGCACCATGAAACATATTAAAACGCACCATGATATTGAACTAGTTTGGCATATATGTTTGTAATTTACCTGGTCAGGTTGGTATTGCAATTCAGCAAAATCGTTCCAGTGGTTCAAAAGTTATGCAAAAAGAGTAAATTTCGGAAAGGGGTTTTCGTGAATTCACGAGTTAAAAAACACGCTAACTTTCGAAAGACAATCCTGGGGCTGCTGAACCTTGGCATATATATTTTTCGTTTTCCTGGTCTGATTGGTTTTGCATTTCAGCAAAATCGGTTGAGTTCAAAAGATATTAAGAAAACCGTGAATTTCAGATTGGTTCCACCTTAAATCCACGTGTTGAAAAAGCCGTTAAACATGCTTTAAAAACATTGGTTAGTCAGAAAAATATTTTACAAAGAGTTTTTGTCACTCAAAAACATTTTTACACTAAAAAAAAATTACACTCAAAAACAAAATTTTACACTCAAAAAGAATTTTACACTAAAAAAAAATAGTATTTTTTTTTTCAAAAATGATTAAAAAAAGTTTTTACCTTAAAACAAAATATTTCTAATCTAGACAGTTAATTTTTTTTCACTTACTATCACTTCAAAAGGGCATTGTGAAGGGTATTCATAGATTCGGCCAAATTGAACTTAAATTTTCTACTTGTTTCGAATTCTAATTAATCTTTTACGAATTGCAATTGATCGTTACGCATTACAACTGATCTTTTTCGAATTTAAATTATTCTTTTTTTCAATTTCAAATGATCATTAACGAATTTTAACATATCTTTTAACAATTAATCTTTTTCGAATTTCAATTGATCTTTTTTTACTAACAATTGATATTTGCGAATTTCAATTGATCTTTTACGAATTTCAAATGGAGTTTTCAAATAATAAGCACAATCTTTGAATTTAAATTAAAATTTATAAATGGAATCTTCGAATCACGAATATAGTTTTGTAACTTTAATTGATTTTTAACAAATTATATCTGTAAATGTGTAGAAAAATTAAAGCTAATCATATAAAACTATTTCCAACTCTATTTTTTAGCATAAAATTGATATAGTATGCCACTTTGCTGCCCTAAAGGCTGTTGGTGAATCATGCCGTATACCTTTGCAATATTATCACAACAACATGACTGGAACTAATGTTTTACTAGAGGCCATGGCTGACAATAACGTTTTCAAATTCGTGTACAGTTCTAGTGCTACTGTCTATGGTGAACCACAATTTTTACCGGTAACAGAAGAACATCCTACTGGTAATTGTACCAGTCCCTATGGTAAAACCAAATACTTTACAGAAGAAATTCTTAAGGACTTATGCAAATCGGATAAGGTAAATAAATAAAAAAAAATAATAAAAAATGTATTTAATTTGAATTTTCTTTTGCAGCGTTGGGCTGTTGTTTCTTTACGTTATTTCAATCCTGTTGGCGCTCATCCCTCTGGTCGTATAGGCGAAGATCCTAATGGCGAACCAAATAATTTAATGCCATATATAGCACAAGTAGCTGTCGGTAGACGAGATTGCCTACAGGTTTACGGTTCTGATTTTTCTACCAAAGATGGTACTGGTGTTCGTGATTATATACATATCGTTGACTTGGCCGAGGGTCATGTTAAAGCTTTAGATAAACTACGCAATATAGCAGAGACTGGTTTCTTTGCTTTTAATCTTGGCACTGGTGTTGGTTATTCCGTTTTGGAAATGGTTTATGCCTTTGAAAAAGCATCTGGACGCAAAATAAATCATAAATTAGTAGATAGACGTTCTGGTGATATAGCAACCTGTTTTGCAGATGCTTCTTTGGCTGCTAAATCATTAGGTTGGAAAGCTACTCGTGGTATTGATGAAATGTGTCTGGATACTTGGCGTTGGCAAAGTAATAATCCTAATGGTTATGCAGTAGTATGATTATCACTTTATTTAACATTTGCATTTCTATACTTATTTAAAAACAAAACATTCTTAAACATGTATTCTTTTCTTTGTAATTGCTGTTTTTCTTTATGTATTTAATTGAATCTTGTAATTAATTATGTAGTGTAGTGTGTCTCTTGCCTTGTCTGAAAAAAAAAACAATTTAATATTGTGAGTGTATATGACCATAAACTTAAGTCCACTCATAATGATGACAAAAATGGTGATCATCTATGTTATATTTCTTTATTTATATTTTTTGTGTTTATTTTATACACAATTTAGTCATTGTTAAAAACTATAAAGGTAAATATTCACATTAGAAATTGTTACCCTTGCCAAATGCGAAATGTAAAATTTGTTACAACACAGAAAATGTTTTTACATTTTATTCTTTACATATTTGCTGTAAAATAATCAGGGTATTCACTTCAGAATTTTTTGACCCTTGCAACAGTGCAATATTGCAACATTTTTTTTTAAAAAAAATTTTAATAAAATTTTTATTTTTCTATTACCTTTTATATGATGCGTAGTTGCAAGAAAATATTTGCAATTTATTTTAATATAAATACAATTGCTTTTATTCACAAAGAAACAAGCAAAAAAAGTTGCAATTTTGACATTTCGCAATTTTGCAAGACTAAAATTTCTGACGTGAATTCCATTAATATGTATTCGCATTTTGGTAAACATTTCTGACATGAAAATCGTTTACATTTAATTATACTATAATTGCAATTATCTTAATTGTTTTTTTTTTGTTTTTGCTGTATTTTAAATATACTACAACATATTTTTTTTTGTTCCTCAACTGTTTTTTTTTCTTCTCTATTATCTGTTTTAGTTTTTAGACAATTATGTTTTATTTTAAAAATTAAATAATTTAGTTAAATTTTTTTAATTAAAATGCATTTAAGCATTGTATAACTATCTAAATATATTATGCGTATATGTATAAGATTTATTAATGTAAACAATTAAATGTTTTGTGCAAATAAAAATGTATGTATTCAAAAATATGCAATGGATAAATTGCTTATTTAATAAAATAAAAATTAATATTGCTAATGTTTTGATTTTTAAGATTTTCCCCTTTTGAAGTGGTGGCACCCGGTAATTCGTGTCGACCAAAATAACAAGTCTCATTTTACTGGACAGGAGAAATGATTGTTATCATACAATGGACTATTTAAATAAATGGACTAATTAATTGGTAATTTCATTAGCATTAAATTGAAACTAATACCAGTTTAAATTTTAGCATTGGCATTCCAACTTGAGCAAAATTTTTACGCTTTTGTAAAGCCAAATATGGAGTTTGACAGATTTTCACGGTAAAACTTACTTAGCTTTAGTGAAATTTTTACGCTTTTGTAAAGCCAATATGAAATTATTATTTACTGAAAATCGAGCAACTTACTTAGCTTTAAGGTCCATATTCTGTTCATGTTCACATGAAAAAAAAACTGTCAAACTATATAAAAAAATATTTTTAGCTACTTGGCCATATTGTGAGCAAGTTGAAATTGATTTTAAGTATATAAAACCGCATAAATTTTGCAATAAAATAGGCTTTAAGACTAAAGCCTAGTAATCTGTTTTTTACGATGAAAATTTCACTTAAACTTCAAACGCCTTAAATCGCAATAAAGCATATCGTCGAACTATATTCAATAAATGCCAACTCAAAAAAGCTTACTGTTCAGGAGAGCTAAAAAACTAGTTATTTCGCATATTATTGCAACAAAGAACAATGTACCTTCCATAAGATGGTTTAAATATTCTAAATTATTTTTACATATGCCAAAAATTTTATATTTTGCACTTGTTTGCGTATTTTTCAGAGTTGGCATTTATTACTATGACAAAAAACAAATATTTTTTTAGAGTTGGCATATTTTTTTTTTTTTTTGAAAAATTTTTAAAATTTTTTTTTTTTTTTGGTTTTTGTTATCCTTACGGTAATTGCAAAAACTAAAAAAAAAAATTAAAAATCTTTGCATATTTTTAAAAGTTACTAGCTCCGAAAGCCTTTTAATCTCAGGGTGGTCAACTTTGGCACTCTGTAACTCATGCTGTAATGTAATACACTCAAAAAATTATGACGGTAGATTCCACTACAAAAGACAGTTAAAACTATTACATTTGTTGTTGTTTAGGCGTCCACTACATTTTACGGTAAAATCGACCAAAAGTTGTTGTTGTTTTTAACTATTGATTAACAACTACATAAAACGGTAAAAACTACTTTAAATTACAGTTGTACTGAAACTTAAATTGTTTGAATTTTTTTCTAAACGCCAAAAACGGTTACAATTATTTGGTAAAAATTCCAGCTTTATCTGACTCTTCCAACACATCCGTTCTTCTAAAAATTTCCAGAAAATTATAAGTTTATAGACACAAGTTTATAGACTAAAAAAAACTACATAAAACAACTGTTACTACAATGTAGTAATTTTTTGTGTTTATTTTTTAAAACGACTACAAAAAACAGTTGTTTGAGATTTTTCATGCAAAAACAACTGAAGTTGTAGTTGAAAACAACTACTACTTACTACACAAATGACCGGCGTGTAGTAACTGCAATAATTTTCTAAGTTCTAGCTATTTTGAGAGCTTATTTCATTGACTTTATTTGCCCCACGCATAATGTTTCAATCTGATAAATAGTTTGAAAGTTACATAAATATAAGCAATTTTTTTTTTTGCAAACACTATTTACCGATATTTTCAAAATGGCAATATCTCGAGAACCAGTCATTAGATATCAAAATCTTTACAAGATTCGTGTTCAGCATGGCAAATGCAATAAGACATGTGATCTAATTATTTAAAAAAAAAAATTTGAAAAATTTTTGGAAATTTACAATGGGAGTTGGCATTTATTTTCACCAAAAAAATATGTACTTTGAGTAAGCAGAATAACAAAAATGGATGTAAAATCAAGCTCTTTGTCTCCCACTCTTAAAATTTTGGAACTTGATAACAGAAGGTACGAAAACTGTTAGACGAGGAAAATACGATAATGTTAAATTAACATTGTTGGTTTGACAAATAATGCTAACTTTTTATATCGAAAAAGCACTTAATAAATTTTGAAAAAATGTATCAATTTATAATTATTATGATAATATTATTTAATAAATACCTTTAAAAGTATTTAAAACAAATTCTCAGCAAATAAAAAGTCATTGGATTTCCCGATAATCCACAAAAAAAAACTTTTTTTACAGCTAGATGAAAAAAAAACGCTAGCTTTAGTCTGAAAATCGACAAATTGCAACACTTTTTCTTTTTTTATATCGAACTTAAGGGATTTTTTTTGGTTTGATCAAACGTCCAGTTCGATGGCGGACTTAGCAAAGGGAATTTAAGAGAGTGTTTAACAGGGAGACTTCACATATCTTTAAGTATTGATAGTCTTTGAAAACATCAACTAAAAAAATTTACAAATTCAAATAAATCCATATAAAGCGTCTTTAAACCACTTTATTTTTAGTCCTCCGACTGCTTTTCGAGTGTTTTGAAAAACAATCATATGAGCGTTTAACGACGTTATCATTCGGACGTTTTAAAAGTACTCTAAACAGAAAAACCATGACGTTCTGGACACGCTTGTACCACCACCTAGAGTACTTTTTAAACGCTTTAATGATTGTAATTTTCTGACTGGGTACTCTCATTGCCAAAATTTATTTTTTGACAGATTTTTTTCCGTGAAATCGAACAGAGTACTATGCTTTAAGCTAAGTAAATTGTCTTTCGAGGGAAAATTTTTAAAACGCATTAAATCGTAATAAAAACTATTAAAAACAAAAACTATATTAAAGTTGTTTTTTATTCGTCCGACCATGTAAAAAAAAACTTTTTTTACACGGACGGACGAACGGACATCGCTAGAATGAAAAGTTATACTGAGTCGATCGGTTAAAAAAATTTTTTAACGTAAAAAAAAAATAACAATTTTGATTAGAAATATATTATTTGTAGTCATTTTTTTTTTTAATTTTTTTTTAGTGTAAAAATATTTTTGAGTTACAAAAATATGTTGTAAAATATTTTTGAGACGTACCAATGTTTTAAAAAACTTGTTAAACGGATTTTCAACACGTGAATTTTAGGTGACATCAATTTGAGATTCACGGCCAATAACTTTTGAACTACTGGACCGATTTTGCTGAAATCAATACCAGCTAGACCAGGGGAACGAAAAATATATGTATATGCCAAGCTTCAGCATCTTCAGGAATTCGCGAAAAACCCTCACAGACCGATTATGTTGAATTGCAGTATCAACATCACCCAGTAAATTATACATATATGCCAAGCGATAGCAGCCTCATTAAAGTATTTGAAAAGTTTGCGTGTTTTCAACGGACAGACGGATGGATGTCGCTAAATCGAAACATGATTAAAATGTAGCATGTTTATAGGAGCTTATAAAGAACAATTTTTTAATGTTTTACAGTAGATTGGTTATAGCACTCTCAGGAAACAAATAAAGCGATAACTTTAAACTATGTAGTCCTTATCTAAATTTATGACGAATTTGTCATAGTATTTGCACAACCAACAAATATATTTAAAAAAAAAAATCAATTTTATTTGTCAATTCTGTAAGGGTTTTGATGGCAGGGCGCAAGGTAAATTTGCTTTTAAACAGAATTTTTGCTGCGCTGCACCAGTCAAAGTATTTACTCTATTTTTGGGACACAATAATTGTGTTGGAGTTGGAATTTTTTAATAAAAAACTTTATAAAAAGTGATGATAACAAAAAATCTAAATTTCAAAGTTTACTATTATATTTTTAAATATGATTTCTTTTAATATTCAAATTAAAGCAAAACACATTTAAAATTCAGTACTTAAATATAAAAATGAAAGAAAATAAAAAAATATATATATGTATCAATGATTTCGAGAAAGGATACATTATTACTATTATTAAGTAAATAATTTTGCTTTTAAAATTCTTAAGATTGAATTTTAGTTTTTTTTTTAACAATAATTTCATTATTAGCTGCTGTGGTTATAGAATTTTTGCTTTTAAAATTCTTAAGATTGAATTTTAGTTTTTTTAATTGGCAAATCACAAGCTTCTTCAGATTTAACAATAATTTCATTATTAGCTGCTGTGGTTATAGAAGAGGATTTGCAATCCGAGTCTAAACGTCTTTTTTTGGAATTATTATCAAGAGTCAGTGCTAAAGTATTAATTGTGCTAGAAGTGGGCATAGTTGGATCCGTTTTCATATCATTATTGCCGCCATCTGTATTTTTAGTTGAGTTTTTGCTTATATTTTCAGTTTTTGCTGGTTCGCCTCCACTAATATGTCTTATGTTGGCAGATATTTCACGATTTTTAGCATCAACATCTTCCAAGCGTTTCTTTAACTCAACAATTTGTACATTTAGTTCAGATACTGAACTTAGAGCCTGCTGCAAACGTTTGTTTTGTAAATTTTGTACTTGTTGCATACGATGCATCTATTGAAAAAAATATAAATTATATAAAAAGGGTTAAAAATTTGCTGCAAGATTGACATAACTCATAAAACGTGATTTTTAATTTAATGAGAATTATTGAATAATTTGTTATTTGAATTTCATTTGAGACGTTAATGAGCAAAACGCAACGGGTTTTCAACTACTACATACAAGTACTTTCAAACTGTCCTAGTTTAGTTGAGGCTGTAAGAAATGAACCTTCAATTGTTTCACAGTGCTATTAATTTAACTGATTTATTCTTTTTCAAATTAAATTAGTTTTGGTATTGAGAAGCTCTAAGTTGTATTAGCCGCTAAATCATTCGGCTCCATAGCACACTGGGCCGAGATGGTAGTTTTTTTGGCCAAAACTAAAAAAAAAACGAAATTATTAAATAAAAAAAGCGAATGCACTATTGTATTAAGTATGACTTGCTGCACCTTGTCTGTATTTTTTGTAAAAATCGGTACTCCCATTCTCTTGGAATGATCCATTAAAGATAAAATATGTATTGCTGTGTTTTTCAAAAAGTGGATTTATTTTCAGATTAATCTTATTTTGTTTAAAATAAATATTTTAACATGCCAAAACAAATTTGGAATATTTTTTTCCGTAATCTATGATAAATTAGCAATTATAATCTGAAAACATGATAAAAAAATTTGGAAAATTAAAAAAGTTATAAATAAATCAAAATTAATCCAATTAAATTTTAGGATTTAATAAGTCCACTTTGGATTAATTTTGATTTATTTATAACTTTTTTCATTTTCCAAATTTTTTTATAATTTTTTCGGATTATAATTGCTAATTTATCGTAGATTACGGAAAAAATATTTCAAATTTGTTTTGGCATGTTAAAATATTTATTTTAAACTAAATAAGATTAATCCGAAAATAAATCCACTTATTGAAAAACACAGCATATGTTTAAATCTCCATATACTGTAATCAAAAAAGCTAACAAATTTATACATTATTAAGA
Source organism: Pegoplata infirma (assembly GCA_963921195.1). Taxonomy (NCBI): domain Eukaryota; kingdom Metazoa; phylum Arthropoda; class Insecta; order Diptera; family Anthomyiidae; genus Pegoplata; species Pegoplata infirma. The sequence continues at coordinate 139,029,995 of OY992539.1, forward strand.
TGGGACCTTGTTTTTTTTTGGGATTAATTTATTTGACAAAGGGAAGTACAACATTTAAATGGGTATGAACAGTTTTTTCATCGTATTAAAATTTGTTTTTATTTTAATACATTGAAAAAAAAATAAGTACCCGGTAAGGCGGTCCAGATAGTTTTTTGAAAGAGTGTGGAACTTTTGATAACGATTTTAACTCATCGTTATCAAAAGTTAAAAAAGGGGTTTCACAAAAATTTTTTTTTTATTATTTTTTTTTTTTCAATTTTTGGTATTTCAATTCCATTTGTGTAAACGGACAAGTTTAATATATTTTATTTTTTCAAATTTTTATATTTCAATTCCATTTGCCTAAACGGGCACAAGCGGGCAACATTTTTGGAAAGTAGGGATAAAAAGAATAATTTTGGCCCAGACAGTTTTTTGAAAGGGCGTGGAACTTTTGATAACGATGGGTTTAAAAACAGGGTTTACAAAAAAAAAAAAAAAAACAATTTTTTATAAACTCTTTCAATTAAATTTTTGAAAACGGGCACAAGCGGGAAAATTTTTTGGAAAGTGCGAATAAAAAGGATAATTCTGGCCCAGACAGTTTTTTGAAAGGGCGTGGAACTTTTGATCACAATGAGTTTTAAAAAAGGGGGTTTTCACAAACATTTTTTTTAAAGTGGGGATAAAAAGGATAATTCTGGCCCAGACAGTTTTTTGAAAGAGCGTGGAACTTTTGATGAGTTAAAAAGGGAATTTAAAAAAAAAACTAATTTTTTCCAATTTTTTATAAGCCCTATTAGAATTAAATTTTTGAAAACGGGCACAGGCGGGTAATTCTGGCCCAGACAGTTTTCTGAAAGGGCGTGGAACTTTTTATGACGATGAGTTTAAAAAGAGGGTTTTCAAAAATCAAAAAAAAAATTTAAATTTTTTATAAGCTCATATTTCAATTCAATTTTTGAAAACGGACACAAGCGGGTAACTTTTTTGGAAAGTGGTGATACAAAGGATAATTCTGGTCCAGACAGTTTTTTGAAAGGCCGTGGAACTTTCTATAACGATGAGTTTTTAAAAGGGGGTTTTCAAAAAATAAATAATTTTTCCATTTTTTTATAAATTTTATTTAATTTCATTTTTGAAAATGGGCACAAGCGGGAAATTTTTTTGGAAAGTGTGGATAGAAAGGATAATTCTGGCCCAGACAGTTTTTTAAAAGGGCGTGGAATTTTTGATAACGATGAGTATAAAAAGGGGGTTTTTAAAACAAAAACTTAATTTTTTCCAATTTTTTATAAACTTTTTTTTTAATTCAATTTTGGAAAACGGTATATTCTCATGATTTAAATAAAAATCACTCACGCTCACGCGTGAATCACGTTATTTTTAAACTCTTTTTTCAATTCAATTTTTAAAAACTTTTAAATCACGTGATTTAAATGAAAATCACTCACGCTCACGCGTGAATCACGTTGTTTTTTTGAGGCACGCAAATCACGGGACCAGAGACCATCTCCAATTCAAATACATAAACAAAAGACAAGTGTCTCTTCATTTGTTTCTTCTATAACATCTGTAAATTTTATTAAAAATTAAGTGTCCACTCTAAAACAGATTCCTTGTAGGTCCGATTTCATTTCAACAAAATCGATTAACATTTACGACCTGTAGAGACTTTTGGCCAAAAAACCTACCATCTCGGCCCAGTGTGCATAGGGAAATAGTATTTAGTGAGGTCCGTCCAACCGTCTGTGGGTTTGAATTAGAGATGAGCGCGTGACACGAATTTTTCGTGATTCACGCGTGATCGTGAGTGAAATTTATTTTTACTCACGTGATCGTGAGTGCGCGTGATTAGAAAGAATAGTTTCGTGCGTGAGTAATTTTTGTTTCGTGAGTTTGCGTGATTGTTTTGTGCTGTTTGAAACAGAAAACAGTTAAAAAAAATTGTCATTACACACAAAAAATTTTAGGGGAAAACATTTCAATTAAAAATTTTAAAAAGTTCAATTTTGTTTTTAATCATTTTTTTAATTGATACAATTAAATTTTTTGATTGATTTTGAAATTTTTTGTGAATACTGTCGACAACATATAAAAACAAAAAAAACGTCAAACATATTTTACGTTTATTATTAATTTTTGCTTAAATATACTTAAAACGTAATTCTAGGACTCAAAATACATAAAGCGAGTAACAAAATTTGTTTACAACAAAAAAAATAAAAGATGAAAGTGGTATAATATTACTTTATTTATTAAATTTTTTAAACGTTTTTATTAAAGTCAAATCACGATTTTTTTAATCGCATTTAAACACCACTGACGCTTGTTGAAATTAACACAAGCACAAGATAAAAAAGATTAAAAAATAATAAATATACAAAGAAAATAGTGAATTTTGTGACATTATGATGTTCCGGTAAAAACTTATATTACCAAGTAATGAGGATTTCGCTTCAAATAGATGGTGGTAGATAGTTACACATTCAATAAGCTACCAGCCCTAAAGTGACTTGTTACCCACTCGCTTACAAAAATGCCATCAAACACAAAAGATCCAACGTGGAAATGTCAATGGAACCAATGTTTACGTTTGTATCTATCCCTACAAATGTTGGATTATAAAATTCCAATAAGATAAAGACCGCAAAGATATCTTGGAACGTGGAAGAGAGGGACGGTTGCTGCTTAGTGTAAGGACAATAGCAAATATTCCGAAAAGACTCCTGCTCAGCTCATGGAAACCGCATCAAAACACCATCTTAAGTTCAGTCTATATACAGTTGTGTCATCTATAAGCGTGAGTTTGGTTTTAATGGGAATACTGTCTGTGATGGCTGTTTGCCTTTTAGCCGGCTTTTATATAATTTAAACAATTAATTGAAGAGGCTAACTTATTGTGTCAAAGTTTCGAGTTCAGTGTCATTTTATTTTATATGTTCTGATTTTATTTTGTTTTTATTTAGAAAGTGGGACATTTTTAAGCTATAAATTTTATTATTTTATGTAATTGATACAATCATTTTTTTAATTATTTTTTTGAAAATTTTCAATCACTTTTTTAATTGAAAATAAATGCACTTTTTCCTTATTAAACTTTTACAAATTTTAGTAATTCATACTATCATTTTCGTGATAGGTGCAAAATCAATTAAAATAGTAATTGATATCATCATTTTAGTGATTGAAACTCATTTTCATTTTTTTGTGTGTATATTCAATTCAGAGGGTAATTAATAGTAGTTTTACCATCGCTCCAACACTAAAAAAAGGCGAGATTCCATTAATGTTCCAATAGCGAACAGGAAGTGGAGACAACTAACAACATGCAAAATCGGCAGAACTTTATGGCCAAGTTATGACCAAGGGGGGAAAAAAATCGCTAATTTTTCGAGTGATGCGCTTGATAGTTGAAACGGATTCTCGTAGAAATATGTCCCATTTGGTGCACCTATACTTATCTGAAGCGGTTGTTTAGGTCGGTATTTACTTAAACATTTAAAATCGCGAAAATGCAAAAAAAAAATAGAAAAAATGGGATAAAACGCGAAACACTATTGAAGTTTTAAACTTTTAGTAGCAGAATTTGTGTTTAAAATGTAGTTATAGATATAATCCTTTAAATTCAACTATAAAAGAGCGACATTTTTGCATACAAAATATTTTTTATTCAAAAAACTTCACATGAAGTGAAAATCTTTGAAGATGTTTTGCAAAAAAACTGTACCTTAGATTTCAAAATGGCTTGGAACATTGGAATCACCATGCCCGAATTATGTTAAATTGATGGGCAAAACCCAGGTTACTTTTTCACCGTCACACAGTGTTATTTATTAAAGGCCTGCAAATGTTGAACTATATAACATACAACATAGTGTCACATGATGCAAGTGTCAATTCATGCCATGTCGCTAATACATGTTTAACAATAACATGTGAAGGCATGTCGAATAAATTCAAAACAAATCTATGCATAGTCTTAAAAGCAGTGTTCGAAAAAAAACAGTACGTTATTTAACGTTCCGTTCCAAGAACACATTCACTAAAAAGTTGTTTAGTGGTTGTGAAGGTGTTCGCAAACAGAATTCCGAACGTTATGCCTGCCAGTTGAAGAACAGAAACTTTACGATAACGTACCGAACTAGGTTAGAAACAAAATAAAGTTCTTTTAGTGTTCTGTTTGCGAACTTTTGAGATTTTTTTTTTTTAAATTTAAAATGGCGATATCTCTCTCGAAAACTAAGCAAGATAGAGCAAAACGGAGCACATTTTTGGTTCCAAAAATGTGATTTTCCACAAAAATGCTTTTAGACTTTTCATCGTGTCGGCAGTATTTAGCGAGATATTTGCATTTTGAAAATTTTCGGAATGCTAACTTTTTTAGATTCAAAATAAGGACCCAATGGGGTCCACCCATGTGTAGAGGCCTAGCGATACTATGGAGATCCCAAGAACCAAATATGTGCTCCGTTTTGCTCTATCTTACTTAGTTTTCAAGATATCGCCATTTTAAATTTAAAAAATGTCTCAAAAGTTCGCAAACAGAACACTAAAAGAACTTTATTTTGTTTCTAACCTAGTTCGGTACGTTATCGTAAAGTTTCTGTTATTCAACTCGCAGGCATAACGTTCGGAATTCTGTTTGCGAACACCTTCACAACCACTAAAAAACTTTTTAGTGAATGTGTTCTTGGAACGGTACGTTTCGATAACGTACGGTCGCTCCATAGTTCCGTACAGAACACTAACGTACCGTACGTTAGAGTTTTTTTTCAAACCCTGCTTAAAAGTGTAATTGCATGCATGCACATAGAAATTGACCATGTCAACACATGCGACACATGCGACATGTGCAGCATATGACACAATTGATGCTTTTTTACCATTTGTATGGCTCATTATATGCAATTAAACTGCAAAAAATATTTAATTATGATATTTACTACATTCAAGGATCTTCTTTTGAAGCTTTAATGAACAAAATATTTAAATATAAGTTCTTAAGTGGAAAAGAGAAATTATTTATACATTTAATATAATTTTTTTTGTATTAATTTGTAGTGTCCGACCGAAAGTTCGGGTTCGGTTACGGAGTTCGGTAAAAAGTGGCGTTCGGCCACTGTTCGGTGTTCGGCCAAATTTTGGCCGAACTTTACCGAGCACCGAACTTTTGTTTGTATTGCTTTTTATCGTCTTAAAACTAAGCCATACTACTTTAAACCTCAAATCAGACTATTGTTAAAAAGAAATATATTTTTTTTTTCCAAAAAAATCAACTTGAGCCATATTTTTTCACTTTTTTTAAGTACAAAAAAATATATTCTTCTTCATCCCGTCCTCGGTTGAATGATGGACCTGTCAGAATTGACATGACTGGCTGCCCTTCACAGGGTGCCTCCGGTGCAAATCAGGCAGGTTCAACATCAACCAAAATTACGCAGCTATTGCAACCGGCAGGACCCCAAAGCTACTCTAATGTAGTAAATAGGGAATTGAAGGTAGCAATAGTTGCTTTAAATAAGCGGGATCCATTGTCTCAAAGGCAAACGGATCATATAAGTGGCCACATTTGGAAAGCCATGGGTTCACTAACATGTAAACCCAATTTTGAGGGAATGAGGGTGGAAGAGGGAATGATTAAGATTCACTGTTCCAACCAACTTTCCCTCGAATGGCTTACCAAAACTGTGGCTACTATACCAAGCTGTGAGCATTGCACATTTACAATCGTAAATTGTGGCAGCCTACGCAGGCTAGTGCGAGCAGCGACTTGGATTCCTGGTAATCCCAAGATCCATGAAGTGCTCGCACGATTACGTATGCAGAACGAGGGACTTGAAACCGGAAATTGGAGGGTCTGGTCCTACAAACGGGAGGAGGGTCATCCTGACTCACTTCTTGTTGTAGGAGTTTACCTACAATCTCTGGAGGTCCTTCGTTCAACATACGGAATGCGTCCTTATCTTAACCTCGGACGGATTTATTTCCGTATCCGTGGCAATGATAAGGATTAGGGGTAATATAAATGTTTTTCAATGTCTCACATGACAGCGAAGATCGACATTTCTTTCACCCAAATAAACTTGCAACACAGCAAAGCGGCTTCTGCTCTTCTATGCAGTAGTTATGCTAAGTTGCATACAGATCCACAAATAATCTTAATACAAGAACCATGGGCAGTCAAAGGACGAGTTTGTGGTTTAAGTATGATTAGATGGGGATCAATCTTGTATGACACAAAATCACTGCGGCCACGGGCCTGTATGGTTGTCCCTAGGACAATCGAGAGCTCGGTGTTGAGGCAATTTTGTTGCCAAGACGTCGTTGCAATTAGTGTGCGATTTCGTATAGAGGATAAAGTGGTAGAGACTATTGTTGTATCTGCCTATCTGCCCTATGATTCTATTTATCCCCCGCCTTCTGAGGAGTTAATTAGAGTCATACGATACGCGGAGGCCAACAACTTGGGGTTGATTATTGGATGCGATGCCAATTCTCAGCACATCATCTGGGGTAGCACAAAGTGCAACTCTAGAGGTAACAAATTGTTGGACTTCATCTTGTCTTCAAATCTGGTGATTCAAAATGTTGGGAATTCTCCAACGTTTGTCACTCAACGAAGGCAACAGGTCATTGATCTTACCTTATCTAACAGTAAGGCGAGTACAATGATAAGGGATTGGCGTGTTCTTGATGTGGTATCCTTGTCGGACCACCGCTACATCGAGTTTAGGCTTGGGATTGATAAACCTACAATCCCACAGGGCCGAAACCCTCGAAAAGCGGATTGGAAAAGATTTGAGGAACTACTTCATCAAAGATTACGTCCCATCCCAATACCTAGTTGTATAGGGTCGGTTGAAGTGGAGTCTGAGAAATTGGGTAAAACTTTGACTGACTGCTATGAGACTGTTTGTCCGTTAAGGAAAAGCAGACCAGGTAACTCAGTCCCTTGGTGGAACGTGGAACTTGGTAAGCTGAGGAAAAGTTCAAGAAAGCTTCTGAATAGAGCATTAAAATCTCGAAAGGATGCTGACTGGAACAATTACCACCTCATGCAAAAGGAATATAAGAAAAAAGTGAGGGAAGCCAAACTTGAGTCTTATAGGACTTTCTGTGAGGAGGTAAATGGTACGAGGGATACGGCAAGACTCTGTAAAATCTTTCAAAAAGATAGTTCAGCGAAGCTTGATTCCCTCAGAAAGCCAGATGGTACCTACACAAACAACCAACAGGAGGTCAATGATATTCTGTTATCTACTCACTTTCCAGGATGCAAAGTGACAACGATAAATACAGATATTATTGAGAGTCCTGTTGGTAATACTACATGTAGGGACTGGTATATAGCATCTAGGGTAGTTTCTGAGGAATCGATCAGGTACGCCTTATCTTCCTTTGATAACTATAAATCCCCTGGACCAGATGGTATATATCCTATGATGTTGAAGAGTGGTGGAGATACCCTAGTGAAGGTACTTAAAAATATCTTCAGAGCCAGCCTGGCTTATGGGTATGTTCCATCATCTTGGTGCGATGTCAAGGTTGTTTTTATTCCCAAACCTGGGAAGGAGGACTACACCTTGGCAAAAAGTTTTAGACCAATCAGTTTATCATCCTTTCTACTAAAAAGTCTTGAGCGAATGGTTGAGAAATTCATTAGGTCAGTAGCATTAATCGAATGCCCCCTAAATAGTCAGCAACACGCGTATCAGAGTGGTAGATCTTGTGAGTCGGCACTTCACGATCTTGTGGTCAATATTGAGAAGGGCATTGACAAACAAGACTATACTCTGGGTGTTTTTGTTGATATTGAGGGCGCTTTTGATAATGCTACTTTCGACTCTATGAAAACTTCGGCTGAATTGCATGGCGTGGATCCAGTTCTAGTCAAGTGGATTCATTTTATGCTCTCCCGGAGATTGTTGACGGCTGAAGATGAGTGGGGCACAAAAGTAACGGTTGAGGTTAGTAGAGGTTGCCCCCAAGGGGGTGTTCTCTCTCCTTTGCTGTGGTGTTTTGTGGTAAACTCACTCTTGGTTGAAACACAAGCTCTAGGTGTACACATACAGGCATACGCTGACGATGTGTGCGCATTAGTATCCGGAAAGTCACTTAACTTGGTATGCAAGAAAATGTAGACCGTTATTGACTTGATGGACAACTGGTGCAATCGACATGGATTGTCTGTCAATCCAAATAAGACAACACTCGTGTTGTTCACGCGAAGAACCAAACATAAGGGTCTTCGGCTTCCTACGTTGAAGGGCATAACTCTTCAACTGTCCACAGAAGTTAAGTATTTAGGGGTTACCCTAGATAGTAAACTAATGTTGAACAAAAAGTTTCACGGGCACTTCGGATTTTCTGGCAGTGTCGGCGTGCTTTTGGGAAGACATGGGGTCTAAGACCCGCTAATGTACATTGGATGTACATAGCTGTAATTAGACCTATTGTGACGTATGCGGCGGTAGTCTGGTGGCCGAGAACGATGGTGAAAACTATTCGATCCAAGCTAAACGGACTGCAAAGAGCGGCTGCCTTGGGAATTACTGGTGCCATGAGCACCACCCCAGGCGCAGCTCTGGACGCTATGTTAGATATGCTTCCCTTGGACTTACATATTCAAGGAGAAGCCATGAAATCTTTGTGCCGGCTCCGCAAAAGCGGAACATGGCATGGGGAGTACAATGCGGAACATGGTCGTCTGTTCAATAGGCTATCGGAACTTTGTCCGATATTTTCTATGCCTTTGGACAATACAACCTCTTGCATCGAGTTTGGCAGGAAGTTTACTGTTATATTTCCGAGTAGGGAAGACTGGGGAAACCCAGCAGACCTACTGGAAAATTACACGGATACTTTCTACACGGATGGATCCAGTACCTTAAATGGCTCTGGGTCTGGCTGGTATTTGGACGATGCGACCAAATGCTATATTGCTATGGGAAAAATGGCTACAGTATTTCAGACTGAAATATTTGCTATTTTGGACGTAGCGACCTGGATAATTGGGAACAGATGGAGTAATAGGAGAATCAGTATTTGCAGTGACAGCCAGGCTGCACTCATTGCACTTGAATCTCCAGTCACTTCATCCAAAATTGTCCAGGAATGTAGACGCAGACTCAATGAGGTCTCATGTGGGAATAGCGTCAGTCTTCTGTGGGTTCCGGGTCATAGGGGAATACGGGGAAACGAGATTGCTGACTCTTTGGCAAATCTTGGCTCTGATACAATTCCTTACAATCCGGAACCTCAAATTGGTATTGGCTTGACATGGCTGATGCGTTGGATCAACTCTCATATGAAAGCAACTTTCATGGAAAGATGGTCAAATGAGTTGGCATGCAAGAATACCAAACGTTTTGTAATTAAGCCAGACAAGAAAGTGGCTAACTATCTACTCAGTCTCAGTAGAATAGACTGTCGCAGACTTACTGGCTTAATTACGGGACACAATGCCTGTGCTCGTCATATGACGAGATTAGGTGTCTTATCAGACCCATTATGCGTGGCTTGTCTTGAGGATGATGACACAACTGAACATTATGTATGTTGTTGTCCAGCGTTCTCAAGGGCTAGACTGCGGATATTGGGTTCTGATATTCTGTCTATGGACACGGTCCATGGACTTCCCTTGTCTGATTTTCTCAAGTTTGTGAAAGCAACTGAGAAATTCTGAGCAAGCACTTTTCTTCCTTTTTCTTCTCAACCTTTTATCACCCTTACTTAATCTTTCTTTTCTGGGTACGGTACAATGGAAAAAATTTAACCATTTTTAGGCTTGTACAACCCACCCTCAACTCAACTCAACTCAACAACAAGTACAAAATATTTATTTTTTAACTTTAAATTAGAACAACTAAGAAAAAACACTTTTTTAGTTGTTTTTTCATAATTCTATACAAAAACAACTTTTTTTTAAATAAAAAAAAAGTTCGGTTACGGGTTCGGGTTCGGCCGAACTTTGCAAAATTGACCGAAGTTCGGGTTCGGGTACGGGTTCGGTCTGAAAAAGTGCGTTCGGTCGGACACTATTAATTTGTTATAAAACAATAAAAATTGTCTTTTATTGACTTTAGAACATATATAAATCTTAATTATTTCATATAAAATATAATATAATTATTATAAACTAGCGTTTAGTTTTATTGCACACTTCTTTTCATTACATTTTTTTTTTAACATTTTAGTGAAATTATGCGAAGGATAACGGTAATCAAATAACGGAGCATTTATATTTTGTCTATTAATAGATAATCTTATTGTATTTTAATGCTTTGTTTTTGTAAAAAAAAAAAAACTAGGGGAATTGTTTTATTGCCGTTATTTCAATTAACATAAGCTGGATTTTTTTGCTAACGTGTATAAATTATCCCATACAAATTTGACGTTTTTTAACTATGTATATACGGCAAATTTATGTCAAATTTGTATGGGATAATTTATACACGTTAGCAAAAAAATCCACCTATAGCAAATGCTTTGAATTTAATTTATTTTTAATCAATTATTTATTTGATTTAGGATTTTTATTAAAAAAACAATGAAGAATTTATATTTTCATGTAAGGTAGGCCAAACAGTATTAAAAACATGAAGCAAAAGAACATTAGAAGACATAATACTGAACTCAACAGGGTACAACAGCTTCGATAAGTTTTAATGACATGCTAAGACAGTGTGTTTGAGTAAGCATAACATGGCACAACACCTTGTTTGAATTAACATGACATGGCATGACATGGATTTTTTGAAAAAGACATTTTTACAGAAAATGTTGAATTGTGCAGTACTTTATTATTTATGAATACAAAAAAAAATTTCAGTCGAATTCCAAGGGGATATCTGTTAAAATACTATTGTTAGGGGTATTTAAGTAAATTTTAAAGACGACATTTACATGGGGGCTATGGGCTTATACAATGGTTCCCAACCTTTTTTACGCCACGCCCCACTTTTAAGTTAAAAAAATTGTCTTGCCCCCCCTACACTAAGGAAAAATTTGTTAGTTTTTCTAATTTATGTATCTAATGAAAAATTACTACATTTTTATCAAAGTTTTTCTAGAATAAGCATTTAAACTAAGTTTTTAGTAAAAATATTAAGAAATTAACAAGGTTTTTGTAGTTAATTTTGCAAAAAAAAATAATTTTTGTAGTTAATTTGACTAAAAAAAATCTTGAAAATTTGCTCGTTGCCCCCCTGGAACCTTTACATTGCCCCCCAGTGGGGCGAGAATCAAAGGTTGGGAACCATTGGGTTAATATGTACCGATGTTGTCAAAATTTAATAGGTTTCGTTCTTGCGATAAAAAAAACTTAAAATTTCATCCAAATCAATTAATAATTGCGGTTTGTATCGCGCTTACAACGTTTATTTGAGCAGACGTACGGATTTAAAAACCCGAACAACTTGCGCGAACTAGCAAGCCATACTGGAACATCACAACAACAATAACCCAAATTAATAAAAAAAAAAACAGAATTGGACCATGAAACTATAGTTTATATCACAAATCGTCACCTTATTATTGTTTTGCTCCATACGCCATTTTTGAAAAAAATGAGTTAGGAATTGAATATATATAATATAAATATCCTCTTTCTTATTCCGCAGTCCGTTTTTTAAAACCTCTTTTCAAATTTGAGATATCCAGCATTTTCTAAGAAAAAACACACCATTTTGACGTTTTTTGAAAATTTGCGTTATAGAAAAGGCTCTAGATTATTTAAAAATGAACGGATCTTGCATATTTTTAGAATGAAGATTAATTATGTTGGTACTATTCTACGTACCAAATTTTAATACCGTAACTTCTAAAATTTTCAAGTAATGTCATATTTGCCATTTAGGTTGTGTGGGAGGTAGGCGTGTCCACTGACCGATCATCCCCATTTTTAATACCATGCAACCTGACTATATAAGTGTTCTAAATACCCAGTTTTATCGATCTAGCTCATTTTGATTCATTGTTATTTTGTTTGGCATTGAGAACTCATTTGCTCCATATCACACAAAAGTCCCGAATGTGTAAACAAAATTTGATATGGAGCATAATACCATAAAATCTTATTTTCTTAAAAGCTTAAAATCTTTTGATCTATTGTATGTAGAAGTCTGAAAACTAGAAGCTTTGTTTACAATATATGTAGCAATAAATGGTAAACATTAAAACAAAATCCATCGATTACTTTTCGAGAAAATTTGTGGTAAACCTATTTTATCGTTTTTCTCGAAACCGAGTTGTTGGCGTATGGAGCAAAACAATAATAAGCTGACGAAATGTCAAGTTCTACAATGCACTACTATAAAACTAGATAGTATCACAGGCCTCAATCATTTATTTTTTAGTTGAAACATACCTTTTACTTTCAATTAAAACTTTTATAATCAAAATTTATAAACAATTGACTTTAAAGTTACTGACAAGGGAAGTATCTCAACCCATATGAACCGATTTGCCTGAAACTTAAAATATATAATAAAGAGACGATTTTAAGGTTAGGGTGTCTCGGCTTATCGGCCATATCAGTGTTTAAAAATTTCCTTGTCCCCTTATGAAACCATGTGGACCTTCGGGAAAACTTCGATAACTTCCGAACTAATAGGAATATCGTCTAGGGCAAAAATACGTGTCGACTTAAATTTAATAAAGATTATTTCTTATTTATATGGATATCGTAGGTCAATGTCTTCACATAAATACCCCCCAAAATTTACACATTTTCCTAAAAAAAATATTTAAAGAAGCCGAATTTTTACAAGGTTATGCCACCCTCGGATAGGCATTAAAAAAACCTTTCTTCTCGTAGGTTAACATCTTATAGTTTCCTAAAAAGAAATGGCTCAAAAATCCAAAAAACGATTTTTTCGCCATTTTTTGACCTACGTTTTGAACCCCTAAATCTCCGATATGGCCGATAAGCTGAGACACCCCAACCTTAGAATTGTCTCTTTGATATATATTTTAAGTTTCAGGCAAATCGGTTCATAAGGGTTGAGATACTTCCCTTGTGAGTAATTAGGCGCCAAATTCCTTTAATGCACTTGCTGCAGAAAATGTATATTTGACAGCAAACAGCTGTGCCAATTAGTTTTTAAGAGCAAAACAAAAGTGAAAACAATAAAGTCCAACGACGCACCTTAATAAGGTACCCTAACAACGGGGCGAAATGTAATCGACCTTTAACGCTTTTCTAAACACAATTTTTACTAGTGAAAAATATGGAATATGTTAGAAGACATTAGCGTGAGTGTGTTCAAGAAAAATTTTGTAATGATCGTTCATTTCTTTCGTGAGCCTGATTCATCGAAAATTAAAACTATCTATTTGGCCATCTATAAGATATATTTAAAATCTTCTGTAAAACTTATAATTTAGATTTTTCCTACAACAAAGTTTTATAATTTTGCTTTGGAAAAAATAAATATAAAATTTTAAATACTTTATGGGAATTTAAAGAAAAACTTGACACGGTGAGCCTCAGCGATGTTTAGGTTGAACTTTAGTGTCGACGAAAAGTGTAAGTGCAGTTCGATTTCTACAAGATTCAATGTCACAAAACTGTTAACAGAGAAATCGTAGCTGCTCGCATTCGCGAGATAACGCGAAAACAGTGTTTTTGTATTTTTAAAATTTTGACATTAAAGTTTTTTAAATATTTTCAAAAACTGAGTATACAGTTTTAATTGTACTTACTTAAAGGTCACAAAACAGTAAACACCAAAATCCTATCTTCTTTAATTTTAATTTTTTGCTGTTTTTGTTTTCGTTTTTATACCCTCCACTTAGTGATAGAGGGTATATATAAGTTTGTCATTCCGTTTGGGTAATTCCAAAAATTTTCGCCCCACTGTTCGGAAACATGCCTTTGGACGCCACTGAGAATTTGGCTCATAGATATCCACGTTTATATGAGATATGTTGCATTTTTGGATTTTCAAAATTTGCTTTAGTTTTCAAATTATCGCGGGTCAAAGTTCGACTTTTTTAGCAAAAGTCAGAAAAATACATGACGTTTAACGTGCTCTAACTTTTTAACTAGTAATCCGATTATCACAAGTAATGGCTCATATGAAAGCTTAATTCTTCTTCTTTTAGGAAATATTTTCAAAAGTGTACGGTTTTTTTTTCAGAAGTGTTGCAAAAATTCAAAAACATTTTTATTTTGCGAATATTTAAAAAAACACATCTTCGATTTTTTTTAAAAAAAGTTTGGTGATAAACAATACTGTTTTGTACAACATATCCAAAATTCAGAGTGGGATCCCAATGGGATCAAAAAATATTCTGGTTTTAGTACGAAGTTCTTAAATTTTACCTTAGAAAATTAAAATTTTATGTTTCTTCAATATAAAAATTTAAATTTCCAACGAAAATTATACTATTAAAATTTTGAAAACATTCAAAACATTAGAAATTTAAATTTTCTAAGGGACAAATATGAGAACCTCGTACTTAAAACAGAATATTTTTTGATCCCATGGAGATCCCACTCTAAATTTTGAATATGTTATACAAAACATTGTTATTTTTCACCAGAATTTTTTAAAAAAAAATCGAAGATGTGTTTTTTTAAATATTCGAAAAGAAAAAATGTTTTTGCATTTTTGCATCATTTCTGTAAAAAAAACTGCGTTATTTTAAAAATATAAAGTAAAAAGAAGAACCCCAGCTTTCACATGAGCCTAAATTTGTGAAAATCGGGTCATTGGTTAAGAAGTTACAGCTATTTAAACGTGATGTATTTTTCTTACTTTTGCTTAAAAAGTCAATCTTTGACCCGCCATAATTCGTTAAATACACCAAATGTAAAAAAACGATATATGGTACATATATCATATTTATGAGGGCTATCTATGTGTCAAGGTTCAAATTAATCTGAGACACCATTTCCAAAAATGACTAAAATTTGAGCTAAATTTTCTGGAATGGCCCGTTTGTAACTCATCGAAATATCGGTCTGGGACCCCATAAAGTATATATATTCATGATGCCCGATCGATTTTAAGACATTCTAGCGATGTCCGTCTGTCTGTCTGTGGAAAATGCTGTAGCGGACAAAATATTATTGGAAGTTCTCCCGAGAAGTTTGGTATTGCATTTGAGCGATATCAGTTCTGCACGAAGTTATGAACGAAAATGTAAGCACACCTCAAAAATTTCAGTACATTCAACATAACCTAAAAATACAAAATGCTTTAATTCGGCTTCTGGTTGACATATGTGAACATAATTGAACACCAAATGGTATTTAAACAAGTACGAACATATTTTTTACAAAAAAAAAAAAAAAAACGCGGATTTTTTTTTTACCAAAAATTTTTTTCGCGGAAATTTTTTAAAAAAAAAAATTTTTTTTTTCAAAAGTTATTTACTTTTAAATAAAGTTTTTTGCAATAATCTTTTTGAAATTGTGGAGGGTATCACTACATTCGGCAAGGCCGAATTTAACTTTTTTACTTGTTTATCTTTAGATAGGTTTCTTTAAAATTTCATAAAAACATGGTATGCAGTTTTACTTGTGCTTGATCAAAGGTCACACAGCTGTTGACATCGAAATTGTAGGTGTTAAATTTCGCGAGATATCGCGTAATTATATATTTTTTTTATTATTTATATTTTAAAACCGGTTCTTTAGAAAAAATAAAAAAATGTGGTATGCATGCAGTTTGATTTGAGCATGTTGGAAGAAATTAAAACTGCCCACAAAAAAATTATAGCTGCTCACTTTCGCGAGAAATAGCGAAAAACAGCTTTTTGGTTGTATTTCTTGTTTTGATTAATAAAAGAAGTTTCTTTAACACTGTTGAAAAACAAGAAATGCAGTTTGATTTGCTATTGATTAAAGGTGATAAGGCTGTTAACATTTAAAATCAAGAAATGACAAATATATTGTATGCAGTTTAAATTTTTTGTGGTTAAAGGTGGCAAAACTGCTCAAATCAATATCTTGACTGCTTATTTACGCGAAAAATATTTTTTTTCCAATTTTTAATTTTTTTTTTTTAATTTTGCGATTTCTCGCGAAATTGAGAAGATGTGATTTCGATGTTAACTGTTTTGTGACCTGTAAATAAATAAAATTAAATCTGCATACTCAGTTTTGGAAGATATTTAAAAACTTCATTGTCAAAATTTTAGAAATTACCAAAAGACTAATTTCGCGATATCTCGCGAAAGCGAGCAGCTACGATTTCGCTGTTAACAGTTTTGTGACATTTAATCAAGTAGAAATCGAACTGCGTTTACACTTTTCGTCGACACTAAAGTTCAACCTAAACATCGCTGAGGCTCACCGTGTTGAAAATATTTAAATTGAAAATACGGTTAAAAAATATTTCAAGATTCAAAGACAAGTAAAAACATTTTTTTGAATTTTTAAAATTAATTTTATGAAAAACCTGCAAAACCGGTTATTCGAACCGATTTTTGAATAAAAAAACCGAAAACCGGCTTTTGGAAACAGTCAGTTTTTCTAACTATTCGAAAACCGGTTTTTGAAATATGTCGAATAGTTACCAACTCTAAAATTGATATTTCGGTTATTCACTTCAGAAATTTTTTACCTTTGCAACAGTGCAATATTGCAACTTTATACTAAAAAAAAATTGAATCAAATTTTTATTTTTCTATTACCTTTTAGATGATGCGTCGTTGCAAGAAAAGATTTTCAGTTTATTTCAATAGTAATATAATTGCTTCTATTTACAAAGTAACAAGCAAAAAAGAGTTGCAATTTTGACATTGCGCAATTTTGCAAGACTAAAATTTCAGACGTGAATTACATTAATCATGGTATTCACTTCAGAATTTTTTGACCCTTGCAACAGTGCAATATTGCAACTTTTTTTTAAAAAAAAATTTTTAATAAAATTTTTATTTTTCTATTATGCTGCGTAGTTGCAAGAAAAAATTTGCAATTTATTTTAATATAAATAAAATTGTTTTTATTCACACAGAAAGAAGCAAAAAAAGTTGGAATTTTTAACATTGCGCAATTTTACAAGACTAAAACTTCTGACGCGAATTACATTAATATTTCTTTCATAAATATTTAAATAATATTGCAAATTTTTTATTTGCATTAATTTTCAAAAAACAGAGCAAAAGTATCAAATTTAGCTGTTATTAAAGTCTCTTCAAAAAAACTTTGATAAACACATAGCGTATTTTAATGGAAACCCAATTTTTAATTAAAACTTTAAACACGTTTTCTTCAAAATCAGGTTTTTTGAGTAAGGTCACTCGGCAATTTGACAATATTTGAACATAGCGAAAAATATTTACCTTAACAATACCCTTTTTATACTCTGTTTCTAATTTCTTAAAATACATCATAGTTGTACGTGCTTCAGCACAACCTCCGGTTGGGTGTTGATATTGTTCCAAAAGTCCAGATGAAGTTGATGTTGTGGACGAGGTCTGCGGATATTCTGTATCATTCAAAGTTGATTTAAGTGAATTTCCACTCAAACGTTCTCCAATAAAACCTAAACGTTGTGTAAGAGGTTCCAGAACATATGTATTATTACCGATTAGTGTAATTGAGGCACTATTTAATGTTGTGGGAGTTGTACCTCCCATGCCACTGAACGATATATTACCCAAACCACTGGTAGCAGCCAGACGCCTAGTGTCTGCACAGTAACCGCTGCTATTGCAGATTTTACTACAGCTGGACTCAGCAAAGGTTCTTTTCAAATGATTGGCAATCTTTTCATCAAAATGTTCTATCGCCATCGAAGAGATATCACGCAACTCCTGTAAAACCTCATGAGGTCTCAGAGGTTTATTTGTTTTAGAAATTAGGCGCAAAATACGAAAGACTTCATCTAGGACACGGCCTGGTATGAAACAACATAAATTCAGATCCATATATTTGGTATAAGTCATTGACAGCATAGATATGCGTGTCTCAATGGAAGTAAGTATATCAGCATGACGTGCTAGGCAGTGATTTCTGTCAGATAAACGACAAAACAAAAAAAAAATACACAATTACAGATTTGACCTTGAGCAGTTTTTTAATGCGTCTATCAATTTGTTTCAATTTTATTTACCTTCTTTCAGACTCTCGTCTTGGCAGTAGGGCTTTGATGCGCTTAAAACTAACTGTATGTTGTTTAATGACTTTATTAAAGCCACCATTTAAAACTTGTTGGGAAATTTGATCAAAACGTCGGCATACCTTTTAAATATGTAAAACAAAAGAAAAATGCATCAAACCCATTTGTTTACATTGTTTAGTGGCGTCATGTTGCAGTTTTTCCAACTTACCAATCTTTTTTTGGATACTTCATCATACGTTAGATACTCAAAAATTTCTATTAACATCACATTAGGTAAATCCAAAATACTCATACTAGTTTCGTCCATTTCTTTAAAAACAAATTTTATTAATTTTCAAAAAAAAAAAATCTTTAATTTTTCTAATGTGCCTTTTTGTTCTTTCTAATTTTTCTGATCTCTAGAATATTTTGAACGAGAAAGAGTGATGCCAATTGACTTTTTTTACATGCCTGAAAGTTATCAAAAAATCCCAAATTACCCTACATTTGTAAAAATTTCCCACACAAGTATATAAGAACATTAATAAATAAAGCTTTATTTTATAAAGTTAGTTGTCAGATTTGCATTTGATGTTTACTTTTTTTTATTTACAAAAGATTTTCAAAAACAACTAGAACTCTTGGTAATTGCAACAGCATAATTTTTTCCGCTGGAAACAACTTTAAAGATTCAAATTTAGTGGAAAAATCTCAGATTGCCGCTGTTTTACAGATAATAGTAATAATTTGATATTTTTACTCTACACGCAAAAAACATTTATTAGACAAGTTTTTGTGTAAAATACAACCAACCGTGTGTTTTTGCGCCAGTTAACCAAGTTTTTGTCCTAAAAAATTGGCTAAACTACGCAAAAGATCGTTTTGTTTTACACAAAAACTTGGCTACTAAGTGTGAGGCCATATTAACCATAGGAAATTTTAATTGCCACAATTCTGATTTTATTGTGAACCAGAGAGAGAGAATTGCGGTATTATAATTGATTGGTGTTAATACGGTCTAAGTGTTTTTTGCATGCATAAAATTAACATTTATTTAGTCCCAAAACCAGAGCTTCGAACGAATTAATTCTATTGAGAATTAATTCACCAAAAGTTTAATTCTGTTTTAATAAGTTTTGAATTATCATTCCTTACCAGCATTCAACACGAATTAAGTCAAAAGCTTAATTCTCAAAGCTTAAATCAAATTGAATTAATTCCCAAGAGAATTAATTCCTTGCAAGCAATCATTCGATTGAATGATCAAAATTTTTCATCATTCAAATCTATTACAATTTGAATGATGATTTTTTTATTTCATTCCCTTTGTATTTTCAAAAATGCGTTGCTTGTGTGCATTTTAAGCACCTTCGTGTGTAAACGATCGGTTGTTGTTTTGTTGACGTCTCGTCTGTTGCTTCCCACACAAGCATAAATGTGTGTGTATGTGTGTTGCGCTTCACTGTTTTAAATTGAATGATAAGAAAATTTCACCATTCAATTTGTAGTAGATTGATTTGTTAAAAAAAATAGTTCATTCCTTAAGAATGATCATTCTTAAGGAATTAATTCATGAAAGAATTAATTCAATGATTATGAAAGTTGAATGATTTTAGGGAATGCCAAATTCTATTTTTTTAATTCGAATTAGGAAATTGAATTAAAGAATTAATTCTTTCGAACCTTTGCCCAAAACACACTAGGAAATTTTTTCTTGCTGCAATACTGAATTTATAAGGTATAGAAGAGAGATGTAAGAGTCTAATATATCTCTCTTATACTCTATAATTAACTGAGGTTAACCTCAGAATCTCGCAAACAAAAATAGCCTAAAGGTGCGTACAGACGACGCAATATAATGCACAATATGCAATTATATTGATCGTGTGTGGGTAATATTGACGATTGTACAATGGTCAATCTTACCCACACACCATCAATATAATTGAATATTGTACATAATATTGCGTCGTCTGTAGGTACCTTAATGTAAATTGGGGCTTAGCTTACATAATAGGCTTGTTTTTTGCAAACCGTATTAAGATTAGGATTAACTCTATTTAGTTAAATAATGGGTCAAATCAAGTCCAAAAATTTTTTTATATAATTTTTTTCTGAATCTACATACAATTAGTAAATATAAACAGGAAAAAAATTAAGCGCTGTCCAAAATATAAAATGGTATAAATAAATTTGAGTTAATCCTATGATTTAACTAAATTTTATTTTTCATTCCATACATTTTGGACAAATCTTAATTTGTTTTTCTGTTTATATTTACTAATTGTATTTAATTTCAGAAAAAATTTATAAAAAAAATTCTGGACTTGATTTGACCCACTTTTTAACTAAATAAAGTTAATTCTAATCTTAATCCGGTCTGCAAAAAACAAGGCTAATATCCAATTCGCATTCATTTTTGTAAACATGTTTAACCACTTAAACATGTTTAAATTTAAACTTGTAATACCACATTCGCATTCATTTTTTTAAACATTTTTAAGTACTTAAACATGTTTATGTACCTTAACAAGTTTAAATTTAAACATGTTTAAGTGGTTAAACATGTTTAAAAAAATGAGTGCGAATTTGGTATTATATGGCATTCACACTAGCGACCTTAAACAAGTTGTTCAACAAAACACAAGTAGCAGAATAAAAACGTAATGGACACAGAACAAAGACATTTTTAAACATCTCACTCTTGAACACTTCAAAACAGTAAGTGTGAACGCCGTATTAAGTTACATAAACATGTTTAAGTGCTTAAACTAGTTCAAAAAGTATCCAAATTTGATAAAAATTTTTATAATGTACGTTTTTTGCTACACTACCATTTTGTGGACACAAATACCTAAAGGTACGAATTTTTCTTTACTTCTGGCAACTCTGACGAAAAATAAAAATTAGAAAGAACGACAAAGAGAATATTCGCAAAGGCGTGTTTACAGTAAAAGAGCTACCAGATTCTAATAATAATTACACAACCGTAAAAGATGCCAGATTTATACAAATTACGGTCGTTTTTTACATAGTGACCATACACGCAAAAAAAAACTTGTGTCGGAGTGAGCAAAAATCTGGCATAATTTTACCAAAAATATGCTAAAACTACAACCGACGAAGTAGTTTTCGTAATTTAGCCAAAACACTTATGTAAAAAATTTTGAAGAAAATGCTAATGCTATTTAAGCAAAAACTTGGTAAAATATACCAAAATAAATATGGTGAAATATACCCAAAATTATTAGAAAAGGTGACTAAAAATAATGCTAAAAATTACCACATTTATGCTAAAATAATTTTTCTATAAAATTTTTGTAAAAATTTGTATATTTGTTGAATTTAAAATTTTCACAGAATAAATCCATATTAATATAATAAATGTTGTGTAGGATTTTATTTACCACCGACCAACTGACCCTTTATGTACAATTTTCTCCAGTGACTGCTGCCTACGCTTTTTCTTGAAGTGAAGGATCCGCTATAGCTTCGCGAATTTATTTAAAAGCATCCTGTAAAAATAGATAATTATTACAAAACATCAATTTTTAGTTTAAAAAACTGGTAAACCCCATTGGTCTCTTGTTATGGAGGAACACTTACTTGGTCATTCCATTTGTATCTCATCAAAACAGGTCTGGACTCCCTTGTCTTTGCGTTTTTAATTTTATAACTAAAGGCAGGACTGGTGCCCACGCTCTTTATTGTAGTAAAGGATTCGCCATAGCTTCAAAAATTTATTAACAGGGTACTGCTAAAGAAATAGAAAATTATTACCAAACACTATTTTTTAATAAAAATCTATTAAACCTTATTGGTGTCTTCGGAATAGGGGTATCTTTATCACTTTATCATTCCATTTGTAATTCATTGAAACAAACGTCTGGGACTCCATTGGTTTTGCTAAATGAATGGTGTTTTAAGTTATGACAGCAAAATTAACTTTAGCATTTTTTATCTTACATTTATTTATCTTTTAAAAAACTAATTATTTATTTTTATTTATTAATTTATTTTAATTTTATTTATCAATTTCCTTTTTACGTTTTTATAACACAAAAAGTAAACGAAGCACGCACACAAAAATACAAAATGAATATGGCGGTCTGTATTTGTTTTTTTTTTTTTGTTGTTTTCTTTCGATAAATATATTGTGCAAGCTACTTGGTTATTTTACATAAAACACTAATTATGTTACTTTAACATCGACAAGCAGAATTTTAGCAAAAATTTGGTAAAAAATTTTTTTTGGTATGAAAAAATTTTTACCAAGTAGGATTGCTCAATCTGACACAGATTTTTTTTTTTCTACAATGAGGGAAAAAATCTTCGTCAAATCAAAAATTTTCGTACTCATTTTTAAAATTCTCAAATTATTTAAACAAATTTTAATAATGAAGTGGAATTTTATAAAATTGAATATGTTTCGGTCTTGATTTTAAAATTATATTTTTTGAATTAAATATACAAAAACTCCTTTTTATTTCATGATAGTAGCATGATGAAAATAATCATTTTGATTGTAAAAAATAGCAAAATGAGTTTTCAACAACTTTAACAACGACGCCTCAAAAATGACGCAATTATTTTAAAAAAGTGACGTGGTGTAACATAAGTGAAAACTTTTCAATTTCCATAAAATTTAAGTTAAAACAAACAATAAATATTTTCGTTAAGTAAAACAATGAATTAAATTTAATTAAAAAGTGATAAAAAGTCAAAATAAATGCATACAAAAATAAAAATTCGCAGATGTCTTCAACAATTTTCGAAAATCGCATGGGTGTTTTCGTCGGAGTAGCGACGATATATTATTTTATTTCTACATATAGAAAAAATGCAACTTTATAATTATTCTGTAGTAAAGAAAAATAAATAAAATTTGTATATAAATATAAAGAAATGCCAATAGTTTTATTTACATTGAAAATTTAATTTTATAAATAATTGTCTATATTAAATTTGATTATGTGCATTTTTGATTTGAACATAAAAACATTCTCAAATCAACGTTGTTTCATTTCATTTTTAAAATTTTGTTTGTTACTCAAGCCATATTAAAAGTGTCAATAAACATTTTCAAATTGAGAAAAAACAAAGTTTGTTGACTTTTGTCACTGTTTTATTTTTAATATGAGGTTGTTTTTGCTTGATTTGAGATTTTTTTTTTCTTAGTGTATAGAAAAAAAATAGAATTGAAACAGAGTCGTATTTCGCTTGAATAAGTATTAGTGCACTTAAAAAATTATGTTAGTAAAATCAACTGAAAATGTCAGTTAAAATAACTACTTTGTAAGTTGTTTTGGGGTCAACTACTTTTTCAGTTAAATCAACTAACAATGTTA
This sequence comes from Pegoplata infirma, assembly GCA_963921195.1. Taxonomy (NCBI): domain Eukaryota; kingdom Metazoa; phylum Arthropoda; class Insecta; order Diptera; family Anthomyiidae; genus Pegoplata; species Pegoplata infirma. The sequence continues at coordinate 139,053,384 of OY992539.1, forward strand.
GTTATTTTAACTGACAAAAAACAACTGACTTATGTAGTAAAAACTACTTACATTTGTAGTCAAAACAACTAAAATGTAGTAAAAATAAAAAAATCAATATATAATTTTTTTTTTTCAAAATATTTTTCAGAAAAAAAAATTGAAGACCAAATTTTTTCCAAGTTTTTTTTTAAAAAAAAAAGTTGTGAAAAATAAAAATAATGAAATTTTTTTTTTTGGAAAAAAACTTTAAAACTTTTCAGAGATAAAATAAATAAAATTAACTACTTTAAAAAACTGTTACTACATCCCAGTACTTTTTTGTTAGTTGTTCAAAAAAACGACTTAAAATAACTAACAGAAATAGTTGTTTGATATTTTTCATACAAAAACAACTGACTTTGTAGTTGAAAACAACTACACTCAACCAAAAATCATTGTATTCCCAAAGAAAATCATTGTAAATTCAACAGAAATCATTGTTGATTTTGACCCTACAAATATTTATGTTGATTTCAATAAAAATTGTTGTCAGTTTTTGTAAAAGTTGATCAACTCGTTCTTTTGTAAATCAACTCGTATTTTTTGTAAACTCAACTCATATTTTTGTTGATATAAGAAATTTTATTAATAAAAAAAAGCTTGTTGTTATTTGTTAATATTCTTTTATTAAGTAAAAATCACAATATTTTTTAGAATTATCACCGGCTTTTTAAGCTGCACACATCGTTTATTTATGTTATGCACTCGTAAGCCATTCTCCAGTTTTCTAATGACACCAAATCAAAAACCTTAAAAAAAACAAAAAAAAAATTATAATATGGTATGAATACATAAAGTAACCAATGTATTTTATTACTTACCAAATATTTACAGATCAGAATCTGATCATCAGATCCTATTTTTATTTACTTTTATAATATTAAATATTTTTATAAGAAACAAACACATAAAATAATTTTATAGGAGACAAACAAATTTCACATTGCAATGCATTGCTACCAACTTGATAATACAAAAATGAACGAACAGGGTTGTTTTTTTCTTTTTTGGTTTTATCTATTGAATTCTGTATAAGCGTTGTAAAATGTTGATTCAACTTTACTGATTATTCAACGATATCAACATTAATTTTTGTTGAATACGGCATTATTCTGTAAAACTTGATCTACAATGGGTTTACTAATTTTTCTACTAAGATATTTCTATGAGTGTAACTACTGTAAAATATACAAATAACTAACATGTAGTAACTTACATAATTTTCTGAGTGTGAGAATAATCACAATTGGAGCGGGAAGCGGAAAAACGCAATCGTCCTCATAAAAATAGAATTGAATCTAGTTTGGCGGAAAAACGCGGCGGAATTTTGTTGTCATATAAAACGTATGTGAACAGTTGCGGAAAAACGCTTCCCGCTCCAATTGTGATTATTCTCTGTGACAGCACATTATGTAACTTTTGACGTTTATTAAAAACAATGCAACTTAAAGGAGAACAACAACAAAGCAAACAACAAAAGAACAAACAAAAATTTTTAAACTTTCAATAGTGCGCATTATCTTTAAAAAAACGTTGAATAAAGCAAAATAAATAATTAATTTAATAAAATGAAAGACAAATTTCATTTTTTATTAACAAAGAATATAATTTGATATTAAATACGTGTGAGATGAGAAAGAGCAAGCATTATGCCACCATATTGGAAAATACATCAAATACTACACTGCGTACCTTCTAATCTTTTCTATGATACACTCATAGAAATATCTTAGTAGAAAAATTAGTAAACCCATTGTAGATCAAGTTTTACAGAATATTGCCGTATTCAACAAAAATTAATGTTGATATCGTTGAATAATCAGTAAAGTTGAATCAACTTTTTACAACGCTTATACAGAATTCAATAGATAAACTCAAAAAAGAAAAAACAACCCTGTTCGTTCATTTTTGTATTATCAAGTTGGTAGCAATGTGAATTTTTGTTTGTCTCTTATAAAATTATTTTATGTGTTTGTTTCTTATAAAAATATTTAATATTATAAAAATAAATAAAAATAGGATCTGATGATTAGATTCTGATCTGTAAATATTTGGTAAGTAATAAAATACATTGATTACTTTATGTATTCATTCTATATTATATTTTTTTTTGTTTTTTTAAGGTTTTTGATTTGGTGTCATTGGAAAACTGGGGAATGGCTTACGAGTGCATAACATAAATAAACGAAGTGTGTGTGAAAATCTTGTTTAAATATTGCAGCTTAAAAAGCCGGTGATAATTCTAAAAAATATTGTGATTTATACTTAATAAAAGAATATTTACAAATAACAACAAGCTTTTTTTTATTAATAAAATTTCTTATATCAACAAAAATATGAGTTGAGTTTACAAAAAATACGAGTTGATTTACAAAAAAACGAGTAGATCAACTTTTACAAAAACTGACAACAATTTTTATTGAAATCAACATAAATATTTGTAGGGTCAAGATCAACAATGATTTCTGTTGAATTTACAACGATTTTCTTTGGGAATACAATGATTTTTGGTTGAGTGTAGTGACATAGTAATCCATCGACCGTTTTGTAGATCTGGCATCACCAAAGATAATTGGAAAATTCTGGCAATGCCAAACTAAAGTTCAAACGCAAAGCAAAGAGAGACAAAAAAACAATCTGCATTCTCACTGTAAAACTGGTATCTTCCATAAAAATAAAATTTCGTAAACAATACCATATGGTTTTTGTTTACTACTTTTTCAAACGCCATTTGTTGGACTACTCTATGACTCTGGCTTTTTACACGGAGCGTGGCGTTCAGAGTCAAAATCCAAAGTTATAAAGTAATCCATCGACCGTTTTGTAGATCTGGCATCACCAAAGATAATTGGAAAATTCTGGCAATGCCAAACTAAAGTTCAAACCAAACCTGTAAAAAACTTGAATTCAAGTATTTTCAAGTAAGTATACAAATATTTGTACTTGAAATATTCAAGTATAAATATTTTTTACTTACTTGAATAATTTTTCAAGTAAGTAAAAATATACTTGTACTTGAAATTTTCAAGTACAAGTATTTTCAAGTATTTTTTACTTGAAACAAAATTTGATCAAGTAAAATACTTGATAAACATTTTGTTCAAATAAAAAAATTGAGCAACAATTTTTGGAAATAATAAACATAAATATTGCTTTTATGAGATTGTCAAAAAAAAATAATTTAAATTCAATTTTTTACATACTACATATTAGTTTTCTTTGTGATTTTCTTTATTTTTTAATTTCTGATCGCGTTTTTAAAAGAGCCTGCAACAACAGCATACATTATACATATGACAGTAAAAAGACGCGAATATGTATCCCACAATTGTCACAGAGTGGCTCCTAGAGGGGAGAAATGCAAGACCAACCTCCATTATTTGTTACATCAAAGCATTTTTACTAAACAAACCTGCTCCCTCTCTCCACTCGCAAATAGGTCGCCATAAACAAAAAAAAAATATGAAATTTACTTCCATCGTTCTGTCTCAAGGATGCCCCCAGAGAAATCGATTGTATGACCGATCCTGAATTTCTGGAGGGTTGGTCACAACAACCCAACCCTCTATCTTTAATACTTAAGGCGGTTCCCTACAATTTTGTTGTTTTCTATAAACTTATTTCATTAGATCTGCTCCTACCGCTTTCATGGTGTCTTTTAGAGGGGTAAAATGTAATACCTACCTTTATTTTTGCCACCAACATTTTTCTAAAACATACCCACCCCAATTCCCTGCTAAAAATTTCCACAAATATGATTTTTCGCCATTTTTGCTGCCACGTCTAAAAAAGAGCGCTAATAAAAAGCCGCACGGTATTAACTACTAAAATAATTGATCATCTGCATAAGCTTTTATAGGCTCATCGGGGAGTGCGTTTTTTCCCAGTGGGTTTAAGTTGATTGTCGGCCCGAAAATGGGTCAATTTTGGATGGGGTTAGCGGGGATGTTAATTATGCTGCGGGATCTTTTGTTTTTTGTTTGTACAAAATGAGTGGTGCTTTCATGCTTTTCATGAGATCCTTTAGGTTATAGTGTCATTTTATTCCCGCCTAATTAGTGGTTGATGAACAAATGAGACCTGTTTCTAAATTTCACAAAATTTTTGTTTGTAAACATGTTGCTTAAATATTTTATTTGGAAACATTTTTGTTTACAAATTTAATTTTAAAACATTTTGTTGTTATTTTTCACTTTAAGAAAATTGTCTATTTATTTTACTTAAACAAATTTGTGTTTAAGTATTTTATTTCAACAAATATTGTTGCAAGTAAAAATATACTTACTTACTTGAACTTTTCGTCAAGTAAATACAAAATATTTGTACTTGAATATTTCAAGTACAAGTATTTTTTTACTTACTTAAATATATTTTCAAGTAAGTTAAAAATACTTATACTTGAAATGTTCAAGTATAAATACAAAAATACTTGAAAAAAATTAATATAAGTAAATAAATACTTAAGTATTTTACAGGTTTGGTTCAAACGTAAAGCAAAGAGCATAGAAAAAAATAGAAATGAAACAGAGTCGTATTTCGCTTGAATAAGTATTAGTGACAGCACATTATGTAACTTTTGAGGTTTAATAAAACCAATGCAACAGAAAGGAGAACAACAACAAAGCCAACAACAAAAGAGAAAAAAAAGTTTTTAAACCATCAATAGTGCGTATTATCTTTAAAAAAACGTTTAATAAAGCAAAATAAATAATAAATTTAATTAAATGAAAGACAAATTCCATTTTTTATAAACAAAGAATCTAATTTAATATTAAATACGTGTGAGATGAGGAAGAACAAGCATTTTGCCACCATATTGGAAAATACATCAAATACAACACTGCGTACCTTCTAATCTTTTCTATGGCAAAGAGAAACAAACAACAATCCGCATTCTCACTGTAAAACTGGTATCTTCCATCTCGCTCACATTTCGATTTGTGATAAAATTTCGTAAACAATACCATATGGTTTTTGTTTACTACTTTTTTAAACGCCATTTGTTATCCTACTCTATGACTCTGTCAAAATCGTCGGCTTCTTATTGTTTTGCCCCATACGCCAACAACTTGGTTTCGAGAAAAACGATAAAATAGGTTAACCACAAATTTTCTCTAAAAGTAATCGATGGATTTTGTTTTAATGTTTACCATTTATTGCTACATATATTGTAAACAAAGCTTTTAGTTTTCAGACTTTTACATACAATAGATCAAAAGATTTTAAGCTTTTAAGAAAATAAGTTTTTATGGTATTATGCTCCATATCCAATTTTGCTTACACAGTAAAAAGTTTTGGGTTATATTTAAAACCTAGCGGAGCACATTTTAAACTACTTTGGAATTAAACTCAAAGTTAAATCCGAAATGGGTTATATGCTAAACCACATAGGGATCAAAAATTTGATTATCTTTATGTCATTTTTTGTAGTTTTATTTTGATGCCAAAAAATAATTAATATGGTGTTTCTGTTAAACGGACGAACGAACGCTACCCGTACGAATTCGTAATGATATCAGTTTCCATAACATTTTCGTTTGATTACGTTATTTTTTTTCGTTAGTGACGTTTGTCTTGACCATTTGTCAAATTACAGTATTGCCACAAAGTTTTTTTTTTAGTTTTTGTTTATTTTTTTCATACAAAAATTATCTAAACTAAACGAAGTGGCAACATCAACACATCAGCTAAAGAAAACAGCTGATCAAATTTCATGTTTATAAAAAAAACACAATTATAATCAAATCAGATTTTTTTTATTTATTATAGCTAAAAAGTTAACACAATTTTAATAAAAAACAAATGAAAACAATAATTTGTATGATGACCCGTGGCTTTTAAATTGTTAATATAAATTGGTCAAATCCGTCTTTTTTTCACTGATTTGTTTTAATACACAGTTTTTTCAAAGCATTTAGTTATAAAACATTCACATTTTTTAATTTTATAAATTAATATTACTTATTTTTGTTATAAATTCACATTTTTCACTTATTTTGTTAAATATTACACCGAACCAAATCTCGTAGGTAAAATCAACAAAAAATTTTCGTAGATCTTTGACAAAATTTTGTCAATTTTTTTTTTAAGATTCAACAAATTTTATTCAAATCAACGAAATTTCGTCAAGTTTACATCCTCTGAAGAAGTAAAATTGACAAAATTTCGTCAAATTGACTAATATTATTAGTTTGGACGCCATTATTTTTTTCAATGTTCAGCGTCACCAGAAAATGTATTTTCCGCGAAAATTAATTTATTTTTTCATGCAATTTTGTTTAATTGCCTAAAGCTAATAGTTTTTAAGTCATTTTTTGGAATTGTAAAAACGTCTTCAAATTCTGCAAACTTCAAACATGTAAGTATACTTTATTTAATAATTAAATTAACAAACAACTAATTTTTATTAATTTGTTATAGGTATTCTACATACATATTATATTGATGGTGACTTCTCCTGATATACTTCAAAAATAAATAAGTTAATGTCTGGAATTGGGATTAACACATTCGAAATATGTGCACACGCCAGCATTTTCGTCGTCGTTCGATTTAATAAATTCATTCGTTTCCCTTTGTGTAAGTTTATATTTAAATTATTATTTTTTTTAATTATAAATTTTTTTGTTAATAATAGTAAACATTTTTTAAAATATTAACAACTTTAATTAAATAAAAAAAATAATTACAAAATTGTATTTATGGATATTTTATTTTTTTTTAAGGGTAGAAAAAGTTAGAAAAATGGATAAAATATTATAAAATTAACGAAAATCATTTTGTTAAATTGATGATATTTATTCAAATTGAATAAAATATTTTATTCAAATTAACGAAAATAATTCTGTTGATTTGACGAAATTTCGTCAAACTAATGTCAAATAAAAAAATCAACGAATTTTATTCAATTCAACACCTCAGTTTTGTTAGCTGTATAATGATTGTTCTTTCGTCAAATCAACATGCTTTTTCGTCAATATTACTGCCATATTTGGTTCGGTGTACACAAAAAACTCCTTAACGAATGGTATTTTTCATTCGTGTGGTTTTGGCGTTTTTGACATTTCAATTCGTGTTGTAGAAACGGAAAAATATGAAGAAAAATGACAACTTTTACGTTTTCGTTCGACTAAAATGACATCCGCAATACAGAACCTCAAATTGATTTTTTTATATCATTTGGACGAACGAAAATGAAAATTCGTAATAGAGAAACTGGACATAAATTTCTCTCTTGAAAAACTTATAAAAAATAAACGTCAACGTCATCTAAAAATTGTATTTCATCAAGTTTAAGATAAACACTTAATAAGGAATTAAAAACAGCTGTCATATTGAGTGAACAAAAAATGCTTATTCATTCAATGAAAGTGAGAAAAGAGGTTAGCAATGTACACAAAAGTAAAATCTATAGAGGTATTCAGAGTCTTGTTGCCACCCCTGGCAATGTAGCAAAAGAGTACTTCTTTCAAAAAATACATGTATTTTGAAAAGTAATTTTGAAAAGTGCTCTTTTACCACCAGTGCCAGGGCTGGCAAGCAAGACTCTGAATACCTCTTATATATTATCAAAATTTGTGATCCAGAAAGTGAAGATTTTACTCCGACCGAAATATAAATATCAAGTAAGTATTGACTACAAACGTTTATCAATCATTTTAATTGATTTTTGGTTAACTTTACTTTTAGGCCAGCTGAATCTTGAAGCAGAAGGCAGAGAGATGGAATTTTTAGATCACGACGGTGCCTACCCCCAGGAATAATTTCTTAATATAGAAGCAGTAGCAGTTTATTTTATGCAGAGTTGTGCTGAGTTTGGGTGACAAATCAACAGTCCTCTGGATTTTAACTTTATTCATGTATTTGGTCTGTATTTGTATTCAATACACAAAAATATTAAAAACATAACCTTACATTTGTTTTATTTACTTTTGGAGAAATTTAAGTCCTGCCTTGTTCAAATAAACACCTGTTTACACACAAAAAAAACTTCGATGTAATATTGCCTAAACTGGCAAAGGTATTTTCTTTTTGTATGAAATTAAAAAAAAATAGTTTTATTACCTATAAGCATGGGTAGTATTTCACCTAAAAACAAAGTTGTTTTACATGTGCTAAATAGGAAACATCTTCGAAATTTTTTTGACATAATTGTAAATTTCAAAACAATTAAATTATTTAAAATATTTAAAAATGAAATGATTGAATATGCACAAAATTTTCTAAAAATAAATAAAATTAAATAAAAAGGTAATGTTTTTTTTTTTTAATAAATCACACTTAAGTTTAATAATGACATATATTTTTTTAGATTACGTGGAAAGTAATGTGCAGTCATCTCATCAAGAAAGAACGTTTTAAAAAGCCTCAAAGCTGTACACAGCCATGGATATCTTTTACAAGCGTAAATTTTACAACATTTGATTGCAAAACAGTAAAAGAAGTCCAGCCTCTTATAGAAATGGTACGTAATAGACTAAAGGAGGTGTAAATATATGTTTTATCTTAACTTTGTGGGGGCCCCTGTAGGCTAGTTGGTAGCGTGCTAGCCTATGAAACAGGGGGTCGTGGGTTCGATTCCCACCAAAGCCCTTGGTCGATTTCGCTACAACGAGACGACGGTCATTGTTACCAGTTCTCGGTTAGGTTAAAATTATTTAAAATGAGTTGTAAATAAAAATTGGAAAAATAAATAAAAACTGATCATTGGATCAAAAATTTGATCTTAACTTTGTGTCTGGAAAATGTCTCAGATTTTGAGAAATTTTTTTTAAGGAAAATGCTCAGATTCCTGGACAATTTTCGTTAAGAAATAGCCTCAAATTTTGGCTATTTCTTAATTTTTTACAATTTTCACAAAAATCTTCCAGATCATCCTGAGATGATCCTTAAAGAAAAAATCCCAGATTCTGAGACATTTTTCTTATGGAAAAAGTCTCAGATTCTAAGACAGTGTTTTTATAAAAACAATTTTATAATCTGAAACTTTTTCTTTAGAAAAAAATATCTCAGAATCTTAGACTTTCTATAAAAAAATTGTCTCAGAATCTTAGACTTTTTCTATAGAAAAAATGTCTTAGAATCTGAGACTTTTTCTATAGAAAAAATGTCTCAGAATCTAAGACTTTCTCAAGAAAAATTGCCTCAGAATCTGAGACTTTTTCTTTCAAAAAGGTAAAATGTATCAGAATCTGAGACAATTTTTCTATAGATAAAGTCTCAGATTCTGAGACAATTTTTCTATAGATAAAGTCTCAGATTCTGAGAAAATTTTTCTATAGAAAAAAGATATAGATATACATTCTGAGACAATTTTTCTATTGAACAATTTTTCTATAGAAAAAGTCTCAGTTTCTGAGACAATTTTTCTATATAAAAAGTCTCAGATTCTGAGACAATTTTTCTATAAAAAAGTCTCAGATTCTGAGACAATTTTTCTATAAAAAAAGTCTCAGATTCTGAGACAATTTTTCTATAGAAAAAGTCTTAGATTCTGAGCAAATTTTTCTATAGAAAAAGTCTTAGATTCTGAGACAATTTTTCTATAGAAAAAGTCTCAGATTCTGAGACAATTTTTCTATAGAAAAAGTCTCAGATTCTGAGACAATTTTTCTACAGAAAAAGTCTCAGATTCTGAGACAATTTTTCTATAGAAAAAGTCTCAGATTCTGAGACAATTTTTCTATAGAAAAAGTCTCAGATTCTGAGACAATTTTTCTATAGAAAAAGTCTCAGATTCTGAGACAATTTTTCTATAGAAAAAGTCTCAGATTCTGAGACAATTTTTCTATAGAAAAAGTCTCAGATTCTGAGACAATTTTTCTATAGAAAAAGTCTCAGATTCTGAGACAATTTTTCTATAGAAAAAGTCTCAGATTCTGAGACAATTTTTCTATAGAAAAAGTCTCAGATTCTGAGACAATTTTTCTATAGAAAAAGTCTCAGATTCTGAGACAATTTTTCTATAGAAAAAGTCTCAGATTCTGAGACAATTTTTCTATAGAAAAAGTCTCAGATTCTGAGACAATTTTTCTATAGAAAAAGTCTTAGATTCAGAGACAATTTTTCTATAGAAAAAGTCTCAGATTCTGAGACATTTTTTCTCTCGTATGACTAAAATATTAATAAAGTAAATATGATTTTTTTATTCCTGGTGAATTTGGATTTTGACTACATTTTTCTTATAAGTGGAATAGCTTGAATCAGGAAAATCAATTATGACGGTACAGTTTGGAGCACCCTAATGTATCTCATCATTTTTTATATTTTTTTTAATAAATATATAAATTAAAAAAAAAAGTCTTTTTTATTTAGCCGTTTATGGGTTAATTAAATTAAATAAAATACCAATTTAAAAGTGAATATCTGCTAAGGCTCCGTTTGTAAATTTCCAAAATTTTCAAGGAGTATTACCAAAAATTATAGGTAATTTTTCGAACATAGAAATTTGATAGGAATTTCCTATTATTTTTGTAATTGTGCCTAAAATTTTAGCAACTGCCATGTTGCCTTAGAACTTAGCTGATATTATACTACAATTTTAGGAAATATTACCTCGATTTTTTTTTGTGTGTAGGTGTAAAATTATTTCCATATTTTGGTTTTATTATAACACCCAAAAATAAAATCAAAATCCATTCTCTCACTCTCATTTTATCTCTTTAAAAGTAAACTTTTTATGGAATAAATTAAATTATTTTTGCACTCAAAAAATTATGTTAGTAAAATCAACTGAAAATGTCAGTTAAAATAACTACTTGGTAAGTTGTTTTGGGGTCAACTACTTTTTCAGTTAAATCAACTAACAATGTTAGTTATTTTAACTGACAAAAAACAACTGACTAATGTAGTAAAAACAACTAACATTTGTAGTCAAAACAACTAAAATGTAGTAAAAATAAAATAATCAATATATAATTTTTTTTTCCTCAAAAAATTTAAAAAAAAAAAAATTGAAGACCAAATTTTTTCCAAGTTTTTTTTTTTTAAGTTGTGAAAAATAAAAAAAAAACGAAAATTTATTTTTATTTTTTGGAAAAAAAACTTTGAAAATGTTTCAGAGATAAATAAAATAAAATTAACTACTTTAATTAACTGTTACTACATCACAGTACTTTTTTGTTAGTTATTCAAAAAAACTACTTAAAATAACTAACAGAAATAGTTCTTTGATATTTTTCACACAAAAACAACTGACTTTGTAGTTGAAAACAACTAACTACTGTAAAATATACAAACAACTAACATGTAGTAACTTACATAATTTTCTGAGTGTGGCATTGTTATATATACACACCAAAACTTTTTACTGTGTACACATTTGGGACTTTTGTGTGATATGGAGCCAATGAGTTCTCAGTGCCAAACAAAATAACAATGAAACAAAAAGAGCTAGGTCGATAAAACTGGGTATTTAGAACAGGTTGCACGGTATTAAAAATGGAGATGATCGGTCAATGGACACTAGGGATGCCAAACGGGATTGACATTTACAAATCCCGGGATTCGGGATTTTAAAATCCTAATCCCGGGATCCCGGGATTTTTCGGGATTTCGGGATTTTTCGGGATCCCGGGATTTTTCGGGATTTCGGGATTTATTAAAATTAAACTTTTTTACGTTATATTTTTAATACATTTTTTTATAATTAAATATTAAATTAATTCATAACTATTGAATAATTATCGTAAAGTTTTACATATTTAGCACAGAAAAACCGAAAATTTAGGAACAACTATGACCGATTTGAATAGATTCGTGCAATATCCGTCTGTGAAAGACGCGATGCAGTCGAATTCAAAGGATTAGAAACTATTTTTTTTCTGTCGGCCTCTTTTGTAGACGTGGATATAAAATATTTGTTTTAATAATGATAAAATTGTATTTATAAATTTGTTACAACTTATTGTGAGGGAATGTCCTCCGCCGATACATTTGTATTAATTGTCCTATTGGTAGGCGAAACACATTTTAACAGTTTCCTTCCCTTTACGATTAATGTTTACAAATGCATTTATTACGCTTAAGTAAAAGCGTTTGGACCTGTAGGGTTCCTTTTAGACACGAAAATTGAAAAGTTTTAAACAAAGTAAAAAATGTTTCAATTTGTTCGGATTTTTCGATTTTCAAGTCAAAAAAGAAACCCTGACTCCGACGATTTTTAAATTTGAAAAAAAGGAAAATTTGATTCACCCTTCTGTATATTAAGTAATACGCCCTAAAAGTTTAATTATACTACAAAAGAATAAGAGAAATTAAGCCCAACTTGCCTTATTTGAAAGATATTTCAATCACCTTTCAAACGATATCCATTTTGTCACCACCGGATAATGAGCACTGGGAAAATAATATATTTTGGCTACAAAATTTGACAAAAAAATCCCGAAATCCCGGGATTTTTCGGGATTTGTCAATCCCGGAAAATCCCGAAAAATCCCGGGATTGAAAAAAATAAATCCCGGGATTCGGGATTTACCAATCCCGAAAAATCCCGGGATTTCGGGATTCGGGATTTCCCGTTTGGCATCCCTAATGGACACGCCTACCTCCCACACAACCTAAATGGCAAATATGACATTACTTGAAATGTTTAGAAGTTACGGTATTAAAATTTGGTAAGTAGAATAGTACCAACATAATTACGGTAAAATCAACCAAAAATTGTTGTTGTTTTTAACCAGGGTTTACAATTAGCATACACAAAAAAAATGTTTAAACATGCTAATTTAAAAATTAGAATACTAAAGCAATTTTGTTAAATTGCTAATTTATAAATTCAAACTTGAACATATTTTTAAAATAAATATATTCAAATTTTAAAATTTCTGAAAAAAAAAATTTTTAGCAAATTTGAAAATTAAAAAAAAAACTGGTGACAGCAAATTTAAAAATTTTAAAATTAAAAAAAACTGGCGACAGCAAATTTCAAAATTTCAAAATTGCAATTTTAGCAAATTTTACAACATTTAAAATGCTAAAATTGTAAATTTCAAATTCCGAAAATTGCAATTTGATAAATTTGAAAATATTTAACATGCTTGTTTAGAAAACTTAAAAACTGGAATATAGTCGCACTTTTTCAACTGTTCTTTGTCAAGACGAAAAATTGATGAAAACAAGTGTACATCATAGTACCTTAATTAAAAAATTAATTAAAAATAATGTGAATTAATTCACAAATTGAATTAATTCTTCAAAGGTCTGAACCTAATTAAATCGGAATATAATTGGACCATTTTTGGACTTAGTCCCCCATATAAAAATTTTTACCGATATTCAGTTATATCGCTCTATTGCCAAAAAATAAACCAATTCCACTAAAATTTTATATGTGTGTGTTTTCTACACCAAATAAAGACCTAACAAAAGATGGATCCAATTGGTCCATGTTTGGACTTGGGACCCATTTTCCGCAAAACACTAGTGTAGGGTATCATATGGTCGGTCTTGACTATAACTTTCTTACTTGTTTTTTTTTTTTTTAATTTTAATTTAGTTCGGTATTCTTAATGAGTACCGCCGAATATTGAAAAAACTTACCGATTTTTTTTTTTAAATTGACTTCGGTCGTACATTATTTAATTATGTCTATAAACAGTCTGGCATCATTTTAATTACAGCTGTGTTAAAGAAAATAAACAAAAATTTTTCCACAACAATTTTTCTAAAATTGTTTTCATTTTCTTACAACTTCCAACACTAACCTTTTCAAAATGCCCACCTTCTATTTTGTAATTGTGGGTCATAATGATAATCCTATTTTTGAAAAGGAATTTACAACAGTCAGCAAAGAAATGAGAGTAAGTTTCACAATTTTCTTCGATCAATGGTTACCATTATCTTTTTGCCATTAACTTTTCCCGCTTTCAGAAAGAGGATCATCGTCATTTGTCGCAATTTATAGCACATGCAGCTCTAGATTTAGTAGATGAACATAAGTGGAAAACTCCCAATATGCATTTGAAATCAATAGATCGTTTCAATCAGTGGTTTGTGTCGGCTTTTGTTACGGCCAGCCAAATTCGATTCATCATTGTCCATGACCATAAAAATGATGAAGGAATTAAAAATTTCTTTAATGAAGTGTATGAAACGTACATAAAGTATTCCATGAATTCATTTTATAAAGTGAATACGCCCATTAAATCGCCCATGTTTGAGAAGAAGGCTGAATTGTATGGACGTAAATATTTGTTATCTTAAGAAGAGGGGAATCCACATATGAAGAATATAGATTATACATATAAATTTAGTAGTATTTATAGGCATATTAATGTTTTCAGTAAAATTATAGTTGAAAATTTATTAAATAAAAAACAAAATTGCATTGGCTAAATTTTATTCAGTTCGGAAAATAAATTTAACCCACTTCTTACCAGCACGCTTATAATTTTTCAAGAAAATACAAAACACGGCAATATATTAATAATTAAATTTTTTAGAAGTTTTTGTTAAGGTCTGGTCTGTTACCGAAGAAAGAAGATATTTTTGAAAAAATTTCATAAGCCCGCCCTTCACAATGGGAGGGCAGTCGTTCCTAAAACAAATTTCATCAAACTTGAACGTTTAAATGGCCAGTTATTATTCACAAGGGGACGAAAAGGTGTCGTTCTTTAAAGTTTCGTAAAAAAATTCCGTTTAAATTTCCGGTAAGAAATGGGTTACCATAAAATTTTTCATACCAATTATTTCTATAAGGTTTTGAAAGCAGTTTTATTAAAAAACAAGTAAAAGTGTTAAATTCGGCTGTGCCGAATCTTACACCATCCAACATGCAAACAAATAAAAAAAAAATTGCAGGGGCGTTTTATTTTTTTTGTGAAGTATACCAATCAACTCAGAATTACTTTTTAGTCGATTTATCGATATCCGTCTATTTGTCCATCTATCGGTTTGAGCACGATACAGGTCGCAATTTTCAATCGACTTGAAATTTTAAACTTAAGCATCTTTTAGACGCAGCCTATTGAAACTGGAAAAAATCGGTCCATGTAAAGACCTAGCCCCCATAGGCTTAAATGCCTCTAATAACCGTATCAGTCCAAAAATGCTACAACATAACAATAAAAACATCTTTCACCAGTTCTTTACTTAATGATTTTGAAGTAGTACCTCTTTTATATGTTCTTAGAAATTAAGTCTGCTAATCTAAATGGGCCTTTAGGAATTAAATCAAATCACCACAACATATGAACTTTTTTTTCAACTGAGACACTTAGAATGGGGGTGATACATGAAGAATGTAATTTTTTTCTCCCTCCAGCTTCAAATAGATTTAGGTTTTGCAAAAATGGTAATGGCATTTCATTTCTCTTTATTTAGAGCTTAAAAAACGAAAAGACGAAGATCGATTACACTGCGTGACAAAACTAACCACTATTTTAGAAAACAAGAGGTACGACCATCATTTCAATATATTTCGGACATGCTGAATCGAATGGCGCACTCCGTTTTTCGATGTATGGTACAGTTTTCTTGTAAAATGTCATTAAAGATTGGCTGATTTTCAGCTGCTTTTTTAACAAAAAAAAATTTAAAGCTAATGATTTTTAAATTTTATGGCATGAAAAACAAAGGTATAACTTGTAGCAATATTTCTAATATAAATTTGGTTTAAAGCTTTTCATCTTAAGCCCTTAAATTCGCGGATTTCTTAATTTTTTTAAGTTTTCGCGAAATTAACCGCTAAATTGGTCTCTGATAAAAAACTTGCATTTCGTGGATCATAAAGGCGTCCATGACACTACGAATAGTGGACAAAAAACATCTATGTTATATGGGCCATCATGATGAAAATCGCGAAAGACCGTTTTTTTGTATATGGCAGCATCACTTTAGGAGATGATTTGAGGCTTCGTTTTTTAGTATATAATGTGGGAACCTTAAACAATGAACTGACCCAAAATTTGTCCAAAAAAGTTATCATTTGCAAAAGTTATCTTAACCCTTTCACTCCCCTTGTACACTACAGTGTACACATCTTTAAAAATTCATTAAAAATTAACCGTACAACATTTTTGTGGTTTGTTTTGACAAGATTGATCATTGGAGGGTTATCTTTACGATAGATGTGCTCGGAAAAATAAATTTGCATTCAGGTGGACTCTACACGCAATATTTGGTGGCAAACTGGAAATTTTTCAAATAACGTAAAAAAATTGCAAAACAAAATAAACGTTAAAAAGTTCTCAAAAATCGAATAATAATAGTACAAGCTTTCTTAAAAGCGGATTTTGTAGAACTTTTCGATACGAAAAATACAAAATTCGAATTTTGGAAAAATGTTTACTCGTTCGGGAGATATTGCATGTGAAAGCTTCAAGTTTGGTTGGATATATCTCCGCTAGAGGGCGCGGTAGACCAACGAAATCAACAAAAAGTTTTTACTTTGCATAGATCTACATTTTCACAAATTTTGGTCAAGAACTTACTAGCCAAAAAAAGTCGGTAGTGAAAGGGTTAACAAAAACTATATTGTATCGCAAACACTGAAATAATAGTTTTTGTTAAGATAACTTTTGCAAATGAAAACTTTTTTGGCCGAATTTTTGGTCAGTTAGTTGTTTAAGGTTCCCACATTATATACTACAAGATGGAACCTTAAATCATCTCGTAAAGTGATGCTGACCAGTGATGCCAACTTAGCCCTTTTGGGGCTATATTCAGCCCTTTTTGATTGCTCTCAACGCGTATTTTTTTCTTTTAGCCCTTTTATTTTTTTAGGGGCTAACATGGCTCTTTTTGTTATATTTTTTAGCCCTTTTAGCCCCTTTTTAACCATTTGTTAATTTTTTGAGTCATTTGTTAATATTTTGCCACAATGTTTGCTGTTTGGCCACAATTTTATACATGAAATTATAAACCATGAAACGGGAATCAAAGACTCGGAAAATCTTAGATAAAACAGATTAATTTTTGATCGAAATACACGGTTTCAAAAATTTTTTGGTTGAAAATCCGATTTTGAAGTTGTCGTCGTTTGTTCTGATTTAATTGGAAATCCTTATTCAAATGCAGAAGTGGAGAGAACATTTAGTGTCATGAATTTCTTTAATAATAAAAATTGGATGTCAATAAATACATCAAATTGTTTAAGTATTTCTGCAAAAATTAAATGAAACCAATATTACGAATAGTCCAATTATTATATAAGCGCAGTTTTATGGCCCGAATAAAAAAATTAATATTGTTGGAAAACGCAAATCTTAGCGATTTCGTTTAAATTCTACATTTTTAAGTAAAATATTTCAATAAATTTTTTTTAATAATCCCATTTTTACATTAGAACGTAAGATCGATCTCTTAAAAACACAAATTAAAAAAAAAATTAGCTGAAAAACACAAAAACTGATAAATTTTTGAGTTTAGCCCTTTTTAACTGCTCATCCGACGCTTTTTGGTTTGAAATAGTTGGCAACGCTGAATGCTGACATATACAAAAAAACGGTTTTTCGCGATTTTCATCATGATGGTCCATATAATGCCAAATTCGCATTCATTTTTTTAAACACGTTTAACTACTTAAACATATTTAAATCTAAACTTGTCAAGGTACATAAACATGTTTTAGTGCTTAAACTAGTTTAAAAATTTGAATGTGAATATGGCATAACATAGCTGTTTTTTGTCCACTATTCGTATTGTTAGGGATGCATTTTTGATTCATTAAAAGCAAGTTTTTTATCAAAGACCAATTTGGTTGTTAATTTCGCGAAAACCTTAAAAAATGAAAAAATTCGCGAATTTAAGGGCTTAAGGTGCATACAGACGACGCAATATTATGTACAATATTCAATTATATTGATGGTGTGTGGGTAAGATTGACCATTGTACAATCGTCAATATTACCCACACACCTTCAATATAATTGAATATTGTACATAATATTGCGTCGTATGTAGGTACCTTTAAATTGAAAAGCTTTAAACTAAATTTGCATAAGAAATGTTGCTACAAGTCATATCTTTGTTTTCCATGTCATAAAATGTACACAGAAAAAAATAACAAGGAACATTTTTTAATTAAAAGTTTTAATAGAATTCAAAATTTGATATAATTTAAAATTTAAATTTAAATTTTAAATGTTTAATTGTTTTGTATGTAAACATCTCTGATTTTTGTGCATGCTTCTTCTTACACATGCAATACAAAACAGAAAAAGTGAAAATATATTTTTATAAGATTAAATTAATGAAAATGCGTTTTTATCAAATTTATATCTGAATCGGTATTAATTTTGTTATTTAAAAAGAACGAGAACAATTGAAATTGAATAAATAAATGAAAAAAGTGAATATTAGTATAAAAATAAAACAAAGAAGCTCCACAAGAAGATCTTGGTAAACGGCAAACAACAACGGAGGAAAATGGCACAAAAATCTAATCAAACACATTTTTGATGCTTTAAATATTTATTTATTATATTTAATAAGTTTTTATTTTGTTAATAATAAACACATTTTTGTTTTTAATTCATATTTGTTTTTTTTTAAGTGGGCGTAATTTTGTACTGATTTTGAGCAATAATTTTTTATTAATTTGTTTAATACTATTAATTACTTTTTTAATTATTTTCAGTTTAAAATTTTTATTAAATTTTTTAATTACTATTATCATTTTTTTAATTAGAGCAAATCTAATTAACATTTTAATCGATATGAGCAATTTTTAATCAAAACTCATTTTTTATTTTTTTGTGTGTATAAACCATTTACTTTGCAAATTTTTTTGTTAAAAAACTGGCTCGAAATCAGCAAATCTTTAACGACATTTTGCAAGAAAACTGTACCATACATCGAAAAACGGAGTACGCCATTCAAATCAGCATGTCCGAAATAATTTTTCAAATTTCATACAAGCAATTTGACCAAAATCTATAAGGACCAGTTAGAAATTTCACTGGGAGGTTTTTGCTGTCGAACAGCGTTTTTACACACAAAAAAATAAAAAATGAGTTTTGATTAAAAATTGCTCATATCGATTAAAATGTTAATTAGATTTGCTCTAATTAAAAAAATGATAATAGTAATTAAAAAATTTAATAAAAATTTAAAACTGAAAATAATTAAAAAAGTCATTAATAGTATTAAACAAATTAATAAAAATTATTGCTCAAAATCAGTACAAAATTACGCACTCAAAAAAGTGTGTCGGTAAAATCAACTACAAAAGACAGTTGTTTTGACTACATTTTGTTGTTGAAAAGGCGTCCACTACATATTACGGTAAAAACAACTGAACATGTTGTTGTTTTTAACTATTGATTTTCAACTACAAAATGTAGTAAAAACTACTACAAAACTGTTTAATACAGTTGTTTTTACAACAATTGCCTGAAATTTTATTTAAAAAATTTCTTAAACGTTTAAATGATTGATATTTATTTATTTAAAAAGCAATACAATTCAGTTGGTTGTATAGAATTTCGACATGATGACAATTTTTTGGTGTATTTATCTGGAATTATAGAAGAAAAAATATATATTAATAAAATGTTAAACAAAATAAATTGATTGTATTTACCTTTGTTTTTTTTAATAGTTTGTTTCAAATTTCCACCGCTTCTGATCAAAATTTGTCTGGAATAAAAAAAAAAGAAATGCTTTGGTAGAATTGATTTATAAAAAAAATAATTAATTTGCAATGTTTGAAAAAAGTATGTACCTGTTCTGTTGTGTATACAAAGAAAAGAAAGATGGCACGCAGGCAACCAAGCCGACAAAATTTTTTTTTGTTTTTTTCTGATTGGTTTTTACGCACGCTTATGTGAGCGCTATATTATACACACTTGCTATCTCATTTATCCACTTATTTTCTTTCGCTCAAGAATATTTTTCCAAAAACATATTTTTTGTTATAATTAAATTTAATAAATTGTAATTTAATTTATTTATATATTTTTTATTTGGTATAAAAATAATTCATTCCACATCCCGCACGACCAACTCGTTCGACACATTCGTTTGGAATAAAAATTTCTAGAAAAACGAGTTTTTAGAAAAAAACTAAAAACAACTACATAAATCAACTATTGCTACAGTGTAGTATATTTTTTGTAGTTATTTTTTGAAACTACTACAAAAAAAAGTTGTTTGAGATTTTTTCATACAAAAACGACCGAAATTGTACACACAAAAAATTTTAGGGGAAAATATTTCAATTAAAAATTTTAAAAAGTTCAATTTTGTTTTTAATCATTTTTTTAATTGATGCAATTAAATTTTTTGATTGATTTTAAAATTTTTTGTGAATACTGTCGACAACATATAAAAACAAAAAAATCGTCAAACATATTTTAAGTTTATTTTTAATTTTTGCTCAAATATACTTAAAACGTAATTCTAGGACTCAAAATACATAAAGCGAGTAACAAAGTTTGTTTACAACAAAAAAAATAAAAGATAAAAGTAGAGTTATATTACTTAATTTATTAAATTTTTTAAACGTTTTTATTAAAGTCAAATCACGATTTTTTTTAGTCGCATGTAAACACCACTGACGCTTGTTGAAATTAGAACAAGCACAAGATAAAAAAGATTAAAAAATAATAAAAATACAAAGAAAATAGTGAATTTTGTGACATTCTGATATTCCGGTAAAAACTTTTATTACCAAGTAATGAGGATTTCGCTTTAAAATAGATGGTGGTAGATAGTTACACATTTAATAAGCTACCAGCCCTAAAGTGACTTGTTACCCACTCGCTTACAAAAATTCCACCAACCACAAAAGATCCAACGTGGAAATGTCAATGGAACTAATGTTTACGTTTGTATATATCAAATGTTGGATTATAAAATTCCAATAAGATAAGGACCGCAAAGATATCTTGGAACGTGGAAGAGAGGGACGGTTGGCTGCTTAGTGTAAGGACAATAGCAAATATTCCGAAAAGACTCCTGCTCAGCTCATGGAAACCGCATCAAAACACCATCTTAAGTTCAGTCTATATACAGTTGTTTCTTCTATAAGCGTGAGTTTGGTTTTAATGGAAATACTGTCTGTGATGGCTGTTTGCCTTTTAGCCGGCTTTTATATAATTTAAACAACTAATTGAAGAGGCTAACTTATTGTGTCAAAGTTTCGAGTTCAGTGCCATTTTATTTTATATGTTCTGATTTTATTTTGTTAATAATAAACAATCAATTGCAATTTTTATCCATATTTGTTTTTATTTAGAAAGTGGGACATTTTTAAGCTGTAAATTTTATTATTTTATGTAATTGATACAATCATTTTTTTAATTATTTTTTTTTAAATTTTCAATCACTTTTTTTAATTGAAAAAAAATGCACTTTTTCCTTATTAAACTTTTACAAATTTTAGTAATTCATACTATCATTTTCGTGATAGGTGCAAAATCAATTAAAAAAGTAATTGATATCATCATTTTAGTGATTGAAACTCATTTTCATTTTTTTGTGTGTAGTTAAAAACAACAGCTACTACTTACTACATAAACGACCGTCATGTAGTAACTGCAATAATTTTCTGAGTGCGCCCACTTAAAAAAAAAAACAAATATGAATTAAAAACAAAAATGTGTTTATTATAAACAAAATAAAAACTTATTAAATATAATAAATAAATATTTAAAGCATCAAAAATGTGTTTGATTAGATTTTTGTGTCATTTTCCTCCGTTGTTGTTTGCCGTTTACCAAGATCTTCTTGTGGAGCTTCTTTGTTTTATTTTTATACTAATATTCACTTTTTTCATTTATTTATTCAATTTCAATTGTTCTCGTTCTTTTTAAATAACAAAATTAATACCGATTCAGATATAAATTGGATAAAAACGCATTTTCATTAATTTAATCTTTAAAAAATATATTTTCACTTTTTCTGTTTTGTATTGCATGTGTAAGAAGAAGCATGCAAAAAAATCAGAGATGTTTAGATACAAAACAATTAAACATTTTAATTATATCAAATTTTGAATTCTATTAAAACTTTTAATTAAAAAATGTTCCTTGTTATTTTTTTCTGTGTAGTGTAAATATTACACTCAAAAAAGTATGTCGGTAAAATCTACTACAAAAGACAGTTGTTTTGACTACATTTTGTCGTTGAAAAGGCGTCCACTACATAAACGGTAAAAACAACTGAACATGTTGTTGTTTTTAACTATTGATTTTCAACTACAAAATGTAGTAAAAACTACTACAAAACTGTTTAATACAGTTGTTTTTTCTACAATTGCCTGAAATTTTATTTAAAAAATTTCTTAAACGTTTAAATGATTGATATTTATTTATTTAAAAAGCAATACATTTCAGTTGGTTGTATAGAATTTCGACATGATGACAATTTTTTGATGTATTTATCTGGAATTATAGAAGAAAAAAATTATATTAATAAAATGTTAAACAAAATAAATTGATTGTATTTACCTTTGTTTTTTTAATAGTTCATTTCAAATTTTCACCGCTACTGATCAAAATTTGTCTGGAATAAAAAAAAACGAAATGCTTTGGCAAAATTGATTTATAAAAAAAAAGAATTAATTTGAAATGTTTCAAAAAAGTATGTACCTGCTCTGTTGTGTATACAAAGAAAAGAAAGATGGCGCGCTCATAAGAAAACAAAACACTGCACACATTTTATTTTGTTTTTTTCCGATTGGTTTTTACGCACGCTTATGTGAGCGCTATATTATACACACTTGTTATCTCATTTATCCACTTATTTTCTTTCGCTCAAGAATATTTTTCCAAAAACATATTTTTTGTTATAATTAAATTTAATAAATTGTAATTTAATTTATTTAGATATTATTTATTTGGTATAAAAATAATTCCTTCCGCATCCCGCACGACCAACTCGCTCGACACATTCGTTTGCAATAAAAATTTCTAGAAAAAAACGAGTTTTAGAAAAAAAACTAAAAACAACTACATAAATCAACTATTGCTACAGTGTAGTATATTTTTTGTAGTTATTTTTTGAAACTACTACAAAAAAAGTTGTTTGAGATTTTTTCATACAAAACGACCGAAATTGTAGTTAAAAACAACAGCTACTACTTACTACACAAACGACCGTCATGTAGTAACTGCAATAATTTTCTGAGTGTAAGAGATAGAGAAAACCAAAAATGCAAATAAAATAGCAAAAAAAAATATTTTTGTTCTGAGTTTTACACCATAGATGAGGGCCGTTTTACTGAATATTTTGCCATCAAAAAGTCATTTTCGTGAAAATGGAAGATAGAGGGTTTTGAGTATAGGCCCTCGAATACACTTTTTCAATATTAAAAACTTTTTCGGTTTCGAGGGCTTGGTCCACAAAAAATGAAAATGGCTATGTCTCGAGAAGGCGATTTGATCCAACTTTTCTGATGACAGATTCGTGTTAAGGAGGCCAAAATAGTATTCCAACCCTTATGAACCGATTTGACTGAAACTTAAAATATATTTAAATGAGACAGTTCTAAGGTTGGGGTGTCTCGGCTTATCGGCTATAAAAGGGATAAAAAATCGAAATCGTTTTTGGGATTTTCCGCCATTTCTTCTTAAGAACCAATGTGGTGTTTTCATACAAGAAGAAAGATTTTTTAATACCATCCAACCGTGGCCATAGCCTTGTAAATTTGGCTTCGTTAAATATTTTTTTTCACGAAAATGTGTAAATTTTGGGGAGTATTTATGTGAAGACATAGACCTACGATATCCATATGAATACGAAATAATCTTTATTAAATTTAAATCGACAAGCATTTTTGCTCTCGACGATATTATTCCTGTTAGTTCTGCAGTTATCGGAATTTTCCCGAAGGTCCGCATTGTTTCATAAGGGGGAAACGAAATTTTTAAAAAACTGCTATGGTAAGCCGATAAGCCGAGACACCCAACCTTAAAAGCCACTCTTTTATATATCGTCCATTCCACCAGACATTTGGTGATTTTAGGCATTTTTTGACCGAGGGTCTTCGGATTTTTGTTATTTTTATCATACAGATACTCTATGGACATTGGCGTAGATATCCCTGTCTGGGGGGGGGGGGGGCTTAGCCCCCCCCAGAATAATTTTAGCCCCCCCAGAATTTTAATCATTCACAATTTTTTTTTTAATAATTTAATGATTTCATTAATTTTTGCAACAATAAATAATAATAATGAGTCTTTAGGACTCGTTATGATTATTCTACGAGTCTTAAGGACTCGTAATGATTATTATATTAGATCTAATAGTTTTTCCTATTGAAAAATAGTCTGAATTATTGCAAAAAGTTTTTATATGAATCTGATGTTTTTGTCAGTAATAAAAACTTTACCGAATCTTAGGATTTTAACTTCAGGAAAACATTTTAAGTTCTTTGATTTAAAAAAGTTTATAAATTCTAAGTGGTTTTTTATAGACAAAAGTTATTGGAAGAAAGAATCTGAGAATTTTGACTAATAATCATCAACTTTTGCAATCATCAGAACTTTTTCTTGAAAAAAATCATAGTAATCTAATGATTTTACTATAGGAAAAACATTAAAAATCTTTCATTTTTATAACATATCTGGGAGTTCTAAATTTCCGAAAAATCTTCAGAATCAAAATTTGTTTAAAAAAAATATGAATTTTTTACCGCTTTCGGAGGGCATTCGTTTCTAGGACACCTAGACACATGATATAGGGAACGCTTCAGAAATAGGTATGGGGTTTTCTATTAAAAAAAAAAAAAACAAAAAATTCAAAAAAGTCTGGGGGGGCTTTAGCCCCCCCAGAAATGTTGGCTTCCTACGCCAATGTCTATGGAGCCAATTTTAAATTTCATCCATCAGATCGAAAATATTCGAAAAACTCGCGATTTTATTCACGATTTTCGTTTTAAAAAAATGCAAAATCTGTGTAACTTTGAGCAGCTGTATTTTCTAAACTACTTATCGCATTTTAACAATCTATAGCGCATACGAATGGTATGAAAGTCTATTTTAATATCTAATAAACTGAAAAAATATCGGTGGTTTAAAAGTGCATTTTATATGCAAATGCAGTTTTGAAGTGCATTTTGCGAAACTTTTACCCCTTTTAATTTTTTTTTAATTAGCATATTTGAAAAATTTAGAATTTTTGCTACAAAAAAATGTTTTCATTACAATGGACCGAGAATGTATGCTATTTTTAATATTTAAAAAAAAATACTTCCTTAGGTTTCCCTTATAAAAATTGTTATTTATTAAATTATACCAAAATCATGTAAAAAGACATGTTTTTAAAACGTTATATTTTCGAAAGTACTAATCGTAATTTATTGTTTTTATGCACATTAGAAAGGTATTTTTGTTCATTTTTTCACGAATGACATATATAAAGGATTGAGAAGAACGACAGAAATCGGTGTGTACTAAAAAAATAGAATGTCGAAACAAAAAGGAATTGAAAAAATCTTCAATTTAATTTTCTTTAATTTTGTTTAAAATTTTGTATAATTTGTGAATGTTTATAAAAAATATAATTTTAAATTTTAAATTCTTAAAAATTTAACAAATTTTGGGTGGCAAAAGTGTGCAAAATTTAAGATAATTAAAATCATAATAAAACACCGAAACTTGTCAAACAGTTGAAATGGCGGATTTGTTTACTAATCGTATGTAACCTTATATAACTAAATCGTGCATTTTTTGCATTTAATGACCGAAAAAATGTTGGTGTTTCAAAACTGAATTTTCATTTAAAATGCATTTTTGAAGTGCATTTTTTAAAACTTTTACCCCTTTGAATTTTTTTTTAATTATCATATTCGAAAAGTTTAAAATTTTTAGTACAAAATAAAGTCCTCCTAATAATGGACCCACTGTGTGTGCCATTTTTAAAGAAATTTTAAAAATTTCCTTGAAACAAATTTTAATATTTTAAATTCTAAAAAAATAGCACACACTCTGGGTCAGGGGCGTATCCAGGATTTTATTTCGCAGGGGGCCCAACATTTTTTTTTTTAAATTACATATCTTTTTCTTTGGCCGTCTTTCCCTTGAGACAAAATGTAACTGATAAGAGAAACCAAATTCTGATAATTTTTCTCCCAAAAATTTAAAATTTTTTAAGATATGTACAATGTATGTACATTAGACCGACTCACCTTACATGGGCCAAAAAAAAGTTGAAGTTGTACCCCCCTTAAAATTAACTTTGACATGTTTTATGAAGATTCCCAAAATATTTGGGCTCTAGCGATAATCTCCCGTGAGCTAAACCGCGTCAAAAACGAGTCCAAAAATGGTATTTTTCATGAATAAAAAATTCAGTAAATTTTTTTTTGTCCAATGAATGCCCAAATATAATAGATATTTGGGAATTCTTTGATTCTGCACTAAAACATTTTAAAAATATAACCACAGACTCGAGATAACGAGATGTTTATGTCAGTTTTTTGATGCTTTTCAATTCGATTTTACTTAAAACTTAAATAACTTTGGTATTTTTTGTCCGATTTTCACTTCTAATACATCGTTAGAAAAAGGTGTTTTTCACCACTTGGGATTTTAGTCAAAAATTAACCCTTAACTGCACTGTCTTACTTTTTTATAACATTTACTTCGACATCATTAAAAAAACATTTTTTAACCCCAAAAGCATATCTTTGTGCAGGAAACACGTTTAATTAATATACTTGGCCACAATTAATTTAACCCATGCATGATCAAAATATTTTGGCAAATATTTTTAAAAAAGTTTTTGTGGAAATTATTGAAAGCTAGTTGTAATACTTTAAAAAAATAAAATAAAATAGGTTTTTGTTTATCTAGACGTGCTTATTAATATCAAATAATTATTACGTGTAACACTTTCCTGGTCAATTTTTTTTTTTCGGAATTTGTATGTGCAAATAAATTTTAAGAATAAAATATAAACAAATTTTGTCTTAATCACATATATTCGTGCAAAAAACGCATATTTTTATTGATCTTAAATTTTTTGCAACTATATGCCAACCCCAAATATTTTAAATAAGCAAATGTGTCAAAAATATATCAATTAAATTATTTTTAAGTATTACAACTGGACATAAATTTTTTCCACATTCTTTTTTTAAATTGGTCATGAATGGGTTAAATAGAAAATATTAAGATTTATTTATTAGATGCGTTTTTTGCACGAATATATGCGAATAAGAGAAAATTGGTTTATATTTTGTTTCTAAAATTTATTTGCACATACAAATTCCGAAAAAAAAATTGACCGGGAAAGTGTTACACGTAATAATTATTTGATATTAATAAGCACGTCTAGATAAACAAAAACCTTTTTTATTTTATTTTTTTAAAGTATTACAACTAGCTTTCAATAATTTTCACAAAAACTTTTTTGAAAATATTTGCCAAAATATTTGATCATGCATGGGTTAAATTAATTGTGGCCAAACATATTAATTAAACGTGTTTCCTGCACAAATATATGCTTTTTGGGGTTAAAAATTTTTTTTTAATGATGTCGAAGTAAATGTTATAAAAAAGTAAGACAGTGCAGTTAAGGGTTAATTTTTGACTAAAATCCCAAGCGGTGAAAAACACCTTTCTAACGATGTATTAGAAGTGAAAATCGGACAAAAAATACCAAAGTTATTTAAGTTTTAAGTAAAATCGAATTGAAAAGCATCAAAAAACTGACATAAACATCTCGTTATCTCGAGTCTGTGGTTAGATTTTTAAAATGTTTCAGTGCAGAATCAAAGAATTCCCAAATATCTATTATATTTGGGCATTCATTGGACAAAAAAAAATTTACTGAATTTTTTATTCATGAAAAATACCATTTTTGGACCCGTTTTTGACGCGGTTTAGCTCACGGGAGATTATCGCTAGAGCCCAAATATTTTGGGAATCTTCATAAAACATGTCAAAGTTAATTTTGAGGGGGGTACATCATCAAATTTTTTTTTTGAGTCACTCTAATGTACATTGTACATACTTAAGACATTTTTCTATACACTCAGAAAATTATGTAAGTTACTACATGTTAGTTGTTTGTATATTTTACAGTAGTTAGTTGTTTTCAACTACAAAGTCAGTTGATTTTGTATGAAAAATATCAAACAACTATTTCTGTTAGTTATTTTAAGAAGTTTTTTGAATAACTAACAAAAAAGTACTGTGATGTAGTAACAGTTATTTAAAGTAGTTAATTTTATTTTTTTTATCTCTGAAAAATTTTCAAAGTTTTTTCCCAAAAAATAAAAATTAATTTTCGTTGTTTTTATTTGTCACAACTTTTTTTTTAAAAAAAAAAACTTTGAAAAAATTTGGTCTTCAAATTTTTTTTCTGAAAAATTTTTTGAAAAAAAAAAAAAATTGATTATTTTATTTTTACTACATTTTAGTTGTTTTTACTACAAATGTAAGTAGTTTTTACTACATAAGTCAGTTGTTTTTTGTCAGTTAAAATAACTAACATTGTTAGTTGATTTAACTGAAAAAGTAGTTGACCCCAAAACAACTTACAAAGTAGTTGTTTTAACTGACATTTTCAGTTGATTTTACTAACATAATTTTTTGAGTGTAGAAAAGGGCCAGATTCTAAGACATTTTTTCTATAGAAAAGTCACAGATTTTCACAATTTTTTTCAATAGAAAAGGTCTGAAATTCGATGACATTTTTCCTATAGAAAAAGTCCAGCTTTTGAGACATTTTTCCTATAGAATAAATCACAGTTTCTGAGACATTTTTCCAATGGAACAAGTCACAGAATTTGATACATTTTTCCTATAGAACAAGACTTAGATTCTGAAAAATTTTTCCTATAAAAAAAGTCTCAGATTCTTAGAAATTTTTTCTACAGAAAAATTCTCATATTTAAAAATGCACTTCAAAACTGCATTTGCATTTAAAATTTCGAAACACCAACATTTTTGCGGTCATTATATGCAAAAAAATAGACAAAAATACCTTTCTAATGTGCATAAAAGCATTAATATACGATTAGTACTTTTGAAAATGTAACGGTTTAAAAACATGTCTTTTAACATGATTTTGGTATAATTTAAAAAATACAAATTTTTGTAAAGGAAACTTATAAGGAAATATTAAAAAAAAAAATATTAAAAATAGCAAACATTCTCGGTCTATTGTAATGAAAACATTTTTTTGTAGCAAAAATTCTAAATTTTCCAAATATGCTAATAAAAAAATAATAAAAGGGGTAAAAGTTTCGCAAAATGCACTTCAAAACTGCATTTGCATATAAAATGCACTTTAAAACCACCAATATTTTTTCAGTATATTAGATATTAAAATTAGAGCCTACGGTCAGGACCGGTTACCCGGGTAGACCGGTTTTCAAGACCGGTCGACCGGTCTACCCGGTCTTTCGGTCTACCCGGGTAGACCGGTGTACCCGGGTAGACCGGTCTTTTTATTAATATTTTTTTTTTCCAAAAATTTCACATTTCCACCATTTTTAAGAACAAATAAAGAGTCAAACTGAAATATTATGTAGAGTAAGTGAATTTTTTACAAAACTTAAGAACAATTTGGTTTTTTTTTTCATTAAAAATTAAAAATGCCGATATCTCAAAAACTAAGCAAGATAGAGCAAAACGGAGAAAATTTTCAAAAGAAAGACTTCGGTCTTTTTCGGTCTTTAGGACGGCACTTTTTTGTGGTTGCCTCAAATGACTCCATATGGAATAGGGATACTCTAGACATAATTGCCGATCTACCCACAGCTTTTTGTGCCGGTCGTAGAACAAAAATTTTGAGAAATCGGCTGTTAAACTCGTAAAGTCTTGTGTTTTCCATGTATTTACATGAAATTGGGACGGTCTTTTTCGGTCTTTAGGACGGCACTTTTTTGTGGTTGCCTCAAATGACTCCATAGGGATACTCTAGACATAATTGCCGATCTTCCCACAGCTTTTTGTGCCGGTCGTAGAACAAAAATTTTGAGAAATCGGCTGTTAAACTCGTAAAGTCTTGCGTTTTACATGTATTTACATGAAATTGGGACGGTCTTTTTCGGTCTTTAGGACGGCACTTTTTTGTGGTTGCTTCAAATGACTCCATATGGAATAGGGATACTCTAGACATAATTTCCGATCTACCCACAGCTTTTTGTCCCGGTCGTAGAACAAAAATTTTGAGAAATCGGCTGTGAAACTCGCAAAGTCTTGTTTTTTCCATGTATTTACATGAAATTGGGACGGTCTTTTCCGGTCTTTAGGACGGCACTTTTTTGTGGTTGCTTCAAATGACTCCATATGGAATAGGGATACTCTAGACATAATTGCCGATCTACCCACAGCTTTTTGTCCCGGTCGTAGAACAAAAAATTTGAGAAATCGGCATTTAAACTCATAAAAAAATGGGTTTTGGGGTCCTAAAAATATTTAAAATCAAATAACTCAAAAACTTTTGATCTCAAGGCTTTCGGATATTCAGTGGTCAAGTTTTTCAAGTAAAGAGAAACAAAAATGCCATTGGACTTTTTATCGTGTGGGCAATACTTACCAAGATATTGGCTTTTTAAACTTTTCCGGAATGTGAATTTTTAATTCAAAATTTCGGACCTATTGAGTCCACACATGGATAGAGGAAGGCTGTTCCATATTATTCTTTGTTGTCTTTCTTTTGAAAATTTTATCCGTTTTGCTCTATTATGCTTAGTTTTTGAGATATCAGCATTTTTAATTTTTAATGAAAAAAAAAATGGAGAAATTTTCAAATTTTTGGTTAAGATAACACAAAACTAATTTAATATTTCATTTTCGTCCCTTGATTGATTGTAAAAGTTGTTCTTAATAAAAATTCAATATAAAAAAAAAATTGAAAACCGGTCTACCCGGGTAGACCGGTCGACCGACAGTCCGGTTAACCGGGTAGACCGGGTTACCCGGGTAGACCGGTCTACCCGGGTAGACCGATGAACAAAAAGACCGGTCTACCCGGGTGGACCGGTCAGACCGGGTACCCGGTCTACCCGGGTAGACCGAAACCCGGGTAATGGGGGGCTCTAATTAAAATAGACTTACATACTATTCGTATGCGCTATCGATTGTTAAAATGCGATAAGTAGTTGAGGAAATACAGCTGCTCAAAATCGTGAATAAAATCGCGAGTTTTTAGAATATTTTCGATCTGATGGATGAAATTTGAGATTGGCTCCATAGAGTATCTCGTCACCTTAAATGCAAAACAACGTAACCACAAAAAAATCAAAATCGAGTTTTTGATTGATTATGATGCATTTGACTAAACTACATGTCTCTGGAAAATTTTGGAAGTCTAAGTTCAAAAATTGCGAATTTATTAACAATAAACAAAAAAACGTATCAGCAAGTGCATGCATTTCATAAACCAAAACAACGTAACAGCAGTGTTACACACACAATTTATATGTAAACGGGCAAATATTAATGTATTTTTATATGTATGTATATTGAAATATTCACCATACAAATTGAATAAATATTTCTGATAAAAATTTACATAAAATTTTCAAAAAATTTATTTTTTTAATTTGTCTTTTTTTAACCAAATATTTTTTGTTTTAATTTAATAGGCCCGTTCGATTACGTTACGACAATCTACTCTGTTTTACTATTTTTACTACAGCTGGAAATTTTTAATTAAAAAGTAAACAAAACTTTCCAGTGGTATTAAAAATAGTTTGAATTTTTGGTAACCGATTTGAAATACTGTTTGGCCTTGTTAAAAAAGAATGTAGCTTCTATTTAAAATTAATTTTGAGAAATTGAATTTTAAAATGTCGTTTTTTCAACAGTTATTCCGTGGGGTATTTTTTTTGTAAATGAAAATAGCTAGATCCGCAGGTTTTGCGAATCCTGTTTCAAATTCTCCGTAATTTACCAGTACGATTGGAAAGTTTTTCCTAAGAATTTAAAAAAAAAATGCTAAAACTTCAAAATTTTCTTTACAAAAACAACCCTTTGACTCTGAGGTAAATCTTAAAGTTAACAAAAAAAAATCATACAGGGGCCCGTTTTCTTATAAAGAAACCTTCGGGTTTTAAATATTTTTTTAACCAAGTGAGATTAAAAACTTTAATTTTTTTGGATCTTTACTACAGCAAAATTCTTTAAATATGTTGATAAACCCTTACCTTTTATAAGAACTCTGAAGTATTTTTTAGAATCTGAAAGATTTTATATAAAAAATGTTCGAACTCATTTAAAATAGTTTATTTATTCGTTTTCTCCATACGTTAAACGTCAAATTTAAAAGGCGTTTTATTTTGACAGATAAATTTCATAGGAAAAGCGAAAAATGTATCTAGTTTTAATGAATGCGAATATGGCATTAAATCAGTTCATTTAAGAACTAAAAACGAATAGAAAAAATCAAAAATTTTGAAATCATGTATGTTAAAATCTTTGTTGGCTTGTAAAAATTAATGGGGGTTTGGTTACATTGCACCCCTCTAGAAGCGACTCCTAGGCAATTGTTTTGGCAAAAAAGCGGCGGTAAAGGGCTAAAAAAGCACCAACGATTGCCTCGGGGTAGCTTCAAGAGAAGTTCAATGGAAGATTGACCCCCATTCATTTTTAGAACCCAACATTTTTCCTAACAGATCTACTCCTTCTCGTTACTCCCGAAGGGAGCATCCATACAAAATGAAATTTTTATAAAATAACTCTCATCTCTCTAACTGTCCCAAGGATGCTTCTACACTGAAAAAAAATTTCATGAATTTTCATTAAATTTAGTTAAATTTAACTAAAAAATGGGCAATTTTCCTAACTGTGAGGAAAATAAAGGCGGCAGCCAAAATTATGCCAATTTTGGATGGTGCTGGCGGACGCAATATTTACACCTCGGATTTCATTTTTGATTTAAACTCATCTACACGAGCTTTCAAACTAGTAAAAATAATCAACATGTTCTGAACGAAACTTTTTATCTAAAGTCAAAAGAGTGTTGGTACTTTGTACAAAAAAAATCGAATTTTTTTTCAATTTTTAACTTTAAAATAATGTATTTTCGGACTAAAACAAGATATCGGTTTGTTATTTTTTTTTTTTTAAATCAGAAATCTATATACATAGTTTTCAAATGAAATTAGTTTAAAATACTTTGGAATAAATGCGGCTTTGCTATTAGCAAAAAAGTGGAGCCGGATCGGTAAAATTTTTAAATTATACATTTTAAAATGGTTCTATCTCGGAAAGTATAAGAGATAACCACACCAACTAAAAACGTTTTTTAGGCCGCTACTAGCACATTGTC
The DNA here is from genome assembly GCA_963921195.1 of Pegoplata infirma. Taxonomy (NCBI): domain Eukaryota; kingdom Metazoa; phylum Arthropoda; class Insecta; order Diptera; family Anthomyiidae; genus Pegoplata; species Pegoplata infirma. The sequence goes on from OY992539.1 coordinate 139,086,575, forward strand.
CGCATATATTTTTTTAAGAAATATGATAACAAACAAAAAAAATGGTAATTGTTTTAAGTGTTTGTATACAAAAGGTGCCCTACTTTGGGGGGTTCTGCTGCCTCCCCCGTTCAACCGCTGGACTCCAACTTCCAAACTTAAGCTCGAAAATACGTTAGCTATAACCACTACAAATTTCATGGCTCTCGGTTCAGTACTTACTGAATGAATGGCTGAATTATTTTCAAAATATTAGCAATTTATTCAACTTTGTGATGTTACGTCGCTTTGTTTTACAAAACACGATTCCACGAAAAACGTAACCCACATATCTCAAAAAATATTTACAAAAACGAGTTTTTTATTTCAGAAATGGATTTATCGCTGTATTTTAAGCAAACACTTCACAAAAGTCTTTTATATTGCAAATATATTTCATTTAAAAACGTTTTTTGCTTCTCCTGTAAAATTGTGAAAAGTGTTGTTACGTTGTTTTGCATTTGTGGTGACGATCTGTATGAAAAAAATAACAAAAATCCGAAGACCCTCGGATAGATTATTTAAAATGTCTCATGGAATGGACGATATATTTTAAGTTTCCCTTGTAAGTCAACACAAATCAATTTCATATCATATGGATTGCCAAGTCTCATAACGGTTAAAATACTTCCCTTGTTAGTAAATTCATTTGTCAAATGTTTACCTGCACATTTTACACACATTTGGGGGTCTCTTTGAAAATACTGTTTGGTATTGTTAAATCCTTGGAAACTTTTGCATTGAGGTATACGAGCGGATGTTCTCTGAAATTAAAAAGTGAAATTTTTTGGCAACAAAAACATTTAAAATGTGAAATTGCAGTTATATTGTATTTTTCACGAGGGACAATTTTTATTTTTATATCTTTCATCGTTTTCAAAGATAAGTTAAAAATGTAAATTTTTTGACATTTCAGCATTTCAAAAACGGCTCTGATGAAGATTTGGATTTTCGACGAAATATAGTAGTGGGCACCCCAAAAACATAATCAAGAAATACACTTATAGTGTTCGCAACTTTAGGTTAAAGTCGTTTCCGGCAAAGCGTGAGTGGAAAAACAATAGACAATTATATTTAAAATTATTATATTACTCATATGCATTTTATATTTTTCATATTTGATTTTTATTGTTGCACATTTGTTAATATCTACAATCTATAATAATACATCAATATAATATATATATATAGATATGGAAATAAAGTTAACAAAAAAATATATAATTTGATGAAAAGGAATTAAGAACATTAAATAAAAATATATTAGTATTCATTTAAACAATGACAAATTTAGCGATACACCAAAAAAAAAAAATAAAAAATAATTAAAAAAATACTTTGTAGTTTTAAAAACTGTTTTTTTTTTGTTAATATAATAAAGGAAAATAAAATAAGGAATCCACATTAAAACAAAAAAATATATAATTATATATATTAAAGATCATTTCATTAAACAAATAGAAAATGAGGTCATTACAAAAGTAAATGTTTTATATATTATACTTATAAAACTATTATTTTTATTTTTGTTTTACAATTATTTAAGAATTAATACAAATCTAATGCTAGTTTTATATAAATCTAACAAATCAATATAGGTTGAATATCTCTTTTTTTGTTTGTTTTAGTTTAATTGCAAATTTTATTAAACATTAAATATATTTAAGTTTTTTTTATTATTATTATTATTTTCTTTGTTTTCTAACAATTATTATGTGTGATTAAAAAAGATGAGAAGCTTATCTACCGTGTATTGTATATTTGTTATAATTAGTATTATATAATAACATCATTTTCAATTTAATTTCAGAATACATATTTAAAAAATAAAATTGTACAATTTCATACAAAAAATTTACCAATTTTATTATTGCAGTAATTTTTAATTGCTATTAAAAAAATCATTTGGAATTTTCAATTTTAAATTATTTTTAGCTAAAAAAACATAAATAAAAAAATTTCAAATACATGTTGAAACAATTTTATATATTAATAAAAATTGATGTTTAATTTTAAACTAAAATTTATAAAACTTTAAGTAGCGTTTATAAGTTTATTTTTATTCGTTATATAAATTGGCATTCTGTTTGTTACGCATCGAAATATCGGTCAATGACCAGACCCTTGCAACCAACGGCTCACAACCGGTTGAGTCGAGCTGCCTATCTCAGCAAAACTTTGGTAATGGGAGGTGATTATATAACACATTACCAGATAATGTATATACCATATTTGTAGCATTATTTTAGGATGTCTTACCAAACATTTGTTCCACAACGAATTATTTTAAAGTGAAAAATGATTTACTAATAATTTGTTACGTAATGCATGATTACACTGCGGAACACAAAAAAATAAACAAGAGTTACGTCCATCATTTCTATATATTTCGGACATGCTGATTCGAATGGCGTACTCCGTTTTTCGATGTATGGTACAGTTTTCTTGCAAAATGTCGTTAAATATTTGCTGATTTCGAGCCAGTTTTTCAACAAAAAAATTTGCAAAGTTAATGATTTTGATATTTTATGGCATGGAAAACAAAGATATGACTTGTAGCAATATTTCTTATACAAATTTGGTTTAAGGCTTTTCATCTTAAGCACTTAAATTAGCGAATTTCTTTATTTTTTGAGGTTTTCGCGAAATTAACCGCCAAGTTGGTCTTTGATAAAAAACTTGCTTTTAGTGAATCAAAAAGGCATCCCTAACAATTCGAATAGTGGACAAAAAACAGCTATGTTATATGGACCATCATGATGAAAATCGCGAAAAACGGTCCAGCATCACTTTACGAGATGATTTAAGACTCCATCTTTTAGTATATAATGTGGGAACCTTAAACAATTAACTGACCAAAAATTTGGCCAAAAAAGTTTTCATTTGAAAAAGTTATCTTAGCAAAAACTATTATTTCAGTGTTAACCCTTCAATAATTATAGTTTTTGTTAAGATAACTTTTGCAAATGAAAACCTTTTTGGCCAAATTTTTGGTCAGTTAATTGTTTAAGGTTCCCACATTATATACTAAAAGATGGAACCTTAAATCATCTCGTAAATTGATGCTGCCATATTCCAAAAAACGGGTTTTCGCGATTTTCATCATGATGGTCCATATAACATTGCTGTTTTTTGTCCACTATTAGTATTGTTAGGGATACCTTTTTGATTCACTAAAAGCAAGTTTTTAATCAAAGACCAACTTGGCGGTTAATTTCGCGAAAACCTCAAAAAATGAAGAAATTCGCGAATTTAAGGGCTTAAGATGAAAAGCTTTAAACCAAAATTGCAAAAGAAATATTGCTACAAGTCATATCTTTGATTTCCATGCCATACAATTTAAAAATCATTAACGTTGCAAATTTTTTTGTTGAAACACCTTATATATTATGTTCTGGTATGCTATATTTTATACCTTACTCGTATGCTTTGCTATAAATTTGATCAATTTTTTTATACCTTAGGTATTCTTTGTCATAATCAGACCTTTGAAGAATTAATTCAATTTGTGAATTAATTCACATTATTTTTAATTAATTTTTTAATTAATGAATTAATTCATGCTTGAATTAATTCTTTGAATTATTTAAAAAAGAATTAATTAATTTTGTGAACAATTCAATTTTAATTCAAAGAATTAATTCAAGCATGAATTAATTCTTTTTGAATTAATTCATTTTTTGAGTTAATTCTTTTTTTGAATTAATTCTTTTTTTTTTAATTAATTCTTTTTTTGAATTAATTCTTTTTTTTTTGGTTTAATTCTTTTTTTGAATTAATTATTTAATTCTTTTTAATTCATTTTTTGGAAAGCACACACATACTATAAAATTTATGCTTGTGCAAAAGTATCAAGAAAAAAATCAACCAAACAACAACATTTTTTTTGTACATGATTCAACGTCGCAAAAGCAGCATTTTTTTAACTTATGGGCATAGCATAGCATATTATGGGCAATTATACAGACTGTTACAAACCAAAATGTTTGCATTAGTAAACAAGATTTTTTTCTTTTTTCCCCGAATCCCTTTCTACAATATAGGAAAAAAACAAGTGAGTGTTAAAAAAGAATTAATTCAAAAAAAGAATTAATTCAAAAAAAAAAGAATTAATTCAAAAAAAGAATTAATTCAAAAAAAGAATTAATTCAAAAAATGAATTAATTCAAAAAATTAAAAAAGAATTAATTCAAAAAGAATTAATTCATGCTTGAATTAATTCTTTGATTTAAAATTGAATTATTCACAAAATGAATTAATTCTTTTTTTATATAATTCAAAGAATTAATTCAAGCATGAATTAGTTCATTAATTAAAATTTTTGATTTGAGAAATTGAATGAATTAAAATTTCGAAGGCCTGGTCATAATGTGGATGCATTACTTTGAGTCTCATCCCCTGTTAAAATCATCAATGCCGCAATGTATAAAAAAAGCAATCCTATACCTTATTTGGTAACACAGTGATACAAAATCGAACTTTCGGAATCGGAATGGAATGAAACCAAAAGCAAATGAAAGCTGACGTTTTTCAGGTCAGAGCTAGATTTTTTTTTTACACGCATTTAAAGTTTTTGTGTACTAAACATGTAGGGTCCAGTATCCAAACTTAAGCTCAAAATTACTTTAGCTATAACTGGTATGAATTTTTCTGCAATCGGTACTGTATTTACTGAGTAGCAAAATTATTAAAATAAACCACTGTACACCGTTGCGTATGATTGTTATTTAAAGGCAATTATTAAAATAAACCATTGGGCACCGTTGCGTATGATTGTTATTTAAAGACAATTACACTATTAATCATACGCCACTAAAACAGTTTTCAAGCATTTATTATTAGAGTTGTCAAAACCGGTTTCCGAAGTATTTGAAAAATCGATTTTTTTCTATTTTTCCGGTTTTTTAAAACCGGTTTTTTGAAAAGGTCGGTTTCCGAAGTATTTGAAAAACCGATTTTTTGGTCTCGAATAATCGACTTTTTATATATAATTTTTTTTTATTATTTTGCATTCAATGTTGTTTTTTAGTAGTCATTTCAAAACTTTGAAGAACATTTTAATTATAGTACCTTAAAAGAAATTCAAAATCTTGTATTGAAAGAGGGTTTTGACTAGATACTACATAGATAAATTATATAAAAGATCTTACAAATTGGATCTGTTTTACAAGGCATTACTGAAAAGTAATGGGCGTAATGATTGTTGTTGTTTTTTTCAAGTAACTACACTCAAAAAAAAACTTGTAAAACGGCAAGAAAAGTTTGTAACTTTTTTTGCTACCTCCTATTTGTCAACAATTCCTTGTAATTTTACAAGCTTTTTACCAATAATTTTGTAATTTTACAAGCTTTTTACCAATAAAATCGTAAATTTACAAATTTTTTGACGTGATTAAACTTAAATGAGGTTTCTTGATTTTACTAGATTTTTTGTTACCTCCTTTAAATTTACAACTTTTTTTGGCGCAGAAAAACTTACTACAAGGAAATCTCGTGAATTTACAATTTTTTTTTTTTGTAAAAAAACCTTATAAATTTGTAAAATTACAAATAAAAATTTTAAAATTACAAAAATGTTTCTTTTGTTTTACAAAAATACAAAAAAAAAACATGTTAAAAGGTGTCGTTTATCAGATGTTGGTTTAGTTTTTCAAGGGGTATCGTTTTTCCCCCTGTGCCAAATTTCAGGGGTCTAGCTTTTTATTTTGGACTGAATTGTGTTTTATGCAGACGGACTTACTACATAGTTTTGTTTAACTTTTTTATTCAATAAATAATTAAAAAAAAAAACCGAAAACCGATTATTCGAAACCGGTTTTTAGTTACAAAACCGAAAAACCGATTTTTTAAAAGGCGGTTTTTCGAAGTATTCGAAAACCGGTTTTTAAAATAGACGAATATTTGACAACTCTAATTTATTATTATAATTATAATAAAAGTTCACTAACTTCAAATGCGTGTAAAAAAAATCTAGCTCTGAACTAGAAAAAAGCCATGAGGGGTTTGTTATGGAAAATCTCAACTTTCATTTGGATTTGGTTTCATCCCATTCCGATTTTGGGTGTTGCACTGTGTAATCTAAGTTTTGCTGGGATAATTCGACTTAAATATGGCATTATCAGTTTTTAACAATCTGGCAACTGTTATCAGCATTAAAATTTCTTTTTTTTCAATTACACTGTTCAACACGAAATTGTATTTGGCTTAAAACCAAAGAAAAATGAAAGTACCCCAATAGTAGACTAAACTCTCAAAGGATTTTGGTCACGTACTTACATTTTTTATGGCCCACTGAAGTTTTTTCAAAGGCGTGTGGAATAAGTGAAATAAATGATGTTAATATACTACTTTTGATCTAAGTAATGTTCTTTTATGGTGATTGTTTTCTCAATTTAAGGGGTAATTTTAGTCTTTTTTCAAAAACTGTTGGAGAAGTCCACTAAAACGTGCATTTAAAGGGTTAAAATGTTATACGAATATTTTCCGCTTCAAATTTCACTGTGGAACAAATTCAGGTTAGCAAAAGTAAGATCGATTCTGAGAGTGAGGGGTGAAAATAGAGGCTAAATTAGAAGACCCGTATCGCTGCGTTTTTTTATGTTAGTTCGAATTTTTTTAATCGACCTTCGAACTTTGCAGTCAAATGCCGATTTTCAGCATATTGTTTATGTGGTTTTTGGCTATAACTCGGCGACTAATTGATATTTTTTCAATCTGTAAAAATCAAATTATTGCTAGAGACCTGTCCAACAATTAAAATTTTTTAAAAAATTGATTTAGAAAATTTTTGTGGTGCTTTTGAAGCAAAATATTTTCAAAAAGCATGAAAAAAATAATAATTTTTCCAAAATTTTGTTTCATAAGCACTACAAACATTTTCTAAAAAATTTTAATTGTTGGACAGGTCTCTAACAATAATTTGGCTTTTACAGATTGAAATAATATCAATAATATGCTGAAAATCGGCATTTGACTGCAAAGTTCGAAGGTCGATTAAAAAAAAAATCGAACTAACATAAACAAACGCCGCTATACGGGTCTTCTAATTTAGCCTCTATTTTCACCCCTCACTTTCAGAATCGACCTAACTTTTGCTAACCTGAATTTGTTCCACAGTATTTCACTAGGGGTTGTCAGAGGTTTGAAGTTTGTACGGCATACGTAAAATACTTAAAAGGAAAAACATTTTTCAAAAACTGTTAGAGAAGTCCACTAACAATAAGTGCACCCTAGTACAAGTAAAAGTATTCAAATAATATTTTACAAAAATGTAATCCTCTTAAACTTTGAAGTCCTTTTAAAAGAAAACACGATCACGAAATAAAAAACTGTAAATGCAGTTTTACTACATTTACCCCCTTGATACTAACCCCCAGTTTCTGTATGACGAACGAACGACTAATGTCACGAATTTGCATGTATGTATTTTGTTTTAACAAAATACATGCAAATCTGTGACGTTTGTCATACAGAAACTGGGGGTTAGTCTATAGTTTCAAACATATATTACCCAGTTCGTGTTTAACGACTTTTGTTTCTTTTTGTCGGTCGGTGATACACATTATGGTCTCCTAAAAATTTCGAAATGTTACAAACGAAATGATAAACTTAACCTTCTTAACAAAGCCACGGATACAAAAACTAACAAAAACTAAAAATTAAATTGAAAATTTTTAAAATAAAATTGTTCCAACTTTAAAATATAATTAAAAACATTTTTTAAATAAAAAAATATGAACTGCATTTTTCTGAAATATAATTGAAATAGATGTTGTATTAGTTTAAAAGCAAAAAGAAATAAAATGTATTAGTTTTTATTTTCTGTGGTATAAAAAAAAAGAAGAAATTTAAATTTGCCATATTTAAAATTGCAGTTTTTTTTTTCATTTTATTTTTAAATTTAATTTTTCTGGAATATTTATTATTATTATTTTTTAAATATATACGTATGCTTATTTATTTTTTATGTATTTATTTATTCCTAATACATTATTATGTACATTAGAAGAGTGTATTATGGAATATATTTTTTTTTATATATTTTTAACTTTATTGTAAAGTTAAACTTATTTGCATTTTATTACATACAAAAAAAAACACAACAAAATGCATTCTATTAAATTTTCTTTTTCTTTCTCTTTTTCGTAGAGAATTTAGGGCTATATAACTATTTATGTTTTTTACCGGTTACTGCACGTTTCTGCTGTATTTTATCTTTAAGATTCTTAATGAGGTTCTCAATATCATCGATATTATAGGCATATATAAGCTTACACTGTTTGGCTTGTATGTTACCATTATTGAGATTTTTTAATGCATGTTGAAGGCAATACACGTTGCCCTCATCAGTACGTATCATTGAAATGTAAAGATTTGCACGGCAAAGGTCACACTCACATTCAATGGATTTGTGGGGAGGTTGTTGTTGCTTTTTACCTTTTCCAATTTTTTCGTTTGTCACTTTTTCGGTAGAAGTAACACCAGCAGCCTGGAAAAAACAAGAAAAATATAGTGTATTAGTATTAAATTAACGTAAAGCTTAATTCAGTTAATGCATATTTTGTAAACAATTAAAAAAAATATTTTAACTTATTGGTTTGTTAGTTGTTGGTCATATTTGGAGCTTATATGTCATATACATACAGTGACTCGCAGCTTATTTCGTGTGTTAGATATCAGTTAGCAATCCATTTAAGACAAAGTTTACAATAATACACCTAATTATTATCAAACGAGTAAATTTGTTAAAAGTTCGGTGTAGCTAATTTATCGAGCTTTAATTTAAGCTTAATGGCGTCCAGATTGAGTAAATATTAAACGTGCTACGAGGGTCGAAATGGAAATTTAAATTATTGAAAGACCTTTTTTAGAGAATTTCTTAAAAATATTTCTAGGTTGATTTTATCCAAGCTCAAACATTTCAAATTTAAACAAGTAAAAAAGTTAAATTCGGCCTTGCCGAATGTAGTGATACCCTCCACAATTTCAAAAAGATTATTGCAAAAAATTTTATTTAAAAGGAAATTACTTTTGAAACAAATTTTTTTTTTTGAAAAAAAATTTGCGCGAAAAAAATTTTGGTAAAAAAATCCGCGATTTTTTTTTTTTTTTTGTCAAAAAATATGTTCGTACTTGTTTAAATACCATTTGGTGTTCAATTATGTTCACATATGCCAACCAGAAGCCGAATTAAAGCATTTTGTATTTTTAGGTTATGTTGAATGTACTGAAATTTTTGAGGTGTTCTTACATTTTCGTTCATAACTTTTGAACCGCTGAACCGATATCGCTCAAATGCAATACCAAACTTTTCGGGAGAACTTCCAATAAATATGTTAAGTTTCAGTCATCTCTGTGCAATATTTTGTCCGCGACAGCATTTTCCACAGACAGACAGACGGAGAGACGGACATCGCTAGAATGTCTTAAAATCGATCGGGCATCATGAATATATATACTTTATGGGGTCCCAGATCGATATTTCGATGAGTTACAAACAGAATGACAAACTTATATATACCCTCTATCACTAAGAGGAGGGTATAAAAATAGTCCAATAGTTGATATTTATTTATAAAATAGTTTTTCCAAATACCCAAACAAAAGCCAAAATTTTTAAAACACATTAGAAGAATTTCGAATTTTTTGACCTCCTATTCTTTTGCCCACCAATTTTTTGTAAACAAAGGAAATGTTCAATTATTTTCATATCTCATTACTATACACTTAGGTGTACTAAAATTATTAAACAATTAAGTCTTTTCTTTGTTTACCAAAAATTGGTGGCCAAAAGAATTGGAGGTCAAAAAATTTGGATTTCTTCTACTGTGTTTTAAAAATGTTGGTTTTTGTTTGGGTCTTTGGAAAAATTATTTAATAAATGAATATCAACTATTGGACTATTTTTGAAATTTTAAATGTTTGAGCTTGGATAAAATCGACCTAGAAATATTTTTATGAAATTTTCTATAAAAGGTCTTTCAATAATTTCAATTTCCATGTCGACCCTCGTAGCACATTTAATATTTACACAATTTGAACGCCATTAAGCTTTAATTAAAGCTTGATTAATTACATACACAGGACTTTTTACAAAAATACTTATTTGATAATAATTAGGTCTATTTTGGTTAACTTTGTCTTGAATGGAATGCTAACTAAAACCTTTCACACGAAATAAGCTGCGAGCCACCGTATGTTAATATCGAGGGCCTATATTCAAAACCCTCTATCTTCCATTTTCACGAAAATGACTTTTTGATGGCAGTAAAACGGCCCTCATCTATGGTGTAACATTCAGAACAAAAATATTTTTTTTGCTATTTTATTTGCATTTTTGGTTTTCTATATCTCTTACACAATTACTTTTTCTGAATGCAAAACCCTCTATCTTTTCAAATAATTAATTTATTAATATTTTTTTGAATAATTTCATCATGCATCACATGTTTTTATACTAAATTTTGCATGCTGAACATTAATTTGTCAACAAAATTCCAGAACCACGATTTTGGTCCACTGATGCTAATTTTTTTTCGTAAAATCTTGATTGACTTTTTTTGAAAAATATGGCTCAAAATTTGAATGTCTTGTGTACATTATGAAACAAAAATTGTAATCTTAAAAATCGCGATGCTGACCAGCATCTGTGGACCAAAATCGCGTTTTAAATTTTTTTACTTTTTTTTACATAACATACTCAACTTTTAAGATGAATTCGGTAAAAAAATTATTTTTGTCTTAAAAATCAGCACCTGTGGACCAAAACCGCGATTATGGAACGGAGCACACCAAAGCCCAAAAATTAACACAAACACCAAAAAACAGTCAAGTTCTATGTTTTGCTTATGAAAAAAGGACGAACGGACAAATCTTCATGTCGTTAGGCGCGGTATAGGGTTTGATTTTAGAAATATGGTTTCTTTGGGAAATGTTCTTAGAATTTCTTGTAGATTATGTTTTTTCTATACGATTTTTGACAAAAAAAAAATCGACCCACCCTAATAAATAAACTCTGATTTAAATCATATTTTTGAGTTTTTACGACAAAAATACTAAAAAAAATTAAAATACCTTAAGTTGCTCTCTGGCTGCTGTTTCTTTTTCATATACCTCCTGTAACATTGGTAACATTTGTTGCAGTGTATCGGGTGTAACGCGTTGATCATAGCCTAGCGCAAACAGTAATTGTTCCAACGAGAACATAGCAGGTTCACAGCTATCATGGATATCCTTAAAATAAAAAAATAATAAAAAAATAATTTTCAAAAAAAGATTTTTCCTCTACTTACTCTAAAATCGTCTTTAGCTAAATCCAACCAAGATGATGTTGCAAAATACACACTCTCCGACACAACATAACCAGTAGCTAAACTTGATGTATACGCTCGTGGAAAAACTACAATAAACTCTCCGGGTTTTTGTTCAATGCGACACAAGGATACACCTCGGTCGGTAAGCATATGTGGAGGTACCATAACTGTATCACAGGGCAACCAAATGGTTTTATTTTGACAATGCGTGGGTATGAGTGAGGTCAAGGCTGCTCTAAAGTTGGCACTCTGGTCATCTGGTATACCATACCATAATTTAGATGCTCCAGTGTGCAAGTACTCAATCCAGGATAGGCCATGAGGGTCACGATACCAGCAACAGGCGGCGAATAACATACCAACATGTAATGTTGGTACGGTAACGCCCATGACAGGTCCTAACGAACGTAGCACTGATCCAGTGTTGTTCGTTAGAACTTTTAGATTCCACGGGTGTCGAGCATAGTTTGAACCTTTTCCTTTCGGTCCAGGACTTGGAAATCCAAAACCCCAACCAGAAGAGTCAATAGAACCGGAATGAACACAGACATGACTATCTCGTACAGCTACGTGGCGCCAAAACTCTGCCTCAACTTCATTAACAGTCGGTTCAGTATTTTTAAACCACAGTGCCATTGTATTTCGAGCAATACGATAAAATTGACTCAATGGCATACTGCGACCTTTAACGATGCATTCCATGGACACACCATCAACTTCTTCTTCAGACTCTTCCTCATCGTTCTCTGATGACACATCATCTTCCTCATTAGAAACACTTTCAGTGTTAACGAAACGGTCGGCATTGCGTCTAGCGCGTGCCTCTCTCTTTGCCCAGTCGGCTTCGACTTCGTCGAATAACTTTTGTCGTTCGGCTGGCGAGAGTGTGTCATACGGAAGTAAATATTTGCAATATATATCATCTAATTTTGTTACGCGATCCTGCGCTAATTTAGGAATGCACATCTCCTCTGCTACCCGAGCCCATTTTTTCTTTTCTATCACCTCTTTTAGACCACCCAACTCTTGAACTGTATGGTAAAGACGTGGTAAATCTACTTCCATACCTCCAATCCAAGGTGGATGATTCATAACGATACTTTGTGTTGCCAAATATTTTTTAATTGCACTTAATTCTTTGGCGCTGGGTCCCCAGCGGTGCAGTAACTTATGCACGTATTGATTGTAGGCGGTAAAGCGCATCTCATCCGATATACGACACTCTGGTTTAAAGGTTGCTGGCGGTATTATTTTACAGATGCCAAAACGAGCTGCAATGGGTGTAATGCGTTCGATAAATTCAATAGGATCGGCAAACTCTTTCTCAGTTGGTCGGAATATGGGTGCCTCAACCATTTGGGTGGGATCGTCGTGACGTGGAAATGCCGTATTATTTGCCATTTTTATGGGAGTGTCATCTTTAAACTTTTTGTTGGATACATGAGCTTGGGCAGCACCACTTCCCGAAGCTCCAGCAGCCGCAGCAGCATTACGCGATTTAACCGAACCAGAAAAAAGGGATGAATTGGAATTGACGCGCTGTAAGCCACCGCCTCCAACACCTCCGCCAGCAGTAGATGTAGATGGACCTTGGGCTGTTGAATCTCCCTTGAATCGTGGCTGCACCGTGCCAATTGGTACATTTTTAAGGCTATTCGAACATGAATTAGTTGCTGCTGCAGCAGCTGCGGCCGAAGTCGATGGACCAGACCCTTTTTTATCGCCAGACATAAGATTCTTAACGATTTCCGAGACATTCACAGATTCCGGCAGTTGTTTATTGTCAGATCCTCCCATTTGAGCCTTTGTAACAAGTGTGGCGTGCATAACAACTTTCTGATTGGGGCCATCAGGACCCTCACGTCCCAATTTTACGGCCACCCCTTGAATGCCACCTTCGGTATCTCCACCTGCGCCCATGCCCTGTAATGGTATGTAGAAAGTATGACCATCTCCTGAATCCGATTCAACGTCATTAGCAGGTGGCTTCTTTTCAATTTGAGTAGCCTTTCTGCCCCCTTTACCTCCTTTTGCACCAGTCGTTTTAACACTTTTTTCAGTATCTAGACTAACTTTAACCAATTTTGTTTTCTCTGATGGACTTAAAGTCAATGATACAGAACTGGTTTGAGAGTTACCCCCGGCTAATTCTTTATTTGCAATTTCAGCTACTGCCGCCGCATTTCGTTTGACTTTAGTGGGTGGAGTACGCTGTGGAGTTGTTGGTTGTATGGCGGTGGTGGTATTAATGCCATTATCAACATGCGAATCTCGTCTACTTTGGCGACGATACGTTGTTGGCTTGGTTGATGGTTTCTCCTGATCATCGGCGTCGTCTTTGTCAAAGGAATATATCGATTTTTCATTTTCCACTGAAAAAGCTGTTCCGTAAATAGTAGTCGTAGATCTTTTATGACTTGTGGTAGTTGATATTTTAAGGTCCGTGTTCTGCTGCTGTTGTTGTTTGGGCGTTTGTTTTTGTTGATAGACTGGCGTACGTTTTGGTGTACGATTCAGGGAATTTGTTGCTGAGCTTGTAATTCCGCCAACATCAGTTACATTAGGCTGCTCCTTTTGATTAGCATTCAATGTTGGTTTATCCTCTACCGTTATTTCAGCGGCTTGATTTTTACGGTTTTCTTTTTTATTAGTAGCAGTAGGTGTTGTTGGAGCAGTAGTAACAGGTGATGCAACAGAGGCGGTTTTCTTCTGACTTAAAGATTTTTGATTAGACTTTTGTTTTTCAGCTGCCGAAATTTTAAATGTAGACGTTGGTATTTCTTTATCTTTTTCCACGGCTCTACTTAGTTTTTCATCGTTTATCCCTACTTTAGTGGTAACTTTGTCATCCTTTGTGACTTTCTTTTCAACCTTTTTCTCAGACTTCTCAGATTGTGTTAGTTTCTCATCTACACTTGCTGGTGTAGGGGAAGGTTTATTTGCAGCACTGCTTTTTTCGAATACCACATTCATTACGGGAGAATTCTTTTCAAAGTCCTCCTCCAAGGGGGGGCTTGTAGGTTCAACAACCTTAACTTCTTCTTTACGAGTGTTGTTAACAGCACTGCTGGTGGTTGCTACCGCAACCGGGGTGGCTTTGAGAGATGGCCCTTTGGCTGACCAAGCACTTTCACTTTTACCCAAATCACGTGTAGCTTTTGAGGAAGAACTAAACGAAGTACTTTCCTTGTCATCGCGAGTCGGTGGAGGCGTAGAACCAAAGTTATTTGGTCTTAAATCAGAATCAAAATCGTCATCGAGATCATCTTGAATTTCATCTGGATTTGAAGAACACTCAATAAGCCATTTGTGTATTTGCTCATGGGTCATATTGACTTTGGCCTTACGTCTTTCTTTACCAGAAAGTTGGTCTCCAATATAGCTTTCCGTAGGCACTACAGGCCCTAAGACCGGCTTATGGATTGAACCGCATTTTCCCAAAGTACACTTGGTATTGTCGGGACCTGAACTTTGGGCCAAACTTACACTGGCAATACCAAATATTTTACCCGACTCTTCTTTGCTTGGCATTAAATTAGCAGCAAGAATACTGCCTATTTCATCCTTCAATGGATCATTGCTTGGTTGAACGGCAGTGGAGGTTGTAGCTGCCGGATTATTGCCCATAAAATGCATATTGCCGCCAGACAATAAAGTTGTCTTTGGGCTCATCGTTGCATTCGGTGCCGAAAGGGAAGAATTTTTCATTAGGCCACTGCTCGAACCTGACATATCGAATTTTACTGGTGAAGGTGAAGGAAAAACATTATTGCCCGTAATATTTCCAGGGCGCGATAGTGTATTGCGATCAAATTTGGGTGTCATAAAGTTGGGATTTATTTTTGGCGAGGGATATGCCTCGATTGGTGGTGGATATGTGGTTGGGGGAGTTTGGTATTTCATTGGCGACTGTGCGACAGTCATTTGTGATGGAGGCGTGGTCAAGTGTGAAGTGACCGTGTTTGATGGAGGTGGTGGCACTAGCGACGAGGGAGGCTTTGGTGATTGCACAGGAAATTGTGACAAACTGGTTGTTGGCCTTATATGTGATGGGTGTGGTGAATGATAGTGTGCTGGTGACTGAGGTACATACATTGGTGACTTTCCAAAGTTTGTATTAATACCACTAGAGCCAATGTTAGCTGAGGGCGAGGCTAGAGGTGGTATGCCATAGGTAGCTGGGACATTTAAAATTTTTGAAGTAGGTACGGGTGATTTCTTTTCAATACTTTTAAAAGGAGATTGTGATGTTGTTACTGTTGGAGTAACCGGAGCTGGTGGTAGTATTGTATTGGAAGTATTAGGTGATGGTGTCGTACCTACGGTAGTTACGCCTCCAACTACTGCTGCAGTAGTCACTATCGCTGTTGTTGTTGCCACTATAGTAGCAACAGGTGGAGGTGGTGGTGGTGGCGTTGTCTGTGCAGTGATTATGGGTTTTGTAGTTAATGGTAGCATAGAAAGAGTTGTTAATCCTCCCGTTGGTGCAGTTGTCACTGTTGTTGGTGGATTGACGACAACTGGCAGAGCTGTAGGGGAAAAATATTCTGCTGCGCCTAAAGATTTGCGAGAGTCCTCTCCATCTTTGTCATTAGTTTTTACATGTGCTTTAATTGCCAATGGTTCATCATCAGAATCACTAAAACTTCTTTCCAGCTTACGTTTCGTTTCATTAAGTTCTTCATTTAACAAGAAGTCTTCATCGTCTTCGGTACCGGCTTTTGAGGGTTCCGTTTTACTGTCTTTGGTCTCAGTTAAGTTTTCGGTAGATTGAGTCAACTTTGCAATAGCTCCTTTCTTAACAAGCATACCTTCTATTTCACGTTTTGGTACAGGTAGAGGAACTTTTGGATTTTTTGGTGGACGACCTCTACGACCTGTTGTTGGTTTTATGTCAATTGTTGCTCCTGATGCAGAGATTGCGACAGCAGCAGGCGGTGATGGCATTTCAGCTGTTTTTGTTTGCTTTGGAGTAGGAGATACCATGCTAGCCTTACCAACCGATGCTGTGTTACGTTTTATTTCATTTTCCATTTTTTCCATTTCGCGAACATTTGGACGATCGAAACTACTTAAGGATATATCATCGTCATCATCTTCGGCCATTTGTAAGCGATGACCAATTATACCCATATATATAGTAGCCGCTTCTTTTGTTTTGCGAGATGGCCTTTGGTTTCTTGTTGGACTGCCGTGAGTATCGTCTGTTTCGTTTTCAGCAATTGGTGTATCAATATGTTCGGCTTTGGTTTTCTTACGAGGCTGTCGTGAATTGTTGGACTTTTTGGGTGAGGGTGGGGCTAATTCTCTATCGATGTCATTTGAAGGCTCATCGTTGTCCTTCTTTTTGACATTCTTTGAGTTAGCACCACCTGAACGCTTCCCTTTGGTCTTAATAGGTTCTTCTTCAATTTTCGTAGTAACTGTTTCAGTTTTAATAATTTCCTTTTCCTCAACTAAGGTTTCACCATTTTTAGTATTTTCTTTTTCATTTATTATATTGAGGTCTTCTACAATTGCTGTTTCAGCAGCTGGTGCCTTCTTAGGAGTAGACTTTTTACCTTTAACTTTTTTAGGACTTCCTTTAGTAGAACCAGACTTTTTAAGCTTTATAGTTTTAGCTAATGGTTGTTCGTCGTCAGATGAAAAATCAAATATATCCAATTGTGCTTTGTTTTTGCTGTCATTTACAATTATTGGCTCCACTTTATCTATGGAAGTTTTTTCCTTTGGTTCTTCCGTTTTTGCAATTGAAATTGTGTCTTTAATTTCATGTGTGTCTATGCTTTTAGGTTGGATTTCTTCTTCAACTTTTGTATCTGTTTTCATATCATCTTTTGTTTCTTCGTTCTCATTATCACGATGTGGTACCTTAACAGGCTCAAAGAAAGCCCTTTGTCTTGTCATACGTCCAGATGGTTCGGGAGAGGGTATAAATATTGGTGATTCTTTCTGTCTTGGACGCTTCACAGGCACTTTCTCTTTGATATCAGATTTTACAGATTCGGCTTTTTCTACTTCTTTATGTTCAATATCAATTTTCTTATTAGTTGAAGATGGTCTTCCTTTGCGAGATTTTCCAGTTTCACTTTCTTTTGATGGAGTTTCAGATTTTCTTTCAGTTTGTACAGGAGTCTTTATAACTTGCCTTTCTTTTATATCGGCATCTATATTGATGGCTTTGCTGTTTTCATCGACTGCTGAAAAGTATTCGTCATCCTCATCATCGGACAGATGATCGAGCATTGGTTTTGATCCTTTAGTACTGGCACGATTTGAACGTCTTTTTCCAGTCTCTGTCGTAGAATTATTGCACTTTTCATCATTATTGCGATTACTACGACGGTTGCCATCAGCTACAACTTCAGCACGTTTACGTACGGCAAATGTTGGTACATCATCATCGCCCGCATCAGCTTTTTCGGCTTCCTTTTCGTCTTCTTTTTCTGCTTCTTTTTCAGTTTCCTTATCTTTATCATCATTATCATCTTTAGCTGATATTATTGTATCCTTTATGTTGTCTTTTGTTACAACATCTTCATTGGCTTTATTTTCTCCTGCTGAAGGTTCTTCGCCTTCTTCCTTTTGCTTAACATTTTTTGGAGGTCTACCTTTTTTGCCTTTCTTTTTAATTACTGGTTTTATAGGCTTCTTAGCTGGTCTTTCAGGCTCTTTTGGTTTACCCTGGTTTAGAAAATCCAAGTGTGGCGGTAATGCCGATGAACCTCGAAAACAAAGGAAAGTTAAGAAATCTTCTGTTTTTGGCCTTTTATTGGGCAATATTTCGGTTGGCGGTTCGCGGCATTCCGATGACGTACTAGGTCCAGCATTAGAGGAGGACGTCGCTGCTATTATAGAACTGTAGGATGATTGAGGAGCACTTTGTCCTTGTGCAAATTTACGCTGAGCTTGGACCTTTGTCCTGTAAAAATCACGAAAAAGAACAAAACGAAATTTTAAAATAGTAGGTTAAAAAAATAAAAGAAATTGATAAGAAATAAAATGTTCTGCGAATATCTTTTGCGTCAAATTTCACTAAGGGAATATGTAAAATGCTTAAAAAGAGAAAATTGTAAAGCAACATTATTTCATTTCTTTTTGACCAAAGTTGTGTTAACTTTCTTATTCTTTTAGGCAGCCTTATGGATATAGTAACTTTTGAACATAAAAGCGGCCTTAAGCGTTAGAGGGTTAAGTTATTCAAAAAAAATGTGTAAATATACTTGTAAGCTAAAAATTATGTTCTGATTAGAGGTCCTAATTTTGTAAGTTACTCGCGTTGAACACATCACCAACGCTAACGTGAACGCGAGGATGAAAAAATGCAATTTTGTAAATCACTACGTTTTTGCGTTCAATCTTTACGTTATCACTTGAAATGTCAATTACATTAGAATCGGTGTTGCCAGATATTATAAAATTGAGAAAATTTCCTACCCATTTTGTAGGGGATACACACCCATTTTCGTGGGGAAACACATATATATGATAAGGCAACACCTACAAAGAGAATATTTGAGAAACAAGAGAATAAAAAAAAGTAACAAAAGAAATGTTGTATTTTAAACATAAATTAGTTGAAAACAGCCATGGGCCGTCAAGCTATTTTCGATGTTTTTCTTCTGCCGGAGAAAATTTTTTTACATATTTATTACTTTTTTATTGTATGTTTACATATTCCAACATTATTAACTTATATTTTGCTATTTAAAAGCATTTTTGTTACATCAACGCCCCAAAATTTCAAGTGATCATTTTGACATTTCAAGTGATGAAAAAAACTCTCTTGCGTTTTACAAAATTCCATTTTCCATACAATTTGTTCTAAAAACACGTAAGTCAACGCGAAAAAACAGCTGTTCAGCGCCCGCGTTTTACAAATAGAAAATTGTCCAACGCGAGGTAAATAGCCGCGTTGCGTTTTACAAAATTAGGCCCTAAAGGTATTAAAAATCCTGTCTCGTGGTGCTAACAACGCGCCATAGAAGTTAATATTTTTCGACTTATTAACAAAAACGTCTTAAAACTTTGGTATTTTACTAAAAGTTGTGCATGTTTGGACACGTTCTTAGCACACGTAGATAGGTTTTCCAAAGACCTTTCATTTGGTATGTAACATGACTAGGTTCTTTGCATAATATAGGAGATAAACGAAAAAAAACTGAAAAATGGCCTTATCTTCCCCCTCCTTTTTACCCCCTAAATATGAATTTGGGCCGATAAAAAAAAATATGTGTCCCTTTATTTTTTCTGCTCTACAAAATAAAACCAATTCCATAAAGATCCGCGGGTGACCATGGCCTTGTTAGCCATTTTGTTTATAAAATTTTGTTGTCTAAATTTTAATTTCAAATACAATTGTTTTAGAACAAACAAAGCTTTTTTTCAGCGTTGAAACTTTGGTATATATCAGAGATGGGCGCGGGATTGATTTTTGACTCACACTCACTCATGCTCACGACAGAAAACACTCACTCACGAGCATATTTTTTCGACTCACACTCACTCACAATCACGTAAGTAAATTTAAAACAACTCACACTCACGTTGACTCACACTCACGAAACTCTTTATTTATACAAAAAAAAAAGATTTCAAAAACTATAATCTCAAATATCTTTCAAAATTTTCAGCAAAATTTAAAGTTCAGCGAAATTTTACATTTGTTTTTTCGGGACGAAATCTTAAGTTAAGCCAAATTTTAATTTTTTTTTGTTTCTTTTTTTGGTACAAAAGGAAATATGAAGAGAAAATAAAAAAAAGCTAGAATAATCTTTCTCAAAAAAAAAAAAAGAAAATAAATCACGCAAAAATCTTACTCACGCACACTCACTCACGCAATTTTTTTCTCCACTCACTTATAATCACGTGAGTAAAATTGAATTCAGTCACATCTAACATGTGCCCATCTCTAGTATCTATAATAAGATTCTAGGGTGCGATTCATAGTATTTATTACTGCTATAATTTTTCTGTAAAGGTCTTTAAAATTAAAATGATTTTTATATGTTTGTGACAAGGCTCTTAATCTGCTAGGGCTATATTTTATTTAAAAGGTGTCTGTGCTTGGGTAGAGGGTTTCTTCTCCACCAACCCAAATCTTAGTTTAGGATTTGACTTTTTTTTACTATGCTATGCAAATTTTGAAATATCTGTGGCAAAAAGGAATAAGTGCATAAGTGTTTTTATACTACTTTTCAGGAGAGCATTTTTAAGTTTTAATTTTAAATACCAAATCTGGGTTTAAAAATTTGAACATTTTGGGCGTCTAAATATCTCAAGCATTATTATCGACACAATCTTCGCTACTTTAAAAGTTGAAATATATCAGGACAACGGAGATATCGGGTGAAAACCATTGATGTTGTTATTGCCTTTTGCAAAATTACATTTTAATCCAAGCATATGTCGAGATTAGGGATGCCAAACGGGAAATCCCGAATCCCAAAATCCCGGGATTTTTCGGGATTGACAAATCCCGAATCCCGGGATTTATTTTTTTCAATCCCGGGATTTTTCGGGATTTTCCGGGATTGAGAAATCCCGAAGAATCCCGGGATTTCGGGATTTTGTTTGTCAAATATTGTTATCAAAATTGACAATTTCTTCAGTGTTTGTTGTCCGATGGTAACAAAATGGATATCGTTTGAAAGGTGTTTGAAATATCTTTCAAATGAGGCATGTTGGGCTTAAATTCTCTTACTCTTTTGGAGTACAATTTAATTTTCAGGTCGTATTACTTAATATACAGAAGGGTGAAGCATATTTCCCTTTTTTCGAATTTAAAAATTGTCGGAGTCAGAATTGATGCCTTTTAGGGTCAATATGGTTCCTGCAGGGAAATGTCTTTAGGTTCCTTTTTTACTTCAAAATCAGAAAATTCAGAACAAAGTAAAACATTTTTTTACTTTGTTTGAAACTTTCACATTTTCTTGTCTAAAAAGGAGCCCTAGGTCCAATATTTTTTTGTATAAATATTGACCGTAAAAGGCAACTATTCCGACCCCGACGATTTTAAAATTCGGAAAAAAAATTTGCCTCACCCTAATTTATAAGGATCCATTAAGTAATCCATCTGTAAAGTTTATTTTTAACAGTTTTAGTTCGTAAATGAGTTAAAGCGGATGAGGGGAAAATTTCCCCCATAAAGAACCAAAACAGCCTCTGAAAACCCAAATTTGTCTACCAATTTGTGCTTTTGTTAAGCGAATGACACATGTTTAAGTTTCACCCAGCCAGAAAATGCAATTTTTCTCGTCCCGCCCCTTTTTGTGGGCGTGAATATAAAAAATAATATAAATAATGATAAAATTCTGTTACTTAAGCGTAATAAATGTATTTGTCAACATTTATCGCAAATTGAAGAAACCCGTTAAAATGCGATTCGCCTAACAATAGGACAATTAATACAAATTTTGTATTGGTAGAGGACATTGGTACATTGTATTGTATTGGTAGAGGACACCTTCCCCTCGCGAGAAATTGTAACAAATTTACTAAAGGTACCTACAGACGACGCAATAATATGCATAATATTTTGACGTTTACCCACAAATGGCATACATAAAAATACTGTATAAAATATTGAAGTGAAAAAAATACATGCAGATTGTGCATAATATTGAATCGTCTGTAGAGGCCTTAACACAATTTTATCATTATTTAAACAAATATTTTATATCCACATCTACAAAAGAGGCCGACCAAAAAAAAAAATATTTTCTACAATTTTAAATTCGACTGCATCGCGTCTTTCACAGACGCACATCGCTCGAGTCTATTCAAATCGGTCATAGCTGTTCCTAAATTTTTGGTTTTTCTGTGCTAAATATGTGAAACTTTACGAAAAATATTCAATGGTTATGAATTATTTGAATATTTAATTGTAAAAAACAATTATTAAAAATGTTACGTAAAAAAAATTAATTTTAATAAATCCCGAAATCCCGAAAAATCCCGAAATCCCGAAAAATCCCGGGATCCCGAAATCCCGAAAAATCCCGGGATCCCGGGATTAGAATTTTAAAATCCCGAATCCCGGGATTTGTAAATGTCAATCCCGTTTGGCATCCCTAGTCGAGATATGCAGTTATGTATCCCTATAAAATACATTTTAGCGTCTGCAACGATTGCTGATTTTAAAATGAAGAATAAAAACATAACTCAGATATCGTGAACCTATATTCAAAATATGCCAACTCAAATTTGAACAAAATGAGTTTCCGATGGCAAAAAGCTCCCCTATGCAATACTCATCTGTGATAAAAATTTCAGAGCAAAAAAATAATTTGTTGTCGTTTTACATCAATTTTTGTTATTCTGCTATCTCAAAGTAGATATTTTTTTGGTGAAAATAAATGCCAACTCCCATTGTAAATTTCCAAAAATTTTTCAAAATTTTTTTTAAAAAAAATTATACCTCATATCCCATTACATTTGCCATGCTGAACACGAATCCGATAAAGATTTTGATATCTAATGGCTAGTTTTCGAGATATTGCCATTTTGAAAATATCGGTAAATAGTGGTTGCAAAAAAAAAAATTGGTTATATACATGTAACTTTCAAACTATTCATCAGATTTAAACATTATGAGCGGGGCAAATACAGTCAATGGTATAAGCTTTCAAAATAGCAAGTTTGGAGTGAGCCTTCTTCAATAAAGCGTGAGTTACAGAGTGCCAAAGTTGACAACCCCGAGATTAAAAGGCTTTCTTTCGGAGCTTGTAACTTTTAAAAATATGCAAAGATTTTTATTTTTTTTTTAGTTTTTGCAATTACCGTACTAAAGATAACAAAATCCAAAAAAAAAAAAAAATTATTAAAAATTTTTAAAAAAAAAATTATTTTTATTTTCCGACAAAATATGCCAACTCTAAAAAAATATTTGTTTTTTGATATAGTAATAAATGCCATCTCTGAAAAATACGCAAATAAGTGCAAAATATGAAATTTTTTGCATAGGTAAAAATTATTTAGAATATTTAAACCATCTTGTGGAAGATACATTGTTTATTTTCGCAATAATATGCGAAATAACTAGTTTTTTAGCTCTCCTGAAAAGTAAGCTTTTAAGAGTTGGCATTTATTGAATATAGTTCGACGATATGCTGTTTCGATTTTTATTTTTCCTTTAAAAAAAAATGAGTTCTGGAGTTCTGAAATCAATATCTCAGAAAGTAATGGTCCGATTTTCATAAAAATTTGATACAATACGAAAATGGACAAGGAGATTCCGAAAATGCAAAAACACGTTTTGGACATAACTCGACTTATGTTTTTATGGGTTTTTGCCACATATATATTTTTAATCCCTAATGTAAATAAACCCTCTATCACTTACAAGGAACGTTTCCTATAGCTTACACTCCGATTGTTCTTTAATTATAATAGTAGTATGTTTAAAACAGTGCACTATGGCCGAAAAACCCCAAATCGCGGCAAAAACTAATTCCCGACAAGCTAGCCTCACCAAATTTGGTATGCAGGGCTCTTCTGTCAAAATATTTAATTTGAGAAAAAATGGGCGGTCCACGCCCCCTTTTTCTAGTGGCCCGCCCATAAGGGGGATTTTCGAAAAAAAATAATGCTCACAAAACTGTATTTAATTAAAATCTTCCTTAATAATTTGAAGTGTCTGACCGAATATTCGGTAGGCAAAAAAGTACTATTCGGCCATTATTCGGCTTCGGTCACATTTTTGGACGAATATGGCCGAATACCGAATAATTGTAAACAAAATTGTAGTCAATTGTTGAAAAACATATTCAAGTAGAAAAACACTTTTTTAGTGATAGTAATTTATTAAAAATATTATTATTTTGAGGAAATTACGTTTTTTAATAACATAAAAAAAAAATTTTTTTGAGTGTATAATTTTTTTTGAGTGTAATTTTTTTTTTTTGTTTGAGAATAAAAAGTTTTTTGAATAAAAGAAACACTATAAAATATTTTTGTAGCTTTCCACCAAGCTTTAAAGCGTTTTTAGTGTGTTTTTCGACAAGTGAATTTGCGGAAAAAAACCATCCAAAATTCACGTTTTTGCTAATAACTCATTCTTTCGCACTCGTTCGCATACCATATTAATATACAATAAAACCTGAGCTTTCTACGAAGATTTACATGTATTAAACTGTTTTAACAATTGTTAACATTTTAAGTTATACTCCGCGAAAGACGATAAAATTATTCACAATTTCATAAAAAATTTCCCCTAAAAAAACTCAAAAATAACTACGAAATAAAATTTTTTTCCCAAATATGTTAAGAATTCGTAAAAATACTCACCTCGAGTATTAAAATTCATATTCACAACATTTTTTTTAACCAAAATATATTTAAAAAAAAATATATAGATTTATTAAAATTTGGTTGCTTTACAACTTGCAACACGGGTTATAAAAACTGTATACATTAGCAGCTGTTTACACATCGACAGTGTTGCCAACTATCATAACTTTTTTAAATTTTTTCTTACCAATATATTGGGAATTGAACACAATCAAAAAATTTTTGAAAATCTATACTTGAAAAATTGACTTTTTGCCGCCAAAATTGAGAATTCGGCCAAAGTGCAGTGATCGGTACCCATAACCCTCAGAAGCCGAACACAATCGGCAATTAACACGCATATAACACGATTGTAAACAAAACTCACAACTAAGATAAAAATACAACAACAAGCAGGTTGATGTCGCTTAAGCGACAAATTTGATTAAAAAATACACAAACACATGCATGTTTATATTCATATACCAATGCATTCATACTAGAGATGGGCGCGTGAGTGGATTTTGACTCACACTCACGCAATTTTTTTTTTTACTTTTACGCTCACTCACTATTCACGTGAGTAATAAAAATCTTACTCATGCTCACGCGTGACTCACGCCAGATTCAATCACGCTCACGCGTGAGTCATGCGAAATCTACTCACGCAATAAAATTTTCTTACCAAAAAAAACTCCAAAAAAAAATTTTTTTACAAAAGATAAAAAAAAATTGGGCAAATCAAAAAAATCTAATCACGCAAACAATAAGTGACTCACTCACTAATCACTCAGATTTTTTTCAACTCACAATCACTTGATTGAAATAAAAATCACTCACGCGTGATTCATGTGAATCACGCAAATCACTTTTCCCGCGCCCATCTCTAATTCATACACTCTCTTTCTGCCGACCACTGCACTATAGGAAATATTACCCCATTTTTTGGCCAAAATTATTTACAGGCAAACGGCTGGACCGATTTGAATGATTTTTTGGATTTGACTTTTGGAAGACCCATAAGAGGGAGGGAGTGACTCTTAAAGTTTTTCATACACTAAAAAAAACTTTAGTAAAGTTACCTAAAAAATTAACTAATAGTTAATTCCAAACAGGGTTCCTGGGTTATAAGTTTCCGTATTTAAGATTTTTTAGATCTTTTATAGATTGTCTGGTTTTCTAAACTGTTTTTTACTATTTTTTTTTTTTTGAGTGTACACTAGGGTGGGTCGTTTTGCCACTTTTTCGTCGGATCGAAACGCTATACCCGGCAAAAGTTGTCTACCCAGATGGGTATTACAGATGTGAATTTTTTTTGAAATCGATTGATATCTTCTGCTCTCAGAATGGGCTCAAAGTTTCGAAATTTTGGCTAAAAATCCCAAAATGGCTATTATTGAGGTTCGAAGAAGCAGTTATTTTTTTTGGGTAAAGATATGTTATTTTAAACGTAAACTCCCTTTTAGGCATCAAAATGCAATTTTAACCCCTCCCGGAGGTCCAGGGAATACCTCCGATATCCCAAAGAGGATGTGAATTTCGGCTACAGATAGCCTAATTGACGATTATTGTGGTTCGAAAAAATGGCATAATTTTTGGGTACAGATATGGTATTTTAAACGTAAACTCCCTTTTAGGCATCAAAATGCAATTTTAATCCCTTTCGGAAATCCAGGAAATACCCCCGATATCCTAAATGGGAGGTGATTTTCTAAAATTGTTAAAGACGCCTTAAAATGCTATTTTTAACGATAGCGTCATCATCGCGAGAAGAATATTTTCGGGCAGGACAAAGAACGCATAAGTTTGAATAGATGAATGAACTACATCGTGATCTACAAATGGTATCAAAAATATGATGAGGACCATCATCAATGGAATGATGTGTTCTAATTCTGAGTTGGATCACCAGATAGACTTTAAGTATGAACTTAACTATTTCTACGAGTTCCTTGCTATGCAGTTGTCAATCAGCAAGCCTTGTTTAATTTTCCAGGGATCATGGAAGCAATAACTATAGCTATTAGATAAAAGTAGTTTAGGTCCTTACTGAGTTTTTAAATCTCTTCAGAACTGTGATAAGGAAGATCACATTTAATTGTTATCACTCAAAAAATTATGTTAGTAAAATCAACTGAAAAGGTCTACTTGTAACTACTTTGTAAGTTGTTTTGGGGTCAACTACTTTTCAGTTAAATCAACTAACAATGTTAGTTATTTTAACTGACAAAAATCAACTGGCAACAATTACATACATTTGTAGTCAAAACAGCTAACATGTAGTAAAAATAAAATAATCAATATATAATTTTTTTTTTCAGAAAAAAAATGGATGACCAAATTTTTTCCAAGTTTGCGAAAGTTGTGAAAAATAAAAAAAAGGAAAATTTATTTTTATTTTTTGGAAAAAACTGATTTTTTTAGAGATAAAAAAATAAAATTAACTACTTTAAATAACTGTTACTACATTACAGTACTTTTTTGTAAAAAAACGACTTAAAATAACTAACAGAAATAGTTGTTTGATATTTTTCATACAAAAACAACTGCCTTTGTAGTTGAAAACAACTAACTACTGTAAAATATACAAATAACTAACATGTAGTAACTTACATAATTTTCTGAGTGTAAATGGCACCACAGGAAGATTTTCACATCCGGGTAATTTTGAAACTGTTGGACCTGTGTAAAAATTATGACCTGATGTTCCGCCGTCGATATGCTTAAAGAGAACTCGCAATGGTACTTCCTATTAATTCTTTTAGTTTTCGAAGAATTCCACCTCTATGAAAAATATATCTTTTAAAATATTTTCTTTACTCCCCTAGATTTGTTAACCATATAAACACTTTTTTATGAACTCTAGCCAAACAAAAGTAAAATATATATATTACAGAAAAAATCAAATATAAATGTATCTAGAAAAATCTAGCTTGAAATATCTCCCATTTACTCACTTATCTAGAATATATTTTCAGTTGTAAAAAAGTGTAATTTTCTATAAATCTACCAAATTTCTCACCCGTTTAAACCCTTAGACCAATGGTTCCCAACCTTTTTTGCGCCATGCCCCACTTTTAAGTTAAAAATACTACAATGTTCCCTCTACACCCAATAAAAAATTTAAAATTTTCAAATTTGCCTTAAAATTCAACATTTACTTGTGGTTAAGGAAATTTTTTGTTAAAATCATTGTTTAAACAATGTTTTTAAAAAAAGTTTTAAACAATCTACTAAATAATTTTAATAAAATAACATATTTCTAGTTTTTTTTACAAAAAAAAAAAAACTTAAAAATTTGTTCGTTGCCCCCCTGAAGCATTCAAATTGCCCCCCCAGTGGGGCGAGAATCAAAGGTTGGGAACCATTGCCTTAGACTATGTTTGCATATTTTTGGAATTATAGCTTGCCCTTGGTAATTCCTATGTCTCGGTAACTAGTGAACCGACTTTGACAAACCTGTAGTGCGATTCAGTAACTTTTTTAACGAAATTATCGATATCGTTAACTAACGAGAATTGTCGGTTGTTTTAACGAATATGTGATTCTATAAATTTTTCAATTATCGACAAGAATTAACGACAAAAATAGTTAATTTGAAATTTGTTTATTTTGAAATTGTATTGAGAACCGAAAAATTTCGTTAACTTTAACTTCAAAAAATTTTTGTTGATAACTTAACGATTTTCAATAACGACAAAATTCTGTAGAAAAATGTTATAGAATCGGTTTTAGAGACAATTGTCGACAATTAACGATTTTGGACAATATAACTACCGATTTTTGTCGTTAAAAAGTTAGTGAATTGCGCTACTGGCCTTTGAGTTAAGTATCGGAGAGAACTATAAAATTATCAATGTTCCATATAACCAAAAATGGCTTTAAAAGGTTTAAAACAGCCCAAACTTCCATTTTTCTTCTATCCCGACGGGGGTCCTTGACCCTTAAGGGGGGTTAATAATTGCAATTTAAGGCATAAATGTGAGATGACGTTTTAAATAATACATCTGACACTTTTTCGAACCTCAATAATTATAAATTTGGGTATTTTTAGCCGAAATTCACATCTCTTTTGGATATCGGGGATATTCCCTGGATTTCCGAAAGGGATAAAAATTGTATTTTGATGCCCAAAAGGGAGTTCACGTTTAAAATAACATATCTGTACCCAAAAATTATGCCACTTTTTCGAACCACAATAATTGTCAATTAGGGTATTTTTAGCCGAAATTCACATCCTCTTTGGGATATCGGGGGTATTCCCTGAACCTCCGGGAGGGGTTAAAATTGTATTTTGATCCCTAAAAGGGAGTTAACGTTTAAAACAACATATCTTTACCCAAAACAAATAACCGCTTCTTCGAACCTCAAAAATTGCCATTTCGGGATTTTTAGCCAAAATTTCGGAACTTTCGAGCCCATTCTGAGAGCAGAAGATGTCGACCGATTTCCAAAAAAAATCACATCTGTAATACCCATTTGGGTAGACAACTTTTGCCGGGTATAGCGTTTCGATCCGACGAAAAAGTGGCAAAACGACCCACCCTAGTGTACACTAACTTTCGAAGATAACAGTAGAAATTTATTTTAACAATTTTAAGAAGTGTCAAACAAATCTACTTTTTAATAAAGGTACCTACATACGACGCAATATTATGTACAATATTCAATTATATTGAAGGTGTGTGGGTAATATTGACGATTGTACAATGGTCAATCTTACCCACACACCATCAATATAATTGAATATTGTACATAATATTGCGTCGTCTGTATGCACCTTAAGGATTTTATTAAAAAAAATTGATTTTTGATTTTTTCAAAATGCCACTACGAGCAGCCGCAGACGAAGCAAGAGCTAGGGGCTCAACTTCCCTATTTAGATCTTTAGAGATAAATAAATAAAAATAAACAGAATGATTTTATATTTTAAACTTTAAAATATAAGATCATTCTTTTTATTTTTAGCATACATGGGACTATTGACATTATATTGAAACTAGTGCCCCCATTTCCCGGTTCTACGTATACTAATGGTGTAGTATTTTTTTGTTTTTTGAGAACCGGTACCAGGATCAGAACCGGGAATACCGGTATTCCCGGGAATATATCTAGAACCGGGAAACCGATACCATATCCCGGTAATACCGAGAACCGGGAATACCGGTATTTCCGATACAACGGTACTGATCATAGACACTAATTGAAACTAATGCCAATGAAGTTGAAATTGGCACTGTTTCAATCAATGCCAATGCCCGTTAAGGAATTAGTAGCATTAGTAATGCTAATTATGAAAAATTTCTTTGGCATTAATATATGCCTTAATGAAAATAAAGCACTAGCAATCAGAGACCATAACCGTTATGAGATTTATTGAAAAAACTAAAATTTAACTGTTCAAAAATATTATTTTGAAATAGAAATTTAAAATAACAGTTTCAAAAAAATTATATAAATATCTGTCCAAAATAACAGAAATAAAAAACTTTTATTTTTTTTTAACTGTTATCAAATACTCTTTGAGCCTTTTAAAATTTGATATATTTAAGTAAAACTAAAATAAACGCATACAAAAGAATCCTATTGATAGCTAATACCTCAATTATTGATTTGAACATTAAAACTTTGATTGATTTGAATACAAATAACTGTTATAACAGTTATTTAAAATAAATAAATGTTATTTTAAACTTTTTGAACAAAAAGTTTTTAATTACTGTTATTTTATACTTTTATTGATAAAAATCAAAAAATAAAAGTTATTGCAAATTTTAACACGGGACATCTCTAGAAGTCTTTCCATATATATAATGCATATTTTGGACAACATTCGTTTAATGATTTTTTTAAAGCAAAATAACACATATAACTGTTTTATTTGGTCTCTGCTAGCAATATTAAATGCCGTATATCCGTCAGCGAGTTGTGAATTTATTTTTTTTTTGGTTAAAATTTAAAATGGCCTAATAGATCCAAATTTAGAACATGCCGCCAATTTTCGCATGTGTTTTTTTTTATTTATGCTTTTATGTTTTTAATATTGAATCTGCCTTTATTATGCCTAACAATATGTAAATCAAATCTTAAATCTAATCCTAAAAACTAGTTGCTCCTATTCTGGAGCCATTTTTTCATATGGGACTCATATTACAAGGGCGGCAAATCGGCTCTATGAAGCCTTGTGTGGATACGGTTCTGAGATAACTGCCTTGCAAGGGGGTTTGGATGACATTGTAGTTTTGAAATATATATTTCCCGAACTCGCATAAACTCTTCCTTTACCAAAGGAACTTCGAGGTCTTTGTGTATGTTTTCATTTCTGATATACCATGGTGCTCCTGTCATGGTCCTAAGTAATTTCGATTGTGCCCTCTGTATAAATTCAATATTCGAATTACTGGCAGTTCCATATAGTTGGATTCCACATGACCATATAGGTTTAAGAATACTCTTATACAGGGTGACCTTACAGTCCAGGCTTAATTTCGAGTACTGACTGATAAGCCAGTGCAGATTTAAGGCTTTAAGCTTCATTTGAAGCCTCTAAGCTTTTATATGACGACGCCAAGTTAGTCGTCTGTCAAGATGAATGCCAAGGTACGTTACGTTGTCAGACTGTGGGATTTCCACTCTATTAAGGGTAACAGGAGGGCAATTTCCCCTACGTAGAGTGAATGTAACGTGTTTACTCTTAAGCGCGTTTACTCGTATACGCCAATTCTCAAGACACGTCTCTACACGTCTGAGATGGATATTTAGTTCCAATCAAGCTACAACAGGATTAGCATGAGAGCTAAGAATGGCTGTATCGTCAGCAAATGTTGATATCGTAAGACTATCACACATTGGTAAATCTGAAGTGTAGATTAAATAAAGTGTTGGTCCAGGAACACTTCCCAGTGGAACACCTGCCTTTATTTCGTAGTTATTCGTTATATATTCATTGTATTTTACCCTAAACTGACGGTTTAAAACATATGACTCTAAAACTTAATGGGTATTAGGAGGTAATAGGCACTTTATTTGATATATAAGACCCTCATGCCAAACTTTGTCAAAAGCTTGAGCGACATCAAGAAAAATTGCAGAACAATATTTTTTATCTTCAAAAGACTTTCTAATCTCTCCAGTTAAGCGATTGACTTGCTCTATAGTTCCGTGTTGTTCACGGAAACCAAATTGGTGGACTGGGACTATACCCTGGTTATCCAGGATTGGTTTTATTTTCTTAGGAAGTGTTTTTTCAAAAAGCTTTGACAGGCATGGTAGCAAACTAATAGGTCTAAATGAGGATGGTACTGTTAAATCTTTTCCTGGTTTGGGAATCATTTTAATCTGAGAAATTTTCCAACTTGATGGAAAAAATCCTAATTGTAAGATCGCATTAAATAAAATTGAAAGAACAATAATTACCACGTTCGGTAGGTTTTTAATCATAGCATGCGTTATCAAATCGTAGCACGGTGACTTTTTCGTATTCAGGTTATCCCTGATAGCTTTCCGCACGTCATCAGAACTAATATTTAAGGACTCTAAGGACTCAGAGTGCTGATGTGGATTCATGAGAACAAAGACATTAGAGTTCCTCAGCGGGGTTTCACCCTCTACCGGTGGTTTAATGTTCTTAGATGCCTTCCAAAGTGAAAAATTTGTATGCTTCGTGTTTGACAGACTCTGAATATAAGAACTATTTCTGCGATCCTCTTCCAAATGAAGGGCTTTTCTTAATTTTCTACAAGCAAGGGACAGCCTCTGCTTAGCAGCAGGTGATCGGCTACATTGCCACTCTCTTCTTAATCTTCTCTTTTCGAGCAGAAGTCGTTCGCATGTGTAACATATATTTACATATATGAACATACATGTCCATAAGAGTTTCCCTTATTTTGGAAATGTTTGAAATGTTGAGACGGTACCCGCTCATTTTTTTCCATTTTACGCCCTTACGACCACGCCTTCCCGCGACGAGGCCTTAAAGAGCGGGGCCTTAAAAATCATTTTCCCATACAAACAAATTTTTTTTTTTTATTTTTAATTTTTTTGTTATTAATTATTATGTTACTTGGTTAGCTTATTCACGACAAAAAATTTAATGATGGATAAGGCTTTCAGCTCTAAAAAAAATATAGAGCCGTGAGGGTCCTACGGTAAAAAATTGTTTAAAAATATATTTTTTTTAATTTTAACAAGCAACGGTTTTAGTTGGTATGCTGCTTTTAATGATATATATTCAAAAAAAAATATGTTATTCATATCTGTGACATCTTTATCGTGTATCGAAAAACATTAAAAATTAATTTTTTACCCTTTTTAGAACACGATACAGATGTCACAGATACAAATAATATTTTTTTATGAATATATATCATTTAAAGCAACATAGCAACTAAACCGTTGCTTGTCAAAACTAAAAAAAATATTTTTTACCGTAGGACCCCTGCGGCCCTAACTTTTTTTTTCGAAAATTTTTTTAGAGCTGAAAGACTATCCCACCAAAATCATTTTTTTTTGTCGTGAATAAGCTAACCAAGTAATATAATAATTAATAACAAAAAAAATAAAAATAAAAAAAAAAATTTTGGTTTGTATGGAAAAATTATTTTTTAGGCCTCGCTCTTTAAGGTCTCGTCGCGTAGGGAAAGCGTATTTAGTCGTAGGGGCGTAAAATTGTTCTTCAGTTATTTTTAAGTGAAAAGGAAAAAAATGAGCGGGTACCGTCTCAACATTTCCAACATTTCCAAAATAAAGGACACTTTAATGTCCATATTTGGACCACATATGATTCACATATGAAAATTTTTCACTGGGTCCCGAAAATTTTAAAATTTACATACCTTGAGCATTATTTTGTTTAGTTTTCCAGGTACTGCAATTCAGGAGCCCAATCGGGTCTTACAAATTTTAGAAACTATTGCTCTAAGGGTTTTCGAGTTTTGGCAGACGAGTTCTAGAAACCAAGAGCTACAAAAATGCTTTTGAACTTTTTGTTGTGTCGGCAATATTTACCGAGATATGAGCATTTTTAAATTTTCGGGAATCCCAATTTTTTTGGATTTAAAGTTAGGACTAGGGTTGCCAGAAATTTACTTTCAAAAAGCGGGACAAATGCAAAAAAACTGCGAAAATGGCGGGATTTTAAAAATTTGGCAGGACAAAAATCATACAGTTTGAAACAATATTTTTCAGAAGTTTTTCGAGTATTTGTTTTGTTCTTTTTCGAAAAAATCATCGAACCCTAGTAAAAAATTATCAATTTTTGGGAAGAAATAACATATTTTTTGATATCTGATCTAAAATTTGGTCACTATTTTTTGGATATGTTATCCTAAGATCTGTTTGCTTTTTATTAAAAGTATTTAGAACAGTTTCCAAAACTTTTTAACATTACGAAGTCAATGACATTGTCATTTTGCCCAATATTGATTAGTTTTTGAGATATTGGCCTAATAGGGCCATTTCTGATATTAAACATCACCATGTTTTGCCGACCACTCGCA
Source organism: Pegoplata infirma (assembly GCA_963921195.1). Classification (NCBI taxonomy): domain Eukaryota; kingdom Metazoa; phylum Arthropoda; class Insecta; order Diptera; family Anthomyiidae; genus Pegoplata; species Pegoplata infirma. Next base: position 139,120,671 of record OY992539.1, read on the forward strand.
GTATTCTGTTAAATTTTTACAGAATGCATATGTATTTGCCTTTGTGGTCCTTGAAAGAAAAGAGGGATCTCTATTTCCCTTTCTGACGCTTAAAAATGCGGAAATTTGGAGTCCCGCGCGGGACGTGGGAAACGTTGACACAAAGCGGGACAATCCCGTCAAATGCGGGACGTCTGGCAACCCTAGTTAGGACCCATTGGGGTCCATACATGTGAAGAGGACCCGCGAAACTATGAAATACAAAGAACCAGAAATGCCCTCCATTTTTCTCTATCTGGCTTAGTTTTCGAGATGATGCAATTTTAAGTTTTTAAAAAAAAAAATATATTTATTTTAAAAAAATGGTTCCCAGCAAAATTTTCTGTTCCAAATAATCGGTTCCGGAACCCATCAAACTACCCTGCAACCGGTTCTACTTAACATTCCAGAATCAATGATTTTTGTTTGAAATTGTCCCGAAAGCAATCATTATTTAGAGCAAGTAGTTTTTTTTTTAAATAATTTTACACAGAAAATTTTGTTGTGATTACCGTAGAATGTATTCAAGAATCTATTGAACCAGGAATTTGTTCCAAAAAATGTTCCTGGGTTTAATCAATTGTAAATAGTTTTTTAGGAATTTGTGCCGTTTCATTGGCATTAGTACAAATAATGCCAATGCCATCAAATTTCATTGGCAATAAATGCTAATGCTTTTTTTGACATTAGCATTAATTCCAACCAGGGTTTGAAAAAAAACTCTAACGTACGGTACGTTAGTGTTCTGTACGGAACTATGGAGCGACCGTACGTTATCGAAACGTACCGTTCCAAGAACACATTCACTAAAAAGTTTTTTAGTGGTTGTGAAGGTGTTCGCAAACAGAATTCCGAACGTTATGCCTGCGAGTTGAAGAACAGAAACTTTACGATAACGTACCGAACTAGGTGAGAAATAAAATAAAGTTCTTTTAGTGTTCTGTTTGCTAACTTTTGAGGCATTTTTTAAATTTAAAATGGCGTTATCTTAAAAACTAAGCAAGATAGAGCAAAACGGAGCACATTTTTGGTTCTTGGGATCTCCATAGTATCGCTAGGCCTCTACACATCTAAAAAGTTAGCATTCCGGAAATTTTAAAAATGCAAATATCTCGCTAAATACTGCCGACACGACATAAAGTCTAAAAGCGGTCATGTACTACGAGACAAGATCCACAAAAATGCTTTTAGACTTTTCATCGTGTCGGCAGTATTAAGCGAGATATGTGCATTTTTAAATTTCCCGGAATGCTAACTTTTTTAGATTCAAAATAAGGACCCAATGGGGTCCACCCATGTGTAGAGGCCTAGCTATACTATGCAGATCCCAAGAACCAAAAATGTGCTCCGTTTTGCTCTATCTTGCTTAGTTTTCGAGATATCGCCATTTTAAATTAAAAAAAAAAAATTCGCAAAAGTTCGCAAACAGAACACTAAAAGAACTTTATTTTGTTTCTAACCTAGTTTGTTACGTTATCGTAAAGTTTCTGTTCTCCAACTCTCAGGCATAACGTTCGGAATTCTGTTTGCGAACACCTTCACAACCACTAAAAAACTTTTTAGTGAATGTGTTCTTGGAACGGAACGTTAAATAACGTACTGTTTTTTTCGAACACTGGTTCCAACTAATGCAAATGAAAATTCAATGCCAATTAAAAATTCCATGTATGATTTGTTGGTGCTGTATGGGCGTTTAAAAAATGGGTTGCTACCTTATGAAAAATAAAGGACTTTCGGGAAAATAATACCGAAAGCGAAAATACGTGAATATGAATTTGACGGTCGTACGTATCTAAAGTAATACCCTATTCACACTTACAGTTTTAATATGGCATTCACACTAGCGGCCTTAAACATGTTGTTTAACAAAACACCAGTAGCAGAATAAAAACGTAATGGACATGGAACAAAGACTTTTTTAAACATCTCACTCTTAAACACTTCAAAACAGCTAGTGTGAACGCCGTATAAACCGTTTTTAGCAATTATTTTTAGCATTTTCCGTCAATATACTGTAATAGAATAAAGTGCTAAAAATATTGCTGCTAAAAACGATTTAAAACTGTACGTGTGAATAGGGTATTAATCTAGATTTACACATTTTTGACGTTCGCAAATTAATACCCTATTCACACGTACAGTTTTAAATCGTTTTTAGCAGCAATATTTTAAGCACTTTCTTTATTCTATTACAGTATATTGACAGAAAATGCTAAAAATAATTTCTAAAAACGGTTTAAAACTGTAAGTGTAGATAGAGTATAACAAAGCCGAATTTCGGCAAGTCCGAGTACACCATTGGATATGCCTTGAAAAAACCTTTCGATCATTATAATAAATTTATACAGTTCCTTTGCAAGAAATATACTATATTAAAAAATAAAAAAATAAACAAAAAAAATAAAATATTTTTCAACCTCCCATTTCCCATCTAAAAAAAGGGAAATCTTAGATTTTGGTCCTCTATAACATACAGCTGCGGTCAAAAAAATAGCACCAGGATAAAACAAAATTTTCTTCGTTGGTTTTTTTTTTAACAATTTTAACTTATGCCACTGACAACGTGTCATAAGATACTTACATGAGTGTGAAACAATATTACATAAGAATGGGCTAATTCGGCTTTTTATTTTATTAAAAATTTTCAGAGTTTTTAAAAAAACTTCAAAAAGACTCAGTCAAAAAAATAGCACCACAGTACTTTTTGTATTAAAATTTAATTCTTAAATTTGAAAAACGAATGGATTATGAATTCAGTATTGTTTTGATATCTTTAAATATTAAAAAAAAATGTCGAGTGCTCATTGTTGACAATTGACTCTGTGCAACGTTTTTGTACCGAATTTGCGAGATTTTGGGATCTTTAATTCGAAATTGAGTTCCAGATTTGCTGAACAGCCACCCAAAGAGCTTCATTACAAGTTGGTTGTATTCGAGACACTCCCTTCTATATAGCTGTCCATTAACTATCGATTTAGTCTAGATCTGGGGATTCACCAGGCCATTCCATTACGTTTACTTTATTGTCCAGACCCAATTTTTCGCGAATTTCCCATCATGCTTTGGGTAATTGACGTGCTAAAAGACCTAAATTAGTGGCATTTGCTCAGAAACTTATGGTAACATTACTTTCTGGAGGATATAAACGTTAAGTGTATATCCACGGTTGATCTAGTCCAATATGTGAGCCATGGTCCAATATATGAACCCCACTCATCAGGAGGAAAATATCCCCCACACCATAAGCACCATTTTAAGTTATTTTTATTTCGAATTTTGGATTGAATTCCGCGTTTTAGGGTCTTCTAACGTAGGTATGTGATCCTATGTCTCAAAATAAAACAACAATGGGTTCATTTGTCCATAGAACATTGATCCACTTTTAAGCTGTTCATTCTGAATTACTGTTAGCAAACTTCAAACGACTTGCAGCATGCTTAAGTGAGAGTAGGCGCACTTTTCCGAATCTACAAGCGTTAATGTTGTTGTTTTGTAATCTTTGACAACCATTTTCGCCATTTGCTGTTTTTTTTTAGCTCTGGAGCTGCCGTTGTCATAACAAACACCTAACCACTAATGGTGACAAACATCGCTTGTGACTAAGTTTTTCAAGCTCTAAAGTTAATTTTGTTGAATTTCCAATCATTTAATAAGCGCATCCAACCAATTTTCCTATTTCAGAATATGGTTTATGTTCAGAAATCATATTTTTTACAAAAGCACGTTTTTGAGGAGTGTAATACCTTCCACGTCATATTTTTTGAAAATAAATGTCAAATTTTGTAATGAATTAATTTTTTTATAAATAAAAACAATCTTTCTTTAATATTTAACACTTTTATTTAAATAATTAAAACAATATTAATTTTTTTAAAGAAATTTTGTCATTCGGTGCTATTTTATTGACTGCACTGATTCAGAGTTTTTTTAAAATATCGATCATTAAAAAAGAACCGTCCACAATTTTTGGAAAAAGTAAAAATATTTAAGGGGTATATTCTTAGTATAAGAGTTTTGCATATTTACTTTAAACAAATACGCACATAATATTTTGTTTTAATTGAATGAATAGAGATTTTGTCATTGGTGCTATTTTTTTGACCGGCACTGTATGTGCATTGCAGAAAAATCGGAGTGTAAGCTATGTGATACCTTCCTTGTTAGTGTATGGTATAAAAAATACTGTACCTAACTTTGGTGTAGTACATTTCGTGATAGTTTAAAATTTTAATAATGTATGCAATTTATTCAGATGGTCAGATTTACAAAAAAAACGTCTGAGCTTTTTTGCAATGACCTAAACATATTGAATCGATATTGATTGATATGTATTGATTACACAGGCTGACAAAAGATAAAATTTTTTCCATTTGCCTGATCTTGCGAAATTTTTTAATGGAGTTAAGTGTGCTAATTCTGAATATGTTTTCCATTTTTTTAACCATCAGCTCACGTTCGCGTGCAAATCGCTGTTAAAATGTCGAAAAAGTGCGATTTTGTGGGGATTTAATTTCCAACACTAATTTCAGAACCTCAGTTTAACTATATTGGATGAGAGGATTCCAAAACTGGTAAAACCGAAAACCGGTTTTTTCATTTTTAAAAAACTCGACCGGTTTCGAATAGTTTTGAATTTAGAATATTCGAGAAACCGGTTTTTTGTGTCGGTTAACCGGTTATTATAAAATGTTATAATATAATGAGTTAAAATATGTATTGACATTACACAGTTTTTTAGAAACACTCACATAACTTAGCGCTACTACCATAATCAGTTTGTGGATATGTTGGTATGTCAATATCAATATATCAACGAGTTTCGGATGTCCGTCTTTTCCTTTAATATTAAAATCAATCAGGGTATTCACTTCAGAATTGTTTGACCCTTGCAACAGTGCAATATTGCAACTTTTTTTAAAAAAAAAATTTTAATAAAATTTTTATTTTTCTATTACCTTGTATATGATGCGTAGTTGCAAGAAAAGATTTGCAATTTATTTTAATATAAACACAATTGCTTTTATTCACAAAGAAACAAGCAAAAAAAGTTGCAATTTTGACATTGCGCAATTTTGCAAGACTAAAATTTCTGACGTGAATTCCATTAATATATATTTTTTTAAATTTGGCACCTTGGAGCTCTATGGCAAACCATTTTTTTTTAAATTATCCTTTTGAAATTGTTGAAATCGGAATGGCTAAATCAGACCATATGAATTTATTATTGTGATCTTTAAACAATTCAATAAAAACAAACTTGTAAATAAAATCTCTACGGATTTCCGCTCGCAATTGCAAAGAATTCAAATTTAGTTGTTACTTCCTGTCGAAGTTTCCAGCGAAATTGTGTGAGGTTAACGGTGCCATACAGATGATACTATTTTCGCTATGACTTATCGATTTTGTGTTTATTGGGTTATGCCTGTTTTGTAAAAAAATAATTAAGTTTAATTAATTTTTAACCTGAAAAATACAATGAAAAACCCGGTTTAAATGTTTTTTTTTTGGTAAAACCGAAACCGGTTTTTCAAAAATAAGCTTTTTTGAATAAACCGAAAACCGGTTTTCGAAAATGGCCGGTGAAAAACCCGGTTTAAATGTTTTTTTTGGCTAAAACCGAAACCGGTTTTTCAAAAATAAGCTTTTTTGAATAAACCGAAAACCGGTTTTCGAAAATGGCCGGTTTTTTGAATACACTAGGTGCAATATTTTGCTGTGACATTTCTCATAAAATTTAGCTGACTCAGAAGAATTAACAACAATTCTAAAAAACGGGTCTTGCTATAGTTAAAAAAAGTTTACAATCGCTTTGCAAATCTTTGGCAAAAAGGAAGAAGTGCATAAGTCGTGTTGTGTTAATCATGTTTAGTTATTTATGTATATTCGATTACTCCTTTCAGTTTAACTCCTATCATGATTGTAGAGATAATCCACAGCATATTTTTTATTGAAAATGTCAATTAACAATGATTTTGCATTAAAACATCTATCTTAAAAGTGCTCTCGAAAAAAAATATTAAAAAACACTTATGCAGTTTTACGTTTTTGACACAGAAATGTTCTTAAAGCTAAACAACAAAAATAAACATATTCAACTCTTGTGTGAAATCTGTGCTTCTGCATGGCTGCGAACTCCCGGACTTTTTCAATTCCCGGGAAATCGTTTTAAAAAAATCGTATTCCCGGGAATTTTTTAATTAAAACAAATTTTAAACTTTACCATTTAAAATTTGTTATATTGCAAATTATGGTCGTATTTTCCAATTTTAAACCATTTTAGACATAGTTGGGCAATGATAGAAATTTGTATGGAATAATGATTCAATGAAATCGATTTCATTGAGCATTTAATATGAAAAAATCAATGACACAATGATTCGGGTCCAACTCTGATTTTAGATGTATTCTTTTGTAAAATAGTTTTACTAACCTCTGAAATATACGTAGAAAGTTCATAAAATCTATTTTTTGTAGAAATATTGGACCTTATTATAGTTTTAGTATTTGCTTTGACGTATTTCCACTTCATGCAAAATTGTTCACAATTCGGAAATGCCCGATTTTGCGTCAAATGCGGTTTTAATAACTTTTTGGAAAATTATTCTAATAAGATATATTTATTTAAACTTTCGAATTATTAAAATTAATTGGTTTAAGGCATTCGGGCCAAAATGAGAACACCAATGCACTATATAGCTATTGTAACTCGCGGCGGCCGAGGTTCTTTACAACATAATTTTTTTTCACGCCCGATAGATATCAGGCTTTTTACTTCATATCGCTCATTTACTTGTATAGTGTCATAACTCAAAAAACTTGATTTTTAGTTAATGATACAGAATTGTTTGTTGTATCAAACTTTATATTGTGTCAAAAATTTGTATTAATATCTTTAAAATTCACCGTTTGAGAAGAGAACACGTCATTATAACATTTTCTACGTACCGGCCTTTTTCAATGGAAAACCAGTTTCAAATGTAAACTTTAAACGCGTTTTCTGCCGAATAAAATATTTTGAGTTATGACACTATACAAGTAAATGAGCAATATATGAAATTTTAACCAGGGTTGTTATATATTTTTTAAAATACCGATATTTTTGTTTTAGCACTATAAAGATTGTTGTTCTGAAAATGAAATACTAAATTTCGTAAAGAAGAAATCATTGGAATTTTAGATTAAGAAAACTTTTGCTAATTTGCAACCAACATTTGAATTGAAATTTAGTTTGATTACGTATTTTGTCACGCAATCTATTAAAGAAAAATAATTATTAGGCCTAAGCTGAAGCATATCCTCACTTGTTTTTCTTTAAAAATTTGAATTCTTTCAAAGTTTTAATGTAATTTTTATTAAATCATTTAAGATTGTGTTGAAAATGTGTAAACTAAATATATTTTTATTAAAATTTGCGACGAATTCCCGAAATTTCCCGAAGAAAAAATCCCGGGATTTTAAGAAAAATATTTCCCGGGAATTCCCGGGAAATTTTTCTCGAATAGAAACCCTAATGGGGGCCAACTTAAGGGTTGAGATTGAGGGTATGCTCTGAGAAAATGTTGGTATTATAAAAAATATTGGAGATCGGTCATACACTTATCTTGTCTAGGGACAAACCTAGGGCAGTTAGAGCGGTAGGAGCAAATTTTTATTAAATAATTTTCTAAGGTGTACTAAAATTAGGAAAAATCTTTTCTATGTTTACAAAAAATTGGTGGTAAAAAGATTTTTAGATCAAAGAATGCAAATTTGTGTTATATTAAAGTGTTATCGTATATTTCGAGGTGTTACAAACGGAATGACAAACTTAAATATACACTATATCACTACACGCAAAAAACACTTACACTCATTACACAAGTTTTTTGTAAAAATAAAAATTACCAAGATATTTACGTAATTTAACCAAAGTTTTTGTTCTAAAAAATTGGCTTAATTACGCAAAAGCACTTGGTTAGTTAAATTTTCACCAAAAATTTGGTATTTTGGTTGTGTGTAGAGTGGAGGGTATACAAGGGACATGTCACAGAATCAATTCCATTCGGAAGTGGAATAATTGGTTTACTCGTAAAACGCAAAACAAATATTTTTTTTTCGGAATGAAACCACTTATGCAAATCAATTCCACTTTGATTTTTGAAAATGATTTCATTCCGAAAAAATAATACTCGTTTTGTGTTTTACGAGCAAACCACTTTTTTCAAATCCGAACGGAATTGGGTATGTGACATGCCCCCAAATATTAACTCCTTAATGAATAGATATGTATTAAAGATTTATGAATAGCAATTCATTGAATATAAAAAAATGTTATTTACAATATAAAAAACAAAAAATGCATTCAATTATTTTTTGTAATAATAAAACAAATGGAACAATACCCACCCCCACTTGTTTTTGTTGAAATTTTCTTTTTTTTGGTATAAAAAAAATCGTAACGAAAACAACCGAATAAAATGCAACACTAATTTACAAAAACAAAAATGTTTCAACGTCACCCATTCAAACAGAATTGTGAACTAAACTAACCTACTCGTTGTCGTATCAACAAACATCTCCCCACCACAGAGATGAATGTTCGTTCTATGTACTACTATATATCAGCTAAAAAAAAAAAGAAAGAGTCGATAAACACCTTAACATATAACAATTAAAATATACACACAATAAGAAAATAACAAAAAAAAGTTGAGATATGCCGTGAAAAAAATTAAATATTTGATTGGAGTAGTTTAAAGTGGCTGTATTAATTAAAAATTAAATTCACTGGCCACACAACGTATTTTATAATTTTACCTTTTGGGCATTTCTGGTGATGACTCCACGGCGGTAGATGACTGTTGCTGTGGTGTTGTTGTAGTTGGTGGCGGTGATGACTCCTTGCGTTTACGCTTGGAGTCTTTTGAGACCACCATAATGATATCGATGTTATATGGTATTTATTTAAATTTTTTGTTTATTGTTTTAATATATTAAGTTTTTTTTGTGTTTTCCTTTTTTTGTTTAAATACTTTTTATATAAATTTAATTTTTTTTCACAATATCAGTATCAAGAAAAAAACTCCAATTACACACAAAACCACCACTTCCCAATAAAAATTTTCTTCATTCGCAAAAAGTCTGTTCGCGTTGCAATAAAAAATTTTCTCTTCATATTTTCGTCATTAAAATGTAACACAATTATTGAAAACTTGCAATTTCCATGTAATTTACTGTTTATTGTTGATTTTTAAAACATTTTCACAATTTTTTATGTACATTTACTAAGTAGAAAAATGTAAATTGTTGTAGAATTTTTTCTCAATACGACAGCGAAATTTATTTTTTTCATGGCGGACGCTACAGTATTGCCAGACTCGAAAAAGTAATGTAAGCAGTTGCTCTCAAACTGTACTGGGAATAGTTTTTAAAATGATTACTAAAAACAGTGCTGCTAAAAACCGCTAAAAACTGGCCTCATTTATTATACCCTGTTCCACTGATGCCAACTTTTTTGACAAAAACCCGCTAAATTAAGAAAAAAAATCTCCAGAAAACACCAAATTCAAAAACAGAAAAAAAAATTTTGCTATTTAATAGCTAAATAGCATGAAATTTGAAATGTAACGGTTTTAAAAAAAAATATAACGTTTTTTTAAATAATGTATGTATGTATTAGCTATAGAGTTTTTCATGGGAATTCCCGTAAATTTTCGATCCCGAAACCCAGGGAAAACGAGCTGGAATTCCCAGGCATTTTCATTTTATTGAAATTGTTGATTTTTCGACTTCTATTCATCATTTTGTATGTGATTTTCAGAGATTTTATTAAAAATCTTAATAATTGATGGCAGAAACGTACGCAGGGATCAGGAGGGCTTAAAAAGTATTCCAAGAGAGACCTAACTAAAAAATATCATAAAATCTGAGACATACGAAATGAAAAAAGTCTCACAATATCTAAATCTTCGATAGGATATAATTATCAGAACCTGATACTTTTTTCAGAAGCTGACAATTTTTCTTTCTGAGACCTGCATTAGAAAAATTTGCAGTATGTTTATCTGTTTGATTATTTTTAAATCGATAAATTTATATAAAAAAAAATACTTTAAAAAAAAATACTCTGAAATCAACGGATTTTTCTTTTGGAGACCAGAATTTTTTAATTTTTTTAAATTTCTTTAATAATTTTTTGGAGTAAATTTTCTTATAATTTCATTTCCCTGAAACATTTACATTCAGTTTCAGAGACATAATTGAGAACTTCCTCTGAATCAGTTTCATTGTGTTTTATAGACAAATCGTTGAGAATGTATTGTTAAAATGAACTGAGATGAATTGAAATAAATGATGAATTTTTATTATTAAAACAGATAAAGGGATGTGAAATAACATATTCCCTTAAAAAAACTTTTTTTTTTTTTAATTTAATTTAAATAAGATTTTATGGCTAAATAAGATTTTATGGTGGTAATAAACATTATAAATAGTGCAATCGCATTCATAAGGTTTTTATATATTTTTTTGACAAAACATTTTTAGTTTTTGGGGGAATTCCCGGGATCCCGAGAAATTTAAAAACTAATTCCGCTTTTCCGGGAAATTAAAAACACAAGATTTTTATTCAAAAATTGTTGACTGGTCGCTTTTCAAGTCTGCTCGTCTAAACGGCTCTTTAATAATAACAAAAATTTCAAAAGTGTGGAAAATTTTAAGTTTTTTTATTGTTAAGTTGTGGCTGGTAAAAATCGCTAGATTTCCCGCTGCCCGCTAAACCACTTTTTTCCCCGCTAGACGCAAAATAAAAACGCTAGTTTTAGCGGGAAAAACACCAAATTGGCAACAGTGACCTGTTCACACCAAAAACACAGACTATAAACCATAGAAAAGATTAGAAGGTACGCAGTGTTGTATTTGATGTATTTTCCAATATGGTGGCAAAATGCTTGTTCTTCCTCATCTCACACGTATTTAATATCAAATTATATTCTTTGTTTATAAAAAAATTGAATTTGTCTTTCATTTAATTAAATTTATTATTTATTTTGCTTTATTCAACGTTTTTTTAAAGATAATACGCACTATTGATAGTTTAAAACCTTTTTTTTTCATTTGTTGTTTTCTTTGTTGTTGTTCTCCTTTATGTTGCATTGTTTTTAATAAACGTCAAAAGTTACATAATGTGCTGCCACTAATACTTATTCAAACGAAATACGACTCTGTTACACTTCTATTTTTTTTCTATGCTATAAACAGACTCGACAGTAGAGTTTTATGAGAAAAAATGGGGAAAAACTAAGCGATTTTAGGAGAAAACAGAGCGGTTTTTAGTCCGTTTTGCGCTAGCATGGCAACACTTTCTACGACTTAGGAGTGAGTGAAACAACAAAAACCGATCTGGCATCTATTTTTCTTAATGCGCGTTATATTAGTTTTCTCTTTCTAACCTAATTCGTAGAATATTTTGAAAATATTAACCATATGGTTCGGAACTACTTTTTTGACACCTGTCACTTATGTCGAGTCTGTATTAGTCTGTGCCAAAAACTTAAATATATAAAGACTATGCACAGTGATGCCATTTTAGCACTTTTGGACTTAGCACTAAAGTTTTAGAAAAAAGTGCCAAGTGCTAAGTTAGCACTTTTTTAAAATTTTTTAGCATTTTTGGCATTTTTTTTTACATTTTGATTTGTTTTTTTAAATCTCTTCTAAAAATTTTTAGCCTGCGGCGCTTTCTTTGCACCTGTATAATGAAATAACTCCCAAATCGTACACGCAAAAAAAAATCTGTGTCAGATTGAGCAATCCTACTTGGGAAAACTTTTTTCATACCAAAAATTTTTTTTACCGATTTTTTGCTACTTAAAATTATGCTTGTCGATGTTAAAGTAACATAATTAATTTTTTATGTAAAATAACCAAGTAGCTTGCACAATAACGCAAATTACTTGCACAAAAATTTATCGAAAGAAAACAACAAAAAAAAAAAAAAAAAACAAATACAGACCGCCATTTTCATTTTGTATTTTTGTGTGCGTGCTTCGTTTATTTTTTGTGTTATAAAAACGTAAAAAGGAAATTGATAAATAAAATTAAAATAAATTAATAAATAAAAATAAATAATTTGTTTTTTAAAAGATAAATAAATGTAAGATAAAAAATTCTAAAGTTAATTTTGCTGTCATAACTTAAAACACCATTCATTTAGCAAAACCAATGGAGTCCCAGACGTTTGTTTCAATGAATTACAAATGGAATGATAAAGTGAGTATACCCTTATTCCGAAGACACCAATAAGGTTTAATAGATTTTTAGTTAAAAATTAGTGTTTGATAATAATTTTCTATTTTTACAGGGTACTGCTAAATAAATTTTTGAAGCTATGGCGAATCCTTCAGTTTTTGCTTAAATAGCATTAGCATTTTCTTCAAAATTTTTTACATAAGTGTTTTGGCTAAATTACGAAAACTACTTCGTCGGTTGTACACTGAAAAAAATAGCTTCGTGAAATTAATGAAAATTGGCATAACCTTAATGAAAAATGACTCACGTTTTCAACCGAAGACAGGTTTCATTTGATTAATGAAACTGGTGTCATTAAAGTTCCTTTCAATGAAAACTTGCATATAAATAATGAAAATATTCGTAGAACTTGTTTGAAACGTTTTATAAAGTTTTTCATAAAATGTATGAAAATATCCATTGATTAAATGTGGAATAGTAGTTGGTAATGAGCGTTTGATAATTGCTTTTTACAAGTAACTAGTTGCTAACTTTATTAGGGGTTTTCTATGGGAATTACGATAAATCCATGTGGGTTAAAGTTATCGAAATTTCCATAGAAAGCCCCTAATAAAGTTAGGAACTAGTTACCAAAAACAAGCAAGTATCATACACCCATAAGTGAAAATTTGCATTAATACCAATTTTGGTAAGTCACATGTAACCGTCACTGAAATTTTATTTAGGGGTATGTCACAGACTCAATTTCGATCGGATTTGAAAAAAGGGGTTACTCGTAAAACGCCAAACAAATATTTTTTTGGGAATGAAATCACTTTCAAAAATCAAAGTGGAATTGAATTGCTAAAAGTGGTTTCATTCCGAAAAAAAATATTTGCTTTGCGTTTCACGAGGGAACCACTTCCGAACGGAATTGAGTCTGTGACTGTTTAGGCACAACAAAGTTTTTCTCCAACCTTAAATTGGTCTGAATTGCCATATAAGGTAAACTATAAAAGACAAAAACGCGATGACTTTAAAATTAAAAACATGGAACAACACAAATTACCCTACATTTCATCACAAAATTTTAATGACTTAAAAAACTATTGTTCTGTTGCAAATTATGTAATATTTTATAAGAAACAGTTAGAAGAAACACTTATAAAGAACTTTTCACTTGTAATTTCAATTAGATATAACCAGCATAACACACACACAAGATTCAATAACAAAGCAAAAAAAAAATATAAAATTATTTTATTTTATTAGAAAAAAGTTAACACACATGTAAAAATTACAATTAGATTTAACAAGCGTGATGTAATAAAACGTCGTATGTTTTTTTTCTGTTTTCTCTCTCTTATTCGCAACGCAGAGTTGTATTTGGTTCTAAAAAATCGTATGATATTTTTTAATGAAATTATGAAATCTAATGAAACAAGTTTCATAAAATTTGTTCATAATATGCATGAAATTTCAATCAGCTTATGAATTCCTTCATTTGTGTAATATGGAGTTCACACTAGCGACTTTAAACAAGTTGTTTAACAAAACACCAGTAACAGAATAAAAACGTAATGGATACAGAACAAAGACTTTTTTAAACATCTCACTTTTAAACACTTCAAAACAGCAAGTGTGAACGCCGTATAATGAACACAAAATAATGAATCCGTTTCATTAATATCAGGAACGTTATTTTTTTCAGTGTAGTTTTAGCATATTTTTGGTAAAATTATGTCAGATTTTTGCCCACTCCGACACAGATTTTTTTTGCGTGTACGTGTGAATAGGGTATTAGCACTGTTGCCAAGTTGGAGGTTTTCCCGCTAAATCTAGCGCATTTTGTTTGAATTTAGCGGGGGAAAATTAGTTTTAGCGGGAACGGTGCTTTAGCAGAAAAATCTAGCGGTTTTTGTTTGGATTAATTGGGAAAAATTTAGAGGATTTTTCCATTTTTTTCAATGGAAAGCACCAAGTTTGTCGAATTTTAGCGCTTTTTTTTTTGTAAGTTATAGTGCGTTTACAGTGGTTTTCTAATCTAGCTTAAAGTAGATTGTGGCTCCAATCTAGTTTCAATCTATTAGATTGCCCATACAAATTTATTTTTTTCAATCTAGTAGTTTAGGCTCTAATCGGCAAACGCAATCTTGTAAAGTTAAATACAACTCTGTATTTCTATTATTTCCATTTTCCAACACTGAAAAACACCGACACAAAGCCTGCCGTTTTGATGACGCCGCCAAGTATGTTTATGCCGCCGTCATTGTTATTTGTAAACGCCGTCATTATCCTTATTAATCATACACGCAAAAAAAAATCTGTGTAAGATTGAGCAATCCTACTTGGTAAAACTTTTTTCATACCAAAAAAAAATTTTTACCAAATTTTTGCTAATATTATGCTTGTCGATGTTAAAGTAACATAATTCATTTTTTATGTAAAATAACCAAGTAGCTTGCACAATAACGCAAATTACCTGCACAAAAATTTATCGAAAGAAAACAACAAAAAAACAAATACAGACCGCCATTTTCATTTTTTTGTGTGCGTTGTTTGTTTATTTTTTGTGTTATAAAAACGTAAAAAGGAAATTGATAAATAAAATAAAAATAAATTAATAAATAAAAATAAATAATTAGTTTTCTAAAAGATAAATAAATGCAAGATAAAAGAATGTTAAAGTTAATTTTGCTTTCATCACTTAAAACACCATTCATTAAGAAAAACCAATGGAGTCCCAGACGTATGTTTCGATGAATAACAAATGGAATGATAAAGTGAGTATACCCGCATTCCGAAGACACCAATAAGGTTTAATAGATTTTTAGTGTTTGAAACCGGTATGGGAAATACCAGAAATGTCTATTATTTTTAGAAATTCAATTTTTCTTCTGCATTTTTTCAACTTGAACCCTTATAAAAATTAGTGTTTGGTAATAATTTTCTATTTTTACAGGGTACTGCTAAATAAATTTTTGAAGCTATGGCGAATCCTTCACTACAATAAAGAGCGTGGACACCAATCCTGCCTTTAGGTATAAAATTAAAACCTAAAAACCCAAAGCCAAGGGAGTCCATACCTGTTTTGAGTTACAAATGGAATGACAAAGTAAGTGTTCCTCCTTACCAAGAGACCAATGGGGTTTACCAATTTTTTAAATTAAAAATATATGTTTTGTAATAATTTTCTATTTTTACAGGATGGTTTTAAATAAATTCGTGAAGCTATAGCGGATCCTTTACTTCAAGAAGAAGCGTAGGCAGCAGTCACTCGAGAAAATTGTACAAAAAGGGTCAGTTGGTCGGTGGTAAATTAAATCCTACACAACATTTATTACATTAATATGGATTTATTCTGTGAAAATTTTAAATTCAACAAATATACAAATTTTTACAAAAATTTATTGAAAATTTATTTTAGCATAAATGTGGTAATTTTTAGCATTATTTTTAGTCATCTTTTCTAATAATTTTGGAATATTTCACCATATCTCTTTTGGTATATTTTACCAAGTTTTTACTTAAATAGCATTAGCATTTTCTTCAAAATTTTTTACATAAGTGTTTTGGCTAAATTACGAAAACTACTTCGTCGGTTGTAGTTTTAGCATATTTTTGGTAAAATTATGCCAGATTTTTGATCACTCCGACACAAGTTTTTTTTGCGTGTACGACGACTAATCACCGTCGCTGTCTTTTGACGCAGTCACACATATTTATTACCAACTTGTTATAAATGCCAATCTTAATCTTCTCAAATGTAAAAAATGCCAATGTAAACGGCACAGATTGCAAAGTAGATTAAAATCGCAATTTACTAGATTAGAAATCCAATGTAAACGCACTATTAGCGGGAGAATTTTATATTTTCCCGCTAAATTTTTTTTTTGCGGTTTCTTGCGCGTTTTTAGTGAAAAGTCAATTTTCGTCGAAAAAATAATTTGGAGGTTTTTTTTTAAATTTTTCTTTTTTGTCAATCAAAAATGACAAGTTTTTCGGTTTTTAGCGCTTTTTTCGCTTTGATTTAGCAGGAGAATTCTAAAGGTACCTACCCGAGTAAAAATGTTGAGATATAATTATATCAAACAAGATATGATTGTATATATTTATATCTTATTCAAGATCTCATTATATATAGCCAGATATGTTAGATCTGTTGCTTTATATAACGATATCTTGTGTCATATCTGGTTATATCTTCTATCATATCACAATAGATTTATATCCATATCAATTATAAACTTAATCAGACAACTAATCTTTTTTGAATTCGATTTTAAATGAACACCCTCTATTTTTACAATCCTCATCATCATTATTTGTTTTGATACCGAAAGAAAACAAAATTAAATTTTTATGTAAATACAAAAAAAATAATTGGTATTTTCTGTCAAATAAGAAAACGATATTTTAAATTAAAGAAATTTTTTGTATTTTGGAAAAAAAAATGTATATTTCTTTATTTCTATCAAAAATTAATTGGAATTGAGTTTTTGGATGTTTTTAGTGTGATGTAAGTATGATGGCAATGAATGTGAAGATTTAGAAATAAACAAATTAACAATTTCCCCCAATTTTGCAGATCTGTTTTGTAAATATCGAAATGCAGCTATGTATATTGGAAGAGCAAATGTTGGATTTTATGAATACGAAGGTTGAGCCAATACGATAAGTTTTTCCTAGCACATATGATGCCAATAAAGTCTTCCATTAAATCAGGAAAAAATATCCGTTTCTTCAAAATTTAATTATGTAGTTTAAGTGTTCTTTTTTATTTTAAAAATCCACAGATGTTGACATGGTATTTACACTTACTCCAAATGCCATAAAAACGGATCTTTGGGTGTTTCGTCGGTGCTCTAACCAGATCGGCAATGTGCTTTCCAAATTCTTTGTGCTTTTGCGGCACTTTAAAATAATATTTCATAAATATTTACACAATATTGCAAATTTTCTATTTCCATAAATTTGTCATAAAAAAAACAGCTCAAATGTGCCAAATGTCGGTGTTCTTAAAGTCTATTAAAAGAAACTTTTAAATACATATAAGTCTTCTGGTCAGAGCACTGGCGATATGTAAATAACATTTTACGTCTTTTTTATACAGATTAGAAGGCTCATTTAGTCTTCATGTAATTCAAGATTTTTTTACTTTTCAAGCCACTATCAAGGATTTCTTTAATAATTTCGATGAACTCAAACAATAATTTTGAAATTATCGAAATTCAAATAGATATACCCGAATAAAGTACTAAAAAGTTAAAAAACAGGTATTAATACCCACTTAAATCTTTCTACCTCCCTTTACATCAAGACTAAATGACCCTTAAGATTTATCTTTAAGCAGTAATCTGTTTTTATATTCATACAATTTTCTAAAATACTTTTGTTAATTATATGTATGTATATACCGAATAAAATTGAATTATTACCATATAAAATTAAAATGTGTTTATTTAACAACAGAAAATTTGAAAAAAATCTATAATTGTCATATGCTACAATATCAATTCTGATCAAGCCAGATCCAATAAGATCAGAATATATATGGGACAAATGTCGGATCCAAAGAGATCAAAATTGATCAGTTTATATCAGAACTGATATAATTAGATCGGGTCAATTTCCGGATCTAATAAGATCTGATTATATATTTGTCCAGATCTAAATAGATATGGTGCAATATCAAAATTTTTACTCGGGTACAGACGACGCAATATTATGTACAATATTCAATTATATTGATGGTGTGTGGGTTAGATTGACCATTGTACAATCGTCATATAACCCACACACCATCAATATAATTGAATATTGTACATAATATTGCGTCGTCTGTACACCCAAAAAAATAACTAGTGTTAAACAGTCTAATGTGACTTAGGTAAATTTTTTTTATATTGAGTTCAAGAAATTGCTCAAGTTTTGACTAAATTGTATGTGACATTTATTTTGTAAAATAGCATTGTATACAATATCAAATTTAACCTACACAAACTTGAATCTTTTACCTAAGTTTTTTTTTATAAATATAAATAAATTTAATTCAATAAAGTCGACAAATTAATGCCACATTGTAAGCAACATATTGACAACACATTGTCTTTAATTTTTAATAAAAAACATGAGGAAGTAATTTTTTTCATTAATTAAAAAGGTAAGCAAAACGAATGTGTTTATATATTTGCTAAACGTATATTAACCAAAATATTAACTTTCAGTTGCAGACGGTGGTGGTTTATCAGAACATTTGCGGCATCCGCCACACACTTTAAATCGGAACTTTTAGACAGTTTACATTTTAAGGAACGGGATACAAAACAAATTTAAGAGAACCCAATCATGCCTCAAGTGTTTCAGCAGAGGTAAAAGTTTAATATATAAAAAACAATTAAAAAACCCTAGACCTTGGTCTCACAATCTGGTACATTCTACAGAAAAATTGTCTCAGAATTAAAAAATTGTTCTAAAGAAAAATTGTCTTAGAATCTGAGATTTTTTCTATAGAAAAATTGTCTCAGAACCTGAGCCTTTTTTGTAGAAAAATTTTTACAGAATTTAAAATTTGTTCTGTAGAAAAATTGTCTGAGAATCTGAGATTTTTTCTATAAATTTTTTTTTCAGAATTTGAAACTTTTATAGAAAAATTGTCTCAAAATGCAAGACTTTTTCTATTGAAAAAATGTCTCAGAATTCGAGAATTTTTCTATAGAAAAAATTTCACAAAATTATAGAATTTTTGAACAAGTGTCAAAGAAACTGACAATTTTTCTATCGAAAAAATATCTTAGGATTTGAAACTTTTTTCTATAGAAAAAAAAAAACGTCTCAGAAACTTAAAAATTTTCTATAGAAAAAATGGACGGAGTCTGAACATTTTTCTATAAAAAATTTTCACAAAACATTTCAAAATTTCTCAAAAACAATTGTTCTATAGAAAATTTCTCAGACAATTCTATAGAAAATTTCTCAGACAATTTTCTATAGAAAGTTTCCCAAAAACAATTGTACTATAGAAAATTGCTCAGACAATTTTTCTCTAGAAAATTTCCCAGAAAAAATTACTCAAGGAAAATTTGTCTATAGAAAATTTCACAAAGACACTTTTTCTATAGAAAATTTGTCAAAGTCAATTCTTCTATAGAAAATAACTCTAAGGACAAGTTTTCTATAAAAAAAAAATCTGAAAGACAATTTTTCTTTAGAAAATTTTTTGAAAGACAATTTTTCTATAGAAATTTTCAAGCAATTTTTCCATAGAAAATATCACTAAAAGCAATTTTTTTATAAAAAATTTCTCAAAGACAATTTTTCTATAAAAAATTTCTCCTACAATTTTTCTATAGAAAATATCTACAAAGACAGCTTTCTAAAGAAAAATTGTTTTTGCAAAATTTTTTAATGAGTAATTTTCTATAGAAAAATTGTCTTTGAAAAAGTTTCTATAGAAATATTGTCTTTCAAAAATGTTCTATACAAGAATTGCCTTTCAGAAATTTTCTATAAAAAAATTGTATTTGAAAAATTTTCTAAAGAAAAATTGTCTTTCAGAAAGTTTTTATAGAAAAATTGTCTTCAAGAAATTTTCTATTGAAGAATAATCTTTAAGAAATTTTCAGTAAAAAAATTGTCTTTGGGAAAGTTTCTATAGAAAAATTGTATTTCAAAAATTTTCTATAGAAGTATTGCCTTTCAGAAAATTTCTATAGAAAAATTGTCTTTCAGAAATTTTCTAAAGAAGAATTGTATTTCTATAGAAAAATTGACTTTCAGAAATTTTCTGTAGAAACATTTTCTGTCAGACATTTTCTATAGAAGAATTGTCTTTCAGAATTTTTCTATAGAAAAATTGTCTTTGAGAAATTTTCTATAGAAAAATATTCTCTCAGAAAAACTGTCTTTGAGAAATTTTCTACAGAATAATTGTCTTTGAGAATTTTTCTATGGAAAATTGTCTTTCAAAAATTTTCTATAGAAAAATTTCTCTCAGAAATTTTCTATAGAAAAATTGTCTTTGAGAAATTTTCTATAGAATAATTGTCTTTGAGAACTTTTCTATGGAAAATTGTCTTTCAAAAATTTTCTATAAAAAAAAATTTCTCTCAAAAATTTTCTAAAGAAAAATTGTCTTTGAGAAATTTTCTATTGAATAATTGTCTTTCAAAATTTTTCTATAGGAAAATTCTATAGAAAAATTGTCTTTGAGAAATTTTCTATAGAATAATTAACTTTGAGAATTTTTCTATGGAAAGTTGTCTTCCAGAACTTTTCTATAGAAAAATTGAAAGATTTTCTTTCAAAAATTTTCTTTAGAAAACCTGTCTTTCAAAAATTTTATATAGAAAAATTGTGTTCGAGAAAGTTTCCATAGAAAGATTGTCTTTAAAAAAGTTCCTGTAGAAAAATTCTCTTTGAGACCTATTCTATAGGAAAATTGTTTTTGGGAAATTTTCTATAGAAAACCTGTCTTTCAGAAATTTTTTATAGAAAAATTATCTGTTAGAAATTTTCTATAAAAAATCTCTCTTTTAGAAATTTTCTACAGAAAAATTGTCTTTGAGAAATTTTATATAGAAAATTTTTCTTCCAAAAATTTTCTATAGAAAAATTGTCTTTCAGAAATTTTCTATAGAAGAATTGTCTTTGAAAAAGATTCTGTAGAAAAATTGTCTTTGAAAAATATTCTATAGAAAAATTGTCTTTGAGAAATTTTCTATAAAAAAATTGCTTTTCAGAAATTTTCTATGGAAAAATTATATTTGTTAAATTTTCTATAGAAAAATTATCTTTAAAAAATTTTCTATTAAAGAATTGTCCTTGAGAAATTTTCTATTAAAGAATTATCTTTGAGAAATTTTCTATAGAAAAATTGTATTTGAGAAATTTTCTATAAAAAAATTTGATATAAAAAAAATTATCTTTCAGAAATTTTCTATAGAAAAATATTCTTCCAGAAATTTTCTATCGAAAAATTATCTTTTAGAAATTTTCTATAGAAGTATTGTCGTTTAGAAAGTTTCTATAGAAAAATTGTCCTTCAGAAATTTTCTATAGAAGAATTGTCTTTGAGAAAATTTCTATAAAAAAATTGTCTCTAAGAAATTTTCTATAGAAAAATTGTCTTTCAGAAATTTTCTGTAGAAAAATTGTCTCTCAGAAATTTTCTATAAAAAAATTGTCTTTGAGAAATTTTCTATAGAAAAATTGTCTTTGAGACAGTTTCTATTAAAGAATTGTCTTTGAGAAACTTTCTATAGAAAAATTGTCTTTGAGAAAATTTCTATAAAAAAATTGTCTTTAAGAAATTTTCTATAGAAGAATTGTCTTTCAGAAATTTTCTGTAGCAAAATTGTCTCTCAGAAATTTTTTATAAAAAAATTGTCTTTGAGAAATTTTCTATAGAAAAATTGTCTTTGAGACAGTTTCTATAGAAGAATTGTCTTTGAGAAATTTTCTATAGAAAAATTGCCTGTTAGAAATTTTCTATAGAAAACCTGTCTTTTAGAAATTTTTTATAGAAAGATTGTCTATTAGAAATTTTCTATAGAAAATCTCTCTTTTAGAAATTTTATATAGAAAAATGGCCTTTGAGAAAGTTTCTATAGAAAATTGTTCTTCCTGAAATTTACGATTATGTTGAAGGCAAGTCTTTAAATCAAAAGTATATTATATTTTAAGCTTATTAATATTTATATTTTATTATAAAAATGTCCTTTTTATTAAAAAAATTATTAAAAATAAATCTAATTAAAATTTATAATATTGAGCATTTTGTATGGAAGGGGATATATATAAAATTATTAAATCAACCTAAAAAAATACGTCATTTAACCAATCAAACTGTACCATTTATTTAAATATATTGGCTAAATAAACAAAACTAAATTTGAAATAATGCTTAGTTGCATTTTGTAAGTTTACCTAAGTTGTTTCGGCTAATAAGCAAAGAAACTTTTCAAGTTGGATTCCTGCGAAAAAACTTAGGTAAATTGTACCCTAAAATTTTATAATACCACAATTGTTTTTTTTTGGGTGTAGGTACCTTAAGTTTTCTCCGCTAAACTTATTTTTGGCGGTTTCTAGCGTTTTTTAGTGAAATTTAGAGGTTGTTGGTTAAAAATAGTTGGCAACAGTGGGTATTAGCCATATTAGCCTAATCTATTACAATATTAACAGCGTTGCTTTTATATTACTCGAATATTTGCTACCATAAAGGGCAGTTTACACGTTAACTACCCTTGACCACCCTTATCTACTATTTCCCAGTATTTGTGATATGGTTTGCCGGGTTTAAATAATTTTGTATGAAAAATTATTTGAATTTGACAATTGTTATCCTCCAATACTGGGAAATAGTAGATAAGGGTAGTCAAGGGTAGTTAACGTGTAAATCAAGCTTAAAGCTTGATTTACACGTTAACTACCCTTGACTACCCTTATCTACTATTTCCCAGTATTGGAGGATAGCAATTGTCAAATTCAAATAATTTTTCATACAAAATTATTTAAACCCGGCAAACCATATCACCAATACTGGGAAATAGTAGATAAGGGTGGTCAAGGGTAGTTAACGTGTGAACTGCCCTTAACGCACACCCAAAAAAAAACAATTGTGAAATTATTTAATTTTAGGGTATAATTTACCTAAGATTTTTCGCAGGAATCCAACTTGAAAAGTTTCTTTGCATATTACCCGAATCAACTTAGGTAAACTTACAAAATGCATTTTAGCATTATTTCAAATTTAATTTTGTTTATTTAGCCACTATATTTAAATAAATGGTACAGTTTGATTGGTCAAATGACGTATTTTTTTAGGTTGATTTAATAGTTTTATATATCCCCTTCCATACAAAATGCTCAATATTTTAAATTTTAATTACATTTATTTTTAATATTTTTTTTAATATAAAGGACAATTTTATAATAAAATATAAATACTAACAAGCTTAAAATACATACTTAGCATGATCAGTGACAACTAATTTTTTCTATAGAAACTTTCTCAAAGACAATTTTTCTATAGAAATAAAAAGACAATTCTTCTTTAGAAAATTCCTGACAGACAATTTTTCTATAGAAACTTTCTGAAAGACAATTCTTCTATAGAAAATTTCTGAAAGACTATTTTTCTATAAAAAAATTTCTAAAAGACAGATTTACTATAGAAAATTTTTAACAGATAATTTTTTTAAAAAATTTCTCAAAGACAATTCTTCTATAGAAAATTTTTAATAGACAATTTTTCTATAGAAAATTTCCAAAGACAATTTTTTTATAGAAAATTTCTGAGAAATAATTTTTCTACAGAAAATTTCTGAAAGAAAATACTCCTATAGAAAATTTCTTAAAGTAAAATTTTCTATAGAAATTTTCTCAAAGACAATTCTTCTATAGCAAATTCCTGAAAGACAGTTTTTCTATAGAAATTTCTGAACGCCAATTTTTCTATAGAAAATTTCTGAAAGAAAATTTTTCGATAGAAAATTTCTGGTTGACAATTTTTCTATAGAAAATTTCTGAAAGATAATTTTTCTATAGAAAGTTTTTGACGACAATTTTTCTATAGAAAACTTTTTCAAGCCAATTTAAAAAAAAAAAATTTCTATAAAAAATTTCTTAAAGACAATTTTTCTATAAAAAATTTCTCAAAGATAATTCTTTAATAGAACATTTTTTAAAGATAATTTTTCTATAGAAAATTTCCCAAAGACAATTATTCTACAGAAAATTCCTCAAAGACAATTCTTTAATAGAAAATGTTTTAAAACCAATTTTTCTATAGAAAATTGGTTTTAAACCAATTAAAAAGGATAATTTTTCTATAGAAAATTTCACAAAGATAATTTTTCATAGAAAATTTCTGAAAGGCAATTTTTCTGTAGAAATTTTCTGAAAGACAATTCTTCTATAGAAAATTTTTCGATAGAAAATTTCTGGAAGACAATTTTTCTATAGAAAATTTCTGAAAGACAATTTTTCTAAAAAAAATTTTGAAAGTTAATTTTTCTATAGAAAATTTTTGAACAACAATTTTTCTATAGAAAATTTTTTATAGACAGTTTCTGAAAGACAATTTTTCTATAGAATATTTCTCAAAGACAATTTTTCTATAAAATATTTCTCAAAGACAATTTTTCTACAGAAACTTTTTCAAAGACAGTTTTTCTATATAAAATTTCTGAAAGACAGGTTTTCTGTAGAAAATTTCTGAAAGACAATCTTTCTATGGAAACTTTCTCAAACACAATTTTTCCATAGAATACTTTTGAAAGGCAATTTTCATAGAAAAATTCTCAAAGACAATTATTCTATAGAAAATTTCTTAGACAATATTTCTATAGAAAATTTCTGAGAGAAATTTTTCTAGAGAATATTTTTGAAAAATAATTTTCCATAGAAAAATTCTCAAAGACAATTCCCAAGGACAATTTTTCTACAGAAAATTTCTCAAAGACAATTCTTCAATAGAAAATTTTTTAAAGATAATTTTTCTATAGAAAATTTCCCAAATATAATTTTTATATAGAAAACTTCTCAAACATAATTTTTTAATAGAAATTTAAAAAAAAAAAAATTCTATAGAAACTTCTCAAAGACAAATTTTTATAGAAAATTGCTGAGAGACAATTTTTCTGCAGAAAATTTCTGAAAAACAATTTTTCTATATAAAATTTCTAAAAGACAGGTTTTCTATAGAAAATTTCTAAAAAAAAAAATTTTTTCTGAGAGCAATTTTTTTACATAAAATTTCTGAAAGAAAATTTTTCTATAGAAAATTTTTGAAAGACAGGTTTTCAGAGAAAATTTCTAAAAGAAAATTTTTCTGTAGAAAATTTTTTAAAAAATTTTCATAAAAAATTTCTCAAAGACAATTTGTTTATAGAAAATTTTTTATAGAAAATTTCTCAAGGACAATTTTTCTATAGAACATTTCTGAAAGTCAATTTTTCTATAGAAAATTTCTGAAAGACAATTTTTCTATAGAAAATTTCTTAAAGACAATTTTTCTATAAAAACTTTGTCAAAGACAATTTTTAAATAGAAAATTTTTCAAATACAATTTTTCTATAGAAAATGTCTTAAAGGCATTTTTAAATAGAAAATTTTTCAAGCACAATTTTTCTATAGAAAATGTCTTAAAGGCATTTTTTTCTATAGAAAATTTTTGAAAGACAATTTTTAATAGAAACTTTTTCAAAGACAATTTTTGTAAAGAAAATTTCTTAAAGATAATTTTTCTATAGAAAAGACAGTTTTTCTATAGAAAATTATTCTGTAAAAAATTTCGTAAAAACAACTTTTCTGTAGATATTTTTTTGTTTTTTTTAGAAAGTATCTATAGAAAAATTGTCTTTCAGAAATTTTCTGTAGAAAAATTGTCTTTCAGACATTTCTAGAGAAAAATTGTCTTTAAGAAATTTTCTATGGAAAAATTGACTTTGAGAAATTTTTAAAGAAAAATTGTCTTAATACATATTTTCTATAGAAATATTGTATGAGAAATTTTTTATAAAAAATTGTATTTAAAAAATTTTTTATAGAAAACTTGTCTTTAAGAAATTTTCTATAGAAGAATTGTATTTCAGAAATTTTCTATAGAAAAATTGTCCTTGAGAAATTTTTATACTAAAATTGTTTTTAGAGATATTTTCTATGGAAATATTGCTTGAAAATTTTTTTATAAAAAAATTGTCTTTCAAAAAATTTTCTAAAGAAAAATTGTCTTTCAGAAATTTACTATTGAAAAAATTCTGTAATTCTTAGAATTTTTTTCTATAGAAAAATTATCTATTTCTGAGAAATTTTTTCTATAGAAAAAGTCTTGCATTTTGAGACAATTTTTCTATAAAAAAAGTCGTAAATTCTTAAACAATTTTCCTATAGAAAAAAAACTCAGATTCTGACACAATTTTTCTACAGAACAAATTTTAGATTCTGTGACAATTTTTCTACAGAAAAAGTCTCAGGTTCTGATACAATTTTTCAATAGAAAAAATCGTAGATTCTAAGACAATTTTTCTTTAGAACAATTTTCATATTCTGAGACAATTGTTCTATAGAAAGTACCATATTGTAAGACTATTTTTCTAAAGAATTTTTTCTGTAGATGCTGAATTATCACTAACCGGAATCTGCAATCAAAAACACCAAGTCATTTTCTGGATCTGCTTTTGTGTCTACTACCAACACTGCGAACCGGAGACCAATTGTTTTATGTTTTTTATGGCGTTCCTTAAAATTTAAACAGCCAAGTAATGTGTTGTTACAAGTTGCGTGGCGGATGCCGCAAATGTTCGGATAAACCACCACCGTCTGCAACTGAAAGTTAATATTTTGGTTAATATACGTTTATCAAATATATAAACTCATTATTTTTGCTTACCTTTTTAATTAATTAAATAAATTAGTTCCTCATACATATATTTTATAAAAAATTAAAGACAATTTGTTGTCAATGTGTTGTTTACAATGTGGCATTAATATGTCGACTTTATCGAATTAAATTTATTTATATTTATAAAAAAAACTTAGGTAAAAGATTCAAGTTTGTGTATGTTAAATTTAGTATTGTAAACAATGCTATTTTACAAAATAAATGTCATATACAATTTAGTTAAAACTTGAGCAATTTCTTGAACTCAATATAAAAAAAATTTACCTAAGTCACATTAGACTGTTTAACACTAGTTATTTTTTTGGGTGCACCATCTACACGTGGGAGAATTTTTTCATGAAAGCAGAGATAACGTCGGCAGAGAAACAGTTGGGAAATTTCAATATTTATCTCAATATCAAGTGGTGTGGAAAACGAGCTGCGATTATTCTTATGAAATTTCATAATTTGCAATCAGCCGTGGAATAACTATGTATGTTTTTCATCATAAATATATGTACAATCTATTATTTAAGCACATACATTTGTTTATACACTTATTTTTAATTGTTTTATTTTATTTTTCCTTTTTTCGACGCCATTTATACAAAAAAAAAAAAACAATTGTAAACATATAAATATAAGTGAATTTGACACTTGATCTCAAGAGATTGTTGTTATGAGATTTCTCATGACAACTATCTGATGAGATCAAATACTGAGACTAAAGGCAGAGTCATAGAGTAGTACAACAAATGGCGTTTGAAAAAGTAGTAAACAAAACCCATATGGTATTGTTTACGAAATTTTATCACAAATCGAAATGTGAGCGAGATGGAAGATACCAGTTTTACAGTGAGAATGCAGATTGTTTTTTGTCTCTCTTTGCTTTACGTTTGAACTTTAGTTTGGCATTGCCAGAATTTTCCAATTATCTTTGGTGATGCCAGATCTTCAAAACGGTCGATGGATTACTATGTCACTATGACTAAAGGTATGAACAGAAAAAGCCCGGCACGACTTTTTCCATACGATTTGACAGTTAAAAACCGTGACCGGCACGGCAAAAAATTAAAACTTATTTTATTTTATCTCCGGGTTCTCTCAATCTCTCTCCCTCTCACACTCCAGGGTTGCCGCATTTTCACAACAATTTTTAATTTTTTCATTCACAATGGTGTAACAAACGTACAGTAGTGCCAACTTAATCACATTGACTATGTGACAAGCGATTTTTTTCCGTAAAATTACTCTAATTTTATTAAAAGTTGGCACCACTAAACAAACAAATGACATTTTTTGCCGTCGCCGTCCCCCGACATTGTTTTGGGCCTATATTCTCCGGCAACGGCAACCGTCCCCCGTGCCGTGCTTGTTCTGTTTCTACCTTAATATTTAGTCCACACCTGAGAAAAATTTCTTTGCGATTGATTTTGACGTTTCTTAATACAAATATCTCAGTGTTTCTCCCAGGTGTAGACAGCGGGTAAAATACAACTATGGGCGTTTTTTTTTTATTGTTTTTGCTTTGTGAGATTGCAAATTTTGTCAATTGTAAAAAAATCAAAGCATTTATTTTTTTTTTTCAAAAGCTAAAACTAAATTAAAATTTAGAAAACAATGGAGGGTGCTGGTAATTGGTGTTTAATTGAAAGTGATCCTGGCGTTTTTACCGAATTGATTAAAGAATTTGGTAAGTTTAATGGATAAACCCGGCTTTGTACTATATATTAAGTAAATTCTGTGGACTACTTCTAGGTTGTGATGGTGCACAAGTGGAAGAAATTTGGTCTTTGGACGAAGAATCCTTTAAAAGTCTAGAGCCCATACACGGTTTGATTTTTTTATTTAAATGGGTACAAGATGATGAACCATCTGGTTCTATAGTTAAGGACAATCGTTTGGAAAAGATATTCTTTGCCAAACAAGTTATCAATAATGCCTGCGCTACGCAGGCTATTTTAAGCGTTTTACTTAATTGCAAACACGATGATATTACCTTAGGCGAAACTTTAACGAATTTCAAAGAATTTTGTCAGTTCTTTGATCCCTACAACAAGGGTTTAACCCTGAGCAATGCATCACAAATTCGTACGGTTCACAATAGTTTTGCCCGTCAAACTTTATTCGAATTGGATTCAAAAAATCAAAATAAAGATGAGGATGTCTATCATTTTATAGGCTATGTCCCCATAGATGGTCGCCTTTATGAATTGGATGGTTTAAAGGAAGGCCCCATTGATTTGGGTCCCATTGCTACGGGACAAAATTGGATTGATGTTGTACGTCCCATTATTGAAAAGCGTATGAATAAATATAGTGAGGGCGAAATTCACTTTAATCTAATGGCTATTGTGTCCGATCGCCAAAAAATCTATCAACAACAAATCGATAAGCTACTGAGTGGTGGCGAAGAGGCCATGGAAACGGACGACGATCGTGAAACTGAAATTGCCAAGATACGTTCGTTGATTGACAATGAAAAGGATAAGCGAAAACGGTATCGCATTGAAAATGTAAGACGTAAGCACAACTATTTGCCCTTCATTGTGGAACTTTTAAAAATGTTGGGAGAACGTGGTCAATTGATGCCCATCTACGAAAAGGCTAAACAACGTGCCATGGAACGTGAAGTAACAGCAACTAAAAGTAAATCTTAAAGATAGTTTTCCATTATCAACAAAAAATGCTAAACATACAAATTTATTAATTTGAAAATATGTACACTTATTTTATCAAGTGTTTCTAGTTCTAGTTTTCCCTGTTTATAAGGGTTATTGTCTGTTTTTTTTATTTTAATCAAATATTTAGTCATTTAATGCATTTCTAACCTTGTACTTCTTTTCCAGAATTATTTTCATATTTCGAAAAAGAAGCATTAAATTATAAAAATTATTAAGAGCATTTTTACTGCCCGCCACAAACATTACAAAATTTTTTGATATTTATTTAACAAAAATAGTTTTTTTTTTTTATTATTAATGCTGTTTGTTACTTGTGCAACAGTTAAATAAAATACTATAAAACAATTTACTATTTTGTATTGTTCTTTGTAATTTTTGAATTCTCTTAAATTGTGTTCAGGTAAAATTTGTATTCCTCTACAAGCGAGCGCACATGGGGTGGGCATATAGTCTAATGAGATAAAATTTGGTTTGCTTCAGCGGATCCCCAGCAAAATATCTGCCCTGAACATCCTCTAAATACATAGCCAAACATTTTTCGGTAAATAACTCTGGAAATATATCATATATAAACATGGCATATATTTCCTTTGATGTATCTTTGACATAATAACCAAAAAAATGCCTACGATACAAAATAAAATGTACTGGCAGAACGTTGGCTACACAAAAAGTACTACGCTTTGCAGAAATATCGAATAGTATTAAAACAAATGTACTAAAAAAGCACTACTTTTACAAAAAATACTACGCTTTGTCAAAATTTTTCATTACCATTAAAATGCGTGTTTTTCCCGTTAGTCTTAGCATAAACCGAATAGTTTTGCAAATCAAAGAATTTGCTTGAAAATGGCATCGATTCGTTATTGCACATTTTTGCATATTTCACCGAAAACACCGTCCGACAGCCAATAATAAACACGAACGTCTGAAAGTATTGATCGAATGGAGTAAAACTGCATTCAGAGTTTTTCATTTCGTGATCCTGTTTTAAAGGCCACATTTTGTAAAATATTTTGAAATATTTTTACTTGTCCTGTGATGACACTGGTGATGGCAAATAAAAGAGCAGAATCTCCTCTAATTTTTCCAGTTTTTGTATTTTGCCATATCAGGATAAAAGAATGTGAATAAAGTCATTTAAAAACTTTATCAAAATATTTAGTTTAACATTTTGAGTGATATTGAAGGATACATTTTTCAAAGGACGTAACTTACCTCCGTTTTCCTGATAAGTAAAAATAATAAAATAGAAAAATTAGGGGAGATCATCCTCTTTCATTTGCTATCACTAGCGGCATCCTAGGAAAAGTAGAACTATTAAAAACATATTTTATAAAATTTAATCGTCTAAAACTTTAATGTCCTTTTAAAAAGAAACAGGATCAAGAAAATAAAAACAGTAAATGCAATTTTATAATAGTTTCAAAAGTATATTATCCAGTTTAACGCCTTTTTTTAATTTTTGTCGGACAGTGAAATGCATATTTTTGCATATTTTGTTACAAAAACATATTTTTCATATTTTACCTACAATTTTAGTTAAAGCCTTTTTCCAAATTTTTGTGATCTTTTTTTTTGAACCATCTTTAATTTTAACTTTAAGAATCGTTAACACAAAAATCCTAGCTGATCCTGTTTTCGAGTTATATCTAAATAATTACACTGTTCGACAACAAAAACCTCCCAGTAAAATATCCAACTGATTCTTATAGGGGTACTGTCCTGAATCCAAATTTGCCATTCAATTTTTTCTAGCACAAGCCGTTTTTGAGACATTCGCTGGTCCACTGTTACAGATTCTTTTAAAAATAAGACTTGATTTAATATAAAATAGAGCTCCTGATTCCAAAACAGCAATCCAAATTTTTCTAGCATGTTCCGTTATTGAGTTATTCACGTTTGAAAATTTTTTCACGCGAAAATCTCGAACGCGAATATCTCTAAAACGGAACACACTAGAAAAATTTGGATTGAAGATTTGGAATCAGGGTGTCCAATTTATATGAAATCAAGTCATATTTGTTGGAAGCAACATAACAGTGGACCCCTAAAAGGGCGAAATTTTTGTTTTTTTGACTTTTTAACAGCAAATATGGCAGATTTGGATTCAGGAAAGCAAAATATATAAGAATCAGTTGGATATTTTGGTGTGAGGTTTTTGTTGCCAAACAGTGTAATTTTTTAGCAATAATGGGAAAACATCAGCTAGGATTTTCGTGATAACGATTTTTAAATTTCAAAATAAAGAGAAAAGAGATGCCATTACCCAATTTGGTCACCATTTTACCACAACCTAAACTTGCTTGAAGAGGGGTGTGTCTTCTTTAGTCAAACATATTCTACTCTGAATTATTTTTTTTGTCAAAAACCTAGTTATTTTTATGATCAAGAGTTGGCAACCTTGGACATGACCCCTGGTTTGGTACTTTTCCGAACAGCAAGCGAGGCGAATGAGTGTTATTAATTGCAACCCCTAATAAAAACAATCATACGCCCCAGAACTAAAGCTATGACCATAATCGATGACAGGTGTTTTTTCGTTGTTCCAAAAATTTCCATATCGCTCATTTACTTGTATAGTGTCATAACGCAAAATGTTTGATTTTACAGAAAACCTGTTTAAAGTTTACAATTGAAACTTGGTTTACATGCAATACAATACAATTTGTTGTAACAAAAACAAATTACACAGAAATTTTGACAACGCTGCGCTTGTATCCACAATTTTTCGGAACTAATAAATTTTGTAAAAAATCCTAAAAGCGTTTTTAATGAATTTTTTACTCCAAAACGCAAAATTTTCTAAGTTAAAAAAAAAATAAATTTTCATTATTTTTACACCACTCTGTGGTACAGGGTATAATGAGTTTGTACTGATGTTTGTAACTACCCGAAATATTGGTTCTAGACCTACCTTCAAGTATTCCGATCCACTCAGAATTACTTTTTGAGTCGATTTAGCGATGTACTTCCGCCCGTCTGTCCGTCCGTCCTAGGGTGTTCAGCCGATTAATTTTTGTTCGATTAATCGAACAATTTTAGACGAATAATTGTTCGATTAATTTTAAATTGCTAATTTCGATTAAAGGGTTAATCGAAGAATTTATGTCGATTAATCGATTAAAAATAACATATGGTTTTTCTGTAAATTTTTATAATTCATGCCAGTCATGTTTACTAGAGTGGTTCTTATTTTTTTTTTTTTTTCGGATTTCCGCTGCTCCTGAAGTATTGGATTAGTTAAACGACCTAAAGTTAGTTCCTGATAAAATTTT
The DNA here is from genome assembly GCA_963921195.1 of Pegoplata infirma. NCBI lineage: Eukaryota > Metazoa > Arthropoda > Insecta > Diptera > Anthomyiidae > Pegoplata > Pegoplata infirma. The sequence goes on from OY992539.1 coordinate 139,153,241, forward strand.
GGACCAAATCCGTTAACTATGTGACCGCGCTAAGAAGTTTCGAGTTTTGAGAAAAACCCACTAAATTATAAAAAAAAAAATTAACTAAAAATTTTATGAATATGCTCAAAACTAAATATTTCTTATTTAGCATTTTCCAAAATGTATTTTGATAATAAAGTGAGTACTCCTTCCCAATTGGATTACTTGGTAATGAGTACTAATTACTCGCTGCGTTACTTTATACTACAAAAAGGACTTACTTTTAACTTACAATGTAAATAGATTTGCCATCTGAATTTTAAAAACCAGTTAAGTTTCATAAAAATATATTAAAAACCATTTTACTGTTAATTTTTGTCTCTCATTTAATAAGAGCAACTAAACAAAAAATTCAGTTACTTTTTCAACTTTTCGTAAGCGAGCTAGGAATGAGTTATTATTTGTTAGCTTTTTCGTAATCGAACAAAGAAGGCCTTGCCTCCAATGACATCGCCTTGTAAAAGTAATTAACAATGAAATTGGGACGTAACTAGTTACTTATTTTCGTTATAAACCCCAAAGTAAATTACTTGGTAATGGAAGTTTTTGCTGGGCGGTAATTCATATAAATTTGACAACAAAAATAATATTCTAATTCTAAAAATTTTCATACACAGAAAAAAAAAAGTTGTCAATTCAATTAATTTTATTGTTAATACAATTAAACATTTAATTGAAACTGAGCCTACATTGGATATTGTCAATACAACAATGACTATTGTAACTTTTTTAAAAAAATAAATCTAATAATAGAATAATCTAAAAATAGAAATAAATAAAATAAAAATAAATATAAAAAAAAAAAATCATCCACCGACAACTGGCATCGAACCCGCAACGTTAATGCTACGCGTCTAGTACACTACCACCGTGCTATCCTCATATATATTTATACTTGACTAAACAGCATATTTAAAAAAAACACTAAAAAGAGAATGATAAAAAAAAATTAAAATAAGAAAAAAAAAAAATATATCTAAAAAAAAAAAAAATCATCCGCCGGCACCTGGCATCGAACCCGAAACTTTCGTGCTACAAGTCTAGCACACTACCACCGTGCTATTCCTCATATATATTTATAGTTGCCTAAATGTGTACGTAAAGTGTCTGTAGAATCAGTGTGTACTCTTTGCTGTTTTTACAATAATAAAAAATGTGGCATTATATTTAAAAATAAATAATAATGTGGCTTCAAACATGTTTAAAAAATTTTAAATAGAATTAAATAGAACAAAAAATAATCACAAAAAAAAAAAAAAAAAAAAAAAAACAAGTGTTTCGCAAACTAGCGGCGAACCCGCAACCTTCATGATTCGAGTCTGGCACACTACCACCGTGCTATCGTCACATATATGTTTGCTTGATTAAATGAGTTTATAAAGTGTCTGTGTTATTAATAAAATAAAAATGAATTATTGTCACATTAACAATATACATTGTTGATACAATTAAAAACGTTGTTAATCTAGTATTTAATTGTTAACAATTTGTTTGGTTACTTTTGATTTTACGATATTTTTTTCTGTGTATATCTAAAATATTTTTTTTTTAATTTTCTCAACCAAAATTGCAGAAAACTTACATTTTGTAATGCTGTTACATTTGTTTTGTTTTTTGTTAATAAAATGTTAAAATACTGTAAATAATATTGTTTATTTACTTAAGTACCAATTTTTTCTAAAATTGTCGAAAAAAATATTGTAATCTAGAAAATGTCTGTATTTGGAATTATTCGATTAATCGATCAATTTTAAAATTTTTTTCAATTAATCGAACAAGTCAAAAATGCCAAATTTCGATTAATCGTTTAATCGAACAATTAAAAAACCCGATTAATTGAACACCCTAGTCCGTCCGTGTGTATCTAACGGTTTAAGTACGATTCAGGTCGCAATTTTTAATCAATTGACTTGACATTTTATTTTGGCCCAAGGACGAAGCCTATTGAAATTGGAAATTGATCCATGTTTAGACCTAGCCCCTATACAAACGCGCCCTTTGGATTATGCTTAAATGACTCTATTATCCGTTTTATAATAGATATCGCTTTGAAACTTAACAGGTAATCAAATTTTGTATTTACAAATCATCAATCCAAATTTCAAAGGAATCGGGTCAGTCCTTCTCGTAGTCCCCATACAAACCACCCTCCCCATATTCATGTAATTCCCACAAAACTCAAAAAAATGAAAATATTTGATAAAAATTTAATTTGTAGGTGTTTAAACGTGAACTTTGGTAACCTAATCAAATCTGAATATAATTGGACCATTTTTGGACTTAGTCCCCCATTTAAAAATTTCGACTGATATTCAGTTAAATCGGTCTCCCGTGTAAAAAAGGTTAGATATAATTGGATAAAATTGGATCCAATATGATCAGAGTATATCTTTTCAGATCAAATATCAGATCAAATTATATGTGATGAGATCTGCTTCATATGTGATTATATAAAACGATATCTCATATTTTATATAACGATATCTCATATAATATATGATAACATGTTATTACATATGACGATATCTCATATAATTACATCTTCATTTTGCTTAAGAAAAAACGAACATCCCTAATATTAAAAATAATTTATTTTAGATTGCACAATTACAAATATGTATGTTTGTGTTTTAAAAATAGCGAAAAGTAAAAACAAAGACTTTAAAAAATAGCTGTGTTCGCGAACTCAATAATTTGTACGAATTTGTACAAATTATTACGAATTTTGTATAAAAGTCGTTCGCGTACTTTAAAAACCCAGTAACGAGAGAGAAAATAAGTGTGTTCCACAACTTTCCGGGTAAAGTTCGGTAAAATGAGAGCAAATCAAAAAACCTCTCACGATACCACAAAAATACACAAAAGTACGGGAACGCTAAAAACCACATTTCAAGCCCAAAATAATAGAAAATGTAAACAAACCAATAACGCTAAAATATTTTCGTAAGAAAAATTACTTTAAACAAGAAAACAAATTGTAAAAGTTTATTTTAATAACAAATTATCTTTTTTTGTATTGAAATAACGCATTTCCTTGGTTTAGTTCTTTATTTTATTTAAATTTCCAATTTAGCTTCACAAAAAAAAATCAGCTGTTTTTTCAACATCTGACTGTTACCATTTTACCCGAAAAAAAAGTGCGGGTAAGTTCGGTAAAATGAGAAACTAATTTATTCTCTCAAAAACTCTCTCATTTACCCAATTTTTGCGTACGGGAACGCTTTTCGGGCTGGTTTGGGTACCCGCGGGCACCCGCGGTAACGTTGTGGAACAGACCTAATGAGAGAAAAAAGTGACAGTTCTATTTTAGAAACTTGCAAGTTTTTACTGGATAAATTTTTGCCAGCAAGAATTATCAAGCACTAAAAAACATATGTTTTAAAAACGTATGACTATATTTTTGTAAACAAAATACAAAATATTTTGCAGTTACATTTTTGTGTATAAAATATGATTAAATATCAAGGAATGAATAAAAAAAATACATCCTAAAATTAAATTTCTTTTATTAACAAGTTAAAAAATAAATACCATCAAACTAAATATTTACAAATGAAGGCAAAATTTTTTATAAGCTGATTTAAATCAGCTGTTTAACTAACTTGCAAATTTTTACGGATTTCTGTTCGCGTACTTTTTACAATTTTTCCTTTTTGAGAGCGATTTCTTTTTTACTCTCTAAATGTTTGTTGCTTGATAATTTTTACTGGGAAAGTACGCAAACAGACTTAATCAAACGAAATATAAAATTTAAAAAAAAAAATTTAATTATTAAAATTTCAAAACATTCAACAATTTAGTAAATTTGCAATAAAAGCCGAAAGAACGCTGCAAAAAGGTAAAATAAATAAAATTAGTTTGCAGAATGTACCTAAATGACATATTTTTTTATATTTTCAGCGTTTTGATTCTGGAATACAACGTGAAAGCAATTTTGGAACATTTTTTCATTAAAAAAAGGCCATCCATAAAAATGTCAACCATTACTTTTTCTATGGATAGATATTCACGGTGATAATAGTTATGATTTCAAATATCAACATAGCGTTTGCTATTTATGTATATTCAACGAGATAAACGGTTTTCAGTAGGCAAATCGCATCTTTGAAGTATCAAGCATATAAAGTCAAGCTTTTACCACATACAAATCAAGAAGAGCGGATACTTGTTTGTAGATTGGATGTATGATGTGCACACTGAACATTTTGCGTTCACACTCAAAAAATTATGTTAGTAAAATCAACTGAAAATGTCAGTTAAAATAACTACCTTGTAAGTTGTTTTGGGGTCAACTACTTTTTCAGTTAAATCAACTAACAATGTTACTGACTTATGTAGTAAAAACTACTTACATTTGTAGTCAAAACAAATAAAATGTAGTAAAAATAAAAAAATCAATAAATATTTTTTTTTCAAAAAATTTTTCAGAAAAAAAATTGAAGACCAAATTTTTTCAAAAATTTTTAAAAAAAAAAAGTTGTGAAAAATAAAAAAAACGAAAATTTATTTGTATTTTTTGGAAAAAAACTTAGAAAAATTTTCAGAGATAAAAAAAAAATTAACTACTTTTAATAACTGTTACTACATCACAGTACTTTTTTGTTAGTTATTCAAAAAAACTACTTAAAATAACTAACAGAAATAGTTGTTTTATATTTTTCATACAAAAACAACTGACATTGTAGTTGAAAACAACTAACTACTGTAAAATATACAAACAACTAACATGAAGTAACTTACATAATTTTCTGAGTGCAGTGAATAATGTAAGTGCGTAAATATTGTAAGTGCGCAAATATTGTAAGTGAGCAAATAATGATAATTTAATAAATGATTAATTTCTAATTTAAGTAATTAAACGGTGCATTTTTATTTTCAAATTATTATTTTATAAATAAGTAATAATATACGCTCAGATATGGTATTACACTCAAAAAATTGTGTTAGTAAAATCAACTGAAAATGTCAGTTAAAATAACTACTTTGTAAGTTGTTTTGGGGTCAACTACTTTTTCAGTTAAATCAACTAACAATGTTAGTTATTTTAACTGACAAAAAATAACTGACTTATGTAGTAAAAACTACTTACATTTGTTGTCAAAAACACTAAAATGTAGTAAAAATAAAATAATCAATATACATATAAATTTTTTTTTTCAAAAATTTTTAAGAAAAAAAAAAACTGAAGACTAAATTTTTTCCAAGTTTTTTTTTTTTAAAAAAAACCAAAATTTATTTTAATTTTTTGGAAAAAAACTTAAAAAATTTTTCAGAGATAAAAAAATAAAATTTACTACTTTAAATAACTGTTACTACATTACAGTACTTTTTTGTAAGTTATTCAAAAGAACGACTTAAAATAACTAACAGAAATAGTTGTTTGATATTTTTCATACAAAAACAACTGACTTTGTTGTTGAAAACAACTAATTACTGTAAAATATGCAAACAACTAACATGTAGTAACTTACATAATTTTCTGAGTGTAGATATGTTCAGATCCAATTTGATCGACTCAAATTACGGATCTGAGCTCATATCTGTTGGATCATATATGATCATATCAAAATTTTTTACTCTGGCTATTGGAAAAAAAATAAACCAATTCCACTAAAATTTGATCTGTGTGTGATTTCTACACTAAATAAAGATCTAACAAAAGATAGATCCAATCGGTCCATGTTTGGACTTGGGAGCCATTTTCCAGAAAACACTGGTGTAGGATATCATATGGTCGGTCTTGACCGACTATAACGTTCTTACTTGTTTTTTTTTTATCGAAAAGCAAACCAAAGTAAAGGTGTGTTTTTTTCGAGTTTGTTATAAATAGGGATGAGATTTCCATGCAAATGCATGTTTTTTGTCGATAGTCTAAAAACGATATCGACCAATTATCTTTCCGAATCAAGAAATTTGCGTTAAAATGGCATCGATTTGTTATTGCATATTTTTGCATATTTTGGTGAGAATGCATATTTTTGCATATTTTGGTTTTAAATGCATATTTTAAGCATATTTCCAACTTTTAAGTGCATATTTTTGGATATTTTGGCATAAATTACCAAAAACACAAGTTGAAATTTATTTGTTTCAAAAACTATTTTAAATTTTAAGGCCTTTATTCATAATACTTAAAGTGTACTTAAAGTAGGTTTATTTGACAAATATTCATGCAATATCAGTCAAATAAACCTACATTAGATTTAATTTACTCATTATGAATAGTCCAGTAAAAATTTATTTTGAAAATAAGAAAAATTTTTTTTTTTCTTTTAATTTTTTTTACAGATTGTCTTAATATCTAAATAAATATTGCTTATATAAAGTTTTAAATGGTACTAATTAAACCCGGAGTTACTTTTTGCTTTTTAAGAAGTTTTTCCTATGAAAACAAGATTTTTATGGCACACATTTTATTTTTTAGTGCATATTTTTAAGTTTTTTAGTGCATATTTTGTATTTTTTTGGCGCATATTTTAAGCGCATATTTTCGATTATAAACTTCCCATACAAATTTAAGTAGATATACACTTGATAAGTACACTCAAAAAATTATGTTAGTAAAATCAACTGAAAATGTCAGTTAAAATAACTACTTTGTAAGTTATTTTGGGGTCAACTACTTTTTCAGTTAAATCAACTAACAATGTTAGTTATTTTAACTGACAAAAAAACAACTGACTTATGTAGTAAAAACTACTTACATTTGTAGTCAAAACAACTAAAATGTAGTAAAAATAAAATAATCAATTTATATTTTTTTTTCAAAAAAAATTTCAGAAAAAAAATTGAAGACCAAATTTTTTCAAAGTTTTTTTTTTTATTTTTTTTAAAAAAAAAGTTGTGAAAAATAAAAAAAACAAAAATTTATTTTTATTTTTTGGAAAAAGCTTTGAAAATTTTTCACAGATAAAAAAAATAAAATTAACTACTTTAAATAACTGTTACTACATTACAGTACTTTTTTATTAGTTGTTCAAAAAATCGACTTAAAATAACTAACAGAAATAGTTGTTTGATATTTTTCATACGAAAACAACTGACTCTGTGGTTGAAAACAACTAACTACTGCAAAATATTCAAACAACTAACATGTAGTAACTTACATAATTTTCTGAGTGTAGCAAGATAGATTTATATAATGTAATGTTTTAGGGACGTAAATGAAAACAATTTTCTTTCAAAATCATTTTAGTCGGCAAAAACGACTTAAATGTTCAGTGTACACATTAACCAATTTAAACGCTTTTTTAATTTTTAAAATTTCAGAAAACAACTTAATTATAAAAAAATATTGAAATTCAAACGAAATTCTTTTATTTTCCACGACAAAAATTAAAAAAAAATAAAATATTTTTAAGCATAGTGTAAACTCAAGTCATTTATGCCGAACAAAATATTTTTATTTCGTTTTGAAAATTCGTAAATATTATTGTTTTCAAATTTGTCAAAAAACTTACTATGGAGGAAAAGTGAGGTTATTGGATCTTACCTTGTATAAATCTACCTTGATAAGTAGGGATATTTATATATTCTTATAAGTTTAGTATTTATAAAAAGTCCATTTGCGAACTTAACCTGCTTAGGAATATTAGACATATTCGTGCCAAACTTCGAAACTCTAGCTCTTTTATTTTGGACTGTATCGTGTCCTCTACGGACGGACGGACATCGCTAGAATGTCTTAGAATCGATCACTGATCAATCTATATATATAAAAGAGTAATGTGACTGACTGACTGACTGACTGACTGACTGACTGACTGACATACACATTCATCATCGCCCAGCCCAAACCGCTGAAGCTAGAGACTTGAAATTTGGACTGTAGGTCCACCTCCCGGAATATAGATCCACTAAGGCTGGATTTTTGCCAATGTTGATTCTAAGGGCGTAAAAAGGGTAAAAAACTGTACTTTTGGTACTTTTTATATCTCCTGAAATAATGGTCATAGAGACTTGAAATTTGGACTGTCTGTTCACCTCCCGGAATATAGATCCAGTAAGGCCGGATTTTTGCCAATGTTGATTCTAAGGGGACAAAAAGGGTAAAAAACTGTACTTTTGGTACCTTTTATATCTCCTGAAATAATGGTCACAGAGACTTGAAATTTGGACTGTAGGTCCACCTCCCGGAATATAGATCCAGTAAGGCCGGATTTTTTGCCAATGTTGATTCTAAGGGGACAAAAAGGGTAAAAAACTGTACTTTTGGTACTTTTTATATCTCCTAAAATAATGGTCACAGAGACTTGAAATTTGGACTGTATGTTCAACTCCTGGAATATAGATCCAGTAAGGCCGGATTTTTGCCAATGTTGATTCTGAGGGGGTAAAAGGGGTAAAAAAATGTACCTTTGGTACCTTTTATATTTCCTTAACAAATGGTCATTGACACTTGAAATTTTGAATGTAGGTTCAGCTCCCGGAATATAAATCTACTAAGGCTGGATTTTGCCAATGTTGATTCTTAGGGGTAAAAAGGGTAAAAAACTGTACTTTTGGTACCTTTTATATTTTCTTAAATAATGCACTCAAAATATTTTGTAGGCAAAAACAAAAGAAAAACACACTTAAAACCAGTGAATAAACAATTGAAAACCATCCCAGTAATTATTCATTTGTTTTAAAAACATCAACATTTATTTTTTACTGTTGGCAAAATTTTCTAAAATAAATAACACTAAACATTAAAAAATTACGGTTTTTTCATTCTTTTTTACCAACAAATTCGAAAAAAATAACCTACGAAAACATTAAAAATTAATGATAGTTCTGTTATTTTTACCAACAAATTCCAAAAAAATAACCTACCAAAACATTAAAAATTAATGATTTCGTAGGTTATTTTATACAATTTTCTATTGAAATATTTTTTTAAAATTTTTTAATAAAATTTTGGGGAATCGATCCCGCAATCAACTACATTCTGGCCAGACACTCTACCCATCGTGCCAAAGCCACTTGATACAAATTTGTTTTTATATTTTTGTAAATATTTTTTTGAATTTTTTTTCTACAAACAAATAACTGACTTGTGTAGGTAAAAACTAATGATATTTCATTAAAAATTACCAACAATTTAAAAAAAAATTACTTACACAAATCATTAAAAATTTAAAGAATAATCAGTAGTTTTTACTTACAGAACAAAAATAAATGACTTTATAAATTAAATGTTAGTGAAAGTCTTTATTTTTTAGTGTGTTATTTTTGAAACAAAGGACTGATGTAGTCGTTAATAAAAACTGAACATCAAACAAATGTTTTTTCTTTTAAAAACGACTAAACGGAAAACTTTTTAAATAAACTACAAACAGTTAATGACATAATTTTTTGAGTGTGGTCCTAAAAACTTAAAATTTGCAATGTAGGTTTTTGCCAACGGGGGTAAAATGGAAAAAAGTGTACTTTTGGTACTTTTTTTTAATTTACTGAAATAATGGTACCTTTATAAAAAGTACCTTTTATAAAAAGTACCTTTTATAAAAAGTACCTTTTATAAAAAGTACCTTTTATAAAAAGTACCTTTTATAAAAAGTACCTTTTATAAAAAGTACCTTTTATAAAAAGTACCTTTTATAAAAAGTACCTTTTATAAAAAGTACCTTTTATAAAAAGTACCTTTTATAAAAAGTACCTTTTATAAAAAGTACCTTTTATAAAAAGTACCTTTTATAAAAAGTACCTTTTATAAAAAATACCTTTTATAAAAAGTACCTTTTATAAAAAGTACCTTTTATAAAAAGTGCCTTTTATAAAAAGTACCTTTTATAAAAAGTACCTTTTATAAAAAGTACATTTTATTAAAACTACCTTTTATAAAAAGTACATTTTATTAAAACTACCTTTTATAAAAAGTACCTTTTATAAAAAGTACCTTTTATAAAAAGTACCTTTTATAAAAAGTACCTTTTATAAAAAGTACCTTTTATAAAAACTACCTTTTATAAAAACTACCTTTTATAAAAACTACCTTTTATAAAAACTACCTTTTATAAAAACTACCTTTTATAAAAAGTACCTTTTATAAAAAGTACCTTTTATAAAAAGTACCTTTTATAAAAAGTACCTTTTATAAAAAGTACCTTTTATAAAAAGTACCTTTTATAAAAAGTACCTTTTATAAAAAGTACCTTTTATAAAAAGTACCTTTTATAAAAAGTACCTTTTATAAAAAGTACCTTTTATAAAAAGTACCTTTTATAAAAAGTACCTTTTATAAAAAGTACCTTTTATAAAAAGTACCTTTTATAAAAAGTACCTTTTATAAAAAGTACCTTTTATAAAAAGTACCTTTTATAAAAAGTACCTTTTATAAAAAGTACCTTTTATAAAAAGTACCTTTTATAAAAAGTACCTTTTATAAAAAGTACCTTTTATAAAAAGTACCTTTTATAAAAAGTACCTTTTATAAAAAGTACCTTTTATAAAAAGTACCTTTTATAAAAAGTACCTTTTATAAAAAGTACCTTTTATAAAAAGTACCTTTTATAAAAAGTACCTTTTATAAAAAGTACCTTTTATAAAAAGTACCTTTTATAAAAAGTACCTTTTATAAAAAGTACCTTTTATAAAAAGTACCTTTTATAAAAAGTACCTTTTATAAAAAGTACCTTTTATAAAAAGTACCTTTTATAAAAAGTACCTTTTATAAAAAGTACCTTTTATAAAAAGTACCTTTTATAAAAAGTACCTTTTATAAAAAGTACCTTTTATAAAAAGTACCTTTTATAAAAAGTACCTTTTATAAAAAGTACCTTTTAAAAAAAGTACCTTTTATAAAAAGTACCTTTTATAAAAAGTTCCTATTATAAAAAGTACCTTTTATAAAAAGTACCTTTTATAAAAAGTACCTATTATAAAAAGTACCTTTTATAAAAAGTACCTTTTATAAAAAGTACCTTTTATAAAAAGTACCTTTTATAAAAAGTACCTTTTAAAAAAGTACCTTTTAAAAAAGTACCTTTTAAAAAAGTACCTTTTATAAAAAGTACCTTTTATAAAAAGTACCTTTTATAAAAAGTACCTTTTATAAAAAGTACCTTTTATAAAAAGTACCTTTTATAAAAAGTACCTTTTATAAAAAGTACCTTTTATAAAAAGTACCTTTTATAAAAAGTACCTTTTATAAAAAGTACCTTTTATAAAAAGTACCTTTTATAAAAAGTACCTTTATAAAAAGTACCTTTTATAAAAAGTACCTTTTATAAAAAGTACCTTTTATAAAAAGTACCTTTTATAAAAAGTACCTTTTATAAAAAGTACCTTTTATAAAAAGTACCTTTTATAAAAAGTACCTTTTATAAAAAGTACCTTTTATAAAAAGTACCTTTTATAAAAAGTACCTTTTATAAAAAGTACCTTTTATAAAAAGTACCTTTTATAAAAAGTACCTTTTATAAAAAGTACCTTTTATAAAAAGTACCTTTTATAAAAAGTACCTTTTATAAAAAGTACCTTTTATAAAAAGTACCTTTATAAAAAGTACCTTTTATAAAAAGTACCTTTTATAAAAAGTACCTTTTATAAAAAGTACCTTTTATAAAAAGTACCTTTTATAAAAAGTACCTTTTATAAAAAGTACCTTTTATAAAAAGTACCTTTTATAAAAAGTACCTTTTATAAAAAGTACCTTTTATAAAAAGTACCTTTTATAAAAAGTACCTTTTATAAAAAGTACCTTTTATAAAAAATACCTTTTATAAAAAGTACCTTTTATAAAAAGTACCTTTTATAAAAAGTGCCTTTTATAAAAAGTACCTTTTATAAAAAGTACCTTTTATAAAAAGTACATTTTATTAAAACTACCTTTTATAAAAAGTACATTTTATTAAAACTACCTTTTATAAAAAGTACCTTTTATAAAAAGTACCTTTTATAAAAAGTACCTTTTATAAAAAGTACCTTTTATAAAAAGTACCTTTTATAAAAACTACCTTTTATAAAAACTACCTTTTATAAAAACTACCTTTTATAAAAACTACCTTTTATAAAAACTACCTTTTATAAAAAGTACCTTTTATAAAAAGTACCTTTTATAAAAAGTACCTTTTATAAAAAGTACCTTTTATAAAAAGTACCTTTTATAAAAAGTACCTTTTATAAAAAGTACCTTTTATAAAAAGTACCTTTTATAAAAAGTACCTTTTATAAAAAGTACCTTTTATAAAAAGTACCTTTTATAAAAAGTACCTTTTATAAAAAGTACCTTTTATAAAAAGTACCTTTTATAAAAAGTACCTTTTATAAAAAATACCTTTTATAAAAAGTACCTTTTATAAAAAGTACCTTTTATAAAAAGTGCCTTTTATAAAAAGTACCTTTTATAAAAAGTACCTTTTATAAAAAGTACATTTTATTAAAACTACCTTTTATAAAAAGTACATTTTATTAAAACTACCTTTTATAAAAAGTACCTTTTATAAAAAGTACCTTTTATAAAAAGTACCTTTTATAAAAAGTACCTTTTATAAAAAGTACCTTTTATAAAAACTACCTTTTATAAAAACTACCTTTTATAAAAACTACCTTTTATAAAAACTACCTTTTATAAAAACTACCTTTTATAAAAAGTACCTTTTATAAAAAGTACCTTTTATAAAAAGTACCTTTTATAAAAAGTACCTTTTATAAAAAGTACCTTTTATAAAAAGTACCTTTTATAAAAAGTACCTTTTATAAAAAGTACCTTTTATAAAAAGTACCTTTTATAAAAAGTACCTTTTATAAAAAGTACCTTTTATAAAAAGTACCTTTTATAAAAAGTACCTTTTATAAAAAGTACCTTTTATAAAAAGTACCTTTTATAAAAAGTACCTTTTATAAAAAGTACCTTTTATAAAAAGTACCTTTTATAAAAAGTACCTTTTATAAAAAGTACCTTTTATAAAAAGTACCTTTTATAAAAAGTACCTTTTATAAAAAGTACCTTTTATAAAAAGTACCTTTTATAAAAAGTACCTTTTATAAAAAGTACCTTTTATAAAAAGTACCTTTTATAAAAAGTACCTTTTATAAAAAGTACCTTTTATAAAAAGTACCTTTTATAAAAAGTACCTTTTATAAAAAGTACCTTTTATAAAAAGTACCTTTTATAAAAAGTACCTTTTATAAAAAGTACCTTTTATAAAAAGTACCTTTTATAAAAAGTACCTTTTATAAAAAGTACCTTTTATAAAAAGTACCTTTTATAAAAAGTACCTTTTATAAAAAGTACCTTTTATAAAAAGTACCTTTTATAAAAAGTACCTTTTATAAAAAGTACCTTTTATAAAAAGTACCTTTTAAAAAAAGTACCTTTTATAAAAAGTACCTTTTATAAAAAGTTCCTATTATAAAAAGTACCTTTTATAAAAAGTACCTTTTATAAAAAGTACCTATTATAAAAAGTACCTTTTATAAAAAGTACCTTTTATAAAAAGTACCTTTTATAAAAAGTACCTTTTATAAAAAGTACCTTTTAAAAAAGTACCTTTTAAAAAAGTACCTTTTAAAAAAGTACCTTTTATAAAAAGTACCTTTTATAAAAAGTACCTTTTATAAAAAGTACCTTTTATAAAAAGTACCTTTTATAAAAAGTACCTTTTATAAAAAGTACCTTTTATAAAAAGTACCTTTTATAAAAAGTACCTTTTATAAAAAGTACCTTTTATAAAAAGTACCTTTTATAAAAAGTACCTTTTATAAAAAGTACCTTTATAAAAAGTACCTTTTATAAAAAGTACCTTTTATAAAAAGTACCTTTTATAAAAAGTACCTTTTATAAAAAGTACCTTTTATAAAAAGTACCTTTTATAAAAAGTACCTTTTATAAAAAGTACCTTTTATAAAAAGTACCTTTTATAAAAAGTACCTTTTATAAAAAGTACCTTTTATAAAAAGTACCTTTTATAAAAAGTACCTTTTATAAAAAGTACCTTTTATAAAAAGTACCTTTTATAAAAAGTACCTTTTATAAAAAGTACCTTTTATAAAAAGTACCTTTTATAAAAAGTACCTTTTATAAAAAGTACCTTTATAAAAAGTACCTTTTATAAAAAGTACCTTTTATAAAAAGTACCTTTTATAAAAAGTACCTTTTATAAAAAGTACCTTTTATAAAAAGTACCTTTTATAAAAAGTACCTTTTATAAAAAGTACCTTTTATAAAAAGTACCTTTTATAAAAAGTACCTTTTATAAAAAGTACCTTTTATAAAAAGTACCTTTTATAAAAAGTACCTTTTATAAAAAATACCTTTTATAAAAAGTACCTTTTATAAAAAGTACCTTTTATAAAAAGTGCCTTTTATAAAAAGTACCTTTTATAAAAAGTACCTTTTATAAAAAGTACATTTTATTAAAACTACCTTTTATAAAAAGTACATTTTATTAAAACTACCTTTTATAAAAAGTACCTTTTATAAAAAGTACCTTTTATAAAAAGTACCTTTTATAAAAAGTACCTTTTATAAAAAGTACCTTTTATAAAAACTACCTTTTATAAAAACTACCTTTTATAAAAACTACCTTTTATAAAAACTACCTTTTATAAAAACTACCTTTTATAAAAAGTACCTTTTATAAAAAGTACCTTTTATAAAAAGTACCTTTTATAAAAAGTACCTTTTATAAAAAGTACCTTTTATAAAAAGTACCTTTTATAAAAAGTACCTTTTATAAAAAGTACCTTTTATAAAAAGTACCTTTTATAAAAAGTACCTTTTATAAAAAGTACCTTTTATAAAAAGTACCTTTTATAAAAAGTACCTTTTATAAAAAGTACCTTTTATAAAAAGTACCTTTTATAAAAAGTACCTTTTATAAAAAGTACCTTTTATAAAAAGTACCTTTTATAAAAAGTACCTTTTATAAAAAGTACCTTTTATAAAAAGTACCTTTTATAAAAAGTACCTTTTATAAAAAGTACCTTTTATAAAAAGTACCTTTTATAAAAAGTACCTTTTATAAAAAGTACCTTTTATAAAAAGTACCTTTTATAAAAAGTACCTTTTATAAAAAGTACCTTTTATAAAAAGTACCTTTTATAAAAAGTACCTTTTATAAAAAGTACCTTTTATAAAAAGTACCTTTTATAAAAAGTACCTTTTATAAAAAGTACCTTTTATAAAAAGTACCTTTTATAAAAAGTACCTTTTATAAAAAGTACCTTTTATAAAAAGTACCTTTTATAAAAAGTACCTTTTATAAAAAGTACCTTTTATAAAAAGTACCTTTTATAAAAAGTACCTTTTATAAAAAGTACCTTTTATAAAAAGTACCTTTTATAAAAAGTACCTTTTATAAAAAGTACCTTTTATAAAAAGTACCTTTTATAAAAAGTACCTTTTATAAAAAGTACCTTTTAAAAAAAGTACCTTTTATAAAAAGTACCTTTTATAAAAAGTTCCTATTATAAAAAGTACCTTTTATAAAAAGTACCTTTTATAAAAAGTACCTATTATAAAAAGTACCTTTTATAAAAAGTACCTTTTATAAAAAGTACCTTTTATAAAAAGTACCTTTTATAAAAAGTACCTTTTAAAAAAGTACCTTTTAAAAAAGTACCTTTTAAAAAAGTACCTTTTATAAAAAGTACCTTTTATAAAAAGTACCTTTTATAAAAAGTACCTTTTATAAAAAGTACCTTTTATAAAAAGTACCTTTTATAAAAAGTACCTTTTATAAAAAGTACCTTTTATAAAAAGTACCTTTTATAAAAAGTACCTTTTATAAAAAGTACCTTTTATAAAAAGTACCTTTTATAAAAAGTACCTTTTATAAAAAGTACCTTTTATAAAAAGTACCTTTATAAAAAGTACCTTTTATAAAAAGTACCTTTTATAAAAAGTACCTTTTATAAAAAGTACCTTTTATAAAAAGTACCTTTTATAAAAAGTACCTTTTATAAAAAGTACCTTTTATAAAAAGTACCTTTTATAAAAAGTACCTTTTATAAAAAGTACCTTTTATAAAAAGTACCTTTTATAAAAAGTACCTTTTATAAAAAGTACCTTTTATAAAAAGTACCTTTTATAAAAAGTACCTTTTATAAAAAGTACCTTTTATAAAAAGTACCTTTTATAAAAAGTACCTTTTATAAAAAGTACCTTTTATAAAAAGTACCTTTATAAAAAGTACCTTTTATAAAAAGTACCTTTTATAAAAAGTACCTTTTATAAAAAGTACCTTTTATAAAAAGTACCTTTTATAAAAAGTACCTTTTATAAAAAGTACCTTTTATAAAAAGTACCTTTTATAAAAAGTACCTTTTATAAAAAGTACCTTTTATAAAAAGTACCTTTTATAAAAAGTACCTTTTATAAAAAGTACCTTTTATAAAAAGTACCTTTTATAAAAAGTACCTTTTATAAAAAATACCTTTTATAAAAAGTACCTTTTATCAAAAGTACCTTTTATCAAAAGTACCTTTTATCAAAAGTACCTTTTATCAAAAGTACCTTTTATAAAAAGTACCTTCCATAAAAGTACGTTTTGTTAAATATGCCGAAAGTACACTTTTGGTACTTTTGTATTTCCTGAAAAAATAAACATAGAAACTTGAAATTGGAAAAGGTTCGCCTCTCGGAAAATAAAGGGGTTAAAAGGAATAAAAAAGTGTACTTATTTATTTCCTGATATAATGGCCCCAGAAACTTAAAATTTGGAATGTAAAATCCTTCGGTGAAAAAAGAGATTGGGAAAAGTTTTTTTTGGAAATTCCGTTTCTTAACGGGGATAAAAAGTACTTTTAATATTTGCTGAAACAATGATCCTAGATAATTGAAATATGGATTGTAGGATCCTTCGGTGAAGAAAGAACATTCTGAAAGAGGTACTTTTTTTTTAATTCCGTTTCTAATGGGGGTAATAAAGTGTACTTTTGGTACTTTTTCTGTACCTATAATAATGACCTTAGAAGATGGAGATGGAATTGGAATTGAAATGGAGTAGAACGGGGAACAATATGGAATAGAGCAGGAAACAATATGGAATTATATTTTTAACACAAATTTTTGGTGTTTAGCTTTTTTTTACTCCATATTTTTTTTTTATTCCAATTTATTTTTTCACTGAAATATTTATTCACTCAAGATCCAAAATCCCGACATAAGGGCTCGAAAATTGTCATTATATTTTTCCCCCGGAACGAACATGATAACGTACCAGCAAAGTTATTAAAATTTTATTGTTTATATTATTCATTGAAATATTTTTTTATGGAAGACTTAAACGTCGACAAGTAAATAAAACAAAGACTACGTAGGGGAATTTTTTGAAAATCGATAGAGTAATCCTGATCCTTCTATTATCCGGTATTCAATACAACCGGTAACGAAGTACCGGGATTGTAAGCTAGTAATATATATACTTTATGGGGTCCTAGACCGATATTTCGATGCGTTACACACGGAATGACAAAGTGAGTATACCCCCATACTGTGGTTGGAGGGTATAAAAAGAATTGACTGAAGAATTTTTAAATTTTTTTCGAGGCCACCCAGGAAAAAACTGCCAACCGTTCCAAAGAAAAAGTTTTGGCAAAGCACTCTATTTTTTGTGTAGAAGGTTGCATGAATTCGAAAAAGTGCTTTGCAAGCGCTTTGCCAATGTTTTTCTATTTAAATCCGTTCAAAGTATATATTTTTTATTAAAATTTATTAATTTTTATAACAATTGGAATATTTTTTATGACCTACATATTACAAACTTGACACCTTTTATATAAAAACACCTGTTTCTTTCGTGAGGAAGTGTCTAAAACTCCGGATACATCACATGTGAAATGTCACTGGGCCTATCCCCTTGGAACACTACCCGATTCGGTTCAATACACCACTTTTTTTCCGGACTTTTTCAAAATTTTTCCTAAAAGCATTTTTAATAATTTTTTTATTCCAAAACGCAAAGAAAACTGCAAACAAATTTTTTCCGAGACTTTGAAAATATATCAAAGTTTGTCCAAAATTTTTTTATCCTAATAAATTAGTCAATAAATTTTTTATCCTAATTGAATAAATTTCTTTATTCAAATAAACACCAACAAAAGTTGTGTCTTATGGACTTATACAATTTTGATACTTACCATTTTTTTGTTCTAAAAGTGCTATAATATTACCATATTTTTTGTTTTTAAAGCGCTTTCAAAGCGCTAGGGGAGTACTTAACTGTGATGCTTTCCCAGCACACAAGCGACCATAAAAGGTACTTTGCCAGAGCTCTCCCGTTCGTATTTTTCTGCCTGGGCAACCATTTAAAAATGGATTTTTCTTAAGAAAAATTTTCTTGAGAATTTTTTTTTAAATCTCAAAGCAAACTAAAATAAGATAAAAATATTAAATAAACTAAAAAAATCAATTTATTTTTTTTTTTAATTATATTTTTTTATTTTATCAGAAAAAGATAATTTTTTTTTTATTTTTCTTAATATAAATGGAAACCAAAAATAACATAAAAATAAAAAAATTAATTAAAAAAAAAAAATAACTGAAGAATTATTTAAGTCGTTCCAAGGCCAAACCTTAAAAATTGAATTTTCTTAAGAAAAATTACTCAAGATTTTTTTTTTATTTTTTTTTAAATTTTTAAGCAAACTAAAATTAGATAAAAATATAAAATCAACTTAAAAAAATTTCACTGAAAATTTTTTTAATTTCTTCCGAGGCCAAAGTGATCAAAAACCATTAAAAAAACGATTTTTCTTAAGATTTTTATAAATCTTAAAGCAAAATATAAAATTAACGAGGCCAAATCGATTTTTCTTAAGAAACATTTTCTTAAGACTTTTTTTTTTTATACCTTTAAGCAAACCAAAATAAGTTAAAAGTTTACTAAAATAAAATTTTCACTGAAGAAATTTTCAATTTTTTCCAAGGCCAAAGTGATCAAAAATCTTAAAAATATTAACCTTTCTTAAGACTTTTTTTTCTAAATCTTAAAGCAAACCAAAATAAGTTAAAAATATAAAATTAACTTACAAATTTTATTTTTGCATTTACAAAATATTTAGTTTTTTCCGAGGTTAAAATTCTTAAGAAAAATTTTCTTAAGAATTTGTTTTTATTTTTTTCTAAACCTTTAAGCAACTAAAATAAGTTAAAAATATAAAATTACCTAAAAACAAATAATGAAGAATTTTTCCATTTTTTCCGAGGCCAAAGTGATTAAATCAGCAGAATGTTGAGGAGCAGTTGAATAGCAGTCAAAAATTTTTAAAAAAGTAAAATAAAACAAATTTTTGTGTTTTTTTTTTGGAATTATATTTGATTTATTTTCTGGTTGATTGTTTATTTTTTTTAATTATGTATTTTTTTTTTTAATATTAATAATATGTTTTTATGTACGTATTTATATATGTATGAGTATAATATTGCATGTAGTTTTATGGTAATATCTGTATGTTTATCATCTAATTTTATTTTTTCGTTAGATATAATTTTTTTCTTATTTTTTATTACAATATGTATTAATTTTAATGTTTTTTTTTTTAAGATTAATAATTTCTTTTATTTTATAATATCTTAAAAAAAAATGTTTAAATATTTGTTTTTGCCAGTATTGTGTATATAGGAATATTATGTTAATCATTTGGTTGCTAGGTATTGATTTTTTTTAATTTTAGTTGTTAATTTAAATATTATTTAATCTATGGGTTATTTTTTAATTTTTTCTTTAATGGAACTAGAGGGGATTTTGTATTTTTTTTGATTATATCAATAATGGTGTTGTTTATGTTTTTTTTATTTATAAATTAAAAAAAAAAAAAAAAAATTATAAATAATTTTAAAACAATGGTAACTCTGTCAATTTTAAATTATAATGCCAAATTTTTTTTACGAAAATGAAACCTTTACATAAATATAAAATTTTGAAAGTGACTAGATTATTTAAATAATATAGATTATAATCAGAATTTTAGACACAGAGTAAATATAGACGAAATTGAGTAGATAGTAGAATTCCCCTCTTTGGCACACTAAGCTCCCAGTCGGCAAAAAAAAATCACCCCTGACATGCTGCTGACTCTCCCTTTATAAAATTGCTGACATCTTCAAAATGTCATCATCAGTTGGTCAGCGGTTGTATAAACGAATTGTTGGTAGCCACCGATACTGGTGGACACTAGGCACAGTGCCACATTTGGCCAATCTAGCACGACAAAAATCAAAAAAAAAAGTTCCCCGATTTTTATGATTTGTTTGTATGTATTATAAAACATTCCTAATAGCACGGAAATAATCATATAAGACCGATAATTCTGTTCGTTATTAAGATGTGGGTGCATAAAGTTGCGTCTTGTAAAATCCTGTAAGTAGTGTTCATTATTTCGCATTAAGTCGATTTTAAACTGTTGTAACTTTTTAACAAAAAAATATATTTATACACTCTTTTTTGGTAATTTTAAAAGATATTTAAAGGTTTTAAGTCATATCTTTTCTTCTTTTTTTAAAAAATTTTTTCTATTTTTTATTAAACTTTTAAACTTAAAAAAAATTTTGAAAAGAAAATTATATATTTTTTTTTTTGATGGAATAGAACTTTTGTGTTTGGCCTCTATTGGTCGCCGGACTTTTTCAGACATATTGACCAATATCCATAGTACTTATTTCAACGGCTAACTTTTGCGACCGTCTGCGACGCCGACTACAGTGGGGCGATATGTAAACCTTGTTTTTACATATATTTCAAACATATTTTTAAAAAGTGGGCGTGGCAGTTGTTTGACCGCCCCCTTTTTTAGTTATATTATTTCTACAGTCCTTGAGAGTATATATACTAAGTTTAAAGAAATTACAACCAAAATTAAAACTTTTTTAAAAAGTGGGCGTGGCCGTTAACTGGCCTCCCATATTTTTCATAATGTTGTTTTTGAAGTCAAAACGAACATTTATACTGAATTTCTAGTCAATATAAATAAAATTGTATTTTTGTCGTCCTAGATTGGCCAAATGTGGCACTGTGCTAGGGTGGCTCTTTTGTGGACTTTTCTCTCTGATCAAATTCTAATACCCGCCAAAAGTGTCGGTCCCCTAAGGGTAACTCACATGCAAAATATCACTCCGATCGGAGTTTATCTTCTGTCTCCACTTTGAGCCTGAAAATTTAGGTTTTTGCAAAAAAGGACTTTAAAAAAAAAAAAAAAATTAAGATTTTTATTAAAATAATTAAAAAAATATTTTTGTATAATATTTGATCGTAAATACTTAAATATGAAATTTAAAGATTTTACGGTATCATTAACCTGTTCAAACATGATACCAAAAAATGGCATGATTTTGGGGGTGTTCTCGAAACACCTTTTTTCAAAATTTGAAAATTTTATTAAAAACAAATTTTAAATATACCACTTTTTCTTTCTGAATTCGTTAAGAATACCTTGGAGAAGAAAAATCTAAAATATAGCGGATATCCGTCAAGCCACTTTTCGAGAATCGTGGGGGGTTAGCGGATTTCAAGGAAATGTTGGTTTTATCAATAATTTGGATTAAAAAATCTTATAAATTTCATTTTTGAGCAAATTAACTGTTTTTTGGTGTCATGGCATTCTATTAAATAACTAAGTCTGTTATGAAATCTTACCGATCTAGGAAAATACATATTTATGATAAAATGGGTCATTTTTGACCCCCTACCAAGAAGGGTTAACGATTTTTTTAAAGATAACATATTAATACGAAGTAATAGTTGGGATTAAAAACACAAAAGCCGTTTTTTACTTGTTTATAGCACACAATTTAAGCTCTAAACTTCAAATTTTCTGCCGGGGTCATTTTTGACCCCAACCAATGTGGGTTAAAGACGTCCTAGATCGGTAAGATTTCATGACACACTTAAAGTTATATAATAGAATGTCACGACACCAAAAAACCGTTAATTTGCACAAAAATGAAATTTATAAGATTTTATTAATCCAAATTATTGATAAAACCAACATTTCCTTGAAATCCGCTAACTTCCCCCCGCGACTCCCGAAAAGTGGCTCCACGGATATCCGCCATATTTCACATTTTTTTTCTCCAAGGTATTCTTAATGAATTCAGAAAGAAAAAGTGGTATATTTAAATTTTTTTTAATAAAATTTTCAAATTTTGAACAGGTTAATGACACCGTAAAATCTTTAAATTTCATATTTTGGTATTTACGATCAAATATTATACAAAAATAATTTTTTAATTATTTTAATAAAAATCTTGTTTTTTTTTTAGTCCTTTTTTGCAAAAACCCCAGTTTTCAGGCTCAAAGTGGAGACAGAAGATAAACTCCGATCGGAGTGATATTTTGCATGTGAGTTACCCTTAGGGGACCGACACTTTTGGCGGGTATTAGAATTTGATCAGAGAGAAAAGCCCAAATAGGAGTGGACACTGCTGATAAACTGCAGACATGTCATTGGGGACATTTTGAAAAATTGTATGAAGATGTCAGCGATATTATAAAGAGAGAGTCAGCAGTATGTCAGGGGGATTTTATTTTTCCAACTGGGCTATTCAAACTCTATGAACTGTTACCATTTCTGTGTCTTCATTATTTATTATCTTTGAAAAAAACCATGATACATATTCGTATAGAATAATTTTCAAGAAAAATATTTTTCTGTTTTAAATTCATTTATGTTGGCCATCTTTGCAAGAGTTAGACGTCGAGTGTTTCGGAACTTGTCAGATTCTATTGTCAAGACTATGTAGCAAATTTAAAAATCCTATAAGAGAATTAGCATGCTGAACATGTATTTGTCAACAACATTCCAGAACTACGATTTTGGTTCACTGTTGCTAATTTTTTCTGAAAATTCTTGTTTGACTTTTTTGAAAAATTTGGCTCAAAATTTGGATGTGTTGTGTAGATTATGAAACAAAAATTTTTATCTTAAAAATCCAAACATTTTCTCTGAACACACCTACCCTCTATCTTTAACTGTTAAGGCAGTCCCCATACAATTTTTTTTTTATTTTTTGTAAATTTGTTTGATTTAATCAGCTTCTACCAGTCCAATGATGCGTCCGAGAGGGGTCATTAGTGAGACCGACCCCCATTTATTTTTACCCTACAACATTTTTTAAAACATACCTACGCCCTATCTCCACTCCCTAAGTAGGCTTCCATTCAAAATTATATTTTTATACATGGCACAATAATACCAGGTAGTATTATTAGAATTTGCTGTCAATAGCGTCCACCTCTTAAATTCAAAATTTTAAAAATATAAATTTAAATAAATAAAAAAATCAAAACAGAAAAAATTATAAACAATAGCAAACAACAAAATAAACAAGAAATCCCAGCAGACAATTTGAAAATATCTTCCAAAAAGATAGACAAAACTTTAAGCCACGGTATTAGACAAATGGGTTAGTTTCCACAATAGGAACATAGTTTTTGCAATAATAACCATTTTCGTCAATGAATATCGATTGAAAATCTTCCTTTTATTTATTTGTTTGTTGGGTTGGTTTATTATTTCAGGTTGTTGAAGCCAAGGGGTTTTATGTTTGTTTACATATTTTTGATTACTTTTTCTAATGATAGTACCGTTATAGTTTTACAATTATTTTTATAAAATTTGCTCCAACTATTATTTGTATGGGAGCCTACTAGGGTTGCCAGACGGCCTGGAATGGCCTGGATTTTCCAGTTATTTTGGGTCTAGTCCAGTTTCCAGTTAAAATTTAATTTTTCCAGTTAAAAAAGAATTTCTTTAATTTTAACAAATAGTTTTATATTTTAAATATATTTTAATTTTTTTTGGACTACTTTTTGAATAAAACATAAATACATCTTTTGGCTATGGCAAAATGCGCTGTTTTTGCTGCATTTTCATTTCTTTTGAACATCTCGGGCAGTCTATCGTTGATTTCCGCACGAATGTTTTCCTTGAGCTCGTCAATGGTCTGAGGATTGTTTCGTACATTTTGCTTTTCAAATAACCCCAAAAAAAAGTAAGTCTGGAGAGGTCAAATTTGCAATGAGGGTCAGTTATTGTCGGCCTTTTTTGACATCTCACGTCCAGGGAATTTTAACCTAAATTTCCATTTTTGTGGGGTTATTTAAAAATAAAAATCTACGCGAACAATCCTTAGACCTTCGAGATGTAAGTAATGAAAATGCTTAAAAATACACATTTTGCCGTGGCCAATAGAGACATTATGTTTAAAAAGTAGTCCAGTATAAAAATTTGTATCTAACTCTTTATTATATTTATAACTCGGTTTATTTTTTAAAAGTTAAAAAAAAAAAATTATGGGTCCAGTTATTTTTTCAAAATCCAGCTGAAAAATTTCCATTTTCCAGTTATTTGACTTCTAGTATCTGGCAACCCCAGAGCCTACTTAAGGAGTGGAGATAGGGCGTAGGCACAGACTAAATACAGACTCGACAGTAGAGTCACAGACTAATACAGACTCGACATAAGTGACATGTGTCAAAAAAGTAGTTCTGAACCATATGGTTAATATTTTCAAATTATTCTACGAATTAGGTTAGAAAGAGAAAACTGATATAACGCGCCATAAGAAAAATGGATGCCAGATCGGTTTTTGTTGTTTCACTCACTCCTAAGTCGTAGAAAGTGTTGCCATGTTAGCGTAAAACGGACTAAAAACCGCTGTGTTTTCTCCTAAAATCGCTTAGTTTTTCCCCACTTTTTCTTATAAAACTCTACTGTCGAGTCTGTATTTAGTCTGTGGTAGAGTTTTACAGAAAAAAATGGGGGAAAACTAAGCGATTTTAGGAGAAAACACAGCGGTTTTTAGTCCGTTTTACGCTAACATGGCTACACTTTCTACGACTTAGGAGTGAGTGAAACAACAAAATCCGATCTGGCATCCATTTTTCTTAAGGCGCGTTATATCAGTTTTCTCTTTCTAACCTAATTCGTAGAAAAATTTGAAAATATTAGCCATATGGTTAAAGAATACTTTTTTGACACCTGTCACTTATGTCGAGTCTGTATTAGTCTGTCACTCCTAAGTCGTAGAAAGTGTTGCCATGTTAGCGTAAAACGGACTAAAAACCGCTGTGTTTTTTTCCTAAAATCGCTTAGTTTTTCCCCATTTTTTCTTATAAAAACTCTACTGTCGAGTCTGTATTTAGTCTGTGGCGTAGGTATGTTTTAAAAAATGTTGTAGGGTAAAAATAAATGTGGGTCGGTCTCACTAATGACCCCTCTCGGACGCACCATTGGACCGGTAGAAGCTGATTAAATAAAACAAATTTACAAAAAATAAAAAAATTGTATGGGACCGCCTTAACAATTAGAGATAGAGGGTAGGTGTGTTCAGAGAAAATGTTTGGACTAAAAAAATATTGCGGGTCGGTCATACATTTTGTTGCTCTAAGGGCACTATTAGGGCAGTTAGAGCGGTTGGAGCAAATTTTTAAAAATGTCGTTTTGTGTGGGAGCCCCCTTAGAAATTGGAGATAGGGTATTAGTTTGTTCCAAAGAAATGTAAAAATTAATGGGCGTCGGTCTCATAAATTACCCCTCTATGACGCACCATTGGAGCAGTAGAAATGATTTTAAGAGTGGAAAATTACAACAATATTTTTTAAAAAAATTTAAAAAAATAGTAATATTCGTTATCTCACGATCTTCCTGGGCAAAAAATTTGTAGAATCGATAGAAGTTTTACACAAAAAAAATTCAAAAATCGAAGAGTACAAACATTTTCAAAAATGAGATTTAAATTTTAAAATTTAAAAATCGCATACTAGAGCGCTTTTAAGAATTTTTTGGGATTTTTTTTTTTAAAGTACGTAAAAAAACAAAAATTTTGAAAATTTGGACCTTTTTTGAAGAAGTTATGCGTAAAAGAAGTTTGAGTAAAGGAACAAACTACAAATTTTAAAAAAATCGATATCTTTTGAACGGCTCATCAAAAAAATCTGAAAATTTACCACGAAGGAGTTTTCGAAGGGTACTAAAAACTGTAAACAAATTGGGAAATCTAAAAAAAAAAATTTCAAAGTGTCCGATTTGACATGTAATGCCCCATATATAAAATGACAGTCGTTAGCGTCAAAAACAAGAATATTATTACTAGGGATGAGATTTTCATGCACTAAAAAATCGAAAATATGCGCTTAAAATATGCACTAAAAAATTCAAAATATGCACTAAAAAACATAGAAATATGCACTAAAAAAAATTTTTGTGCAATAAAAATCTTGTTTTCATATGAAAAACTTCTTAAAAAGCAAAAAATAACTCCGGGTTTAAATAGTAACATTTAAAACTTTATATAAGCAAGATCTTTTAGAAATTAACACAATCTATAAAAAAAAGTTTTAAGATAAAAAAAATATTTTTCTTATTTCCAAAATAAATTTTTAAAATTTAAAATAGTTTTTTAAACAAATAAATTTCAATTTGTGTTTTTGCTTGTTCATGCCAAAATATGCAAAAATATGCACTTAAAAGTTAGAAATATGCACAAAATATGCATTTTAAACCAAAATATGCAAAAATATGCATTTTCACCAAAATATGCAAAAATATGCAAAAACAAACCGATGCCATTTTAACGCAAATTTCTTGATTCGGAAAGATAATTGGTCGATATCACTTTTAGACTATCGACAAAAAACATGCATTTGCATGGAAATCTCATCCCTAATTATTACATATTAAACTATACACTCATTGAGCATTGGAAGAAGAAAGTTGTACTTCAGAGATATCTCTGAATTTGATCACGATTATCAAACAACCAACAAAAATTACTAATGCAGATTACCAATTGGATATTACTAGTATAGGTAACCTGACCAACTGCTTTTGACTGAAAAGCGGGATCGAAAGGTTAAAAAAGCGGGATTTTGATCTAAAAAGCGGGATTTTTATCTAAAAAGCGGGATTTTTTTTAATAAGTGAAATTTGCCTTAAACGAACACAAAATTCACAAAACTCTGGAAATACTTTTATGGGATTGTAATTTTTTTTATGTGAAAAAATCCATAAGAACTTTGACTAGAAAAATTTTATTTTGATTACGTCAGCAAACATAGTCTCTAGTCTAAGGAATTTTTTTACCAACCTTGGGATAAAATATTTAAGAATCTGATAACTTTTCTTATAATTTTCTAAGAGAAAGTAAATCTCATATATTTTTTATAGAAAAATGTTTCAGAACTCGAGACTGTCTTTAGAAAATATTTCGATACTTATTTGACTCAGAATTTAAGAATACTTTGAAAGAAAAATTATCTAAAATTTTAAGAATTCTTCTGTAGGAAAAATGTTTAAGAATCTTATAAATTTTCTATAGAAAAAATCCATTGGCAACTGTTAATTTCCTAAGAATAAAATATTTTAGAGTCTGACAAGAATTTTTCTGGAAAAAAAATCTAAAATCGGATAATTTTTCTACAGGATAAATATATTTCAGAATCTTAGAATTTATTATATGTAAAAAGAGATTTTTCCTGTTTAAATAATACTTTAGAACAGAGCTTCTCACTAACTTTTGCATTTTCAATATTTCAAATTTTTCGCGACCCCCACAAAAAATAAAAAATTTAACGTGAACTTTGCAAAATTTGTGAACCAAATTCAGAAGCAGCATTGAAAGATTAATCGAAACCGTGTGGTTTGGAAACCAGGCCCCGAACTACGACATTTTATATCGAAACTTACTATCGTCATCCATTTTTTATTTCCGAAATAAAAGAAAAATTCCAGTTTAGCCTGATCAGAAATAGAGAAATGTTTACTTAGAAAGCATTTAAAGTCCAATTTTGAGTAATGATTGTTATTTTTTCAAAATTATGTACCAATGTTCGGTATTGATCGACATTTTATTCGATCACTAATCTAGATCCGATATTCGGATCCAGATTTGGAATCAGCATTAAAAAGAAAATCGAAAAAAGTGGTCAGATCCCAGAGGCATCCAAAAATATCACAAACAAAGCTCTTAAAAATTCACAAGAATACCCAGTCAGAAAAATACAATCGCAAAAGCGTTGTGAAAGCGTTGTGGTCGGTTATACGAGCGTTTTGTATACCAACTTCTAAGCGCCTTCAGATGATCCGAATGATAACATCGATCTACGCTAGGTT
Organism: Pegoplata infirma; assembly: GCA_963921195.1. Taxonomy (NCBI): domain Eukaryota; kingdom Metazoa; phylum Arthropoda; class Insecta; order Diptera; family Anthomyiidae; genus Pegoplata; species Pegoplata infirma. The sequence goes on from OY992539.1 coordinate 139,181,300, forward strand.
TAAAGCGTTGGAAAAGCGATGTAAAAAATGCTTTGAGAACGTTTTTTTAAAGTCATCAAAGCGCTTTAAAAACCGTAAAGAATTTCTGTTTTAGTTCGGTTATAATAATTTGTTTGATACATAGTGAAATCCGAAAAAAAAAGTTTTTGTACTCAAAAAAACTTAGAAAATTTTACAAAAAAATTTTCGAAACTTTAAATTTAAATTTAAAAAAAAAATCTAAAAACATTTTTTATGAATTTTTTTTACTTAAAAAAGCAAAAAAAAAAAATTGAAAAAAATTGTTATTCAAAAATAGTTTCGGAACTTACAATTAGAAATTTTTAAAAAAAAAAAAATAAATAAATATACAGAACTCTTAAAACGCTTTTCGAATACGCTCGCAAAGCGTTCCAAAAAAACGTTTTGAGATTGCTTTTTTTTTTTTGTTATAGAGCTTTTAGAACACTCGCAAAGCGTTTGAAAATAGCGTTTTGAGAATGCTTTTTTTGTTTCAGTGCTTTCAGAACGCTTTTTTTTTAGAACCGTCGTCAATTTCTGCTTGGGTACGTTTTTGTGAACCCAGATTCAGAATCAGCATCGACAAGTTAATAGAAAACGAACTGTCAGATCCCACTGTCAGATCCAGAATCAGTGTGGGCATCCCGGGAAATTAACAACTGCACAGTCATTACGAGGGACCTTAAGCGATGGAAATAATTTATTTTTTTAACAAAAGTATTTGAATATTTTTATAACACAACAAAAAAAAATTAGTTTTAAATTTACCAAAATTTAAGTTTTAACAAAATTGTTCGCGACCCCTAGGGTTTCTCGGACCATTTGAGAACCATTGCTTTAGAATCAGAGAAAAGTTTTTCAAAATTTATGATTTTTTCCAACAAGAAAAATGATTTCGAATTTTTCTATAGAAAATTATATTAGAATCTAAGTTTTTTTTTTGTATGAAAAATCTCCCAGAATCTGAAAATATTTCTGTTGAGAAATTTTATAAAGAAAGTGTGTCTTTGAGTCTGTAAATTTCTCTTCTGAAGTTGCGTCTTAAATTTTTCTTTAGAAAAATACCTTAGAACCTAATAATTTTTCTATTAAAATTATCTTAGAAAACATTGTAACTTTAAAAATTTCCCTTCTTTTTTTCCCCTTCTCAAATATTTTCTATCGAAAATTGCCCCTTGAAAAAATCGGTTGGATCTGATTTAATCTGTTTAGATCTAAAAAATATAATTTTATCTGATCAGGTCTTTTTGATCCGACGTTTTTCCACAATTTCAGGATCTGATCAGATTCAATTACGGATCAGAGTTCGAAATTGGAGACAAATTTCGTATCTGGTAGATCTTATCAGATACAAATGCCATCATTAGATTTTTACAAATCTGACCAGATCTAATCAATTTTTTTCACGGGGCTATAAAATTTAAGAATTTATTTTTAGAAAAGGGTACCATTAATTTTATTTTATTTTTGATTTAAATCAGTCCAGTAGGGTTCTCTTGTGAACAGTTTTTTTGAGTAAACAACATTTTTCTTAAAATTTTATTTATACGGTAAGAAATAGTTAATATGCTCAAAAATATATTTCTCAAAATATTATTAAAATAACCTAAAAATTGTACATACTTTGCTACTCTAAAACAGGGATGAAATATGGCAATTTCGATTTGGTATCAAAAATGATTTTAAATTGTATTTTTTTGAATCTCAAGGTACTTTTTTATTTAAAACAACAACAAAAAAAAAATAGTAATTATAAACGAAACAGGTACTAAAAATTCATGAATGTATTTTAAAAATAAAACTGAGATTTGACATTTGTTCCGGTAAAAAACAAATTTATTAAACAAAACACCCCCCGGCCGAACCAACTTTAACCTCAAGTTGCGCACACCGTTAAGTTCTTTGTTGATTATGAATCTGGGGTGCCCCACTACTATATTTCGACGAAAATTAAAATCTTTGCAAGAGCCGTTTTTGGAAAAATAGCGTTTAAACGTCATAAAAATTACATTTTAAGCTTATCTCGAAAACTATGAGAGATATGAAAATATAACTTAAAACAAAAATTATTCCTAGGGAATAAGTGAAAAGTCATAAGATCATACATGGTATTCATTAGACCATACACCAACATAAATAAAACTCTTTTCCACGAATAACCATATTTCAATTAGTAAAAAATGGGGAAAAAATTAATGCAAGAAAAAAAATTTCAAAAAATGAATTAAAATTTGTTCAATTTAAAAATGTATCAAATTAGTCGCGGGCGTATCAACGTAATTTTCAACATTAAATAGTATCAAAAAAAGTACATTTGTATCAACAATTCCATCCCTGCTCTAAAAGTCAAAAAGCGGGATAAAGTGGGATGAAGCGGGACTTTTGTTTATAAAGCGGGATCGGAATTCAAGGCGGGATGAGACATCAAAAAGCGGGATAATCCCGCCAAAAGCGGGATGGTTGGTCAGGTTAAGTATAGGTATATTCTAGTTGTTTCTGCAAATATATGGGTAATACCCAGCAAAATTTTCTGTTCTAAATAATCGGTTACAAACGCACGATCTTAACCTGCAACCGATTTTACTTTACATACCAGAATCAATAGAGGTATTCAGAGTCTTGTTGCCACCCCTGGCAATGAAGCAAAAGAGTACTTCTTTCAAAAAATACATGTATTTTGAAAAGTAATTTTGAAAAGTGCTCTTTTACCACCAGTGCCAGGGCTGGCAAGCAAGACTTTGAATACCTCTAATGATTTTTGTTTCAAATTGTCCCGAAAGCAATGGTTTTTAGAACAAGTAGTTTTTTTGAAAAATAATTATTTTTTCTCATTTACAAAATAAATTTTCAGCATTTAAAATAATTTAAAAAAAAAAAAATTCAATTTGTATTTTTGCTAATTTATAACAAAATATGCAAAAATATGCACTTAAAAGTTGGAAATATGCACAAAATATGCACTTAAAACCAAAATATGCATAAATATGCATTTTCACCTCCATCACTGTAAGGCAGCCTCAGCTGCACTCTTGCTGCGCCTGACGACAGGAGCAGTTGACTTGGTTTTTATCCAAGAGCCCTGGGTGCGGGGTGGCAGGGTTTGCGGATTGAAGACCCCTGGGTTTAAGTTGGTGGTTGCCAAAGGTGAGGGCTCACCAAGAGCCTGCATCTTGGCAAAAAATGGCTTAAATATATTCTTTTTATCAACTTTTAGTGATATGGATGTTACAGCGGCTAGCTTAGAGCTTCATGGGAAGTCTATTTGGCTCGCCTCTGCGTATTTTCCTAATCCGGGGTCAATACCCCCGGAGAAGGTTGTCGGTCTAATTCGGGAGTCTGAATCTAGGGGACACCAGTTAGTAGTGTGTTGTGATGCTAATGCACATCATTCGATATGGGGAAGTACAGACACAAATGATAGAGGCGAATCACTTTTGGAGTTTTTGTTAAGCACTAACCTCTATATTTGTAACAAGGGTGGTGAACCAACTTTCGTTACAAGTACGCGGCAAGAGGTTCTTGACGTAACACTTGTATCAGATACATTGTCTGATAGAATTGATGACTGGAGAGTTTTGGAAGAGCATTCTTTCTCAGATCATCGCTACATTGAGTTTTTACTCAGGGAGCGTGCCCCGGTTGAGACAGTCTCTAGAAATCTGAGGGGAACAAACTGGGTGAAATATAGGGAGACTTTTTCTTTGCTTTTGGATGAAGTACCCTTATCTAAACCACATAGTTTGGCGCAAATTGACTGTCTGGTTGACCATATAACAAATGTTTGTAATAGGTGCCTGGATGCGTCTTGCCCTTCAGCAAAGCCTAGAGGGAAAAAAAAGCCACCTTGGTGGTCAAATGAGTTGCAGACGAGCAGAGATTCCTGCAGAAAGCTCTTTAATAAGGCTAAATTTTCAAGAGCGGACGAGGACTGGTCTGCATACAGGCTGCAACTTAAGAGTTATAAAAAGATGATCAGAAATGCAAAATGTGATTCTTGGAAAAACTTCTGTGGAAACATAGAAGACGTTTCTGAGGCATCCAGGCTGCGCAAGGTTCTGGCTTCTTCTCCTTGCACCCTGGGATACCTAAAAGATCCTAATGGGGTGTGGTCTTCCTCCAGTGGAGAGTCGCTGGATCTCCTTTTAAACACGCATTTTCCGGGCAATTCCATGACGCCGTTTCAAGCTTTGGAACGTTCTGACGCCCAAGCATCTGAAATTGCTTCGGAAATAATAAATATGCCAACATTAATCTGGGCGATAAAAAGCTTCAGGCCCTATAAATCCCCGGGACCTGATGGTATAATCCCGGCTGAGTTGCAGCAAGTGTCGGATTATATAGCCCCGTTGCTGTATAATCTATACACAGCATGCATCAACTGGTCGTACATTCCTTTAAAATGGAGGGATACCAGAGTCGTATTTATCCCGAAGGCTGGGAAAAGTTCCCACACAGCTCCGAAGGATTTCAGACCAATTAGTCTGTCTTCTTTTTTGTTAAAGACAATGGAACGAATGATAGACTCATATTTGCGTAGAGTGATTGACCCGAGGTTGCTTTCGACAAAGCAACATGCATACAGCAAGGGACGATCAACGGAAACAGCTCTTCATGAGCTCGTTGGTACTATCGAGAGATCGCTTTCGGTAAAGGAGTACACTATAGTGGCCTTTCTTGATATTGAGGGGGCTTTTAATAATGTCATCCCAGAATCGATAATATTGGCATTGTCTGGTCTGGGAGTAAAGCGTGAAATCGTTTTAATGGTGGAAAGCCTACTTGCCAGTAGACGTATAACGTCTGAATTGGGAGCGTCCGTCATATCTCGATTTGTCAATAGGGGCACACCACAAGGAGGTTTTCTTTCGCCGCTTCTTTGGAACCTGGCACTGAATTCAATGCTACTATCTCTAGAAGCACGTGGTTGTCATGTTGTCGCATATGCTGACGATGTCGCGATAGCGGTAAAGGGGAAGCATCTGCCAACATTGCGGGACATTCTTCAGGGTTCTCTGAAAGATCTGTCTAAATGGGCAAGAGACTGTGGTCTAGGAGTTAATCCTAGTAAAACAGAGCTTGTTTTATTTACAAGGAAAAATAAGATTCCTGCTTTTGATCCTATTTCTCTGGACGGTACTGAAATCACCTTCTCAGATGGAGCCAAGTATCTTGGAGTATTTCTAGATAGGAAGCTGAATTTCAGGCGTAATATTGAGGAACGTGTGAGAAAAGCAACGATTGCTTTGTATTCCTGTAAAAGGGCCATTGGAAAACGATGGGGTTTTAGCCCTCAAGTCGTTCATTGGATCTATACAGCAGTGGTGCGTCCAATTTTGCTGTATGGAATCATTGTCTGGTGGCCTGCTTTAGAAACAAAATCGAACTGTGTCTTTATCACGAAGGTACAAAGAATGGCGTCAATGTGCATCACTGGTGCTCTTCGTACTACACCTACGGCTGCATTAGAAATCCTCCTTCACCTGCTACCCTTGGACATATTGGGTAGGCAGTATGCAGCTGCGTCGGCAATTCGACTTAATAGCACGCTGCAATGGAGGAGCAGCGATTGTGGCCATAGCGCGATCTTGAAAAAGATAACAATACCACAAAATGTGGATTGTGCTCCCTCTTTGAGCCTCTTTGAGCGCCACTTTACCACTATGATACCATCCAGGGAGTCTTGGATGGGGGATACTCCGGGAAGTGGAGCTACCATAAATTTTTACACAGATGGATCGAGGCTGCACGAACAAGTGGGCTTTGGGGTCTATTCGGAAGAGCTTGGATTGAGCCTGGCTCGTAGATTGCCAGATCATTGCAGTGTCTACCAGGCAGAGATGCTGGCAATAAAGGAAGTGGCTGACTGGTTGAGCTGCAATGTCTTGTCTACAACCGCAGTCAACATCTATACTGACAGTCAAGCCGCGGTCAAGTCCCTGGATTCAATGTTTCTGAAAACAAGATCTGCCCTTAACTGCCGCACGTCTTTAAATGAGATGGCCAAGCAGTTTAACATACGACTCATATGGGTCCCAGGGCACAGAGACATTCCAGGGAATTGCAAAGCCGATGAGCTTGCAAGACTAGGAACTACCTTACAGGTTCCAACAGAATTGGAATGTGTTGGTATGCCTCTAGAAACTTGCAAGCAAAACCTACGGCTTTGTTCTGCGACGGAGACTAATCAAAGATGGGCAAATGGATGGACGTGTGAGACAACACGACTGATTTGGCCTTCTCTTAATCAGGGGCGCACAAGTGAGCTGATATCGCTTCCAAGAGGAGAGATTTCAACGGTGGTTTCTATAATTACCGGACACTGTCTTATAGGGAAGCACGCAGAGCGGTTAAATGTGCCGTCGAATGACTTTTGCCGAAGTTGCATGGATGAAGAGGAGTTGGAAACTATCGAACACTTTATTTGCCATTGCCCGGCACTTTCTGGTCAGCGACTTGCTTCACTGGGATCTAGGGAGCTGTACGATCTTTCAGATTTGTCGGATGTCAAAATTCAACATCTAAGGAGTTTCATAAGAAGCTCAAACTGGTTTAACGACAGGGACTAGTAGGGAAACCTATTACGATCCCGTGGTATCACAATGGACCTCAGAGTCTACGTGTGTTGACGTAAAACGTCAGCAGCCACTTACAACCTAACCTAACCTAACCTAACCTGCATTTTCACCAAAATATGCAAAAACAAATCGATGTCATTTTAACGTAAATTTCTTGATTCTATCTAGACTATCGACAAAAAACATGCATTTGCATGGAAATCACACCCATAGTAATAAGAATCAGTTTCAAACAATGTTCCTGGGTATGCAAGTGTAATATCATACATGGGATGTTACATCAAGGCGTGCTTACCTTTTTGTTTAACTTGTGAATATTTTTTATTAAAAATAAAAATTGTCTTACAAGGGAAGTATCTCAACCCTTATGAACCGATTTGCCTGAAACTTAAAATATACACAAAAGAGACGATTTTAAGGTTGGCGTGTCTCGGCTTATCGGCCATATCAGTGATTCAAAATTTCGTTGTCCCCTTATGAAACAATGTGGACCTCCGGGAAAATTCCGATAACTTCCGAACTAATAGGAATATCCTCTAGAGCAAAAATACGTGTCGACTTAAATTTGATAAAGATTATTTCATATTCATATGGACATCGTAGGTCAATGTCTTCATTAGGGTGTTCAATCGGGTTTTTTAATTGTTCGATTAAACGATTAATCGATATTTGTCATTTTTAAATTATTCGATTAAACGAATAAAATTTTAAAATTGTTCGATTAATCGAATAATTACAAATTCAGAAATTTTCTAAATAACAAGATTTTTTTCGACAATTTTAGAAAAAATTGGTACTTGAGTAAATAAACAATATTAATTACAAGTATTTTACACAGAAAAAAATATCGTGAAATCAAAAGTAACTAAACAAATTGTTAGCAACTAATTTCTAGTTTAACAACGTTTTTAATTGTATCAACAATGTATATTGTTAATGTGACAATAATCCACTTTAATTTCCAATTAAATGCATCAATTAAAATCATTGTTAAAAAACGCACAAAATGCTTATTGATAACACAGACACTTTATAAACTCATTTAATGATGCACAAAAATATGTGACGATAGCACGGTGGTAGTGTGCTAGACTCGAATCATGAACATTGCGGGTTCGCTGCCAGGTGGCGAAAACATTTTTTATTTTTTTTTTTATTTGGAGATTATTTGGTTTTTGCTATTTTGCAGACACCTTTTATACGCATTAAGTCAACTACAAATATATATGAGGAATAGCACGGTGGTAGTGTGCTAGACTTGTACCATGTTCGTTGCTGGTTCGATTCCAGCTGCCGCCAGATTTTTTTTTTTTTTATATTTTTTTGTTATATTTTTAGTTTTTTTATTTTATTTTTAAATTAAATGACATTAAAAACAGTTTATTTCCTTTAATATACACGTATAGTCAACTACAAGTATATATAAGGAATAGCACGGTGGTAGTGTGCTAGACTTGTATCATGTTAGTTACGGGTTCGATTCCAGCTGCCGGCTAATGTTTTTCTTTTTTTTTTTTAATTTTTAGATTTTTTTTGTTCTATTTTTAGATTTTTTTTGAAATAAATTGACATTTAAGCATGTTTATTTCCGTTAATATAATTTATTACAAACTTTTCAATTAATTTCATTGTTGATACAACAATGAATTTAATTGACAAAAATCAGTTGATATTTTTTTCAAAAGTTACAAAATCCAATGTTGTATTGACAAAATCCAATGTAGGCTCAGTTTCAATTAAATGTTTAATTGTATTAACAATGAAATTAATTGTATTGACAATTTTTTTTTTTCTGTGTAACATTTTATTAACAAAAAACAAAATTAATATCATTTCAAAATGTATCAAAATTTAAGTTTTCTGCTAATTTGTTTGAGAAAATTTAAAAAAAAAAAATTATATTGGAGATTTGTAAAATGTGTAGAATTCAAAAACAATTTTTTTACAATTTTTTTGGAATTATCACAAAAAAATATATACTCGAGTAAAAATTTTCTGGTCTAATCATATATAATTTGATACAATCTTATATGAGTTAATATGCTTCCGTATAAATTTATATAAAATTTTATCTATCACTTTGATACGGTTGATCCACTTTATATGGTTAGATATTGCTCCATATATGATTAGGTTCGTATTTTGGTTTTGCTCATCAAATTATATAAAAATAGATATTATAAGATCAATTTGATCTAATTAGATTTGACCAAATTCAGGATCAAATTGTATCAATTTTTATATTTTTTTTATCTAAAGTAATACAATTAGATATTATTTGATACAACCATTTTACGGATCAAATTAGATCTATTTAGTAAAATTAGCATAATATTTTTACTAGGGTATTAATAATCTCACTACATTTGGGAAAATCTTAAATTTGAAATTTTATTTTTTTGTAAATTATTGTGTTTTTGCCCAAAACTCGAAACTTTGACCGATTTTAGCGCTGTCATACAGTTAACCGATTCAGCCTAAAATTTTATCAGGTACTTATTTAGGTCGTTTAACAAATCCAAGCTTCAGGAACAGCGAAAATCCGAAAACAAATTTAAAATAAGGACCACTTAAGTAAACATGACCGTGTTTTTTTTAATTCCAACGGAAACATACATTTGGTTTGTTTCTTGGACTTAAAACTTTTAAAAAATTATACATATTTCCAGAAACCCCATATATTAATATTATTCGATTAATCGGCATAAATTCTTCGATTAATCCTTTAATCGAAATTAGCAATTTTAAATTAATCGAACAATTATTCGTCTAAAATTGTTCGATTAATCGAACAAGAATTAATCGACTGAACACCCTAGTCTTCATATAATACCCCCTAAAATTTACACATTTTCATGAAAAAAGTTTTTAACGAAGCCAAACTTTTACAAGGTTATGCCACCGTTGGATAGGCATTAAAGAAACCTTTCTTCTCATATGTAAACATCATATAGTTTCTTCGAAAAAAATGGCTGAAAAATCCAAAAAACGATTTTTTCGCCATTTTTTTACCCATGTTTTGAACCCCTAACTCCGTGATATGGCCGATAAGCCGAGACACCCCAACCTTAGATTTGTCTCTTTTATATATATTTTGCGTTTCATGCAAATCGGTTCATAAGGGTTGAGATACTTCCCTTGTTATTGAGCCTAGCATCAACTATAGAGTTAAAACACGTCAATTCAACCGAAAAAAGTAGCGTTTTTGACCTTATCCCTTTCGAATTTGATGAAACTTAGAATATAGTTGGGCCCTAACAGAAATATTATTGTGCCGAAATTTGGGACTTCTGATAGTTTTTCTTCCCGAGATATGGGGTCTTGAAAACTGGCAAAATTGTATATATTTCACAAAAGTGTTCTGACATAAATAAAGATGTCTCGAAAAGTAATAATAATACAGGTCTCATTTCAAATGAGACAGCCTTTAAAATGGCATTCACCAAGAATTTTTTTTGAGAAAGGTCAAAGGTCATTGGTTTTAACCTTAATTTTTGGAGAGCTATATCTCAAAAAACGATATTTTTAAAATTTTGGAAAAATATATGTTATTAAGGATTTTTTTCTGTCACTGTGTTTCTATTAATATTAAAAGTTCCAATGAAGTCTCCATCCTGAAAATTTAAACTTAAGTAGTATAGGTCCTTAATAACTAGTGTTCGACCGAACAGTTCGGCCAAAAAATGGTATTGGAAAAAAATTAATATTTGCAAGCATTTTTAACAGCTTTTTCAGATGGCCGTTTGTTTGTTTAGGCGATAAAATACTATTCTGACTTTCAAATTTAATGGCGAGGACGAAGTTAAGCACCAATTTAGATGTTCGGTAACCGAACGTTCGGCCAAATTGAAAAGAGTTTGGTTACCGAACTTCGAAATTGTGGCTTAACTTCGTACTCGTTCTTAAATTTTACACTCAGAATCGTCTTCCATCGCCTCAACAATTCTACCTAGGGTTGCCAGACGGCCTGGAATGGCCTGGATTTTCCAGTTATTTTGGGTCTGGTCCAGTTAGTGGCTAATTTTTCCAGTTAAAAATAATTTCTTAAATTTTAAAAATATTTTTTTTATTAAATAAATTTTACAATTTTTTTTTTAATAAATCATAAATCAAAAAGCTGCTTTTTTGCACTTTTTGCTGCATTTTCACTACCCTCAAAAAAAACTTTATCAAATTACTAGAAAAAGTCTCGTAGTCCCATTTTATTAATATTTGAGAGAATTCCTTGTTTTTTAACAAACAATTTTCGATCGAAATTTACATTTTTAGTAAATTCACGAGAATTCCTTGTAAGTTTTATTTTGCCAAAAAAGTTGTAAATTTACAATTTTATTGGTAAAAAGCTCGCAATTTTTACTAGGAATTCTCGTAAAAAAAGAAGGCAGCAAAAAAATCTAGTAAATTCACGAGAATTTCTTGTAAGTTTTATCGCGGCAAAAAATTTGTAAATTTACAAAATTAATAGTAAAACGCTTGTTAGATTACAAAATTATTGGTGAAAAGCTTAAAAAATTACTAGGAATTTTCGTTTAATAGGTGGTAGCAAAAAATAAGCTTTTTTGTGTACTTTTGTTCATTACTTATCAGCATATCGGCAGTCTAGTTCTTATCGAATGTTTTCCTTCACCTCGTAGATGATCTGAGGATTGTTGGCGTATATTTTGCTTTTCAAATAACTCCACAAAAATAAGTCCGGAGCCACTTATTGTCGCTTTCTTGACATCGCACGTCCATGGAACTTTAACTTGTCAAAAAGATTTCCAGATCCGATTTCCACTCCGGACTTATTTTTGTGGGGTTATTTGAATAGAAAAATACACGCCAGCAATCGTCAAACTTTTGGCGAGGTCAACATCAACACTCCGACATGCTGAAAAGTAATGAATATGCTTAAAATGTGCACTTTATTTTGCCGTGGCCAATATATGCGACCATTTGATTGATATTATATTCGAAAAGTAGTCCAAAATATAGATATCTCACATATGAAAATCTGTTGTTTTTTTTAAGTTATAAAAAAAAGTATGTGTCCAGTTATTTTCCAAAAATCCAGCTGAATTTTTTCCATATTCCAGTTATTGGACTTTTAGAATCTGGCAACCCTAATTCTACCCCATATAAAACAAGTAAAAAAGTTAAATTCGGCTTTGGCGAATGTAGTGATACCCTCCACAATTTCAAAAAGAGTATAACAAAAAAACTTTTTTAAAAGGAAATTACTTTTTGAAAAAAAAAACATTTTTTGAAAAAAATTTCCGCGAAAAAAATAATTTTGGTAAAAAAAAAAATCCGCTAATTTTTTAATTTTTTGTCAAAAAATATGTTCGTACTTGTTTAAATTATGTTCACATATGTCAACCAGCAGCCGAATTAAAACATTTTGTATTTTTAGATTATGTTGAATGTACTAAAATTTTTGAGGTGTCCTTGCATTTTCGTTCATAACTTTTGAACCGCTGAACCGATATCGCACAAATGCAATACCAAACTTCTCGGGAGAACTTCCAATGAATACGTTAAGTTTCAGTCATATCCGTGTAGTATTTTAATTGTGATCACCATTTCCACAGACAGACGGACAGAGGGACAGACGGACATCGCTAGAAAGTCCTAAAATCGATCGGGGATGATGAATATATACACTTTATGGGGTCCCAGACCGATATTTCGATGAGTTACAAACGTAATGACACACTCAAAATAATACATTAGTAGATCTACTAATTTTTTTTTGCTAATGCTGGTTAGCTAACTTTTAGCAAATTTTTAGTTGAGATTAGCATGTTAGCAAAAATATCTTGTAAGCTTCATTTAGCGCATTAGCAATTTTAAACAAAGTTTGAATTAATTTTTTTTGCTAAATTTAAAATTGAGTTGACCAAATTTTTAGCATCGCCGGTCCTCTTCACATGTGTGGACCATAATGGGTCCTAACTTTGGATCCAAAAAAGTTAGCATTCCCGAAAATTTTAAAATGCTCATATCTCGGTAAATATTGCCGACACAACAAAAAGTCCAAAAGCATTTTTGTAGCTCTCAACACGTAGAACAAGCTCTCCGAGTAATATTTTTGAAGTTATCGAGTTTTGTAATTCTCAAAGACCCGGTGGTGCCCTAAAATCACGTATCTCAAAAACTAAGCAAGGTAGAGCGAAATGGACACAAATTTTGGTTCAAAAACTATGACGATTTTTAACGAACCCAACTAGGCCTAGGTCCATCGGGGTCTGGACCTATCGGGTCCAAACCCAATGGGGTCCTCAAATGTGTCTGAACTAAGTTGAAAAAAAAAAAATTCAGTTAACTAATTTTGGGCAAAACTTTATTTTTGCTAACTTTACCAAAAAAATTGTGGGTTCAAAATCAGCAAATTTTCTTGTAGGTTTACAAGCTTTTTTTGCTAACATTACAGTTTTTTTTTTGAGTGCAAACTTATATATACCATCTATCACTAAGTGGAGGGTATAAAAAGTTGTTAAAAGTACTCCCAAATACCAAATTTTTGATTAAATTACGTTTTTTGACCGAACTGTTCGGTCGGACACTATTATAACATATATTTTTTCCAAAATTTTAAAAATATCATTTTTTGAGATATAGCTCTCTAAAAATTAAGGTTAAAACCAGTGACCTTTGACCTTTCTCTAAAAAAATCTTGGTGAATGCCATTTTAAAAGTTGCCTCATTACCTATTATTTGAAACCTGAATGAGACCTGTATTATTATAAGTTTTTGAGATACATTTATTTATTTCAGAACACTTTTGTCAAATATATATGATTTTTCCAATTTTCAAGACCCCATATCTCGAATACTGGAATGAACCGAAGCCTGAAAAATTTCTGTTAAAGTTAACCACAGTACTGAATTTCATTAAATTTGAAGGGGGTGAGGTCAACTCTTCGGTTGAATTGAGTTGTTTTAGCTCTATAATGATCTCTAGAAGAGATTTCAGGATCGAATAAAAATTGTTTTATTCGATCTTTAAAATATTATACTTTGAGTAGATTATTTTAGCTCGATGTAATTTTTCTTTACTGATTAAGTAGAACCATGATATTCTCATAGAATAATTGGCAAGAAAATTAAAAATGACCAACATGAATAAATTTTAAAGAGTAAAATTATTTTCTTGACAACTACTTTATGCGAATATCATCATTAACTCGGGATAGAATAACACTGTGGAACAAATTCAGGTTAGCAAAAGTTAGGTCGATTCTGAGAGTGAGGGGTGAAAATAGTGGCTAAATTAGAAGACCCGTATCGCGGCGTTTGTTTATGTTAGTTCAAATTTTTTCCGACCTTCGAACTCTGCAGTCAAATGCCGATTTTCAGCATATTGTTTATATGTTTTTTTGGCTATAACTCGTCGACTAATTTTTTAAACCCTCCAACCACAGTATGGGGGTATACTCACTTTGTAATTCCGTTTGTAGCGCATCGAAATATCGGTCGGGGACCCAATAAAGTATATATATTATTGATCCATGATCGATTCTAACACTCAAAAAATTATGTTAGTAAAATCAACTGAAAATGTCAGTTAAAATAACTACTTTGTAAGTTGTTTTGGGGTCAACTAATTTTTCAGTTAAATCAACTAACAATGTCAGTTATTTTAACTGACAAAAAACAACAGACTTATGTAGTAAAAACTACTAACATTTTTAGTCAAAACAACTAAAATGTAGTAAAAATAAAATAATCAATATATATTTTTTTTTTTTTCAAAAAATTTTTCAGAAAAAAAATTGAAGACCAAATTTTTTCAAAGTTTTTTTTTAAAAAAAAAAAGTTGTGAAAAATAAAAAAAACGAAAATTTATTTTTATTTTTTGAAAAACAACTTAAAAATTTTTTCAGAGATAAAAAAAATAAAATTAACTACTTTAAATTACTGTTACTACAGCACAGTACTTTTTTGTTAGTTGTTCAAAAAAACTATTTAAAATAACTAACAGAAATAGTTGTTTGATATTTTTCAAACAAAAACAACTGACTTTGTAGTTGAAAACAACTAACTACTGTAAAATATATAAACAACTTACATGTAGTAACTTACATAATTTTCTGAGTGAAGATATTCTGTGAATGTCCGTCCGACCGTCCGTCCGTCCGTCCTTCCGTCCGTCTGTAGATGGCACGATGCAGTTCAAAATAAAACAGCTAGCCTCCTGAAATTTGGCACGAATATGTCTTATGGTCCTAGACAGCTTAAGTTCGTAATTGGGCAAAATCGGACCATGGGGAAAAAAGTTCCCCCTTGACGAACTAAACCAACCTCTGAAAAACACGATTTTTTTACGTGGCTTGGATATAAAAAAAATAGTTTAAATAATGATAAAATTGTAAAGCTTTAGTGCAAAAAGCATAACAAATAAATTAGTAAACATTTTTCGAGACGGGGAGGTGTCTCCCACTGCCCCCGCCGAAGCCCCTCCCAAAATAACGCCCCTGAAATTTTTTTTTTACATGTTGGAGGGTATAAATGATTCGGCACAGCCGAATTTAACACTCTTACTTGTTCAATCTGTAAAAGCCAAATTATTGCTAGAGACCAACAATTAAAATTTTTTAAAAAATTGATTTGGAAAATTTTCGTGGTGCTTATGAAATTATATTTTCAAAAAGCATGAAAAAAAAAAAATAATTTTTCCAACATTTTGCTTCATAAGCACCACAAAAATTTTCTAAATCAATTTTTTAAAAATTTAATTGTTGGACAGATCTCTAGCAATAATTTGGCTTTTACAGATTGAAAAAATATCAATTAGTCGACGAGTTATAGCCAAAAAACCATAAAACAATATGCTGAAAATCGGCATTTGACTGCAAAGTTCGAAGGTCGATTAAATAAAATTCGAACTAACATAAACAAACGCCGCGATACGGGTCTTCTAATTTAGCCACTATTTTCACCCCTCACTCTCTGAATCGACCTAACTTTTGTTAACCTGAATTTGTTTCACAGTGTTATTCTATCCCGAGGTAATTTTGCGGAAAAAAAAATAAAAATTTTTCGAAAGACACATTCGATATTTTCGAACAACCTTTTCAAACTCTAGCAACTGTCCCCATTGCTGTATCTTTATTATTATCTTTGGCTGTATCTTTATTATTTTTTATCTTTGAATATTTATCAAATTAAAACGGAATGCACAATAATCTCAAAAATTATAATTCTTGTATAACTTTTTATTTTGAAAAATTTTTAGAACCCGTTCTGAAATTTCCCATTTTTTAAAAAGCCAATTTATCAAAAAGTTTTAGATGTTTGTCTATCCACACAAAAAAAAAATCAGACGCGCGTTTTTTTTTTTTTTTTTTCAAGAAAATCGCATTTGAATATTAAATTTCATAAGAATTTTGTAATTTGCTTGTACTTTCTTGTTTTAACATAGGGTATGAGTAACAACTATTTTCATAAATAATACTCATACGCAATGTTGAAACAAGAAAATACAAGCAAATTATAAAATTGTTATGAAATTTAATATTCAAATGCGATTTGATCGAAAAAAGCGAAAAACGCGCGTTTGAATTTTTTTTTTGAGTAGATCTCGAAAACTAATATCTATAGGCCAGTTTTAACAAAGGTCATACGCATGTGGACTCAGTGCGTTTTGGTACAAGGATTTCAAAAAATAAAAAAAAATAAATATTTTTTCTCTAGGGGGGAAATCATCGTTTTTTCTTACCTGTCACTGTGTTTCTATTAATATCTAATTCTCCAATGAAGTCTCCATCCTGAAAATTTAAACTTAAGTAATTCACGGGACCGTAACAACATATATTTTTTCCAGAATTTTAAAAATATTGTTTTTTGAGATATAGCCTTCCAAAAGTTAGAGCCGAATCAATGACCTTTGATATTTAAAAAAAAAAAATATGGTGCCTCATTACCTATTATTTGAAATCTGAATGAGACTTGCACCTGGATTACTTTTTGAGATAACGTCATTTATGCCAGAACACTTTTGTCATATAGATATGATTTTCCCAATTTTCAAGACCCCATATTTCGCGATGAAAAACAGTAGTCCAAAATTTTGGCACTATAATTTTTTTGTAAAGGCCAAACTATATTCCAAATTTCACCCAATTTGAAAGGTATACGGTTAAAAATGTTACTTTTTTTGGTTGAGTTTACATGTTTTAACTCAATATTTAAATTAATAATGTATATCTACGCTTATAAAAGGGGCGGTAATTTTCTTATCCTCTGGGTGAAAGCGCAGGACTTTCAACTTCTTCTGACACAAAAATACTTAATTTGTTTAACAAAAGTACAAACAAAAGCTGTAAAACATTCTCTTTTTTATGTTCTTTACAGTGGCGGGTACAGATTTTGATTTTGGGGGGGGGGGGGGGGATTTTTTTTTACTTCGAATAAAAAAATCATCAATTCACCGTTGTCGGTAGGACAAGAAAAAGAGAGATTCTTTTTTTTTTTGCAAAAAAAAAACACTGCAGCCGATTTTTAAATTTAAAAATCAAAGCCCTCCTTAAGAGCTTTGTTTTTAATTATCATATTTCCGTTTAGATACATTTTTTTTAAATTGTTTTAAGAGAAATTTTACATTTTCTATGTACACAGAAAATAATATCGTAATTTTGTTTTTAATTAAAAATGGATTTGATATTAAATTTAACTTCAATTAAACATTTTAATTGATTCAATTAATGTTTTAATTGAATTCTAAACTTTACTGAAAACAAAAATAAAATAAACAAACGAAACCGGTTTTGTATGCATTAGTGTTAGTAGCCAATGAAAAAATAAAAATGAAAAAACAACAAAAAAACTTTTGAACTATTGTTTTGTATATTTTGGTGGTAGCAGCCAGGGATGTTAAATGAGGTTTTCAATGTTGTACCAACTTTCAAAAAAAATTGTACTTTTTGGACTCTCACGGTACCATTTTTTTAAAATAAATAAAAACAACAAATGATTGTTAATTCGGTTTTACTGAATCTTCTATACCCCCCCCCCCCCCACAAAAAAAAATCCAACAAATTCAAAAAAAAACATTTTTCAGGGTTGTTGTTGAACAATTTCTTGAAATCGATTCTGCAAAAAAATGTCTCATATTTCGATACTTTATCTATAGGAAAAACACTAAGAATTTTAGAGTTTTTCGACAGGAAAAATGTATCTGAGTGCGTAAACACGAAAAATGTATCAATATCTCAGAAATCTTTTAAAGATGAAAGGTCTCATAGTCTGCAATTAATACTATCTTCAATAATTGTCTATAAATAACTGACTGATACTTCCGTGAAAAATTCTAAAACTTTTTGTTCGATAAAAGTGAGTAAGAAATTTTTTTATCAAGTATCTAATTCTGTTACCTTTTCTTTTTTTTGTAAAAAAAAATTAAGAAAAATTTCATTTGAAAACTACTTTAATCTGTTTCAAAACAAGGGTTTAAAATCGGTCTAGCATTAGTACCTTTGTGAGCATTTTTTTTAAAGTTTTTTTTGGTTTCCATTTTATTTTCAATTAAAACTTTAATTGATTCAATTAACAATTTAATTAAGTTTTAAAACCATTTTCAAACAAAATGAGTAATTAATATGCGCATTTTCGTGATAGGTCCGAAATCAATTAATTTTTTAATTGAATCAACGAATTTCGTAATTGAAATTCATTTTTATTTTTTTCTGTGTAGACAGAAGTCTCGGATTCTAACACATTTGTGGTATGAAAAAGTCTAAATCTAAGAATTTTTTAATAGAAGAAATTCTTCCTAAATAGATAATATCAGATTAATTTTTTGTAAAGCAGTGCTTTTTCTATATGAAAAATATCTCGGAATCTGAGACTTTTTTCCCATAGAAAAATTTTCGGATTCTAAGAACTTTTTCCCACAGAAAAAGTCTCAGGTTTTTAAACCTTTTACCAAAGAAAAAGTTTCACACTCTAAAGTATTTTTGAGATATCTTTCCTATAAAAAAGGTCTCAAATTATTTGATTTGTTTCGCATAGAAAAAGTTTTAGGTTCTGAGAAATTTTAAAATAGAAAAAGACTCAAATTCCAAGACATTTTTCCCATAGAATAAGTTTCAGACTCTCAGGCTTTTTTCCTATAGAAAGAGTCTCAGATTCTGAGAGAGTTTTCCTATAGAAAAAGTCTCAGATTCTGAGACGTTTTTCCTATAGAAAAAGTCTTAGATTCTGAAACATTTTTACAAGAGGAAAAATGTCTCGGAATCTCAGACTTCTCAGATTCTGAGAAATTTTTCCTATAGAAAAAGTCTCAGATTCTGAGAAAGTTTGCCTATAGAAAAAGTCTCAGATTCTGAAACATTTTTACAAGAGGAAAAATGTCTCGGAATCTCAGACTTCTTCTCAGATTCTGAGACATTTTGCCTATAGAAAAAGTCTCAGATTCTGAGACATTTTTACTTTAGAAAAAGTCTCAAATTCTGAAACATTTTTCCTATAGAAAAAGTCTTAGATTCTGAAACATTTTTACAAGAGAAAAAATGTCTCGGAATCTCAGACTTCTTCTCAGATTCTGAGAAATGTTTTCTATAGAAAAAGTCTCAGATTCTGAGAAAGTTTGCCTATAAAAAAAAACCAGATTCTGAGATATTTTTCCTATAGAAAAAGTCTCAGATTCTGAAACATTTTGCCCATAGAAAAAGTCTCAGATTCTGAGACATTTTGCCTATAGAAAAAGTCTCAGATTCTGAGACATTTTTACTTTAGAAAAAGTCTCAAATTCTGAGACATTTTTCCTATAGAAGAAGTCTCAGATTCTGAGACATTCCTATAGAAAAAGTCTCAGATTCTGAGACATTTTTCCTATGGAAAAAGTCTCAGACTACGAGATATTTTTCCTATAGAAAAAGTCTCAGATTCTGAGACACATTTCTTATAGAAAAGTTTCAGATTCTGAGATATTCTTCCTATAAAAAAAGAGAAAGAAAGTCTCAGATTCTGAGTAAATTTTCTTATATAGAAAAAGTCTAAGATTCTGGTGCTTTTTCCAAAAAAAAAGTCTTAGATTCTTAGACCTTTTTCCTATAGAAAAAGTCTTAATTATGAGACCTGGTTTCTATAAAAAAGTTTCAGACTCTAATGCCATGTTCACACTACAAGAACTTACCATGGTAAGTTGAGATGATTTTGCAATTTTTCATTATGCTAGTACAATTTGAGATGATGTTGTAAATCACTATGTGATTTTGTTCAAAGGAAAATCACATGGTGATTTTACAATCACGCTAGTCTGTACACTCAAAAAAAAAAAAAACTGTAATGTTAGCAAAAAAAGCTTGTAAACCTACAGGAAAATTTGCTGATTTTGAACCCACAATTTTTTTGCTAAAGTTAGCAAAAATGTTTTGCCAATAATTAGTTAACTGATTTTTTATTTTTTTTTGAACTTAGTTCATACACATTTGAGGACCCCATTGGGTTCGGACCCAATAGGTCCAGACCCCGATGGGCCTAGACCTAGTTGGGTTCCTTAAAAATCGTCATAGTTTTTGATCCAAAATTTGTGTCCGTTTCGCTCTTCCTTGCTTAGTTTTTGAGATACGTGATTTTAGGGGATCACTGGGGTCTTGAGAATTAAAAAACTCGATAACTTCAAAAATATTACTCGGAGAGCTTTTAGATATTTTGCGGTTGTTCTACGTGTTGAGAGCTACAAAAATTCTTTTGGACTTTTTGTTGTGTCGGCAATATTTACCGAGATATGAGCATTTTAAAATTTTCGGGAATGCTAACTTTTTTGGATCTAAAGTTAGGTCCCATTAGGGTCCACACATGTGAAGAGGACCGACGATACTATGGAGATTCTAAGAACCAAAAATGGCCTCCATTTTGCTCTATCTGGCTTAGTTTCCGAGATAGCGCCATTTTAAGTTTTCTGAAAATAAAAAAAAAAATTACCATTTATTTTTGCTAATGTTAGCAAAAAATCTTGTAAAAATGTTGTCAACTCAATTTCAAATTTAGCAAAAGAAATTAGTTCAAAGTTTGTTTAAAATTGCTAATGTGATAAATGAAGTTTACAAGAATTTTTTGCTGACATGCTAATCTCAACTAAAAATTTGCTAAAAGTTAGCTGACTAGCATTAGCAAAAAAAATTAGTAAATCTACTAACGTATTTTTTTGAGTGTATACAGTATTAGATTCCTAGACTTTTTTCTAGTAAATAAGTTTGAAATTTTTTCTCTATTGAAAAGGTCTCAGATTCTGAGACCTTTTTCCTATAGAAAAATTCTCAGATTCCGCAACATTTTTCCTATAGAAAAAGTTTCAGATTCCGCAACATTTTTCCTATAGAAAAAGTCTTAGATTTTGAGACATTTTTACTATAGAAAAAGTTTCAGATTCTGAGACACTTCGCCTATAAAAAAGTCTTATATTCTGAGACATTTTTCCTATAGAAAAAGACTCATTTTCTAAGATATTTTTTCTATTAAAAAAGTTTTAATTTTTTAAATAGATTTTCCGTTAAAAATTTTCAGATTTTCCCTATAAAAATTTTTAGATTTTTCCTTCAGATTTTTTTCTATGAAAAATTTTCGGATTTCAAATTTTTTTCATTGGAAAATTTTTTAAAAATCTTCATTCTTTCTTCTTTTCTTCTTTTCCTTTCCTTTTTCTTTTTTTTTTCTTTTCCATTTTTTATTTTTTAAATTTGGTCTGGGGTAGGGAAATTTCCCCTTTTCGCCCCCACCCTTTACCCACGCATGGTTCTTTAAAAGGCAGATTTTTTCCGCCTAGTCCTATTTTGCACATTTACGAACGAAGTCAGCCAACTTCAGGAGTCTAGTTTTTTTAAATTTTGGACTGCATTGTGTCTTCAACAAACAGGCGGACGAATGGACAGACGGACATCGCTAAAATGTCTTACATTATTTCATGAATCAATAATATTTATACTTTATTATTGATGGCATTCGACTTTTAAAAATCGAATGCATTTGATTTTTTCCTCTTTTGACTTTTTAAAATAAAGCAATACGGAGCAAATTTTTGATTCTTAGAATTGCTGGCCATCTTCTCGTTTTCATTACTATTCATAGGGATATCTATTACTTACGGCAGGCACTGCTACCCTCCATAATCCCATGATCAGGTATTTTTATTTATATTAACATTAATTACAGAATTTAAAATTTAAAAAAATTAAAAAAAAAAATTGTTAAAGTTTTTCTCAAAATTAAGGCTGGATTACTCAATGCTCCGTTATAAAATAACTCTCCGTTAAATTTAACTTTTTCATACAAATTTTGACATAAGGCTCCGTTAAATCGGCAGTTAGCAGCTAACTTTTCATTGAGTAATCCGCCCAAAATCGAAAAAATGTTAACTAAATTTACTAAATTTGTTTTACCCCGCCAGCTGTTGGAGGGTATCAAAACACTCCAGGGGTAGTTATGATTTCAATTTCCAAGAAAATAGCGCTTGAAGTGCTGCCTGGCTATCCGAGAAGATTCAAATATCATTACCCTTTACTACCCAGCAAAAAAAGAGCTTACCATTCACTACAAAATTCACCACAACTTATGAACCAGATGTACTTCTTCTTCTACTGAAACATTGATGAATTTAATATGGGCGTGACACACAAAGTATGTTCTTTTTATCGCCACTTTTCAGTGGGGAAAGATTGACACTTAAGTATAACATATATCACTAGCAGCGTTGCCAATTTAGCTTTTTTCCCGCTAGATTTAGCTTTTTTTGAAATTTTTCGCGGGAAAATTTTGCATTTAGCTTTAAGCGGATTTTTTAGCTTTTTTTGAAAATTATTTGGCTTTTTTTTAGCTTTTTTTAGACTTTTTTAAACTTTTTTTCATTAAATATCAATGTAAAAAGAGAAGAAACATAAATTTTTACTTGAAAAATTTCTCGTTTTGTTCAAAAACACAATTATATTTCAGAAACATCTAACTATTTATATTTTAAAGTTTGTCAAAATGAGTTTTAGGAAGTTTTTTTTAATTTAAATTTTTTTTCAGAATTCTAATAAGCAATTAAAAATTTTTAAAACTTTAATAACAATTTTTAAAATGTATTTGGAAATTTCTTAAATATAAATTTAAGAAAATTAAATTTTTCGAACATAACAAAAGTTTCTAAAACATATTTAGTATTTTGTGAAATTATATTACAAATTTTTAATATATGTATATATGAAGATTTCTGAAATGTATTTGTATATATTTTTAATATTGTTTGTATTTTGTAAAATTGTTGGGAAAGTATGTATTTATAAACTGTTTTTCTAAATATTCAGAAATTATTAAAGAAACTTCCAATTTTTCCCAAATTTCTAAACTTTATTTGAAAATGTAATTCAATCAATTCAAAATACATTCTAAAATGCAATTGAAAAAATCAAAAAAAAAAATCTAAGTTGTATTTGAAAATTTCTTTGATTTATTTGGAAATTTATGCACAACGTTTTGAAATTTCTGAAATGCAATTTGAATTTGTTAACGTTAAAGATTTTCTTGATTGTATTATTTTTAATTCTTATTTATATGTACCTACATTCGAAATTTTCGGAAACATAATTTCTTTAAATTTTATGAAGATTTGTTATATTTTAATATTTTGTTTATTAAAAAGATTATTTGGGTCCCAAATATGCTATAGATGGAATAACAGATCCCTATTTTACAATTCGATTGTAAAATTGAAGAAAAAGCTAATTTAAATCAATTAAAAAAAGTTTAGCTTTATTTTTTAGCTTTTTTTCAACTTTTTTAGCTTTTTTTTAGCGGGTTTTTTGAAAATATCTAGCTTTTTTTGTTTTCAAATTCTGGCAACGCTGATCACTAGTGTTTTTATCACAACTTCTGAAGTAGTGATCCAGATGTTAATATAACATGACCTTTTGGAAGCATATTTCTTGGCATTTTGGGAGTGATTGTGTCATTTTTATTTGGTGATTTAGAACTTCTAAATTAAAAGTTCTTCCAGTGAAATTTCTAACTGGTCCTTATAGATTTTGGTCTCCTGCTTCCAAATCTACCGTCCAAATTTTTCTAGCACGTACCGTTTTTGAGATATTTGCTGTTTAAAAGTAAAAACAAACACTTTTAGGGGTTTACTGTTACGTATTCTTACGTTGCTTCCACGAAATAAGACTTGATTTTATATAAAATGGACCTCCTGATTCCAAAACTGCAATCCACAATTTTCAAGCATGTTTTGTTTTTGAGATATTCGCGTTTGAAAATTTTAGTGTGATTTAAAAAGCATATAAGTGCGTAACAGTAGAGTTTGAGTTTTTCAAACGCCAATATTTCAAAAACAGTACGCGATAGAAAAAATTTAGATACCAGATTTGGAATAAAGATGTCTTATTTTTACTAAATCGAGTACTATTGTGTTTGAGCAACTTAAGAATACGTTACAGAGGAGACCCAAATATTTCAATATTCAAACGCGAGTATCTTAAAAACCTTACGTGATAGAAAAATTAATTTCATTGATAAT
This sequence comes from Pegoplata infirma, assembly GCA_963921195.1. Classification (NCBI taxonomy): domain Eukaryota; kingdom Metazoa; phylum Arthropoda; class Insecta; order Diptera; family Anthomyiidae; genus Pegoplata; species Pegoplata infirma. The sequence goes on from OY992539.1 coordinate 139,205,351, forward strand.
CAAACGTATATACTTCGAATTAAAAAGGAGCAATTATAGAGATCACAAAACTATAAAAATTCACGGCGAATTGATTCACAAGTTTGTTTTGACCACAAGCCTATACCTCAATTTTCTAAAAAGCTTAAACAATCTTTAATAATGTGATGCAGCAACATCCGCTTGAGTTCGTAAATGTATTTATTAAATTTAGGATCAACTTTTTTTGATATAAGATATGAAATTTAAAAAAATTTATCAATAATCGATTTTCGTCTTTTCGATTTTTTAAGCTCTAAATAAAGAGAAATGAAATCCCATTACCAAATTTTGTCACCATTTTTGCAAAACCTAAATCTATTTGAAGCTGGACGTAGAAAAAATTGCATACTTCGTGTATCACCCTCATTCTAATTGTTTCAGTTGAAAAAGAAGTTCGTATGTTGTGGTGATTTGATTTGATTCCTAAGAACATATGAAAAAGGTACTTCAAAATCATTAAGCAAAGAACTGGTAAAAGATTTTTTTGTTATTTTGTAGCATTTTTGGAAGTGATTTTAAAAGTACTTCCTACGGAATATGAAGTTCGTCAACTATCGCTACTTTGTATGTAGTGAAACCACTAATTCTTTTTGAACCACTTCGTTTATTTTTTGCTGGGTATATTAACCCTAACGTATATCATAATAGCCTGCAAAACTGTATTCCACCTACCCATAAACACCAGCTCCCACTTCAGAGGCCATTTTTTACCAGTCCTTGTACCAGTTTAGGCTTCTAGTGTCAACAGATGGCCCACCTTCATTTTATTCGGATCTATTTTGTATGACGATCTCAAATTTCTGTCTCAAAGCGAAGTTCAAAATTTATCCTATCCTATGGAAACAGCATCGGAGAGAGTTAGCAGGTTTTGCATTTCTTTTTCAGCGGCTCTTTTGAATCCATACCGATTTTGTATTGTTTTTAGGAGCGAAATATTATAATAATAGCTCTGATGGTACATTTTACAAATTAGAGTACAATATATTTTTTTTTGTAGATTTTGCCATAAAATTTCTGGTTATAATTTATTGGTTTTATTTAAATATTTTTAAATCAGTCATTAATAATAAAACTAAAATAATAATTAAAATAAAATATTAAAATAATAATAAAAATTAGAAAATATAAGTAGGGATAATTACTTAATATAAATACTTTCATTTGAAATACAGAGATTTCTTAAAAAACAAGATCTTAAGAATAGTTATCTGTTTGCAAAAGATTCAGCTTGTTGGTCGAAAAACGAGATGGTTTCATTCACGCACCATCTACACGTGGGAGAATTTTTTCATGAAAGCTGAGATAACGTCGGCAGAGAAGCAGTTGGGAAATTTCAATATTTATCTCAATATCAAATGGTGTGGAAAACGAGCTGCAATTATTCTTATGAAATTTCATAATTTTCAATCAGCCGTGGAATAACTATGTATCTTTTTCATCATAAATATATGTACAATCTATTATTTAAGCACATACATTTGTTTATACACTTATTTTTTAATGATTTATTTTAGTTTTCCTTTTTTCGACGCCATTTGCTCCAAAAAACAATTGTAAACATACAAATATAAGTAAATTTGACACTTGATCTCATCCAATCTCATCAGATTGTTGTTATGAGATATCTCATAACAACTATCTGATGAGATCAAATACTGAGACTAATATTTAGTCCACACCTGAGAGAAATTTCTTTGCGATTGATTTTGACGTTTCTTGATACAAATATCTCAGTATTTCTCCCAGGTGTAGACAGCGGGTCATTGCATCAAAGTAGTGAAAATACCACTTTATTAAACTCTTATTAAAAAAAATCTTAATTAAAATTTAAACAAATGAGAGGGATGCCCGCCCTTTCGTCAAATTAAATACGATTTAGGTCGTAAATTTTTAATCAATTTAACTAAAATTCAAAACATTAGCTTCTTTTAAAGATGCCTTTTAAAATTGAAAATCGCTCAATGTTTAGACTAGAGATAAGATCGTAAGTGACGTTTCAATCACGCTCACGCACTCTCACTAGGGTGGTTCATAAAAACAAAAGTTGGATTTTTGAGTGGGGCACCCGGAATATATATTAAGCACCGTGAAAAAATGACACGTGATTTTTTTCAAATTTTTATATTAAGGTTTAGGGGTCGCTACCGGGCCCTGAACTTTGGGATATAAAAAAAAAAATTTCACACAATGAAAAAAAAAAAGTTCGTTTTTTTTATATTTTTTTTTTTTATTATAGTTTAACTTCATTAGCTTATTAACGGCAAAAGATTTCATTTTGTTGGGACAAGTTTTTCAGTTCCAAAATTGACCATGAAAAAAAAAATTGAGGCTGGTTGGGGTCTTACTCTAAAATTTTTTAAAAATTTTTTTTTTTTTAGTTTTGATAAGCTTACGTTATAGGTCTTTAGTCCCTCTTGATAATACATTCTTTGTAAAAATTTTTGTTCTTTCCGAAACATCATTAACATGCGCCGAAAATCAAACGGATATTAAAAAAAAAAAAAAATAAAAAAACGGTGAAAAAAATCGATTTTTTTTTTTTTAATTTTTAATTATAATTTGATAAGCTGATCCAGCTTATTAACGGCAAACAAAAATTCGATATGGTCGGAAAAGTATGTAATTTCCAAAATTTACATTGAAAATATGTTTTTTTTTTTTAATATCCGTTTGTTTCGGAAAGAACAAAAATTTTTACGAAGAATGTAGTATCAAGAGGGACTAAAGACCTATAGCGTAAGCTTATCAAAACTAAAAAAAAAAAAATTTAAAAAAATTTTAGAGTAAGACCCCAACCAGCCTCAATTTTTTTTTTCATGGTCAATTTTGGAACTGAAAAACTTGTCCCACCAAAATGAAATCTTTTGCCGTTAATAAGCTAATGAAGTTAAATTATAATAAAAAAAAAAATATAAAAAAAACGAAATTTTTTTTTTTTCATTGTGTGAAAATTTTTTTTTTATGACCCAAAGTTTAGGGCCCGGTAGCGACCCCTAAATGTTAATGAAAAAATTTGAAAAAAATCACGTGTCAGTTTTTCATGGTGCTTAATATATATTCCGGGTGCCCCATACAAAAATCCAAAAAAAAAAAAAAAGTGACATATATGAACCACACTAACTCTCACGCTTACGCAATATTTTTTTTCGGCTTACGCTCATACACGCTCACGTGAGCGTAAGCATTGACACTTAACATGTTTACTTTTTGTTGCTCTAGCGATGCCCGTCTGTCAGTTTAAATAGCGAACACGGCCAAAATATTATACAAATATGACTGAAACTTAACATGTTTACTTGTTGTTGTCCGATTGTGGCCATTAGCGGGATCTTGAAAAAGATAACAATACCACAAAATGTGTACTGTGCTCCATCTATGAGCCTTTTTGAGCGCCACTTTACCACCCTAATACCATCCAGGGAGTCTTGGATGAGGGGCATTTCGGGTAGTGGAGATTCCACAGATTTTTACACGGATGGATCGAGGCTGCATGAACAAGTGGTCCTTGGAGTATATTCGAAAGGGCTTGGATTGAGTCTGGCTCTAAGATTGCCAAATCATTGCAATGTTTACCAGGCAGAGATGCTGGCAATAAAGGAAGTGGCTGATTGGTTGAGTTGCAATATCTTGTCTACAGCCACAGTCAACATCTATTCTGACAGTCAAGTCCCTGGAGTCAATGTTCTGAAAACACATCTTTAAATGAGATGGCCAAGCAGTTTGACATACATACAATTCATTTGAGTCCCAGGGCACAGAGACATTCCAGGGAATTGCAAAGCCGATGAGCTTGCAAGACTGGGAACTACCTTACAGGTTCCAACAGAATTGGAATGTGTTGGTATGCCTCTACATAATTTTCAATTGAATTTCAGATAATTATCAATTGTATTTCAGAAATGATCAATTGTATTTCAGAAGTTATCAAGTGTATTTCAGAATTTATCAATTGAAGGGCTTATTGCAAAAACTCGATGAGCAACATTTTATTTTTTGGTGTTTTTCGCCTTTTACTGATGTTCTATTGAAAGATTTTTGCCAGAAGTTTTGTCTAAACCTTTCGTAAAAGTATCTTGAGTATGAAAGTTCTTTATCATTATTTCAATATTTTTAAGGCAAAAACCACCATAAAATGAAATGTTGCTTATCGAGTTTTTACAATAAGCCCTTCAATTGTTTTTCAGAAGTTATCAATTGTATTTCAGAACTTATCAAATGTATTTCAGAACTTATCAAATTTATTTCAGAAATTATCAATTGTATTTCAGAAAATATCAATTGTATAACAGAAACCATCAATTGTATTTCAGAATTATCAATTGTACTTCAGAAATTATCAATTGCATTTCAGAAATTATCAATTGAATTTTAGAAGTAATCATTTGTATTTCAGAATTTATCAATTGCATTTCAGAATTTATCAATTGTATTTCAGATATTATCAATTGTATTTCAGAAATTATCAATTGAAAGTTTCTGAAATACAATTGATAATTTCTGACATACAATTGATAAATTCTGAAATACATTTAATAATTTCTAAAATACAATTGATAATTTCTGAAATAAAATTGATAATTTCTGAAATACAATTGATAAATTCTGAAAAACAATTGATACCTTCTGAAAAAATTGATAATTTCTGAAATACAATTGATAAATTCTGTAATACAATTGATAATTTCTGAAATAAAATTGATAACTTCTGAAATACAATTGATAATTTCTGAAATACAATTGATAAATTCTGAAATACAATTGATAATTTCTGAAATACAATTGATAGTTTCTGAAATACAATTGATAATTTCTGAAATGCAATAGATAAATTCTGAAATAAAATTGATAATTTCTAAAATACAATATATAGTTTCTGAAGTACAATTGATAATGTCTGAAATACGTTTGATAATTTCTGAAATACAATTGATGAATTCTGAAATACAATTGATAACTTCTGATATTCAATTGATAATTTCTGAAATACAATTGATAATTTCGGAAATCGAATTGCAAATGGTTTAGAAACTTGCAAGTAAAATCTATTGACCGGCACTTTCTGGTCTGAGACTTGCTTCACTGGGATCTAGGGAGCTGCGCGATCTTTCTGATTTGTCAGATGTCAAAATTTAATATCTTAGGAGTTTCATAAGAAGCTCAAATTGGTGTAACGTTAGGGACCAGTAGGGAAACCTATTGCAGCCCCGTGGCACAGACTATATACAGACTCGACAGTAGAGTTTAAAAAAAAAAATGGGGGAAAACTAAGCGATTTTAGGAGAAAACAGAGCGGTTTTTGGCTAGTTTTAAGCTAACATGACAACACTTTCTACGACATAGGAGTGAGTGAAACAATAAAAACCGATCTGGCATCTATTTTTCTAATTGCGCGTTATATTAGCTTTCTCTTTCTAACCTAATTCCACAGACTAATACAGACTCGACATAAGTGACAGGTGTCAAAAAAGTAATTCTGAACCATATGGTAAATATTTCCAAATTATTCTACGAATTAGGTTAGAAAGAGAAAACTTATATAACGCACCATAAGAAAAATAGATGCCAGATCGGTTTTTGTTGTTTCACTCACTCCTAATTCGTAGAAAGTGTTGCCATGTTAGCGTAAAACGGACTAAAAACCGCTCTGTTTTCTCCTAAAATCGCTAAGTTTTTCCCCATTTTTTCTCATAAAACTCTACTGTCGAGTTTGTTTATTGTCTGTGCTAATTCGTAGAATAATTTGAAAAAATTAACCATAGCGGTTTTTATACCGTTTTACGCTAACATGGCAACACTTTATACGACTTAGGAGTGAGTGAAACAACAAAAACCGATCTGGCATCCATTTTTCTTATGGCTCGTTATATCAGTTTTCTCTTTCTAACCTAATTCGTAGAATAATTTAAAAATATTAACCATATGGTTAAAGAATACTTTTTTGACACCTGTCACTTATGTCGAGTCTGTATTAGTCTGTGCCCGTGGTATCACTATGAAACTCAGAGTCTATATGTGCTGACGTTAAACGTGAGCAGCCAATTACAGCCTAATATGGAGTTCACACTACCGACCTTAAACAAGTTGTTCAACAAAACACCAGTAGCAGAATAAAAAAGTAATGGACACAGAACAAAGACTTTTTTAAACATCTCACTCTTGAACACTTCAAAACAGCAAGTGTGATCGCCGTATAACCTAACCCAGCGATGCCAACTCAGCGCGTTTCGCGCTAGATTTAGCGCTTTCTGACAACCCAAAAAGCGCATTTTTTAAATCTAGCGCGTTTTTGAAAAAGGCGCTAACTGGCGCGTTTTCACTTTTTCATTTAGCGCCTTTGGCGCTTTCTTTCTACAACTAATCACTACATGAAAAAATGTACATTTTACAACAGAAACGTCATAATAACAGTCTTTGATCTATATTTTTCACGTAGATGTTGAAGTACAACCATAGAAATGGGAAACTTTGTTGAAAATTAAAAAAAAATCGTTTTTTATAATAAAAACAGAAAAAAATTTATTTTGAAAATTATATTTAGCCATTTTTTAGACTTATTCTGCGAATAGGCCTGCTGATTTTACAAAAATTTATATTAAAACCATTAAATTAAACATAGTTTTTAGTGCTTTTTGGCGCTTTTTACTTTATTTAAATTTAGCGCTTTTTGAGTCACTGTTTTGCGCGTTTTGCCTGTAAAAAGTTGGCATCACTGACCTAACCTGTTGTACAGAGAAGTTTGGTATTACACTTAAAGGCCGTTTGTGACGATAATACTGAGTCGTAAGATTTTAGTAAACCGAAATAAAATGAAATTTGGTCTGAGTGTGCAATTACAATTCTGGCGTTGGCCTTGAATTTTGCTCGTTCCCATACATTTTGTATGTAGAACAAAATTCAAAGCCAACGCTAGCGTTTCAAAGCCAGAATAGAATCAATTCTATTTTCTTGGCTTTGCTCTCTCGTGAGTATTTTTTTCTTGCTTTGGCGTTGCCAGTCTTTTACAAAAAGAGGGTTGATTTTGTGATGTGTTTCATATCTTGTTTATGAAACACATCTGTGTATTGGAAAATTAGAAGAAAAGTACATATAAAAGAAAGTGAAAATATAATTTACCGCCAATTATTATAAAAAAAAAAAAACAAGTATAAAAAATATCAATAACAAAACCAAAGGAGTTTTATGTTTCACCGAAAAAAAATAATTTTCAGAAAAAATTTATTTTTCTTCCACCAAATAATTATATTTCTGTTATTCTTTGTGTGTGTGTGTATACAAACAAACGCCAGAACAAAATTCAAAGCCAAAGCCTTTGTTTAAATCAAAAGCCCTCTCTTTACACAAAATTCAAAGCCAACGCCAGAATTGTAATTGCACACTGACTCTCAAAAAATCAAACCAATTTTTTTTTTTAAATACATTGCCCTTTGCAACCATCACATTTGAAATAATATGAAAACAGCTGTTCAGAAAAATATATGTTAAAAAATATTATTTGTTGCATATTTTTTAACTGGGCTATTCATAATGAGTAAATTAAATCTATTGTAGGTTTATTTGACTGATATTGCATGAATATTTGTCAAATAAACCTACTTTAAGTACACTTTAAGTATTATGAATAAAGGCCTAAAAATACAGTAAAATAAGAGACTTTTAAACTTAACTTTGTAGTTTCTTGTTTTTATGTTGGCGTCAATAAATTGAAAAGAAAATACATCCCTGATAAAATGAAAAGTCTCAGCTTTTAGAAATATTTCTAAAAATGACGAGTATTATACGACTGTCAAAATTTCTTCCGTATTACAGTCCGTGTCATTACATTTTGCATTTACACGATAACATTTTTATATTCTATACGATTTTTTGACAGATCATTTTACTGGGTCTTATCGCGACAAACGGCCTTAAGCGATATCGGTTCAAAAGTTATGAACGAAAATGTAAGGACACCACGAAAAATGTTGGTACATTCCACATAACCTAAAAATACAAAATGCTTTAATTCGGCTGCTGGTTGACACATGTTTACAGAATTTAATACCGAATGCTATTTTAACAAGTTCAAACAAATTAAAAAAAAAAATCGCGAATATTTTTTTCAAAAATTTGTTTATATTTTTTTGTTTCAAAAAATTTGTTTATTTTTTTGCAACTGATCTTTTTGACATTCGGCAAGGTCGAATTATAACTCTTTTACTTGTTTACATTTTAATGGATATTTTTTATCAAACAGAATCTTTAAATATTTATTGATCTTTTTAAATCTTAAATGGAATCTTGTTTTTTTAAAGTGTTTGAGTATATAGAAAATTATATTACCATCTTGTTTCTATTTTTGAAATTAGTGTATATCGTAACTTTTATTTTTAATAATTGTTTATGGATGTTTTTTTTTTTAATTTTTATTCCCTTAAATTTTGATTTTACCTAAAATTTTTTAGCACTTGATTTTTTGTTTGTTTGTATTTTTTTGAATTTGGAGTTTAGTTTTCTTTAAATACTCGTAGATTTTTCACGCATTTTTTTTTTTGGGGTTTTCTTTGAAAGACACAACAGTTACTGGTCCAGTTCCAGGATTTTTTTTTTAATATTTGCTTTTTAACTTGATATCTGGGTTTGGGAATTCATTTGCAATTATATAACAATTTTTGTTTTAATAATCCAAGTGTTAAATAAATTGATTAAAAAAATTAAACACCAACGTTAAGTTTTATAAGAATCTTGTTGATATAATGGCATTAGCGGCGCCGTAGGTGGTGTTGTAGTTGCTGGTATTGTGGGAGTAGCTTCAGGATGACATTCTTTGTGTACTGAAAAAAAAAATGATAAAAAAATTAGTAATAATGGTTGAAAATATGAAAAATAATATCTAATTGATTTTGTACCTGCTGCAGCAGTCATTCTATTATATAAATTCTTCTTTTTCTTTTTCAATATTACATCCAAATTATAGCCGTCCAATGACATTCTGTAATAATTTTAAAATTAATTAGAAAATTGCTTTTTTTTATATTTCCTTAGCTAAGACACAAACCAGAATTTAAGACATTTTTAGGACTTCCGAAAATTTCTGAGAATTTTACAATTTAAATTTGTTGTTCTAAGTAGAGTGTAGTAACTAAATAATACCTAATAAATGTCAAAATGACAGTTTAATTACACAGTGGAACAACCACAATCGAAATGAGATGAAACTAAAAGCAAATGAAAGTTGACATTTTCCATAAGAAAACCCTCAAGGTTTTTGTTTTTTTCTCTCCATATACTGAAATAGAATAAAGAAAATGCTAAAAATATTGTTTCTAAAAACGGTTTTTAGCTGTACGTGAGAACAGGGTATTAGTTTAGTTGTTTTACTTCAAAACTGTATAAGAGGCGTATACTCTATTTTGTAATTGCCTTTAAATAACAATCATACGCCACGGTGCACAGTGGTCCTATTCAGTAAGTACTGTACCGATTGCAGTGCAATTCATAGCGGTTTTTTGCAAACGTAATTTCGAGCTTAACCTTGGACACTCGAAACCATATCGCTCATTTACTTGTATAGTGTCATAACTCAAAATGTTTGATTTTACAGAAAACCTGTTTAAAGTTTACAATTGAAACTTGGTTTATGTTGCAAAAGGCCCGTGAGTTGAAAATGTTATAATGACGAGTTCTCTTCTCAAACGGTGAGTTTAAAAGATATTAATACGAATTTTTGACACAATATAAAGCAGGATATAACAAATAATTCTGTATTGTTTACCCAAAAACGACATATTTTGAGTTATGACACTAAACAAGTAAATGAGCGATATATTTAAAATACAAAACTTCAAATTCTTTAAAATCACCAACATTAAATGCATGTAAAAAAATCTCGCACTAAACCTTAAAGTTTTTTTTTAAAGGGGGGAATGTGAAAAATGCGTCAATTTTGTCCATTTTGTATCTGCAGAATTTAAATTGAGTTTTTTTTTTAAAGGGGGAATATGAAAAATGGGTCAATTTGGTACATTTTGTATCTGCAGAATTTAAATTGAGTTTTTTTTAAAGGGGGAATGTGAAAAATGGGACAATTTGGTACATTAAAAACGAATGTGAAAAAGTTTTGGAAAATTATTTTACATAATGAAAAATGAAAAAGCGATTCAAAATTAATTTAAAGTATCATTTTCAAACACAGTAGTAAAGTGCCTGCAGAATTTAAAATTTTTGCTAATTTTTTAATCAGAATTGTAATTTTACTCAAATTTTTTTCACTCCAAGATGAAAAACTTTGGTCCGTTTCGCAGGGTTGCCACCTCATGTGTAATTACACATATCATGTGTAATTTTTTTTTTCATGTGTATCCCATGTGTAATTGGCTGCATGTGTAATTCATGTGTAATTTGAAATTTTTACGTTTTTGAGCAATTTTTTTTTTTCATAATTTGTTGTAATTTATTTTACCCTCCACTTATTGTTATGACTTTTCGAAATATCGATCTAGGACGACATATATTTATTATTTTTCAAAAAATTCGGTTAAGAAGTTATGAGCAAAACCGTGAATTTTGGATGGATTTCATACCGAATTCACATGTTAAAAAAAACGCTTAAACGCTTTGTTGGTGAGACACAAAACTATTTTACGAAGTATTTTTTTACTCAAATAATGTTTAAACTCCTCAAATAAAATATTCCTAGACTCAAAAGAAAAACTCTGTCAAAAAATCTGTAAAACGGGCTTTGAGTTTAAAAAAGCAAACTTTTAGTAAATTTTTCTGCAGAAATGTATATTTCAACAAAATTTTCTGTTCGGCTTTCAGTTTAATAAAGCAAACTTTTAGCAGATTTTTTTGCAGAAATGGATATTTTAACAAAATTAAAAAATATAACAGTCTTAAAAATGTTGTGCCCAAAATTTTTTAAAGATGTTCAGATTTTTATGCTTAAATCAGCAGGGATTTCTGCTAAAATGAGAAGATTTTTCAGCTGAAATCAATATGTTTTATGCTGTTTTTACAGATTTTCTTCTGATTTGACTTAGATTATCCAGACAGAAATTTCGCAAAAAACGATAAATCGTTGGTTAAAAACGGAGTAAAAGTGGATTACTCAAAGTCCAGTTAGCTGCTTACTGTCTATTTAACGGAGTCTTGTGTCAAAATCGACAGACTTATGGTGTTTTCTTTTCTAAAAAAAAATGTTTGCCTTTTTAGGGCATACATTTTTAAAATGTTTAACACACCTTAACAAAATGTATAAAAATTTGCATTTTATTTGACTGGAATAGAACACAACATACAGAAATACTCTGCCCTGTATTTTTTAACAGCTGTTTTAAGAAAACAACACAGAAAAAGTCAGCTGTTGTATAAGGCAATTTCAACCCCGTGATTTTTTACGGGGTAAAAAGTGCAACTTTTTGCACTTAATAGGGCAGACATTTTTAGAAAAGAACACGATATTCTTTATAAGTGTTCACATTTTTTTAGAAAAGAACACAAAAACACAATTTTCGAGGCAAAATGCAAAAAAAGGCACATTTTTTGCCAAAAAAGAAAACACCATTAATATGAAGTTTTATTTTGAAAATTAACAAAAAACGTTATTAAAAAAGCATGTGTAATTCGTGATTTCATGTGTAATTTTGGTGTGATCCATGTGTAATTTACGATTTTGTTGGTGGTAACACTGCCGTTTCGCTTTACTTTGCTTATTTTTTAAGATACGTAAATTATGGCCTGATAGAGTCTTGAGAATCTTATTAACTGTATTACTCAAAAACTCGGATTGCTCTCGGGTATTTTGCGGAAGTGTTCTACGAGTTAAGAGCTACAAAAATACCTCAAACAAAAAATAAACTGTAATGTTAGCAAAAAAAGCTTGTAAACCTACAAAAAAATTTGCTGATTTTGAACCCAAAATTTTTTTTGGTAAAGTTAGCAAAACTGTTTTGCCAAAAATTTGTTAACTGAAATTTTTTTTAATTCGACTTAGCTCATACACATTTGAGGACCCCATTGGGTTTGGACCCGATAGATCCAGACCCCGATGGGCCTAGACCTAGTTGGGTTCCTTAAAAATCGTCATAGTTTTTGATCCAAAATTTTTGTCCGTTTCGCTCTATCTTGCTTAGTTTTTGAGATACGTGATTTTAGGTGACCACTGGGTTTTTGAGAATTAAAAAACTCGATGACTTCAAAAATATTACTCGGAGAGCTTTTGGTAATTTTGTGTACAAAAATGCTTTTGGACTTTTTATCGTGTCGGCAATATTTACCGAGTTATGAGCATTTTAAAATTTTCGGGAATGCTAACTTTTTTGGATCCAAAGTTAGGACCCATTAGGGTCCCCACATGTGAAGAGGACTGGCGATACTATGGAGAGCTCGAGAACCAAAAATGGCCTCCGTTTTGCTCTATCTGGCTTATTTTCCGAGATAGCGCCATTTTAAGTTTTCTAAAAAAAAAAAATTAATATTTATTTTTGCTAATATTAGAAAAAAAGCTTGTAAAAATTTGGTCAACTCAATTTTAGCAAAAAACATTAGTTCAAATTTTGTTTAAAATTGCTAATGCGCTAAATAAAGTTTACAAGATATTTTTGCTAACATTCTAATCTTAACTAAAAATTTGCTAAAGGTTAGCATACTAGCATTAGCAAAAAAAATTAGTAAATCTACTAATGTATTATTTTAAGTGTAGCACTTTTTCTCGTATCGGCAGTATTTACCGACATATGGGTATATATGTATATCTCGAGAATGTAAAATCTCGAGAATGTAAAATTTTTCAATTAAAATTAGGAGCCCAAAGCCCCGACAGTAATGTAAAGCTAGAATATTCCGTATTTTCCTTTATAGTACTTTCTTTTGAAAATTTTATCCATTTCGCGCTATCTCGCGTAGTTGTCGAGATATCGCCATTTGGAGTTTTTAACTAAATTCTAAGAAGTCCGCTTTCTCAATTCTAAGAAGAGAAATACGGTTAAGTTATTTATAGTAAATTTGAAATGAACTTGAACTAAATTTTGTGTGAACATATTTTTAAAAAATGTGAATCAAAAATAAAGAAATGTTTCTTACACTCAAAAAAATAACTCTGTTAAATACTCTGTAAAATGACTGTAATCTCAATTCAACAGATATTTGACAGAGTTTTCTGTCAAAATACAGATTTAAAGAAAAAACTTTGTATTTTGTTGTGACAAAAAAACAAAGTTTCTTCTGTAATATTACTTTTAACTTTGTAATTTTAATTTTACAGATAATTAACAGAGATTTCTGCTAAAATACAGATTTAAGCGAAATACTCTGTATTTTTTATAACCAACAAACTAAGTTTTGTCTGTATTTTTACTTATTTCTATGTAATCTTAATTTCATAGTTAAAAACAGAGTTTTCTGTAAAAACACCAAACTTTTATCTGTATTTTTTTTTTTTTTTTTGAGAAAATGTTAAAAAATTATCAAAAAATCTCTTCTAAAATCTTATAAAAATTTTACAAAATAACATGTCTTTTACTAAACTCCGTAAATTTACAGAGTTTTTTTCTGTAAAATTTTGGTTGCATAAAATGAATTTTACAAATATATGTAAATTTACAGAGTTTTTCTTTGCTAAATTGTGTTTTATTTGACCAATATTTTACTAGAAACTCTGTAAATGAACAGTTTTTTTTTGTCAAAATCATTTTACAGAGTTTTATAGTGAAAATACCAAGAAATGTTGCTAGCTGGAAAAGTATGGTGTACTCTGTTAAATTAGAAGAGTTTTTCTGTAATTTAACAGAGTTATTATTTTGAGTGTAGATTTAGAGAACATTTCTTTGGCAGTAAGAATTTTTTTAATTTTCCCATTTTTTAGTTTAATTTAAATAAATTTAAGGAAAATTCATGAACTATTTTCAAAAAAATGTTTTCCAAAATTTTCGTTGCTATTTTTTTCAGCGTATGTCCCTTAAAAATCGGTTTGTGTCTTTGCTAATTTTTTTTTTTAAAAAACATACAAAAAATATTTCAACTTACTTTTCTATTCTACTTAAACCTAATAAATCTTTGAATACCAAATATATTTTACTTAATGTCAAATTGGGTAGTCCCTGTCCCAAATAGCGTATGAATTTGAGTTGTTCGGATTTTGGTAAACCGTTCTCCTGTAAATCCAAAAAGGGTCTATGATCGGCCACCTTATATTCCTAAATTATTGAATAAAAGAAAAAATGTGATTTTAAAACTTTGCAATTTATAAATAAAAAAAACTTTTAAAAATCTAATAAATCTAATTTTTGGATTATTTCATCTTCTTTTTTTAGTTTGTCACTTGTTCATCTATAGTTTTTTTTTTGCTCACATTGCAAAATCTGTTGAAATTTTCGATGACTATATACTTTTCATAATACGTTACAGTTTGATTTGTTTGAATACCGAACTGTTTTAATAATTCCTGTTTTTTTGGTGGTAACCTGGCCATTTGTGTACAAACTCCTTCCTCTATGCGATGTGTCTCGTGTACATCAAAATTTTCGTAAATCGTTAAATTCTCCAGGGGTCGAGTGTTTGGTTGCGGTAACTGGGACTTTGATTGATTGAAATCCATTATGGGATTAAGTAGAGACGACGATTGAGAATGTGGCGGTGGTAGCGTATTTAAAGGATTCATATTGCTGGTGTTGTTCATCATGGAAGTGGCGGACGCCAGTGAAGTTGTAGCTGTTGCAACTATTGGTGATGTTAAAAAATCCATGCTATCATTTGATTGTTGATTAATAATATTTTTAAGATCTAAAATTAAAAAAAAAATAAATTCAAAAAATTAATTGTAATAGAATGTTTGAATCTTTGTGTGCATAAATTTATCATAAATGTCTGCAGTTATTTTTAGCATTTTTTAGTCGGTCAATCTGTCTGTTTTGTTCATACAATATCTGAAAAGATTTATGTAAAATAATTTCAAATAAATTCTTGTAGTACTAAATCAAAAAAACATTATAAATATGTATTGCATTGCACATACATAATTAAAATCAAAATTCTAAAATGCATCGAAAATATTTTTTGGTTATAAATAAAAAAAAAACTGCAATTTGTGATACGGCTGTACTACGTTCTAGAGATGCGCACATGAGCAAAATTTAGCATTACTGTGATCACGAAAAGTAAATTGCGTGAGCAGTACATTTTTAGCAATTTATGCACAGGGCCCACAAAACACATTATTGAAAACATAATCGCTAATATTATCGATAATTACATCACTAACGATTTTGCTAATGATATCACCAACGACATCGCCAATGACATCATAATAGCCCGGAATAACGATATATTTTCGATACTAGACCAGAGAAGCAAGCCGGTCGGCGCGGCTGAGAGCTGAGTCTCTAATCCGACATTTGCACAAGTTGCACCGCTCAATGTTCATCATAATCGCCTGGAATCTAAGCCGATCTTTTCACAAGTTGCACCGCTCAATGCTTATCATAATCGCCTGGAATAACGATATATTTTCGAAACTAGACCAGAGAAGCAAGCTGGTCGGCGCGGCTGAGGACTAAGACACTAAGACGATCTTTTCTCCAGTTGCACCGCTCAATGTTCAGCCGATTTTATTAGTCAAATTACTTGTTCGAGTCTTTATTTTAACCATTTTTTTACTACTTTCACAACGCAGCCGATTTTTTTTCAGCCGCACCATAAAAAATCACTTGACATGCAGCCTAAATTTTACCTAATTTTGTATCGGCTTGCTTCTCTGTACTAGACTGGACAAAGGCGATTCAACTCAGTGTTGCCATAAGTTGAAACTGAGAGGGTGCTAGATTTCAAAGAAATGGGTGCTAGATTTTTCTACAGCTATAAAATCGGGTGCTAGATTTTTTTTACAGTTCGTGTACACTACGGTACCCCTGATTTTGAAAATTTTAGATTTTCACTGCTCCTATACCCTGCATTTGATAAACGACCCGAAATAAGAACCTGGTTAATCGTTTAACGTTTCGAATTTCGGCCAAAAATTCATTAATTTAAAAAAAAAAATTAAAATTTTTTTGAATCTACACACGTAAAATATATAATACTTTTTTGATATCGGTAACACCGCTCAACACTCATTTTCCGGTTTGAATTCTGATGATCAATTTTAGTAGACTTTGATCTCCTGATTCCAAATCTGTTCTCCAAATTTTCCCATCACGTCCAGATTTTTAGTTATTCACGGTTGAAAATGCGAAAAATTATGATTTTTGTATTATTTCAAAGCCTGCACAGCAGCCATTCAGTGGAATTAGGGCTTCCAATCGGGATATCCCGATCCCGGAAATCCCGGGATTTTCGGGATTAGGCAAATCCCGAATCTCGGGATTTCTAATTTTCAATCCCGGGATTTTCGGGATCACGATTTTTTTATTTTTTTCAATATTTTTAGATTTTTTTAAATAATTTGTATAAAATATAAATTTTGTGGAACAAAATAAAAAAAAAAATCGACAAAAGTTCCGCTAGGTACCTTGTTTTTGTTATAGAAAAAGGTGAAATGTTTGCGAAATGTAAAGAAATTCTAAAAACTAGTGGTGGTTCGACATAAGGGCTTTTATATTTATTACTTTTACTCTTACAAGGAGCATAGGACCGTAAATGGCTTTTGACACATCTTAACTCCTTAAGTTGTAAACTTTTTCAATTTTACGTTTTACTAAAACATTTTTTAAAGGCGTAAGTGGGGTTTGACTCACTCTCACGCAAACAATAATGGAATCACTCACTTGTGACTTACGCTCACGCGTGAGTCATGCAAACTCTACTCTCGCAATCTCGCTAACACATTTTTGACAAAAAAAAAAAACATTTTTTACCAAAAAAAACAAAAATATTTTTTTTTTTGCAAGAAATGAGAAAAAAAAAATCAAATAAATTAGCAAGCTTTAGCAAAAAATGAATCACTTATGCAAATATTCGAAAATTCATTTATTTTTTTTTTTTCAGCCACGACGAAAAATAAGAAAGATAACCGAATACGGATATTCTTCACAGGAGGAATCCCAAACTTTTTTTTTGAAGTTCACAACATCAACTTTGCTAATATCTTTACGAACGCGTGGATTTTTCAAAGTGACAAAAAGTACTAAAAATTTTTGGAAATCCCGAAAAATCCCGAAAATTTCCAAAAATCCCGTGAATCCCGGGATTAAAAATATCCCGAAAATCCCGGGATCCCGAAATCGGGATCCCGAAAATTTTTCTTCAATCCCGAATCCCGGGATTCAGAAAATCCAATCCCGATTGGAAGCCCTAAGTGGAATACAAATCTGGTATAAAGCTCAAAAGTATAATTTGTCTATGGTCTCCAACATAGAACACAATTTTTTCAAATTATTACGTTTGGTAGGGCTTTACTTGCGTTTTAAAATGATACTGTTAAAATTACCATTTTTGTAAAAAAGGTAAGGTAGATACCTTAGTTTTTTTTGATATTTTTCAAAGAAAAACTAAAAAAAATAAATATTTTACAAATTTAAGATTTCTGTGTTATTTTTCGCATACACCGGAAGATATATTTAATGGGTTTAAAAGTCAATAAGAAAGAATGAACTTTTGCGTAAATTTTGAGCTCATCACAGTAAAGATTGATCATCTGGTTATTGCATTAGAGCCTTTTAAAAATTGTGCTTTTTCTAATTTTTTTGACAGTGTTTTTTTAAAATGCATGTTTGGCCAATAATAATGCAACAACTTGAAATTTTTTTGATCATATTTTTGAGATCATAGTTCAATTCTACTCTCACGCTTTATACCTGATTTTTATTCCACCCAGCGGCTGCTGTGCAGGCTTTCAAAAAAGGCAAAAATCGCATTTTTTCGCATTTTCAACCGCGAATAATTAAAATTCTAGACGTGATGGAAAAATTTGGAGCACGAATTTGGAATCAGCGAGTCAAAATCTTTAAAAATTTTATATCAAACTTCAAACCGGAGCCAAAAACCTTCGATTTGTTGAGCGGTGTAATCTATATGGGGCATTCCATGCCAAATCACTCACTTTTAGGCCCGACCTCCTTCGATTAATTTTATTTTTGGATATGTTTTAGTACGTATTAAATGCAACTTGCAGCCAAATTTTCAGCCTTTTATACCAAGGGGGTGTTGAGTAATCAATTTTTCAAAATGGCGATTTTTTCCAAAAAATGAAAAAATGTAAATTTTCAATCAATTTTGACCAGTAAAAAATATAGACATTTTAAAAAAAGTTGGACAAAGTTTTGTTGGTATTTAAATATAGTTTTAGAAAAAAAATGTGAAAAAATTATTCGAAGTAATTATCACTTATTTTTTGACGTTTAAAAATTAAAATCGACTTTTTGAAAAAGTCCGAAACCTTCGATTTTTTTGTAAAAAACTAAAAGAATTCTACTCTAAATTATGCAACTTTTAAGCCATAACTCGAGATGTGATCACAATTCTTTCTATTTTTTTTTTAATTTTTAAAATTGCACCTTTTATGTTTTGGCTCTGATTTATTTTATATGGAGCTCCAAAAAAAAAAAAATGGTAGATACTGACCCTAACTTACCCTAAATATATTCATTTGGAGGTAAATATACGTCTCACAAAAATTTGGGACGATCGGACATGTGTAAGGCGCTTAGCATGGTCCTTAAAGTTTAAAAAACGGATTACAAGGAAAAATATGATTTTTTTTCTGTTTTCGCAATTTCTTTGGTATTTTAAGTTAAGTTTTAATTCAAGTGATTACAGAATTATGATGTGGAGTAAAATGCCTTTCTAATAAGGTACTAAAAACTAAAATCGGTTAAAAATCAGCCAAGTTATTACAACTTCCCCAGGCATCTAGCGTGTGCCATACAACTTGATTAAAAAATACGAGGCCCTTTTTTTAAATTTATTGAAATTTTCTACTGTAATAACATTTTTTCATTATTCATGTTTCAGTGTAATATTTTTTTGACTTTTCCAAATTTTAAAACAAAAAAAATATTTTTTTTTTAAAATAGAGATTTCAAAAGGGTGTGGAAAATGCAGGCATTTTTAGCACTAATTTAAAAAATGTTAGCAAAACACAATATGAAAAATACTTGTCATCTAATAACATTTGAACTTGAAGAATAAAAAAATGTTATTACAGTAGAAAATTTCAATGAATTTCAAAAATCGGATTGTATTGATTAATCAAGTTGTCTGCCACACGTTAGATGCCTGGGGAAGTTGTAATAACTTGGCTGATTTTAAACCGATTTCGGTTTTTATGACCTTAATAGAGAGACATTTTACTCTACATTTCAATTCTGTAACCATTTGAATTCAAAATTAACTTAAAATACCAAAAAAATTAAGAAAACAGAAAAAAATGCATATTTTCCCTTGTAATCCGATTTTCAAACTTCAAAGCCGATGCGGCACGTCTTACCCATGTCCGATCATCCTAAAATTTTCTGAAACGTATTTTTACACCCAAGTTAATATATCTAGGGGAAGTTACGGTCAATATTTACCAAATTATTTTTTTTGGAGCACCATATAAAATAAACCAGAGTCAAAAAAAAAAAAGTGCAATTTTCAAAATTTGAATAAAAATAGAACGAATTACGATCACATCTCGAATTATGACTTAAAAGTTGCGTAATTTAGAGTAGAATTTTTTGAAATTTTTAAAAAAAAATCGAAGGTTTCGGACTTTTTCAAAAAGTCGATTTTAATTTTTATACGATAAAAAACAAGTGATAGTTACTTCCAATAATTTTTCTTATTTTTTTTTCTAAAACTACATTTAACTACCAACAAAATGTTGTCCATCTTTTTTTAATATATCTATATTTTTTACTGGTCAAAATTGATTGAAAATTTAAATTTTTTCATTTTTTGGAAAAAATCGCCATTTTGAAAAATTGATTACTCAACACCACCTTGGTATAAAAGGCTGAAAATTTGGCTGGAAGTTGCATTTAATACGTACTAAAACATATCCAAAAATAAAATTAATCGAAGGGGGTCGGGCCTAAAAGTGAGTGATTTGGCATGGAATGCCCCATATATTTATATAATTTAATTTTTTTAAAAGAAAATCTTATATTTTTATAAAATATCTTATATGTATTTTTAAACAATTTTTTAAAGAAAAAATTCAAAATCTAAGAAGTTTTTTTTTATAAAAAAGTCTGCGATTTTGAGACACATTTCTATAGAAAAAGTCATAGATTTTGAGACATTTTTTCTGTGGCAAAAGTCGCAGAGAAAAAGTATAAAAAGTCTCAGATTCTGAGACATTTTTTATATAGAAAAAGTTTCAGAGACTGAGATGTTTTTTCTTATAACAAAAGTCTCAGATTCTGAGACATTCTGAGTCTGAATGTTTTTCTATGAAAAAATATATCTCAGAATCTATAATAAATGTCTTAGATTCTGAGACTTTTCCATAGAAAAAAGGTCCCAGATTCTGAGATTTTTTACATGGGAAAAAATGTCTCAGAATCTTTTTCTATAGAAGATCTCTGAGAATCTGAGTTTTTGTTAAGAAAAATGTCTCAAAATGTCAAAATTTTATGAAAAATGTATTTGATTTTCAATAGAGAAAGGCATCAGTTTTTGGAGCATTTTTCTCATAGAAAAAAATCATACCTTAAGATTTTGAGACATTTGTCTTGCGTTGTCAGATTATTTCTTCTTATATTTTTTTTTTAATTTTTCGTAGGTTCAACAGATAAATTCTGTTGCTTGATCGTGAAATTTGATATAAATACCAATCGATTTAAACGAAAGTCATTAGATCGGAATAAAACTATTAGTAAAGGGTACTTTCCACTATCACACTTTTCCATTATTACACATCAAAATTTACCAACTTCCTAAAGATTTTTGGATTCTTTTTTGATTGAAACCCAGTCGTATCTAATAAGTGAACAATTTCTGGCCAAATTTTTTAAAAAAATATTTCGCTAACATGGTGAATTTACGCTTGTATAATGGAAATGTGTGATAGTGAAAAGTACCCTTTATCACAACTGATAAAAGTGTTAGTTGGCTGGTCTACAAAAACTTTATTGGTTCTTAATTTGGTTTTCTGTGTATATATAAGAAAATATTGTATTGAAAAAACAAAATATTTAAACAAGGTGGTGAAAAATTCAAAAATTCTGAAGTGGGTGCTAGATTATTCAAAAATTCTGAATTGGGTGCTAGATTATTGTCTAGCACCCAGTTCTAAAATTTGGGTGCTAGATCACTAACATGGGTGCTGGATCTAGCACCCAAAGTGCTGACATGGCAAGCCTGATTCAACTATCGTTCTACCGTGATTTACGCGTGATCACGCATGAGTGTGACTGAACTAAATTTTTTTTCACGTGATTAAGTGGAATTAAAATTGCGTGAGAACAATTTTACGTAAGTGAGTGCGCGGGAGTAGATTTTTTTGCGTGAGTTTGTGTGATTTACTTTCTCTTTAAATTTACTTTAGTCCCGAAAAAAGCAAACAAAAATTGTAAAATTTAGCTAAACTGTAAATTTCGTTCAGAAAAAAGCAAAAAAACAAAAAAAAATAAAAAACGTAAAATTTGGCTAAATTTCAAATTTTACTAAAAATGTTGTTAGATTTTTGAAGTTTTAATTTCTAATTCGTAATGTGATTCAAAAGTCACTCACGCGCCCATCTCTAGTTTATACTCCTTAATTTAAAAAAAAATAAGTTTGTTTTTAAAGAAAATTTCATATTTTCGTATTAAAAAAAAAAAACATTTTTCATATAGAAAAAGTATCAGATTCTGAGACATTTTTCGTATAGAAAAATTATCAGATTCTGAGACATTTTTCGTAAGGAAAATTATCAGATTCTTAGACATTTTTCGTACAGAAAAAGTCTCAGATTTTGAGACATTTTTCGTAGAGAAAAAGTCTTAGATTTTGAGACATTTGTCGTATAGAAAAGTCTCAAATTCTGATACATTTTTCCTATAGAAAAAGTTTCAGATTCTGAGAGATTTTTCGTATGGAAAAAGTGTCAGATTTTGAAACATTTTTCTTATAGAAATAGTCCCAGATTCTGAGACATTTTTCGTACAGAAAATGTCTCAGATTCTGAAACATTTTGCATATAGAAAAACATTTTTCGTATAGAAAAAGTCTCAGATTCTGAGATATTTTCATATAGAAAAAGTCTCAGATTCTGAGACATTTTTCATACAGAAAAATCCTCAGATTCTGAGACATTTCTCGTATAGAAAAAGTCTCAGATACTGAGAAATTTTTTGTATAGAAAAAGTTTCAGATACTAAGACATTTTTCGTAATGTAAAAGTCTCAGATTCAAAAACATTTTTCGTATACGAAAAGTCCCAGATTTTGAGACATTTTTTGTATAGAAAATGTCTCAGATTCTGAGACATTGTTCGTATAGAAAAAGTCTCAGATTCTGAAACATTTTTCGTATAGAAAAAGTCTCAGATTCATAGACATTTTTCGTATAGACAACGTCTCAGATTCATAGAAATGTTTCGTATAAAGAAAAAGTCTCAGATTCTAAGACATTTTTCGTGTAGAAAAGTCTCACATTGTGAGACATTTTTCGTACAGAGAAATCCTCTGATTCTGATTCATTTTTCCTATAAAAATATTAAACAAATTAACCATAATTAATTTTAAATCATAGCAAAAAAATGTGTTTTTCTTGTCATGAGGTTTTTACATTCCATTCGGACCCCAAATTTTTGTGTGCCTAAGGGCCTCGGCTAGGGTTGCCATTCGTACTGTTTTAAACAGTACATGTACTGTTTTTTATAAAAAGTACTGTTTTATGCACAGCACCTAAAACAGTACGCAAAAGTACTGTTTTTTTGAAAGCGTGTACTGTTTTTGTACTGTTTTTTTATACTTATCACCAAAATGTAACATTTTCCGAAAAATGTTTCATATTTGACAAGGTAAATTTATAAAAGGTATTATCCACTAACCTAACTTTTCCTCCATAGTAAGTTTTTTGACAAATTTTAAAACAATAATATTTACGAATTTTCAAAACGAAATAAAAATATTTTTTTCGGCACAAATGACTTGAGTTCACACTACACTATTTATGCTTAAAAATATTTGAATTTTTTTTCAAATTGTGTCTTGGAAAATAAAAGGATTTCGTTTGAGTTTCAATATTTTTTTATAATTTAGTTGTTTTCTAAAATTTCAAAGGCTTAAAAAGCGTTTAAATTGGTTAATGTGTGCACTGAACATTTAAGTCGTTTTTGCCGACTGAAATGATTTTGAAAGAAAATTGTTTTCATTTACGTCACTAAAATATTACCTTTATAAATCTACCTTGATATTTGACAAAATTTTAATTCAATTTTTAAAAACGAGCTAAATGCAATTTAATTGTATACCACACTCAAAAAGAAAAATTATTTAAAAAGTGGAAAACTTAACTAAATTCAATAATGATTTAGCTCCATTGACATGTTTTCCTTCTTTTTATCTAAATTTTTCTGAAAAATAAGAAAAAGAAAAAATTAGAATATGGGAAATAATTTATTTTATTAAGTACATCTCATTTAAAGTTCCGATTGCGGGCATACCCCATTAGGTTCGGAACCCATGGGTCCAGACCACCTTAGGCCCAGTCCCATTGGGTCTATTAAGGATCGTCATAGATTTTGATTCAACATTTTTGCCCTTTTCGCTCTACATTGCTTAGTTTTTAGGATACGGGAATTTAAGGGCCCAAAAGGGTCTTTAGAATCTTAACGGGATAACTAAAAAACTATTACACGGAGGGATTAAGATATCAATTGATATAAAATAAGACTTTTAAAAAAGTACTGCACTCAAAAAATTATGTTAGTAAAATCAACTGAAAATGTCAGTTATAATAACTACTTTGTAAGTTGTTTTGGGGTCAACTACTTTTTCAGTTAAATCAACTAACAATGTTAGTTATTTTAACTGACAAAAAACAACTGACTTATGTAGTAAATATTACTAACATTTGTAGTCAAAACAACTATAATGTAGTAAAAATAAAATAAACAATATATATATATTTTTTTTTCAAAAAAAATTTTCAGAATAAAAATGAAGACCAAATTTTTTTTTTAAAAGTTGTGAAAAATAAAAAAAACATTTTTTTTGTGAAAAACGTTGAAGATTTTGCAGAGATAAAAAAAAATTAACTACTTTAAATAACTGTTACTACATTACAGTACTTTTTTGTTAGTTATTCAAAAAAACGACTTAAAATAACTGACAGAAATAGTTGTTTGATTTTTTTCATACAAAAACAACTGACTTTGTAGTTGAAAACAACTAACTACTGTAAAATATACAAACAACTAACATGTAGTAACTTACATAATTTTCTGAGTGTGTTTTAATTTGCAATGTACTGTTTTTTTAGACCAAATGTACTGTTATTCCATATTTCAAATCTGGTAACCCTAGCCTCGGCATACCTTAAGACGGCAGTTTGCGTGAGCGTGTGTGCATTGGAGTGGTCCAAAAAAATCGCGAGCTCCACAAGGCTACATTTATACCTACTTGAAAAAAAATTAAGGTCTGTTTAAAAACCGATTAAAAAAAAGTTTTTCTTAAGGTCCCCCAAAGCCGCTAAAGTTTATAATTTTATCAAAAAAATATAAATATTTAATAATGGAATTACGTATACTTTTTGTGATTGTGGCTCATCAAATCTAGTAAATAATTGGGGTAGATTACGATTATGGAATCGAAATTCAATTCAGAGTCGCGGTTTTCGTGATATTTAAAAAAAAACAGTAAGAGTGTTATGGTGTTTTCTTTTCTGGCAAAAAATGTGCCTTTTTTTTTTGCATTTCGCCCCAAAAATTATGTTTTTGTGTTCTTTTCTAAAAAATGCCAACCCTTATAAAGAATATCGTGTTCTTTTCTAAAAATGTCTGCCCTATAAAGTGCAAAAAAGTTGCACTTTTTACCCCGTAAAATATCACGGGGTTGAAATTGCCTTATACAACAGCTGACTTTTTCTGTGTTGTTTTCTCAAAACAGCTGTTAAAAAATACAGGGCAGAGTATTTCTGGATGTTGTGTTCTATTCCAGTCAAATAAAATGCAAGTTTTTGAAGGTGTGAGTTAAACATTTTAAAAATGTATACCCTTAAAAGGCAAACATTTTTTTTCAGAAAAGAAATCACCATTAAATTCGGCTGTGCCGAATCTTTTATACCTTCCAAGAGGCAAAAAAAAAATTGCAGGGGCGTTTTTTTTTTGGGGGGTGGGGGGTCGGTAGGGGGGCGGACCAAAAAAACTATATTTTCTATTTGTCTGGGTCCAAATGTAGAACTTTGAAATTCTTTTAGCTAAAAATATTGCATTTGTTAAACAAAAACACAAAAAATTATGTAAAAAATGGTATTTTTCAGAGGTTGGTTTAGATCATAGATGGGAATTTTTCATTACCATTGAAATTTAATTACCATTGGTTGATATCAATGGTAATGAAAAAATTTTCATTACCATTTAATGGTAATTAAATTTTTTTAATTTAAAAAAATAATTACTAATGGCAATGAAATGCACCAATTGTTAAAAAACACCAAATATAATTGGTTTCAAAACCATTGGTTTGCACATTTTTGTTTTTTTGAAAAGTTAAAAATTTAAACATCAAAGTATGTTTTTACAAAAAAAATATGAAAATGTTAAAGACAAAAAACAAAACGCAAATAAAAATTTCAAATATTGTGTTATATAAAGGCAATCAACGTGTGTTTGGTTTATAAAATGTGAAAAACTAAAACGCCATATAACAAAAAACAACAGATATTTCCAAATATTAACGATTTTGACAATATTGTGACGACTTTTACTAATAGTAATTATTTTTTTAAGTGATGCCATACCAATGGTAATTATTTATTTTTTAATTTTCATTAGTAATTAAATTGATAAGTAATTTAATTGGTACAATTGATACAACCAATGGTAATGAAAAAAATTGCATTACCATTGCCATCAATTAAATGGTAATGAAACCATCAATTAATTGGTCCCTTTAATATTAGTCCCATCTATGGTTTAGATCTTCAAGGGCGAACTTTTTGCCCCTGGTCCGATTTTGCTCATTTAAGAACTTAACCTGCCTAGGAACATAAGACATATTCGTGCCAAATGTCGGGAGTGTAGTTCTTTTATTTTGGACTGCATCGTGTTAACTACAGACGGACAGACGGACGGACGGACATCGCTAGAATGTCTTAGAATCGATCACTGATCATAAATATATATACTTTATGGGGTCCTAGACCGATATTTTGATGCGTTACACACGGAATGACAAAGTGAGTATACCCCCATACTGTCCCAGCAAAAACTTCCATTACCAAGTAATTAACGTTGGGATTTATAATGAAAATAAGTAACTAGTTACGTCCCAATTTCATTGTTAATTACTTTAACAAGGCGATGTCATTGGAGGCAAGGCCTTCTTTGTTCGCTTACGAAAAAGCTAACAAATAATAGCCCATTCCTAGCTCGCTTACAAAAAGTTGAAAAAGTAACTGCATTGTTTGTTTAGTTGCTCTTATTAAATGAGAGAAAATAAATCAGGAGTAAAATTATTTTTTATATATTTTTATAAAACTTAACTGGTTTTTAAAATTCAGATTGCAAATCATTTACATCGTAATTTAAAAGTAAGGCCTTTTTTGGGGTATAAAGTAACGCAGCGAGTAATTAGTACTCATTACCAGGTAATCCAATTGGGAATGGGTACTCATTACCTAGTTTTTGCTGGGGTAGTTGGAGCGTATAAAAATATATTTTGGCACATTTTATGAAATAAAATACAAAATTTAATAAAACCAAGACATAGGGCGCTGTTCCAAAAAAAAGTAATTCACATAAAAATGTGAAAGTGAAAATTTCCGAATTTTTTTGGTGTTCTAGATTTCACATCCTAATTATTTTTTCGTTTTGTTTCACATAATTAAAGTTTGGTGAAAGTAAAACGAATGGAGTTTTTTTCTTATAATTTTTTAAATTTGAGTTACTTGATTTCAACTTCGAATGAAAACGTAAACAACAAAACACCAAAATCGATTTTATGTCATTCGGAAATTTTCTTGTGAATTGAAAAGTTGTGAAAGACAGAACCAAAGACTCTTATATAGAGATAAACAAATTCATTTCTTCTACTGACTTCTAGAGAGCGCTAACAGCTATTCTTGAGATAATACTAACACTTACAAGGGAAGTCTCCCTGGTGTCACCCTACGATCTTCATGAAATTTGTATATGTTGTTAAGAACGAAAATTAATTAGACACGTATTTTTTTTAGCGGCCCAAACTCATTTTTAGGGGAGGGGTCGATTTGTATGGGGGGAAATTGACCTTTTTCAATTTTACAATTTACGCCTATTTAAACAAAATTAATATACCCATGTGTGGTATCAGATTAAAGGTATTAAAAATACCTATCTCGTGGTGCTAACAACGGGCCAAAGAAGTTAATATTTTTCGACTTATTAACAAAAATGTCCAAAATTTTTGGTATTTTACTCAATATGACGAAAAGTTGTGCATGTTTGGACACGTTCTTAGCACACGTAGATAGGTTTTCCAAATACCTTTCATTTGGTATGTAACATGACTAGGTTTTTTTTGCATAATATAGGAGATAAACGAAAAAAAACTGAAAAATTACCTTGTCTTCCCCCTCCTTTTTACCCCCTAAATATGATTTTGGGCCGCTAAAAAAAAAATACGTGTCCCTTTATTTTTTCTGATCTACAAAATAAAACCAATTCCATAAAGATCCGCTGGTGACACTAGGGAGACTTCCCTTGTTAGTAAGTGCTCAAATATCTCTGGAAATACTGCTCAGATAACTATGAAATTTTTAAAACATCCGTAGCAAATATCCTACACGGTGAGCCTCAGCGATGTTCAGGTTGAACTTTAGTGTCGACGAAAAGTGTAAGCGCAGTTCGATTTCTACATGAATAAATGTCACAAAACTGTTAACAGCGAAATCGTAGCTGATCGCATTCGCGAGATATCGCGAAATTAGTGTTTTTGTATTTTCTAAAATTTTGACAATGAAGTTTTTTAAATTTCTTCAAAAACTGGGTATGCAGTTTTAATTGTATTTATTTACATGTCACAACACAGTTAACAGCGAAACCATATCTTCTCAATTTCGCGGGAAATCGCGAAATTACTTTTTTGCTGTTTTTATTTTGGTTTTTATCTTCATATATGATTTTTTAAAATTTCATAAAAACATAGTATGCAGTTTTACTTGTGGTTGATCAAAGTTCACACAGCTGTTGACATCAAAATTGTAGGTGCTAAATTTCGCGAGATATCGCGTAATTATATATATATATATTTTTTTTTTTTTTTATTATATTTTAAACCCGGTTCTTTAGAAATGATAAAAAAAATTGGTAAGCAGTTTGATTTGAACATGCTGGAAGAAATTAAAACTGCCCCAAAAAAAATTATAGCTGCTCACTTTCGCGAGAAATATCGAAAAACAGCTTTTTGGGGGTAATTCTTGTTTTGATTAATAAAAGAAGTTTCTTTAACATTGTTGAAAAACACGAAATGCAGTTTGACTTGCTATTGATCAAAGGTCATAAGGCTGTTAACATTTAAATTCTAGCTGCTTAATTCTTCGAGATATCGCAAAAAAACTCGCTTATCTACTATTTATTCATTAATTTGTGTTATTTGTGGTCTGTAAAAACATATACTTCAATTAACGACAAAAATGTGGTATGCAGTTTGAATTCGAGGTTATTAGAGGTGACAAAACTGCAAGCATAAAAATTATAGACGATCAATTTCCCGAGAAATCGCAAAATTACTGTTCGAGCTTTTATAATAAATTACTTTTTTTTCTTTGGTATCAAAAAAAAAAAATTAAGTAACGACAAGTATATGGTATGCAGTTTAAATTGCCCGTAACTGAAGGTGGTAAAACTGCTGAAATCTTTATATTGACGCTAATTTTCGCGAAAAATCGCGACAAATTTTTCAATTTTTTTTCATTTATTTTGTATTGTAATATTATTATGCACTCTCTTTTTCTTCAAATAATTCATAACCATTTATTACATTGCGATTCCTTAAAGAATTGACCACATAGGACTTTTGTGTTAGCAGTTTAATCTCTTTTTATCATGTACAAATAAAAATGCATACCACGTTTTTACACCATTTCAAAAGAACATGCAAAATTGAAAAATAAAAAAAAATAAAAAATATATAAATAATTCCGCGAAATCTTGCGACAGTGTACACCTACAACTTTGATGTCAACACCCTTATGACCTTCGATCACGTACACATTAAAGTACATATCAGCTTTCCACAACATTTGAAAAAAAACCTAGAAAAAGTTGAAAACAAAAATTGACAAAAAAGTTATTTCGCGATTTCTCGCGAACTAAAGAAGATAGAATTTCGATGTTTACTGTTTTGTGACCTTAAAATAAGTACAATGAAAACTGTATACTCAATTTTTGAAAATATTTAAAAAACTTCAATATCAAAATTTTTTAAAATATAAAATCACTAATTTCGCGATATCTCGCGAATGCGATCAGCTACGATTTCGCTGAAAACAGTTTTGTGACAACTAATCATGTAGAAATCGAACTGCATTTACACTTTTCGTCGACAATAAAGTTCAACCTGAACATCGCTGAGGCTCACCGTGCCTATATCTTACACATAAAATAAAATTTAAAAATTTTGCATGCAAACAGTGTTGCCAGTTTAGGGGTTTTGTCCCCAAATACGGGATTTTTTTGGAAATTGGGGATGAACAATTTGATTTGGGGATCCGGGGATTTCATGGGGATGACACTGATTTTTTGGGGATTTTTAGGGGATGAACTATTTTAGATAAACAAGTGTTTTTTAAATACATTAATCATAAAATAATGCTAAAATCGGTAAAATTAACTCTACTTTATTTTTGATAAATCGTGGACATTAAAGCATACAAAAAAAACCGCAAACGTAGGAATAATGTGACATTTATATAGAAAAAAATAAAATTTTATATATCGTAGTGGTATCATGTTATCATGCTTTTATTTTTCTTTAAACCAAATTGTAAATTTTCATACATTTTCTATAGTAGGTATATCCTTTAAATCTATTATAGAAAATTTTCAAAATTCACTAGTTTTTTCTGTAGAAAAAAGTTTAAAAGTACATCAATTGAACATACTGGACTTTACAACTTCTTAAATTCTTAAAAAGCAATACAACGATTTAGATACCTATTCCGGAGTTAGTATTTATAAAAATTTAAGGGGTTTCACGGCAATATGTATATCAAACCTTAAAAGAATTTTCGTTGTTTTTTTAAATGGTACAAACAATTTCTTAGGGCCGATGACTTATGTTTGCTGAGAAAACTTTTGAGGGAATTCAAGATATAAAACAAGATTAAATCAAATTTGGACCAATAAAGTACTCTATCACTGGTGTGTAAATTAAAAATTCCTGAGTTATCCATTCGTGATAAAACATTTCTGTTGCTTTTGAATTTTATCATTATATTTATCGAAACATTGGCGGCTTCAAACGATGTGCTAATCGCTCAACACGCAAATTACACTTACACTTTTTAGCCAAGTTTCTGTGTAAAATACAAACCACCAAGTGTTTGTACGTAAGTTAACCAAGTTTTCGTTCTAAAAAATTGGCTAAATTACTCAAAAGCACTTGATGGGTTGCAAGTGTTTTTTGCGAGTAGTAAATTTTGAGAAATTTTTTTTTGGGGATTTTTGGGGATGAGAAATTTTAATTTGGGGATGGCATCCAAAAAAAAAACTGGCGACCCAGCATGCAAAAGTTAGTTAGAAGCAATACCCTGGATAAAACAGAGGACATAGTAACGACATGTTAAAGTTTCTAAATTTTTTATTTTGACACATATTTTGACAAGTACAATTTCCAAAATTTCCCACTGTGCATAATTTTTTTTGCATTAATATGACTTTAAGGAATATGATCCGCTTGTTTTAATAAATATAATTAAATTAACTTACTATTAGCGAAAATCTAAAAAACTCAATTTTTGCGATCATTTGCAAGGATATGAAGTATCCTTTGCAGATTTAATTAATTTCCTTTGCACAATTGGTCAGTAAATTAAACTTGATTTTTCCATTGAATAATTTTACGATAATTTAAAAAAGATCATTAAAATTTAATATTTTTAAGTTTTACAAAATCGCGAATAACTGCAAAAGCAATCAATATTTTTTTGTATTTTAGCACAGATTCGTAATCTGCATTAAATTTGGGTTCAGAATTTTTAATATTAACCATGTAGTGAAGGATGGATTAACCATGTAGTGAAGGAGGATGCCTCTTTAAAGTTTACCCAATTTTTTTGTGTGAAAACTTCACACAAATGTAATTATTAGATATGAAATTTCCATGCAAATGCATGTTTTTTTTTGTTGATAGTCTAAAAACGATATCCATCAATTATCTATTCGAATCAAGAAATTTGCGTTAAAATGGCATCGATTTGTTTTTGCATATTTTTGCATATTTTGGCGAGAATGCATATTTTTGCATATTTTGGTTTTAAATGCATATTTTGTGCATATTTCCAACTTTTAAGTGCATATTTTTGCATATTTTGGCATAAATTAGCAAAAACACAAATTGAAATTTATTTTTTTTTTCAAAAACTATATTAAATTTTAAAAATTTATTTTGAAAATAGGAAAAATTATTTTTTTTCTTTTAAAGCTTTTTATAGATTGTCTTAATATCTAAAAAATCTTGCTTATATAAAGTTTTAAGTTGTACTTTTTAAACCCGGTATAACTTTTTGCTTTAAAAGAAGTGTTTTCTTTGAAAACAAGATTTTTATTGCACACATTTAATTTTTTAGTACATATTTTTAGGTTTTTAAGTGCATATTTTGAATTTTTTAGCGCATATTTTAAGCGCATATTTTCGATTTTTTAGTGCATGAAATTCTCATCCCTAGTAATTATGAAAGTCGTCAAAGTGAGCGATCTCTAAACCTTTACGAATTCTCCTAAAATAAAACTTTGTACAGAGAGTTGTTAGGCACCAAGTACACGGGGCAACCTTGTAGAGCTCAAGATTTTAATAAAAGTGTCAATTTGGACCAATTTGTGCATTGCATATACATAATACAGTGCAACAACCAAAATCGGAATGGGATGAAACCAAAAGCAAATGGAAGTTGATAATTTCCATAACAAAATCCTCGAGGCTTTTTTAAGTTCAGCGCTAGATTTTTTTACACGAATTCGAAGTTATTGAAATATCATTATAATTAAAATAACTTTAAAGGCATATATTGCTTATATTGAATATTTTTTGGGAATATATGATTTGTAGGAGAATCTCGGTAATTTTTTTTATATTTAGAAGGGGGTGTCGATGTGTAATCCGCTCGGGTTTAAACTTTAACGTTAGCTGACGATTCTACTTACCTTTTGATGTTTGGGTTAGTCCAGTTACCGTATTGTCTGTAGGCTCCCTGTGAGGTTGTTGTTGACTTTGTAGATTTTGATTTTTTCCCGCAGTAGAATTGGTTGGAAATTATATATTATCTTAATAAAAATCGTTAACCCTTCGTGTCTGGGGGTCAAAAATGTCCATTCAGTAAAAAATATATATTTTGTGGATATCAAAAAAATCAACCACTTTGCCTAACATTTTTTTACGGGGTTAAAAATATCTTAAATAGATTAGATTTTAGATCTGATATAAAGTTATCTAATAGATTGCCACAAATTAATTTTCCGTAAAAAATATATATTTTTTACTGATTGGCTCTCCAAGATGGGTTAACGATTTTTTTAAAGATAATATATTACTACGAAATTTTCTGCGGGGGTCATTTTTGACCCCAGCCAATGTGGGTTAAATATGTCCTAGATTGGCAAGATTTCATAACAGACTTCCTGTTATCTATTAGAATGCCACAACACCAAAAAACCGTTAATTTACCCAAAAATGTTATTTATAAGATTTTATTAAGCCAAATTACACTACTCAACAGGGTTTTTGCACAGACATTCTGAATACATTTTCTAAAGTATTGTAGCCTTCTAAACACGAAAATGTCATCAGAAAAGTTGTGTCAAATCGCCTTCTCGAGTTTTAGGTTTAAGAGCATATTTTAGCATAAGAGCATATTTTTAAAGCATATTTTAAATTTTTAGAGCATTTTTTCCACTTTTTAGAGCATTTTTTACATTTTTATGGCATTTTTTACATTTTTAGAGCATTTTTTTTTCAATTTTTAGAGCATTCGTTTCCATTTTTTTTATGACATCATTTATTTTTCAATTTTTTATCCAACACGATGTTTTTTTTTCAACAATTATGGAATTGTGACGATTGATTCCCCTTTGGCCTGTTCTTGCTTCATATCGGTATATGAAACTATGTTTTCTTTAGATTTAGCAACTTGGTAGAAAATATTAAGGCAAATATTTTTGTAGAACATATTTAACCCTCTTACTAACGCACATAACGGTATTTGGAGGGTCTATTCTCTAACAAATTGTAAAAAACACCGCAAAAAAGGGGACATAATTTTTTTAAGAGCATATTTTTATTGTTTTTAGAGCATATTTTCCGTTTTTAAGGGCATTTTTTAAGCACATAAAACGTGTTTTTTAGAGCATATTTTTGGTTTCCCTAGTTATGTCCTTACAAGTATCCGAATTTTGCAAGAAACTTCCTGTTCAAATCAGGTATGTAAAGTAGATACTCCAATAAAGAGAACCTGGCATTAAAATACAAGATCCATTGGGTATATACGGTAATTTGTCCAAAAATGTAACTTATAACATTTTATTAAGCCAAATTATTGATAAAACCAACATTTCCTTGAAATCAGCTAACTTACCCCCCCCCCCCCCCCCCCCCCACCCCAAAATCCTGAAAAGTGGCCTGGCGGATATTTTTTTTACATTTGTCTTCTCCAATGTGTTCGTAATGAATGCAGAAAAAAAATTATATATTTAAATTTTTTTTTTAAATAAAATTTTAAAATTAAAAAAAGGTGTTTTGAGAACTCCCCTAAAATTATGCATTTTTTTTGGTGTCAAGTTTGAACGGGTTAAAGATACCGTAAAATCTTAAGATTTCATATTTAAGTATTTACGGTTAAATATTATACAAAAATACTTTTTAATTAATTTTAATAAAAAAACTTTAAATATTTTTTTTTTTAAAAGTCCTTTTTTGCAAAAATCCCAATTTTGAGGCTCAAAGTGGGAACAGAAGATAAATTCCGATCGGAGTGATATTTTGCATGTGAGTTACCCTTAGGGGACCGACACTTTTGGCGGGTATTAGAATTCGATCAGAGAGAAAAGTCAAAAAACGAGCCACTCTGGGGTACATTCACTTTGTCATTCCGTGTGTAACGCATCGAAATATCGATCGGGGATAGCATAAAGTATGCATAGTATTATTGATCCATGATGGATTCTAATACATTCTCTAGAAACCATGGCGCAGTCCAAACCAGAAGACTCCTGAAGTTTTACAAGAATATTTTTGATGTTACTCGTGCGCTCAAGTTCGTAAATACTAAAAATCGGGACAGAGCGAAAAAGGTTCCACCATTATGAACTTAAAAAACCCCCAAAAAATCACAATTTTTTAAATGTTTTTTTATACCCTCCAACTACAGTATGGGGGTATACTCACTTTGTCATTCCGTGTGTAACGCATCAAAAAATCAGTCTAGGACCCCATGAAGTAAACATATTATTGATCAGTGATCGATTCTTAGACATTCTAGCGATGTCCGTCTGTCCATCCGTCTGTCCGTCCGTCCGTCTGTGGAAGACACGATACAGTCCAAAATAAAAGGGCTAGACTCCTGAAATTTGGCATAAATATGTCTTATGTTCATAGGCTGGATAAGTTCGGAGATGGGCAAAATCGGACCAGGGGGGTAAAAGTTCCCCCTTGACGAAGTAAACCAAGCAATGAAAAAAGGTAACTTTTTATAGGTTTTTTGTATTTTTGTCAAACAAATGAAACATTTTTATGCTTAAAAAAGTTATAAGTCTTGGACTTGAACCCAGGGGATTTGAAAATTCCTTTTTTTTTGGTCCGCCCCCTTTTGTGGGCGTGGATATTAGCAAATAATTTATATAATGATGAAATTTTATATCTTTTGTACAAAAAGCATAGCAATTAAATTTGTAAACATTTTTTACCAGAGAGAAGGTGTCCCCAAGGACCCCCGAAAAGCCCCCCCACCAAAAAAACGCCCCTGAAACTTTTTTTTTTAACGTTGGAGGGTATACAAGATTCGGCACAGCCGAATTTAACACTCTCACTTGTTTTTTTGTATTCTTGTTCAGCAAATGAAACATTTTTATTGCATATGAAGTTAATCAACCTGTACTTTGACAAAGGGGATTAGGAAATATAATTTTCTTTGGCTCGTCCCCACTGTGGCAATGGGTTTTAAAAAATAGCTTAAATAATGTGTTAATTTAGTGCAAAAAGCATAATTTATAATTTTTCACGAGGGAGGAGGTGTTGCCCGCCGAAGCCCCACAAAAAAAATGCCCCTGATTTATTTTTAATTTATTTAATATTTTAAAGGGTATAAAAAATTCGGCACAGCCGAATTTAACACCATGGTTTTCAATTTAATTGATAAATTAAACACAACACAAGTTACATTCGGCTGTGCCGAAAATTATAAACCCTCCAATTAGGGATCGCAATTTCCCACAATTTTCATTTCCCGGGAAAACATTTTTAGTTTCCCGGGATTTCTGGATCCCGCACTGAAAAGTATTAGTAAATTTTTTTAGTTTTTCATAATTTTTTTCTGCAAAATTAGTACGTTAACAAGTCCTATAAATATGTAAGATACATTTAAAAGCAAAATAAAACAAGTAAGGAAATTATAGCCGGTCAAGACCGGCCGTATAATACCCTACACCGGTGTTTCCTGGAAAATGGGTCCCAAGTTCAAACATGGACCAATGGGATCTATCTATTGTTAAATCTTTAATAAATGTAAAAAACACCCACAACTCAAGTTTTAGTGAATTAGGCTTCTATTTGTTGCAAATATACCGCTGTAACTGAATATCGGGTGAAATTTTTATATGGGTCTAGTTCCAAAAATGGTACGATAATAATCAGATTTGATAAGGTTATTATTAAATTTTAATAAAACATTTTTGATTTTCATGAAATTTTAGAGATTTTTGTGAATATCGGGAAAGTGGTTTGTATGGGGGCTACAAGAAGAACTGGTCCGATTGCTTTAAAATTCGGCATGGGCATTTGTCAATACAAATTACGATTACCTGCCAAATTTCGATAGGGTAGGACCGATTTTTTCCAATTTCAATAGGCTTCGTCCTTGGGCCAAAAGAAGCTTAAGGTTCAAATTTCAAATTGGTTGATAATTGCGACCTGTATCGTGTTTACACCGTTACATGGACAGACGGACAGACAGACGGACGGACAGGCGGACATTGCTAAATCGACTCAAAAAGTGATTCTGAGTCGATCGGTATGCTTGAAGATGTGTCTAGGAGCAATATTTCGGGTAGTTACAAACATTAGCACAAACTCATTATACCCTGTACCACAGAGTGTTGTAGGGTATAATAATAGCCTTGTTTTTTACATTGGATGAAGATTAGGATTAACTTCCTTTTATTTTAAAAAATGGGTTTATATCTGGCCAAAGATTTTTTTAATTTTTTCTGAATCTACATTCTATTAAGGACGTGGTTCCAAAGTGTGGAAGGGATGACGGGGGGTTGATCTAGTTGATTACTGTTTTTATCGATAAAAATCAGATTTTTTTACCGAAAGTGTAAGATATGCTGCAAGAGATATACAACACAATTGTAAGGATATGGTAAGGTAGTTGTATCAAAGGGGGGTGAGGGAGGGAAAACGGGATTTTGGTTTTAATCGACTAAATCGTTTTTTTTGTCACAAAGTGTTAAAGATTTGTGGAAGGGGAGTGTTGTGAATACGGTAAGTACGTGATGTCAGTGTAAAATAATAAAAAATAACTTTTTCATTTCAGAAATGGATTTATCGCGGTATTTTAAGCTAACACTTAACAAAAGTCCTGTATATTGATTAATATTTTTCATTTAACAACGTTTTTTGCTTCTCCTGTAAAATTGTAAAGAGTGTTGTTACGTTGTTTTGCATTTTAGGTGACGGCATACAGTATCTATCTTCAGTGTTATAACCAGGGAGAAGACTTTCATGCAAATGCATGTTTTTTTCTTTTGGTCATGGAACAGCAGAAACAAAATATCTTTGCGAATCAAAGAATTTGCTTTGAAATGGCATCGATTTGTTAGTGCATATTTTTGCATATTTTGTTTAACATGCTTATTTTTGCATATTTTGCTATTATTTTCCTATAAATGCATATTTTTAGGTCATACTTTGTACAAATTTTAATTTTTTTGCTATTTTTTTAGTATTTTTAGCTATTTAAAAAAAAAGAGATTTTTTTGTATTAAAGCAATTTTTAAATTTTTTTAGATAATTTTTATTTTTTTAAAAACATTTTATACACACTGTATTTATGTATATGGGTGAAATCAAAAAATGTCAGTGTTTTTGAGCCAAAATTGTACAAACAAAAAAATTTAATTTTTGGTGAATTTTTTTATTAAAATCGATATGTTACATCACTACTAATATAACTATAAAAAATCTCTTCTACAAATTGTTTCAAACAAATTTTATCGACAATTTTATGATTTTTATGGTGACGGAGTTTACATTCACCTTAGAAAAATACATTAAATTTTTTTAATTTTTTTTGAAAACATTTCGTTGTAATTTAAAAAACTTATTAATGTAATAACAAACAATTTTTGTTATTAGGATTTTTTTTCTGTTTTTGTTATTAAAGATTTTACAATTATTTTTTTTTTAACAGGATTTTTCTTAGGAAAAGTAAAATAAATTTATTATTATATCTGTTAAAATGAGTTTTTTTATTTTTTGAATGGTTAGTGTTAATATTTGCATCGGTTTTATCAACTACATAAAGTTTTTTATTGCTATCTGCAAAAAAAAAAAAAAAAAGTTGACGGAGTTTACAGAGACGGAGTTTACATTTCGTCACTTTTGCCCTTTTTTTCAAAAACTATTTATCGAAAATTGGTTTCCGAAAAAAAATCATAAGATTTCAACTAGATACGTCAAAATATGACGATATTTCAGATACACGCTAAGTAGTTTTGTTGTAAACGTGGAGACGGAGTTTACAGCATTTTTCGATTTTTCATTTATGATTTAGCTTTTCATACCGGGAAATTAATATGCAATGAAAAACTTGAAACCAATGACGCACAATGATACTTAATAGCCTCGCGTTTAATAAATGGGGCAATAACATATTATTTTTCTAAACATAATACGTCAAAAACAACAAAATTGTCGGGTTCCACAATGTCTAAAAAAAGTGTCGAAAAATCGTTACACAATTGAAGCCGTGTTTGCATGGGTAAACGAGATAGTTATGACTATATAAAAAAATTTTTTAAGAACGTCAACATTCCCTCTTTAAAAATGTAGTCAATTATTAAGCTCTTGGTTTATTGGTTTTTAAGATATAACCGGTTAAAGTTTAAAAACTGAAATGGTTATTGGCGACGGAGTTTACATTTGGCCTACAAAAATGAAAATAACTTGTTTAAAATAGTTTATTAATATCCAGAATGATGTTAGTTATGTATAATGGCAATGTATATAACGTTGTACAAAAGAAAATATGCGAATACTTTAACCAATGTATGAGATATTACACGATTACATGGTTTGGTTGACATTTTTTGATTTCACCCATATCTAAGCTTACAATGCCAGACTGAATTCAAATGTTATGTTTTTTTTTTAATAACCCGAGTAAAAAGGAATTTATATAAATGTATATTATTTTATATGTTTTCATAAAATCATATACAACTATATGAGTCAAAGTATAAAATTATATCTCACTTTGAAATTTTCCAATTTTTTTAAATGATGTCATATAAAATCATATATAATTATATTGTTCATAATATATTAATATAAATGGTAGATGTAATCATACGTTGCACATAAAACTTAATCCGATTTCATACATTATTATACGTGACTTTATATCTAATTATGTATAGGACTTTACTAAACAAAAAATCCAGTATCAATTTATGTATAATTATATATGACTAATATAATACCAGTTAAAACTATATATGGTTCCATACTAAAAAAATTTCCAACAAAAATAATAGATATAATTATATGTGTCTTAAACGATAACATATCTGTGTTTGTATGGTACTATATATACGCAAATTTCGTCTAAACTCAATATATATTTATAAATGGTCGCATATGTAATAGAATATATATTTTGATATAATCATGTATAAAAAAAATATTTTTTTGACCAAACAACTAGCCATATATAATTATATATGCCAGTATTTCAAAATTTATTTTTGTGTGTCAACATATATGGTTATACAAAACTTTTTATTGTATCATATAAGATTACATATGATTTTTGGAAACCCGAGTTCGATTCCCGGCCCAGCACAGTGGTTCCAAGTCCAAATCTAGCTGGACAAAATTATTTTATCACCGTTTTATATGTTTTTGGGGTCGCTGAGTTCAAAAAACATGTTTAAATTTTTCTAAGTCGATTACACTAATCGACAACTTTTAATTTTTTTTCTAATTTCAGCAATTCATTAATGACAAATATGGTTTATATGCAGAACAGAAATATGAAATGCAAAAACTTATTTTTTGAAAGTTTTGTAATCTTAAAAAAAAAAAAAAAAATTTGTCGAGAAGTGTAATTGAAAAAAACAAGTGAGAGTGTTAAATTCGGCTATGCCGAATCTTTTATACCCTCCAAAATGTAAAAAAAAAATAAAAAACCAGTGAGAGTGTTACATTTGGCTGTGCCTAATCGTTTATACCCTCCAAAATGTAAAAAAAAAACAATATAAAAAAATCAAGGGGCGTTTTTTTTTGGGGGGGGGGGTTGGTGGGAGATGTTAGGGAACACCTTTCCCTTGCGATTTCGAACTTCATCTGAGAGAAGAATGTTGCATTTGCTTAGCAAAAGTACAAAAAACCCTGCAAAAAATGCGATTTTTATTAGGTTGGTTTAGTTCTCCAAGGGGGAACTTTTTTCCCCTTGGTCCGATTTTATCCATTTCCGAACTTAATCTGCCTAGGAATATAAGACATATTCGTGCCAAACTTTGGAAGTCTAGCTCTTTTATTTTGGACTGTATCGTGTCCTCTACAGAAGGACAGACGGATAGACGGACGGACATTTTTGAATTTAGTCGAAGCGTGTAATTGGCCGCGGTTTAATAGGAAACATCATATTTAATGCTTTATTTAAGCTAAGCATAATTATGATACCTAAAAGTTATCAAAAACTTACAAAAATTCGATAATTTATTTAGAAAAAACATTTTAGGCGAAAATCTTTTTTCATATAAACTGTGATTAATTTTAAACCTGCAAAAACCTGCAAGAAATGTCTGCATGACAACGTTCAGTAATAAATTACCTATAAGTTGTATGTAGTAATTCGACATGATATGCCTGGATTCGGTTTTGGCAAGCTGCGGAAGTTTCATAAGTCCTCAAAAATATTGCTATTATTGACCATACTTCAAAGTACAAAAAATGTAAGAAGAAGATCGATAATAAATTTCTTATTAATGTCCAGAATAAGTATAAATCTGTAGCTTTCTTGTACATAACCCGTTTTGAAACCATTGATGTAACATGGATAATATGATGTTATTAGTTGAACACTTATATATATATTATTTTTTTTTTAAATATTGGATACCAAAATTGTTATTTCATTCGCATATTTAACAAAGTTAAAGACCTAATTCCAAAAAATGGTTATTAGTTTGATCAGAACACACCCTTAGCTTGCCCCTAGCACTATTAATTCCCAATTTTAAGGACACTAATTTTTGGACTTTTGTCCAGCTAGATTTTGATTTGGAACCAATGTGCCCAGCCGAGAAAAAAAAGTTTTTTTTTTATTTTTTTTAAATAGAAAACACTTTTTTATTGCGTTTAATTTTTTAGAACTACAAAATTTTCATTTTTGAAATTTTTGCAATCATTTTAAAAAAAAATATTTTTCTTTTATACAGTTATATATAACTATATTTGATTTATTATAAAATTATCTATAATTTTTGGGAACCCGACTTCGATTCCAGAAAAAAAAATATATTTTTTTTTATTTTTTTAAACAAAAAACACGTTCTTATTGCATTTATTTTTTTTAGAACTAAAAATTTTTCTTTTTTTGAATTTTTTTCTTTTTTCTTTTTTTGAATTTTTGCAATCATTTTTAAAAAATTATATTGCTTTTATATAGTTATATATAACTATATTTAATTTTTTATAAAATTATCTATCATTTTTGGGAACCCGAGTTCGATTCCAGAAAAAAATATATTTTTTTTATTTTTTTTTAAATAGAAAACCCTTTTTTATTGCATTTATTTTTTTAGAACTTAAAAAATTTTACTTTTTGAATTTTTGCAAATCATTTTTAAAAATTTATATTGCATTTATATAGTTAATAATAGCTATATTTGGTTTAAATTATCAAATTATCAATGATTTTTGGAACCCGATCTCAAATCTAATTCTGATTTCCTGATTCCATGAAAAATTTCAAATTTATAAGCCAAAGACTTATTTCACTTTGGAAGCCTATGACTTGGAAATAAGGCATATTGCTGCATTAAAATTATTGTTTAAGCTTACCATGGAAGCCCCTAATAGCGCTGTACGTCATTCCAATTTTTTTTTTTGCAAATTTTATCAAAAATTTTCTAAGTCTTTTTGAAAATTGTGTACAAGTGAATAACATATTTAATTGGATATAATCATATATTACTATATGTTAGATCAACTTGATATAATTAGATACGATCAATTTATTAAAAACTAAGTCTTTTAAAGTTGTTATTTGCTAACAACGTCCGCTGGTCTAGAGGGTAGAGATTGCGATTACAAAACGGAAGACTTGTGGTTCTAATCCCCGTCCGTTCGAAGTTTTTTTTTTTTTTTATTTATTTTCAGTTTGACATTATTATATCTAAAAATAAATCTTAAAACAGAAACATTTTTTGGATAAAAATGTATCCAATAATTTTTTTATAAAATCAAGATATCAGATATTATAAGATAACTTTGGCGCGGCCAAATTTCGGATGAAATTACATTATATGTTTTTACGGGTTAGAGGGAGATCACAAATTGATCTTCTAGGGGTATTTCCGAATAAATAAAAAGTATATGGATTTTTTAAAAACGTTATAAAATAAAAGGGGTTTTATTTAATATTACGGTTTACAATTCACTTTGTTTACTAATTATTTAAATTATAAATCGATTTTAAGTTTAGGGTAATTTAGGGTTTTAAACAATTTCAAAAAGATTGTATTTACACACTTTTTTTATAAAAGAAATAAATTTAGTTTTGGGGTAAACTTTGAGTTGACGAAAAAACACTTGATTTTATGTTGGTGATAGCGCAACAGTAAGTTAATTTTAGTTGTTGATTTTCAATTCTTCTTTTCTGCAGTGAAGTTGGTGGTAGTTGCACTGCTGAATTGAGATGATCATTGGGGGATTTTTGGAGCAACAAAAGTACCATCTTTTGTTCACTGGCGTGAACATTCTCCCCGCCTTGAAATACCTGTAAATACATATAAAAAATGGACTTTAGTGGGTAGTTCAAATGAATGAAAATCAAAAGTGTATTGCAAGTAAATTTATAAATACTTTGGGTGGGTAAGGGTAAATTTAGCCTGATAGTGATCCCATGATTAAAAAACCAAGAGTGGAATCTTGGGCCAACAGCGATCCGCCATCAACCTGCATGGTGTTTGGTTTGATGATGCTTATATACAGGTCACTCCCGATTTCAAGTTGGACGGGTAGGTTTGAGGTGAAGTCGGGGTCAGCCAAAGCCATATTCTGAAACTTTGTCTTGACTGACTCGTTGAATGCTGTTGGGTATGGTTTTCTCGGCAAATCCTTAGCAACAATCATACATATGTCATATTTTATTAATGACGTCATAGTCGGGTTGATCGTCAGTTTCACACATGTTTGGCCGTTGAGTTGAAACGTTTGGAGTTTATTCTCACGTACAAACGAAGCTGCTACGCGCGACGTTTGCAAACTAGTGTTTAAAATTGATCTTGCTGAAACAAGTCCTTCTTCTGACATCACAAGGACTTCAGCTGTCGGTACAAACGTTTTTGAAAATGGTGTTGAGAAACTAACATTTGATGCTGTAGATGGCGCTGATGATGGCCGTGTTGTTGGTTTTGAAGTCCTCGTTACCTTTTTCGATGGGTTTTTGCGGCTTTCGGTATGAAGGGTTTTTAATATCTTCTCATGACCGTGTAAAATGGTATGATGTTTCCGATCACAAATATTACACCTCGTTCTGTTGGTGCAACCTTCTAACAAATGGTTTCTGGCCAAACAGTTTGAACAGTAGTGCAACTTGAGCACTGTTTTGTATTTCTGTGCCAAGTTTTGGTCAAGAAACTTTTTGCATTTAACGATGCGGTGGTCCGCGTTGCAAATGCCACAGCCATGGTACCGAGTGGTTAACGAATTGGAAGCCATGGGGGCTGACTTCTTGGGGTTTCGAGTAATTTGCGATTGGTTTGCTACTCTTGAGCGACTGTTGGCTGAGCTGCTGACCATAGATTTTTTATTGTTGGGTGCCATTTTTCTGTATGAAAAAAAAGGTTTAGTGTGAATATGATGTGATGTATGAATTGTGTTAGTGTGTTAGGGTGAAGTGTTAATTGTGGGTGTGTTATGAGTATATTGGGTAAGTATTAAGTGGGTAGTGTTAGGGTTAGTTAAATGTGTTAGATTAACTAGTGGGTAGAACTACAACTTTCGCTATAGGTCGAGTCAAAGTTCCCGTTGAGGTTCGTAATTCTACGACTCTCACGTTACCATCGGAACCTGGGAAAACTTTCAGTACTCGCCCTAGAGACCACTCGTTCGGGGGTAAATTATCCTGTCTGATGACAACCATATCATCCACTTTAACTTGTCTCTGAGGGTTTTTCCACTTATACCTTTTGTGTAATTCTTTGAGATATTCATCTTTCCACCGTCTACAAAAGTAGTGGTGTTGAATTCTCAATTTCTGCCACCTGTTTGCTAAAGTAATGTTACCATCACTTAAGTCTGGTTCAGCAGGGGTGAGTAAGGGTGAACCTATCAAAAAATGTCCTGGGGTTAATGGGTTTAAGTCTTGAGAGTTTTCACTTGAAGGGCTAAGGGGTCTCGAATTTAAACATCCTTCAATTCTGGCGAGCAGGGTAGACAATTCTTCAAAGGTGTATCTCGGTGTTGTAGATCTCCTAAGATGATATTTGAAGCTTTTCACTCCAGCTTCCCAGAGTCCTCCCATGTGTGGTGCTCCTGGTGGGTTAAAATGCCACTCCAAGTTTTGAA
This sequence comes from Pegoplata infirma, assembly GCA_963921195.1. Taxonomy (NCBI): domain Eukaryota; kingdom Metazoa; phylum Arthropoda; class Insecta; order Diptera; family Anthomyiidae; genus Pegoplata; species Pegoplata infirma. The sequence goes on from OY992539.1 coordinate 139,249,906, forward strand.
AACTGTCAGTCGATACAACTGAACTTCTCAGACTTTTCAGGAATTCTTGACGCTCTTTTTTGACCAACTGACTAGCTCCTATGAAGTTCGTCCCGTTGTCAGAATAAATAGCGGCAGGGCATCCCCGCCTCGAAAAAAATCGAGCAAATGCTGCCATAAAGGCTTGGGTTGACAAATCTGATGTTGGTTCTAAGTGTATGGCTTTTGTTGCAAAACAGACAAAAACGCACACGTAGCCTTTGGTGATTTTACACGCCCGGCCAGTAAAACTTTTGATTTCTAAAGGTCCAGCAAAATCCACACCAGTATTACAAAAGGGTCTTGACAGTTCCGTACGTTCTTTGGGTAAGGCAGCCATTAACTGGGTAGCCTGGCGATGTTTATATCGCGCACAGGGTAAACACTGATCAATTGTAAAACGAATCAGGTTCTTAAGTTTCGGAATCCAAAAGCCAGAACGAATAACTCGCAACATAGCTTGATTTCCTCCGTGTAAACTTATTAAATGAACGTGGCTTGTCAACAATCTTGCAAAACAGCTTCTATAGGGTAAAATAACTGGGTGTCTCTCGTCGTAAGTTAAGCAATTTGATTTTGCTAAACGACCGTTAGCTCGAATTATGCCTTTAGAATCTAAAAATGGGGTAAGGGTGAGTAGTGTGCTCTTCTTGGGTATGGGTTTCTTCTTCTTTAGACAATCATATTCCTCTTCAAAGTGGAAAGATTGTGCTAAAAGAATGAGTTTGTCTTTTGTCGATTTGATCTCATCTATTTCAAGTTGCAAACTTGGGTGTTTTGATAAAATGTTAAGTCTATCATCGGCTGATGGTGACTTTTTCTTATCCAAGATAAGTTTCACATGAGGAGTTTGTTTCCTGCGGGTACGTGAGATTCGATCATAAAATCGATAAACATAAGACATAACTCGAAGAGCTCTAGACCATTTTGAGAACTTTTCAAGAATGTCATTTTGGATCTTGACTGTGTTGGTGTATGTCTGAATTTTTACCTCAGCTTGTGTAATAAAGGGTTGTTGTTGTGCTATTGGCCATTTGGAAGCAGATTCTTTCAACCATGAAGGTCCATTCCACCAGAGGGAATCTTCCATCAACTCGTCGGCGTTGCATCCACGGCTGGCAACGTCTGCAGGGTTGTCATGAGATACAACATGATTCCAGTTGTCCACTCCAACTGTCCGCATAATGGTAGTTACGCGATTTGCCACAAATGTCTTCCATTGGGTAGGGTGTTTGTTTAGCCAAGCTAAAACAATGGTTGAATCTGTCCAAAAGTACGTTTGATGTAGTGTTAAATCAAGTTGACCTAATAGGTTGTGTACCATTTTAGCCAATAACACCGCACCACAAAGTTCTAATTTGGGTATTGACAAAACTTTAAGTGGTGCTACTCTTGTTTTTGCAAAGAGTAGGGTAACGGTATTAGGTCCGTCTATGGGTGTTACTCGTGCATACAATACTGCAGAGTAGGCTTTTTCCGACGCATCAGAAAAGCCATGAAACTCTATTTTAGATGAGGGTAAAAATTGGATCCATCTGGGTATACGTATTTTATTGATATTATCATAAAATTGTAAAAATTTTTGCCATCTTATAAGGGTAAGAGGCTTGAGACATTCATCCCAGTCTGTGTTGTCTTGCCATACTTGCTGCATAATAATTTTAGCAGAAATAATTACTGGGGCTAGCCAACCAGCTGGGTCGAAAAGACGAGCAATATCCGATAGGACTGCGCGTTTTGTATAAGCAGATTGCTTTTCGATAGTGGGTACGTTGAAGAAAAACAAGTCTTCTTTTGCATTCCACCGAATGCCCAAAGTTTTCGCATTGTTTGACTCCGGAAGGGTAAGTAAATCCACATCGAGTAAATGATCTTCGGGTAAATCGCTCAATAGATCGGGTGTGTTTGAAATCCATTTTCTCAATGGAAATCCGGCCGAATCTAAAGCAGATATCAATTCTCGTTGAGATGTTTTAGCGTCGTCTATGGTGTAAGCGCCAGATAAAACATCATCAACGTACATATTATTTTTCAAAATATATGATGCAATTGGGTGAGTATCTTTTACATCATTAGCCAGTTCATGAAGAGTTCGTATTGCTAAATAGGGTGCGCAATTAACTCCGAACGTGACTGTTTGAAGTTCATAGTCCTGTATGGGTTCATTAACGCTTTTACGAAATAGAATTCGCTGAAAAGGTGTGTGGGTAGGATTCAACAAGATCTGCCGGTACATTTTTGTAATATCGGCATTAAAAACGATCTTGTAAAAGCGCCATTTTAAAATCACTACAACTAAATCTTGTTGTAGTGTAGGACCTATGTGTAAAGCATCATTTAAACTGTTGCCGTTCGAGGTTTTGCTAGATGCATTAAAAACAACTCGAACTTTTGTCGTAACACGATCGGGTTTTACAACAGCATGATGGGGTAAATAATAATATGTTTCTGACGAAGTATTTGGGTTATAATGAATGGGTTTCATGTGATTTAAATCAACATATTCTTGAAGAGAATTATCGTAATCAGTCTTTAATTCAGGGTTCTTCATTAAATTCTTCTCGTTCCGTAGAAATTGTGCGATAGCAACATGACGTGAGTTTCCTAACTTCACTTCAGGGTTTCGGAATGGAAGATCGACTTGATAACGACCATTGGGTAAGCGACGGGTTGTGTCTTTAAACTTCTCTTCGCAAAATAAATCTTCGTCAGACTGAATTGGTTCATTGGGTATTTCTTCAATCTCCCAGAATCTAGTTAAACACTTATCAAGTGCAACTGAGCTGAAATATGTGACAACTGATTGGGTTTTACGAAATTCATCTACAGGTCCCGTCAAGATCCAACCAAATTCGGTATCTTGAGCTACTAATGTGTTAAGAAAACCTTTCTTAACACCAGATCGTAAAATCTGTGGGTAAAAATCACTTCCTATAAGGAAGTCAATAGGTCTGCTCTCATAGAATTTAGGGTCTGCTAACTGGATATTATTTAAATCCTTTACGATATCTGAATTGATATTTTGGGTGGGTAGCGTTCTAGTAAGAGTTTTTATGACTATCGCTTTGATTTTTATACTAAAGTTTTCTTGGGTGTTGGACCGTAGAATGACTTCGCATAGTTTGTTTGAACGAGCTGATACAACTTCATTCAAACCAGATATTTCAGCTACTATGGGTTGTGTGGGTAAACGTAATTTACGTCTTAGTTGGTCAGATATGAATGAAAAATCTGACGCTGGGTCAATAAGAGCCCTTGCGGGAAACAGTGAGCCGTGAATATCCACGTTCAAAACTGCTGTTCCCAATAACTTTTTCCTGTCATCTAATACTGGTTCATTTGACCGGGTAATTGTCGAGAACGACTGTGCTGCATTTTGCGAAGTAGTGGGTTTTTCACTATCTTCTACAGCTTGGGTAGTTGTATTTGATGAAGGTCTGTGTAAAAGTGTATTGTGACGACCTCCACAATGTCTACAAGTAAAGGTACTGCGACACTCTTTAATACCATGTGCAATGGCCAAACAATTGTAACAACAACCGTTCTTTTTGACGAAGTCAATTCTTTCATTTACTCCCATGGCAGTAAATGATGAACATTCTCGAAGAGTGTGTCTACTTTTGCATAATTTGCAAATTGAGCCATCTTGTTTTTCAAGAGTGGGCTGCGTTCGTGTATTCGGGTGGGTGTGTGTTTTCGTAGAACTCGAGAAATTTTGTTCATTTTTTGAGGGTTTACTTGAACGGGTGTCTTTCCTTGTGCCATGTGTTACATTGTGAAAGGTGTTCACTTTTTTCCCATATTGATTTTTATTATCTGGGAGATTTTTGGGTTTTGGGTTGTGATTTGGGTGGTTTTCAGAGTTCTTGACATCAGCAACTGATTCAAGTCCCTTATATTTATCTGTTAAAAACTTGTCCATTTCGGTCCACATTAATTTTCTAGATTTATCTGGCAAAGTTGCCTCAAATTCTATTAAAATGTCCCTGGGTAATTTCTCGGAACAAAGTTTTATCAGAATGGCATTAAAAATAACACCATGGGTTTTTAGCTTCATATCATTAAAACTAGATATACAGCCATTTATTTTTCTTTGCAGTTTGCGAATTGAAGCACCGCACTGTGGATTGACTTCGGGTAAATTCCACAATACCTGGAGCTGAGCATTAAGCTGCATTCTCACGTTCTCATACTGAGAAGTGAGATTCTCCCAGGCTGTAGCAAAACCTTCATTTGTGAGGGGAGCGTTGTCTACTATTTCCCTGGGTTCGCCTCGGGTCTTTTGTTTGAGGTGAAAGAGTCTTTCGACCTCTGTCAAACGGGTATTGTTGACAAAAATGGCCGTAAAAAGATCCCTAAATGAGGCCCATTGGCGATAATCTCCACTAAAAACTTGCATATCGCAAGGTGGAACTTTAAAACCAGTGTCTGTTGACACGGGTGGTTGGGTAATCGCAGGAGCGGCCTTGGCTTCAGTTTTCTGGGTTAACTTTTCCAAATCCTCCTCTATTTTCGCCATTAGCGAAATGAAAACTTTTCTTTGACCCAGGTACTCCTGTGTCAAATCATCAAGACTAATTGTTTTGGCCTCCTCGTCATCTCCTAAAAGGGGTGACTCACAAATTTCGTCATATTTCGTAGACAACTTTTTCCAAATTTCCTCCAGCTCTCGCTTTTGGACTTTTATCAAGGACATGGGTCGGGTTTTCCTTGCGGTCTCTTTATAATCCGCCTCAAATGCAGGTAAGTCCTTTTGGACAATACGCATAAAGTTATCGTATCTCCTTTTTAACTCAGACATTTTGGGTAATTAATGGGTTAATTTGTGCTTTAAAGGGTTAATTTGTGCTTTAAAGGGTTAATTCGCAATTGGGTTTAACGGGTTAAAAGTTTGAGAAAAAAAATTTCAAACAAAATCGCAAAGAAAAAAAATTTTTTGTACCAGCTTGTAAATTTCCAACTGGGTATTTACCACTAAATGATATGCGCTACACTAAGTAAACGGCAGTATCAGTTTATCAAACAGGATAGAAAAAACTTTTAAAAAACTAATGAAATGGGTGGGTGGGTGATATTTAAAAGATTTTCTATTAAAATTCCTGTTGATTTATGTGTAAATCCCTGATATTTTGTGTAAAATTTCACTTTTTGAAAATTAATATATGTAAGTTGTACACTGACTAACTTACCTGGTTTGCTGGGGGTAGGGTAATTGTAATTGTATGTACGGGTGTGTGTTTGTGTGTTTTTATTCTGTCTCTTTGCGCTGATCTTCCCGCTTTGTTAGTTGGAGACAAAATAATGCAGTTAGTTATTGATTTTAACTATTTTATTAGATTTGGAGGGTTAGTGTGATTTTTAAAAAAATAATGTTCTTATTTTGTGTATTCGTTTATTTTTCTCGGCCGATGTGTGGGATTTTAAAAAATATTCAAACCAAAAAAAAAAAAAAACTACACTTTTCACAAAATTTTTTAGGGTATATTATTATTATTATTATTTTTTTTTTTTCAAAAAATTAATTTTGTTTTCTTTTTTTTTTTTCAAAAATTTAAAAAAAAATTTGAGAAGCCAATTTTTTTTTCCTTCTATACAATTTAATCTTATTAAACAAAATTTAATTTTATAAAATTTAGTTAGAAATTTTATATTGTTCACCAAACTAATACTGCACACTTGTGTGGGTAGGGTACACTTTTATATATCTGAGTATGTGTGTATGTATATTTTTTTTCTACAACACTTTAGTTTGTATATATTTTTGTGTGCAATTTTTTCAAGAAATATTTTAATGTTTTTTGTTGTTTTAATTGTTTTTAAATAATTTAAGAAACAATGTAAGTTGTTTGACCAGTTTTTTATAATTTATTTGTTGTTCTGTTTAGCACTGATTTTAATGCACAAATAAGGGTGGGTTTTTAATATTTTTAAATATTGTTTTAAATTGTTTTTATTTTGTTTACTGTTTATGTTCAATGTTTTCTTTTAACAATTTTATTTTAAAACTGACACTTTTTTTTTTTTATTTCTTTTAGTTATTGTTGTTTTTAACTTTGGGTTTTGTTGTACTTTTAACTTGTTGTTATGTACTTTATATGTTTAATTTTAGCGCGAATTTTTGTTTTTATATATTTTAATTTTGTAAACTGTTTCTATTTATTTTAAATATTTATTTAGTTTGTAAGTAAATACTTCTCCACTTTCCACTGATTTTATTGTTTTTGTTGTCGAAGGACCAATGTTTTTACGGGTTAGAGGGAGATCACAAATTGATCTTCTAGGGGTATTTCCGAATAAATAAAAAGTATATGGATTTTTTAAAAACGTTATAAAATAAAAGGGGTTTTATTTAATATTACGGTTTACAATTCACTTTGTTTACTAATTATTTAAATTATAAATCGATTTTAAGTTTAGGGTAATTTAGGGTTTTAAACAATTTCAAAAAGATTGTATTTACACACTTTTTTTATAAAAGAAATAAATTTAGTTTTGGGGTAAACTTTGAGTTGACGAAAAAACACTTGATTTTATGTTGGTGATAGCGCAACAGTAAGTTAATTTTAGTTGTTGATTTTCAATTCTTCTTTTCTGCAGTGAAGTTGGTGGTAGTTGCACTGCTGAATTGAGATGATCATTGGGGGATTTTTGGAGCAACAAAAGTACCATCTTTTGTTCACTGGCGTGAACATTATATAATATCCAATTTAATATAAAATCATGATATTGGATATTTTAAGATAACTTTGGCGCGGCCAATTTCCGGATGAAATTACATCATATTATATCATATTTAATACAAAATCATGATAATAGATAATTTGGGATAACTTTGACGCGGCCAATTTCCGGATGAAATCACATACAATCAAATATTAAACTGTAACTTCATATATTATATGATGTTATGAGATAACTTTGGCGCGGCCAATTTTCGGATGAAATTTAGCAAAATCAGATCCAATAAATTATATATAATTTTATAAGATAACATGTTTTACCATACAATTTTTTTTTACTCGGGAAATGTAAAAAAACGATGGATATTTATGATTTTTAGTGCATATTTTTAGATTTTTAGTCCATATTTCAAGACTTTTTGGTGCTTATTTTAGGCGAATAAAAAATAGTTTTTTAGTGCATGAAAGTCCTGTCCCTGGTTATAACCTAGCAGATAGCAAGTTTTAAATATTCGCCCTCGATTTTTTTTCTTGCATGGAAATTTTTCTTTTTACCTTGTGAACTTTGACCTTTAAGGGGCACCTATTAAAGTTATCCGATTGTGCATAAATTTGTCCTACATCAGTTTAAGGTCTTGTGGCCATAGAAAAGATTAGAAGGTACGCAGTGTTGTATTTGATGTATTTTCCAATATGGTGGCAAAATGCTTGTTCTTCCTCATCTCACACGTATTTAATATCAAATTAGATTCTTTGTTTATAAAAACTGGAATTTGTCTTTCATTTAATTAAATTTATTATGTATTTTGCATGGTTGGTTACCGTTACCCTTATTATACCGTTACCGATTCAAAAACCTTTCAAATCGAATACCGTTACCGTTACCGATACCGCTAAAAATATTTTTAGATTACCGTTACCCTTACCGTTATAATTATTAGAAGTTACCGGTATTGTACCGGTATTAAAAATTTTACCTGTTTTAAGGGATTTTAACGAACAAAAAAATAAAATCAAATTGCTAACATAATTTTAAATTCATAATTTGCAAATTATCATAAAATAAATGACAAAAATAATAATCATATCAAATCTATACTGGTTTTTGTGTCTATAAAATATTTTTAGCTTTCAGTTCTATCTTTTTTCAAATTTTTAACAAAATTAATAATATCGGTACGTACCGGTTTGGTTGGTTCGGTACCGGTACATACCGTTACCGAAACGATTTGGAAACACTTACCGTTACTTTTACCGAAATAAATAAAAATTAGATACCGTTACCGTTACCCTTACCGTTATTCGTTTCGGTAACCAACCTTGGTATTTTGCTTTGTTGTTGTTCTCCTTTATGTTGCATTGTTTTTATTAAACGTCAAAAGTTACATAATGTGCCGTCACTAATACTTATTCAAGCGAAATACGACTCTGGCACAATAATTTGCCCTAACGATAATCAATTTTAAATTTCAATCGTTATTCCAATGACATTGCCATGTTAAAATAATAAGGTTTTTATCAAGCTAGTTAGCTAACACCATCTATTTAACGTCAAATCCTTATTACTTGGTAATTGAAATTTTTACTGGGCCACGATTTTATTGGGCCAAATTTGTTTTTGAATTGAATATTTGTCAACTTCCATAAAGTGATTCTTAAAAATAATATAGACTCAAATTGAACAAAACTTGTTAATAAAAAAATAAATGAAAAAAATATAAATAATATCTTACCCTTAAAAAGCCAATTAGTGTATAAAATAAAAACAATTTTTTTTTTTTAAATTTTTGATCAAAAATATTTTTTTAATATAATTTTGAAAAATTTTCGTTTGTAAAACAATTTAAAATTTTAGATAAAAATTACTCATACAATTTATTAATAGCAGAAATATTTTTTTAAATAAAAAAATACATATAAATACAAATTATAATGATTGATAGTCATTTTGTTCAAAAATAATTTAAAGAAATATAGTATTTAAATAATAAAAATTGTTTAGTTTAATATGGTATATTGTATAATCTCAATAGTATTTAGTTGCTGTTGTTTTTTATAGGTAATAAAATTATTTTTTAAATAATTTCATTTTTTTTTTTTAACATAGCAAAATTTTTTTTGAAGTATTTTTTTAAAAAGATTCTTTTGTTTTTAATGTTAAAAAAATTATTAAAAATAATGAAAAAATATTTTATTGCTAAAAACACACACAAATTAAAAATCTTTATAATCTTTTTTTTTTTAAATAATTATTTAAGGAAAATATTTTAACTTATAAACAGGGCAAGGAAGTTCATGCAATAAAAATCGCGTTTTTAGCGCTAAAAATATGTATCAAAAATTAAAAAATATGCAGTAAAAATTAATAAAATATGCATTTAAAAATTGATTTATTTTAATATTTGTTCATAAAAAATTGTAAAACATAAAGTTCAGTCCCATTGTGAAAAATATTTATATGTACGTTAGAGTGTCTCTTATTTTGGAAATGTTGAGACGGTACCCCCTCATTTTTTTCCTTTTGACTAAAAAATAACTCAGGAAAAAATTTACGCCCCTACGACCACGCCTTCCCTACGCGACGGGGCCGTAAAGAGCGGGGCATTAAAAATCATTTTTCCATACAAAGCAAAAAAAAATTTTTTTTTTATTTAAAATTTTTTTGTTATTAATTATAATATTACTTGGTTAGCTTATTCACGACAAAAAATTTGATTTTGGTGGGATGAGGCTTTCAGTTCTAAAAAAATTTTCGAAAAAAAAAATTTTGAGCTTTTGGGGTCCTACAGTAAAAATTTTTTAAAAAATATTTTTTTTTAGTTTGGACAAGCAACCGTTTTATTTGAATTGTTGCTTTTAATGATATATTTTCATAAAAAAATATTATTCCTATCTGTGTTTTTGTCCAATATTTTTGTGTTAATATCGTCCTGTAAAGGCAACCTTTCAGACTTCGACGTTTTCGAAATTCGAAAAAAGCTAAATTTGCTCCGCCCTAGTGTAAATATTTACAAATAGCGCATCCCGAATTCGGATTTTTCTAGTTTGAAAATGCTTGTTCCCAAAACGATGCGCATTTAGGACCCTTTTACGGGAAAAATAAGAAAAAAAAGTATTATGTTATTGTCAGTGCAGTTTTTTAGATGCAAACTTTGTCCAAAATTACTCCATTAAATTGTATTAATATTTTTTCCGGATTGTACACTCCGCAACTTTTTGATTAATTTTTTTGACAAAAAAAATATTTTTTTTATCAAAATGCACTGACAAGGGAAGTATTTTTATGAAAAAAATGTCACAATATTCACAAAAATAGCAAAAATAACAAAAAAAATCAATTTTTTTTTTAAAATATTAAAAAATATGCAAGAAAATATGTAGTTTAAGAAAAATATGCAAAAACATGCATTTTCATCAAAATATGCAAAAATATGCACTAACAAATCAATGCCATTTGTAAGGAAATTCGATGATTCGCAAAGATAAATTCTTTAAGTTGTTCTCAGACTAACGACAACAAACATGTATTTACATGAACCCCCTTGCCCTGCTTATAAACAAAAAAAAAATATTAATTTAATAACACAAAAATATAAAATTCTCAGTTTATAGGAGAGTGAGTCTTAAAGTGAGTCTATATGTATAAGGACTAACAAAAGTACAGACAAAAAGACAAGATTTAATTATACTTATAAGGAAATTTAAAAAAAAAAAATACTTGTTTATTTCTGTTTTTTGGTTAAAGTAGCAAGTTTTGTTAAAGTTTAATGGTTCTATTTTCACGCCTAGGATGAACCAACTTTAACCTCAAGTTGCGAACACTGTAAATCTATTTCTTGATAATGAATCTGGAATACCCCACTGCAATATTTCGACGAAAATCAAAATCTTCGCCAGAGCCGTTTTTGAAAAAATCGCTGTCAAACGTCAAAAAATTGATATTTTAAGCTTATCTCGAAAACGATATGAAAAAATTACTAAAGACAAAAAATTATTCCTTGAAAAAATGCATTAAAACTACAAATTCACATTTTTTAATTTTTGATTTTTGTCGAAATATAGTAGTTGGGCATTCCAAGTTCATAATCGAGAAAGATATTTACAGTATTGGCAACTAAGGGTAAAGTAAGTTCGGCCGAGGCGTGTTTTATTTATTTATTTTTTTTATTTTTATATTTTGTGAATCAAACTTTAATTTTCTTTAGTATTTTTTTATATTCACAAAAAAAAAAATAAATCCGCATGCAAATATCGAATAAAATAATTAAAAAAAACAAATATTTAGTTGTAAAAAATGAATTTGAATATTCGTAATATGTTTTAAGGAAATAAGTTTTAAATTATGTACTTATTTTTCTATGGGAAAACTGTCTCAGAATCTGAGAATTTTTCTGTAGAAAAATGTTTTAGAATCTGGGAATTTTTCTTTAAAAAATGTTTTAGAATTTGAGAATTTTTCTACAGGGAAAAATATCTCAGTATATAGGAAAACTGTTTCAGAACCTGAGAATTTTTCTATAGCAAAAATGTTTTAGAATCTGAGAATTTGTCTATAAGAAAAATGTCTCAGAATCTGAGAATTTTTCTACACTCAAAATAATACATTAGTAGATTTACTAATTTTTTTTGCTAATGCTAGTAAGCTAACCTTTAGCAAATTTTTAGTTGAGATTACAATGTTAGCAAAAATATCTTGTAAACTTCATTTAGCGCATTAGCAATTTTAAACAAAATTTGTACAAATTTTTTTTTGCTAAATTTAAAATTGAGTTGACCAAATTTTTACAAGCTTTTTTGCTCATATTAGCAAAAATAAACTGTATTTTTTTTTTTTAGAAAATTTAAAATGGCTCTATCTCGGAAACTAAGCCAGATAGAGCAAAACGGAGGTAATTTTTGGTTCTCGGGTTCTCCATAGTATCGCCGGTACTCTTCACATGTGTGGACCCTAATGGCTCCTAACTTTGGATCCAAAAAAGTTAGAATTCCCGAACATTTTAAAATGCTCATACCTCGGTAAATATTGCCGACACGATAAAAAGTCCAAAAGCATTTTGTAGCTCTCAACACGTAGAACAATACCACAGAATAACCAAAAGCTTTCCGAGTAATATTATTGAAGTTAACGACCCCAATGGGGTCCTCAAATGTGTATGAACTAACAATAAGTCGAAATAAAAAAAAATTAGTTAACTAATTTTTGGCAAAACATTTTTGCCAACTTTAGCAAAAAAATTTTGGGTTCAAAATCAGCAAATTTTCTTGTAGGTTTCTTTTTTTGCTATCATTACAGTTTTTTTTTTGAGTGTATAAGAAAAATGTTTTAGAATCTGAGAATTTTTCTATAAAAAAAATGTCTCAGAATCTAAAAAATTCTCTTTAAGAAAAATGTCTCAGAATCTGATAATTTTTCTATAAGAAAAATGTCTCAGAATCTGATATTTTTTCTAAAAGAAAAATGTCTCAGAATCTGAGAATTTTTCTACAAGACAAATGTCTCAGAATCTGACAATTTTTCTAAAAGAAAAATGTCTCAGAATCTAAAAAATTTTCTTTAGGATAAATGTCACAGAATCTGAGAATTTTTCTATATAAAATATTTCTCAGAATCTGAGAATTTTTCTATAAGAAAAATATCTCAGAATCTGAGAATTGTTCTATAAGAAAAATGTCTCAGAATCTGAGAATTTTTTCTATAGGAAAAATGTCTCAGAATCTGAGAATTTTTTCTATAGGAAAATTGTCTCAGAACCTGTGCATTTTTCTATTGGGAATATGTCTCAGAACCTGAGAATTTTTCTATAGGAAAAATGTCTTAGAGTCTGAGAATTTTTCTATGGGAAAAATGTCTCAGAATGTGAGAATTTTTCTATGAGAAAAATGTCTCATAATCTGAGAATTTTTCTATAAGAAAAATGTCTCAGAATCTGAGAATTTTTCTATAAGAAAAATGTCTCAGAATCTGAGAACTTTTCTATAAGAAAAATGTCTCAGAATCTGATAATTTTGCTATAAGAAAAATGTCTCAGAATCTAAAAAAAATTTCTGTAGAATAAATGTCACAGAATCTGAGAATTTTTCTATAGAGTAAATCCATATCAACATAGCAAAAAAAATTTAATTTTTGACGTCAATCGACCCAAATTTCATCAAACTCGGTATATATGTTGGGACTTACTCAACTTATACTCAAACAAAATTTAAGACTTTTGACTTCCGTAGTTTTGGAAATATGACGTTTCAAAAGTCAAAAAAATCCTTTGAAAGGTAAATTACAAATATTTATATCTCGAAAAGTATTTGAGGTAAATCACTCCCAGATAGCTTTTTTTAAAGGCAAAATCATCACCATTAAAATATAATTTTGCAAAAATGTTTACTTTGGGATCTTTTTTGTGTTTCTGTACAATTCGCGATTCGCAAAAACATATAAAAAAAAGCGACATTTTTAAAAATCTGAAAAAAATATATGTTAATGGTATGAGTCTTAGCTACAAGCTCTAAAAATTTCGCGTTGGTGAACGTATTAAGTCCAGAGATATTAATAAAAATGTGTTGACAAGTAGGATTTTTTTTTTTTAAATCTGATGAATATTTAATTACTATTTTTGAATATTTTTGCAAATACATAAAATAAAATGGTGAAAAAAGTAAAGTTGATGGTACACACGAGTATTACACATGAATATATTGTAACATAACTTTTTATCGATTACACTACTTAACAAAAGTCAACTTTTTTTGCAGAGACTTCTAGAACACATTTTAAAAAGTATTTGGCCTACACGAATCTGTCATCATAAACATTTTATCAAATTGTCTTCTGGACATATAGGCCTATTTTACAGGCTAAGCCCTCAAACCCAAGAAAGAAACGTAATAATAAATGTTTCACACTGACATATTATTTGTTCGTTTAATATTTTTGTATGCTTCAGCTGCAAAAACTAAATGGGCAAATCACGAGAACGTGATTACATAAAAATGACAATGGATTCGCGTTTAGTGGATTCACGTTAAAGAGGGCAAACGACTTAAGAAAATGTATTTTAAACAATGAAAATTAAAAAAATAAAAATATTAGGGAAAAAAGTATATGCAAATAATATTTGCAAATTTTGCTCAAAATTTAGATTTTTTTGCAAATATTTTCGCATAAACTCAATGAATTTTGAAATAATATGCATTTTTAATAATTTTTCTAATATAAAGTCATTCGTTGTTTTTTATGGGCAGGGACCGCAAAAGAGGTCTTTTCTCGAAAAGGCGATTTGATCAAATTTTTATGATGACAGATTGGTGTTAAAGAGACCAAAATACTTTAGCAAATGTAATCTAAGAGTCTGTGCAAAAAAAGTTGATTTTTGTAGAGTAGTGTAAATGATAAATATTCATGTTATATTGTAGCTATGTGTAGTACCCGTATGTACCATTTACTTTACTTTTTTCACCGTTTTATTATGAGTATTTGCAAAAATATTCAAAACAAAAAATTTAATATTCATCAGATTTGATAAAAATTTACTACTTGGCAACACATTTTTATTCATATCTCTGGTCCTAATACGTTCACCAACTTAAAATTTATACAGCTTGTAGCTAAGATAGTAGCCAATAACATATATTTTTTTCAGATTTTTAAAAATGTCGCTTTTTCAGATATATTTTCGCGAATCGCGAATTTTGCAGAAATAAAAAAAAACTCCCAAAATAAAAATTTTTGCAAAATGTTATTTGAAAGGTCATGGTTTTGCCTTTAAAACAAGCTATCAGGGAGTAATATAGATCAAATACTTTTGAAGATATAAATGTTTATATTTCATCCTTTAAAAGATTTTCTTGACTTTTGACACGCCATATTTCTGGAACCACGAATGTTAAAGGTCTCAAATTTTGTCTGAGTATAAGTCTTATAAGTCCCAACATATACACAAAGTTTCATCAAATTCAGAGACATCGAAGGAAATCAGGGGTTCATGTTGAAAAATTTTAACTCTATAGGAAAAATGTCCTAGAATCTGAGAATTTTTTCTAAAGGAAAAACGTCTCAGAAATTGAAAACTTTTTTATAGCAAAAATATCTCAGAATCAGAGAATTCTTCTATAAGAAAAATAACTGAGAATTCTTCTATAAGAAAAATGTCTTAGAATTTTTCTATAGGATAAATGTCTCAGAATCAGAGAATTTTTCTATAAGAAAAATGTCTCAGAATCTGAGAATTTTTCTAAAAGAAAACTGTCTCAGAATTTGAGAATTTTTCTATAATTAAAATATATCAGAATCAAAGAATTTTTCTATAGGAAAAATGTCTCAGGAAAAATGCCTCAGAATCTGCGAATTTTTCTATAGGAAAAATGTCTCCGTATCTGAGAATTTTTCGATCGAAAAAAAATCTATATGAAAAATGTCTCATAATCTGAGAATTTTTCTATAAGAAAAGTGTCTCAGAATATAAGAACTTTTCTATAAGAAAAATGTTTTAGAATCTGAGAATTTTTCTATAAGAAAAATGTCTCGGAATCAGAGAATTTTTCTATAAGAAAAATGTCTCAGAATCTGAGAATTTTTCTATAGGAAAATGTCTCAGAATCTGAGAATTTTTCTATAGGAAAATGTCTCAGAATATGAGAATTTTGTCTATAGGAAAAATGTCTAAGGATCTGAGAATTTTTTTATAGGAAAAATGTCTCAGAAATTGAGAACTTTTTTATAGAAAAAATATCCCAGAATCTGAAAAGTTCTTTTAAAAGAAAAATTTCTGAGAATTCTTCTATAAGAAAAATGTCTGAGAATTTTTCTATAGGAAAAATGTCTCAGAATCTGAGAATTTTGTCTTTAGGAAACGTGTTTCGGAATCTATTGGAAAAAAATTCTATAGAAAATGTCTCAAAATCTGAGTACTTTTCTATAATAAAAATATCTTAGAATTTGAGAATTTTTCTATAGGAAAAATGTGTCAGAATCTGAGAATTTTTCTATAGGAAAAATGTGTTAGAATCTGAGAATTTTTCTACAGGAAAAATGTCTCAGAATCTGAGAATTTTTCTTTAGGAAAAATGTCTCAGAATCTGAGAATTTTTCTTTAGGAAAAATGTCTCAGAATCTGAAAATTTTTCTGTAGAAAATATGTCTCAGAATCTGAGAATTTTTCTATAAGAAAAATGTCTCAAAATCTGAGAGTGTCTCAGAGTCTGCCTCATAATTTGAGAATTTTTTCTATATTCTGATATTCTAAGAAATTCTTTATAGGACAACTGTCTCAGAATCTAAGAATTTTTCGATAAGAAAAATGTATCAGAATTTGATAAGTGTTCTATAGAAATAATGTCTCAGAAACTGGGAAGTCTTCTAACAAAAATGTTTATATCCTATAATTTAAAAAAGCAGCTTTTTGTTTTTAGAAATTTTTAAGAAATTGGGTTATTTTCCAAATCACAACCCTGTATACAAATCAGAAGCAAATGCAGAGTCGGTACAAACAAAATCCCGCTAATCGTCAAAAAACATATGGATAAAGTAGGGGGTCACGATCCCTGGCATTTTAGTTCAATAATTGACAGATTTTCCAAACGTTAAAGGTCTTATGATACTTGCCAGTTTTTGTATTTTTTATATTTAGGAGAACAGTGCAAATATATTTTCATAGGAAAACTGACCAAGTGTAAAGAGTATGACAATATCATGAAAAAAACTTAAAACGTCAAAAAATATACGTGTGTTATCGATAAATTTTGCAGTGACTGTCAAAAAAAATATAAAATTTTCAACTTAAAATTGACATTTCCAGAATAAAATGTTAACAGTGTTGCCAATTGTATTAGTTTTTGCTCGAATGAAGCGTTTTTACATTTGTTTTGGGCGTTTTTTTAGCTATTTTGGGTGAGTTATTTTGAAAATAAACACTTGCTGTTTTGAAGTGTTCAAGTGTTCATTTACACGTACAGTTTTAAATCGTTTTTAGCAGCAATATTTTTAGCACTTTCTTTATTCTATTACAGTATATTGACAGGAAATGCTAAAAATATTTGCTAAAAACGGTTTAAAACTTTAAATGTGAATAGGGTATAAGATTTTTTAGGTTTTGTAAAATTATTTGACGTTTAGCAATTTTTTCAGTTACCAGACTAATTTGTCCAGGACTTTAAAAAATTTAAGTATAGATTTTAATTGTATTTAAAATAAAAATTTATCGGATTTTTTTTTTTTTTAGCAATTTTGACAAATAATTATAAGTACAATGAGTAAAGGTGCAAACTATTTGTTTAAGGAAAAATGTTAAATTTTCAAAATTTTGCAAATCCTAAATTTCTATAGTGAATATTACAAACTTTTTTAGTTTACCCCCATTTTTACAGCTAAATACAGTTTTTTTTTTTTGCATTCTAAATTCAACAATTCTTGCAAATGAATAGGAAATGAGGAAAAAAAATAGTAATGTATTATTAAATTAAATACAATGCACATGATGAAAAAGAAAAATTAAATAAAATTTTAGTAAAATACAAACAAAAAATACAAACTACATAAATATAAAATTACTAAAAATTAAAATAAGCTCTAAATAGCAAAAAAAAAAAATAAAAAATTAGAACGCGAGCTCATAAAGGAAAAACAAAATAAAATATATTTTAAATTTGCATGAGACAAAAATGTGAAAATTGTGTTGATTTTTGTTCTAATATTATAAATTTTTAGAGGGGAGGATTTTGAGCTGCTAAATTGTGTAGCGGATGATGAGTTTGATGTGGCTGTTGTTGCTGCTGCTGCTGCTGTGGCGGCTGATGTTGGTGAGGATGCTGAATTTGCTGCTGTTGTTGATAGGCAGCAGCATGGTCGGGATGTTGTTGCACTAAAGGCGTTGTTGGATGGACATGATGATGATGATGATGCGTTAACGGCGGGTGATGTGGGGTTAAATGATTATTTGGTTGCATATGATGCGGATGTTGAATCGGATGTTGATGATGATTAGTTGTAGATTGTATTATGGCTGATGCTGCTGCTGGTGGTGGTGCTCCTGTTGTTGTTGCAACTGATGGGGGTAAAGGTGAACCCAGTACATTAGAAGGCGCTATTATATTTGCCGAAACAGCTACCATGGGACTCATAGGCATTTGCATAATATGTTGCTGCTGCTGTTGTGTTGGCAGATGTGGAGTTGGAGGATGGTGTTGTTGTTGTTGTTGATGATGTATATTATTTAGATTAGGATTATGGGGAGGAGGATGTGGATGTTGTGGTGGATGTGCTGGTAAAGGGGTATTTTGTGTTTGTATTGGTATTTGTGGCATTTGCTGTATTTGTGGTGTTCTTGGTGTTGCTGGTGATGGCACATTATGAATTTGTTTAGTTGGTGTATTTATTATATCATTATTAAAGTTTTCGTTGCCGTTGCCATTACCACCACCTTCAACTGTACTACAATTGCTGTTGCTGCTGCTATTACCATTTTGTATAATTGCTGTTGCAGCATTATTAGAATTCCCAGCAGCAGTAGCAGCGGTAGCAGGAGTATTTTTGAGGGTATTATTTGTATTTAAGGAATTTATATTACTGGAACTAGCCGTAGTTGAGGTGTTGGTCGTGTTGTTGGTGTTGTTTGAGGAGGAGGAGGATGTTGAGTTTGTGTTTGTGGCATTATTGTTATTATTAGTAGTACCTACAACATAATTTATGCCAATTATATATAAATATGTATATATGAAAAGATAAAAATAGACAAAAAAAACAAGATATTTGTATATATAGAGAAAACATAAATAATTTAGATAACACAGGCCAACAAATTTTTAACCCATAGACCAGTGTATAACTTTCTAAGGGCTTGAGTTTCACTGAATCCGAATCTGATCTCAGAATTTGCCTATCGCATTAGGTTTTCGAGATATTTTAGTTTTAATTTGAAAAAAAAAACGTTTTTCGCAATATTTGAGACGTTTTAACTGCGCGAATCCAACTTTATTTATGAAACCTGATATGACGTCTGAAAGTCCCATAAATTACCTTTAAAGTGAATGATTAACCTTTGTAATATCTTGTTATATCTATGAGATATCTTAACCTGAAATTTGGGCTTTCGCTATATTCATGGTGTTTTTAGTATGAATGCAAATTTGATAGATTTTTCGCTACATTTTGCTAATACTTTATAACAAACATACAAGAGTCCTGAATTCATAATTGTTTCCAATAAAATGCTTTTCGAATTTTTAAGATATCTCTACTAATTGCTGAGATATTGTCTCAAAAAGGTTTACATAGTAGAAAATATCATATAACACATCGGCTGAAAAGTCCGTATGATGATACATAGGTAGCGGCACTAATGAAAAGTCCATTTGATTTTTTGGAAGTACCAACTTTCAGATTGTTTGGTCTGGGAGTAAAGCTTGGGATCATTTTAATGATGGAAAACCTACTGGCCAATAGACGTACATACAACGTCTGAGTTGGGAGCGTCTGTCAAATCTCGATATGTTAATAGGGGCACACCACGGGGAGGTGTTCTTTTGGCGCTTCTTTGGAACCTGGCACTAAATTCAACACTGCTATCTCTAGGAGCACGTGGTTGTCATGTTGTCGCTTATGCTGATATGTCGCGATAGCGGTAATGGGAAAGCATCTGCCAACATTGAAGGACTTTCTTTAGTGTTCTCTGAAAGATCTGGGAAAGAGGCTTTGGTCTGGGAATTAATCCAAGTAAAACAGAGCTTGTTTTGTTTACAAGGAAAAATAAATTTCCTGCTTTTGATCCAATTTCTCTGGACGGCACTGAAATCACCTTCTCAGATGGAGTATCTTAGAGTGTTTCTAGATAGGAATTTGCATTTCAGGCGTAATATTGAGGAACGGGTAAGAAAAGCAACGATTGCTTTATATTCCTGTAAAAGAGACATAAGAAAACGATGGGGCTTTAGCCCTAAAGTCGTTAATTGGATTTATACAGCAGTGGTGCGTCCAATTCTGCTGTATGAAATCATTGTCTGGTGGTCTGCTTTAGAGACAAAAGGGAATTGTGTCTTCATCACGAAGGTACAGAGAATGGCGTCGTTGTGCATCACTGGTGCTCTTCGTACTACACCTACGGCTGCATTAGAAATCCTCCTTCACCTGATACCATTGGACATATTGCGAAGGCAGTACGCGGTTACGTCGGCAATTAGACTTAATAGCACACTACAATGGAGGAGCAGCGATTGTGGCCGTAGCGCGATCTTGAAGAAGATAGCAATACCACAAAATGTAAATTGTGCTGACTCTATGAGCCTTTTTGAGCGCCACTTTACCAATATTACCATTCAGGGAGTCTTTGATGAGGTTAATTCCGGGTAGTGGAGCCACCATAAATGTTTAAGCAGATGGATCGAGGCTGCAGGAGCAAGTGGGCTTTGGGGTCTATTCGGAGGAGCTTAGGTTGAGCCTGGATCAAAGATTGACGGATCATAGCAGTGTTTACCAGGCAGAGATGCTGGCAATAGAGAAAGTGGCTGACTGGTTGAGCTGCCATGTATTGTCTACACAGGAGTCAACATCTATTCTGACAGTCAAGCCGCGGTTAAGTCCCTGAAGTCAATGTTTCTGAAAACAAGATTTGCCCTTAACTGCCGCACGCCTTTAAAATGAGATGGCCAAGCAGTTTGACATACGACTCATATGGGTCGAAAGGCACAGAGATATTCCAGGGAAATGCAAAGCCGATAAGCTTGCAAGACTGGGAACTGCCTTAGAGGTTTCAACAGAAATGTGTTGGTATGCCTCTAGAAACTTGCTAGCAAATGGATGATTTGATATCGATAACAAGAGAGATTTCGACGGTGGTTGCTATAATTACAAGTCTTATAGACACTGTCTTATAGAAAAGCACGCAGAGAGGTTAAATGTGCCGTCGAATGACTTTTGCTGAAGTTGCATGGATGAAGAGGAGTTGAAAACCATCGAACACTTTATCTAGCCTTGCCCGGCACTTTCTGGTCAGAGACTTGTTTCACTGGGATCTAAGGAGTTGAGTTGAGGATGGGTTGTAAAAGCCTATACAAGAGAAATAGGCAAGTCCATGGCACTCAGACTTAAAATAGTCCATTGTAGCTTACCCGGAAAACGAAGTTAGTATAGGGTTAGAAAACAGTTTAAGAAAAACAGAGTGAAGAGTACTTGTTCAGAATTTCTGCGTTGTTTTTGTTACAAACTTGAGAAAATCAGTAAAGGGAATTCCACGGATCATGTCCATTGACAGAATATCAGACTCCAATATCCGCAGTCTAGCTCCTGAAAACGATGGACAACAACAGACGTAGTGTTCTGTTGTGTCCTCATCCTCAAGACAAGCTGCACACAAGGGGTCTGATAAGACACCCAATCTTGTCATATGACAAGCACAGGCATTGTGTCCTGTAATTAGACCAGTAAGTCTGCGACAATCTATTCTACTTAGACTAAGTATATAGTTAGCCACTTTCTTGTCTGGTCTAATCGCAAAGTGTTTAGTATTCTTGCATGTTAACTCATTAGACCATCTTTCCATGAAGATTGATTTCATGTGAGAGTTGATCTAACGCATCATCCGTGTCAAGCCTATACCAATCTAAGGTTCCGGATTAGTAAGGAGTTGTATCGGAGTCAAAATTCGCCAAAGATCGGCAATCTCGTTTCTCCGTATTCACCTTTGGCCCGAAACCCATAGAAGACAGACCCTATTCCCACATGAGACTTCATTAAGTCTTATTCTAACTCCTGGACAATTTTAGATGAAGTGACTGGAGAATGTAGTGCCCTAAGCGCAGTTTGGCTGTCACTGCAGATACTGATTCTACTATTTTTCCACTCCTGGTGAGTCGCATCTTTTACAACTGGCGTCTGAGATGAGCCTAATATTATTAGCATTAATGCCGATGAGACAATGACCAGTTATTATTTCCCCGCTCGGCATTCATAGCGGAAATTCCATTAATATAGCGAAACGTCGAATTTTTTAAACTTTATGAGAAAATATCTTAGAGAAGAAACAAGATCTTACGGAGGTTAAACATTTATGTTAAAGGAAATAAATAGGAATTTCAGGCGACATATCAGGTTTCAAAAATAAAGGCGATCAGGTCCCGAATATGGCGAAAAATAGGGTTTTTCAATACTTTAAGATAAGATATCTCCAAAACCTTATGTGATGAAGAAATTCGAAGTACAGTTTCGGATTCAGCTCTATTTAAAACCTTAGTAAAGTATACTCTTGTCACGGGATTTTAACTTTTTTCAAATTTTGTCGGCTTGTGTATTTTTTGTTTAGAGAATTCTACCAAAATAATTAATTGCAAATGTATACATTAAAAAAACAAAAAACAAAAAAATAAAATTTAAATTCTAAGTGAAAAACTAATTTAATGAATAGAAAACAAATATTCAACTTCAATGTACATTTAAAAAAAAAAATACAGTATTAAAAAATTTAAACCATTTCAGTAATAATTACCTCCTAAAAATTTCAATTCCTTAAATTTTGTCGGTTATATAGTATTTTGGTCATTTTCATAATCGTTTAATGTATTGTCACTATTTTCATAAAAATCTTTTTCTATTGCTCTTAAGAAAAACTTACCCGCTGTTGTATTTGCTAGGAAGCGTTTAGTTTTATCTAAGATATAAGGCAAATTATAGCCATCCTTTGTGTATCTGTAATGAGAATGAAAAAAAACAAATGTAATTAAGAATTTTAGTAATTTAATAAAAAATTTGTTGTAAAAAAAAAAATTAAAATTGTTGTATTCGACCTTTAAAATATTAAAAGTAGCAAAGAGCATACGCCAAAAAATAAATATTTTGGTAAACAATCTTGACAAGATCTTGACGACATCGAAACACGTGTCGGCCAAGTCGTGCAAAAAATTACCAACATAAATAAATTTAAAACTGAAAAAACATTTTTGTTGAAAATTATTCTATGAGAACATCATGGTGTAATTAGTAAAGAAAAATTACCTCGAGCTAGAATAACCCTACTCAAAATATTTTTTCGACCAGGAGGCTAATCACGTAAAACGGAAACGCTGGACGATGCATAAACGACATCAAAATACATATCGTTTTGGGGGAAAATTCGAAAGTTTTCTTTATTACATTATTAAAAAGTGTTGTCTAACCCAGAAACATGAAAAAATATGGAAGCATTTTGTATAGTTTTGGAGCAACAACTATCATTTTACGTGATCACAGTCCTGGCTAGTGTGGTGGAATCAGACCAGAATTATTGCTATCCTAGAAAAACTAACTAGGCTAAGTATCGGAATAATCTTGATATTTACGTTGATCAATCGACCGGAATCATTAGGAGTACATATGAGATAGATCAAGGAAGTATCGAATTGCATTCAAATATGACACCAGATAATAAGGAGAGCTATCCACTTAAGACCAGGAGGGTTAAGAGAGATGTTCCATGGTGGAACAACGGTCTTAAACAACTTAGACAGGAGGCTAGGAGATTATTCAATAGGGCTAAACAAATGTGTTATAGGTAGAGGACTACGTGCCGCGACTACTGTGATAAAATAAACGATCTTCCAGAAGCCGTGTGACTGCAAAAAGCCCTTTCAAATGGCATATGTACTTGGAAAAGACATAATGGGTCTTTTACTGAATCGCCTCTTAAAACTTGTCATTCATTCGCTTAACGAACAGCATATTCAGAAGAGAACGGGTTAAATGGGCGATCAATAAGTTTTCCTCTTCGAAATCACCGGTTCCGAAATGGATATCATAATTCCTCAACTGATAAGATTATTTAGATCCCGCCTTTTAGTTAGTTACGTCCCAGCGACTACTGTGGAAAAATAAATGATCTTCCAGAAGCCGTGTGACTGCAAAAATCCCTTTCTCAAGACCATTTAAATGACTTATGTACTTTGAAAAGACCTAATGGGCCTTATACTGAATCGCCTCTTAAATCTTGTGAGCTTATATCGGAAACACATTTTCCAGGATGCATGTTAGCAAACCATCATCAGTTAGAAGAATTCCGTTTTTAACTGGTCATGACATTCGCTTAACGAACAGCATATTCAGAACGGGTTAAATGGGCGATCAGAAACTTTTCCTTCTCGAAATTACCGGGTCCGGGCGGGATTTACCTATATGTACTAAAGAAACCTCAAATTAACCATTTTTAAATGTCATAACTATAGACTTTTCAGGTGAGGTTAAACATCTTGGAATTACATTAGATAAATCCTTGCTACGAAAAAAGCATCTAAATAATTTAACAACAAAGGCCTGTCAAAGGCAATTTGGAAAAAACTGGGAACTGAAACCGCATATTATCTGCTGGTCTTTCAAAACCATTGTGAAAACTTTGCTAACTTATGCCCCTTTAGTATTGTGGCCTAAGGTTGAACAAAGCAGAACAATCTTAAACAAAGTCTACAGACTTGTTCGTTATCGGCATCACCGAGGTTGGATTTTCATTGATGACCCTATATTAAAGGTCAAGGACAAAATATTACCAACTTTAAAATTAAGATCCTTGAACCGAGAGCTTGGTTGAACATGACCTGGGACTCTAAACCTAATTTCATAATGTGGTATACGAACGGGTGCAAGAAAACCAATAAGGATACAGGCGCAGATATCTTCGGACCCAATTTTCAACGTGCTTTACCCATGTGAAAATTTTTATCAATATTTAAGGCACACTCAAAAAAAAAAAAAACTGTAATGTTAGCAAAAAAAGCTTGTAAACCTACAAGAAAATTTGCTGATTTTGAACCCACAATTTTTTTGCTAAAGTTAGCAAAAATGTTTTGCCAATAATTAGTTAACTGATTTTTTTTTTTTTTTAACTTAGTTCATACACATTTGAGGACCCCATTGGGTTCGGACCCAATAGTTCCAGACCCCGATGGGCCTAGACCTAGTTGGGTTCCTTAAAAATTGTCATAGTTTTTTTATCCACAATTTGTGTCCGTTTCGCTCTACCTTGCTTAGTTTTTGAGATACGTGATTTTAGGGGATCACTGGGGTCTTGAGAATTAAAAAACTCGATAACTTAAAAAATATTACTCGGAGAGCTTTTGGTTATTTTGCGGTCTTGTTCTACTTGTTGAGAGCTACAAAAATTCTTTTGGATTTTTTGTTGTGTCGGCAATATTTACCGAGATATGAGCATTTTAAAATTTTCGGGAATGCTAACTTTTTTGGATCCAAAGTTAGGTCCCATTAGGGTCCACACATGTGAAGAGGACCCGCGAAAGTATGGAGATTCTAAGAACCAAAAATGCCCTCCATTTTGCTCTATCTGGCTTAGTTTCCGAGATAGCGCCATTTTAAGTTTTCTGAAAATAAAAAAAAATTTACCATTTATTTTTGCTAATGTTAGCAAAAAATCTTGTAAAAATGTTGTCAACTCAATTTCAAATTTAGCAAAAGAAATTAGTTCAAAGTTTGTTTATAATTGCTAATGTGCTAAATGAAGTTTACAAGAATTTTTTGCTAACATGCTAATCTCAACTAAAAATTTGCTAAAAGTTAGCTAACTAGCATTAGCAAAAAAAAAAATAGTAAATCTACTAACGTATTTTTTTGAGTGCAGAACTGTATGCCATCCACATATGCGTGACCACATGTCTTCGTATAAGGGCAAACGGTTCACGTATATACATAATGTCTGCCATACAGGCTTCACTGAAAGCCGTTATAGCTTATGATGTGTGATCCGGAATGATCATGAAGTGTATTAAATCCCTTAAAAAACTACTTAGGATGCGATAACGACCTGACCCTAGTATGAATTCAGGGTGACGAGTGTCATACGGGGTACGAACGTACCGATTGTCGTTCCAGAGAGAAAGCGTTTAGTAATTGGCGTGCAAATAAGAACGTCGTTACTGATCGGCATCGCAAAAAGGCGAGAACCGAGTGTGCCAAAGTACTTAGACGAGAAAAGGTTCTATACGAAAGGCTAAGGTTATTTCTGCTCCTCGGGGCAGTAAGACTTTTTGGTCGTTCGTTAAAAGAGTAAAGGATAATGCTAGTTCATCTATTCCAACTCTTTTAAATGATGATCAATCAGTCACTGACCCGGTTGATAAGGCCAACCTCTTCGCTGAACTTTTTGCAAGAAATTCTTTCTTTCCCGAAAGCGATAAACCACTGCCCCTTCTCGAAAGGGTATCCTATACTATACCTTCGATTTTCTTTCGGACCCGTGCAGTTAAAAGCGGATCTCAGCGTAAACAAATCACCGGGGCCGGATGGCATATCAGCACTGGTGCTGAAATAGTGCTCGTCTACGTTAGCACGTCCATTGGCAAGCCTTTTCAGCTCTTCGTACCGTGCGAGAGTCTTCCCATCATGTTGGAAGGTGGCCAATGTCCAGCCAATTCCAAAAAAGGGTGCGGGTAACAACCCTGAAAATGACCGCCCAATCGCAATTTGATTTGCGCTCTCCAAAGTTATAGAGCATGGTTAACTACCATCTTGTGTAATATTTAGAGACCAATTCACTTTTAAATGATCGATCGTAGCGGTCGATCTACGGGAGACCAGTTAGCGTTTCTATCGGAACGTTGGAGTCGGTCCCTTCACCATTTTGGTGAGAGTAAATGGTTGCTCTAGATATTTCTAAGGCGTTCGATCGTGTGTAGCACGGAGCACTCGTGACTAAGCTAGTTGCTTTTTGTGTCACTAATGACTTCTCTCGCTTTATAACGAGTTTTCCCAAAGACCGCACTATACGTGTTGTATTGTTTTAGATGGGGTCTCATCAGACGAGTTTCAGCTAAATTCAGGGGTACCGCAAGATTCCGTGCTTCTCCTACTCTATTCCTTGTTTTTCATTTTCATTCGGTTACAGGCCAAGCTCTTTGGAGATAGAGGGCATGCGGCAGAACATGAATGACACACTTAACAAGGACCTTTTCACAATCTCCGAGTAAAGTCGAGCGAATAAGGTCGATTTTAATGCACGCAAGACCCAATGTTGTATGTAAAACTGTGCTGTGGAGTTAGCATTGTCATCTGCAGCTATGGATGGTATAGGTATTGAGGAATCGGATACTCTTGATGTTTTGGGCATGAGAATACAGTGTAATGTCCGTTTGAATAAACACGTATTTCAAGTGTCGAAAGAGGCATTCAAGTGTCTTAGTTTTCTGAAACGGTGCAAGACTTACTTCACTCCATCCGATCTCCTTACTATTTAAACCAGCTGTATCCGACCGAAAATGGAATACAACTGTCACATATGGGCAGTAGCATCAGAGTCTATTCTGAAGCTTCTGTAACGTGTTCAGGGGAGGGCGGTGAAGCTTATCAATGACAGTAGTGTATCCAACTTTACTGATTCATTGGAGAATCATCGGAATGAGGGTTGTGTGACACTCTTCTATCGATATTATCATGGGAGGTGTTCATCTGAGATAGGTGAAATTATTTCCCAGGCCCGAGTGTTTGTTCGGAATACTCGCTTGTCACGTAGATCACTCCCGTTTATTGTTGATTGTCCTGTGTTCCGCACAATGCATTGCAGAGAAAATTCTTTTTTTTATTGGAACAATCTGTATGTTAAATAAACTCCCTTCAGAGGTCTTTCCTGTCACTTATTACTTTAAAAATTTAAATCAAATATCCACAAACACTACTCCCTCTCCTTTCCATACAATATTTCCCCCTAAATATTGATTTAAGTAAAAACAAGTTCGAGTGTTAAATTCGACTGTGCCGAATCTTTTACACCCTCCAAAATGTAAAAAAAATTCAAAAAAAAATTTGTCAGGGGCGTTTTTTTTTTTGGGGGGGTTGTGGGATCAGTAGGGGACGTTGAGAGCACCTTCCCATCGGGATAAATATACCAAATGTTTCATTAATTTAACAAAAATGCAAAAAAAAAACATGTAAAAAAGGGTATTTTTTTAGAGGTTGGTTCAGTTCTTCAAAGGGGAACTTTTTTCCGCCTGGCCCGACTTTGCCCATTCACGAACTTAACCTGCCTATGAACATGAGACATATTTGTGCCAAACTTCAGGAGTCTAGCTGTTTTATTTTGGACTGCATTGTGTTATCTACAGACAGACAGACGGACATTCATAGAATGTCTTAGAATCGATCATGGATCAATAATATACATATGGGGCATTCCATGTCAAATCGGACACTTTAAAATTTTTTTTTTAGATTTTCCCAATTTGTTTACAGTTTTTAGTACCCTTCGAAAACTCTTTCGTGGTAAATTTTCAGATTGTTTTGATGACCCGTTCAAAAGATATCACATTGTTAAAAATTGGTAGTTTGTTCCTTTACTCAAACTTCTTTTACTCATAACTTCTTCAATAATGGTCCAAATTTAATTTTTTTTTTTTTTCAAAATTTTTGTTTTTTTACGTACTTTAAAAAAAATTAAAAAAAATTCTTAAAAGCGCTCTAGTATGCGACTTTTAAGTTTTAAAATTTAAATCTCACTTTTGAAAATGTTTGTACACTCAAAATAATAACTCTGTTAAATTACAGAAAAACTCTGTTAATTTAACAGAGTACACCATACTTTTCCAGCTAACAACATTTCTTGGTAATTTTACTAAAAAACTCTGTAAAATGATTTTGACAAAAAAAAAACTGTTAATTTACAGAGTTTATAGTAAAATATTGGTTATATATGAAAGCTTTTTGACAGAGAAAACTCTGTAATTTTACTTTAAAACTCTGTAAAATGATTTGGACAAAAAAAACTGTTAATTTACAGAGTTTCTAGTAAAATATTGGTTAAATAAACCACCATTTAGCAAAGAAAACTATGTAAATTTACATATATCTGTAAAATGCATTTGATGCAAAAAAAAAAAAAATACAGAAAAAACTCTGTAAATTTACAGATTTTAGTTGAATGCATGTAACTTTGTAAAATTTTTATAAGATTTCTGAAAAGATTTTTTTTATAACTTTTTTTCGCTACTTTTTCTCACAAAAAAAAATATACAGATAAAATTTTGATGTTTGGTAACAAAAACAAAAACTACTCAAAACAGAAAACTTTTTTGGTTATAAAAAAATACGAAGTATTTTGCTTAGATCTGTATTTTAGCAGAAAACTCTGTTAATTATCTGTAAAATTGAGATTACAAAGTAAAAAGTAATATAACAGAGGAAACTTTGTTTTTTTTGTCACAACAAAAGACAAAGTATTTTCTTTAAATCTGTATTTTGACAGAAAACTCTGTCAAATATCTGTTGAATTGGAATTACAGTCATTTTACAGAGTATTTTACACAGTTATTATTTTGAGTGTACTCTTCGATTTTTATGAATTTTTTTTGTGTAAAACATCTATCGATTCTACAAATTTTTTGCCCAGGCGGATCGTGGGATAACGATTATTACTATTTTTTAAAATTTTTGAAAAAATTTTATTGTAATTTTCCAATCTTAAAATCATTTCTACTGCTCCAATGGTGCGTCATAGAGGGGTCCTTTATAAGACCGACCCCCATTATTTTTTACGTCTTAACATTTCTTTGGGGGGCTTCCACACAAAACGACATTTTTCAAAATTTGCTCCAACCGCTCTAACTGCCCTAATAGTGCCCTTAGAGCAACAAAATGTATGGCCGACCCACAACATTTTTTTAGTCCAAACATTTTCTCTGAACACACCTACCCTCTATTTTTGTGTGGGAGCCCCCTTAGAAATTGGAGATAGGGTATTAGTTTGTTCAAAGAAATGTTAAGACGTACAAAATAATGCGAGTCGGTCTTATAAAGGACCCCTCTATGACGCACCATTGGAGCAGTAGAAATGATTTTAAGATTGGAAAATTACAATAAAATTTTTTCCAAAAATTTAAAAAAATACCTAGCAAAATTTTCTGTTCCAAATAATCGGTTCCGGAACCCACCAAACTACCCTGCAACCGGTTCTACTTCACATTCCAGAATCAATGATTTTTGTTTGAAATTGTCCCGAAAGCAATCTTTTTTTAGAGCAAGTAGTTTTTTTGAAAAATAATTTTACATAGAAAATTTTACTGTGATTACCGTAGAATGTATTCAAGAATCTATTGAACCATGAATTTGTTCCAAAAAATTTTCCTGGGTAGTAATAATCGTTATCCCACGATCCTCCTGGGCAAAAAATTTGTAGAATCGATAGATGTTTTACACAAAAAAATTTCATAAAAATCGAAGAGTACAAACATTTTCAAAAATGAGATTTAAATTTTAAAACTTAAAAGTCTGCAATTGAAATTGAGAGCTTTCCAAATAATATTGAGAAAAGAACAATTGAAGTTAAGAATTTTCATTTGAAATTGAGAAAATAACAATTGAAATTGTGATTATGCATTTAATATTGAGAAAACAATAATTTAAATTAAGATTTTCCATTTGAAATTGAGAACACAACAAATGGAAATGAGGTTTCCATTTGAGATTGAGAAAAGGCCAATTGAAATTGAGAGTTTCCATTTTTTATTGAGAGTACAACATTTAAATTTGTGCTTTTTGATTTGAAATTGAGAAAAGATCAAATAAAATTGAGATTTTTTAGTTGATATTGAAAATGTACAAATTAAATTGAGAAAAGCTCATTTGATATTGAGATTTTTCATTTTATATTGAGAAAATATTAATTGAAATTGAGGTTTTCCATTTCAAATTGAGAACACAACAAATGAAAATCAGTTTTACATTTAAAATTGAGAAATGAATAATTGAAATTAAGAATTTCCATTTAATATTGAGAAAAACCAACTGAAATTGTGATTTTCTATTTGAAATGGAGAAAAAAACAATTGAAATTGAGATTTTTTATTAGAAATTGGGGAAAAAACAATTAAAATTGAGAAAAACGAAGTAATCTATTGTAAAAAAGAACATAATATAAAAAACTATGTATTGGCATATCTTTCATATTTTTGTAAAGAGAATCGTGTGGAATCCTGATATTGGATTTAACATTTTTCAGATTTGAGCAAATGGTTAATTGATTCAAGTAAAATTGCATTGAATGTAAAATTTTAAGCTGAGCAAATATTTAATTGTTTTTTTCCATCGAATATTTTTTTCTGTGTACCCGAGTAAAAATAAACATATATAACAATATATAACCTGATGCAAACATAATAAATCATATATGATTATACATCGCGTGAGATATTTTCTAAATTTTAAATATGCAGTCATATGTAGTTATATATAATTTAATCATGATTCGGATTAAAAGGTTTCAGGTAGATATAATTATATAAAATTATATGAGGGTCAATACAAAATTTGGTTTTCTGTATAATTTAACATAAAAATATATATAGCTTATTCTGTTCCATATAAAACTATATATGTTTCCAATTAACCAAAAATTTTCTAAGTTTTTAAGGCAAAGTATGAGAAACTTTTTAAAATGTTCCTAAACATTTCCTTGTTAGGGTTATGTATATCACCTATCTGGTTCGAAGCGTACCCGAACATTTTTTTGTTTAAGCAAATTATATGTTTGGTGAATGTATCGTTGACCTGTGGTGTGTCTCAACCCAAACCAAAAAACACCAGGATTTTACATGTTTTTATGCAATTAGATCTAATTAGATCCACTAATATATGGCAATGTCTGGTCAAAACTCGGATGAAATCAAATAATATTTTATACAAGTTGATCTTTTTTAATGCAAAAACATCCACCATTATTCGGATCAAATTGCGTATAAATATATATTGTGTTACATACCATTATATATTGTATCATATAAAAATTTTTACTCGGGTAGGCTAATCCACCAAATTATGTATGAAGACTTTTTAAAAAAATCAATTAAATTTACTTAATTCATAATTTCAACTGACCAATTCTCAATTTTAAATGAAAAATCTAAATTTCAATTGGTGTTTTCTGATTTTAAAATGTAAATCTCAATTACATTTGATGAGTTCTCAATTTAAAATTTAAAATCTCAATTTCAGTTGATGTTTGCTCAATATTAAATGAAAAATCTCAATATCTATTGTGCTTTTCTCAAATTGAAATCGGAAATCTCAATTACAGTTGTTATTTTCTCAATTACAATTGGAAATGGTGTAGAGCGCTTTTAAGAATTTTTTAGGATTTTTTTTAAATAGTACAAAGAAAGAATTGAAAACGAAAGTCAATCAACAAAAACGCGGATTCAATTAATTTTTTAATTGAAACTCCTCCGATAAAGAAAATTGTTATATCAATCATCAAATTGAGGGTGATTAATTGATTTTTATTTCAATTAACCATTTTTTCGATTTTGATAAAAAATTTTATCAAATTTTTATTTAAAGTCAATTAAAATAATGATTGATTTAACAAATGAATTTCAAGCTTATGGAAAAATTTTGAAGAAATTCATATTTTTTGCTTTCCAATATGTTTTCGACAATAAAAAAAAGTAAAACCCTAGTATAAAGTATATTTTTGAATTAATGTATTCAAATAAATTGAAAATAACAAAAATGTTGATCAAAACAATAATATTTAAATTTTGTTGATCAATAGATTTAATTGAAATTTTTTAGCCAATAATTTTTTGTGTGTACGTAAAAAAACAAAAATTTTGAAAAAAAAAAAATTTAAATTTGGACCGTTATTGAAGAAGTTATGAGTAAAAGAAGTTTGAGTAAAGGAACAAACTACCAATTTTAAAAAATTCGATATCTTTTGAACGGGTCATCAAAAAAATCTGAAAATTTACCACGAAAGAGTTTTCGAAGGGTACTAAAAACTGTAAACAAATTGGGAAAATCTAAAAAAAAAATTTTCAAAGTGTCCGATTTGACATGGAATGCCCCCATATACTTTATGGGGTCCCTGTCCGATATTTCGATGCGTTACAAACGGAATGACAAAGTGAGTATACCCCCATACTGTGGTTGGAGGGTATAAAAAAAAAGTGAAATCAGCCGAAAAATCTGTAAAAATAGCAGATAAATCCTCATAAATCTACATTTTCTAGAAAATTTTTGTTTTTAATTTAATTTAAGCTTTAAAAAAATGTTTCTGTAAAATAAGCAAATAATCTACTTTTTTTGAGTTTTTTCAATTATTAGTCTCAATTTTTATTTTTATAAAAAAACGAAAAAAATTAACTCTTTCCAAAAAAAAAACTTAAGAAAGTTTACTTGAAAAAATGATGACTGCAAACTATTTAGGTAAAATTACAAAATAATCTGCTAAAAATATGTCGTTTTGATTGCATAAAAAACACAAAAAAAAATAACACTTTGAAAAAAAAAACTTAAAAAATTTTCTTAAATAAAGAATGGCAGCAAACTATTTCAGTACAACTTAAAATATGTTCAAAAATATTTTGAATTCAACAAACAGAATCAGTAAAAATGCAGTAAAATTTTTGTAATTTTTTAAAACTGAATGACAGAGATTATAGTAAAAATATCCATTTTAGCAGAAAAATCTGCTGAAGAAAAATTTGCTAAATCAAATTAAAAGTCGTTACACAGATTTTTCACAGAGTTCTTTTTGTTTTCAGTGTGGGGACAGTTAGGTTAGGTTGTAAGTGGCTGCTGACGTTTAACATCAGCACACATTGACTCTGAGGTCCGTTGGGATACCACGGGATCGTAATAGGTTCCCCTACTAGTTCCTGTCGTTAAACCACACTCTTATAAATTTTTGTTGAAATTTACCCACTTTATTGTAGGTAACTGTTCTCCTACAATAAAGTGGGTAAAAATACTCAATGTGTTTAAATTTCAACATTTGCACACAAAGTGTGTACAACTAATAAACATTTTGTGTGTAAACCTACAAATGTACTGCTTTCAAAATTCTCTGGCAATACACACAAAATGTGTAATTTTAGCTTACTTGTGCTCAAAAATGGATTTAAAATGTTTAAAATCGCATCTTAAATGTTTTCTTTTACATAAAAGGTGCCTAATTTTTAACAACCTGCTAAAAAATTTATTCCTATAAACAAATAAAACCAAAAATGCATTTTTATTATTATTTTTATAGTTTTTATTTAAACTGAAATTAAAATGGGTACAATAGTGAAATATGTATAATATTCATAAATTATAATTTAAATGCAAAATTTTTTTGGGGTTATAAAATTATTCGTAACTTAAACTAAATATTAATAACAAATGAAAAATAACACGTTACAATATCCACATAAAAGATAGAATTTGTTAAATTAAAGAATGGATTTTTTTAACATTACTAATATTTGTTTGCCCCTCATATTTAAAAAAAAAAATCCATCGTCTTACAGATTTCAGCAGGATATAAAATAGGAAATGAAAATAAAAAGGAACCACCTTTTCGAACATTAGTAATTTCTTCTCTAGAGATGTACGAGCATAAATGTTTCTTGTGGGTCTTCTGTTTCTAAAAATATATAAAAAGATAAATTTAATGGATTTAATCAGTAAATTGCAATTATTTAAGAAATTTAATACTAACGAGCAATCGCAATGAGTGGAGAATTCGTTGGAACTTTACTTTCGTATCATAAGTTGTTGTCTCAAGCTGCAAGTATATAAAAATTTCACATTATTTACGAGATATTTCTGATATTTAAATCATACAAGGGAATAATTCCAGAATCTGAGAAGTTTTTTCTATAGAAAAATTCTCAGAATTCAAGATAATATTTCTTTACAAAATATGTTGGAATCTGAGACATTCTCAGAATCTGAGATATTTTTTCTGTAGAAAAACTCTTTGTATCAGAGATATTTTTTCTATAAAATCAGTATCTGAGATATTTTTTCTATAGAAAATTTTTCAGAATCTAAAGAATTTATATATATATAGAAAAAATATTAAAATCTAAAAAAATTTTTTAGAAAAGTTCTTAAATCTGTGATATTTTTTGATAGAAAAATTCTTAGAATCTGAGATATTTTTTCTATAGAAAAGTTCTCAGAATCTGAAATACTTTTTCTATAGAAAAATTCTAGGTATCTAAGATATTTTTTCTATAGAAAAATTGTCAGTATCTAAGATATTTTTTCTATAGAAAATTTCTCAGAATCTAAAGATTGATTTTCTTCTGTGAAAAATTTTCAGAATCTAAAATATTTTTTCTTTAGAAAAATTCTTAAAAATCTGTGATATTTTTTTATAGAAAAATTCTTAGAATCTGAGATATTTTTTTATTGAAAAATTCTCAAAACCTAATAACTTTTCTCCAAATCTGGGAAAATTAAAAAAATTTCGGAGTCTAAAATAATTTTTCTACAGAAAAACTGTCAGAATCTAAGATATTTTGTAATAGAAAAAATTTTTAGAATCGAAGATATTTTGTTTTCTATATTAAAATTCTTACAATCTGAGTTATTTTTTTGATAGAAAAATTCTAAGAATCTGAGATATTTATTCCATAGAAAAATTCTCAGAATCTGATTTGTTTTTTCTATAGAAAAATTCTTAGAATCTGATACATTTTTTTTTTATAGAATATTTCTCAGAATCGGATGTATTTTTTCTACAGAAAATTACTCAGAATCTGATATTTTTTTCAATAGAAAATTTCTCAGAATCTGAGTTTTTATTTACAGAAAGTTTTAGAATTTGAATATTTCTTTTATAGAATAATTCTCAGAATCTAAAATATTTTTTCTAAAGAAAAATTCTCAGAACATAAGAAATTTTTTCAATAGAAAAATTCTCAGAGTCTGAGATATTTTTTTCTTTAAAAATATTCGCAGAATATAATGAATTTTTTCTATAGAAAAATTTTTAGAATCTAATGAATATATGAATTATAGACAAAATATAAGAATCTGAGATATTTTTTCTATAGACAAAATATGAGAATATATATTTGTGCTATAGAAAAATTCTTAAAATCTGAGATATTTCTTATATAGAATAATTCTCAAAATCTGAAATATTTTTTCTATAGAAAAGTTTTCAAAATCAGAAATATTTTTTCTATAGGAAAATTCTCAGAAACTGGTCCATTTTTTTGCAGAAAAAAATCTGTTGGAATCAAAAAATTTTTATTGATATCTTCCCAGAATCTGCTAAGGATTTGAAAAATTGTTTTCTCTTGATAAATTCTCATAATCTGAGACACTTTTTCTTTACAAAAAATATTCTCAGATTCTGATATCCACACATTTTTGTAAAGAATAATTCAAAAAATCCAAGACATTTGTGGTACTTACCTTTCTGATTTATAATTGCAAATATTTAAGAAAAAATGCAATGTATATTTTTCATAAATATTACGAATTTGAAAAAATCGGGTTTGTTTTTATGTCTTTGATCAGCCTCTTCGAAATTTTACGTTGCATTGAAAAGTTGCAATGCGTATTATTAATTTAATATTTTCACTTTTTTTATTTATTTACTTTTATTTTATGGTTTTTTCGCGTTATTTTAGTTTAATTGCGAGCACAACAAAATTTTCTGGTTAAATTTTCCTTTTTATTTTGTTTGACAATTTGTATTTTACAATTGTTGAACATTACGCATTTAATGTTTAATATCAAAAATTAAACACTTAATGTTTACAATAAACATTAAATGTGTAATTTTAAAAATTTTGTGTTTATAATTTTAAAAATATATTTATAAATTCACAAAATACTATACAATGTGCGTAATATTCAAATTTTTGTGTGTAAACTAAAATTTTAAACACTTGGTGCTCAATTTTAGGCGTTGTGTGTTATTTTACATAAAAATTTACCCACTTGATAGTAGTAATTTTACAAGAACTTTTTAGAGTGCAATTTGAGCCTCTTATGAAACTCCTAAGATATTGAATTTTGACATCCGACAAAGCTCTTCAGATCCCAGTGTGAAGCAAGTCTCTTACCAAAAACTTTTTTTTTTTAATTTTGAGACAATTTTTTTTGATAAAATTTTTTTTCTTAAAAGTTTATTTAGTTTTGCTAGATTTATCACAACAACACTCTCGTATTAAATTTGTTTAATAAAGTTTATCTTAAAATATTTTAAAAAATTTGTCAAAATACTTACATTTCGGTACGTTTTGTGCAAAATAAATTTTTAAAATTACTATAAATGCAAAATAGTGTAAATGTTGGTAAACCTTGTCCAAGGTAACGTGCAAATTTAATTTGATCAGGTTTATTTAGGCCACTTTGATTGAGTGATAGAAACGGTCGATGATCGTTGATATCATATTCCTAGAAAGAAATTAATAATAAAACAGAAGAAATATTAGAAGCATAAAAAAATAGTTATAATGGGAACATCATTACAAAAAAAAAGTATTAAACCAGTTTTACTGTAAGTAAAAAAAATTGTCTATGTTTAAACTACATAGCAATAAATGGCTAAAATTATGGTAAAAATATTTTATGTATTGTAGAAAAAAAAAACAAGAATTAGTACTTCAAATAGCACAACGATAGAATTTTGATGTAATTAATAAAAAATCAATTGAAATTTCAAAAAATCATTTAAAAATTCAAGATTAAATTTTAATTTTAAAATATGTAGGTCAACTAAAAATCAAATAACACTTAAGGTGGCTTCAGACCATAATATTTGTAATAATATCTGTCAAAATTTTGTGTAAAACCTTTAAAATAGTATGGTGTAAACACAAATCGGTATAAAACCAAAAGAAATACGGATTAAAAAATGACAAGCGGATACGTTTTCTCATTTTTAGAAATTTCTCTAAAAATGAGAAAACGTATACGCTTTTCATAAGATCAGGGTTGTATTTATTTTGATAATATCAAATGAATAAATACTCAAGCTCGAGGTCATAAGTTTTAAATGTTTTTTTATTTATTTAAATATTTCCAATATTTCGATATTCTTTGAATATCTTCATCAGGGACAGTCTAATGTTTCACAAAATATAAATAAGAAAAACAACAAAATAAGTTAAAAACATCAATACAAAAAAACAAAGCTCACAAAATTTCAAAACAGTAATAACAATAACAACAAGAACTTACTAAATTTTAATAAAATCACACAAAAAATTCTTATTTGCTATGTAGTTCTCACTACCATCGTCATGATTGCACTGAATTTGTGTATTGCTTGGTCTTATTAACTAAATATCTATAATGTTTTGCACAGCCACTCTCCACATCGCTCTTAAAATTCATAGTTGTTGGTGTATTGATAATGTTCAGCATCTCCAACATATAGCGTCGTTTGTAATTTTGTTCTTGTTGTAATATTCGTACATCATCAAAGTTTGGCGAGTGATTAGTACTGGCACAATGGGCTGACAGTGCAGTTTTTTGTGACGAAATATTTAAAAAACGTTGATCGGATTTATGGCCTGATATTCTAGTTTTAAGTTTATTTTTAGTAGTCCCTACGTACACTTTATTGCAGTTTTCATCTTTTTTCCCGTTGCATGGTATTTTATATACGACATTGGCTTTCTCCAATATTTCCACTTTATCTTTAGTATTGCTAAATAATTGTCCAAGATTATAACCTGTTTTATGAGCCATTCTATACTTTTCTGCGTTATGTAGTCGAGATTTTTCAATTCTTTCGGACAGTTCTGGAACGTATGTCAACGATTTATATATAGTGGGTGATTCCTTATTTTCAAAATCACGTGTCTTTTGTTTTTTAAAATCTTTTATAAGTTTTGTTGCAATTTTTGTCGGAAAATTATTGTTATGTAACATGTCTTTTATCTTTTTTATGTTGTCATTATGAAATTCCTCGTCGCTAATGTTTAAAACTCTCCTTATTATGTTTGAGGCTGTATTTATTATTATTCTCTTGGGATGTTTCGAATAAAAATTAATTATCCTACCAGCCGCCGTTGGTTTTTGGTACCAATCTATTTTAATTTTATTATTTTGCCGTATTACTAAGGTATCCAGGTATGGAAGTCTGCCGTCAATTTCTTTTTCCATTGTAAATTTTATATTGTGATGGAATTTGTTCAAATTATTCATTATTTCCTCTATTTGGCTTTCTGTAACTATACTAAATAGATCATCTACGTATTTTGTCAATATTTTTGGTTTCTGCGTCAAGTTTTCTATACAAGTGTCCAGTAGTTTCTCCATCACGATATCAGCAACAATCGGTGATGCTGGTGATCCCATGGGTAGACCTTTCTTTTGAGAGTATATTTTATCGTTATATTTAAAATATCTATTTTCTTTTATACAAAATTTCATTATGCTCAAAAATTGTGTCTTTGACATATCAGTGAAAATTGTAATTTCATTCCACCTTTCTTCAATTATTCTTAATGCTAGATCGACTGGTACACTTGGAAATAACGACACTACATCAAACGAAAATAATCTCTCATCGTCTTGTAAAGTCAAGTCTTTAATCTTATCCCTAAATTGCACTGAATCCCTTACGTTATATTGTGATTTTTCCGTAATTTTCTTGAGAATGTTGGTTACGTATTTGCAGAGTTGACTCGATGGAGCATCTATACTAGAACATATAGGTCTTAGAGGGTAATTTTCCTTATGGATTTTAGGAAGTCCATAAATTCTTGGTGCTGTAGCCGTGTCAGTTTTAAGTCTTTTTCTCTCTATTGATGAAATTATTTGATTTTCAAAAAGTTCTTCTACGAAATCATTATTTTTCTTTTGAAGTACACTTGTTGGGTCCTTTTTCAATCGTTGATAGGTCATTATATCACCTATTATATCATTCATCCTGTTATTGTAATCGTCCTTCTCCATTGCAACCGTTACATTGCCCTTATCCGCGTTAAGAATTAAAATATTTCTATTTTGTTTTAGAAACCCTTTTGTTTGTTTCACTGTATTTAACATAAACTTATCTCTACTATTGATGTGTGTCTTGTTTACGTGGTTATCGATTATAGTTGTCATTTTGGTTCTTGCTATCTCCTGTTCCTCTCTATCTTCTATAGTTTGGATAAAATCCTCACCTTCAGCTATGAATTTCAACATAGGGAATTTTTCCTTGGTCATAGGTAAAGCATGTTTTTTACCCAATGACAAAACCCACTGTACCTCGTCTGGAATGACGGTTGTAGTTTTATTCACGAACCACTTCTTGTTGAACTTTCTGTCTAATTGTTGTCTGTGTGCATCTCTCAGTTTTTCAAATTTTAATCTATGTCGTTCTTTTAATTTGTTGTTAGTGGATTCAGTTAAGACGTTGTCGCTCCTCCATAGTTCTTCTATTTCATGTTGTGTTAGTTGAGTTTCTATTTTCGTTTTAAGTTCTTCCCTTACTTCTTCGTTATATTTTAAAAGTTCGTGATTTTGTCGTATGATTAAGTTTAGAATCTTGTCGTGAAAGTTCTGTAAGTGTTTTTCTAGTTTTTGTTGTACCGTGGATATGGCATTTGTATTTTTGTCGAAAAATTTTTTCACGTTCTTTGTGGAATTTGTTATAAATTTTGGTATAATACCTGTATTTCTGCAACGTATCAGGAATGTGATTGATGATTGATAAAAAACAAACTTTTATTTTGATAATATTTAAGATGTGATGGTGTAAATACGCAAAGGATTTTTTAAAAGATTTTTTGACAAGCGGAGAAAATTTCATATTATTTAAGATACGTATTTTCTTACGACTCAGTATTATAGTCTGAAGTGGGCTTTAATAATAATGATACATTTAAATTTTAAACATATCTATTGAAACTTTAAAAATTTCAAATTAGTAAAATATCAGTAAAAATTTTCATCTAAAAATTTTAAAATTTTAGAAAACATTTTTTAAGTTATCCTTTCAAATTTAATTTGATTAATATGGCGTTCACACTTGCGACCTTAAACAAGTTGTTCAACAAAACACCAGTAACAGAATAAAAACGTAATAGACACAGAACAAATACTTTTTTAAACATCTCATTCTTGAACACTTCAAAACAGCAAGTGTGAACGCCGTATAAGTCAAATCATATGAAAAATGTGGTGCCTTGCTATTTCTTGTAATTCGTAAAAAGACCAATTAAAATTCGAAATTCCATTTCAAATTCGTAAAAGATAAGTTGTAATTCGTAAAACATCAATTCAAATTCTTAAAAGATCAATTGTAACTCGTAAAAGATCAATTGTAGTTCAAGCCCAATTGAAATTCAAAAACTATCAATTACAATTTGTAGCAGATCAATTGCAGTTCGAAAGATATTAATCGAAATTTATAGATTTTAATTAAAATTCGATAAAAATAAACTGTAATTTGAAGGAGGCGGTGGGGCCACATTTTCCATCGGGGTATGTGTTTACTAATTCATTTATTATCCATTTTGCACTATAGTTATCAATTTTATCATTATTTTAAATATTTTGTTTATCCACGCCCACAAATGGGGTAGACTAAAACAAATTAAATTTCCTTGTCCCCTGAATCCATCTGCTGAACTTTGAACTTCTTCTGATATAGAAGTGTTTCATTTGCTTAGCAAAATTACAATAAAACCTGTAAAAAATTGCGTTTTTTCCAAGGTTGGTTTAGTTCCTTAAAGGGAAACTTTTTTCCCCCAGATCCGATTTTGCCCATTTCCGAACGTGACTAGCCCAAGACCATAAGGAGAATTCGTGCTTAACTTCAGGATTCGAGCTCTTTTGCTTAGAAATGTGCAAAGAAAAAAAGTTTATTTCAGTTCGAGGCCACTTTCAAAATTTCTTTAAAATAGTTCATGAATTTTCCTAAAATTTAGGTAAATTAAAAAGTTACAAATTTTCCTAACTATAAGAAAAAAACTTTAGTTCATATAAATAGTTCATAGTTTTCTTAAAATGGAGTTCTTTAATGTAAGGAAGAAATTCTTACTTGCAAAGAATTTTTTCCTCTAATTTTCCCCAAATCTAAGAAACATAACTTTATTTTTCAAAATCTATGGAGAACCTAATGGAGCCTCGAACCAAGGTGGTCTGGACTCATGGGTCCAAAACCCAATAGGTCTTCCCACAATCTAGCCCTAAATATGTGTATGAACTAGCAGGCCCGCCCGGAACTTTGTCACCGGTAATAACAAATACGGAATTAAAGAAGCATCAGGATTAGAGTTCCCATTTCTAAAATTGTCCCCTGCAGAATCTTTATTTTATTAAATTTTTATGGTTGAAGTCTTAAATAAAAACCTACCCTAACT
The DNA here is from genome assembly GCA_963921195.1 of Pegoplata infirma. Taxonomy (NCBI): domain Eukaryota; kingdom Metazoa; phylum Arthropoda; class Insecta; order Diptera; family Anthomyiidae; genus Pegoplata; species Pegoplata infirma. The sequence continues at coordinate 139,291,632 of OY992539.1, forward strand.
CACCCTGAAGGAGATTTATAAATATTAGTGAAATCATTTTTGAAACATCATAAAAGGTTTCGTCTATTTTAAAGTTTTACGTCGATGAACCCCAGGACCATTCTTAATATTGGAGAAAAAATTTTTTTAAACCGAATTAGTAGTTTCGGAGATTTTGAAATTTTACGTTTTTTTAACCAAAACTGGGCGTAGAAAGGGTGTGGTTGATGAAAGCTAGCCCATGTCCACCCTGAAGGACCATTCAAAATGTATATTGGCGATAAAATTTTTGAAATTGGATGAGTAGATTCATAATATTTAAATTTTACGTTTTTCGTGCCAAAAGTGGGCGTATAAATGGGCGTGGTCAATGAAACTCAGCATATTTCCACACTAAAGAACCATACTAAGCATTGGTGGAAAAATTTTGGAAATCATATGAGTAATTTAGGAGATTTTTAAATTTTAGGTTTTTTGGCCAAAAAGTAGGCGAACAAGTGGGCGTGGTCGATGATTCCCAGCCTATGTCCACCCTGGAGGAACACTCAAAATATTAGTGAAAAAATGTTTGAAATCGGATGAGTAGTCTCATAGATATTTAAATTGTAAGTTGTTTGCCAAAAGTGGGCGTTAAAGTGGGCGTGGTCGAAAAATCCTTCACTATGTCCACTCTGGAGGAGCACTCTAAATATTGGTAAAAGCATTTTTTAAATCGGATGAGTAGTTTCAAAGATATTTAAATTTTAAGTTTTTTGCCAAAAGTGGGCGTATAAATGGGCGTGGTCGATGAAACCCAGCATATGTCCATTAGGGTGGTTTTTTATTTTATTTTTTTTGGAATTTCGAGGAGCGCGCAGCGGATTTTTGTGACATTTGATGTTAAAATAATTGTGTAAAAACTTGAGCTAAATCGGATAAAATTAACCCGAGGCGCAAGAAGGTCAAAGTTTCGAGAAAAAGCCAAAATGGCTAAATTTTGAAAAAACTTAAAAAAATGTAAATTTTGTAGAAATAAAAAAAATAAAATATTTTTTATTTAACTTTCTTGCAATAATACTCAGAAAAAATTATCTTAACTTTTTATGACGGCAGTAACACTTCCAAACATGAAATACAAAAATTACCATGCATTTTGGGGGGTACCTGATATGAGTGTTTTCGATTTTTTGAAAATTTTATTAAACAAACAAATTAAATCTTACTATTCTATAGCAATGGATTATTAAATATCGAAAACACTCATATCAGGTACCCCCCAAAATGCATGGTAATTTTTGTATTTCATGTTTGGAAGTGCCGTCATAAAAAGTTAAGATAATTTTTTCTGAGTATTATTGCAAGAAAGTTAAATAAAAAATATTTTATTTTTTTATTTCTACAAAATTTACATTTTTTTCAGTTTTTTCAAAATTTGGCCATTTTGGCTTTTTCTCGAAACTTTGACCTCCTTGCGCCTCGGGTTAATTTTATCCGATTTAGCTCAAATTTTTACACAATTATTTTAACATCAAATGGCACAAAAATCCGCTGCGCGCTCCTCGAAATTCCAAAAAAAATAAAATAAAAAACCACCCTAATGTCCATCTTGAAGGACCATTCCAAGTATGTATTGGTAAAAAAAAAATTTTGAAATCGGTTTAGTAGTTTTGAAGATTTTTAAATTTTACGTTTTTTGTCAAAAAGTGGGCGTAGAAGTGGGCGTGGTCGATGAAACCTAGCCTATGTCCGTTCGGGAGGAACACTCTAAATATAGCTGAAAACTTTTTTGAAATCGGATGAGTAGTTCCGGAGATTACTTTCTACAAACAAACAAACAAACAAACAAACAAACAAACAAACAAACAAACAAACAAACAAACAAACAAACAAACAAACAAACAAACAAACAAACAAACAAACAAACAAACAAACAAACAAACAAACAAACAAACAAACAAACAAACAAACAAACAAACAAACAAACAAACAAACAAACAAACAAACAAACAAACAAACAAACAAACAAACAAACAAACAAACAAACAAACAAACAAACAAACAAACAAACAAACAAACAAACAAACAAACAAACAAACAAACAAACAAACAAAAAAACATACAAACATTACCTCTTTATAATATTATTATATATTATATTATACTAGCAGAGTACCCGGCGTTGTCCGAGGAATAAAAATTAGAAATTTTAATTAATAATTATGAGATTTGCGTTAATTTTTTTTTCTAAGAATATCATTTTATAATAAAAAAAAAATTAAGAAATCTATTTTTATTAAAAAAAAAATTTAAAACATTGAAGAAAATTGTTTTCCCCAAAATCTTATGTTAAAAATTTTAATAATCTTTGTAAAGCAATCAAAGTATTTTAATTTGGATTGGATATTTTATTTAAATAAAAAAAATTTTCCACTGTTAATATTTTTCAAAATATAAAATATTTTTATTATTTTGAACATAAGAACTAAAAATACAGTTCATAGTGTAAAAAGTCTCATAATTTTTCCAAAGGGAACGTCTCAAATCCTTAAAATATTTCTATTATCAACCCAGCAAAATTTCATGTTCCAAATAATCGGTTCCAGAGCGTATCATATTACCCTGCAACCGATTCTACTTAACATTACAAAATCAATTATTTTTGTTTAAAACTGTCCAGAAAGCCATCGTTTTTTAGAGCATGTAGTTTTTTGTAAAAAAATTGTATATAAAAATTATGTTGTGTTTACTGTAGAATATATTCAAGAATCTATTGAACCAGGAATTGGTTCCACAAAATTTTCCTGGGAAAGAAAAATTTTAACACGGAATATTTGACATTTGTCAAGTTGACCCCAGTGTTTTTTGTCAGCCTGAACCTACATATATGGAACTTTCTCCCATAAGACCTTTAAGTTATCAGGAAGGGGAAAAGTAAAAAACAAACAAACTTTTTTATTTATTTTTAAATTATTAATTTACTTGATTAGCTTAACCCTGCTGTTAGGTTAAGCCCATTTGGTCCAATTTTTGGATTGTTTCCTTTGTAACTTTTGAACGGTAATATATACTGGCTTAGATTTTTTGCTCATGGGGTCTTTTTATAAAACAATGTTATTTACAAAAAATCTAGGTTCTGACTTAAACCAGGACTGAGAAAAATAAAAAGTTACGTATCTTAGGTTAAGGGACCATTTGGTCCATAGTATATTTTCTCCTGCGATTTCGATAGCCGGAGCCCATGAAACGTCGATTTTAGAAAATAGGATGCACGCATTCAAAGCGGGTATTCCAGCAACACTTTTAAAATGGTGACGGCCATGTAATGCATTACAATGTAATGCATAGCAAAAAAAAAAAAAATTTGCATTTTTTCCCCTATCTCTTACCATAGGCATAACTTTTTTGTATTTTTCACGCATTATGTAAGACTCATGCGCTACTTTGAGTCTTATCCCAAACAAAAATCATTAATCCAGTATAGAATAAGACAACCTTACAATACCCTATACTCGATTGATAATTTTTGTTTGGGATGTCACTCAAAGTAATGCATGAGTTTTACATAATGCATGAAAAATAAATATAGTGAATGCCTATGGTAAGCGATAGGCGAAAATTAATACACATTTTTAATTTTTATTGGGCTATGCATTACATGGTAATGCATTACATAACCGTTACCATGTTTAAGGTTTTGCTGGGATATCAAGTATGTTTGCAAATATAACGTTAGGCCATCGATTTATAGCGCGTTTCGTGCTGTAGGAACCAACCATTTGATCAGCTATATCCACGCCACCTAAATGAGATGAATCATTAGAAATTATAGGAAAAAAACAAAACTAACATATGTACCTTTTGTTGAATTGTAATACAAAACAATCTCTAAAGTAAAGAATATGAAAAAAGGGGATCCTTCAACAAATGTTTACATTAGCTGTGTTGAGTAGAGATGGGTGCTGGTTACGTGACTTGCGTGGTTCTCGTGAATCACGCGTGACTCACGCTCGAGCGAAAGTCTAGTTAATTACGAGAATCATGCTTGAGTGAGTGTGATTCCAAAACTTGTATGTGTGAGTGATTAGAAATCGAGCCTAATTTTTACATGAGTGCCATTTTTCTTGCGTGATTCAATATAATTTTTTTGTATTGTTTTCAGTTTTATTTATAGTTTTATTTTTATTTTTCGTTTAGCAATCAGTTAAAATTCAAATTAACGGTCTGCTAATATATGATTTTTTTTTTTTTAATTTCCTTAAAATTGTGTATTTGTAAGTGAATATTGCGTGAATTGGGGTGAGCGTTATTATGAGTCACGTGAGTCACGCATGATCGTAACTTATTTTAGTTTTACTGATGTGAGCGTGAGCGTGAGTAAAGAAAAAAATCGAGTGAGTGATTCATGAGCGATTATAACATTTCTTGCGTGAGCGTGACCCAAAATTCACTCACTCACCCATCTCTAACGTTGAGTTAAGCTTAAAATAATCGTATTTAGGTAGATATGATCCAAAATATATACAAATATAATATTAAATTGTTATTTTGTTTGAATATTAAGTATGGACCAAATGGTCCACTAACCTAACATCCGTAAGTATTTTCTAACCTAACAGCAGGGTTAATAATGACCCCAACGGCCCTAATGCTTTTTTTATCCCACCAAAATGAAATTTTTAGTCGTTAATAAGCTAATCAAGTAAAATAATAATTAAAAAAAAATAAAAAATCGAAAAAAAAATATTTTGGAAAAACAATTTTTTTGGGCAAAATTTTAACCTCCCAGAGGCAAGGGCTAGTTTTGTCCGATTTGGCTAAAAATTAAAACATAGAGTTTTTAGACCAAAACGAACCATAATTTGCCCGGCGATCGACAAAATTCGAAAAAAGTCATTGTTCGTGCCATCCTAATATACATAAATGGAATATCGGTAGTCAAAATTGAATTCGATCGACATAACTGGTTTTAAACTGAAAACTTTTTTATTCGCAACTTTTGGCTGCCAAAACATCAATTTACAGTCAATTCTAACTCTACTTTCAAAAAGATGTCCCTAGCGTTCCGTTTTTTTAATGTTTAAGACGTAAATGAATTCTTTTGAACAGTGTTTTTTTATTTGAAATGTGAAATATCGAATTATCGTATATAAGGCACAGATCCCCGAACAGTGGTAAAATTAAATGGCGAAGGCGTGTTAATGGACTTATTTAAAAAACTGAAAGGCTAATTTGTTTGTTAAAAAAGAGCTTTCCAATGGTGCCATTCATATTAAAATCTGTCTTATTGTGTCTTTTCAAAAGCGTAAAAACTGATTTTTTTTAATATTTTGACATTTTCGAAAGTCCCCCTTAACCAATATCAAAACATTCTGTAGCCTATAATCTAAGTTGGAATGAAAGCTTTATTATGGTTTTTATCTGATCAAAATCGGTTCAGTTGTTTCTTCAAACACCGGTGACAAAGAAAATTTTTGCGAAAAGTGCGTTTTACAATATAGTACAGATCCCCGAACAGTGGTAAAATTAAATGGCCAAGGCGTGTTAATGGACTTATTTAAAAAACTGAAAAGGCTTAGTTGTTTGTTAAAAAAAGTGCTTCGAACGGTGCTATTCACATTTTTGTGTCTTTTTAAAAGCGGAAAAACTGTTTTTTTTTTTTTTCATATTTTCACATTTTTGAAAGTCCACTTTAACCGATATCAAAACATTCTATAGCCTATAATCTAAGTTGGAATAAAAGCTTTATTATGGTTTTTATCTGATCAAAATCGGTTCAGTAGTTTCTTCAAACACCGGTGACAAAGAAAATTTTCGCGAAAAGTGCGTTTTATAATATAGTATAGATATAGTATAGATGAGGTACAGATCCCTGAACAGTGATAAAACTGAATTTTTTTTTCATATTTTGGCATTTTCAAAAGTCCCTCTTAACCGATATCAAAACATTCTATAACCTATAATCTTAGTTGGAATGAAAGCTTTATTATGGTTTTTATCTCATCAAAATCGGTTCAGTAGTTTCTTCAAACACCGGTGACAAAGAAAATTTTCGCGAAAAGTGCGTTTTATAATATAGTATAGAGTATAGATATAGATACACTCATAAAAATATGTTAGTATTCCTTACAAAAAAGTCTGTTACCATTACTAATAAAGTTTTCAATTTGTGCCCGATAACTTTTTCAGTTACCATTACAAACTTTGGTTTTCAAAAATTAGTAATCTTTAAAATACTAAAAAAAATTGTATTACTAAATTTTTCTGTACAATTTCTGTTTTGTTGTACGTAAATTCTTCTCCTTTGTTATGCTATTTCTTAAAGTTACAAATATTAATTAAATATATATTTTTTAAATGCCAAATAGGTAAGTAAAAAATAGAAAAAAAAAATAATATTTAATTATAATTTCTTTTTTTCTAGAAAAAAATACGAAATTTACAAACTAATTTTGTAAAATTTACAAAAAAAAATATCAAAATTTTGTAGGATAATTTTTAAAAAATTAACTGAAAAAATTATTAAAAAATGAGTAAAAAATCAATAGTTTGTAACACGAGTTTACAAAAAAGAACTACTAAAAAATAATTTTTTAGTAAGAATTAGTAAAAAACCTGTAAAGTTGGGTTACAAACCATTTTACAAACTTTTTTACTGACGTATTTTTTTGAGTGTATAGTATAGATGAGGTACAGATCCCTGAACAGTGATAAAACTGAATGCCCAAGGCGTGTTAATGAACTAATTTAAAAAACTGAAAAGGCTAAGTTGTTTGTTAAAAGAAGAGCTTTCCAATGGTGCCATTCACATTAAAATCAGACTTATTGTGTCTTTTTAAAAGCGGAAAAACTGATTTTTTTTTCATATTTTGGCATTTTCAAAAGTCCCTCTTAACCGATATCAAAACATTCTATAGCCTATAATCTTAGTTGGAATGAAAGCTTTATTATGGTTTTTATCTCATCAAAATCGGTTCAGTAGTTTCTTCAAACACCGGTGACAAAGAAAATTTTCGCGAAAAGTGCGTTTTATAATATATATATAGATATATATAGATATATAGATATATAGATATATAGATATATAGATATAGATATAGATATAGATTAAAGTAGAATAAATTTTTTCCCATTTTATACACCATTTACAGATGTAATTCGAAAAAAAATCAATTGTAATTCGAATATTCTATTTGTAATTTGAATATTCCATTTGTAATTTGAAAATTCCATTTGTAATTCGAAAATTCCAATTGTAATTCGAAAAAGATCAGTTGTAATTCGAAAAAGATCAATTGTAATGCGAAGATTCCAATTGTAATTCGAAAATGATCAATTGTAATTCGAATAAGATTATTTGTAATTCGAATTAGATCATTTGTAGTTCGAAATTTATCAATATATCAGTCATAATTCGAAAAATATCAACTGTAATTTGAAAAAGATCAATTGAAATTCGATAAAAATCAAATGTAATTCGAAAAATATCAATTATAATTGTAATTCGAAAAATATCAATTGTAAGTCGAAAAAGATAAATTGTGATTAAAAAAAGATCAATTGTAGTTCGAAAAATATCAATTGTATTTCGAAGATTTCAATTGAAAAAATTAAAAAATTCAGTTGATATTTTTTATACCCTACACCATTCTGTGGTACAGGGTATAATGAGTTTGTGCTGATGTTTGTAACTACCCGAAATATTGGTCCTAGACCTACCTTCAAGTATACCGATCGACTCAGAATTTCTTTTTGAGTCGATTTAGTGATGTCCGTCCGTCCGTCCGTTCGTCTGTCCGTCCGTCCGTCTGTCCATCTATCGGTTTAAGCACGATACAGGTCGCAATTTTCAATCAATTGACTTGAAATTTGAAACTTCAGCATCCCAAGGACGAAGCCTATTGAAATTGAAGAAAATCGGTCCATGTTAAGACCTAGCCCCCATACAAACACCCCCTTTGGATTTGGTTTAAATGACTTTAATAACCGTTTTATAATAGATATCAATTTGACAGGTAATCAAATTTTGTATACATGAATCACCATTCCAAATTTCAAAGGAATCCGGTTAGTCCTTCTTGTAGTCCCCATACAAACCACCCTCCCGATATTCACATAATTCCCTCAAAATTTATACAAATGGAAATATTTGATAAAAATTCTATTTTTAGGTGTTAAACGTGTAACCTTATCAAATCGGAATATAATTGGACCATTTTTGTACTTAGTCCCCCATATAAAAATTTCGACCGATATTTAGTTATATCTAACCAATTCCACTAAAATTTGATCTGTGTGTGTTTTCTACACTTAATAAAGATCTAACAAAAGACAGGCCCAATCGGTCCATGTTTGGACTTGGGACCCATTTTCCGGAAAACACTGGTGTAGGGTATCATATGGTCGGTCTTGACCGACTATAACTTTCTTACTTGTTTTAAATTGCTATTAATCTTTTTTCGAATTACAAGTAATCTTTTCTGGATTACAGTTGATATTTTAAGAATAACAACTGATCTTTTACGAATTACAATTGATCTTTTTCGAATTACAATTAATATTTTACGAATTACAATTTATCTTTTTCGAATTACATAGTATTTTACTAATTACAATTGATTTTTTGGAATTACATGGAATCTTCGAATTACATGCAGAATCTTCGAATTACAATTGATCTTTTACGAATTACATCTGTAAATGGAGTAGTGATAGAGGGTATACATAAGTTTGTCATTCCGTTTGTAACACCCCGAAATGTTGGCCTAGGACCCTATAAAGTATATATACTCATGATCCCCGATTAGGGTTGCCAGATACTAGAAGTCAAATAACTGGAAAACGAAAATTTTTCAACTGGATTTTTAAAAAATAACTGGACCCATACATATTTTTTTTAATAATTTAAAAAAATCAATTGATTCTTATATGTGAGATACAGATTTTTATTTTAGACTACTTTTTTATATAACATCAAATAAATGGCCGTCTCTATTAGCCACGGCAAAATGTGCCTTTTTCGAACATCTCGAAGTTTTGATGTTGATCTCGTCAAAGGTCAAAGAATTGTTGGCGTAGACTTTTCTTTTCAAATAACCTCACCAAAATAAGTCCGGAGCGGCCAAATCTGTAAATCTTGGCGCCCAGTAAAATTTCCCGGAACGTACGATATCAAAAAAGGGCGACAATGACTGCCCCTCGTTTGCAGATTTGATCCCTCCAGACTTGTTATTTTGGGGTTATTTGAAAATTAAAATGTACGAAACAATCCTCAGTCCATAGACGAGCTCAAGGAAAACATTTGTGCCTAAATCAACGCTAGACTGCTCGAGATGTTCAAAAAAGTAATGAAAATGCAGCAAAAAGAGCACATTTTGACGTAGCCAAAAGAGACATTTTATTATTTTTTTTATGATTTATTCAAAAAGTAGTCCAAAAAAACTGTTAAATGTATTAAATAAAAAAAAAATAATTGTTAAAATTCTTTTTTAACTGGACAAATTATATTTTAACTGGAAACTGGACCAGACCCAAAATAACTGGAAAATCCAGCCCATTCCAGGCCATCTGGCAACCCTATCCCCGATCGATTTTAAGTGGACCTAACAATGTCCGTCCGTCTGTCTGTCCGTCTAACAGTGATTCGTTTCATTGGCAAAAATCAAAAAAAAAAAGTATGTCTTCAATGTTGATGATTTTTTGTATTTTAACAGTTTAATAGTAAACTAAAAGAAATATGTACTTTTCTGATTTTTAAGAAGTCATATGTTGCCACAAGAGGGCGCTAAAGTATGGAAATTCAACGCTATTGTGTTAAAACCTAAAAATTGATTTTTATAGATTTACTAAAATAATTATGAAAAATCGAATTTTAAAGAAATCAACGAACTTTTTTTTGCAAAAGTTACTTTAATATATTAGCTAAATGTTGTATTTGCATTTTTTTAGAATTAATCTTAAAATACATTTTTTTATTGCTCTGAAATCTATATTTTTTCTACCGAATTCCCAAAAATTGACAAATTTTGATGGAATGCATAAAAAAAGTTCGTGAGTCAAAAAATTATTTTTTTCGCTTTTTCGATAGCTCGGACTATGGTTTATAAGGCAAAACAATAAAAATAACTAAGTTTTTGTCTGAAGTTGGAAAAAAGTTAGGTTTTTTTTGTGTCTTTATTTAATTTTTTTCAAAAGCTATATTATTAATGGAAAAAATATTAAAAAAAAAATTTAATATTAAGTATTTTTTCTTTACACATTGATATATTATATAGTATTCTGTAAAAATATAATAAAAAATCAGAAAAAAAATATTCAGTACGTGGGCCGTTTTGCTTTAAAAGTTATCTATGACTTTTACTAAAATCCCCAAAATCACCAAATTTTAATGGCCTTCATAAAAAAAGTTCGTGAATAAATTTTTTTTGTTTTTCATTTTTTTTGTAGCTTTAACTATGTTTTATAAGATCAAAAAATAAAAATAACTAAGTTTTTTTTTTTAAGTTGAAAAAAAAAATTTTAAAAAATCTAAAATTGGATTATTTTTTTTTTTATTTATTTTATGTACTGTAAATAAAATTAAAAAAATACATCAACATTTTCGTGTTTTTTTATATAAAAGGATTTATTGTATTGTATACCATAAATTTATAGTAAAAAATTCGATGAAGTAAGTATACAGTGGGCCATTTTGCTTTAAAACCAGTATTTGATTTTCGTTGGTATCCCAAATCAAAACCAAATTTTTTTTTGAGATACATAAAAAAAGTTCGTACTCAAAAATTATTTTTTATTGATTTTTTTAACATCCTGGACTGTTTTCTATACGATCAAATAATAAAAATAACTAAGTTTTTGAAAAAAACGAAAAAAAAAAAAATTTTAGTACCAAAAAAAAAATTTTTTTTTTAGTTTTTTGTTATTAACGGGTTATATACTTAGAAATAAAGCAAGTATTAAACGAGTTTACTTAAAACTTATTTTGAATAAATTTATTTTCGTAATGCAACAGGAAATAAGTGTTGTGAATGTTTTGTTTTTGCAGTTATTAGGTATTTTTAAATTTTTGACTATATATAAAAAAAGGATATATTAACAGCTTTTTTGTTACAGCAAGTAACTCAACGAAATTTGGCACACTTATTAACGTTATTTGATCTAATCTATATTAAAAATTTGATAGCAATTGAAAGATTTTTAAAATAGTTACAGCGATTTCAAGAAAAAGGATATATGGCAGCCACGCGAGTCCTTGCTCAGATTAAAATACAAATGTTGTACGTCGATGGTTATCTAAATTTCTAAGACAATAACTAAGTTAAGTAATTTTATATCAAGTTTTGTGGCTAAAACTCCACTTTTAAATTTCAGGATATACGACAGGTACAAATGTCCTTCGACCGATTTGCTCAAAATTTTTATATTTTTTCTATTAATTAATTTTGTGCTTGCGTACCAAATTTGGAAAATCGTTGACCACTCTTTCTATTTTATTTTTGTGATTAAAATATATTAACACTTTATTGCAGTTTTTAAAAAGGATATATAAATAACTTTTGTTTTATAGAACCGATTTCAGCGAAATTTGGCACACACATTGACATCACTTATTCAAACTTTTACAAAATATTTCAAGAGTATCGAGTTATTTTTGAGCGATTTACAATTTTTTTAAGAAAAAGGATATATGGCAGCCACACGAGTCCTTGCTTCAATCTTGAAAAAAATTTACACATAAATTACTGTATCAAAATTGGTAACATTGACAAAATTTGGGAATTTAGTGGCCATTTTTGTAGTTTTAATCACATATTTAAGTTTCAGGATATATGGGGGGTAGGCGTGTCCTTGCTCCGATTTTTCCAAAAACTCGTTTTTTTCTTGATTAGATAATTAAATGCTTGTGTTCCAAATTTCAGAAATCTGCGACCAATATTCTATTTTTGCCCACTCGATATATGGGAACGAATCACTGTGCGTCTGTAGAAAACACGCTAACTTTCGAAAAACTTTACTGAGACTTCTGAAGTTTGGCATATACTTTTGTAATTTACCTGGTCATGTTGGTATTACATTCTAGCAAAATCGATCCAGTGGTTCAAAAGTTATAAGCCAAATAATGAATTTCGCCAAGGGTTTTTTGCGAATTTACGAGTTTAAAAAAATGCTAACTTTCGAAAGACAATCCTGAGAATGTTAAAGCTTAACATTTATCTTTGTCGTTCTCCAGGTATAGTTGATATTGAATTTCGGCAAAATCGGTTTAGTGGTTTAAAAGTTATAAGCAAAACCCTAAATTTCAGATTGATTTCACCTTAAGTTCACGTGTTGGACATAATCCTTGATAAATTTTAAGACGATCTAGCGATGTCTGTCTGTCGAAAACTCCCCAGCAAAAATAAATCGAGATTTTGGCGACACAGCATCTTTTTATAGCATACCGAAGCGCATCCATGGAGCGCTCTTGAGGGTGCAGTAAAAGTAAGGGGAAAAATTAAAATTTTTTGTTAAGATTTTTTATATCAAACTCAAAATATAAGATTATATTTTGATAAAATTTCATACATGCTTTCCTTTTTAATATATTTAACACTTTTTGAATAAAAAACCATGAGTTTTGGACAAAGATACATGATTTCACTGCATCATTATTGCGCATTAATCAGAGCTGCAAAGAGTGCTTCAATCATAACACCTCACATTTTGAATGAAAAAAATTGAGTACACTATTTTCACTTTAATTTCAGAAAATACAAATTATATTACAAAAATGTGCAATCATATTTTAGAATCTCCAATTATATTTCTAAAATTTCAAATATAATTGAAATTTTTTGAAATGTAATTAAAATTTTTTTAACTATAAATGGTAATATCTAAAATATAAATGGAAGTTTCTGAAATATAATTTGAAATTTTCGAAATACAATTGGAAATATTTTTTAAGTAATTGGATCTCTTAGGCGATATTTCTTCCAAATGCTTGCAGGGAGCAACTGATTTTCAGAATTAGTCAATTGTATTTAAGGTTTTCCAAGTGTATTTATAAATAGTCACTTGTATTTCAGATTTTGTAATTTGTGTTTCAGAAATAGTAAAATGTGCTACATCTTTATTCTGCATAAATCAGCTCTAAAAAGATACATGAATTCACTGCATCTTTATAGCGATTTTTTCAGCGCTTTAAAGAGATGTGAATTCAGTGCATCTTAAGAGCGCTTTTTCGGTGTATCCAACTAGCGCTCTAAAGTGGGACATCGCCTTAGAGAATCATGCATGAATTCAGCAGGTTTGGATGCGCTCCTTGACTCGAGTTTCCTTTCCAAAAGCTGCTGCCAGTTCAGCAAAATTTCTGCTGGGTCGCGACATTGGTCATCAGATTCGAAATCGTTCATCACTGTAATTCAATATTTACTCAATTAGGAAATACAAATTTACTTGAAGCTTGATTAACTCTAACCTCAAATATATCAATTCATGTTAGAAAAAAAAACAAAAAAAAAAAAATACGTTTGTCAAGTATCAAGGACATTTGAACAAAAAAAAGTTCATCATAGACAAAGTATTCAAATTTTCAAAAGTTTAAATTAAGCTATTAACTAATACAAAGAATAAAAAACACACATACAAGCAATAACAAAACAAGAAGGGTTCAATTGTCTATAACCACCAAAAGAAACAACACACAGCATCCTGTTCTAAATTGAAAGAGAATGATGAACAAGACGGAGGAGAGAAAAAAAAGTAATAGCCTTGCCAAAGGATGAAAAGTGTAAAAATAAACTCATTCAAATACGTTTAATTTCACACAATCACACAAATAAAATCCAAAAACCAACAACATCACACAATCTGTATTGAATCATCACAAACACAAGTAAACCAAACCAAAACAAAGTCATTCAAACATACAACAACAGAGCTTTAAATAGATTCATTCATTTATAAATTCATCTTTTCCCGGTAACCGCAAAGCCGATGGGCTTGCGTGTTACCAGAAATTGCAATTAAAATCTACGGCATTGTTCTGAAACGGAGACTAATTAGAGATTGGCACATGGATAGATGTGTGAGACTACACGACATACACTCTAATTAAAATGATTTCAGTTTTCTACTTTAAATTGGGTAAATTTACACACATTGCATAATTCCACTTAAATTTTTGACAGACCGAGAGATCAGGAATATATGCTCCTTTTGGGATCCTAGACTGATATTTCGATGTATTTAACACTCAATTATACCCATTTGTTGATGGAGCGCTTAAAAAGTAATTCATTCATTGAAAATCTGCCACCAGGAACAAAAAAAAGTGAGGAAGTAAAAAAAAAACAACCCAGTCAACTTACTTAACATAAGACAGGACTTATTGAATGAGAGAATAGAAGTGTGTGATGAAGATTATAAAATAAACAGATACGATGAGTACAAACACAACAACACATACTCATCTATGTAAACTTATGCCTTGTACGACGCGATTTAATACAACCCGGTTTCGTTCTAACGCGGTTTTCATAAAAATACCTTTCCCTCGCAAAAAACGATTATTATTGTCACACAATTCGGCGATTGGAATGAATAAATAAATAAATTATTTCGTCTAAACCAAATTAATCTCGTTGTGCGAGGTAAGGGTGTATATAGAAACATTCATATCATCACATCCAACAATAAGACGATAGATGGGGATACACATACTCATACATTTTCCCGCAGACAGACATATTCATAGAGTTAAATGTATACGTATGTACTCGTATAATGTTTGATTATGTTAAAAATCAATAGAGCAAAAGTGAGTAAAACTTTAAAGGAATTAAACACTCAAAAAAATAAAGTTAGTATAAGAATTTCAAAAGAGTTTTGTAACCTAGCTTCACTTATTTCAATTAATTTCGAATACAATTCTGATTTTTAAAATTACCGATGGCTTCTCAAATTAGAAACAAAGTGAATTAAAACAATTTTAAAATTATTTTTTTTTTATTAACAATTTGAATCGGCGGGAGCGTTAAGGGTCACCTTCCGCTGGCAATAAATGTTGCCACCTGATTTATTATAATTTTTTTTACTTAAGTAACACAATTTTGGCATTGTTAAAATATTTTTTATAAACACGCCCATAAAAGAGGGCAGTCAAAAAAAAAAAAAAATTAATTACTTGGATCCAAGCTAAGGACTTTAAACTTCGTTTTATATAAAAGTTATATATTTTTTAATAAAAGTGATACAACACATCATCCATGTCAAGCCTATACCAATCTCCCGATTTTGAGGAATTGTATCGGAGCCAATGTTTGCCAAACAATCGGCAATCTCATTTGCCCGTATTCCCCTATGACTAGGAAACCAAAAGCAACAGACCCTGTTCTCACAGTAGACCTCATTAAGTCTGCACCAACACAGAGAAAACAGTTTAATTGTGCCAGCCGAATTAAGAGCCGACTGCATGGTTTAATTACAACAACCAAAATTTTCCGTTGCGATTACTGAAATTTATATGAACCAACAGAAGTTAAATTTTCAAAACAAATTTTGATTATCGCAACCGAAAATTTCGGTTGTTGTTATTAAACTATGCAGTTGGCTCTAAATTCGGCTGGCACAACTAAACTGTTCTCTCTGTGTACACTAATTGGACAATGTTAAATGTTGTGCCTGGAGAATCCAATGCCTTGAGAGCAGCTTGACTGTCACTTTAGAATCTAAAGTTTAGATACTGATTTTCCTATCCCTCCATCCATTATTAATTATCCAAGTCGCTACTTCAGTCTGAAAAACTGTTGCAATTTTGCTCATAGCATGAGAGTATTTGGTTTCGTCATCCGAATACTAACCAAATCCAGAACCCCCTAAGGTACTAGAACAGTCCGTATAAAAATTATCAAAGTAATTTCTTAAAAGTTAATCTGGATCGCACCAGTCTTCCCTTCTAAGAATGTTTACTCTGAACTACGTACCAAACTCTATGCAAAGCATTTTGAAAATTCCAAAATCCCATTAAACAGTTGACCATGTCCTGCATTGTAGTCTCCATGCCATGATCCATTTTTACGGAGTTTGCACAGAGATTTCATGGCTAACCCTTAGATCCAAGAAAAGCATGTGCAACATAGCGTTAAGAGCTGCGCCTGGGTATTGCTCATATCATATCGCTCCTTTACTTGTATAGTGTCACAACTCAAAATATTTGATTTTGCAGAAAACCCGTTTAAAGTTTACTATTGAAACTGGTTTTTAATTAAAAAAGGCCAGTACATAGGAAATGTAATAATGGCGTGTACTCTTCTCAAACGGTGAGTTTAAAAGATATTAATACGAATTTTTGACACAATATAAAGCACGATATAACGAATAATTCTGCATCATTAACTCAAAAAACGCATTTTTTGAGTTATGACACTATACAAGTAAAGGAGCCATATGTAATCCACAAGCAAGCCGCTCTCTGTAGTCCGTCCAGCAGAGCCCGAGTAGATTTCACCACCATTGTCGGCCACCAGACCACCGCCGCGTATGTCAGTAAAGGTCTAATGTCTGTTAGGTACATCCAGTGCACCTCCGCAGGTATTAGACCCCACGTCTTTCCAAAAACTCTCAGACACTGCCAGAAAATACGGTGCGTTCGAGATGCAGGACATGGTAGTTCAACATTTTTGTCCTCATTAGTTTACTAGCCAGGTGACCGCTAAATACTTTTCATCTTTGGACTGTTGAAGAGTAACACCTTTCACCTTTTGAATGTTTCTAAAAACAAGATCTGCCCTTAACTGTCACTTTAAATTATATGGCCAAGCAGGTTTGACATACGACTCATATGAGTCCCAGGGCACAGAGGCATTCAAGGGAATTGCAAAGCCGACGAGTTTGCAAGACTGAAAACTACTTTACAGGTTCCAACAGAATTGGAATGTGTTGGAAACTTGCACTTAAAAAAAATCTCTGGCTTTGTTCCGCGACGGAGACTAATCAGAGATGGGAAAATGGATGGAAGTGTGAGACAACACGACAAATTTGGGCTTCTCCTAATCAGACGCAAATATCGTTGCCAAGAAGAGATTTCGACTGTGGTTGCTATAATTACCCGACAGTTAAATGACTGTTACCGGCGGTTAAATTTGAGGTCAAATTCCTTTTGCCAGAGTTGCATGGATAAGGAGGAGTTGGAAACTATCGAACATTTCATCTGCCATTGCCCGGCACTTTCTGGTCAGAGAATTGTTTCACTGGGATTCTAAGGAGCTGCAGGATCTTTCTGATTTGTCGAATGTCAAAATTCAATATATTAGAAGTTTTATAAGAAACTCAAATTGGTTTAACGGCAGGGGCTAGTAGGGGAACCTATTACAGTCCCGTGGACAACGGACTTCAGAGTCTAAGTGCGTTGAGGTAAAGCGTCAGCATCCACTTACAATCATGACAAGTGCGTTCTGAATGAAGTTTTTCCAACATTGTTGCTTTTTCACTGATTAATTTTTTCGAGTGACCAAGTAACTGACAAAAAAAAAAACACACACAAGTATCGTCGACATCATCGACACACATGCAAAGTAAATGATGATATTTATCATGATGATGATGATGATGATAATAATAAAGTTTAGCGGTTAGGGTAAATAGGAGAAATTGTCGTAGAAAAAGGGATAAGAAGAAATAGGTTAAAGGCGATGAAACACAAATGATTGTAAATTTAAAAATGATTGTATTTTACGTTTTACAGACATTTCTACTTCTTTAATATCCTTCAATTTTAAAGCGTAATAAGTATACGGAAGGACAATAATATTAGCAACCATGAAATTATCGATTTGGAAAATATTTAATAAATGCTGGAAGAAAAATACTAGTATTCTTAGATGGATAAACAATTTTTCTATAAAAAATTTTCTCAAATTTTAGGAAATTTGTATGCAGAAAAATTCGTAGATTTTTAAACATTAATTCTTTAATAAAAAACAAAATTGGCAAATGTAAGACCAGATGGTATGGTCACATGATAAGAATGCCAGATTCCCAAACAAGTTTTCGAAACAAGGCCAATTGGAACACGTCCAAGAGGGAGAAGAAGAATAACCATTCAAGGAGTCCGACCTCCTTGAATGAATCTTTCGAGAACAACGGTATAGATCCCAGAACTTCTAGAACAGCAGGTCAAGATCGAAGCAATTGGCGATCCCTTTGTCGTATCTCTACACTGCGAGGTAGAAGAGGTCAGGAATAAGTAAGTAAAGTAATTCTTAATAGATTCTAGACAATCTATTCGGTTTTTGGACAATTTTCCTATCAAAAGTTTAATCGACAGTTTAGAAATAATTTACTTCTAAAAGTGGTTACTGATATGAGTTAGTAAAATCATGAATGGTTTAAAGGTATTTAATTAAAAAAAATTAATAAAAAAAAATAAATAAAGTACCCTTCATTACATTTACAAAAAAAATGGTATGGAAGCTTACGATATTGCGTTTACCTGAAAAACACGATCTTTTGTAAACTTTAACCTCAACTTCCTCAAAGACCTGATGTGATAGAAAAATTTTAAAACCAGATAAGGAATCAACATTGAAAAGTTTAAAAGCTTCAGGCACTATAAATCCTCTGGGCCTAATGGTAAAATCCCCGCAGCGATGCAGCACGTGTCGTAATTTATAGCCCCTTTGCTGCAAAATCTTTACACGGCATGCATAAACTGGTCATCAATCCTTTAAAATGGTGGGATACCAGAGTTGTTTTTATCCCAAAGGCTGGTAAAAATTCCCACACAGCTTCAAAGGATTTTAGACTAATAAGTCGGTCTTCTTTTTTATTAAAGACAATGGAGCGAATGATAAGACTCATATTTGCGTAGAGTGATTACCCCGATGTTGCTTTCGACTAGGCAACATGCATAAAGTAAGGATAGATCAACGGAAACTGCTCTTCATTAGCTCGTTGGTACCATTGAGAAATGGCTTTTGGTAATGGATAACACTATGGCGGCCTTTATTGATATAGACGGGGCTTTTAATAATGTCATCCCAGACTCGATAATTGTGGCATTGTCTGGTCTGGGAGTGAAGCATGGGATGGTTTTAATTATGGAAAATCCACTTGCCAATAGACGTATACCGTCTGAATTGGGTGCGTCTGTAATATCTCGATTTGACAATAGGGGCACGCCAAAGGGAGATGTTCTTTCGCCGCTTCTTTGGAACCTGACACTATATTCAATGCTGCTCTCTCTAGAAGCAAGTGGTTGTCATGTTGTTGCATATGCTGACGATGTCGCGATAGCGGCAAAGGGAAAGCATCTGCCAATATCAAGGAAAATTCTTCAGGTTTCGCTGAAATATCTGTCTAAATGGGCAAGAGATAGTGGTCTTGGAGTTAATCCGAGTAAAACTGAACTTGTCTTGTTTACAAGTAAAAAAGATTCCTGCTTTTGATCCCATTTCACTGGAGTCAAGTATCTTGGAGTATTTCAAGAAAGGAAGTTGAATTTCAGGCGTAATATTAAAAAACGGGTGGAAAAGGCAACGATTGCTTTAAATGGGCTATTGGAAACGATCGAGCTTTAGCCCTAAAGTCGTTCATTGAATCTATACAGAAGTGTATAGTCTAATTCAGCTGTATGGAATCATTGTCTGGTGGCCTGGCTTAGTGACAAACGGGAACTGTGTCTCTATCACGAAGGTACAGAGAATGGCGTTGATATCTTCGTAGTACACCAATAGCTGCATTAGAAATCCTCCTTCACCTAATAGGTTAGGTTAGAGGTGGAGGAGTTGAAGACTCCTCACAAAGACCGGATGGTCCATTGCGAAACCACAATAATTCCTCAGCTACGCGAATAGAACGCGTTTGTCCTAATCGCGAATTGTACTATTTGTCTTAGGTAGACATTCGAAACCGTTTCCAAGCTCTCGAAGTCATGTCTGCCCAATATGTGCAGTCGGGTTCTGGCCAAAGCAGGACATTGGCAAAGAATATGTTCGACCGTTTCTTCAGTGTTAGGTTAATAGCACCTTATACAGCTGGCATCGGAAATAAGTCGCATTTTCTTTCTATGATAACCTATAAGGGAGTGCCTGGTGATCACTCCAGTGAGTATACGGCAGTTCCATCTGGTATGTGAGAGCAAATTGTTAGTTTTCTTCAGATTGTAGCATGCCCACAATCTTCTACTAATCGTACTTGTTGTTAGTTCTCTCCACTTTCTGTTAGCCATTGCATTTTTTTGAATGTCGCGTAGCGATCTGAAGTGCTGGATTGGTGCAATATGTACAGAAATTCCAATACCATCAGCACCTTGTTTCGCAAGCTCGTCCACTCTCTCGGTTCCTTGAATACCTATGTGACCTGGTACCCTTCACCTAATACTATTGGACGTATTGGATAGGCAGTATGCGGCTACTTCGGCAATTAGTGTGAATAGCACACTGCAATGGAAGAGAAGCGATTGTGGCCATAGCGCGATCTTGTAGAAGATAACAATACCACAAAATGTGGACTGTGCTCCCTATATGAGCCTTTTTGAGCCCCACTTTACCACTATGAGACCATCCATAGTGGAACCTTCATAAATTTTTATGCAGATGTATCAAAGCTACACGAACGAGTGGGCTTTGGAGTCTATTCGGAAGAGCTCGGGTTGGGCTTGGCTCAAATATTGCCAGATCATTGCAGTGTTTACCAGGCAGAGATGCTGGCAATAAAGGAAGTAGCTGACTAGTTGAGCTGCAATGTCTTGTGTAACCGAAGTCAACATCTATTCTGACAGTCAAGCCGCGGTAAAGTCTTTGTGGTCAATGTTTCTGAAAACAATATCTGCCCTTAACTGCCGCACGTCTTTACATCAGATGGCTAAGCAGTTTGATATACGACTAACATGTGTCCCAGAGTACAGACATTCCAGGGAATTGCAAAGACGATGAGCTTGCAAGACTGGAAACTACTAAATTTGAATGTGTTGGTATGCCTCTAGAAACTTGCAAGCTAAATTTACGACTTTGTTCCGCTAAGGAGACTATTCAGGATGTGCACATGGATGTACGTGTGAGACTACATGACAGATTTGGACTTTTCTTAATGAGAAGCGCACAAGTGAGCTGATATCGCTTCCAAGAGGAGAGATTTCAACGTTGGTATTACGCTGTAATTACCGTTCACTGTCTTATAGGAAAGCACGGATAGCAGTAAAATGTGCCGTCAAATGACTTTTGCCGGAGTTGCATAGATAAGGAGGAGTTGGAAACTATTGAACACTTTATCTGCAATTACCCTCCACTTTCTGTTGAGAGACTTGGTTCACTGGAATATTTCTGGTTTGTCGGAGTTCAAAATTCAATATCTTAGGAGTTTTATAAGCAGCTCAAATTAGTTTAACGGCAGGGACTTGTAGGGGAATCTATTACAGTCTTGTGGTATTACAATGGACCTCAGAGTTTATGTGTGCTGACGTAAAACGTCAGTAGCAACTTGCAGCCAGTTTATCAAAAAACGAGCTGCCAGATCCCTAAAGGATGTAAAAATTTCGCAGAAAATATCTAGCGTTTTTGGTGAAATTTTGACCTTCATTTTTAAAAACCTGGCGTAATTGAAAAATGCTGATGCTGATCAAAAGATTACTTGGAAACTATATTCGGCATCAAAAATTTAAACGAAAACAAAAAAAGCTCTTAAATTTCCAGAAACACGTTTATTTATGAACTTTGACCTTAATTTTTTCAAAAACCTGACGTAATGGAAAAATTTGGATTATCAATTTCACAAATGTCGGCCATTGTTATTAAAGAAATTTGATTAAAAATAAAAAATTAAAGCCATCAGTATATTAAGACTTATTTTCCATATGGGATTGTTTCAAATATATTTTGTTAGCCATTCATTCAGTCATACGGTTCATATGATTTTGAAAATTTCTTAACGCCTTTTTCTCAAAGAGCAACATAAATCTTAACATTTACAACGAACACTGTCCACCTAAAAACATATTCATATTTGACAAACACACGCATACGCTGTGCCTGAGGACGGCATTATAAATACTTATGTATGAATGTGTAATACACGTGTATTATAATATGATTGTATGTAGTGGTTGCTGTTGTTGTTGTTGTTATCAGCAGCCACCCAGAAATGTACAAATATATACTAAGCTACACATACAAACAAACAATTATTGCCTACATTTGGGGTGGGGGCTAACAAATAAATACATATACACTTGTACACATGCACACACAAAACCAAACTCATAGGCAATCACATACAAACGCAACAATCACACATCCTTAACAACCAAAAATATCACACATTGTAACTTTATTCCATATCAAATGTTCACAAATAGACTCATTATCCTTTTGTTGTTTTCAATGTGCGTGTGTGTGAGTAAATGAGTGAATGTGTGCTTATAGAATGTGCTTTTAAACATGTTGTATTTTTGTATGTATGTTTGAAGTTTACATGTGTTGTGTTGATCTGTATGTGTGCGTGCGAGTATGTGTTTGTTTTGCTTATGTAGTCAAGTTGTAATGTTGAAATGCACAGTGATTGTAACTGTATTATTACTCTTTTTGTAGCTCGTGCCAAAGTTAAAGTGTAGATGATTCCAGTGATGATGATGATGTTTGGTGTATTTCTCGTTTTTATACCCTCCACTTATTGTTTGTGCAAAAGGGTACATATAAGTTCGTGATTCCGTTTGTAACTAATTTAAATATCGGGGTCCCCATAATACTCGATTTTCTAAGATATTCTGCTAGAGACGTCAATGAGACACCGTTTAGGTCATTGAAATTTTTTTCCTGAAATGCTAAAGGCGGCTCCTCATCAGACCCGGGCATTTACATAACAAGTGATTCACTGACTCCTCCAACCATGAGACCTTTTCAGCGCCACTTTACCACTATGATGCCATTCAGGAAGTTTTGGATGAAGGGAATTCCGGGTAGTGGAGCCTCCATAAGTTTTTACACAGATTGATTGAAGCTCTACGAACAAGTGATCTTTGGAGTCTATTCGGAAGAGCTTGGGTTGAGATTGGTTGGAAGATTGCCAGATTATTTCCGTGTTAACCAGGCATATATTCTAGCAATAAAAAAGGTGGATGACTGGTTGAATTGCAATGTCTTGTCTACAACCGCAGTCAACATCCATTCTTACAGTCAAGATGCGGTCAAGTCCAAAGAGTCAATGTTTCTGAAAACACGATCTGCCCTTAACTGCCATACTTCTTTAAATAAGGTGGCCAAGTAGTATGTTATATGATTTATATGGGTCCCAGGGCACAAAGAAATTCCAGGGAATTGCAAGACTGGGAACTACCTTACAGGTTCCAACAGAATTGGAATGTGTTGGTATGCCTCTAGAAACTTGCAAGCAAAATCAACGGCTTTGTTCCGCGACGGTGACTAATCAGAGATGGGCACATGAATGGCCGTGTGAGATTACATGACAGATTTGGCCTTCTCTTACTCAGAAGCGCACAAGTGAGCTGAAATCGCTTCCATGAGAAGAGATTTCAACGTTAGTTGCTGTAATTACCGGACACTGTCTTATAGAAAAGCAGGCAGATCGGTTAAATGTGAGGTCAAATGACTTTTGCCGGAGTTGCATGAATGAGGAAGAGTTGAAAACTACCGAACATTTCATCTGCCATTGCCCGGCACTATTTGGTCAGAGAATTGTTTCACTGGGATCTAAGGAGCTGCACGATCTTTCTGATTTGTGGAATGTCAAAATTCAATATATTAGAAGTTTCATAAGAAACTCAAATTGGTTTAACGGCAGGGGCTAGTAGGGGAACCTATTACAGTCCCGTGGTATTACAACGAACCTCAGAGTCTACGTGCATTAACTTAAAACGTCAGCAACCACTTACAACCTAACAATCTGTTGTCCCAGGGCACAGAGACATTCTAAGGAATGGCAAAGCCGATGAGCTTACAAGACAGGTTGGTATGCCTCTAGTAACCTGCATGCAAAATCTACAGGTCTGTTCCGCGATGGAGACTAATTAGAGATGACCATGGACATGTATGGACCTGTGAGACTACACGACAGATTTGACCTTCTTTTAATCAGAAGCGCACAAGTGAGCTGATATCGCTTCCAACGGGATAGTTTCGACGGAGGTTTCTGTAATTACCGGACTTTGTCTTATAGGAAAGTACATATAGCGGTTAAATGTGCCATCTAATGACTTTTGCCAGAGTTGCATGGATGAGGAGGAGTTGGAAACTATCGAACACATTATCAGCCATTGCCCCGACACTTTCTGGTCAAAGACTTGCTTCACCGGGATTTATGGAGCTGCACGATATTTTTGATTAGTCGGATATCAAAATTTAGTATCTTACTTAGGAGCTTCATAAGCAGCTTAAATTCATTTAACGGCACGGAATAGTAGGCGAAACAATTCCAGTTCCGTTTTACTACAACGAAACTCAAGAGTCTATGTGTGCTGACGTAAAACGTCAGCAGCTACTTACAACTTAACTCCTCGTCCTCCACTTCCCCACAACTTCACTACTACATTAGTACATATCAGAAATTTTCATACGCACGGCCATTTGGCGTATTATTCAGTGTCCTCCCACTAATTGGGTAACCGCCCGTTAGCCAAAAGTAAGAGGTCTCTTTGTCCTCTTGGGATTTGGCAGTGGCCGCAGGGTTCGCGATATTCTGCGTGTAGTCAGTGATATTCACCTATCCTTTGTTCTATTCTCTCATATCCTATCAATTTCGTGCATCATTTCCTCGTTCGTTACCGGTGGCTGTACTATGTCCAGAGACTCGTATTAGCTTGTCTGTGTGCTGACTGATTCGACGAAGGGATTGTATACAACTCCTAACGATAACCGATTTTACAGTGTTTGATTCTAATGCCCTCAGAGCTGCAAGATTATCCACGAAAATGTTTATGGCGAAACGGACGAAGGTCACTTAACATAATCATATTTGCGGCTTTAGCAATTGGAAGTACCTCAGCCTGGAAAACACTTTTCCGGAAGTCTCAATGAGGCCCCAATTTCGAGGCATTCAAAGTAAACTTCCAAACCCGTACCCATTCCATTTTCGATCCGTCCGTAAAGATTGAAATTGCATTATCTGTTGAAACAGAGTTTTCATTTTATTGCACCATACATCCAGTGGTTAATATACGGTTTTAGACCCCACCTTCTTCCGAAAGATCTCCTGAAAATATTTTTTTTTTTCATCGTGAAGGGTATCAATACATTCGGCAATTCCGAATTTAACTTTTTTACTTGTTTTCTGTTGCTGTTTCTGTTGGTGGTGGTGTACGAGTGGTTATTATGGACGCAAGTCAAGTGTTGATTTTGAATTTAGTAGCGATGATTTTCACTATTGTTATTATTATGTTTTACAACAATGACTCCATGAACACACAAGCATAACGATACAAATGTATAATTTCCTTTTTGTATTTTTTTTTTGTTAAAAAAGAGCGTTAATAGTTAGGATTAATTTGTGTTCGTACATACACTCAACGAGACATCATTTAGGCTTGAGTATTCACATAACAAGTGCTTCACTGACTCCTAAAGTTCCTAACGACTGCCGATTTCATTGTGCTTGATTCCAAAGTATTCAGAGCTACTACACCTTTTCCAATTGTATTTCAGAAATTATCAATTGTATTTCAGAAATTATCGATTGTATTTCAGAAGTTATCAATTGTATTTCAGAAATTATCAATTGTGTTTCCGAAATTATTAATTGTATTTCAGAAATTATTAATTGTATTTCAGAAGTTATCAATTGTATTTCAGAAATTGTTAATTGTACTTCAGAAATTATCAACTGTATTTCGTAAAATAATTGAAAATTTCTGAAAAACAATTGATAATTTCTGAAATACAATTGATAAATTCTCAAATACAATTGATAATTTCTGAAATTCAATTGATACATTCTCCTGAACTCGATTCCGCTCAGACAGGTCGATCTTTTTTTCTATCTTGTGTATTAAAAATCAGGTAATTTTACTTTGCGGACTTTCCTTGTAGATTACAAGAAACCCAACGACAGAATTTCATTCTGATAACGGAATCGAGTTATCCGAAATAATTGTCCTAGACCCACCTTCAAGTATACCGATCGACTCAGAATTACTTTCTGAGACGATTTAGCGATGTCCGTCCGACTGTCCATTTAAACGTTGTGCGCACAATACAGGTTGCAATTACACAGATTCACAAAATTTGAACTTTTTAAATTTGCCTGACCTTTGACACCTGATTTATATGGATTTTAGTGTGCTGATTCGGAATCTGTTATCCAATTTTTTCCATCAGCTCGCGTTCGCGAGCAAATCGCTGTTAAAGAGTCGAAAAAGTGGGTTTTTTACCAATTTTGCTTGGCTATAATTTCCCAAAAAAAATTTAGTGCATCAGTTTTAAACACGAACTTAACTATATTGAATGCCAGGATTCCAAAACTGGCATTAGGTTTTTCTGACAGCTTTAGTTTTCGAGTTATTAAAAAGGGCATAAATATTCGGACAAAATTATAGAGGTCATAAATTTAAAAATTTTATTTTAGCGATATCTCAAAAACTAAAGATGACTCAACAAAAGTAAGAGCATTTTTGGAATCAGCATATCCAACATACGTAAAATCGTCATTCACTTTTTGGATATAAGACTAGTGTTGCTAAATATAGACTCACAAACATGCCAAAAATAGCCTATTTTCAAAGTTTCCTTAGGCTATATCTCGAAAACTAGAGCTGACCCAAAAAAACGGTAGCCAGATTTGAAATCAGCGTACCCTTATTACCCATACTTAGTTATCAGAACCCGGGCAAAAAAAAAGTGTTGCCCTGTGTTATCAATCGATTTATATGAAATTTGAAACTTAAACTTTCTTTGGCCCAAGGACGAAGCCTATTGAAATTGGAAAAAATCGGTCCATGTTTAGACCTAGCCCCCATATAACGTCCCTTCATAATTTCGCTCAAATGACTCTAATAACCGAATTATAATAGGTATCCTTTCGAAACTTAGTAGGTAAACATATTTTGTATTTACAAATCATCATTCCAAATTGTATAGGAATCGGACCAGTTCTTCTGGTCACCATGCAAACCACCCTCCCGATATTCACATAAATCTTTCAAAATTTTCATGAATTTTGAAATATTTGATAAACGTTTCGTTTGTAGGTGTTAAACGTGTGTTTTGGTGGCCTAAACAATTCTGTATATAATTGGATCATTTTTGGACTTAGATCCGTATAAAAATTTCGCAGTATTCAGTAAAATCCGTCTATTGGCAACAAAAATAAGCAAATTTCACACAAATTTTGTTTGTTTGTGTTTTCTAACCTAATTAAAGATCTAACAAAAATAGACCTAATCGGTCCATGTTTGGACTTGGGACCCATTTTTCGGAAAACATTGGTGTAGGGTATCATATGCTCGGTATTGACCGATTATAATTTTCTTACTTGTTTTTTTTTTAGTTTCAAAGAAATCTGGAATGGTCCCTTTGGGGACTTTCCTTGTAAGATTACAGGAAAACCCAATGATAGATTTTTATGGCACATTCGAGTTCAGGGGGTTGAAATACATTAAGTTTTGTTGGTTTGGTTTCTGAGTCAAAACCTTTTAAGAACGCAAACTGACAAAATTAAAAAAAGTAAGAGTACACTTTCCTAAAGGTTCGATTTGCGCTGAATCCGAATCTCCATCCGATTTCTCCATCACATCAGGTTTTCGAGATTTCTTAGCTTAAAGTTAAATGTTTTGTGACGTGGTTTTATTCTTCGGCTGAGGTAGATCAGTCGTGTCCAGGTTCAACTTGAGGACCACCAAACCTTAAGTAATAACACATTATATTTACCCTTTTTGGGGCTATATAATATATTTTCTTTATTAATTATAATAAACTCAATACAATCAAATAGCAATTATTCTACTGGCTCCACTCGGGTACGATTGACTCGTCGGTTATATCTCTCGGGTAACGACACTGGCTTAGTCGTTCTGGTATAATTCGGGTAACTTCGGCGTATATCTCGGGTAACGACACGGGCTTAGTCGTTCTGGTATGATTCGGGTAACTTCGGCGTATATCTCGGGTACCTTCGGCAATCCTCGGTATTTAGAGCTCCAGCAAGGATCATAGAAGTAAATAGGATGTCCAGAACTTCAAGTTCCTGATAATCACGTTGCTCAGCCTGCTCAGTCTGCTCAGCTTGCTCAGCTTGCTCTCCCAAAACAGGGGTCTTGTGGACTGTCCACAGGGGCCTTGTGGACTGTCCACAAGACCCCTGAACATAAACCATTAAAGCGTTCAAAACAAAGAAATCGAAATTTGGCAAACATTTTGAAAAATTTTCGAGTTAAATTTTAAAAAAATGAGGAATATTAAGAAAAATTCCAAAAAAATTATTGAAAATAAGAAGAACCAAAAATGAATATTTATGGGGAAAAAAAATAAAAAAGAATGAAAATTTTTTAAATTTTCAAAAATAAGAAAATAAATATTCATTTTTGGTTCTTCCTAGTATTTTCAATAATTTTTTTGGAATTTTTCTTAATATTCCTGATTTTTTCAAAATTTAAATCGAAAATTTTTTAAAATGTTTGCCAAATTTCGATTTCTTTGTTTTGAACGCTTTAATGGTTAATGTTCAGGGGTCTTGTGGACAGTCCACAAGGCCCCTGTGGACAGTCCACAAGACCCCTGTTTTGGGAGAGCAAGCTGAGCAAGCTGAGCAGAATGAGCAGGCTGAGCAACGTGATTATCAGGAACTTGAAGTTCTGGACATCCTATTTACTTCTATGATCCTTGGCTCCAGCTCTTTGTCTTCAGGTTGGCAACCTCCTAGGCGACGGAGGTGCAAATCCTACTATCGAACAGACCGCGAAGGCTGTAAATCCGAACAAACCGCGAAGGCTGTAAATGGTTCGTTAGAACAGACCGCGAAGGCTGTAAATTAGAACAGACCGCGAAGGCTGTAAACTTAGAACAGTCCGCAGAGGCTGTAAATCCGAACAGACCGTGAAGGCTGTAAATGGTTCGTTAGAACAGACTGCGAAGGCTGTAAATTAGAACAGACCGCGAAGGCTGTAAACTTAGAACAGTCCGCAGAGGCTGTGAATCCGAACAAACCGCGAAGGCTGTAAATGGTTCGTTAGAACAGACCGCGAAGGCTGTAAATTAAAACAGACCGCGAAGGCTGTAAACTTAGAACAATCCGCAGAGGCTGTAAATCCGAACAGACCGCGAAGGCTGTAAATGATTTCGTTAGAACAGACCGCGAAGGCTGTAAATTAGAACAGACCGCGAAGGCTGTAAACTTAGAACAGTCCGCAGAGGCTGTAAATCCGAACAGACCGCGAAGGCTGTAAATGGTTCGTTAGAACAGACCGCGAAGGCTGTAAATTAGAACAGACCGCGAAGGCTGTAAACTTACAACAGTCCGCAGAGGCTGTAAATCCGAACAGACCGCGAAGGCTGTAAATGGTTCGTTAGAACAGACCGCGAAGGCTGTAAAATAGAACAGACCGCGAAGGCTGTAAAATTCTGTTAGTGGTGTTAGTTTGGTTTAGAACAGACCGCGAAGGCTGTAAATCGAACGACCAACCGAAGTTTATCGCTACAAAAAAAGTTAGATTAGTACACAAGGTATTAATCTTTGGCAGTTAAGTTAACCACCCCGAATGAGTCTCAAACTAAAATACTTAAGTGTATGATTAAATGAACTAAATGAGAACTCGTAAGGGTATGGTTAGGAAAATATAAATTTAAATCAAATAAACTTAGCACAACGCATATTGTGTTGTGTATGTAATTTAAATTACATACAAACAAACACAATAACTACATTTTATGGGTAGTACATACAACCAAACATGTTTAATTGATACAGAGTGGCGTGATCAGCGTGTTTACACTGCTACTAAAACAAACGTGTAATCTGTTTAGATTGATCATAAGAAAATTAATATGATCAATGCTGTTTTATACACTATTTAACGAAAATATGAACGTTGTAAATCGGAGTTTGATTTGCAACGTTACAGTTTTTCGCCATATTCCAGACGTTATAATTGCGCGAATTCACCTTTATCAATAAAACCTGATATATCGGCTGATTTAATCTCTGTAACATCTTATTCCTTCTCTGAGGTTTTGCTATATTCGTAGTATTTTCGCTAAAATTACAAGTTCGATAGATTTTTACCTACATTTTGTTTTTATTTTCCAGCAAACTTATAAAAGTTTTAAATTCAAATTT
Source organism: Pegoplata infirma (assembly GCA_963921195.1). NCBI lineage: Eukaryota > Metazoa > Arthropoda > Insecta > Diptera > Anthomyiidae > Pegoplata > Pegoplata infirma. Next base: position 139,321,842 of record OY992539.1, read on the forward strand.
TTTTAATTTTTTAAATCTCAGCAAATAGAAGAGATATCTTAACAATTCAAACAGCATTTCATTGTAATAAATTATGACTTTAAGACTCATGTAAGTTTATTGTAAAATTTAAAATTAAGCGAAAAATCGAGTCACTGACCAGAAAGTGCCGGGCAATGGCAAATAAAGTGTTCGATAGTTTCCAAATCCTCTTCATCCATGCAACTCCTGCAAAAGTCATTCGACGGCACATTTAACCGCTCTGCGTGCTTCCTTATAAGACAGTGTCCGGTAATTATAGAAACCACCGTCGAAATCTCTCCTCTTGGAAGCGATATCAGCTCACTTGTGCGCCCCTGATTAAGAGAAGGCCAAATCAGTCGTGTTGTCTCACATGTCGATCCATTTGCCCATCTTTGATTAGTCTCCGTCGCAGAACAAAGCCGTAGGTTTTGTTTGCAATTTTCTAGAGACATACCAACAAATTTCAATTCTGTTGGAACCTGTAAGGTAGTTCCTAGTCTTGCAAGCTCATCGGCTTTGCAATTCCCAGGAATGTCTCTGTGCCCTGGAACCCATATGAGTCGTATGTTAAACTGCTTGGCCATCTCATTTAAAGACGTGCGGCAGTTAAGGGCACACACAACAAATTTTTGGCTAAAAATTTTCAATTAAATCTATTGATCAACAAAATTTAAATGAGCCAATCAATGTTTTGATTAAAATGTTTGTTATTTTCTTTAACTGTCGTATTACAAATTTGCAACATACCAAATTTTTTTCGCTTTAATTTATTTGAAAAGATTTATTCAAAAATATACAAAATAATCGGGTTTTACTTTTTGAAAGCAAAAAATATGATTTTTTTGATAATTTTGTCATAAGCATACAATTCATTTGTTAAATCAATCATTATTTTGATTGACTATAAATAAAAAATTTATCAAATTTTTGACCAAAATCGAAAAAATGTTGAATTGAAACAATTTTCAATCAATCACCTACAATTTGATGATTGCAATAACATTTTTTTTAATTGGAGGAATTTCAATCAAAAAATTGATTGAATCCGCGTTTTTGTTGATTGAAATTCGTTTCAAATTTTTTCTGTGCAGATCTTGTTTTCAGAAACATTGAATCCAGGGACTTGACCGCGGCTTGACTGTCAGTATAGATGTTGACTGCGGTTGTAGACAAGACATTGCAGCTCAACCAGTCAGCCACTTCCTTTATTGCCAGCATCTCTGCCTGGTAAACACTGCAATGATCTGGCAATCTTTGAACCAGCCTCAATCCAAGCTCTTCCGAATAGACTCCAAAGCCCATTTGTTCGTGCAGCCTCGATCCATCTGTGTAAAAATTTATGGTGGCTCCACTTCCCGGAATGTCCCCCATCCAAGACTCCCTGGATGGTATCATAGTGGTAAAGTGGCGCTCAAAAAGGCTCTTAAAGGGAGCACAGTCCACATTTTGTGGACGAAGCTTAATTTCAAGCTTAGATATGTCTTGAAAACCTGATGAAATTCTAAGATTCTCAAAACCTTAGAAAAATATATTAACCGAAAATTTGCTGGCCTGTGTAATTCTTACATGTTTAATAAGTAAAAAGCTAAGCAAAAATGTGAGCTTCCGTAGCTCAGTTGGTTAAGTGGTGTTATATCAAATCGAAAGATGCGAGTTTGATACTGGATGGCGCGTGTGTCTTTTGTTTTGCTTTTCAATTACATATTTTTTATTCACCACATTTATTTTTATTCACCTCTCTAATTTTAAATTAACCTTTCATATTTTTATTTACACACACAGCGTAGAAATACCAAATTTATAGTTTCCCACTATAAATAGGGTAAAATTCAAAAAATTTTTATTGAAGTATATAATCAGAAAACTTTTCTTTACCAAAATCTATGCCATTCTCTGAAGTTTTCTTTTGCAAATTTTTTTAGAATCATAGAATTTTTCCATTAGAAAATGTCTCAAAATCTGAAAATTCTTAAGGCCGTTAAAATCAATATTTTAAGAGTTTAATGCAAGGATTTTTTACACATAAAATCCTTGAGCCAAATATTTCTATTAAATTTTACAAATATACAACATTTTCTATTACATTTTATTTCCTATTTCCGGTACTTTTTTACATTTTTGACGTATATTTTTTTAATATTTAAATTATATTAAAGTTAAACTTATATTTGTATTAATGTTTAAGTAAATAAGAGAATATCATTGAAGAAAATATTTGTAACGTAAAGAGAATCATAACAATCTCAATTTCAAAAGGGTGGTAACAGGATGCTATTATTCTGTTACTCACTTACATATTAAAGAGAACACGTGTTAAATATACTGATATATTTACAACAAAAAAATATATATGTAAAAATAACACAAGCAAAGGGTTATACCGAGTAAAATTACATAAATTATATTCAGTGTTTGGAAATTAAAATTTAAAAAAAAATATTTTTTATACTTATAAAACTAACAAAAGGAGTTAAACATGCCAGATATTAATTTTAATTGAGTGTGCTCAAAAGAAAAATTCTGTCAAAAATCATTGAAACCATTGCAAGTGAAATTTCAATTTGCTCACGTGAGCATGTGAAATTTTATTTATATCGTAGTTTGCACTGGGTTGATATTATTGAGAATACAAAATTTCACAATGGCAAAAATAAATGACCTCGAACTAGAATAAGTAAAAGATTAGATTAGATTAAAGAGGCCCTATGCACTGCGACCAGAAAGATCTATTGTGCAGCCTAAAAAGGGTGCCCTAAATATTCAGGCTTCTAATAAAGCCGAGAATCCTATTTGGCAGAGAGTTCCACACGTCAGTCGGAGATATTAAGTGTCCCCCTAGATGTTGAAGTCTTCTACCAGTCAGTCTTGGGCATGTACAAAGTATATGTTCTGCTGTCTCCTCCTCTATCTCGCAGAATCTGCAAGTGTCCGTGTCAGATAGATTTTTCTTTCTAAGTTGGTAACGTAGGTTACAATGTCCAGTTAGATAGGACGTTAGGATTCGAAGATCCTTTTTGTCCAAAGACAGTAATCGTTTAGATCCGGTGTTGGATGGAATTATGAATTTTTTTGCCTGCCGCTAGCCAGCGCAATAGTTCCAATGTTCCATGAACTTAGATTCACTCCATATTTTGAGTTTTTTCCCTAACATGTCCCGATGGCAAACCAAAGAATGGTTCAGGGCCAATAAAGGGTCGCCTGGCACCGCAATTTGCCAAACAGTCACCGCGTTCGTTTCCCGTGTGACCCTCATGTCCCGGAATCCATACGAGTGTTAGGTCGTTATGTCGTCCTAGTCCGTTAAGTGACTCAATACAGTTTATTACCAGTCCGGATGTCACCTCATAAGCTATAAGAGCTTTTAGTGCAGCCTGACTGTCAGACATTATGTATATATGGGAACCATTTGTTTTTCTCCGAAGACATTCGGTTGCACATATTTGAATAGCATACAGTTCTGCCTGAAAAATTGATGGTGATTTTCCCATGGGTAGAGCACGTTGGAAATTTGGTCCGAAGATACCCGCCCCGGTATCCTTATTGGTTTGCTTGGACCCGTCTGTATACCATATAATGGAATTTGGCTCTGGGTCCCAGGTCATGTTTGACCACACGCTCCGATCAAGGATTTTAGTATCAAAGTTTATAATAAATACTCGTGTCGGTAATATTCTGTCCATGACCTTTAAAATTGGGTCATCAATGAAAAATTTGGCAATTCTCAAATGTCCCCGTAAGTCAACTTCCTTCATATAACCAAGTTCCGTCAGCCTTAGGACGCTTTTTATAGCATTCTCCATTAGAGAAATATGTAACGGTGGAATGTTAAGTAGGGCCCCAATGGCATAAGTTGGGCATGTTTTACCAGCACCGGTAATGTCAATGCAGACGAGTCTGTAGACTTTGTCCAATGTAGTTCTGGCCGTACTTTGTTCCACCTTGGGCCACCATACTAGAGCAGCGTATGTTAGCATAGGTTTCACAATAGTGTTGAAAGACCAGAAAATCATATGCGGTTTCAGTCCCCATTTTTTCCAAAAAGTCTCTGACAGGCATATGTAGCTCTTGTGGCTTTTATGGTCAAATTATTTAGATGTTGGTTCCATAACAAATTTATCCAATGTAATCCCAAGGTATTTCACCTCATCTGAAAATCCTATTGTTATGCCATTTAAAGTTGGCATGGTAAGTTTGAGTTTTCTTTTCCTAGTGAACGGTATTAGTATAGTTTTGGATGGGTTAATTGATAACCCCTTTGACTGACACCAATTTTGAGTCATATCGAGAGCTTGTTGCATGCGGTCCGACATAGTCATGCCAGCCAGAGACCGCAATAACAAGATCGTCAGCGTATCCAAAGGTCCTAAAACCAGAGTTATGAAGTTCTTTGAGCAGCTCATCTATGACCAAAGTCCACCACAAAGGTGATAATACACCACCTTGTGGGCATCCCCTTGTAGCGTTGATGGTCATAGATGTGCCGCCGAGATCAAACGTAATCACTCTGGATGTTAGCATCTCCAGATTCCAATTTATTATAAGTCTAGGAATATCCTTTCTTATCATAGCTTTCTTAATAGCATCATAGATTTACCCGGCTGATATGCAAATTGAAACTTATGTATCGGTTTGCTATTCAAGCAAGTTTCTCTGATAAAGCAGTCCAATAGTTTCTTAGGAAGAATGAGCTGAGACTAATTGGTCTGTATGATTTAGCCAGTTGCTCAGATTTCTTCCCCGCCTTAGGTATAAATACCCCTTTTACCTCTCTCCAAGGTTCCGGGACGTAGCCAAATAAAAGGCTAGATCTAAATAATCTAATCAGTTGAGGAACGATGATATCCATTCCCCTCTGAAGAAGACATGGGTAGATCCCGTCCGGGCCAGGTGATTTGAAGGAGGAAAACTTATTGATCGCCCATTTGACTCGTTCGCTTCTGAATATGCTGTTCGTTAAGCGAATGTTACGACCAGTCAAAGATGGGATTCTTATGACTGGTGATGGTTCACTAACGGACATGCATCCTGGAAAATGAGTTTCCAATAGAAGTTTACAAGTTTCAAGAGGAGATTCAGTGTAAGACCCAGAATAAGTAAACACTTTTTAATTAAATGAAAATTGTTTAAACTTTTTTTATTTTTTAGTCTCACCATCTTTAAAATACTTTTTCTATAACATCCTTTGGCCAAAGTAAAATAACAACTAGAATTACTATCTACTGTGCTCAATTACTGTGATACAACAACTACAACACCATGTAATTTTATATCACATTGTTTTAGTGTTTACATTTTTTACAAAAAAAAAAAATAAATATGAAAATAAAAAATAAAAACAACAACATTAAGTGTTGTTGACTGAAATATTGTGTAAAGTAGGGTACATAAAATATAAATATAGATTTTTTTGCTCTCTTTTCTCTTTAAGTTACTTTAAGATTTTTCTTTACTTCCTACATTTCGTAACACAAATTTTATCTATAGTTTCTATTTTATTTTAATGTTTAAAATGTTGAAAATTTTACACAGTTTTACCTTTTCGAAACTAACAAAACAACCCTATTTTTGCTTTTTTACAATTTATTACTTTAATTTCTTCATTATCCTTTTCATATATACTACACACTTTCCTGTTATCCTATATCTCTTAGGGTGGACCGTTTTCATATAAGAAAGATTAATTGTAATTTGAAAAAGATCAATTGTAATTCAAAAAAATCAATTTTAAAATAAAACAACTAAAACGATTAAATTCGGTCTTGACGAATGTATTGACACTCCACAATGTAAAAAGGATTATTGAAAAAAACTTTGTTTAAAAAATAAATTTCTTTAGTGAAAAAAAGATTAAATTATTTTCCGCGAAATAAAAATTTAGTAAAAAAAAATACGCGACTTTTTTTTTTTTATTTGTAAAAAAATAAGTTCGTACCATCTTAAATACCATTCCGTGTTCAATTCTGTTCACATGTCAACCAGCAGGCGAATTAAAGTATTTTGTATTTTTAGGTTATGGTGAATGTACCAACATTGTCGAGGTGTCCTTACATTTTCGTTCATAACTTTTGAACCACTAAAGCGATATCGCTCAAATGCAATACCAAACCTCTCGGGGCAACGACAAGTAAATATTTACAGTCATATCCTTTTAATATTTTGGCCGTGATCACCATTTCCACAGACAAACGGAAAGACAGATGGAATGACAAACTTATATATGGGGCATTCCATGTCAAATCGGACACTTTGAAAAATTTTTTTTTAGATTTTCCTAATTTGTTAACAGTTTTTAGTACCACTCGAAAACTCCTTCGTTGTCAATTTTCAGATTTTTTTGATGACCCGTTCAAAAGATATCGAATTTTTAAAAATTGGTAGTTTGCTCCTTTACTCAAACTTCTTTTAATCATAACTTCTTCAATAATGGTCCAAATTTCAAATTGTTTTTTTTCAAAATTTTTGTTTTTTTACGTATTTTTTAAATGGAATGCCCCATATACAATTGTAATACGAAGATAGCAACTGTTATTCGAAAAATATCAACTGAATTTCAATTGGTTTTTTTCGAACTACAATTGAAATCTTCAATTTACAATTGATCTTTTTTGAATTACTATTGATGTTTTATGAATTACAATTGATCTTTTTCAAATTACAATTGAACTTTTTCGAATTTCAATTGATCTTTTTCAAATTACTATTCATCTTTTTCGAATTACAGTTGATCTTTTTCAAATTACAACTGATCTTTTTCAAATTACAACTGATCTTTTTCGAATTACAATTGATCTTTTAAGAATAAAAATTAATGTTTTCGAATTACAATTGATCTTTTTGAAATTACAATTGATCTTTTTCAAATTACTATTAATCTTTTGCGAACTACATTTAATCTTTTTATACCCTCCAACCACAGTATGGGGGTATACTCACTTTGTCATTCCGTGTGTAACGCATAGAAATATCGGTCTAGGACCCCATAAAGTATATATTTTATTGATCTATTCTAAGACATTCTAGCGATGTCCGTCCGTCTGTAGAAGACACGATACAGTCCAAAATAAAAGAGCTAGACTTCCGAGGTTTGGCACGAATATGTTTTATATTCCTAGGCAGGTTAAGTTCGGAAATGGGCAAAATCGGACCAAGGGGAAAAAAGTTTCCCCCTTGGAGAACTAAACCCACCTAAGAAAAACCGCATTTTTTGAAGGGTTTTTTGTAATTTTGCTAAGCAAATGCAACATTCTTATCTCAAAAGAAGTTCAAAATCGCAAAGGGAAGGTGCCCCTAACGTCTGCCACCAACCCCCCCCCCCCAAAAAAAAAAGACGCCCCTGGATTTCTTTATATTGTTTTTTTTTTTTACATTTTGGAGGGTATAAAAGATTCGGCACAGCCGAATGTAACACTCTCACTTGTTCAAATTACAATTGATCTTATTCGAATTACAATTGATATTTTTCGAAATAGAATTGAACTATTTCGATTTTTTTTACAATTACAATTGATCTGTTTTCGAACTACAATTGATCTTTTTCAAATCACAATTGATTTATTTCAAATTACAATTGATCTTTATCGAATTACAATTAATCTTCTTCAAACTACAATTGATGTTTTTCGAATTACAATAGATCTTGTTCGAATTACAATTGATATTTTTCGAATTAGAATTGATATATTTCGAGTTGCAATTGATCGTTTTCAAATTACAATTGATCTATTTCGAATTACAATTTATCTTTTTCGAATTACAATTAATATTTTGCGAACTACAATTGATGTTTTTTGAGTTACAATTGATATTTTTCGAATTACAATTGATATTTTTCTAGTTACACTTGATCTATTTCGAATTACAATTAATCTTTTTCGAATTACAATAGATATTTTTCGAAATGCAATTGATCTATTTCGAATAACAATTGATTCTTTCCGAATCTTCTTGGAATCTTCGAATTACGAATCAAATTTTGGAGTGACATGTAGAATCTTTGAATTACAAATGGAATTCTCGAATTACAAATGGAGTCTTCGAATGGCAAGTACAATCTGCGAATTAAAATTTATATTTTTTGAGTTACAATTGATCTTTTTGTACCGTCCAACCACAGTATGGAGGTATATTCACTTTGATATTCCGTTTGTAACGCTGCGAAATATCGGTGTGGGACCCTATAAAGTATATATTATTGATCCATTATCGATTCTAAGAGATTCTGTGAATGTCCGTCTGTCCGTCCTCCTAATATTTGACACGAATATGTCTTATGGTCCTAGGCAGGTTAAGTTCGTAAATGAGCAAAATCGGACCAGGGGAAAAAAGTTCCCCCTTGAGGAACTAAACCAAAGTTCCCCCTTGAGGAACTAAACCAACCTCTGAAAAACACGATTTTTTTAAAGTGTTTTTTATATTTTTGTTAATCAAATGAAACATGTTTATGCAAGAAGAAGTTCAGAGTCCTGCACTAGGACCGGGAGGACTAAAAAATGTAGTTTTTTTTGCCCGCCCCCTTTTTAGGGCGTGGATATAAAAAATTGTTTAAATAATGATAACTAGGGATGAGATTTTCATGCACTAAAAAATCAAAAATATGCGCTTAAAATATGCGCTAAAAAATTCAAAATATGCACTAAAAAACCTTAAAATATGCACTAAAAATAATAGGAAAAACTTCTTAAAAGCAAAAATTAACGCCTGATTTAAATAGTAACATTTAAAACTTTATGTAAGCAAATTTTTTTTAGAAATTAAGAAAATCTATTTAAAAATTAAAAACAAAAAAAAAAATGTTTTCTTATTTTCCAAATAAATTTTTAAAATTTAAAATAGTTTTTTAAAAAAATTAATTTCAATTTGTGTTTTTTTGCTAATTTATGCCAAAATATGCACTTTAAAGTTGGAAATATGCACAAAATATGCATTTAAAATCAAAATATGCAAAAATATGCATTTTCACCAAAATATGCAAAAATATGCAAAAACAAATCAATGCCATTTTAACGCAAATTTCTTGATTCGGAAAGATAATTGGTCGATATCGTTTTTAGACTATCGACAAAAAACATGCATTTGCATGGAAATCTCATCCCTAATGATAACAGTTCATAACTTTATAGTGCAAAAAGGATAATAAATAAATTATTAAACATTTTTCGAGAGCAGAAGGTGTCCCCCACAGCCCCTATCAAAACCCCTCCCAAAAAAAAATCGCCCTGTATTTTTTTTTGTACATCTTGGAGGGTATAAAAGATTCGGCACAGCCAAATTTAACACTCTTACTTGTTCAAATTACAACTGATCGTTTTCGAATAACAATTGATCTTTTTCGAAGTACAATTGATCGTTTTTAAATTACAATTGATATTTTTCGAACTATAATTGTAATTTCGAATGTAATTGCAATTGATGTATTTCGAATTACAATTGATATTTTTCACATTACAATTTTCAGGCAAAATCGAAAAGTTTCCCCTTAAAGAAATAAACCAACATCTAAAAAAACTCAATTGTTTTACATCTTCTTTTGTATTTTTGTTAAACAAATGAAACCTTTTTATGTCAGAAGGAGTTCCAAGTCCTGCTCATAGATCCATGGGGCTAGAAAATTTTGTTTTTTTCGGCCCGCCTACTATTGTGGGCGTGGATTAAAAAAAAAATCATAAAAATATTAGAAAATGGTATTACTACACCATTTCCAATTTTAATTCAAAAAATACAAATTATATTTCAAAAATTTCCAATTATATTTCAGAAATTTCCAATTATATTTCAAAAATTTCCAATTATATTTCAAAAATTTCCAATTATATTTCAGAAATTTCCAATTATATTTCAAAAATTTCCAATTATAATTCAAAAATTTCTAAATATAATTCAAAAATTTCCAATTATAATTCATAAATTTCCATTTATAATTCAAAAAATTCCAATTATATTTCAAAAATTTCCATTTATATTTCAGAAATTTCCATTTATATTTCAAAACTTTCCATTTATGTTTCAGAAATTTACATTTATATTTCAGAATTTTCCACTTATATTTCAGAAATTTCCATTTATAATTCAGAAATTTCCAATTGTATTTCAGAAATTTCCATTTGTATTTCAAAATTTTCTAAATGCTTTTCAGAAAATTCCATTTGTATTTCAAAAATTTCCATTTGTATTTCAAAATTTTCCAAATGCTTTTCAGAAAATTCCATTTATATTTCAAAAATTTCCAATTATATTTCAAAATTTTCCAATTATATTTCAAAAATTTCCATTTGTATTTCAAAATTTTCCAAATGCTTTTCAGAAAATTCCATTTGTATTTCAAAAATTTCCATTTGTATTTCCAAATTTTCCAAATGCTTTTCAGAAAATTCCAATTGTATTTCAAAAATTTCTATTTATATTTCAAAATTTTCCAAATGCTTTTCAGAAAATTCCAATTGTAATTCAAAAGTTTCCATTTATATTTCAAAATTTTCCATTTATATTTAAGAAAATACAAATTGTATTTCAAAAACTTTCTAATAAATTTAAAAAATTGTAAGTGTAGTTCCCTACACTTTGTAGTTATTATAAGTTCATTATAATTCATGATAAATTATCAAAACTCGGAGAAAATCTTAGTCTTCGTTTGTGGAGAATTGTGGAGGATAATGAGAAATTTGAAAAAATACAACAAACCCGTAATTTTTGGTGGGCAATTATGTGAAGACATAGACCCATTATATCCATATGAGTATGAAATAATCTTTATTAAATTTAAGTCGACACATATTTTTGATTTAGACGATATTCCTGTTATTTCGGGAGTTATCGGAATTTTCCCGAAGACCCACATTGTTTCATAAGGTGCCAACGAAATTTTTAAACACAAATATGGACGAAAAGCTGAGATACCACAACCTTAGAATTGTCTCTTTTATATATGAAGGGCTTATTGTAAAAACTCGATAAGCAACATTTCATTTTATGAACTTTTATTCTCAATATACTTGTACGAAGCGTTAAAGCAAGACTTCTGCCAAAAATCTGTCAATGGAACATCAGCAGAAGGCGAAAAACACGAAAAATAAAATGTTGCTTATCAAGTTCTTGCAGTAAGCCCTTCATATATTTGAAGTTTCAGGCAAATCGGTTTATAAGGGTTAGAATACTTCCCTTGTAAGATACGTTTATGGACATATGTATGAATACTTCTGTATATGCATTTTCATTATTTCTGGTAAGTTAGGAAAAATTTTAGCCACTTTCATTTGAAAATTATTGATGATGTATAGGGTACCGGATAGTCTGATAGTTTCTATAATATTTGTATCATAAAAACTACACTTACAATTTTTTTAATTTAATTATAAAGTTTTTGAAATACAATTTGTATTTTCTTAAATATAAATGGAAAATTTTGAAATATAAATGGAAACTTTTGAATTACAATTGGAATTTTCTGAAAAGCATTTGGAAAATTTTGAAATATAAATAGAAATTTTTGAAATACAATTGGAATTTTCTGAAAAGCATTTGGAAAATTTTGAAATACAAATGGAAATTTTTGAAATACAAATGGAATTTTCTGAAAAGCATTTGGAAAATTTTGAAATACAAATGGAAATTTTTGAAATATAATTGGAAAATTTTGAAATATAATTGGAAATTTTTGAAATATAAATGGAATTTTCTGAAAAGCATTTGGAAAATTTTGAAATACAAATGGAAATTTTTGAAATACAAATGGAATTTTCTGAAAAGCATTTAGAAAATTTTGAAATACAAATGGAAATTTCTGAAATACAATTGGAAATTTCTGAACTATAAATGGAAATTTCTGAAATATAAATGGAAAATTCTGAAATATAAATGGAAATTTCTGAAATATAAATGGAAAGTTTTGAAATATAAATGGAAATTTCTAAAATATAAATGGAAATTTTTGAAATATAATTGGAATTTTTTGAATTATAAATGGAAATTTATGAATTAGATTTGGAAATTTTTGAATTATATTTAGAAATTTTTGAATTATAATTGGAAATTTTTGAAATATAATTGGAAATTTCTGAAATATAATTGGAAATTTTTGAAATATAATTGGAAATTTTTGAAATATAATTGGAAATTTCTGAAATATAATTGGAAATTTTTGAAATATAATTTGTATTTTCTGAATTAAAATTGGAAATGGTGTAATGTGCAAAAAGATTAATAAATAAATTAGTTAATATTTATCGAGATGGGGAAGGTATCCTCTATCACATCCCTTCACCGAGCGCCCCCCCCCCTAAAAAAATGCCCCTGCATTTTTTTCATGTGTTTTAACATATAGGAGGGTATCAAAGATTTGGCACAGCAGAATTAAACACTCTCAATTGTTATATATGTGTATAGATTTCGAATTTCAAATGGAATCTTCGAAATTCGAAAGAAATTTTCGAATTTCAATTGATCTTTAACGAATTACATAAAAGTCATCATTATTGTGCCCGACCCACCCTAATATACATAAATACTTGTGTGAACATACACTTTTTAAAAGTTTTTATCATAAATTAACATCCATCCCTGTTACTACTTCTTTTCTCATTCAAAAATTTATACAAAAATATAAAGTTCTACAGTTTGAAAAATATTTCGTTTTTTCAAAACAGAAAAGCAAAAATTAAGTCTGTCTGACAAACCTTAATTTTGTAGAATTTTATCCTTTTACTGCTGTTACTGCTGCTTAACAAACACCCCAAATATAATAAAATCATTGGGGTTTTTTATTTTAAAGCAACCAAATTGTATATTTAACCAACCTCTAAACTCAACCTCATTGCGTTATGACCCCCATCCCTCCCTATCCGCCTTAATTTCTCACTCCAAATTTTTAACCCCATTACATCATTTAAATTTTCAACTATAAAATCGTTCATCTGCATGTCTGTCTGCAGCGATGCCAATTTAGCGCTTTTCGCGCTAGATTTAGCGCTTTCTGACCACCCAAAAAGCGCATTTTTCAAATCTAGCGCGTTTTTTAAAAAGGCGCTAAACTGGCGCGTTTTCACTTTTTTATTTAGCGCCTTTAGCGCTTTCTTTCTACAACTAATCACTTTGAGAAAAAATGCATATTTCACAACAGAAACGTCCTAATAACAGTCTAAAATTCCATATTTTTCACGTAATTGTTGTAGTACATCCAACGAAATGTAAAACTTTCTTAAAAATTAAAAAAAAACAAATGTTTTTTATAATAAAAACCAGAACAAATTTAGTTTAAAATTTTTTTTTAGCAATTTTTTAGACTTAATCTGCAAATTGGCCTGATGATTTTATAAAAATTTATATTAAAACCGTTAAATTCAAAATAATTTTTTAGTGCTTTTTGGCGCTTTTTACTTTATTCAAATTTAGCGCTTTTTAGCGCTTTTTGAGTTACTGTTTTGCGCTTTTTGCCTGTAAAAAGTTGGCATCACTGTCTGTCTGTATGTTCGTCCGTCCGTCCGTCCATCTATTCCCATGGCATCAAAAGGAGTAACTCGTGTGAGGAGTTTTTAAAGCTTGCCCATTACTTTTGTGTGCTAGGCACACACTTACATGCATACTCGTATGTACGAATAACATTCGCACAATTTACTTTTATACACATGTCGACTGAATTGTGATAATATTAAATATATACGATGTAGAGATATACAGTACATATCCTTATAAATATGATCGGTACATTACCTAATCACGATTTTTAATTGCATTTACAGATGCAATTCGAAAACGATCAACTATAATTCGAAAATTCCATTTGTAATTCGAAAATTGCAATTGTATTTCAAACAAGTGAAATACAATTGCAATTCGGCTGTGCCGAATCTTTGATACCCTCCAACATGTTAAAACATAAACAAAATCCAGGGGCTTTTTTCGGAGGGTGGGGCTCGGTGGGGAGTGGAGGGGGATACCTTTCCATCTCGATAAATGTTTACCAATTTATTTTTTATTCCCTTTTTTATTTTAGTGGTATAGTATTCATTTTCTTATTATTTAAATAATTTTTTTTTTAATCCACGCCCACAAAAGAGGGCGGGCCGAAAAAACGAAATGTTCATCCCCCCTGGGTCTAAGTGCAGGACTTTGAACTACTTCTGACATAGACGTACATAGGGGGTGGGCACAGGGGGCACGTGCCCCACCCTTTTCGATTTGAAAAATTTTAAAATTTAATAAAAAGTTTTAAACAAAAAAATTTTAAAAAAGAAAAAAAGTCATTTCAATCGAAATATCAGCAAAATATGTTTAAAAACACATAAAATTGGTTTTTTATAAAAAAAAATAAGTATCAGGATCATAAAAATAAATTTCTACAAACAATTTTCAAACTATAAGATTCTATAAGACACTTTTTCTAGCATTTTTTTTTTTAAATCTTCAATTTTGAATGTTTCAAAAATGGAATGCGCGTTCGATATATCGAACATCAGAAAAAATGCTATACGCTTGAAAACTTTGATAAGGTGATTTGGAATAAGAAGGGAAAATTTATTTAGTTTGTATATTTTGATTTTGGAAACATATTTTCTCATTTTTTGCAATTCAATGGATTTTGGAAAAAAGTGGTTAATCGAAGATTTTGATATATATCGCAAATACCAATTCCACTGTAAAATTTCTGATGGTGACACTTTTGGGTAACATATTGTTTCCAAGAACCGTGTCTTAAAAAATCTCTGAATCTGAGAATTTGTCAGACATTATTTTCATCAAATATTTAGTTTTTTAAATGAAAGTTTGTGGATTTAAACACGTTTCCCGTACAAAGATTTTGAGATTTCTAGACATTTTATTAAAAAAATCTGTTTTCCAAGACATTTTTTTAAAATTAATAAAGATAAAATTATGATTGTGGGGGGGGGGAGGTCCTAGTTAAATATATATATATAAAAATGCGATGAAAAAAATGTTGGAAGTTGTGCCCCCCCTTTTTCAAATTCCTGGATACGTCGCTGACTTCTGACATAAAAAGGTTTAATTTGTTTAACAAAAATGCAAAAAAGGGGGAACTTTTTTCCCCTGATCCGATTTTGACCATATCCGAACTTAACCGCTCTATGACTATGAGTGACAATTTTCAGGACGGACATTCATAGAATGACTTTGAATCAATCATGGATCAATAATAATATATACTTTTTGGGGTTCCCGACCGATATTTTTATGTGGTCACAGACTATATACAGACTCGACAGTAGAGTTTTATAAGAAAAAATGGGGGGAAATTAAGCGATTTTAGGAGAAAACAGAGCGGTTTTTAGTCCGTTTTACGCTAACATGGCAACACTTTCTACGACTTAGGAGTGAGTGAAACAACAAAAACCGATCTGGCATCCATTTTTCTAATGGCGCGTTATATTAGCTTTCTCTTTCTAACCTAATTCGTAGAATAATTTGAAAAAATTAACCATATGGTTAAGAACTACTTTTTTGACACCTGTCACTTATGTCGAGTCTGTATTAGTCTGTGCTGTGGTTGGAGGTATATTAACTGTAATTAAAAAAATATCATTGTAATTCGAAAAAGATCAATTGTAATTCGAAATAGATAAATTGTAATTCGAAAAAGATTAATTGTAATTCAAAATAGATCAATTGTATTTAAAATATCCCAATTGTAATTAAAAAAAAGTGATCAGTTTTAATTCGAAAAAGATCAATCGTAATTCAAAAAATATCAATTATAATTCGAAAATTCCAATCGTAATTCGAAAAATATTAATTGTAATTTGAAAAGCATCAATTCGAAAAAGATCAATTGTAATTCAAAAATTATCAATTGTAATTCATAATAGATCAATTGTAATTCGAAAAAAAATAATTTTTTTCCAAAAAAGATCAATTTTAATTCGAAGGTTAGGTTAGAGGTGGCGAAACCACTATAATTCCTTAGCGACGCTGATAGAACGCGTTAGTCCCCAAAGCGAATTGTGTTATTTGTCTTAGCCGTTTCCAAGTTCTTGAAGAATGTTATTCGAAGACTCTAATTATAATTCGAAAAACATCAATTAAATTTCTTTTGAATTTGAATTGATCTATGAATTATAATTGATCTTTTTCGAATTAAAATTAATCTTTTTCAAATCACAATCGATCCTTTTCGAAATACAATTGACCTTTTTCGAAGTACAATTGATCTTTTTCGACTTACAATTGGAATCTTTGAATTACAAATAGAATTTTTAATTTAAAAATTTAATTTTCGAATTATAAATGGAATCTACGAATTACAAATGGAATTATCGAATTACAAATAGAGTTTTCAAATTACAATTAATATTTTTCGAATTACATCTGTAAATGCTGTAGTTTACTTGACATAATCCCGGTATTGGGGACACTGTCTATTTGTTACGTGGCACGGTGCACTCGTTTCGAAGCTTATTGCGTTTGGTATCGGCAGAGATTTCTCTCTATATATATCGAGCTTTCTCTATACGTGTTTTTTTAGATGAATTTTCATCGGATGAGTTTCATCTGAATTCAGGGGTACCGCAAGGTTCTGTTCTTTCTCCTACACTTGTTATTTTTCTTAACGACCTTCTTGGTCTAACTTCCAATCCTACCTATTCTTTCGCAGATGACAGCAACATTTGTCATTCATTTTCCTTCAATCATAGACCAAGCCTTACTCAGGTTGATGCTATGATGCAGAACATGAATGACACACTCAATCATGACCTTACGAAAATATCCGAGTAGGGGCTTGCGAATAAGGTCGAATTTAATGCTCGTAAAACCCAATGTAGTATGCTGACCTACAGACGGCTTGTAGAATCAGCGTCATCTGTATACACTCAAAATAATAACTCTGTTAAATTACAGAAAAACTCTGCTAATTTAACAGAGTACACCATACTTTTCCAGCTAGCAACATTTCTCGGTAATTTTACTTTAAAACTCTGTAAAATGATTTTGACAAAAAAACTGTTAATTTACAGAGTTTCTAGTAAAATATTGGTTAAAAAAACACCATTTACTTAGCAGAGAAAAACTCTGTAAATTTACATATATTTGTAAAATGAATTTCAAGCAACCAAAATTTTACAGAAAAAAAACTCTGTAAATTTACAGAGTTTAGTAAAAACATTCTATAAGATTTTTGAAAAGATTTTTCTCAAAAAAAAAAAATACAGATAAAATTTTGGTGTTTTTACAGAAAACTCTGTAAACTATGAAATTAAGATTACATAGAAATAAGAAAAAACTTGTTTTTTTGTTATAAAAAATCCAGAGTATTCGCTTAAATCTGTTTTTAGCAGAAAACTCTGTTAATTATCTGTAAAATTAAGATTACAAAGTTAAAAGTAATATTACAGAAGAAACAAAGTACATACAAAGTATTTTCTTTAAATCTGTATTTTGACAGAAAACTCTGTCAAATATTGTTGAATTGAGATTACAGTCATTGTACAGAGTATTTAACAGAGTTATTATTTTGAGTGTAAAATCGTCGAATTTAAATATAAAATGAAATCAGCCAACTAAAGCCAGAATAGATTTCCCATTGATCTTTTACGAATTACAACTGATCTTTAACGAATTTTAATTAATCTTTTTCGAATTTCAAATAGAATGTTGGAATTTTAACTGATCTTTTCCGAATTTCAGTTGATCTTTATCGAGTTATAATTGAATTTTTTCCAAATTTCAATTGATTTTTAAAGAGCTACAATTGATCTTTTTTGAATTCAAAATTAAATCTTTAATTTTTAATCGATTTTTTTTGAATTTCAGTTGTCTCTAACGAATAACAATTGATCTTTTACGAATTGCAAGTGATATTTTACGAACTACAATTGATATTTTCAAATTTTAATTGATCATTTGTGAGTTACAATTGATGTTATGAATACACGCAGAGAAGAGATATGATTGTGGCAACCACAACTTAAGAGCGTCATTTTATGATTGCAAATAACTTGTTTGTAGCAACTATAGCATTTTTTGCAGCAATCATGTTATGATCCTAAATATTCGAAAAATTATAATTTATGACCATAATATGATTGCAACAAAAATTTTATGATTGACTTCAACATAATATGATACAATTTTCAATAAAAATATGACCCTCTTAAATTACGGTTTGCCACAATCTTATCTCTTGTCTGAGTGTATGAAATGGAATTTTCGAATATTAATTGGAAATAACAATTTAAAAATAGATTTTTCTAACTACAAATATAATAGATTTTCAATTAGTCTGTTACGAATTACATCTGTAAGTGGTGTTAAAGATATGGTTCCTCAGCATATTAATTTGGTCAAGAACTGTATTTTACATACAAAGTTACAAAATATGTGTGTATTTTGGTTGTAACATTCTACTCTTTGATTATAATTTTAAAATTATATACATACATACGTTATATACATATTTATTAATGTGTGTTTGGTGTATGTATGGACAAGCATATTTATATACGTATGTATGTAAACATATATACAGGGAAACCAAAAATATGCTCTAAAAGACCGGTTTTATGCGCTTATGCATATTTTATGCAGCAAAAAACGGAAAATATGCTTTAAAAATGTAAAAAATATGCTCTTAAAAGTTAAGTTCTTCTAAATTTAATTTATCAACGAGGAACGAAATATTTGCAAAAAATAAATGAAAAATTTTTAAACAAAAACATTAAAAAAGGCCTCGAACTCAAATATTTTATTTTTAAATTTAATTCAGTTCTTCTTTAAAATTCGAAATAAAAACGATGAAAATAAAAGTTTTTAAGTCTTATTTAAGAAATTTATAGTACAAGCTACTATTTTGGGGAACTTTTCCATAAATTAGGTCTATCCAAAAAATTTATAAACTAAAATCTATTTAAATTTTTTATTTTTCTTTTTTTTATATAGAAAGTCAATTTTTTTTTAACTCTCAAAAAAAGTTCCTCAAAATTTTTTAGCGAAATATTTTTTCTGTTGTCGCCAATACATAAAATATTTTATGCTTTTTCTATCATAATATGCAGTTTTTCGTAAAAAATGCTATCAAAACACCAAAATATGTTCTAAAAATATGTTTTTATGCCAAAATATGCTCTTAAGACTAAAATATGCAATAATATTCTTTTAAGACCAAAATATGCAAACAAATATACTCCAACAAATCGATGCCAGATTTCTTAAATGGGTTTGAAACGGATAAATAAGTTAACCATTCCATGCGTAGGAAAAAACATGAAATTGCATATTTTTGGTTTCCCTGCATATACATATATGTATGTATGAATGTCTATGTTAATATATAATAAATGCAAATTTTACATTTACAAACATACAACACATCTCTATACATATGTAAGTATGTAAATTATTTTCAATGTACCACACAAAAATATCAAATTTATTTTCGTTTTTGTTTTAAAATTTTATTTTTATTTCGGTTTTTTTTTTTGTTCTGTGAAATCCATCTGTATATTTGAAAAAAATATTTTTAGGCTTCTCATTCACGAGGTGGTACTCTATTCTGTTCATTCAAAACCTCTACTCATATTCCACAATTCTATGACAAATTTATATGTTTTTTTTGTATGTAGTAGTGGTGGTAGTGGCACACATGTCCCTTGGTAAAAATATCGAATTTAATGAACGTGTGTGTCTGTCTGTCTCTATCTGCTAAACCCCCTCCTAACATTTGCCAAATTTAATTAAGGTTTATTTTGTGGATTTACAGAAAAATACATAAATAAGGATGAAATGCTAGTTAAAAATTAAAAAAAAAAATCGATAGACTACTTATTGTTAGTCATTAAAGTCCTTGGGGATAATAAAGCCTTAAAAGAGAAATATACAACAAAAACAGTATTATAGGGAGAGAGAGAGAAGGCATTTTTTTAATTAAATGTAATTTGTGTGTTCAGTGGTGCTAATATTAAATTAAAAAAAGACTCATTTTATGACAAAAATCACTCAACACATTGCTAATGTCATTAAGTTGGCATCACTGTACGTGATACGGAATTTATCGTAACATTTGGCAACACTAGAGTGAGAGAGAGGAAGAGATTTAGTCCCAATTTAAGGTAGAAACAGAACAAGCACGGCACGGGGGACGGTCGCCGTTGCCGGAGAATATAGGCCCAAAACAATGACGGGGGACGGCGAGGGCAAAAACTTTTAACTTTTAATAAAATTAGAGTAATTTTATGGAAAAAATCGCTTATCACATAGTCAATGTGATTAAGTTGGCACTACTGTACGTTTGTTACACCATTGTGAATGAAAAAATAAAAAATTGTTGAGAAAATGCGGCAACCCTGGAGTGTGAGAGGGAGGGAGATTGAGAGAACACGGAGATAAAATAAAATAAGTTTTAATTTTTTGTCGTGCCGGTCACGGTTTTTAACTGTCAAATCGTATGGAAAAAGTCGTGCCGGGCTTGTTCTGTTCCTACCATTATACAGGGCAATTTTAATTGCGGCAATTTTTGCGTTTCTCTTCTGAACTTGCGTTTATGTCAGTGATCGGCACCCATAGCCCTCAGAAGCCGAACACAATCGGCAATTAACACGTATATAACACGATTGTCAACAAAACTCACAACGTAGACCAGTGGTCGGCAAAAAGAGAGACTATGAATGCATTGGTATATGAAAATAAACATGCATGTGTTGGTGTATTCTCAAACAAAGCGATATCAACCAGCTTGTTGTTGTATTTTTATGCTCTTAGTTGTGAATTTTGTTGACATTCGTGTGAATACACGTAAATAGCCGAATGTGTTCGGGATCCATGTGCAATTGATGCCGACCACTGACGTAGACCATAAAAATACAACAACAAGCAGGTCGATGTCGCCTTGTTTAAGAAATAAACAAACACATGCATGTTTATATTCATATACCAATGCATTCATACACTCCCTTTCTGCCGATCACTGGTTTATGTTCACACCAGTGTTGGTATTTGAGAATTTTCAATTAGTGCCAAGTTGAGGGCTAAAAAGGGCCAAAATTGGTTAAAAAGGGCCAAAAAAAAATTAAAATACTTTTTAGTATTAAAAATTTAAAATACTTTGTTTTTCTCAAGAATCATAGAGTAAAAAGAATAAGGGTTATCATGGGTGAAAATTTGGTGAAAGCAAAACAAAAAACTACGATATCTCGAAATTTTTACTTGTATAATCTCGAGGTAATCGTTGTTTTTTATGCTAAAAATAATACATTTTCACCCTCGATACCACTGATTCTTTTTAATATAGCAAGATCTTAGGATTCTTAAAATGGGAACAACTGACACTTTTTGTCCTTTTTGTAATAATTAAATTTTAGTAAAAATATATTTTTTTAATTATTTTAAATAAATTTCGACAATATTTTTGAGGACGAAAAAGGGCCAAAACTATTTTTTGTGGTGCCACTGATCATTCAATAGTGCCAAAAATGGCACTATTGTGCCACTTTTCCCAACCGTGGTTCACACACAGCCAATTCTGTTCGGCAATTCCAAAAAGAAATGTGGAAATACTCTACAGATTGAGAGTTGCAAATGAAAAACAAAACGAATTGCCAGTACGAGCAAGTTTTTTCCCCTATCCATTCCTCACACCTCTCTCTCCTATAAACTAAGAATTGCAATTAAATTGCCCTGTATAAATTGGGACTTACAGAAATTGTGAGGAAAATAAAATAAATTTTAATTTTTGCCGTGTTGGGCACGGTTTTTAACTGTCAAATCGTATGAAAAGTGTTAAGCCGTTATTTTTCTGTTCATTCTCGTAATATCGTAAATATTACACAGTGTTACAAAAATGAATGAAACAGAAAAACCTGGGATGCGATACTTTTTTTCTAGTAGGTGTTGTCGAGTACAACAAGATTCTGTCCTTGAAATTTGCGAAACACCTCCAAAATCTTGAGTTACGGGTAAAAAACCGGTTTTTCGAACTTTTTACACTTATAAGCCAGTAACTTTGTTGAATATTAACCGATTTTGAATTTCTCGACGGTTTTAGAAAGAATAAACTAATATCTTTCGAAGTTGTAAACATGAAATTTAAGTAATATTAAAACCATTGTGCGTATTTTTCCAGCAAACTCAATTTTGCAAAAAAAAATCATTATTTTTTAAGTTCGAAGATGTTTTATCATATTTTTTTATTTAGGAACCGTACCATTTATGCATTTATTAATAAAGTATATTTATTTAAGAGTAAATTACCACGTTGGTTTTTAAAATCGGTTAAAAATTGACTGAGTTATTAAACTTTTAATAAAAACAAAATTTTGGAATAAATGCCTGCACAATAGCCCTGTTTTTTTGCAGACCGGATTAAGATTTGGATTAACTTTATTTCGTTAAAAAATGGGTCAAATCAAGTCCAGATTTTTTTTTTTATAATTTTTTTCTGAAATTACATACAATTAGTAAATAAAAACAGAAAAACAAATTAAGCTTTGTCCAAAATGCAAAGAATGAAAAATAAATTTAGTTAAATCCTAGGATTAACTCAAATTTATTTATACCGTTTTACATTTTGGACAACGCTTAATTTTTTTTCCTGTTTATATTAACTAATTGGATGTAAATTCAAAAAAAAAAAATATAAAAAAAATTTCTGGACTTGATTTGATCCATTTTTTAACTAAATAGAGTTAATCCTAATCTTAATCCGGTCTGCAAAAAACAGGGCTAATGTTTTTCTACCATCCAACCATAATATGCGGGGTATACTCACTTTGTCATTCTGTGTGAAACACATCGAAATATCAATCTAGGGTCCCATAAAGTACATATTTTTGATCAGTGATCGATTCTACGACATTCTAGCTTTGTCCGTCTGTCTGACCGTCCGTTTGTCCATCTGTGGAAGACACGAATCTGTCTAAAATAAATGAGCTAGACTCCTGAAGTTTTGACACGAATATGTGTTATGTTTATAGGAAAGTGAAATTTGTAAATGGGCTAAACGGGACCAGGGGAAAAAAGTTTCCCCTTGGAGAACTAATGCAACCCCAGAAATACACTATTTTATTTTAAAGTTTTTTTGTCTATTTGTTCAACAAATAAAACATTTTTGCGTCATATGAAGTTCATTGACCTGCTGTTGAACCAAGGGGATTAAACAATGCCATTTTTTTTGGTCCGCTTTCCTTTTAGGTTAAATGAAAAATAAAATAAATATTATAATATATGAATTTGTAAACATTAATCGGTATGGGAAGGTGTCCCCAGACAGCACCACCTACAACCCCCCCCCCCCTCCTCAAACCCGCGAAACGTCCTTGTAGTTTTTTTATTTTCATTTATCGCAAGGGAAAGGTGTCCCAGGCAGGTCATACATCCGCGCCGCTGAGTTCCCCTTTTCAACAACAGTTTAGAACAAGAGCTTTCGCCAAACTGATTTGCTTAAGAGTCCAAATGTCATTTATACAAGATTTACATTCCACTAAATTATCATGTCTTCTACAAGCGGACGTCCGCAAATGACGGACATCTCTTCAATGTCTTAGAATTGATCACTGATCAAAAAAATATAATCTTTATGGGACTCTAGACCGATATTTCGCCATCTCTATAATGTCTTAGAATCGATCACTGATCAAAAAATTATATTCGTTGTGAGACTCTAGACCGATATTTTGATGCGTTTCGCACGGAATGACAAAGTGAATATACCCCGTACTACGGTTAGAGGGTATAAAAACATTGTGCAGGCATTTATTTCAAAATTTAGTTTTTATTAAAAGTTTATTAACTCGGTCAATTTTTTACCGATTTTAAAAACCAAAGTTGAGTTTTTCTCATAAATAAATATACTTTTTTAATAAATTCATAAATAATACGGTTCCTTAACAAAAAAATGTGTAAAAACATCTCCAAAGTTGATAAACAGAGAATTTTTTTTAAAAAATTGAGTTTGCTGGAGAAATACGCACAGTTGTCTCAATATTACTTAAATATTATATTTAGATCTTCGGAAGGTCTCAGTTTCTTCTTTCTAAAACCGTCGATAAATTTAAAATCGGTTGGTATTCAACAAAGTTACTGGCTTATAAGTGTAAAAAGTTCGAAAACCCGGTTTTTTACCAGTAACTTAAGATTTTGGAGGTGTTTCGCAAATTTCAAGTACAGGGTCTAGTTGTACTCGACAACACCTACTAAAAAAAAAGTATCACATCCCAGGTTTTTTTTGCTGTCGCACAGTGTTATCTAATACGGTATACGCATTCACGCAATTAAATTTATACGATTAGGTTTTTTTTACTACGAGCCAACACTCGGGGGATGCCCCTACTAATGCAATGCATTGTGTTGGTATTAGGGAAATAGGTTATGAGGAGGAGGAAAGAGGTACATTTATTTTGAACTTTTCTTAATCGTAGCCGACTAACAATAAGAAGACTACTGCGAGGAGTTG
Source organism: Pegoplata infirma (assembly GCA_963921195.1). Taxonomy (NCBI): domain Eukaryota; kingdom Metazoa; phylum Arthropoda; class Insecta; order Diptera; family Anthomyiidae; genus Pegoplata; species Pegoplata infirma. The sequence continues at coordinate 139,346,230 of OY992539.1, forward strand.
ATTGCACATACGGCCAGTTTGACTGAGAAACGAATTTTCTCTGTAATGAGTTAAACGATACATTGGTCATTCGACTACGAACGGATGTGATCTACTAGATAGACGAGTACTACGAGCATGTACCCGGGTCTCAGGGAAGGGTCCACCTATCTCAACTGAACACTTACCGCGTCTCAGGGAAGAGTCCACCTATCTCAACTGAACACTTACGGTAGTAATATTGTACGATAAAACAATGATAAACAACCCACATTCCGATGATGCTTCAATGAGTCAATAGAGCTGAAGTAGGGTACTACTGTCATTGATAAGCTTCAACACACTCCTTTTCACTTGGTCCAGAAGCTCCAAGATAAACCTTGAGGCTCTTGCCCAGAATTTCCATGCCCAGGACATTAAGAGTATCTGATTCCTTAATAGATATACCCCAATGAATATAGATGACGTTGATTCCACAGACCGTCTGTGGGCCAACATGCAACATTGGGTCCTACGAGCATTAAAATTGACCCCATTTGCAAGACCCCACTCAGAGATTGTCGAAAGCGCACGATTGAGTGTGTCATTCATGTTCTGCCTCATAGATTCAACCTCGAAGGGGTTGGTCTATGATTGAAGGAAAATAAATAACACATGTTAGACTTAGAAGACCATTAAGAAAAATAAGAAAAAGTGTAGTAAAAAGAACGCAATCTTGCTGTAACTCAGAATTAAGATGGAACTCATCCGATGAAATCCCATCTATAACAACTCGTATTGTGCGATTAGAGAAAAATCTCGATATAAATCGAGAGAAATCACTACCGATACCAAACGCAATAAGCTTCGAAAAGAGGGCACCGTGCCATACACGATCGAACGCCTTGGAAATATCCAGAGCAACCTCTTTGCTTTCACCAAATTGGTGGATGAAACGACTCAAAAGTTCCAAAAGAAACGCCATCATGTCTCACGTAGAACAGCGGGGACTTATTAACGTTGAGATCTTTAAGACTAAACGTGCTCGAAAAAATATTTTGAACATAGTAAGGATAATCCCTCGAGTTCGGGCTGTGGTTGATTGCTTTTCAGCAGGAATGAGTTTCTTGCAAGCATTTCAGCAAAGAGGTTGGCTTTATAACCGAGTCTGTGAATATTTGGTCATTCCTTATAAAGGGTTATAATGGTTGATATAGTATTATTCTTTACTCTTTTAACAAATGACCAAAAGGTCTTGCTGCGACGTGGAGCAGTAATGACCTTAGCACGTAAACGCTTTTCATACAGAAGCTTTTCGCGTCTAAGTACTCTGGCACATTCGTTTCTCTCTTGGGTCACCATGCAGGGTTTTGAACTTCCTCTGACATAAAAATGTTGGATTTGGTTAACAAAAGTACAAGAACCCTGCAAAAAAATGCCTTCTTTTTAAGGTTGGTTAAGTTCTCTAAGGGGGAACTTTTTCCCCTTGGACCGATTTTGCCCATTTCCGAACTTAACCATCCTCAGACCATAAGACATACTCGTGCCAAACATCGGAAGTCTAGTGTCCTCTACAGACGGACAGACGGACATCGCTAGAATGTATTAGAATCGATTACTGATCAATAATATATATAATATATAAATACTTTATAGGGTCCAAGACCGATATTTCGATGCGTTACACACGGAATGACAAAACGAGTATACTCCCATACTGTGGTTGGAGGAGGGCATAAAAAGACCAATAGATGTCCGAAAAGATATTCTGAAACTCGAAAAAATTCGAATAATAGTACGTTCAGATTGGCCTTGAAACCCCGTTTAACGAGGTTTCGAGCCAAACCTCATTTGAAAATACGTATTTTCTCTCACAAATTTAAACCTTTTTGTAGTGAGGTTTCAATGAAAGTACGATCGAAACCTTATAAATTTCATATTTTTGCCACTGTGCGACAATGAGAAATAGAGAAAATGGGAAAATGACAAAAATAAAAAAATAAATAAATCATTTTATTTACAAAATTTCTTTAAAATATTTACTAATTTGAAATAAAAATAAAATTAAAACGTGCAAAAAATAATTTACACATAATTAAATTAGTTAAAAAAATATATTTTTAGTGTGATATTTTCCGAAACCTACATAAGTGTCAAAATTGTTGTGTGTGAACAGGTAAGTTTTTAAATTGAAAATACGAGCTTTCAACGGGGTTTCGAGTCCAATCTGAACATAGCATAAGATACATTAAAATTCGTAAAAAATCATTTGAAACTTGAATAAGATCAAGTTGCAAATAAACCACTGAATTTAATACAAGTAAAAAAGTTAAATTCGGCCTTGCCAAATGTAGTGATACCCTCCACAATTTCATAAAGATTATTGCAAAAAACTTTTTTTAAAATGAAATTACTTTAAAAAAAAAAATTTTTTTTTGGAAAAAAAATTTCCGCGAAAAAAAAAAAATCCGCGATTTTTTATTTTTTTGTCAAAAAATGTGTTCGTACTTGTTTTAATACCAATTGGTGTTCAATTATGTTCACATATGTCAACCAGCAGCCGAATTAAAGCATTTTGTATTTTTAGGTTATGTTGAATGTACTAAAATTTTTTAGGTGTCCTTACATTTTCGTTGATAACTTTTAAGCCGCTGAACCGATATCGCTCAAATGAAATACCAAACTTCTTGGGAGAACTTCCAATAAATATGTTAAGTTTCAGTCATTTCCGTGTAATATTTTGGCCGTGATCACCATTTCCACAGACAGACAGACGGACATCGCTAGAATGTCTTAAAATCAGGGTTGGCTACCGAAACGAATAACGGTATTGGTAACGGTATCGGTATTACATATTTTTTATATCGGTAACGGTAAAGGTAACGGTATTTTCGATTATTTCGGTAACGACAAACCGTTACCGAAACCTCGATACCGGTACGTACCGGTATTATGAATAAAATTTACCCAAATGTTAAAAATTCACAAACTTGTTAAAAACAAGTAAAAAATCCAAAAAGAAACTCAAATTTAGTGTGTTTTTAATACAAAATTAAATAGCAGCATTTTCAATTTCACGCAATATTGTAATTCAACAAAAAATTTTTTGATTTTTACGTGTTTATTAATTGTCTCTGTGCAATCAGCAGAAAAATCTGCATTGTGAGCCATGAGAAAAATCTGCATTTTGAACCAATTGGGAAATCTGCTGATTTGAGCTGACGCGGTTTTGTAAAAAAATCTGGCAAGACGGCATATAATAATTTAAGCAGAAAAATCAGCTGATTTCAGATAAACAGCCAGAACATCGGAATTGTATTTTATTTAAGTAGAAAAGACTTATTAAAAAAAACTGTTTCAAAGGAAGCGATAAAGAACTAGTAAGATTGTTAAATTCGGCTTTGTCTAGTCCTTTATATCCACTAACATTTAACAATAAAAAAAAAACACAAATATTGACATTGACATTTCCGGAAGGAAGGGGAAAAAGTGGAAAGCCGCAGTTCGCCATCAATACTAAAGATTTGGCACAATTCAGGGTTGTCTCTTCTTTCATCTTCCCACTTAAGAATGTTTACTCACTTTTTTTTCGGAACTTTTTAGGTAAATTGGGAATGTAATCATTGGTTGTGCCGATTTCGACATATTCTTTGTCTAAATTTACTTAATTGTAATGTGATCATTGATTGGACCGATTTCTCATTGTTTTTATCCAAATAACAATACGATTTGCAATGAAATAAAATTTTCAGCTTTATTTTACGTACATTTAAAATATTTTATCTGCAAAAAAAATTTAAATAAGTAATATTCAGACAACCGAAACAAAACCGTTATAATACCGGTAAAAATCCGAATAAAGGTAAAGGGTTTTTATCGGTAACGGTAATTAAAGTTTTTTATTTCGGTATTGGTAACGGTAACGGTAGTCAATATTAAAGGGTTTTTAATCGGTAACGGTATTGAAAGGGTAACGGTAGCCAACACTGCTTAAAATCGATCGGGAATCATGAATATATATACTTCATGGGGTCGCAGACCGATATTTCGATGAGTTACAAACGGAATGATAAACTTATATATACCCTCTATCACTAACAAGGGAAGTCTCCCTAGTGTCACCCGCGGATCTTTATGGAATTGGTTTTATTTTGTAGATCAGAAAAAATAAAGGGACACGTATTTTTTTTTTAGCGGCCCAAATTCGTATTTAGGGGGTAAAAAGTAGGGGGGAAGACAAGGTCATTTTTCAGTTTTTTTCGTTTATCTCCTTTATTATGCAAAGAAACCTAGTCATGTTACATACCAAATGAAAGGTCTTTGGAAAACCTATCTACGTGTGCTAAGAACGTGTCTAAACATGTACAACTTTTCGTCATATTGAGTAAAATACTCATATTGAGTAAAATTTTTGGACGTTTTTGTTAATAAGACGAAAAATATTAACTTCTTTGGCCCGTAGTTAGCACCACAAGATAGGTACTTTTAATACCTTTAATTTGATACCACACATGCCTATATTAATTTTGTTTAAATAGGCGTAAATCGTAAAAAACTGAAAAAGGTCAATTTCCCCCCATACAAATCGACCCCCCCCTAAAAATGAGTTTGGGCCGCTAAAAAAAAATACGTGTCGAATTAATTTTCGTTCTTAACAACATATCCAAATTTCATGAAGATCGGAGGGTGACACCAGGGAGACTTCCCTTGTAAGTGGAGGGTATAAAAATATCAGTTGAAATTTGTTTAGGATCAAATAAATCAATTCAAATTAGAAAAATTCCAACTGAAACTCGAAAGAAAGAGAAACAAAGAGTAATTTTATATAGTCTCTTTTAACAATGAGTCTTAAAAATTCCTAAAAATTTCAATAAGTAAACGGATATTCAAGCTCGAGGCCTTAGTTTTTAATAAATTTTATTTATTTATTTTATTCATCAATATTTCGTCATCCTTCGGATGACATCTTCAGGATAAAAATACAGAATTTTTATTTTAAACGAGTTACAATTGATACACACTAAACGACTGCCCGCTAAAACGATCTTCTTTGCATCTTCTTTAGTGTGTATCAATTGTAACTCGTTTAAAACAAAAATTCTGTATTTTTATCCTGAAGATGTCATCCGAAGGATGACGAAATATTGATGAATAAAATAAATAAATAAATAAAATTTATTACAAACTAAGGCCTCGAGCTTGAATATCCGTTTACTTATTGAATTTAAACCAAAATGGTCGAAAAAACAAATTAAATAATTCCTAAAAATTTTATTTTATAAGAATTTAAATATTCCTCCATCAAAAAATTATAAAGTTTTCAATATTTCGTATGGCCAAATCAAGCAAGGTCAACCCTTTTTATATATAAAATTAAACATAATAGATTGAACTTTGGATGGGCAACCATATGTATAAGAGTATGTATACAAATTTAACACATACATACATATGTACCCATAAATACATATTTTATTTATATACCAATTCGCATGTATTATCCATAAATAATGAGCATGTTCATGAGTCTGAAGGAGCAAGGAACAGTATTTTGTTACGGGGACAGCACTTTGTAGAAACATAAGAGGGAGTTTTCTAATTAACATTTCTTCTTATTGTGCATAAATTATTTTGTATAATGAGTTAAACATAATTAATAATAGAGCCTGCAGTTAAAATCGTTGTACTGGAAATTTAACTTAGAAATTTATTTATAATATTTCCAGCATATAACGTTTATTATAAAACGCGCATATCATTGCCAGAAAATGCAGGGTAAGGTGGTAAACATTTTAACTCTCAATTTGAATAAGTTCCCAACTAGCAATAGAATTGCTTTAAAATTGTAATTAAATGATCTCTATTGCATTGCCAACAGAATCTCGTAACTAAAATTATAGCTGAACAAAAACCACTTCATCAAGGTGTGAGAAGTTTTTGCACCAAAAGTAACAACAAATTGTTATCCAGTTTTCTACAGTGCTCGTTGGTGCTGCCCAGTTGGCAACGTCCCCGAGCCATCATCAGTGACGGCGCGGTGACATATCAGACTCACTGCTAACATAAACAAGGCATCTATATGTACTAAGTTGAGGACGGTTTCATATACATTTTCAAAATGTCCTCACTCAAAGTCAGCAGTAGTCAGGTCATGCTGACCTTCTGGGTACACGTCACCTAAGACTTCTTTGGCGAAATGTCTGACGTAGGTCATGCGAAAATACAAAAAATGTTCGTATTTCCTTTACTTTTTACTTTTATCCATTTTCCCTTATATTCTTTATCTTTCTGATATTCAGAAAAAACGTTTCGCCTTTTTTAGTCCCAACTGCATTTGGGACTACTTGTACCAAACTTTATTTTGAAAATTGTCTATTTATTACTTTTATACTACTTGTAAGATTTTGATTTTATTTTAAATATATATTTTTCTTGGAAATTGAAGAGTTGCCCAGATTTAAAATTCTAATACAATATACTGCTATTCTGAAGACATTTCCTTTTCGACGACTTAGAGGAATCGTCCACACTCATATCATCAAGGATTACCTATGATTTGTCAGAACCTGAAGACATTTCCCCAAGGAATCAATGTGTAAATTTCCTCAGTGACACATTTTCCAACTGGATGAAGGTAAAAGCATCGAATACGAAAACAGATTCGAAGATTTTCTTTAACTCACCATGTAGGCAACATGATAATTGGTATATGGATATTCGGTCTATTATAAAATGTTCTGTCAGTATTCCCACCAATAGGCTACCCGTCCGCTTTCCATATGTAAGAAGACTTTTCGCCCTCTTAAGGCCGGAAAATAACCTATTCTCAACAAGTTCTCTCTACGTTTTAACGTGACATAAAATATCATGCGTTGGAAAAAAACAAAACATAAATAAAAATTTTCTGTACTATTTTTGCTTACTGAATATTGTATAGAGTCTACGCTACGGTTACGTTTTTAGGCTAACCCGGCCTTTAGGATTGGGCAGCCGCAAAAGGCTCCTACACGTAGTTCATCTCATTTCTAGCTATAATATCAATTCTGTTTCCCTGCCGAATCAAAGGCATTCCGTACATATTTATCAGCCAATTCCCTCCTAGCAACCCCTACTATATCCAGTGAGATTAGATTGATGTCGGATTTGGCAAAGGATATTATACAATTCCTAATGCATCTCGATTTCCCCGTGCTGGAAAAGGTTTAAGGCACAAGGATCTAGCGAAAAGTCACTGGCCATTATTATATGTGCGGTTTTATCAATTGCAAGTACCTTTGACTGGAAACACAACACATGTCCGGAAGTCTCAATGAGGACCTGATTTCAAGGCGTTCAGAGTACACTCCCGAGGGTTTATCTATCCAAAATTAAGATTGCATTCTCAGTCATAACATAGTTTAATGCTCAGTTTTCTCTTGGATTTTGTAAGTTCTGTCAAAGTTCGTCAACGGTTGGTCGGGAAGAGTAGTGTTTGTTGATATGTGACTTGAATTTGTTGATGTTAAAAATGTCTGGAAAAACTCATGTGGGAAGTCTGTTCCACATTTTTTTACTATAACCAACACTCAGGGGATGCCCCTACTAATGCAATGTATTACATTTTCGATCGGATACAGGAGGTATAGATTGCAAGGAGATCAGACGAAGTGAAGCAATTCTTGCACCGTTTTAAAAAACCAAAACACTTGAATAGTTGTTTCGACACTTGAAAAACAAACTGGTTCCAACGAACATCACATAGAATTTTAATGCCAGGAACACAAAGAGTGTCTGATTCCTCTTTAGCTACATCACCCATGGATACAGATGACGCTGATTCCAGAAGCCGTCTTTGGGTCAACATACAACATTGGGTCTTACAAGCATTAAACTCGGCCCTATTCGCAAGACCCCAGTCAGAGATTGTTGAAGGTCTTAATTAAGAGTGTCATTCATGTTCTGCCTCACATCTTCAACGTAAAAAGGGCTTGGTCTATGATTGAAAGCAAATGAATGGCGAATGTTGCTGTCATCTGCGAAAGAATAAATATAATTGGAAGTTTGACTTATAATTAGAAGGGCATTAAGAAAAATAAGAAAAAGTGAAGGAGAAGGAATGGAACATTGCGGTACTCCTGAATAAAGATGTAGCTTATCAGACAAAATCCCGTCTATAACAATACGCCTTGGTAATATGCAGAGAAACCACTTTGCTTTCATCAAATTGGTGGAAGGAACGACTCCAACGTTCCGGAAGAAACGCCATCATGTCTCCCCCAGAACGACTTCTAAGAAAGCCATACTGCAGATCGCACAAAAGTGAGTTGGACTCTAGATAGTTGACAAAGTGCTAATTAACCATGCTCTCCATCACCTTAGAGAGCGTAGAGCTAATTGCTATTAGGCGGTAGTTATCAGGGTTAGAAGCCTCACCCTTTTAAGGGATTGGCTGAACGTTTTCCACCTTGCAGCATGAGGGAAAGCTCCTACACGGTACGAGAAAGGAGTTTTACCAGTTTCAGACCATATTGTCACATGTTAAACAGACTATTAAAATCCAAATAGTTTAGCAAATGGAAGTAACCCATAGTCTCCATAACCTTTGAGAGCGCGGAGCATATGACATTTGGGCGATACTTATCAGGGTTTAAGGCTTCAGTTTTTTCGGGATTAGTTTGATATTGGATACTTTCCCGCAAGAGGGAAAAATACATGCGTAATGTAATGGAATACCATCAGGTCCTTGAGAGTTATTAGCTCGACAAAAACTTTCTTGAAAGCACGTGTTTCTAAGAATATGTTGGACATACAACATGCAACCCCAGGAAATTCAGTTCATGGGTTTTTCTTAGCTGGTAACGAAGTTGTTGGTACAAACTCCAGCTACAAGATCAGCCTTACTCACTTTGTCAGTAAAGATCCGATCCTACCGCAATAGTTTTGGGATGGACGAATTCGTATTGTCGTGGAATAATTGACCTTGCGTGTTAAAGGAGCGGTCAAAACCTATCTACTTTATGTTTTTTTGGAAGTGCACGTTTTTTTTAATTTGTAGATCTGCGTGAGTTGCCATACTTTAAGACCAATAAACTGATTTCTATAGAAACAGCATGGTTAAAGGGAAAATAGAGATTTTCCTACGTGTTCTATTCTAACACTTGGGTTTGGTGCAGAGTTACGATCCCTCTCTTTAGAATAATCAAATACCACATCTCAACAAACATTTGGCCCTATTGTGGGAACTGAAAGTAACTCATATTTGTCCCGTGGTATCACATATTACCTCGGTCAAATCAAATTGGCCGTATTCATTTAAACTCGTATACACCAAGTATACCGTATAAACTTACCAAACTTATTTTTTATGAATGGAGTTTGACATAAATTGTATAAATTTATCAGACTTACATATTATACGAGGTGTTTATACGGGTAGATGAATACCATTATTGTATTTTAAATTATGAATGTAAAAGGAATTCGTGAAGCTTCTGTCATTTATTGCAATTAAATTGCATCCATCTCAAAATCTATTCTAAACTAAAAGTAAGAAAGTTTTAATGTAACGATACAAATAGACCAATGGTTTCTCGAATTGCGACTTGTATCTTGAATTGAAAGTATAACAGGAGATTTTTATACTGTATGTAAAATAATCTATTTACTGTGCGTTTTCGTTCGAGAATAATTTTTAAAATTTACAGAAAAAATTTTGATACGCCAAAAATATGTATGAAATACAAGGCACATATGATGCAAAGGGAATTATAAATAATTTATTGGTATGTAGTAGCGAAATATGAGTACATTATATATGCACACTTATACATACATTCAAATAAAATGTTTTTTTTTCATTTTGGTACTTACTTGACAGAATTTTATAAAGTTTTCCACAATTATCGATTTATCATTGAGTGTCATTTGACCGGTAAAACGTACACCCAACTGTTTGAGAGTCTCTTTCTTCTTCGAAGGCAGTTTATTCATATGCTGGAATATGCCTTCTTCAACTTTATGCGATGGATGAGCATCAAAGTTTTCCTTGATGGTAAATGCGGCCAAAGGTTTTGGGGCAGCTGGTGAAGCGGTCGCCGCTGCTGCCGCAGCATTAGATGCTGTCGCACTCTGTGAATTATTGGCATTGCTAACACTTAACATGGAGAAATCATTTTGACCGGCATTCGTGCCACCCTCTGATGATGTATTCGAATTGGAAGCATTTAGGTGAGAATTAGGATAAGTCATGGAAGATAATTCCATAGAGGATTCATTAGAGTTGGAATTGTGTATCGAATTCATATGATGTAAATCATAGATCATGTGTTTTGAATCATGATCATAAATATCTATGGCCATGGGTGTAGGATGGGAATTACTCGACGCTGTGGATGATGCATGGTTGCTGCTAGCGGAAGACAATATAGGAGTTTTTCGAGCTGCCGAACGTTTATGTGCATTATCCAAATCCATGATACTGGCATTGGCTGCATTTATGGAAGCTTCTGGTTTTGTGCCTATAGCTATAGAAGTATTGGAAGCATTCGAATTTTGGCTTTCTGGATTAGTATCAGTGTAATCATTTGAGTGTCGTAAATATTTCATAAATTCAAAGGAACCATCGAAATTTCCCGTTGATGTGGCAGATGTTGGTCCAACTGGTACTGAAGTTGCAGCAGGATTTTGTTGATTTACTACATGAATTTGTTGTTGCTGAGGATTAATCCATCTCTGTTGTTGCTGAAGAAACTGTGGTTGTTGATTCGGTGTTTGATAGTTGGTATATTGATGTATGGATGTTATCATTGGTTGAGTATTTTCAATATTTGAATTGCCATCGTCGAGTTCACTGCCATTTGCATGAAGGACACCCACTGTCCCATTTATATAATGTTGTTGCTGAAATTGTTGTTGCTGTTGTTGATAGCCCGGAAAGTCTTCGAATGTCGAAGTTAATCTCAATTCTCCATTACTTAAATATTTCGAAAATTCCGATGGATCATTTAAGGAATTTAAGAAAAATGAACTAAAATTTGATGATATACACGACATGTTGATAATGATGACGACGATGATGATGCAAATGCAGACTTGTTTGTTGTCCTTAATTTAGTTGTTGTTGTTTGTTGTAATGGTTACAGGTGGTGGTATAGAGTAGTTGATGACGATGATGATGATGTTTGTTGTGTCCCACAATTATGTGTTGAGAAAAACAAACAACTAAACCGCGTGTAGTTTGTTTTTGTTTTGATTTTTTTTTTCTCTTTTTTTTATTTGTTTTTCAATTGCTATCCTCGTTTTTTTTTTATTTGTGTATTGCTGTCCTCCTCGATTTAAGTGTTTGTGTGTGTGTGTGCTGATTGTAAGTGTGAATCCTGACTTGTTGTCGGATTGTTGATTTTTTTTTGTAGTATCAGCCAAACAATCTGTGATTTCTCGTTGCACACAATACCGGAAATAAATCAGTACACTGAAAAAAAAAAAACAGTAATCACAATTAATTTTGTATGCTTAATTATTTTTTTAATTGCTTAATATTGTTTTCTACATAAAATAATTATGGGTATAGTTATATTCCTGAGATGCAGCAAGTGTCGGACTATGTAGCCCCTTGGTTGTATAATCTATACACAGCATGCATCAACTGATCGTATATTCCTTTCAAATGGAGGGATACCAGAGTCGTCTTTATCCCGAAGGCTGGGAAAAATTCCCACACAGCTCCGAAGGATTTCAGACCAATTAGTCTGTCTTTTTTTTGTTAAAAACAATGAAATGAATGATAAACTCATATTTGCGTAGAGTGATTGACACGAGGTTGCTTTCGACAACTTGCATATAGCAAGGGTATGAGCTCGTCGGTACCATCGAGAGATCGCTTTCGGTAAAGGAGTACACTATGTTAGCTTTTCTTAATATAGAGTAGGCTTTTAATAATGTCATCCCAGACTCCATAATTGTGGCATTGTCTGGTCTGGGAGTGAAGCGTGCGATCGCTTTAATGGTGGAAAATCTACTTGCCAATAGACGTATAACGTCTGAATTGCGAGCGTCTGTCATATCTCGATTTGTCAATAGGGGCACACCAAAGGGAGGTGTTCTTTCGCCGCTTCTTTGGAATCTGGCACTGAATTCAATGCTGCTATCTCTAGAAGCACGTGGTTGTCATGTTGTCGCATATGCTGACGATGTCGCGATAGAGGTAAAGGGACAGCATCTGCCAACATTGATGGACATTCTTCAGGGTTCTCTGATATATCTGTCTAAATGGGCAAGAGGCTGTGGTCTGGGAGTTAATCTAAGTAAAACAGAGCTTGTCTTGTTTACAAGGAAATTTGATCCTATTTCTCTGGACGGCACTGAAATCGCCTTCTCAGATGGATCCAAGTATCTTTGAGTTTTTTTAGATAGGAAGTTGAATTTCAGGTGTAATATTGAGGAACGGGAGGGAAAAGCAAGTATTGCTTTATATTCGTGTAAAAGGGCCTTTGGAAATCGATCACTGCATTTATACAGATGTGGTGGACAAAAGGAAACTGTGTCTTCATCACGAATGCACAGAGAATGGTGTCGATGTGCATCACTGGTGCTCTTCGTGCTACACCTGCGGCTGCATTAGAAATCCTGCTTCACCTACGACTCATATGGGTCCCAGGGCACAGACACATTCAGGGAAATTGCAAAGCCGATGAGCTTGCAAGACTGGGAACTACCTTACATGTTCCAACAGAATTGTAATATGTTTGTATGCCTCTAGAAACTTGCAGGCAAAACCTACGGCTTTTTTCCGCGACGTAGACTAATCAGAGATGGGCAAATGGTTGGACGTGTGAGACAACATGACAGATTTGGACTTCTCTTAATCAGAAGGGCACAAGTGAGCTGATATCGCTTCCAAGAGGAGAGATTTCGACAGTGGTTGCTGTAATTACCGGAAACTGCTTATAGGAAAGCAAGCGGAGCGGTTAATCAAATGACTTTTGCCAGATTTGCATGGATGAGGAGGAGTTGAAAACTATCGAACACTTTATCTGTCATTGCCCGAGAGACTTGCCCAGAGACTTGCTTAACTGGGATCAAGCGATATTTCAAGCGATATTTACGCCTTTGTTCCACAAGGGAGACAGAATAAATTTTACCTTATCTTTATAAAAAGTGCACAAGTAATCTAGTATCGTTTCCAAGAGGTGATATTTAGACGGTGGTCGCTGTTATTATCGCACACTGTGCGGCTAAAGGTGCCATCAAATGACTTCTAACGGAGTTGCTTGGATGAGGAGGAGAACAAATTGTTTAGGAGGCCACACGTTTCGAGGACTGAAGGAAATTTTTTTACTTGAAACAATGAGACTGCTGTGCCAAAATAGCCTGGGTAACCCAAACATTATGCCGTCATGTCGGAATAAGGCTAACAAAAGGTTAATGTTTTAATCGGTAACGTTAAGAACCTACACTAGTCTATGCGGGGCTTTTGGCCAGCCAGATAAACCTAGCGTAACCTTTCGTTTACTAAGTAGGTAACCGATTACATCTTACCGCAAACGAACTTTTACAGAACCTTCGAAATCTGAGCAACGAACTCTGGTATGACGGAAAATGCAATCTCAATTGTTATAGACGTATAAAAGATGGAGAAAGGTACGTTTTCGGGAGTGTGCTATGGACGCGTTGAAATTAAGGCTTCATTAAGATTCCGGACAAGTGTTGTCTTTTCCAGGCAGAAGTAATTGCAATCAATAAAGCCGCACAGATAATAATAGGGACATTTCATTCTTGTGCCATAAAAATTTTCGTGAATAGTCGTGCAGCTCTGAACGCATTAAAATCCAATATGGTGAAATCTAGATGCGTTAGAACCTGCATACAATCGCTTCAAACAATCCAAAAGCACATAGTTAGCTTTTCTAAATTATTCAAAGGTTGATACCTTGAAAACGGAAGGTTAGGTTGAATGGGCGTCCGATAACTTTGCGAATTCACTTAGAGGCCGTAAGGCCTATTGTGATTCCCTTAATTTCTATTTTCCCTACTACCCCTCAGATGCAAAGTTCTACTTCTTAAACCCCCCCGATTTTCCAAGATATTGTCAATGACGTCAATGAGACACCGTTTAGAGAGTCCGGGCCATCGAAAAATCTTTGCCCAAATACTTAAAGTGGCACTTCATCAGACCCGGACATTCACACAAAAAGTGCTTCTCTGACTCCTTCTCTTCCACTTCTTCTAAAATTTTACAGAAGTCCTTACAGGAATTCCCATACGTACGGCCATATGGGAAATTATACAGTGTCCTGTCAGTACTACCACTAATAGTCAAACCGTCCGTTTGCAAAAAGTAAGAAACTTTTTGTCCTATTAGGGTTTGGCAGTGGCCACACGGTTAGCGATATCCTGCACGTATTTAATGATATCCACCTATCCCTCATTCTATTCTCTGATATCCTATCAATTTCGTTTATTAATTCCACTATAGGAACCGAGAAGTCATGTTCTACATGTTCCCCCTCCGACTCGGAGCCATTTCTCGCACATTCAACAGGGACCCAGATTAGCTTGACTGTGTGCTGATTGATTCGATAAAGGGATTGTATACAGTTCCTAGCAATTCCTGATTTTACAGTGTTTTATTCTAAGGCCCTCAAAGCTGCAAGATTTTCCACGAAAATGTTAATTATGTCAAAATCACCTGCGCGGCTTTATCAATTGCCAAAAAAAAAACTCTGACTGGAAAACACTACACTTATTCGAAAGTCTCAATGAGGCCCTGATTTCGAGGCGTTTAGAGTATACTCCCGAAATCGTACCCATCTTCGATCCGTCCATTAAGATTGATATCGCATTCTCTGTCAGTATTTTGACTTCGAATTTTTTATCAAAGTTCGACTGCGGTGATATAAAGTCGGTTTTCTGTTCCAGTTTCGTTCCGCCCACAGTACTTTATATGGTCGAGTGCCCCCAAGATCGTAGCTTAAGCATTTGCAACTCTCTTAACCTGAGAGGCGATTTTTTTGCTGTGCTCTTTATCCAAATATCCACGGGTTGAATGCTTAGTATCACTTCCAGGCCGGCCTACGGTGCCGATCTTATAGCACCAGTGATACTCACACACACGTTAGCCGCTGTACCTTCTGTAGGTTGCAGAGATATGATTTTTTATCCATTGCGTTTAATCACACAAGGGCCCATTAGTATGAATTGGTCTAATTATCGCACCATACGTCCAGTGGATAATATACAGTTTTCTTCCAAAAGTTGTCCTGCAGGTGTAAAAAGCACATAACAATTTTTAATCCTTTCCTCTGTATTCCTTTTCCAAGAAAGCTTTGATTCCAGAATCACACCGAGGTTTTTCACCTCATTAGATATTTCCAGTGTGATTCCATCTAATTTGGAAAGAACAAACTTCTGTGTGTCCGTGCCTGTATTTTGTAGGGCATTAAGAATTGATGTTATTTTGACATTGCTGAACGCGCCTTACACGTTCTATAGAAGATGTTCCTGCTTTCTGTTCTTAGAAGCTTGAGTTCCGGTGTCCACCACGATTGATGGATCGCTCTGGACAGGATTTAAGATAAACTTTCGTAAGTTTCGTCACTAAACAAATTTCTCCATTTCTGGAGGCGGCAATGCTTTTTGCAAAACTTCGAAATTTAACCTTAATCGTTTTCTTAGGGTTCCTATAAGGGATCTTTTCCTCTATTGAGATATCAATGCTGAAAAGTATCTAGTAATGGCCCGTAAAGGGGCATTCGTTAGATACCTCCAGTCTGAAATTCTAACTGGGTCCCTATTTGAAACTAGAGTTACATCAATAACCTGTTCCCTATTTCGAAAACGGAACATGCTAGACGTATTTGGAATGCTGATTTGGAATATTTTTTTTAAAAGTTTTTCCCTCGTGCTAGAAGGTGACCAACGTCCAGCCAATTCCAAAAAAGGGTGAGGCTAAAAACCCTGAAAACAAGATCATGATCAACCACAACTTGGTAAATTATCTGGAATCTAACTCACTATTGTTTGATCGACAATATGGTTTTCGTAAGAGTCGTTCTACGGGAGACCTGTTAGCGTTTTTTTCCGGAATGTTGGAGTCGATCTATTCACCAACTTGGTGAAAGCAAAGAGTTTGCTCGAGATATTTCCAAAGCGTTCGATCGTATGTGGCACGGTGCACTCGTTTCAAAACTCATTGCGTTTGGTGTCGGAAGTTATTTCTCTCGATTTATATCGAGCTTTCTCAAAGACCGATTCTTTCGGAAACGTTGGAGTCGTTCCATTCACCAATTTGGTGAAAGCAAAGTGTTCGCTCGAGATATTTCCAAAGCAATCGATCGTATGTGGCACGGTGCACTCGTTTAAAACTTTTTGCGTTTGGTGTCGGTAGTTATTTCTCTCGATTTATATCGAGCTTTCTCATAGACCGCTCTATACGTGTGGTTATAGATGGGTTCTCATCAGATGAGTTTCATTTAAATTCAGGGGTACCGCAAGGCTCTGTTCTTGCTCCTAAACTTTTTCTTATTTTTCTTAACGACCCAGGAGGTCTAACTTCCAATCCTATCTATTCGTTTGCAGATGACAGCAACATTTGTCATTCCTTTTCCTTTAATCATAGACCAAGCCTTACTGAGGTTGAAGCTATGAGGCGGAACATGAATGACACACTCAGTCATGACCTTACGATAAATTCTGAGTGGGGTCTTGCGAATAGGGTCGATTATAATGCTAGTAAGACCCAATGTTGTATGTTGAACCACAGACGGATTGTGGAATCAGTGTCATCTGTATCCATGGGTGGTATAGCTATTCAGGAATCAGAAACTTTTGATCTTCTAGGCATGAAAATCCAATGTGATGTTCGTTGGAACCAACATGTTTTTCAAGTGTCGAAAATTAGCATTCAAGTGTATTGATTCCTTAAAACGGTACAAGAATTACTTCACTCCGTTTGATGTTCTCACTATTTATACCACCTATATCCAACCGAAAATGGAACACAACTTCCATATCTGGGTAGGTGCTTCAAGGTCTATCTTGAAGCTTCTGGATCGGGTACAAAGGAATGCGTTGAAGCTCAGCCATATCCAGCTCTATTGACTCATTGGAACATCGCCGGAATGTAGGTTGTGCGTCATTGTTCTATCGATACGGTAAGTGTTCACCTGAGATGGGCAAACTCATCCCTGAGACGCGAGTGCATGCCCGTAGTTCTCGCCTTTCCAGCAGATCACATATTTTCGTTGTCGACTATCGAATGTCTCGCACAACGCACTACAGAGAAAATTCGTTTCACAGTCGGTTACAATTTAGAAAAATTCAAATTAAATATCCTCAAACACTACTCCCTTTTTCCTTCACCTCATAACCTATTTTCCTTATACTAACACAATGCATTGCGTTAGTAGGGGGCATCCCCTGAGTGTTGGCTTAAAGTAAAAAAAAAGCAAAATCTACGGCTTTGTTCCGCGCTCGAGGCCGCACGAACAAGTAGGCTTTGGAGTCTTTTCGGAAGAAGCTTGGATTGAGCCTGACTCGAATATTGCCAGATCATTGCAGTGTTTAGCAGTCAGTGATGCTTGCAATAAAGGAAGTGGCTGACTGGTTAAGTTGCAAAGTCTTGTTCATAACCACAGTCGACATCAATTCTGACAGTGTGAGTAAATGAGTAAATGAGATGGCCAAGTCCCAGGGCACACAGACATTCCAGGGAATTGCATAGCCGATGAGCTTGCAATACTGGGAACTAACTTACAGGTTTCAACTGCCTTTGAATGTTTTGGTATGCCTCTAGAAACTGGCAAACAAAACCTACGGCTTTGTTCCGCGACGGAGACTAATCAGAGATGGACAAATGAATGGACGTGTGAGACAACCCGACTGATTTGGCCTTTTCCTTAAAAGAAGCGCACAAGTGAGCTGAAATCGGTTCCAAGAGGAGAGATATCAACGGTGGTTGCTGTAATTACCGGACACTGTCTTATACACAGAGAAAACAGTTTAATTGTGCCAGCCGAATTTAGTGCCAACTGTATGGTTTAATAACAAAAACCGAAATTTTCGGCTGCAATAACCAAAATTTGTTTATAATAATTTAACTTCTATTGGTTCAAATAAATTTCGGTAATTGCAACCAAACATTTCGGTTGTTGTAATTAAATCATGCAGTTGGATCTAAATTCGGCTGGCACAATTAAACTGTTTTCTCTGTGTAGGAAAGCATGCAGGGCGGTTAAATGTGCTGTCAAATGACTTTTACCGGTGTTGCATGGGTGAGGGGGAGTTGGAAACTATCAAACAGAAAGTGCCATTGCCCGGCACTTTCTGCTCAGAGACTTGCTTCACTGGGATCTAGGGAGCTGCACGATCTTTCTGATTAGGTTAGGTAGGTTAGGTTGTAAGTGGCTGCTGACGTTTTACGTCAACACACGTAGACTCTGAGGTCCATTGTGATACCACGGGACCGTAATAGGTTTCCCTACTAGTCCCTGTCGTTAAACCATTTTGAGCTTCTTATAAAACTCCTTAGATGTTGAATTTTGACATCCAACAAATCAGAAAGATCGTACAGCTCCCTAGATCCCAGTGAAGCAAGTCTCTGACCAGAAAGTGCCGGGCAATGGCAAATAAAGTGTTCGATAGTTTCCAACTCCTCTTCATCCATGCAACTTCGGCAAAAGTCATTCGACGGCACATTTAACCGCTCTGCGTGCTTCCCTATAAGACAGTGTCCGGTAATTATAGAAACCACCGTCGAAATCTCTCCTCTTGGAAGCGATATCAGATCACTTGTGCGCCCCTGATTAAGAGAAGGCCAAATCAGTCGTGTTATCTCACACGTCCATCCATTTGCCCATCTTTGATTAGTCTCCGTCGCAGAACAAAACCGTAGGTTTTGCTTGCAAGTTTCTAGAGGCATACCAACACATTCCAATTCTGTTGGAACCTGTAAGGAAGTTCCTAGTCTTGCAAGCTCATCGGCTTTCCAATTCCCTGGAATGTCTCTGTGCCCTGGGACCAGCGACGTATCCAGGATTTTGAAAACGGGGGGGGGCACAACTCCCAGAATTTTTTGGTCATCGCCTATTTATTTTTAACTAACCCCCCCCCCCCCCCTCGCGATTTTGTCTTTATTATTATAAAACAAAAATCTCTTTTAATACAGATTTGATAAAAAAATTTCTAGAAATCTCAAAATCTTTTTACAGGCAAAATGTTTGAATCTACGAATTTTCATTTGAAAAACTACATTTTTGGTGAAAATAATGTCTGACAAATTCTCATGTTCAGAGTTTTTTTTTAAGAAACGGTTCTTGGAAACAATATGTAACCTAAAAGTGTTACCATCAGAAATTTTACATTGGAATTGATATTTGCGATAAATATCAAAATCAAGCACTTTTTGCAAAAATACATTGAATTGCAAAAAATAAGAAAATCGTTTTCCAAAACCAATATATATAAACTAAATAGAGTTTAACCTTCTTATTCCAAATCATCTTACCAAAATTTTTAAGCGTATTGATTTTTTTCCCGATATTAGCGTTCGATATTTCGAACGCTCCTTTTTGTGGACCTACTGCTACGTATTCGTAAGTTAGCGCGTTCCATTTTATAAACATTCAAGTTTAAAGATTAAAAAAAAAATAATTTTATTGTTTCACGTAAGAATTATAAGTGAGTGCCATATAAAAAAATTATTAGAATATAAAAATGTTTCTATAGAAAAAACTTTTCAGAATCTGAGAATTTCTTACAGAAATAATATATAAGATTTTAATATAGAAAAAGTGTCTTAGAATTTTATAGTTTGAAAATTTTGTATCGAAATTTATTTTCATGGCCTGACACATCATTTTTATCAGATAAAACCTATATTAAGTGTCTTTAAACATATTTTACTGATATTTCAATAGAAATGACTTTTTTTATTGTTTTTAATTTTTTTTGTAAATTTTTTATTAAATTTTAAAATTTTTCAAATCGAAAAGGGGGGGGGCCACGTGCCCCCTGTGCCCACCCCCTGTATACGTCCATGCCTGGGACCCATATGAGTCGTATGTTAAACTGCTTGGCCATTTCATTTAAAGACGTGCGGCAGTTAAGGGTAGATCTTGTTTTCAGAAACATTGAATCCAGGGACTTGACCGCGGCTTGACTGTCAGTATAGATGTTGACTGCGGTTGTAGACAAGACATTGCAGCTCAACCAGTCAGCCACTTCTTTTATTGCCAGCATCTCTGCCTGGTAAACACTGCAATGATCTGGCAATCTACGAGCCAGGCTCAACCCAAGCTCTTCCGAATAGACTCCAAAGCCCACTTGTTCGTGCAGCCTCGATCCATCTGTGTAAAAATTTATGGTAGCTCCACTACCCGGAGTATCCCCCATCCAAGACTCCCTGGATGGTATCATAGTGGTAAAGTGGCGCTCAAAGAGGCTCAAAGAGGCTCAAAGAGGGAGCACAGTCCACATTTTGTGGTATTGTTATCTTTTTCAAGATCGCGCTATGGCCACAATCACTGCTCCTCCATTGCAGCGTGCTATTAAGTCGAATTGCCGACGCAGCCGCATACTGCCTACCCAATATGTCCAAGGGTATCAGGTGAAGGAGGATTTCTAATGCAGCCGTAGGTGTAGTACGAAGAGCACCAGTGATGCACATTGACGCCATTCTCTGTACCATCGTGATAAAGACAAAGTTCGCTTTTGTTTCTAAAGCAGGCCACCAGACAATGATTCCATACAGCAAAATTGGACGCACCACTGCTGTATAGATCCAATGAACGACTTGAGGGCTAAAACCCCATCGTTTTCCAATGGCCCTTTTACAGTAATACAAAGCAATTGTTGCTTTTCTCACCCGTTTCTCAATATTACGCCTGAAATTTAGCTTCCTATCTAGAAATACTCCAAGATACTTGGCTCCATCTGAGAAGGTGATTTCAGTACCGTCCAGAGAAATAGGATCAAAAGCAGGAATCTTATTTTTCCTTGTAAACAAAACAAGCTCTGTTTTACTAGGATTAACTCCTAGACCACAGTCTCTTGCCCATTTAGACAGATCTTTCAGAGAACCCTGAAGAATGTCCCGCAATGTTGGCAGATGCTTCCCCTTTACCGCTATCGCGACATCGTCAGCATATGCGACAACATGACAACCACGTGCTTCTAGAGATAGTAGCATTGAATTCAGTGCCAGGTCTTTCTGATTAGTCAGAAGTCAATATTCAATATCTTAGGAGTTTCATAATGAGCTCAAATTGGTTTAACGCAAGAACTAGACGTAGAACCTATTACAGTCCTGTGGTATCACAACGGAACTCAGAGTCTATGTGTGCTGACGTAAAACGTCAGCAGCCACTTACAACCTAACCTATATCAAGAAAGGCCACCATAGTGTACTTCTTTACCGAAAGCGATCTCTCGATGGTATCAACGAGCATAAACAGCCCAGCAAAAACTTCGCTTACCAAGTAATTAACTAAAGGGGTTAGAAAAAATATGAGTAACTAGTTACGTCCCAATTTCAACGTTAATTACTTTAACACGGTGATGTCATTGGAGGTAACCACATTTTTCATTTTTAGGCGTAAAGTAATCCAAATGGTATTTAGTAATATTCATAGCCATTATTACGTAAGCGAGACGGGAAGGGGTACCCATTACCAAGTTTTTACTGGGAGTTTCCATTGATCTTCCCTTGATGTGTGCATGTTGGTGGAATTTTACACGCTGACTTTTTTCCTTGAATGTCTACTACTGCATTCGTAGAAAAAGAGAAGAGAACGAAAAAAAATCAAAAAGGGAAAAATCAAGGAAAAAAATCTGCATTTAAATACCCACTTCCCTAGTCGAAACTAGGTAACTTTTAAAAAAGGGCTGTCTTTTTGCCTTTTTTGTAAAAATCGATTAGATATTATATCCGAGATTTGTCCCCATTCCCGAGATCTGATCAAAAACAGTTACAGATCAGATCTACTTAGATTTTGAAATTGGGGACAAATCTCGGATATAATAAATCTGATCAGATACAATTGATATAGTTATATCTTTAAAGATCAGTCAGATCTTCTTTAACATGGGAACTTAAATATAAAAATATTTTAATTTCAACTGCATTCGTAGAATAAGAGAAGAGAACGAAAAAAAAAAGTAAAAAAATCTGCGAGTAAATGCCCACTTCCCTAGTCGAAACTAGGTAACTTTTAAAAAAGACAGCCCGCGTAAAAATCGATCAGATATGATGTGATCTGTTAAGATCTGATTATATCAATTGTATCTCATCAGATCTATTATATCCGAGATTTGTCCACATTTCCTAGAACTGATCAGATACAACCCAGTTGGCAAAATAAAATCACCCCTGACATAGTGCTGACTCTCCCTTTATAAAATCGCTGACATCTTCATACAATTTTTTAAAATGTCATCAATGACATGTCAGCAGTTGGTCAGCAGTGTCCACCAGTATCGGTGGTCACTAACAATTCGTTTAAACAACCGCTGACCAACTGCTGACATGTCATCGATGACATTTTGAAAAATTGTATGAAGATGCCAGCAATTTTATAAAGGGAAAGTAAGCGTATGTCAGGGGTAATTTTTTTTTCCGACTAAGAATTACAGATCAGATCTACTTGGATTTTGAAATTGGGAACAAATCTCAGATATAATAGATCTGATCAGATACAATTGATATAATTAGATCTTAAAAGATCCGCCAGATCTTCTTAAACATGGGAACTTAAATATAAAAATGTTTTAATTTAACAAACTTTTACAAAAAAATTTCCACTTACTTCACTTTCGTTGACACTGTGTTTTTTTTAAAGTGTTGATGATAATGTCTGTCTTTCTGTCTCGTTTTACAAATACTTCGGCTCACACAAACAGCAGTAGCAGCAGAAGTAAAAAAAAAAACAGCAGCAAACAACAAAATATTTATCCACAAGTATGTTAAAGAATCAAAAGAGAATTATAGAGTAACACACACCAGACAACAACAATGATGAACCAACCGAAATAAAAATACTAAAAAAAAACACACAACAAATCAAATACACAACAATGAGGGGGCAACTTGTAATGTGTTGTTACACAGAACAACCGAAAGAAGATATGGAGAAAATAAACACGAAGAAGAAGAAGAAGTAGAAAAAAGTCTTCCTCAAGTCAAGTATATGGGATTTTAATGTTATTGTTCACAAGAAAGTGAATGAGTGGGGGGTCTGTCTCCACACAATTTAGTTACGTAGGATAATGTGTTGCTATTTTGAGGTTGTAAAGTTATTCCTGGTGTTTTTAGTGTTGTTGCTGTTCTTTTTATAGTAGCCCTTGTGTTGTTGTAAATGTTGATGGTGGTAACAGCAACAGAAAAAAAAAACTCTCGTTTTTTTTCTGTGTCGTGTTTTTTCGTTTTTACAGATTATTATACAAACACTACAGCTGCCGTTTTTTTTGTGTTTTTGTTGTTGTTGTTACTATTGTAATTGCTGTTGTTGGTTGGTGTGGATGTTGATGATGATGATGGCGTTGATGATATTGTTATTGTTGTTGTTGTTGTTTTTGATGTTGACGATGTGACGTAGGTTACGTGTTAATAATACTGTTATGAATACAATGTTGTTTACACTTTGTCAAATTTGTTTGGTTGTCTATTTTTTTTTTTTAACACTCTCTTGTTTGTAGTTGTTTTTTTTTACTTTTTTTTTTGCTTTTATCCTTTCTTGTTGTTGTTTGGATTTCTTTAATATTATGATATATAGGAACAAAAAAGGATTTTTCTTTTTTTGTTGTAATTTATTAATTATTTAAAGCTTTTTATTTTTTTTTTAATTTATTTAGGATAATTTTTTGTTTAATTTAGGAATTTATAGGTATATATTTTTTTTAAATTTAATAATATATTTTTTTTTAATTTTGTTATTATGGCACATAAATTGTTTCTGTTGTTGTTTCTTTGCAGAAATACTTGAGTATTGTTGTTATTTTTTTGTTAATACTATTTTTTTTTTTTATTTTTATATAATTTACTTATTTTCTTTTTATTTACAAAATAATTTAATTATTTTATTTTCTTTCTTTTTTAAAAAAACTTTTTTTCCCATCTGTGTATAAAATTGCACTTTAATTTATTCGTTTTTTAAATTTCACCATTTTTTTTTTATTTATTCTTTGTTGTTTTTTTTTACTTTCTTTTTGTTTTTAATGTGCGTATTTGTTGTTACAGTGCCGGTCAAAAAAATAGCACCAATGACAAAATCTCTATTCATTCAATTAAAACAAAATATTATGTGCGTATTCGTTTAAAGTAAATATGCAATACTCTTATACTAAGTCTAAACACCTTAAATGTTTTTACTTTTTCCAAAAATTGTGGACGGTTCTTTTTTAATGATCGATATTTTAAAAAAACTCCGAATCAGTGCAGTCAATAAAATAGCACCGAATTACAAAATTTCTTTAAAAAAATTAATAATATTTTAATTATTAAAATAAAAGTGTTAAATACTAAAGGAAGATAGTTTTTATTTATAAAAAAAATTAATTCATTACAAAATTTCATATTTATTTTCATAAAAATATGACGTGGAAAGAATTACACTCCTCAAAAACGTTCTTTTGTAAAAAATATGATTTCTGAACATAAACCATATTCTGAAAAAGGAAAATTGGTTGGATGCGCTTATAAAATGATTGGAAATTCAACAAAATTAACTTTAGAGCTTGAAAAACTTAGTCACATGCGACGTTTGTCACCATTAGTGGTTAGGTGTTTGTAAAGACAATGGAAGAAAGACCCATTTACGGCAGCTCCAGAGCTAAAAAAGGACAGCAAATGGCGAAAATGTTCGTCAAAGATTACAAAACAACAACATTAACGCTTGTAGATTCGGAAAGTGCGCCTACTCTCACTTAAGCATGCTGCAAGTCCTTTGAAGTTTGCTAACAGTAACTCAGAATGACCAGCTTAAAAGTGGATCAATGATCTATGGGCAAATGAATCCAATGTTGTTTTATTTGGAGACATGGGATCACATACCTATGTCAGAAGACCCTAAAACGCGGAATTCAATCCAAAATTCGAAATAAAAATAACTTTAAATGGTGCTTATGGTGTGGGGGAAATTTTCATACTGTGGAGTGGAGATAATATATTGGACCATGGCTCACATATTGGACTAGGACAATCGTGGATATACACTTAACGTTTATGTCCTCCAGATAGTAATGTTACCATAAGTTTCTAAGCAAATGCCACTAATTTTGGTCTTTTAGCACGTCAATTACCCGGGAAATTGGCAAACAATTGGGTCTGGACAATAAAGTTAACGTGATGGAATGGCCTAGTCAGTCCCCAGATCTAGAACAAATCGATAGTTGATGGACAGATATAGAGAAGGTAGTGTCTCGAATACAACCAACTTGTAATAAAGCTCTTTGGGTGGCTGTTCAGCAACTCTGGAACTGAATTTCGAATTAAAGATCCAAAAATCTAGCGAATTCGGTACAAAAACGTTGTACAGAGGTAATTGTCAACAATGAGCACTCGACAATTTTTTTTTTAATATTTAAAGATATTACAACAATGCTGAATTCATAATCCATTCGTTTTTCAAATTTAAGAATTTAATTTTAATACAAAAAGTACTGTGGTGCTATTTTTTTGACTGAGTCTTTTTTAAGTTTTTTTAAAAACTCTGAAAATTTTTAATAAAATAAAAAACCAAATTAGCCTTTTCTTATGTAATATTGTTTCACACTCTTGTAAGTATCTTATGACACTTTATCAGTGACATAAGTTGAAATTGTTAAAAAGAAACCAACGAAGAAAATTCTGTTTTATCCTGGTGCTATTTTTTTGACCGCAGCTGTATTTATTTTTTCTTTCTATGTAGCTTGTATATCCGTTAATTTAATAAATCTGTAAATAAATAAAAAAAAAACAAAAGAAAAATTATTAGTATTTTTTTTCATTCAATGACAAACTAATAATAAATTAAATTTAAATGTTATAAAGGTTAAATAAATAAACTATTTTTTTTTTAACAAAATTACAAAAGTATGTTTTGGAATTAGGAAAACAAAATACATTCAAACTCGGTTATAACGAACTCGGTTATAACGAGTTCTCGGTTATAACGAGTTTTCGGTTATAACGAGTTTTCGGTTATAACGAGTTCTCGGTTATAACGAACTAATTCTAAAGTCCCGACGTTTTGGCATCAATTTTCACACAAAATACTTCTTTTATAACGAACTCGGTTATAACGAATCCTCGGTTAAAACAAACTGCTTATTATGGTCCCACGAATACAATTTCATGTGTATTTCAGTGTTGCCACTTCCAAAAAATGGATAATTTAAATTTTTTTTTGATACTCTTTGGATAATTACATTTTTGAATAATTTATGGATAATTTTATCATTCACAATTTAAAGTTTTACATGGACAAAATATAATTTTTTTTAAAGAAAACAAAAACCGATTTACGTAATAAATTATCTTCCAATACTGTTGCTTCAATTCTTTTTACAAAAGAAGGCATTGAAAGAAATGGGGGTACAAATTTTGAGCCCACAAAAGAGTAACTCTGTTTAACAAATTCAGGTTAGCAAAAGTTATGTCGATTCTGAGAGTGAGGAGTGAAAATAGAGGCTAAATTAGAAGACCCGTATCGCGGCATTTGTTTATGTTAGTTCGAATTTTTTTTTTTAATCGACCTTCGAACTTTGCAGTCAAATGCCGATTTTCAGCATATTGTTTTATGGTTTTTTAGCTATAACTCGTCGACTGATTGATATTTTTCAATCTGTGAAAGCCAAATTGTTGCTAGAGACCTGTTCAAATCAAAAAAACCATATAAACAATATGCTTAAAATCGGCATTTGACTGCAAAGTTCGAAGGTCGATTAAAAAAAATTCAAACTAACATAAACAAACGCCGCGATACGGTTCTAATTTAGACTCTATTTTCACCCCTACTCTCAGAATCGACCTAACTTTTGCTAACCTGAATTTGTTTTACAGTGTAGTACTATTGTTAGTCCAAATTAAGACAGGGCAATTTTAATTGCCGCAATTCTGATTTTATAGTGTATCGGAGAGAGAGGGAAGAATCTTATCTCTCTCTCTGATACACTAAAAAATCAGAATTGCCGCAATTAAAATTGCCCAATGTAAATTCGGTCTTATAACATATTTTTTATTTTGCACAGTACAAAATGTATGCTTTTTATTTAAAAATAATTTCATGTATTCTTTAAATTGAATTTAAAAAAAACTTTCGTTAAAAAAAATCGTTTTTGATATTTTTTTTTTTTGTATAATTTTTGGAATTTTGGATAATTTTGGACAAACTACTGGATAATTTTTTAGTTGACAGGTGGCAACACTGGTGTATTTACCTTTTTATAACGAACTTCCATAAATATTTTTAAATGAGTGGCAATAATGTTTATCAAACTAACAAAAGGTTGGAATTTTTTGATTTATGTTATAATTTTGATAAAATGTACAGTCAAACTCGGTTATAACGAACTAATTCTAAAGTCCCAATTTTCACACAAAACACTTCTTTTATAACGAACTCGGTTATAACGAATCCTCGGTTAAAACGAACTGCTTATTATGGTCCCACGAACACAATTTTATGTATAGTTACCTTTTTATAACGAACTCCCGTAAATATTTTTTAATGTTTGGCAATCATGTTTATCAAACTAACAAAAGGTTGGAACTTTTTGGTTTCTATCATAATTTTCATAGAATTTATTTATATTTTTATTGATTTCTTCTCAATAAGAAGATTATTTTCTAAAAAACATCAAATTAAACAAAATTGGAAATTTTTTTTTTGGAAATAAAACTAGGTTGATAAAAAATATACCCGGCTTATAGCGAACTTCGCTTATAACGAACTATTTTTACTGGTTCCTCGGAGTTCGTTATAACCGGGTTCGACTGTATTAATATTTTTAATGATTTCTTCTCAATAAGTAGTTTATTTACGGAAAAATCATAAAATAAAACAAAATTATATCTATTTTTTTGAAAAAAAAAACTGGGTTAATAAAAAATATACCACGCTTATAGCGAACTTCGCTTATAACGAACTATTTCTACTGATCCCTCGGAGTTCGTTAAAACCGGGTTCGACTGTAATTTAATATTTTGCAATTTTTATAAGTAAATAGAAAAAATGGATAAAATTTGAGGACAATATTGATAACACGGAGGATGATGCCAATAACACTGTGGTGGAAAGGAGGGTGGAAAAAAAACAATAAGTTGCGGTTCCTACAAATAAACCTCCTTTACTGTAAGGCAGTTTCAGTTGTACTCTTGCTGCGCCTGACGACAGAAGCAATTGACTTGGTTTTTATCCAAGAGCCCTGGGTTCGGGGTGGTAGGGTTGGTTTAAGTTGATGGCTGCTAAGGGTGAGGGCTCACCAAGAGCCTGCATCTTAACTTTGAGCCAACACTCAGGGGATGCCCTCTACTAATGCAATGCATTGTGGTGGTATTAGGAAAATAGGTTATAAGGAGAAGGAAAGAGGGAGTAGTGTTTGTGGACATTTAATTTGAATTTTTCTAAATTGTAGCAGACTGGGAAGACTTCTGCCGGGAGTTTATTCCACATACGGCTAGTTCGACCGAGAAACGAATTTTCTCTGTAATGCGTTGTGCGAGACATTGGACAGTCGACAATGAACGGATGTGAACTGCTGGAAAGGCGAGTATTACGGGCATGCACCCGCGTCTCAGGGAAGAGTTCGCCCATCTCAGTTGAACACTTGAACATTAATATCGATAGAACAATGACGCACAACCCACATTCCGACGATGTTCCAATGAGTCAATAGAGCTGGATACCCTACTGTCATTAATGAGCTTCAACGCACTCCTTTGCACCCGATCCAGAAGCTTAAAGATAGACCTTGAAGCACCTGCCCAGATATGGGAGTTGTATTTCATTTTCGGTCGGCTATAGGCGGTATAAATGGTAAGGAGATCAGACGGAGTGAAGTAGTTCTTGCACCGTTTTAAAAAACCAAGACACTTGAATGCTTCTTTCGACACTTGAAAAACATGTTGGTTCCAACGAACATCACATTGGATTCTCATGCCTAGAACATCAATAGTTTCTGATTCCTCAATAGCTATACCACCCATGGATACAGATGACGCTGATTCCACAAGCCGTCTGTGGGTCAACATACAACATTGGGTCTTACGAGCATTAAAAACAACCCTATTCGCAAGACCCCACTCGGATATTGTCGTAAGGTCGTTATTGAGTGTGTCATTCATGTTCCGCTTCATAGCTTCAACCTCAGTAAGGCTTGGTCTATGATTTAAGGAAAACGAATGACAAATGTTGCTGTCATATGCAAAAGAATAGATAGGATTGGAAGTTAGACCCAGGAGGTTGTTAAGAAAAATAAGAACAAGTGTAGGAGAAAGAACAGAGCCTTGCGGTACCCCTGAATTTAAATGAAACTCATCTGATGAGAATCCATCTATAACAGCACGTATATAACGGCCTCTGAGAAAGCTCGATATAAATCAAGAGAAATCACTACCGACAACAAAAGCAATAAGTTTTAAAACGAGTGCACCGTGCCACACACGATCGAACGCTTTGGAAATATCTAAAGCAACTTGGCGAAAAATAGCTTTTTATCAACTTTCAGTGATATGGATGTTACAAAGGCTAGCTTAGAGCTTTATGTGAAGTCTATTTAGCTCGCCTCTGCTTATTTTCCTGAATCTAGGGGAAACCAGTTAGTAGTGTGTTGTGTTGCTAATGCATATCATTCGATATGGGGAAGTACTGACACAAATGATACATTATCTGATAGAATTGATGACTGGAGACTTTTAGAAGAACATTATTTTTGAGATCATCGCTACATTGAGTTTTTACTCTGTTGAGACAGTCTCTAGAAATCTGAGGAGAACAAACTGGGTGAAATATATGGAGACTTTTTCTTTGCTCTTGAATGAAGTATGGCGGAAATTAACTGTCTGGTTGACCATATAACAAATGTTTGTAATAGGGCCCTGGGTGCTTCTTGCCCTTCTGCAAAGCCTAGGGAGAAAAAAGCCACCTTGGTGGTCAAATGAGTTGCAGACGAGCAGAGATTCCTACAGAAAGCTCTTTAACTCTTTGCAGGGCGGTGGTATAAAAACCATACCACTTATTTATTATTTTTTTATAAATTTGGTACGCACTAGTTTTATTTAAATATTGATTAAATATGTAATTTTGTGCTAATATTATTTAAAAAAAATTATATCAAGTGAGAGAAAAAAATATTAATAGATGCTTTTTAAAAGCAAAAAAAGTGAGTCAGTGAAGTGTCAAAAGTGTTTCCCACCATTTATTAACTGTCGTCCACAAAACTGTGTGATACTTTATTATTAAAATTTTGTTGCTAAAAATTTTAATTAATTATATTTCAAAATATGTTTTAAGACTAAAATAAATCATGTTTCACTGAATTTTATGAATGAAACCAACCTTTTTTGCGTGGTGGTATGATTATCATAACACATCCTTGCGCAAAATCCTTGAAGGACAAAATTTTTTTGA
The DNA here is from genome assembly GCA_963921195.1 of Pegoplata infirma. Classification (NCBI taxonomy): domain Eukaryota; kingdom Metazoa; phylum Arthropoda; class Insecta; order Diptera; family Anthomyiidae; genus Pegoplata; species Pegoplata infirma. The sequence continues at coordinate 139,376,766 of OY992539.1, forward strand.
ATACATTTTTTTCATTAAATTACCATATTTAATAATATAAAATAAAAATTTTGTTTGGTTTTTAACATTTTCATGTAGTGCCCCGGAAAGAGTTAATAAGGCCAAATCTTAAGAGCGGACGAGGACTGGTCTGCATACAGGCTGCAACTTAAGAGTTATAAGAAGATGATCAGAATTACCAAACGTGATTCTTGGAAAAACTTCTGTGGCAACATAGAAGACTTTTCTGAGGCATCCAGGCTGCTCAAAGTTCAGGCTTCTTTTTCTTGTACCCTGGGATACCTCAAAGATCCTAATGGGGTGTGGTCTTCCTCCAGTGGAGAGTCACTGGATCTCCTTCTAAACACGAATTTTCCGGGCAATTCCATGACGCCGTTTCAAGCTTTGGAACGTTCTGACGCCCAATCATCTGAAATTGCTTCGGAAATAATAAATATGCCAACATTAATCTGGGTGATTAAAAGCTTCAAACCCCATAAATCCCCTAGAGCTGATGGTATAATCCCGGCTGAGATGCAGCAAGTGTCGGACTATATAGCCCTACACACAGCATGCATCAACTGGTCGTATATTTCTTTAAAATGGAGGGATACCAGAGTCGTCTTTATCCCGAAGGCTTGGAAAAAGTCCCACACAGCTCCAAAAGATTTCAGACCAAATCTGTCTTATTTTTTGTAAGACAAATGGAACAAATGATAGACTCATATTTGCGTAGAGTGATTGACCCGAGTTTGCTTTCCACAACATGCATACAGCAAGGGTAGATTAACGGAAACAGTTGTTCATAAGCTCGTTGGTACTATCGAAAAATCGCTTTCGGGAAAGGAATATACTACGGTGGCTTTTCTTGATATAGAGGGGGCTTTTAATAAAGCCGGGGAATAAAGCGTGGGTTCGTTTTAATGGTAGAAAACCTATTTGCCAATAGACGTATAACGTCTGAATTGGGAGCGTCCGTCATATCTCGATTTGTCAATAGGGCCACAACACAGGGAGGTGCTCTTTCGCCGCTTCTTTGGAACATGGCACTGAATTCAATGCTGCTATGCCACTGAATTCAATGCTGATATCTCTAGAAGCACGTGGTTGTCACATATGCTTCTCAGATACAGCCAAGTATCTTGGAGAATTTCTAGATTGGAAGTTGAATTTCAGGCGTAATATTGAGAAACGGATGAGAAAAGCCACGATTGCTATATATTCCTGTAAAAGGGCCATTGGAAAACGATGGGGGTTTAGCCCTCAAGTCGTTCTTTGGATCTATACAGCAGTGGTGCGTCCAATTTTGCTGTATGGAATCACTGCTTTAGAAACAAAAGCGAACTGACTCTTTATCACGAAGGTACAGAAAATGGCGTCGATGTGGTGCTGGTGCTATTTGTACTACACCTACGGCTGAGTTAGAAATCCTCCTTCACCTGATACCATTGGACATATTGGGTAGGCAGTAAGCGGCTACGTCAGCAATTCGACTTAATAGCACACCAGTGTTGTCAGGTTTTTAGGGGTTTTTCCCCCCAGAAAAACCCCTAAATCGAATTTGACTTATCATAACTTTTTACATAATGATCGGATTTTTCCACAATTGGAATTTTTGGGTTCTCCAACATTTTCTTTATAAGAGTATTACCTCAGATTGTATTGTTTTTTCGAACTAATGTTTCTGTAGCCAAAAAATTTATAAAAGGTCTGAAGACAATTTTGAGCATTTTTTTTTACGAATGTCAAATCATTAAACATTTAATAAAGTAAATCTATTACACGTTTTACTTGATTTAAAGGATTAGTCTAATAGAAAAAATGCTGAAGAAGCTAAATTGAACATAATCTAAACTATCCAAAGTTTATTTTAAAAGTTATGGTAAGTCAAAGTCGATTTAGGGGGTTTTCTATGAGCCTTTTTGATGAGGGGAATTCCGGGTAGTGGAGCCTCCATAAATTTGTACACGGATGGATGGAGGCTGCTTTGGAGTCTATTCGGAGGAGCTTGGGTTGAGCCTGGCTCGAAGATTGCCGGATCATTACAGTGTTTACCAGTCAGAGATGCTGGTAATAAAGGAAGTGACTGACTGGTTGAGCCTCAATCTATTGTCAACAACTGCAGTCAACATCTATTCTGACAGTCAAGCCGCGGTCAAGTCCCAGGAGTCAATGTTTCTGAAAACAAGATATATCCTTAACTTCAGCACGTCTTTAAATTAGATGGCCAAGCAGTTTGGCATACGACTCATATGGGTCCCAGGGCACAGAGACATTCAAGGGAATTGCAAAGCCTATGAGCTTGCAAGACTGAAACCTTACAGGTTCCAACAGAATTGGCATGTGTTAGTATGCCTCTAGAAACTTGCAAGCAAAACCAACGACATTGTTCCGCGACAGAGACTTATCAAAGATGGGAAAATGGATGGACGTGTGAGACAACACGGCTGATTTGGCCTTCTCTTAATCAGAGGCGCACAAGTGAGCTGATATCGCTTGCAAGTGGAGAGATTTCGACCGTGATTGTTGTAATTATCGGACACTGTCTTATAATGAAGCACGCAGAGTGGTTAAATGTGCCGTCGAATGACTTTTGGCGGAGTTGCATGGATGAAGAGGAGTTATAAACTTTTGAACACTTAATTTGCCATTGCACTTTCTTGTCAGAGATTTGCTTCACTGGGATCTACGGAACTGCACGATCTTTTTGATTTGTCGGATGTCAAAATTCAGTATCTAAGGAGTTTCATAAAAAGCTCAAATTGGTTTAACGACAGGGACTAGGATAACGAAATAAGACTTTTTTTAATTTTCAAACGTGAATGTCTCGAAAGAACCACAAACAACCCTAAATTAACAGTTCTGAATTTTCAAACGCAAATATCGGAAAAATTTTAAACGATTAAAATATTTGGTAAGATAATTTGGAATCAGGAGGGCAAAATTTTAATTTAGTTGAAATTTATTGCAAACACCTATTCAAAAATAATTTTTCTGGTGGTAACATTTTTTAGGTTACATATTTTTTCCAGAAAACGTTTTTATAGGAAAAATTCCTCAGAAGCTGATAATTTTTGCTATCCCGAGTAAAAATAAACATATATAACAATATATAACTTGATACAAACATAATAAATCATATATGATTATACATCCCGTGAGGTTTTTTCTAATTTTTTTAAGTGCAGTCATATGTTGTAATATATAATTTAATCATGATTCGGATTAAAAGGTATACGGTTGATATAAATATATGAAATAATATTAGGGCCAATACAAAATTTGTTTTTCTGTATAATTTAATATAAAATTATATATAGCTTATTATGTTCCATATATAAATGTTTCCAATTAAATGTTTCCAATTAACAAAAAATGCTCTAAGTTTTTAAGCAAAGTATAAGAAACTTTTAAAATGTTCCTAAACATTTCCTTGTTAGGGTTATGTATATCACCTATCTGGTTCGAAGCGTACCCAAACATTTTTTTTGTTTTAGAAAATTATATGTTTGGTGAATGTATCGTTGACCTGTGGTGTAACTCACCCAAACCAAAACACACCAAGATTTTTTATGTTTTTATGCAATTAGATCTAATTGGATCCAATGAAATATGGCAATGTCTGGTCAAAACTCGGATGAAATCGAATCATATTTTATACAAGTTGATCTTTTTTAATGCAAAAACATCCACCATTATTCGGATTAAATTGCGTATAAATATATATTGTGTTATATATCATTATGTATTGCATCATACAAAAATTTTTACTCGGGATAGAAAATTTCTCCGATTTTGAAAAATTTTTTTATAACGGACATTCTCAGAATATTTCCTATAGCTATAGCAAAGTTCCCAGATTCTGAGCATTTTTATACCCTCCACTTAGTGATAGAGGGTATATATAAGTTTGTCATTCCGTTTGTAACTCATCGAAATATCGGTCTGGGACCCCATAAAGTATATATATTCATGATGCCCGATCGATTTTAAGACATTCTAGCGATGTCCGTCTGTCCGTCTGTCTGTCTGTGGAAATGCTGTAGCGGACAAAATATTGCACAGATATGACTGAAACTTAACATATTTATTGGAAGTTCTCCCGAGAAGTTTGGTATTGCATTTGAGCAATATCGGTTCAGCGGTTCAAAAGTTATGAACGAAAATGTAAGCACACCTCAAAAATTTCAGTGCATTCAACATAACCTAAAAATACAAAATGCTTTAATTCGGTTTCTGGTTGACATATGTGAACATAATTGAACACCAAATGGTATCTAAACAAGTACGAACATATTTTTTACAAAAAAAAAAAAATCGCGGATTTTTTTTTTACCAAAATTTTTTTTCGCGGAAATTTTTTTTTTAATTTTTTTTTTTTTTTCAAAAGTAATTTCCTTTTAAATAAAGTTTTTTGCAAAAATCTTTTTGAAATTGTGGAGGGTATCACTACATTCGGCAAGGCCGAATTTAACTTTTTTACTTGTTTAATATAGAAAAATTCTTAAATTCTAAATTAAAAAAAGTTCTAAGATTAAATATTTTAAATTTTGAGGCATTTTTTATAAGAAAATTCTAAGATATTTACACGTTGTTGCTGTAGTTCTGAAATTTCTAGATAATATTATTAGGTTATGATTAAAAAAAATCGAGAAATTGAAATATATCAGGAGTGGGTTGGCTACACTGTACAATAATTTTATATAAAATATTTTTGCATATTTTAAACTTTGAAATCATAAAATTGTATTCCCAATAAAAATATCCATTCGAAAACCTTAAAATATTTGGGTGTGGCTTAAAAAAAATTATGTATTTCCACTTTTAATTTTAATTAATATTTAAAATAAAATTCAAGCCATTATTTAAAAATTCCTTTTATCTTACGTTGGCAATGCTTTAAATCATAAATTACAATATTAAAAAAAAAAAAAAAAAAAAACAGAATTTTTTTTTATATAAATCCTCATTATTATATAGAAGAGTAAGAGTGCCTCTGTGTGCGTGAATGCATGTGGTTGTTCCCAATACAGATATTTTATCAACATTTCTCTTTTATTCAACATTTTGTGTTAAATTTTAAATTTCCACTATTTTATCTTGATTTATTAATAAAAAAAAAAAATACAAAAATAAAAAAAAATATAAATTTTCTCTAGAAATGAAATAACCAAAAAATGCTGGCGGCTGCTCCCTTTTTTTCAACTGCGTCTTTTTTTACTATTTTTTGGTTAATTGATCTGGTTTTTTTTTGCCACCACTACTATTAAAAACAAAAAAAAAATAAATAAAAATGATGAAAAATTTTCTCTACGAAAAATTTATTTCTTGTTTTTTGTTTGAGGGTATTTTTTATTACTTTTTATAGATAAATTTAAAAAATAAATATAAATTTTTTTCTTATTTTAGCAAAAACAAACTTTAGCGGAATTGAGAGGAGAAGAGGAGGCAAGAAGGAAGAAAAAAGTAATTTATTATTATTCCTTTATTTTCTTCTTATTGCCTGCTGTTACAGTGTTGCCACATATTTTGGTTTTATAATTTGATTATGGGAACAAACCTTAAAAATAAGATACTTTAAAATAATTGCAGTCTCGTGTATTTTATCCTAAAGCCGCATTCACAATGTTGGATTACTCCAATCTGTGAAAAATGTTACACATTTCTCTTTTATATTTTTAATTTTACTATCCTTATTCAATTTACTCTATCTCATCGACGATGTTGTATGTTTTTGTTACCTTGGGAGCTTGATATCCAAAAGCGGAGGCAGCAAAGAAGATATTCAGAATATATTATGCAAAGCTAAGTAAGCATATAGTACGTTAAATAAATTCTGACGGTCAAAAATAATTTCAACACAGACCAAAATTAAAGTTTTGACTGTGAGACGTGGAATATGACAAAACGCGAATTGCAAATCCTGCAAGCTTCTGTTAACCGCAGTCTCCGGCGAATACTGCTAATTTTCTGGCCTGCAACAATCTCCAATATCAACTTATGGAACCGAATCTGCAAAACTCCAATAGAGCTCGATATTCGCTCCCGAAAATTTAAATGGTTGGGGCATACGATGAGAAAACCTGCTAACGACATCACCAGACAGTCCATCGAATACAACCCCCAAGGTGGAAGAAGAACCGTTAAATCTGCCAATACCAGCAGACGACTGATTGAAAATGGACTTCAGAAAGTGGATGTATCGTGGAGCGAGATGAAAAGAATGTCAAATGATAAGAAATTATTATGTTCCACGTAGGAATTCAATTTACTCCAGAGTCTTACATGTTCTACTCTGGAGTTGTCAATCTGCGTTAACAGAGCCTACGTTTACAGCCAACAGCGTGCGACATTGGGGAGACTCTGACTTTAAGCTAAAACAACCACAAAATTTAGTTGTCACAGCCAAATATATTAACGGTAACCGAATTTTGAGTCGACACAAAGATACATACGCGTTATATCCTCCAAAGTACCGAAACTTATCTAACCGGTAATGGATCGGCGACTCCTTTCCACCGCTGGTCAGTGAAAAGTATGTGTTCCATCGTTTATTCTACTCCTGTTATCCTTTTCAATTTTCTCAACTGTGTTTATTTTCCAAGAGAGCTTACTGTCCAAAATCACTCCTAAAAATTTCGCATGAGAGGATAGTGGAATCTCAACGATTCGAACTTTCCTTAAATTTGAGATGTTGTAATTTCTCGTAAATATAAATTTCCGTTTTTTATGGGTTAACGTTGAGACCGTTATCTGATGCCCACTTTAACATCATCTTTAGTGATTCCCCTATAAATACTATGGGGACTCTGCACCATCGATATCAATGGTAAAAAAAAGTAGTTTACTGACTTTCGTTGTGGTCGCACAAGTTCATATGACGCTGAACGTTCTGGACGGCCAATTGAGGTCAATACACCCGAAAATGTCGAAAAAATCCACGATATGGTGTTGGCCGATCGAAGAGCAAATGTGCGTAAGATTGTTGATGCCATAGTAGAGTATCCAAAAAACCGCCGATTTTCAAAAACCGGTTTTCGGTTTACTCGAAAAATCAAAAATTTAAAAAACCGGTTTCGGTTTCGGGTTTTATATAAAAAACCGGTCAACCGGTTTTTTCCGGTTTTTTAATAATTTTAGATTTTTATTAAAAAAAACGAAGTTTGTTAATTAAATAGAAAAAAAAAAAATACAAAATTGCTTTATTAACTTCACTTAACTTAAAAAATGAAAAACCGTTTGGTTTTATATTCTAAAATAATGTTTTAGAAATAAAAAACAATTTTTGAGTTCTGGCTGTGCAAGAGTTTTTGATTATTTTTAATAAAATTTGATTTTTGTTGATAATTGACGTTCGATTTTTGATTTGCAAAATATCGCTCAAAATTTTGGACCAAAATCGCTGCCAATTTGTTCTATAAATTCTGTGGGAAAAAGGAAGAAGTGCATAAGTCGAGTTATGTTAATCTTGCTTAGTTATTTTTATTTAATTTATCTTTACATATTAACCCCTGTCGTGATTGTAGAAATAATCTACATCATATTTTTTATTAAAAATGTCAATTAACATTGATTTTGTATTAAAATATTTTTCTTAAAAGTGATTTTGCCACAGAATTGCAAAGTGACACCAATGCACGGTGGTCAATTCCGGCCAAAAATCAATAACTTCTTTATTTCTGCATGTAAATAGCTCAAATTTAATATTCGAATTAAGAATAACATATCTGATACCTTGCCCAAATGTTGGACCTACAAATACAGTGGTTGGCCAAATAATCATGGACGTCCCAAATGTATCAAACATGTCTGCATATAAACAGCAATAATTTAATATCCGAATTAAGAATAATATATCTGATCTCTTTTCAAAACGTTGGACATAAAAACATAGTGGTTGGCCAACTAAGCATGGACGCGTCAAATGTATCAAACTAATTAAGGTGGGGGTTGGAACTAAAAGAAACAGCCATAGTGTTAGCAATTTTTTAAAAAAATAGATACGCAATACTTTTTAATTCTGTTTTTTTATTTGAAATATTAATAATCGTAATATTTTTAGAAGTTTAAAAGACAAAGAATTGCCAGGATTTCCAGTTAATTGTGGAATGCTATTTTTTAAAGGACAAAATGGCCGCAGTTGTACAGCAAAAACAACTAAAACGATTTTGATGACATTTTTTTTTTGGATTTGTAGATTATTTAATTTTCTAATACTTATCGTGACAATTTTTTAAAATTTGACGTAATTAATATTTGAATGAAAGAAGAAATTGAAGTTTTTCTATTTTTTGAGTTTACGTTAGCATATCTTCAACAAAAATCAATTTTTTCCAAAAAAATGGCCACGTTAAGTGCTTGAAAATTTAGTTATCTACAAATCAAAAAAAAGAAAAAATATCATCAAAATCGGTTTAGTAGTTTTCGCTGTAAGAATGCAGCCAATTTTTCCCTTAAAAAAAAACTCACGATTAACTGGCAACCCTGAAAATTCTAGTTGACCAAATTTTGTGTTATGCAATTTTTAAAAATGCTAAAATGTTCTTTCTTTCAAATGAAAAAACAGAATTAAATAATACTACTATTACGTATTTATTTTTTTAGCTGTTTAAAAATTGCTATCATTAAGGCTGTTTTTTTAGTTCCAACCCCCCTTAAACCACTTTTTTTTTTATTTCGTCTTTTTTTAAGTTTTTTTTTAACGCAAATCTATGGGTTTTAGGTTAGTATCTATTCACATTCCCTATTTTGGTGGAGTTTGTAGGTTTAAAAAAGTCCACCATTTGTAAAAAACGAGTCCACTAAAAATGCTCTGGTTTAAAGAATCGGTAAAAGTAGGGGCTGAAATTTAAAATACTTACTTTTAATAGTTAAAAGTACAAACTGCTTTTTATAGCTAACCTCTCATAGCCTCTAATTGATTTTTATGGCCTTTCAAAATTTATTTTTTTTAGAGTTTTTTTGTAATTTTTATCTAATTTTCATACACATCACTTTGCGACAAAAACGCACACAAAATCTGCAAAAACCACATGGAATGATTATTTACTATAGGAATTAAAAATCCATGTCCGAACTTACAAAAATAATGTGAAGAAAAATGCATAGCTAACTTTTATTGAAAACTAAAATATACATTTTAAAAAAATCTGAAATGATAAGCAAAAAATACTCAACTTTGCACCACTATGGACAATAATATAGTGTTACAAGGCCCAAAAAAGATTTAAATTGTATGTTTTGAAGTATTAGCTATAATATAGCATCAAAAGTTCATCAAGATTTAATAAAAAAATAAAATGATTTTTGGCCGGAATTGACCACCGTGCAATGTTATTGGTTTTTTATAAAAAAAAAATAAACCGGTTAAACCGACATAAAAACACCGGTTTTTCGAATAACCGAATTTGAATAAAAACCGAAACCGGCCGGGTTTTTGAAAATGAAAAAACCGGTCCACAGGTTTTCGGTTTCGGTTTTGGATACTCTATGCCATAGGCATTTCATTTGGCAGTGTGGTTTCAATTTTAAATGATCATTTGGGTTTAAGAAATCTGTCTGAAAGACCATAAACTTAATCGTGTGACAACTTCAAAGGATTGTTTGGAGTTTTTTAACCGCAATTCGAATGAGTTTTTGTGGCGTTATGTAGATGTGGGTGAAACATGTATTAACACTCCGGAGACCAAGCTGCAGTCTAAACAATGAGTTTCTCCGGGTGAACCGGCTCCGAAGAAGGCCTAGGTAAGTTTGTCGGCCAATAGATGATAGAAATAGCTGCATTTGAACAATTTTTCATAAATTTTCCCACAATCAGCTTTCCGTGGCCATCGTGTGGCAGGTATTACAACAAGAAATTCAAAAGTTTAGATTTGGCTGGACGCCTAATGTGGGGGCCGTGGCACAGTGATTCGTTCCCATATATCGAGTGGGCAAAAATAGAATATTGGTCGCAGATTTCTGAAATTTGGTACACAAGCATTAAATTATCTAATCAAGAAAAAAACGAGTTTTTGGAAAAATCGGAGCAAGGACACGCCTACCCCCCATATATCCTGAAATTTAAATATGTGATTAAAACTACAAAAATGGTCACAAAATTCCCAAACTTTGTCATTGTTACCAATTTTGATATAGTATTTTATGTGTAAATTTTTTTCTAAATTGAAGCAAGGACTCGTGTGGCTGCCATATATCCTTTTTCTTAAAAATATTGTAAATCGCTCAAAAATTACTCGATACCCTTGAAATTTTTTGTAAAAATTTGAATAAGTGATGTCAATGTGTGTGCCAAATTTCGCTGAAATCGGTTCTTTAAAACAAAAGTTATTTACATATCCTTTTTAAAAACTGCAATAAAGTGTTAATATAATTTAATCACAAAAATAAAATAGAAAGAGTTGTCAACGATTTTCCAAATTTGGTACGCAAGCACAAAATTAATTAGTACAAAAAAAATAAAAAATTTGAGCAAATCGGTCGAGGGACATTTGTACCTGTCGTATGTCCTGAAACTTAAAAGTGGAGTTTTAGACACAAAACTTGCTATAAAATTACTAAACTTAGTAATTGTCTTAGAAATTTAGATAACTATCGACGTACAACATTTGTATTTTAATCTGAGCAAGGACTCGCGTGGCTGCCATATATCCTTTTTCTTGAAATCGCTGTAACTATTTTAAAAATCTGTCAATTGCTATCAAATTTTAAATATAGATTAGATCAAATGGCGTCAATAAGTGTGCCAAATTTCGTTGAGATGCTTGCGGTAACAAAAAAGCTGTTAATATATCCTTTTTTTAAATATAGTCAAAAATATAAAAATACATAATAACTGCAAAAACAAAACATTCGCAACACTTATTTCCGAAAAATAAATTTATTCAAAATAAGTTTTAAGTAAACTCGTTTAATATTTACTTTATTCCTAAGTATATACCCCGTTAATAACAAAAAACTTGAAAAAAAAAAATTTTTTTGGGTACTTAAAATTTTTATTTTTTATTTTTTCGTTTTTTTCAAAAACTTAGTTATTTTTATTATTTGATCGTATAGAAAACAGTCCAGGATGTTAAAAAAATCAATAAAAAATAATTTCTAAGTACGAACTTTTTTTATGTATTTAAAAAAAATTTTGGTTTTGATTTGGGATACCAACGAAAATCAAATACTGGTTTTAAAGCAAAATGGCCCACTGTATACTTATTTTATCGAATTATTTACTATAAATTTATGGTATACAATATAATAAATCCCTTTATATAAAAAAAAACACTAAAATGTTGATGTATTTTTTAAATTTATTTACAGTAAATAAAATAAATAAAAAAAAAAATAATCCAATTTTAGATTTTAAAAAAAAAAAAAATTTTCAACTTAAAAAAAAAACTTAGTTATTTTTATTTTTTGATCTTATAAAACATAGTTAAAGCTACAAAAAAAATAAAAAACAAAAAAATTTTATTCACGAACTTTTTTTATGAAGGCCATTAAAATTTGGTGATTTTGGGGATTTTAGTAAAAGTCAAAGATAACTTTTAAAGCAAAACGGCCAACGTACTGCATATTTTTTTTCTGATTTTTTATTATATTTTTACAGAATACTATATAATATATCAATGTGTAAAGAAAAAATAATTAATATTGGATTTTTTTCTAATATTTTTTCCCTTAATAATATAGCTTTTGAAAAAAATTAAAAAAAGACACAAAAATAACCTAACTTTTTTCCAACTTCAGACAAAAACTTAGTTATTTTTATTGTTTTGCCTTATAAACCATAGTCCGAGCTATCGAAAAAGCGAAAAAAATAATTTTTTGACTTACGAACTTTTTTTATGCATTCCATCAAAATTTGTCAATTTTTGGGAATTCGGTAGAAAAAATATAGATTTCAGAGCAATACAAAAATGTATTTTAAGATTAATTCTAAAAAAATGGAAATACAACATTTAGCTAATATATTTAAGTAACTTTTGCAAAAAAAAGTTCGTTGATTTCTTTAAAATTCGATTTTTCATAATTATTTTAGTAAACCTATAAAAATCAATTTTTAGGTTTTAACCAGTGATTAAAAAACTAATGGGATATAAACTAAAATAGTTAAATAACACCATTTTATTAGTTTTAGTTATTACAAAATTGTGTCAGCAATCAATTGCTAAAACTAATAAAATAACAACTATTGCTAACGAGAGTTTAAGCAAAAGCAATTCAATTGAATTGAAAAACTAAAACACACAAGCAAAAGCAAAAGTTTTTCAAATTAGTCTTTCAAATAAACCCAGCGAAAGACTAAAAGCAAAACATTTAGTTATTGAATGTTGATGTTTTGGTGTGACGTGTGTGCGTGCAATAACAAAAAAACAACATAGAAAGGGATTGTCCAAGAAATTAACAACAACAACGTTTTGAAGAAATATTTTACAGTTTTACAAAAACAAACATACTTGCGCCTGTTGTTGAAAATAAAAATAATTTAAGAAATGTAAGAAATCTTATTAATAAATTAGGGTGTATCAATGATAATTTCCGAGTTTTTCTAAATGAATTTTCGAAATTTTTCCGAAATTATGTATTTTTTGTATATTTTAGTTTTTCTGAATAAAGCAAAAAAAAATTATTATTAAAAATTTTTATATGTTGCTTATTATTGCTTATTTTTTTATTTTTTAAATTTATAATTATAAATTTATTTTTAATCCATAAATTTGTATATAAATTGATAATAAAATATTGCGTCTGAATATGTACGCCTAATTTTATTTTCAAACATATGTATTAAGCATTCCTACCCTAACATTTATTAATTTCTTGTTGTTATCTCTTCTGTTTTTTTAACTCAGTTTTACAATGAGCACTAAAAGAGACACACAACGAATAACTAAAACGAAAGACTATTAGCTTTTCGTTAGCCATTGAATGACTTGTTCTTAGGCTAGTTTAGCTTTTAATTTTTTAGTTTAAGCAAAAGCAAATAATCAATTGCTTTTGCTATGATTTTCAAAGACTTTTGCTAATGTGAGTTATAGTGAATGGAAAATAAATAAACTAAATCGTGTTTTTTAATCGCTGGTTTTAACACAATAGCGTTGAATTTCCATACTTTAGCGCCCTCTTGTGGCAACATATGATTTCTTAAAAATCAGGAAAGTACATATTTCTTTTAGTTTACTATTAAACTGTAAAAATACAAAAAATCATCAACATTGAAGACATACTTTTTTTTTTGATTTTTGCCAACGAAACGAATCACTGTGCGTGGGTTCGATTGCCAATAAATAAAATGAACTAAAAGTATTTTTTAAGTATGCAAAGAATTTTGACATCCTCTGGCATAAATAAAAAACAAAACATCCACAAAAATTTTTAAATTCCCATCATGATAAATTCGTTTGTATGGCAACTATGGTTTTACTTGACTGTCTAACTACTTAGTAGTGTAGTAGTTGTTGTAGTAGTGTTGTTTTTGTTTCTTCCTTTGCCTTTCCTTATGTTTGTTGCTGTTTTGTATATTTGTGTGTCAGTCCGTATGTATGAATGTATTTATGCCTGGTTGTGTTGGTGTGTATAAGGTCTTGAACAAAAAAAAAGTAGTGTTTTGTGTGTGTGCCTGCCCGGTTGGTTGCTTTGCTTAATTTCTTGGCTGATTTTAGTTTTGCTTTTTGTTAAATAATTACAGTTACAGAAAAAAGTTAACGTGCACCAGGAATGAAACAGTTTGTACACATGTTCTATTTATACCCAGAGTTATGGAGTATTGTATCGGCCGTTTTGTACATCTGGCATCGCCAAGAATAATTGCCAAGATCTGGTAATACCACATCAAAGTTTAAACGTAAAACAAAGAGAGACAAAAACAATATGCATTCTCACTGTATAATTTTTAATTGAGGATGACTTGTGCAGATGGTGCGGGGACGAAGAGACAGTGGAAGATTCACTCCATTATCTTTGGCAGTGCCCTGCACTATCTCGCATTCGATTTAATTGTTTTGGCTCTTATTTCTTTCAGAATGTGGAGGAACTAAGAGGGATCAGCCCGTGGAAGATGTTAAAATATATCAAGCTGAGTAAATTTGATGAGACGCATGTGTGGACTTAAATAGTCATGCTATGGGACAGGAAGACGGAAGAACGTGAATTAATGTGTAGAGAAGCCCAACACCCCACCACAATCCCCCTCCCCGCCCCCTTCAACACCCCCCTTTTCATGAGGTATCACTATGGATCAGGATCTGGTCTTGTGGACATTACGTCAACCTCTCAACCTAACCTAACCACTGCACTTTGGCCGAATTTTCAATTTTGGCGGCAAAGTCAATTTTTCAAGTACAGATTTTTAAAAATTTTTTGATTGTGTTCAATTCCCAATATATTGGTAAGAAAAAATTTAAAAAAGTTATGATAGTTGGCAACACTGTCGATGTGTAAACACCTGCTAATGTATACAGTTTTTATAACACGTGTTGCAAGTTGTAAAGCAACCAAATTTTAATAAATCTATATATTTTTTTTTTTAAATATATTTTGGTTAAAAAAATGTTGTGAATATGAATTTTAATACTCGAGGTTAGTATTTTTACGAATTCTTAACATATTTGGAGAAAAAATTTTATTTCGTAGTTATTTTGGAGTTTTTTTGGTGGTAATTTTTTATGAAATTGTGAATAGTTTTATCGGTTTTCGTGGAGTATAACTTAAAATGTTAACAATTGTTAAAACATTGTTATACATGTAACTCTTCGTAGAAAGCTCAGGTTTTATTGTATATTAATATGGTATGCGAACGAGTGCGAAAGAATGAGTTATTAGCAAAAGCGTGAATTTTGGATGTTTTTTTTTTTCGCAAATTCACGTGTTGAAAAACACACTAAAAACGCTTTAAAGCTTAGTGGAAAGCTACAAAAATATTTTATAGTGTTTTTTTATTCAAAAAACTTTTTGTTCTCAAACAAAAAAAAATACACTCAAAAAAAATTATACACTCAAAAAAAATTTACACTCAAAAAATTTTTTTTTTTTTTTTATATTATTAAAAAACGTAATTTCCTCAAAATAATAATATTTTTAATAAATTACTATCACTAAAAAAGTGTTTTCTACTTGAATATGCTTTTCAACAATTGACTACAATTTTTTTTACAATTATTCGGTATTCGGCCATATTCGTCCAAAAATGTGACCGAAGCCGAATAATGTCCGAATAGTACTTTTTATCCTACCGTAAATTTTTTAGTAAATATAGTTTTGTGAGCATTATTTTTTTTTCGAAAATCCCCCTTATGGGCGGGCCACTAGAAAAAAGGGGCGTGGACCGCCCATTTTTTCTCAAATCAAATATTTCGACAGTAGAACCCTGCATACCAAATTTGGTGAGGCTAGCTTGTCGGGAAATAGTTTTTGTCGCGACTGGTATCTTCCGTCTCGCTCAGATTTCGATTCGTGATACAATTTCGTAAACAATACCATATGGTTTATGTTTACTACATTTTCAAACGCCATTTGTTACTAATCTCTGTACCTCTGTTTATACCCTCCGGTTAGGCACAGATGACAGATTTAAGTTTGTCACTTCGTTTGAAACTCAGCGAAATGTCGGTCTGGGACACTATAATATATTTCTGATCGTCGATCGATTGTATGTTTATTAAGTAATGTTCGTCAGTCTATTAAAATGGCAGTCATGGTGATGTAGATGCTTCGAGCAGTTTGTTGTTGTATTTCAGCCAAATAGGTTCAGTGGTTCAAAAGTAATGAACGAAAATGTAAGAACACCTCGAAAATTTTTATCTATTCGACATAACCTTTATATACAAAAAGCTTTAATTTGGCTGCGAGCGGAAATTGAAACAGATTGGTGTTAAAACAAGTATACAATTTTTTTGGCGAGTTCGCTCGAAGAAAATTAGACACATTGTGATTCCCCTGTAATAAAAAAAAATATGCTTCGTAACCACCCTGATTCCCTAGAGAAGTCAACGACACATCAATAAAGCAGTCCAGATCATCAAAAAATCTTGGCCCTAAATGCCTTCATTCACATACCAGGTACTGCTTTGACTCCTCCTTTTTCACTTCTTCACAATTCCTACAATAATTCCTGTCAGAGGTTTCCAAACTTACAGCCATTAGGCCGATTATTCAAAGTGCTCTGGGTACTCCCACCAATAGGCTGACCGACCGCTTTCCAAGTGTAAGAAGAATTTTCGTCCACTTACGATTTAGGAGGCAGCAGTCATACTGTGATATTCTCAGTGATATCCACCTATAGTTTATCTCATTAACAGCTTTATCATCAATTCTGTTTATTGCCTGTACTAGAGGAACTGAGATAACAGGTGATACCTGTTTACTTGCACATTCATCAGCCAATTCCAATACGCATAGAAATTACAGAATTGGAGCTAGTTTGGCCATATTTTGAGAAGACCCCATGATGATAAAAAGCAGCAGAAGAAGAGGTAGACCCGATAACACCTGGTGAAGGCAACTAATGACTCAGGACAGATCGCGATGAAAGAATTTTTTTACGGTGCTTTGTTCCAACTTGGAAACACAGGAATTAATGTACATATAAGCCCCACTATACCCAAGGACCCAAATTAACCCCACTGTGTGCTGTCGGATTTGGTAACACATTATGATTTCACGGTGTTGGATACGAAGTTCTTTAAAGTTGCAAAACTTTCCATTAAATTGATATAAGTCCCTTGTCATTAATATCAATTTCAAGTACCTTAGTCTGGAAAACGCTATACTTGAATATCTTTAGAACCTGATGCCAAGGAGCTGTGACCGCGCTCCCAAACACATCTCCATCTTAAATCCGTGCGTAAAAATTGAGATTTAGTTTTCAGCCATAACAAAGTTTGCTAGTTTTACTAGTCGGTTCTTAGATTTCGAAGTTTCTAAAAAATTTTTTCTGCGGTGAGATGTAGTTCTTTTCCTGCTGTTAGGCTTAGGGATTACAAACTCCATAGATTTAGCCCAAACGGCTTCGCTTAATAAAGCTTTTCTGCTTATAAATATTTTTTATGCTTTCGATTTTGAGATATTGACCATTTAGTAAAAAATCGTCCCCCCCTCACTCAACATCTAACAGTTCAAAGATTAAGGCCATATACTCTATTTTAACTGGCTGTACTCTATAAATTTGTGTCCTCTTTCTGTCCTCTTTTTTTCAAATTCTGTCCTCTTTGTCCTTTTTATTTTTAAAAGCATGATCAATATTTGTTTTTATTTTTATAACTTAAAACTAATTTTATTTAATGGCGGTCACCGGTTGTTACTCTCAAATCGTATGGAAAATGTTGCACCGTGCAGAGTCATATGGTGATTTCTTTTCTGAAAAAAAAAATGTTTGCCTTTTTAGGGCATACATTTTTAAAATGTTTAACTCACACCTTCAAAAACTTGCATTTTATTTGACTCGAATAGAACACAACATTCAGAAATGCTCTGTCATGTATTTTTTAACAGCTGTTTTGAGAAAACAACACAGAAAAAGTCAGCTGTTGTATAAGGCAATTTCAACCCCGTGATTTTTTACGGGGTAAAAAGTGCAACTTTTTTGCACTTTATAGGGCAGACATTTTTAGAAAAGAACACGATATTCTTTATAAGGGTTGACATTTTTTAGAAAAGAACACAAAAACATAATTGTTGGGGCGAAATGCAAAACAAGGCACATTTTTTGCCGGAAAAGAAAACACCAATAGAGTAGGATAACAAATGGCGTTTGAAAAAGTAGTAAACAAAAACCATATGGTATTGTTTACGAAATTTTATCACAAATCGAAATGTGAGCGAGATGGTAGATACCAGTTTTACAGTGAGAATGCAGATTGTTTTTTGTCTGAACTTTAGTTTGGCATTGCTAGAATTTTCCAATTATCTTTGGTGATGCCAGATCTACAAAACGGTCGATGTATTACTTTATAACTTTGGCACAGACTATATACCATAGAAAAGATTAGAAGGCAGTGTTGTATTTGATGTATTTTCCAATATGGTGGAAAAATGCTTGTTCTTTCTCATCTCACACGTATTTAATATCAAATTAGATTATTTGTTTATAAAAAAATGTAATTTGTCTTTCATTTAATTAAATTTAATATTTATTTTGCTTTATTCAACGTTTTTTTAAAGATAATACGCACTATTGATAGTTTAAAAACTTTTTTTCTCTTTTGTTGTTTGCTTTGTTGTTGTTCTCCATTATGTTGCATTGTTTTTATTAAACGTCAAAAGTTACATAATTTGCTGTCACTAATACTTATTCAAACGAAATACGACTCTGTTTCATTTCTATTTTTTTCTATGCTATATACAGACTAGACCAGAGTCATAGAGTAGTCCAACAAATGGCGTTTGAAAAAGTAGTAAACAAAAATCATATGGTATTGTTTACGAAATTTTATCACAAACCGAAATTCGAGCGAGATGAAAGATACCAGTTTTACAGTGAGAATGCAGATTTTTTTTGTCTCTCTTTGCTTTGCGTTTGAACTTCAGTTTGGCATTGCCAGAATTTTCCAATTATCTTTGGTGATGCCAGATCTACAAAATGGTCAATGGATTACTATGTCACTATGGACTAGACAGTAGAGTTTTATAAGAAAAAATGGGGAAAAACTAAGCGATTTTAGGAGAAAACACAGCGGTTTTTAGTCCGTTTTACGCTAACATGGCAACACTTTCTATGACTTAGGAGTGAGTGAAACAACAAAAACCGATCTGGCATCCATTTTTCTTATGGTGCGTTATATCAGTTTTCTCTTTCTAACCTAATCGTAGAATAATTTGAAAATATTAACCATATGGTTAAAGAATACTTTTTTGACACCTGTCACTTATGTCGAGTCTGTATTATACCAAATTCGCATTCAATTTTTTAAACATGTTTAAGTACTTAAACATGTTTATGTACCTTAACAAGTTTAAATTTAAACATGTTTAAGTTGTTAAACATGTTTAAAAAAATAAATGCGAATATGGTATTAGTCTGTGACTTTGGTACAGTGCTTGTTCTGTTTATACTCCTACACACAAAAAAATTTTTACCAAGTTCTTGGGAGGATATGCGTTTTTAAACCCCCAATTTTGTAAAACGCAACGCGCCGCGTTGTCAAAATTTCTGTGTAATTTGTTTTTGTTACAACAACAAATTGTATTGAAATTTTGACAACGCGGCGCGTTGCGTTTTACAAAATTAAGCCATAAAGTTTTTTGAATATATTTTGCAAAAAATAGCATCATTTTACCAAGTTTTAGATTGTTTCTGATAAAAATTTAGAAAATATTCATAAGAGTATTTAACCTTGTGTAATTTTACAAACTTTAACCAAAATTATGCAAAAACTTGGTAAAATGTTACAAAATTTTTCATAATTAATGCAAAAAACTTTAAAAACGCATATCCTCCCAAGTTATTGGTAAAATATTTTTTTGTGTGTACTGAATTTTCTTTTTGTAAAAGTAAAAGCCATACACTTGCAGTATCGTTGTACAACTTGTTGGATGGACTTGTATAAGACTGACTCAACTTATATGGGCAAAAAAGGTTAAAGTTGTTAAAACAGATGAACAAACTTTTATCTCAAATGAACGAAAATGAGCTCACTCAATTGAACGATTAAGCATAGTACTCTGTTCGATTTTACGAGAAAAAATCTAAAAAAATAACTTTTGGCAATGCGAGGAATTATAGGGAAATTGTTAAAAAAAAGTTTTCTCTCATTTTTATTATACAAGACAATTTAAATTGCCGTGAAAAAGTGACATTTCAGTTTTGTTATGATCGTTACTTTCTAATATTTGTCAAAAGTTGTTGATTTTTAAATGATTTATGGCAATTTGAGGCGTTTAGAGTTTAAGTGAAATTTTTACCATAAAAAAAAAGAGTACTTAGCATAAAGCATAGTACTCTGCTCGATTTCACTGGAAAAAATCTGCCAAACTCCATATAAAAAAATAAATTTTGGCAACGCAAGGAATTATAGGGAAATTGTTAAAAAAGTTTTCACGCATTTTTATTATACAAGACAATTTAAATTGCCGTCAAAAAGTGACATTTCAGTTTTGTTATGATCGTTTCTTTCTTACAATTGTAAAAAGTTGTTGATTTTTTTAATGTTTTACTGCGATTTGGGGCGTTCAAAGTTAAATTTTCACCGTAAAAACCAGAGTACTTAGCTTAAAGCACAAGTCTACGTTTGGTTACTATATTCCTTGTTATGCATATACTCCCAACACACAGTATCTTAACATTTACCGAGTGTACATAAAATTTTTCGACTGACTGTTATATTAAAAATTGAGTAGTTGTATTTTGCGAGGCCTAATGTCTGTTTTTATTTTAAATATTTTAGTCATCATTTTGTTGCACTAAAAATTTTAATTTTACTTTGAGTTATAATTTGATACATATTGTAAATATAATTTAAATACATAAATTTAGATTTTCTTTTTTTCACATTTTCTATATTTCTTCACTTTAATCTTTTTTTTTTTCATTTTCTCTTTCCATTTTCTTTCTTTTAAATTAGAAAATACCGTTTAATATTTCTTCTTTCACATTATTGTAAATTACTTTGCTTTGGTCTTATTAAAAATAAAAAAACATAAATTAAAAAAAAAAATAAATTACCATAAACTATCAAGCAGTTTCATTTTGTATATCTCTTGTTTTTTAATTTTTTGTTAAAATTTATTCTTTCTTATGTTTTTAAATCAAGTTTATTTATTTTTTTTTTTCATTTGTAATAAAATACTACACTCGTCGCTGTGTCAAAAAAGAACATACGGCATTTATGGTATGAAAAATAAAAATACATTCACAAAAACACATACAACAATCGATATAAACACACAAAAAACAATACGCTTTTGGTATACACTCTACATTAAGTCGCAACTAACCGTACACTAACTTGCATGATGTATTTAATTTTATACTGAAGTGAAAAAAACACACTACCGATCTAAAGGAAACTCATAAGCAGAAATTTTTTCGGTTAGCAGCGCAGTTGACTTTCATAGGATTTTTTTTTTAAATGTTGTGATTGTTCTCTCTTCATTCGCATGTGTGATTGTTTGTGTGTGCGTTATGGATTTGCTTTTGTGAAATTTTCTTTCGAGATTTTTTTTTTTACTTTGCTTTCACAAGCACACATGTTTTTATTAATTTTAAACAAATGTTTTACTAAAAGAGAGTAATGCCATGAGAGAAATTATTACTCTCCTTAAATTGGGGATAGAGTTACCATGTCAGTAGAAATTAATGGAACTGTGTGATAAACAGTTTTTTTTTAAAGTGCGTATGATACCTGCTTGTTTCAAGTTACTTGTTGCTGCATTTATTAGGGTTTTTCTATAAAAATTTCGATAACTTCAACCAAAAATTTTGAATTTATCGAAATTCCCATAGAAAAACCCTAATAAATGCAGCAACAAGTAACTTGAAACAAGCAAGTATCATAAAGGCATAAGGTAATCAGTAGAATCATAATTAGCGTAAAGCTGAGCGTTGAATCACTCACACGACTTACCAGTCATCACTATAACCTGTCCATTCTTAAATATTTGTCAACCAGGAAAGTTTCTTCTGCCTCTAGCTCGTCTTCCTTCAAGTTTCCCTTTGAGAATTGTTTGGAGAAGTGTATATTTTTCATTTCTCCTTATATGTCCCAAATACGAAGTTTTTCGATGTTTAATGGTTTTAATTAATTGTCTGTCACGGTTTGTTCTTCTTAATACTTCATTATTTGGGACCCGGTCAGTCCATTGAATCTTCAGTGTACGCCTGTATATCCACATTTCAAAAGCTTCTAATCTTTTCAAATACGACGCTTTAATTGTCCATACTTCCACCGCATAAAGAAGAACAGACCACACATAGCATTGATAAAGCGTGACTTAGTCGCAAGACTGATTTCATGGCTGGTCAATATCTTACTGTATTTGGGGGGGGTGAAATAAAGCCATAGGCAATAAGGCCATATGGCCATATTTCTCAATTCAATGGGAAATAAGGCCATATGGCTTTATTACCAACACGATTGAGCAATAAAGTCATATTGATTTTGCAAACAAAGTGGAAATAAAGCCATATCAGTTGAAAATGTGGAAATATATTTCCCCGTAAATCCTGTTACCCAAAAAATAAAAAATTATTTAGCGAAGCCGCTAAATTAATTTATGGATTTTGTAATCCCTAAGCCCGGCCAAAGGCCGGCTACGCAGAAACAATTTTTTTTTTACTATCTTTAAATTAAAAAACCACATATACCAGGAACCTCGGAACTTAGAGGGGTCTAGGGCACCAATTTTTTATTGGCAGGGTTTTTAATTTAAAGATTTAAAAAAAAAAAAAAATATTTCTGTGTAGCCGGCCTTCGGCCGGGCTTAGGGATTACAAAATCCATGCATTAAACCCACCCTTTCCGCAAAGTTTTCTTGGGTAGCAGGCTTTTGCGCTATCAAATATGTTATGCCTCAAAAAGGCCTGATAACCAAAATAGCTTTGGATTGCAGAGAGGGTGGGTTTAATGCATGGAGTATGTAATCTCTAAGCCGGCCAAAGGCCGGCTACGCAGAAAGCCTTTATTAAAAGAAAAAAAAAAACAAGTCATAGAAGTCGTAATTTCAACATTTCGTCCAAAAAAAATATTTTGGATTTTTTGACAATTTGGTTTTGGGAGAAATGACATTTTTAGACTTATCATTTTGGGCTATATGTCGCAGCTTGAGCGATATGACATTTACGGTTTATTCAAATGAGTAACAAAGCCATATATGGCTTTATTTCCAACAGTGGTTGGTAATAACGCCATATGGCCTTATTTCTCAACTCTTTGGGAAATAAGGCCATAAGGCCTTATTGCCTATGGCTTTATTTCACCCCCACTGTATTTAAAAAAACAGCATCTCTCGCCATCTCTATACGACATCTTATTTTCTTTGTTGGGTCCCATTGTTCATTTATCAGAACTCCCAGATATTTAATTCATCACACAAGTAATTTTAATTCAAGTAAAATTCCAAAAACTCTCGCGTAATTCTAGCGAATAAAATATGTTAAATGCTAAAACAGAAGGAAATTCAAAACAAGTTAAGATTTACTGTAAAGTATTGATAAAAAACTAATTTTTCGTTTGATCAAGCACAACTCTGCTCACCTTCGTATCTCTAGTAATCACCTTTGAATAAAAAATGTTGAGGACATTTCGCACAATAATTTTTATACCCTCAACTTAGTGATAGAGGGTATATAAGTTTGTCATTCCGTTTGTAACTCATCGAAATATCGGTCTGGAACCCCATAAAGTATATATATTAGGGCGGGTCGATTTTTTTTGTCAAAAATCGTATAGCAAAAACATAATCTACAAGAAATTCTAAGAACATTTCCCAAAAAAACCATGTTTTTAAAATCAAACCCTATACCGCGCCTAACGACATGAAGATTTGTCCGTCCGTCCTTTTTTCATAAGCAAAACATAGAACTTGACACTTTTTTGGTGTTTGTGTTAATTTTTGGGCTTTGGTGTGCTCTGAGGTATATAGTAAAATTTTATTGGCAACATTTTTGTAGAACATTTCATCCCCACCCTACCCCTCTTTCGGGGTGTTTTTTGCGATTTTTTAGAATAGAGCCAAAAAATACCGTTATGAGAGGGAGTTAGAGGGTTAATATGTTTCACAAAAATATTTGCCATAATATTTTCTACAAAGTTGCTGAACATACCCCACACCTCAGATGTAAAGAAAACATAGTTTTATTCACCGATATGCTGCGAGAACATAATAATAATTATGTAATTCGAACAATTTTTGGGATTATGACCGGCAAGTATATTAGACATAATCCCCGAAATGGAGAAATATATAATTAGATTGATTTGTAATGCAAACGCCACAGACACATAATTATAATAAGAAATTTTAACAATAAATCGCTTCTTTTATCGTTAATCCATGATAATTTTACTCCATTATTTATTTTTTATTGGGCTGCAGTATATTAACGTGTATCGTGATACTCTGAAAGTAAGTGCATGGGTTGTGGGTTCGATTCCCTCCAAAGCCTTTGTATGTTAATTACATTGGGAAGCTGGTGCAGCGGATTTTTCTTAGTAAATAAAAGTATGTAATTGAGGATCATAATGATATTTCTTCAAAAAAAAACACATAGATACTTTTGTGGGTTAAAATTGGGGAGTTGCATATCGGAGAGGAAAAAAGCTGTGTTCGATAAAAATTTTTGATAACGGAATATTTTTTTTACATCAGTATTTGATTTATTTTGAGTAATTTGTTTTTTTTTAATTTTTGTAAAAAACAAAAATTTCGAGTGTAAATTTTTTTGAGTGTATTTTTTTTTTGAGTGTAATATTTTTTTTAGTTTTTTTGAGTGACAAAAATAGTTTCTAAAATATATTTTTTTTTGCTTACCATTACTTTTCAAAGCGTGTTTAGCGTTTTTTTTTCAACACGGGAGTTCGGGTAAAATCTCATCTGAAATTACCCATTTTGCTAATAACTTATGAACCACTTGACAGATTTCGCTGAAATTTAGTAATAATCTGACCGGAAGTATAACAAATATATACGGCATGCTGCTGAAGCTTGCCGCATATATTTTTCATTCTTCCGCTAATATTTAAAAGTTAGCGTGTTCACACAGACAGAAAGACAGACGGACGGACGGATTTTCATGACGTTAGGCGCGGTATAGGGTTTGATTTTAGACTAATGGTTTCTTTGGAAAAGTTTCTTAGAATTTCTTGTAGATTTTGTTTTTGCTATACGATTTTTCAGTTTTTTTCGATCCATACAAATCGACCCGCCCTAATATATATTCATGATCCCCGATGAAATAAAGCCATAGGCAATAAGGCCATATGGCCTTTTTTCTCAATTCTTTGGGAAATAAGGCCATATGGCCTTATTAAGCTGTGTTTATATCATACCACTGAGTATTAAGACCTGTCAAAAAATCGTGTGTAATATGATTTTGTTGACAGTCCAATAAGACTTTTGATTTTATGAAATATTTCAAAAAATGGCTGAGTGTTATTAGATTTGCATACAAACAGCTGTTTTTAAAAATGTCTTTTGATTTTGTTTATGATTTTTTGGCAGTATTAAGACTTTGGTAATATTTTACTTTCTTAAAATCCAAAGACTCGGTGGGATGATATAAACACACCTTTACCAACACGATTGAGAAATAAAGTCATATTGATTTTGCAACCAAAATAGAAATAAAGCCATATCAGTTGAAAATGTGGAAATATATTTTTAATTTAAAGATTGTTTAACAAAAACAAATTTTTGTGTAGCCGGCCTTCGGCCGGGCTTAGAGATTACAAAATCCATGCATTAAACCCACCCTCTCTGCAAAGTAAAGTTTTCTAGGGTAGCAGGCATTTGCGCTATCAAATTTGTTATGCCTCAAAAAGGCCTGATAACCAAAATAGCTTTGGTTTGCAGAGAGGGTGGGTTTAATGCATGGAATATGTAATCCCTAAGCTCGGCCAAAGGCCGGCTACGCTGAAAACCTTTATTACAAAAAAACAAATCAGAGAAGTCGTAATTTCGACATTTCGTCCAAAAAAAATATTTTGGATTTTTTGACAATTTGGTTTTGGGAGAAATAACATTTTTAGACCTATCATTTTGGGCTATATGTTGCAGCTTGGGCGATATGACATTTACTGTTTTGGGCGATAAGACCTTGGGCGCTATGTCCGTACGCCATTTCAAACTCCATAAATTAATTTAGCGGCTTCGCTAAATAATTTTTTTTGGGTAGCAGGATTTACGTGGAAATATATTTCCACACTCTCCACAAAATAATGGAACATTTTTAAAAATATTCAAATGAGTAACAAAGCCATATATGGCTTTATTTCCAACAGTGGTTGGTAATAACGCCATATGGCCTTATTTCTCAACTCTTTGGGAAATAAGGCCTTATTGCCTATGGCTTTATTTCACCCCCCAAGTTAAAATGGGTAAGCGAAGTAGTGGACAGCTTATATTTTTTTTGTAAGTATTTCTCATTAAACCTAATACAATTTTTTTTTTGTTTTTTCGAAATTGGATAATATTAAAAAAAAATAATTTTCATCTAACGGCCAAATTTGACATATTTCTCTATTTTCAAGGCGTTTGAGGCACCCTTAAGCGATCGCCATAATTTTTTGCATAGTGTATTTTGATACCAAAACGAATATTTCTAGGGGGAGTGACGGTATAAAATCGAAGGTTGACATTTCTGGCGCACCCTAATGTATAAAGAAAAGTAAATGTCCCTTGCTATTGGAAATTTTACACTAAGCACTTTTGTCCGTAATTTCGTCAACTTTTTCGATAGTTCCAGAAGTTTCGTAACACATTTATGTAACCATTTGGGATATTTATACATAGGTTGGTAACTCTATACTAATGTGCCAACAATCGACTAACTAGGGAAGTCTACCTAGTTTCCAGTTGTGATGTAATGGTTGTGGGAGATCGAAAATGTATAAAGAAAACACGTTCACTCGCTACTGGAAATTTTACACTAAGCTCTCAGACGACGTCTGTTTGTAATTCCGCCAACTTTTTCGATAGTTCCATAAGTTTCTTTACACATTTGTATTTTAAGGTTGGTAACTCTATATTAATGTGCTAAAAATCAACTAACAAGGGAAGTCTGCCTAGCTTTATCTCCCGATCTTCATTAAAATTTAAAAGGTTCCAGAAGTTTCGTTACACATTTGTATTTTGGATATTTGAAGGTTGGTAACTCTACTCTCCGTTAAATTTAACTTTTTCACACAAATTTTGACATAAGGCTTCGTTAAATGGGCAGTTAGCAGCTAACTTTTCATTAAGTAATCCGCCCTTAGTCATTTTAAACGATTTTCCCAGTGGGTATCAGGTTGGTTAGCTACCATTTTATTTCCTCTCTCGATATTTAGTGTAAAGCATATATATGTAGTACTCTTATCGACTTCACGGGAAAAAATCGGTCAAACTCTATATAAAAAAAGTAAATTTTGGCAACGCGAGGAATTATAGGGAAATTGTTAAAAATGTTTTTACGCATTTTTATTATACAAGACAATATACATTGCCGTGAAAAAGTGACATTTCAGTTTTGTTATGATCGTTTCTTTCTTACAATTGTCAAAAGTTGTTGATTTTTTAATGTTTTATTGCGATTTGAGGCGTTTAAAGTTTAAGTGAAATTTTCACCGTAAAAAACAGAGTATTAAGCTCAGAGCATAGTACTCTATTCAATTTCACGGGGAAACAATCTGTCCTTAAAGCTTAGTACTCTGTTTTTACGATGAAAATTTCACAAAAACTTTAAACGCCTCAAATCGCAATAAAACATTTAAAAATCAACAACTTTTGACAATTATAAGAAAGAAACGATCATAACAAAACTGAAATGTCACTTTTTCACTGCAATTTAAATTGTCTTGTATAATAAAAATGCGTGAAAACTTTTTCAACAATTTCCCTGTAATTCCTCGCGTTGCCAATTTTTTTTTTTGTATGTAGTTTGAAAGATATTTTCCCGTGAAATCGAACAGAGTACTAAGCTTAAAAAAAAAAAAAATTTTTGGCAACGCGAGGTATTATAGGGAAATTGTTAAAAAAGTTTTCACGCATTTTTATTATACAAGACAATTTAAATTGCCGTAACAAAGTGACATTTCTTATGATTGTCAAAAGTTGTGGTTTTTTAAATGTTTTTTACGGTGAAAATTTCACTTAAACTTTAAACGCGTCAAATGCCAATAAAACATTTAAAAATCAACAACTTTTGACAAGTATAAGAAAGAAACGATCACAACAAAACTGAAATGTCACTTTTTCACGTGAATTTAAATTGTCTTGTATAATAAAAGTGCGCGAAAACTTTTTTAACAATTTCCCTTTAATTCCTCGCGTTGCCATTTTTTTTTATATGGAGTTTGAAAGATTTTTCCCATTTTGCATGGGGGGAAATTGACCTTTTTCAGTTTTTTACGTTTTGCTCCTACTTGATCAAATTTAATGTAGGCATATTTGGGATCAAACTAAAGGTATTTTACGTTCGAAAATTTTAGTGTTTTATTTAAGATCGGAAGAGTGATGCAAGGCAGACTTCCCTTGTAAGTACAAATAATTTTATGAGAATGTTTGTTGGTTTTTGTTTGACTGGTGGTCTGGTGTGTTTACCTCGTGTCGTATATTGTGTACGGACTTCGTACCAGACCAGACAACAAAATAGACGGCAGCAAGTATGGAGCAGACAAAAAAAGCTTAGAGACAGACATCACAATGCGTTTGCAAAAAGAAAACAACACAAAAAATAACACACACAAAAACAAAGCAAAACACAAAGTCAGGAAAAACGTGCTGTTGCGGTTTAATGTGCAAGTCGTTGATTTGTTTTCCTTGTTGTTGTTGTCCATTTTCCACACAAACATGAGAAAAAATTTTCTTTTTTAGGTTTTTTCATATTGTTGTTGTTGTTGTTGTTTTGTTTTCTAAACCCGTTCACCGCTATTTCCTTTTTTACACATAAAGAAAAAAATTACAATTTATTATTTAGTTTGATGAGTAACATAAAGAGAGTGTTCGTTTTCGTAAGTAAATAACAGTTGACTCTCTTTTAATTTCCGTTGAATGTAAAAAAAAAACACACGAAGACTGTTCTCTAACATGAATTTAATTTTTTAATATAAATTTGGGGCTTGTTGAAATTAGAAGACAAAAAAAAAAAAACGATTTCAACATTCATTTGACTTCTATACATTTAACAATTGCCATTTTGTATCTTTTTTTTTATTCCATTTCAGTAAATTTTTTAATGAAGCATTAGTGTGAAAATTTAACGATTTCTGGGGAACACTGCTTGTATGGGATATTTTTTGAGTTTTATACACATGTAGTTAAAATTTAAAGATTTTTTTGTTTAGTTTTTAGGATTTCAAGGCGCTTACAAACGATGATTTTTGTGGTAAGAACATCATTTTATATTTTATCATAATTATTGTACAGGCGCAGGTAAATGAGTACTAATTTAGGTAGAGTTGCCAACACTTTTAATTTATATTAAAGATGGGTTATGTGTAATAAACAACTAAAATCTTATTCATATCAAGGTTAAAAAATATAAAAGTGTATCAAGGCCATATTTTGATTTAAAATGTACATAAATTGTATCTAAATTTAAAATTAATTTACAAAATGTGAATTTTGAAATCATAAATTTATTTATGTAGGTATGAAAAGTATATCTTTGACCATTTTACCAAATTATAAAAAATACTGCTGTTTAAATTAAAAAAAAAATGACTTTGGTCGGAATTTATTTGAATTTATAAAAATTTAATTTTGTATGGAAGCCCCTTTAAGGAGTGGAGAAAAGGAGTAATTTGTTCAGAAAAAATTTTGGGGTATAAAAATTTATGGCGGGCAGTCATTGCACCCCTATAGGAGCGATTCAAAGGCAATTGTGGGGCAAATGGCTTCTCCGCGGAGCAAATGTGGTGGTAAAAAACATAAATATCCCACTCGGAGTCGCTCCATTAATTTTTATACTCAAACATTTTTTCTGAACAAACTTACACCCTAAAGTTTGAATCAAATTGAAGACTTACTTAAATCTACACTCCCCTCTTTAAGCAAATTTTGGTTGTGTTAAAATGGTGAAAAAATCGTGTAATGGCATTTCACTCCTCTTAATTTTGAACTTTAGCAATCGTTAACACGAAAATCCTAGCTGATCCTGTTTCGAGTTATTGCTAAATAATTACACTGTTCGACAGCAAAAACCTCATAGCAAAATATCCAACAACCTAAACTTGCTTGGCGAGGGGTGTGTCTAGACTTTTGTTGCCCTAACAATCATCTGCAATTCATCTTTTTGCATATTTGCCCTATCTTTTACCTTAACAAAAATAATCGCCAAAAACGCTTTTGGCAAGTATACTTGCCTGCGGTCATTAAAGGGTTAAATTGTACACTGGTCCAATATTCCAAATGTAAATATCAACATCAGAGGGAGGTGCTCATTCGCCGCTTCTTTGGAACCTGGCACTGAATTCAATGCTGCTCGCTCTGGAAGTAGTTGCATATGCTTACGATGTCGTGATTGCGGTAAAGCACATGCGAACATTAAGGGACATTCTTCAAGGTTTCTCTGAAAGATCTGTCTAAATGGACAAGAAACTGGTCATTGGATTGATTTGAATACCTGCCACGATGGCCCACAGTGGTCTCAACGCCGGCTAAACATAATGCGTCTACCAACGACCCCTCCCCTTTGTAACAAGTTACATATAAGAGATCACCCCTTGTTTAGGGGCGAGACCTATCCAACCTCACTCGATCTTTTGGCTGCGACACCAGGTTGCAATGCAATTCCACATCGAATATTGCTTTTCTTTCTGTGTTTATAGGTTTAAACCACAGCCACAACATGTACCACGAAGGGACCTTACCATTAAACCACAACTAAGATTGCTCTTAGAGGGCCAATGGTTTTCCGTAGTACCTGTTTTAAAGTCTTTGGTTTGACTGCCGTAGCAAGCTACTTTTAGAAGGACTTCCAAACAAATTCGGGACTGGTAACCAATGCTTTCAGTGGACCCAGCTACACATCGTTCTTAAATACATTATATCAATCACTACGGCTCGGAAGCCTTCGCGCTATAAATAGCCTTAGGTCTGTGCACAACTTTCGTCTTCATCAGACTGACAAAGTGGAGCATCATTATCCAACATGCACTCTCTTGTCCCCAAATACAACTTTAATTCTTTGCATACTTAAACTGCCAAAGCAGAGACCAAACTACACTGTTTGACAGCATCTGACAACAAATCACAAAATCTTCACGTTGGGCTCGGGAGACAGATTATAAATAACACACTCAACCAAGACCTTTTGACAATTTCTGAGTGGGGTCTGGCAAATAAGGTCGATTTTAATGTACGCAAGACCCAATATTGTATGTTGACCCTCAGACGAGTTGTGGAACCAACATTGTCGTCTGTATCTATGGGTGGTATTGAGGAATCGGAAACTCTTGATGTTCTGGGCATGAAAATTCAGGGTGATGTACGTTGGAATAAACATGTTCTTTAAGTGTCGAAAGAAGCATTCAAGTGTCTCGGTTTCTTAAAACGGTGCAAGAATTACTTCACTCCTCCCGATCTCCTTAATATTTATACCACCTATATCCGGCCGAAGATGGAATACAACTCAAACATATGGGCAGGGGCTTCAGAGTCTATTTTGAAGTTTCTGGACCGTGTTCAAAGGAGGGCGTCGAAGTTAATCAATGACAGTAGGGTATCCAACTCTATTGACTCTTTGGAGCATCGTCGGAATGTGGGTTGTGTAACACTGTTCTATCAATATTACCACGGTAAGTGTTCTGCTGAAATAAGCGAATTGATTCCGCGTGCACGAGTTTTTGATCGGAGTACTCGCTTGTCTAGTAGGGCTCATCCATTTGTTGTCGATTGCCTATTGTACCCAGCGTTGCCATATATTTTTTTGAAAAAACTTTTTTTTTCTGAAAAAAAATCTTTTTTTTGTAAAAAAAATCTTTTTTTTTACAATATTAAAAATTAATAGAAATTTATGTATTTTCAATTCAATTTTTATATCAAGCATACTTAGGCCCTGGCATTACTTTTGTATGAAAAAACAATGCCTATGCCTGCTATTTCATTGGCATTTTACATGAAAAAAAACGAATGTTTCAATGCTTAGGTCATTGAGATGCTTAGGTCATTGAAAAAAAGAATAAAAAACAACCCAGCGTTCATTTGGAGCTCGAAAAAACTCATAAAAGAGTCCTTAGACGATCAGAAAACATAATGATATGATGTTTTTCCTATCTGTGGCAAAAACCCATAACAACATAAGTCGAGTTATGTCCAAAACGTGTTTTTGCATTTTCGGAATCTCCTTATCCATTTTCGTATTGTATCAAATTTTAAAGAAAATCGGACCATTACTTTCTGAGATATTGATTTCAGAACTCCAGATATTGATTTCAGAACTCATTTTTTTTAAAGGAACGACATATGCTTGGAGTAAAATGTATTTTTGCAAAACGTAATTACAACATCAATGGTTTTCACCCGATATCTCCGTTGTTCTAATATATATCAACTTTTAAAGTAGCGTTGTTTGTGTCGATAATAGTGCTTAAGAATTTTACATACCCAAAATGTTCCAATTTTTAAACCCAGATTTGGAATTTGAAATTAAAACTTAAAAATGATTTTGGGAATCGAACCTAGCGCTCTTATATGACTCATAAAATATTCTGAAAATTGTGTGTTCATATTCTTTTTGGAGTCTTTTTAGACTCTTTTATGAATGTTAAAAAAATATTTTGAATTTTTTACATATCCATAATTAAGAGTCAAATATGAGTCTTTGTGGACTCAACATTTCGAGCGTTCTATTAATATTTTTGAGCCTTGAAAGAGTCATAATTTATTAAGGCTCAAAAAATTGTACACAGTAAGCAAATATCAAACACCGGCGCATGCTCGACAATATATGAGGGATTTGGTCTATGTGTGGTAAAATCTTTTATTAGTGCAGCAAATATACAATTTAAGTGAAAAATTATTCTATGTTGCCAACATACAGATTTGAGTAAATATCGGGTGGAATTTTCATATGGCGACCAAGTCAAAGAATGGTCCGATTTTAAATGGATTTAATAAGGTTACCAAGTTAAAAACAAAATTTTAATCGAATATCTCATATTTTCATAAAATAAAATCATAGTTAATTGTAACCGTTTACATAGACTGAAAGACGGACACGATAAGTCAACTCAAAAAGGGATTCTGAATCGGTCGGTATAATAAATGGTTAGTCTAGGACCAATATTTTGGGTACTTACAGAAAAAAAAACTGATGCTTTTTGTATTTTTTTACTAATTAAGAAAAACTTGAAAAAACTTTATTATTTTCCAAAAAACTTGTTTTTTTAGAAAAAATCTTGAAATCTTTTTAGCACCTCAAAAAACTTGCAAAAAAAGGGAAATCTTGATATATGGCAACACTGATTGTACCACACAACGCATTACAGAGAAAATTCATTTATAAGTCGAACAATCCGTATGTGGAATATACTTCCTGCAGACGTCTTCCCTGTTAACTAAAATCTTGAAAAATTCAAATCAAATATCCACAAACACTACTCCCTCTTTCCTCCTCCAGGTGGTGGTCATTGCCTCACCATGACAGCTGGTCTCCGGCACACCCATCAACCTTTGTTTTTTTGTATGTCTCCGGCACGCACGATGTCAGACAACAAGTTCTGTCATAAGCATCAACGTTCCACAAGGTGCATCTCCAGCATAGCCATTACCATTAGCCGTCCAGCATTTCAGAAATACTAATACGTTGTCCGGCGTGAACCACGGTCTGAGGCACTTGTGCCATGTTCGATCAGTCGCACCACAACAAATCGCAAGAGGACGAGATGCCAGAATTGCCCCTATCTCGCCCTTGCTATCGACTTTCCTCCCATGATGACGATTGATACGTTTAATTACAAGGAAACATAAGAAAAAAGGAGGTTGAATTTCAGGCGAAATGTTGAGAAACGGGTGAGAAAACGATTGCTTTATATTCCTGTAAAAGGGCCATGGGGAAACGATGCGACTTTAGACCTAGAGTCCTTTACTGGATTTATACAGCAGTGCTGCCTCTAATTCTGCTATATGGAATCATAGTCTGGTGGCCTGCTTTAGAGACAAAAGGTAATTGCATCTTTCACAAAATGTAATTGCATAACAAAGGTACAGAGAAAGGTGTCGATGTGTATTACTGGTGCTTTTTGTACTACTTCTACGGCTGCATTTACTCCTTCGCCTAATACCATTAGACATTTCGTGTAGGCAGTATGCGTATACGTCGGCAATTCGACTGAATAATACACTGCAATGGAAGAGCAGCGATTGTATAGTATACCACAAAATGCTGCTTCTTTGAGCCTTTTTGAGGGTTACTTTACCACTATGATCCAGGAAGTTTTGGCTGAGGGGCATTCCAGATTGTGGAGTCTCCATCTCTTTGCCTTTTTGAGGGCTACTTTACCACTACGATCCAGGGAGTTTTGGCTGAGGGGCATTCCAGATTGTGGAGTCTCCATAAATTTGTACACAGATGGATCGAAGCCACACGAATAAGTGGACTTTGGAGTCTATTCGGAAGAGCCTGTCACGATTGCCAAATAATTGCAGTGTTTACGAGGTAGCTGACTGGTTGAGTTGCAATGTATTGTCTACAACCGATGTCAACATTTATTCCGACAGTCAAGCCGCGGTCCCTGAAGTCAATGTTTCTAAAACCAATGAGCTTGCAAGACTAGAAATTACCTTACAGGTTCCAACAGAATTGGAATGTGTCCGTATGCATTCAGAAGCATAATCTAGAAGCATAATCTACTCCTTCGCCTAATACCATTAGACATTTCGTGTAGGCAGTATGCGTATACGTCGGCAATTCGACTGAATAATACACTGCAATGGAAGAGCAGCGATTGTATAGTATACCACAAAATGCTGCTTCTTTGAGCCTTTTTGAGGGTTACTTTACCACTATGATCCAGGAAGTTTTGGCTGAGGGGCATTCCAGATTGTGGAGTCTCCATCTCTTCGCCTTTTTGAGGGCTACTTTACCACTACGATCCAGGGAGTTTTGGCTGAGGGGCATTCCAGATTGTGGAGTCTCCATAAATTTGTACACAGATGGATCGAAGCCACACGAATAAGTGGACTTTGGAGTCTATTCGGAAGAGCCTGTCACGATTGCCAAATAATTGCAGTGTTTACGAGGTAGCTGACTGGTTGAGTTGCAATGTATTGTCTACAACCGATGTCAACATTTATTCCGACAGTCAAGCCGCGGTCCCTGAAGTCAATGTTTCTACAACCAATGAGCTTGCAAGACTAGAAATTACCTTACAGGTTCCAACAGAATTGGAATGTGTCCGTATGCATTCAGAAGCATAATCTACGGCTTTCAGAAATGGGCACATGGAATGGTGCGTAAGACTACACGACAGATATCGCTTTCAAGAGGTAAGATTTCGACGTTGGTTGTAATTACATGGTTCTTAAAAAATTTTACAAACACAACTTAATATTTCTGAAATACTGATTAAAATAGTGAAATTACTAAATATAAACATTTTATGTAATCAGAACCGGAAATACCGGTATTCCCGGGAATGTGTCTAGAACCGGGAAACCGGTACCAGAACCGGGAATACCGGTATTCCCGGGAATACCGAGAACCAAGAAATGGGGGGTACTAGTTGAGAAACAAGCTCTACGTGTACACATACAGGCATACGCTGACGATGTGTGCGCATTAGTATCCGGAAAGTCGCTTAACTTGGTATGCAAGAAAATGCAGACCGTCATTGACTTGATGGACAACTAGTGCAATCGACATGGATTGTCTGTCAATTCAAACAAGACAAAACTCATGTTGTTCACGTGAAGAACCAAACATAAGGGTCTTCAGCTTCCTACGTTGCAGGGCATAACTCTTCAACTGTCCACAGAAGTTAAGTATTTAGGGGTTACCCTAGATAGTAAACTAATGTGGACAAAACATGTTTAACAAAAAGTTTCACGGGCATTTCGGATTTTCTTTCAGAGTTTTTGGAAAGACATGGGGCTTAAGACCTGATAATGTACATTGCAGTAATTAGAACTATTGTGACGTACGCGGCGGTAGTCTGGTGGCCGAGAACAATGGTGAAGACTATTCGATCCAAGCTGAACGGACTACAAAGAGCAGCTGCTTTGGGAATTACTGGCGCCATGAGCACCACCCCAGGCGCAGCTATGGATGCTGTGTTAGATATGCTTCCCTTAGACCTACATATTCAAGGAGAAGCCATGACATCGTTGTGCAGGCTGCGCAAAAGTGGAACATGGCGTGAGGAGTACAATGTGGGGCATGGTCGTCTGTTCAATAGGCTATAGAAACTTTTTTCGATGTTTTCTATGCCTTTGCACAGTACAACCTCCTGCATCGAGTTTGGTAGGAAGTTTACTGTAAAATTTCGGAGTAGTTGAGACTGCGGCAACCCAGCAGACCTACTAGAAAATTACATAGATACTTTCTACACGGGTTGATCCTGTACCCTAAATGGCTCTGGGTCTGGTTGGTATTTGGACGATGTGACCAAATCCTATATTGCTATGGAAAAAATGGCTACAGTATTTCAGACTGAAGTATTTGTTATTTTGGACGTGGCAACCTGGATAATTA
This sequence comes from Pegoplata infirma, assembly GCA_963921195.1. NCBI lineage: Eukaryota > Metazoa > Arthropoda > Insecta > Diptera > Anthomyiidae > Pegoplata > Pegoplata infirma. Next base: position 139,413,061 of record OY992539.1, read on the forward strand.
GGAACACATGGAGGGATAGGAAAATCAGTATCTGTAGTGACAGCTAGGCTGCTAATTGCACTTGAATCTCTAGTCACTTCATCTAAAATTGGACAGGAATGTAGACACAGGCAGAATGAGGTCTCATGTGGGAATAGCGTCAGTCTTCTGCGGGTTCTGGGTCATAGGAGAATACGGGGAAACGAGTTTGCTGGCTCTTTGAGAAATCTTGGCTCCGATACAATTTCTCACAATTCGGAACCTCCGATTGTTATAGGCTTGACATGGCTGATGCGTTGGAACAACTCTCATATGAAAACAATTTTCATGGAAAGAGGGCCAAATGAGTTGGCATGCAAGAACACCAAACATTTTGTGATTAGGCCAGACAAGAAAGTGGCTAACTTTCTACTCAGTCTCAGTAGAATAGACTGTCGCGGACTTACTGGCAATGCCTGTGGTCGTCATATGACGACCTGTGTATGTGTTTTATCTGACCCATTATGTGCAGCTTGTCTTGAGGAAGAGGCCACAACCGAACAATATGTTTGTTGTTGTCCAGCCTTGTCAATGGCTAGTCTGCGGATATTGGGTTTTAATATTCTGTCAATGGACACAGTCCATGAACTTCCCTTGTCTTTTTTTATTTTAAGTTTGTGAAAGCAACTGAGAAATTCTGAGCAAGCACTTTTTAATTTTTTGTTTTTATAAACCTTCTCTCACCCCTTTTCTTTTCAGGGTACGGTACAATGGGTTAATTTAAGTCTGTGCGCAATGGACTTGCCTAAAAATTTCCTTATTTTAGGCTTGTACAACCCACCCTCAACTCAATTCAAGGGTGTACCTCTCCTGCGCCTGAGCAGAGTGTTTATTAACTGGTAACGCTAATGACCTAAACTGGTCTGTGCGGGGTCTTTCGGCAACCAGGTAAACCAAAACTGGTTTGTGTACCTCCACCGTAAGTAAGATAGTACTGTGCCAACAAAAAAGCGGTGTTTTCCTAGTCGTAGGGCTGCTTTGGCTTCTATCCAAAATAGTGAATTATGGCAGTTCTAGATCATATGCATAAATTATAAATAGGATAAATTTCATTTCCTAGCCCTTGCACTACTACAACTAACTATACATAAGTAAAATATAACATAATCATATATTAAGTACATATATAAAACTTATACACATGTATTATACAATTTTTTTTTTAAGATTTTATAAAGACAATAGGAAAGACGGTACTTCTTTCTGCAAGTAAATCCATAATACAATAGAAAGAAAATTATGTATTCTGTCAATGAAAAGTAATATAAAAGTAAAATGCCGTTAAATATTTATTAAATTAAAAAAAAAAACTTACTCTACCAGCATTGATGAAAGATAAAAAAGGAATGAAAAAGAAAATATCAAAAATATATATTTCCCCACCCATAAAAATACAAATAAATTTAAAAATTAATAAAAAAAAACTAAATTGAATAATTTACCATTTACTTTCAGTTTTCAGTTCATATCCAAAAAAAAATTTCCATAAAGTACATAAATCATTTAAAAATTTCGTTCATTATTTTTTGAATATTCTTTAAATTTTTTTCGTTTATTATTTTTTGTTTTTTCGAAACTTTTCAACGTCTCTTTTAATACACAATGAATGAAAAATGTAATTTTTCAATTAATTTTAATTATAAACTTAATTAGGAAACAAAAAAAATTTAAATAAAAATTGTATATAAAGAAATATAACAAACCGAAATGAACTGAACGAACAAATTGTACACAAACAACACTACACTATACAACAGTTTTAAATACTACAATTTAATACACGCGTCGCGTACACATTAGCAACATGATGTTATTTTCAATGTGCAACTCACACTAACTGACTGACTGCCTGCCTGCCTGCTGCTTTGGCTGCCAAATATTAAAGAGGAGACACATTAAATTACACGTACAATAACAACAAATTAAGTTTATTTTATAATAAATACAATATTGGGGAAAAGCGGGCGCTTTGTTGCCATCTCTTGTACACTCAATGTTTAAAATAATGAGTGCAAATGAGAAAGAGAGAGAGTTTAGTTCGGTCATTAGCTCATTTTATATAAAGTTCAGCAGCTAACAACAGCAAGCAAAGTAAGCAGTATGTTGCCAGATATAATGGGGTATTAAGTCCCCAAAATGAGAATTTAAACTTAAAAAAAAAATTAAGTTTATTTTTAAAAATAAAAATGCTTTTATTTCGAGTTCGAGGCCAGTATTTTAAATAAATTATATTTTCATTCGTTGCCGATATTTCGATACGCTTTGAGTATCATTATCTGGGCTTGTCTATAAATATAAGAATATATGTTTAAAAAGGACAGATTCGTGTTCAGCGAGCAAAAATCAATAAAAAAGTTGTCTTCAGCAGGAGGCTATTCAGAAAACTTTCATTAGTCGAATATTGTTATGAAAAGAAAGAAGTATAACGTAAAAAACCAAGCCTTGTTTAGAAGGTCACTTAATATTTCCAATTGCTATAAACGCCGCCAAAACATGCACAAAAAAAAACAGGATGAAAAGAATTGAAAACTTTGCAATGTGGGTTTCTAGAAGAACTTTAACGTACGGACTGAATTTCGTACAAACGTTTCAATCTTGGAAGAATTAAATGTAAATGACAGATTAACAAAACGTATCAGCAAATCATATTTAAAATACTTCGGACATATTGCTAAAAGAGAGGGTATCATGGAGCGATTAATTGTTGACGGCAAAGTAGAAGAAACTTAAGAAGATCGCCAACCGGTAAGTCTGCATGTTGCTGTCTGGTGTGCGTTTGGGTTCGAGTTAGGGCTCTCGCCGATGGATTTGGGCGGTTGTTGAGCTTTTCATGTATATTCTGATGCCAATAAACTATTCTCTTACTAACGGAATATTAAAGCCCTCGTGCACACCAAAAAAAAATTCAATTTCAATAAAAAAATTCACGAATTCAATAAATAAATTAACTAAAAAAGCCGCGGTGAAGATTTTCACAAATTCAATAAACGCATTTGTAAGTCGTTTGCTGAAAATAATTTCAATGAAAAAATTTCAAGATTCAACAAAAAAATTTATTGATTTATAATTTTTTTTTAATATTTTTAGAACTAAAAAAAAAAAAATTTATTTGTTTTTTTTTATTTATTTGTATTATTTAATTGTTTTCTTTGTTTATTTTTTTCTTTTCTCAATTGTTATTGTTTCCATCCAGCTTTGAACAGCATACCTTCGGGTTAGCATGCTTGCCGTCTAACCAACTGAACTACAACATGTCAACAAGATGCTACGAATAAAATCAATTTGGTTTTAAATAAAAGTAAACAAGAATTCTGGAACACTCACATAATTTTGCCAGTAATGGTAACAGAAGAAATTGTCAATTGAAATAAAAAAAAAAACAAAAATACTGACAAATTTAGTGGAGTGCATCAGTTTCATTCTCCAACTTATAACAGTAAAAATATTAAGCACACAACTATACACACACGCATTCACAAACAAATTGTGTTTTCATTTCTTTTTTGTTCTTGCTTGTAAGCACATAATCGAATTTAGCCGACAAAACTATAACATTGTTTTGGCGTTGTGCGCTAAGCGGTTGGTAAACTTATTACTTTTTTTTTTGGGTCGTTGGTTCGAATCCCCATCAGACCCAACATTTTTTTTTATGATATTTTATGGATTTTTTTTTTTTTGTTAATATTATATTTCTTTATTTGAAACAGTTATAAATTTTCAATTGGCTTTAAAATTACTATGTGTAAAAAAAACTCAACAAAACTTGCCGACGGAATGAATTGAAAATATTTTTTTTTAATTTCAATAAATTTTTTTATTGATACAATAAAAAAATTTATTCAAAATATTTTTATTTTTAATAAACGTGTTTATTAAAATTTTCTTAAATATTTTTTTTTTCTATATAATTATAATTCTTAGAATTTTTGATTATGCCATCTCTATAAGCTCAATATTAAACATACTGGCTGTAACTCATAGTAAGATCCCATAAGTCCATGTTGGTTTTATAATACAATTATACAGGTTGACTTAAGAGTCATGGCGTTTTTTAAAGGCGTGATTAGACGAGAGAGAATTCCCCTAGATTTAAAGTAAAAAACAACTCTGTGATAACTTTTAAAATTGGAATGTCAAATAAAATTTTATTATATATTTTTTATTTACTTTAATTCGGTTTCCAATCTACAAATTATTGACTAAATGTGCGAAAACAAATAATAATATTATGAAAATGGTAAACAAAAACAAGTATTAAAGAAATGAGATTTGACATAAAGTCAAAAGTATATTACCGCAGAGTTGTGTCACAGAAAGAAAAAATGGGGAAAACTAAGCGATTTTAGGAGAAAACACAGCGGTTTTTAGTCAGTTTTACGCTAATATGGCAACACTTTCTACGACTTAGGAGTGAGTGAAACAACAAAAACCGATCTGGCATCCATTTTTCTAATGGCGCGTTATATTAGCTTTCTCTTTCTAACCTAATTCGTAGAATAATTTGAAAATATTAACCATATGGTTAAAGAATACTTTTTTGACACCTGTCACTTATGTCGAGTCTGTATTAGTCTGTGGTTGTGTTTTACTTTAAATCTACACTGAGGGAAAAAAGCATACTTAATTCAAAAATTTTCATTTTTGATTTAAAAATACTACATTATTTTCAAAAATTTTTGTTATTCATAATGAAATATGTTGATTTAAAAACATATATTTTTGTTTTAAAATTGGTAACCTCTTAATTCAAAAATGAATAATCTTAAATTTATTGTGCTGTCGTAAAAAATCGTTACAAATTTGAATTATTGTCAATTCAAATTTTCATTTTAAAATAACATTGTTTCATTTTCAATTTGATGTTAAACAATTTTATTTTAGTTGTGAATTGACATTTCATATGTCAAATTTTAAGATGAAAACATTTTCAATTTGAACGTGTTCATTTTAAGAAAATTTATTGCGTCATTGCGTAATTTTTGCAAAAAAAAATGGAAATTTTTGGTAAAAAAGAATTAATCCCTAAGATATATATGTGTAAAAAACTAAATTTGTGGAAAGTATCTAGAAGTAGTGGTAAGTTATAAAGTTTAATATGTTTTTTTTTTTGTTATCTAACATGATTTTGTTCTTTGGTTTAGGAGCTTCTTTGGTTTAAGGGCGCTGTCGTGGAAAAAATAATTGATGAGAATTATAAAATCAACTTTACAGTTTAATTCCCGGAGAAGAAAATAATAAAATAATTAAGTTTAAAGAGGTTAAGTATAATAGTAAAATTTTTAAGTAATATAAGTTTTTACACCAGTCCATATAGTCGCATTACAGAGTTTATCATTTTACCAGGCTATATAGACTGGGTTTTACATTAAAAACAAATCACAAATTTAAATTTTTTTATAATTTTAAATAAATTGTTTTAAAAATAACAAAAAAAAGTGTTTTAATTAATATCACTCAAAAAAAAAAAACTGTAAAGTTAGCAAAAAATGTAGTTAAATTTAACTAAAAAAACACCTGATTTTGAACCTACTAAATTTCTAGTTAATTTAACAAAAAATATTTAGTTAACTTTTCGTAGAATGTAGCAAAAAAAACGTAATTTTAGCTGAAAATTTCGTAACATTTTTTATAAGTTGAATTCAACTAAACTTTTTGTAAATAATTTTAAGTTTGTTAAATATTGGTTTTAAACACTAACACTTCACTTTTTTTCTTATTTTTTTCACAGCTTAAGTAGGACTTATGAGATTTGCATAGGAGGCTACACAAGAAATGTTTAAAATTTTTCACTTGACAAAAATGTTACAAAAAATCAGCAAACTAATTAGTAAAAATTCGTAAACTCAGTTTTAAAGTCAACAAAAAAAATTAATTCAAAATTTGTACAAAACTAGTACTTATTTTCGTAAATTGAACTTAACTAAAAAAAGTAGTTAAAACGCTGATTTTAACTAAAAATTTGCTAAAAAGCCAGTAAACTCGAGTTAACAAAAAAATTTTTGTTAACTTTACAGTTTTATTTTTTTGAGTGATAAAATAAAATGGTATAGAACAACACAAAAATAAAATTATATCAACCTTAAAACAAAAATTTCTCAATTTTAAATTAAAAATGAATCAACTTTGATTTTAAAACGTTAATCTTTATTCGCCCATTTTAAAAATGAAAATAAACATTTTCAAATTAAGCAAAAACAAAGTTTGTTGACTTTTGTCACTGTTTTCTTTTTATTTTGAGATTGTTTCTGCTTGATTTGAAAATTTTTTTTCTTAGTGTAGGGGGTTTCTCTCCCGTCTAAATGCGCCTTAATGCTTATTAATAAACAGACAAGGAAAAACAATAAAAATTAAAATTCGTTATTGATTAAATTCAAGAAAGAATTTTATTAATAAAAAAATAATTTTATTTTCATACAAACAAATATATTTATAACAAGTAAATATTTTAAAAATGTTTGAAAATTTATTTTTGGAAAAATAAAATTTATTTTTTTTGAGAATTTTATTTTTGGAAATAATAAAATTCAAATGTTTTTGAGAAATTTATTTAAACCAAAATTTTATTTCAAATACCTTATGAGATTTAAATAAAATTCGATTTTTTCCCTTGTGTGTTAATAAACCAATGTAATTGGCAGGCTTTTACGCCATGTAAGAACACTCACAGGTTGTGGGATATTTTACGATACACAAGACCCCATTCCTTTTTAAGGGCGTCCGTGGCAGTCCTACTTCTTTTTTAGAAAGTCAAGAAAATTTTTGCAAAAATAAACTTTTTTGCTTGAAGTTTTTAACATAAGGTTTTTAGGCATGCTTACATATTATACTTAAAGATGAAGCAATACATCCAATTTTAAAGGGATGCTTATTATTTATGGAGTTGCAAAAAATAGCACGAAATTAATAAATTATGAGAAAAATCTAAAACAATTTTATCCAAATTCGTAGTTTTTTATTGCTATGGGTCTAATCCACATTTCCCATATCAAACAAATTTAAATTTGTGAAAGTCTTGTTTACTTTTTGTATTGAAATTTTCCAGCTGTAGTAAAACTGAGTAGATTGTAGTAAGGTAAACGAACAGACATAATAATTTTTAAATTTTTCTGCTACTTTAATATATTTGTATACCCTACATCACTCTGTGGCACAGGAGTTTGTGCTAATGTTTGTAACTGCCCGAAATATTGGCCCTAGACACACTTTTTATTATACCGATCGACTCAGAATCACTTTTTGAGTCGATTTAGCGATGTCCGTCAATCCGCCCGTCTGTCCATGTAATCAAGATACAGGTCGCGATTTTTAATCTATTGACTTGAAATTTAAAACTTACCACCAGTTTCTGTAACACAGACGTCATGTTTAGCCTGTGTGTTAACTCCTTGGAGATTCCAGACATGTGGAAGCTCGGGAAGATTATTCCCCTTCTCAAACCTGGGAAGCCCAATAATTTGGGGAGCTCCTACAGGCCGATAACCCTATTGTCACCAGTGGTTAAGGTCCTGGAATCTGTCCTTCTCCCTACTCTTAGGGAGAATCTCCCCATGGCGGACCACCAACATGGCTTTCGTTCTGGTCACAGTACAACAACTGCGTTGTGCGAGATCACGACAGCCATAGCCGGAGGCCTTAACAGCAAACGCCCGCACGAGAGGACCATTGTGGTCGCTCTCGATCTGTCTAAGGCCTTCGACACGGTCTGCCACACGCAGCTTCTGCAAGACCTGTATGACTCTACGCTCCCTAATGTCCACAAACGGTGGTTGGCGAATTACATGGCTGGGAGGCAGTCATATGTAGAGTTTAGAGGTTCCAGGTCGGGACTGCGGAGAAATAAGCAGGGTGTTCCACAGGGGGGTGTCCTTTCACCCATCTTGTTCAACACGTATATCTCCAAAATCCCGACCCCACCTCCAGGACTGAAATTGATATCCTACGCCGATGACTGCACAATTTTGTGCACAGGCAGGGATATCGAAGCCCTGGAGGAACAGCTTAACAGCTATCTGCCAACCCTGACGAAATTTTTGGCAGATAGGAACCTCCAGCTCTCGACACCCAAGTCGACGGCCACGCTCTTCACCACGTGGACTAAAGAGGTTAACAGGGAACTCAATGTCCACATTAGTGGGCAGAAAGTTCCCACAGTGAAAAACCCCAAAATTCTTGGGGTTCACTTCGATAGCCTCTTTATGTTCGCGAGGCATTCTGAAGAGGTGACCAGGCGAGTGAAAGGGAGGAACTCCATTTTGAAAGCGCTAACGGGCAGCACCTGGGGTAAAGATAAGGAGACGATCTTGACTACGTATAAAGCCATAGGTCGTCCCCTTATCGATTATGCCTCCCCGGTATGGTCGCCGTCCGTTAGCGACACACAATGGAGAAAGCTCCAAACGGTGCAGAACACGGCCCTCAGGGTGGTAACAGGATGTCATTCCATGGCATCGGAAGACCACCTATATGAGGAGACCAAAATTCTGCCCGTTCGGAGCCATTGCTCCCTTCTCACTCGTCAATTTGTACTTGGATGTCATATGACAGGGCACCCCAACCATGCAAGCGTCGTTGGTACGTCGGCACCAGAGGTGAGACAGGTGAGGTCTGACCTACGGTCCGAGAAATCGGCCGTGGGTCACCTCATCGGTCTTGTGCAGAATGGCGACTTAAAAGAGGCGCAGGCTCGCCTACACACGGAGATCGTCTCGGAATCCATTGGGAGGATGCGAGACAATGTTGTGTTAGGTGGCAGGCCCCCTCCCCTTTCCGAATCCGAAAAGAGCCTGCCACGTAAGGTCCGCACGACATTGTCCCAACTCAGGTCAGGTTACTCTAGGGGGTTAAATAGTTACCTGGCCAGAGTTAACCCTGACATCTCTGATGCCTGCCCTCTTTGCGGCGCTACTCCTCACAATACCATACACCTCTTCGAGTGCCCGGTTCGGCCCACGACACTCACACCTACGTCATTATGGACCAATCCAGTCGAGGCAGCTCGCTTCCTCGAACTGGAAGGGTAACCTGTTTTATGTCTCCTATCCCAATCCCTTTCCCATCCCCATCCCTAAAATATTTTTTTAATAATATAATAACTAATTTACTACTAACATTTCTTCTGTATCTACATGTGAACCTCCAGTGGACGCTACAACAACAACAACACAGACGTCATTCGTTCGTGACGAATTTGTGTGCATTTTGTTATTGTAACAAAAACAAAATACATGCAAATTTGTCGCAGATGAATGACGTTCGTATTACAGAAACTGAGGGTCAAGCTTCTCTTGGTCCAAGGACGAAGCCTATTGAAATTGGCGGTCCATGTTTAGACCTAGCCCCCATATAAAGATCCTATTTATTTTTGGCTCAAATAACTCTAATTACCGTATTATAACAGACATTCTTTCAAAATTTGGCATGTATGTGTACGTGTTTCGTATTCACAATTCTTGTATCCCCATACAAACCAACTTCCAGATATTTCCATAAACCTAAAATTTCATGAAAATATAAAATATTTAATTGAAAGTTCGTTTGCGTGGGACTATGGCCCCATATGAAAATTTCGACCGATATTCCGTTAAAGCGGTTTATTGGCAACAAAAATAAGCCTATTTCACTAAAATTTAGTTTGTGAGTGTTTTCTGAACTTTTTCAAGATTTGATAAAAGAAAGATCCAATCGGTCCATGTTTTTCGGAAAGCACTGGTGTATGGTATTATATAACCGACTATAATTTTCGTACTTGGTTATCTTCTAACAGTTGTTAAGCGTACCCTATGGAATTTTAAAGTTTTTGATCGTGTTTTCGGCGAAAACTTATTTTAAACAAATTTTTATTTTGTATGGGAAATACGTATTTTTTATATTTGGGGTTTTCACAATAACGATTAAATTTGCCTTTTTTAGTTGGGTATTTGGCAAATTTGCCATTTTACTAAACGTCATTTTTTCTTTACATATCGTGAGCGCACTTTTCGTTAATAATTTGCACAAAATAACTTTAATTATCTTTTAAAATTCACAATTTTAAAATAAACACAAAAATGTGTATGTTTCTTTTTGTATAAATGTTTTTGTTGCCGCGTTCGAAATTTCAGCATAAACAATCACAGCTGTTGTCATTTTTACGTTTTTTTTTATTTGCACAATGGCATTTTGTTTTTAGACAAGGTTTGAGTTGGGCATTTTAAGAAAAATATGCCACATTCAAATTGGCATTTTTTTTGACGTTTGGCACATTTGCCAAATACCAAACTAAAAAAGGCAAATTTAATCGTCACTGTGAAAACCCTAATTGTTTTGGGAGGAGGCTCTTTAAACGTGTTTTCGATGCCAGCCTGAATGCATTATTAAACAAATTCAAATTTTAACGGAAGAAATTGTATTTTTTTTATTAAATTCAACAATTATTTTGGGCATTTTCATTTTCACAGTGGGAATGAAATTTCTTTTTTTTTTTCTGGCCACATTGGCAACAAACAAGCAATAAAAAACAACGGAACAAGTAAAAATATTAAATTAAATATACAACTTTTTCTTTTATTATTTAAAAGATAAATTAGAAAAAAAGAATTTCTTTAAACATACTTGAGTTCACTTGAAGAAATAAATATTGCGGTTAATTTAATTAAATAATTTTATGAACAAACACATTTTTTTTGTTAGTTTTGCGACAACGGATGAAAAAACTACCGAACGAACGAATAAATTAATAATTTATTTTTTTTTATTCTTATTTTCTTTTATAAACGATTTTTTAAAAGATTTTTATTTAACGGCAACAACACGGCACGACAACGTCTCATTTCGCACTGTTTTTTGTTCAAAATCTCTGCAAGAGCGCAGCAAAAAACAATAGAAATTTCGGCACTTTACGTACTTTGCTTCTGCTGTGCTCCGTTTTTTTTATTTTGTTTTTGATTTCCTTTTCGGATAAAATACTTACTTGCTGTTGTTATTGTTGTTTTACGTTCTTTTTTTTAATGTTCGTTAAAAACGAATCAAAAGTCAAAACAAAGCAGGCAAAGATAAAATTGTGAAGAAAATAAAAATTTTAAGAAATTGTGATACTTTACCATCGTTTTTTTTTTCACTGGAGGAGGGTGGGTAGGGGGTATTGAGTGTAGTGTGAGTTTTGTTCATAAACCTTGTAGAAGGGGTTAATTTAAATTATTCTCAAGAGAAAAGGTGTGCCAAAAATTATTGTCAGGGATGATTGAGTTGGTACAATTGCACTTTTTTTATAGTAGAACTCAAATCTCAATAGTACAATTTCTCCAATTAGCGTTAAAATTTCGCTGAAGGTGGGTAAGTTGCTCGGTTTTCACGTGAAAATCTGTCAAACTCCATATAAAAAAAACATAAATTTCACACTGGCTTTACAAATTCGTAAAAATTTCGCTGAAGAGGTATTCTGTTCACTGGTGAAAAACCGGCAAAATAACCCGGTATATGTTGCATCAATACGCATCAACACTATAAGCAACATTTTTTTAAATTGTACAGACCATTTAAAAAGCGGTGAAATTTAACATTCAGATGTAAAATGAAGTACATAATTATAAGTGTTTGGGACTGTAAACATTAATTATATCACATAAATTACCAAAAAATATTATTTAAAGTTATTTTATGAATTCTGACGCGCGAAACATAACCAAACATACACTCAGAAAATTATGTAAGTTACTACATGTTATTTGTTTGTATATTTTACAGTAGTTAGTAGTTTTCAACTACAAAGTCAGTTATTTTTGTATGAAAAATATCAAATAACTATTTTTGTTAGTTATTTTAAGTCGTTTTTTTGAATAACTACCAAAAAAGTACTGTAATGTAGTAACAGTTATTTAAAGTAGTTAATTTTATTTTTTTTATCTCTGAAAAATTTTCAAAGTTTTTTTCTAAAAAAAAAAAAATCGTTTTTTTATTTTTCACAACTTTAAAAAAAATAGTTTTTTTATTTTTCACAACTTTAAAAAAATTCGTTTTTTTATTTTTCACAACTTTAAAAAAAAAAGAAAAAAAAAACTTGGAAAAAATTTGGTCTTCATTTTTTTTTTCTGAAAAATTTTTTGAAAAAAAATATATATTGTTTATTTTAATTTTACTACATTTTAGTTGTTTTGACTACAAATGTTAGTAATTTTTACTACACAAGTCGGTTGTTTTTTGTCAGTTAAAATAACTAACATTGTTAGTTGATTTAACTGAAAAAGTAGTTGACCCCAAAACAACTTACAAAGTAGTTATTTTAACTGACATTTTCAGTTGATTTTACTAACATAATTTTTTGAGTGTATGACTGTCAAATTTTCGCTACAAATTAATTGATGTTTCGAAACATTTTTTTTTCACCGGTGAACAACTTAAGGTACCTACAGACGACGCAATATTATGTACAATATTCAATTATATTGATGGTGTGTGGGTAAGATTGACCATTGTACAATCGTCAATATTACCCACACACCATCAATATAATTGAATATTGTACATAATATTGCGTCGTCTGTAGGTACCTTTACTAAGATTGAAGGGTATTCTGTTTGCTGGTGAAAATCCTGTAAAATAACCCGGTATATGTTGCAGCAATATATACCAACACTATTCGCAACATTTTTTATACCCTCCACTTAGTGATAGAGGGTATATATAAGTTTGTCATTCCGTTTGTAACTCATCGAAATATCGGTCTGGGATCCTATAAAGTATATGGGGCATTCCATGTGAAATCGGACACTTTGAAAAACTTTTTTTTAGATTTTCCCAATTTTTTTACAGTTTTTAGTACCTTTCGAAAACTCCTTCGTGGTAAATTTTCAGATTTTTTTGATGACCCGTTCAAAAGATATCGAATTTTTAAAAATTGGTAGTTTGTTCCTTTACTCAAACTTCTTTTAATCATAACTTCTTCAATAATGGTCCAAATTTCAAATTTTTTTTTTTCAAAATTTTTGTTTTTTTACGTACTTTCTAAAAATCCCAAAAAATTCTTAAAAGCGCTCTAGTATGCGATTTTTAAGTTTTATAATTTAAATCTCATTTTTGAAAATGTTTGTACTCTTCGATTTTTTTGAAATTTTTTTGTGTATAACTTCTATCAATTCTACAAATTTTTTGCCCAGGAGTGGAGATAGGGCGTAGGTATGTTTTGAAAAAATGTTGTAGGGTAAAAGTAAATGGGGGTCGGTCTCACTAATGACCCCTCTCGGACGCACCATTGGACCGGTAGAAGCTGATTAAATAAAACAAATTTACAAAAAATAAAAAAAATTGTATGGGGACCGCCTTAACAGTTAAAGATAGAGGGTAGGTGTGTTCAGAGAAAATGTTTGGACTAAAAAAATATTGTAGGTCGGTCATACATTTTGTTGCTCGAAGGGCACTATTTGGGCAGTTAGAGCGGTTGGAACAAATTTTAAAAAATGTCGTTTTGTGTGGGAGCCCCCTTAGAAATTGGAGATAGGGTATTAGTTAGTTCCAAAGAAATGTTAAGACGTAAAAATTAATGGGGGTCGGTCTTATAAAGGACCCCTCTATGACGCACCATTGGAGCAGTAGAAATGATTTTAAGATTGGAAAATTACAATAACATTTTTTCAAAAAATTTTAAAAAATAGTAATAATCGTTATCCCACGATCTTCCTGGGCAAAAAATTTGTAGAATTGATAGAAGTTTTACACAAAAAAATTTCAAAAAAATCAAAGAGTACAAACATTTTCAAAAATTAGATTTAAATTTTAAAACTTAAAAATCGCATACTAGAGCGCTTTTAAGAATTTTTTGGGATTTTTTTTTTAGAAAGTATTTAAAAAAACAAAAATTTTGAAAAAAAAAAATTGAAATTTGGACCATTGTTGAAGAAGTTATGATTAAAAGAAGTTTGAGTAAAGAAACAAACTGCCAATTTTTAAAAATTCGATATCTTTTGAACGGGTCATCAAAAAAATCTGAAAATTTACCACGAAGGAGTTTTCGAAGGGTACTAAAAACTGTAAACATATTGGGAAAATCTAAAAAAAAAGTTTTTCAAAGTGTCCGATTTCACATGGAATGCCCCATATATATTCATGATGCCCGATCGATTTTATGACATTCTAGCGATGCCCGTCTGTCTGTCTGTGGAAAATGCTATCACGGACAAAATATTGCACAGAGATGACTAAAACTTAACATATTTATTGGAAGTTCTCCCGAGAAGTTGGGTATTGCATTTGTGCGATATCGGTTCAGCGGTTCAAAAGTTATGAACGAAAATGTAAGCACACCTCAAAAATGTCAGTACATTCAACATAACCTAAAAATACAAAATGCTTTAATTCGGCGTCTGGTTGACATATGTGAACATAATTGAACACCAAATGGTATTTAAACAAGTACGAACATATTTTTTGACCAAAAAAGAAGAAAATCGCGGATTTTTTTTACCAAATTTTTTTTTCGCTGAAATTTGTTTTTTCAAAAAAAATTTTTTTTTTTTTGAAAAGTAATTTCCTTTTAAATAAAGTCTTTTGCAATAATCTTTTTGAAATTGTGGAGGGTATCACTACATTTGGCAAGGCCGAATTTAACTTTTTTAATTGTTTTAAACTACAGACCATTTAAAAAGCTCTGAAATTTGATATTCAAAAAAAAAAAAATGAAGCATTTATAAGTCGTTGGCATTGTAAACATTAATTAATTTAGAACACATATCCCTTATTGAAAGGCATTTTCATAAGCTTTCGGATGCAACTAAATTTCTCCAAATCGGTCAAATAGTTTAAAGATATTTAAAAAATATTGTTTAACTTTGAAGCCCCGCCCCTCCAAAAGGGGAATGACCGCTCCTTAAAATTGGTACCACTTGACGTATATTTTCTCTACTTAAGCACAACATTTTATCAAATTTCGAGTCGAGTCCGCAAACTAGAGATGGGCGCGGGAGTGAATTTTGACTCTCGCACGCTCACGATATAAAAATATTGCTCACGCACGAAATTGTTTTTTCTTAGAAAGTATTTAAAAAAACAAAAATTTTGAAAAAAAAAAATTGAAATTTGGACCATTGTTGAAGAAGTTATGATTAAAAGAAGTTTGAGTAAAGAAACAAACTGCCAATTTTTAAAAATTCGATATCTTTTGAACGGGTCATCAAAAAAATCTGAAAATTTACCACGAAGGAGTTTTCGAAGGGTACTAAAAACTGTAAACATATTGGGAAAATCTAAAAAAAAAGTTTTTCAAAGTGTCCGATTTCACATGGAATGCCTCATATATATTCATGATGCCCGATCGATTTTATGACATTCTAGCGATGCCCGTCTGTCTGTCTGTGGAAAATGCTATCACGGACAAAATATTGCACAGAGATGACTAAAACTTAACATATTTATTGGAAGTTCTCCCGAGAAGTTGGGTATTGCATTTGTGCGATATCGGTTCAGCGGTTCAAAAGTTATGAACGAAAATGTAAGCACACCTCAAAAATTTCAGTACATTCAACATAACCTAAAAATACAAAATGCTTTAATTCGGCGTCTGGTTGACATATGTGAACATAATTGAACACCAAATGGTATTTAAACAAGTACGAACATATTTTTTGACCAAAAAAGAAGAAAATCGCGGATTTTTTTTACCAAATTTTTTTTTCGCTGAAATTTGTTTTTTCAAAAAATTTTTTTTTTTTTTTGAAAAGTAATTTCCTTTTAAATAAAGTCTTTTGCAATAATCTTTTTGAAATTGTGGAGGGTATCACTACATTTGGCAAGGCCGAATTTAACTTTTTTAATTGTTTTAAACTACAGACCATTTAAAAAGCTCTGAAATTTGATATTCAAAAAAAAAAAAAATGAAGCATTTATAAGTCGTTGGCATTGTAAACATTAATTAATTTAGAACACATATCCCTTATTGAAAGGCATTTTCATAAGCTTTCGGATGCAACTAAATTTCTCCAAATCGGTCAAATAGTTTAAAGATATTTAAAAAATATTGTTTAACTTTGAAGCCCCGCCCCTCCAAAAGGGGAATGACCGCTCCTTAAAATTGGTACCACTTGACGTATATTTTCTCTACTTAAGCACAACATTTTATCAAATTTCGAGTCGAGTCCGCAAACTAGAGATGGGCGCGGGAGTGAATTTTGACTCTCGCACGCTCACGATATAAAAATATTGCTCACGCACGAAATTGTTTTTTCTGCTCACGTTCACGCACGCTCACGTGAGTAACTAACATTTTTCTCACGCTCACAAAGACTCACGAAATCAAAATCAACTATTTTTTTTTACTTTTTTTCAATTTCTTGCACAAAAAGTAATTAAATTCCTTAAAACAATCAAAAACATTTATTTAAATCACATTTTGGTATTAATATATACCTTTCGCGTGATATATTTCTTTTGCGTGACTCACGCCAGATTCAATCACCCAAGTTCTACTCACGCTATAAAATTTTCTTACAAAAAAAAACAACTTTTAAAAAATATTTTTTTTGCAAGAAATGAAAAAAAAAACAATAGCGGTTCTCTCCCTTGATAGAAAACATAAAAAGAATCGGAGAAATGAAGAAAACAAGAAAATGTTTGACATATACAACAACAAAACACATGTATTTCTGTCAAACATTTTCTTGTTTTCTTCATTTCTCCGATTCTTTTTTTGTTTTCTATCAAGGGTGAAAACCGCTAATGAAGTAAATAAAATCAAAATATCAAATCACGCAAAACAATTAAGCACTCACGAAAAAATTTGACTAACTCTGTAATCAATCACTCACGCTCACATGTGATTCATGTGAATCACATGTAAATGCATACTTGCACACGTGTGGTGCAGAATGGGTTAAGGGTTAATTACTAGTTTAAAAAGCTGGCAGCACTTTTTCTAATTAACAACTCTGACTTTTTTGACAACTAATAGAATGCGCACGACAAAAAAAAATAATGTCACTTTTGTTTATGTAAAACGCGGTGTTTTTTGTGTTTTATAAAGAAAATTCTTATAAATAATTAATTAAACAAAATGAAATTTGCTATAGAACATTTGAGTAAGAATTCAGGACGTTTAGGACAATTAGTACAACAAGAAACTAAAAAACAATTCAAGACTCCTGTGCTGATACAAGTAACAAAGGTAAGGAGGAGAAATTTGGATTTACAATTTATCTTTAGTATTAGATCCAACTATTCCATATTCTACCTTTACAGGGAGGTAGTATACCTTATTTAACGCGAGAAGTATTTGATAATGTTTCTCAAGAGCCACAGCTGTTACAAATGTCTTTGGCCACAATGGATCATATGAAGGAAGCATTGACACATTTTAAAGGTGCTGGTGGTCTATCTGAATATGTGGGCTTTAAAGATTCTCCCACTTTTCTGACAATAAGAGATCCTTGTGAGTTAATGCCTAGTGGCTTTAATGATAAAGATATCGTGCCACTGTTTACACGTAGAGGCAAGGAGCCTTTAACAGCTCAAAAGTTTATTGGTTTATTGGAATCATTTAAACCTGATATTTATCAAGGCCTTAATGATGCCGATACGAATTGGGATAGTGCCAAAAAGAGAATACAAAAGTCAGTAGATCGTACGGACAGTTTTATGGATTATTGTTATGAACAACATTCCAATTCAGAGATACTTAAGAAATCTTGCTTATTTGCTCCTATTGTTGGTGGCTACAATACCTTCAATCGTTCACAATCCATTAAACATGCAAAAGCGAAAGGTGCTTCACTATATGGTGGCTTTATATTAGAAGGTTTTCATAATTATGGTTTGACCGCGTCCGAGGTAACTTCCGAACAAATTTTGCCCATCATCAAACATTGTCTTAAGGAATTGGATAATGATAAACCATTAATGTTGCCTGGTGCTTATACACCATTATTGGTGTTACAACTGATACAATTAGGCGTTGATATGTTTGATTCTTCTTATGCCTACTGTGCGGCAGTTAATTTTAAATGTTTATCATTTAATTTTGATTTAAATGCAAAACTGGAATGTATAACAGAAACTCCTTTTATTGATTTAACAGATGAATGGTAAGTTGGTAAACTAATTTTAGGAAATCATGGAATCAGTGTCATAATCAGTGGCATAAATTAAGCTTACCGAACTTTGTTTAAATTAAAAAAAATATATATGACCTTAATCCTTGGACTGTTAGACAACACTTTTTTTGTCTATATAGGATTGTAGCCAATACCTCAAGTTTTCATTTGCGCCAAAAAAACGGCGCTGTAAGTCTAAAACATACTGAGATATTAAGGGTCAAAGTTGTAACTTAATTTTTTTAAACTTTTTTCAGGATTTTTGTTAAAATTTTATTGATTTGTGGCAACATACAGATATCTGACAAACTACTAGTCCGATCAAGACAAATGTGGTATCATAAAAAAGGTGAATTAAAGACTCTCCAACGATGTGTAAAATGACACCGCCCCCATAAAGTGATTTTAACCGGGCAAAAGGCTTGAAACACAAAAAAACTTTATTTAGCGAAGCAGCTAAATTAATTTATGGAGTTTGTAATCTCTAATCCCGGCCGAAGGCCGGCTACGCTAAAAAAAAATTTAAAATACGATAGTAGTTTGTCAGATGTCTGTATGTTTCTACAAATTAATACAATTTTAACAAAAAAAACCTGAAAAAAGTTAAAAAAAAGAAAAAAAATCAACTTTGACCCTTAATATCTCAGTAAGTTTTAGACTTACAGCACCGTTTTTTTGGAGCAAATGAAAGCTTGAAATCTTGGCTGCAAGTCTATATAGACAAAAAAAAAATTATATATACGTGCGATTTTGAGATAATTAGCATTTTGTAAAAAAGTCTTGTCTTTCTAATGATACCATAACCGTCTTGATCGGATAAGTAGTTTTTGAAATATTTAAGAAAAAACACTACCTCCCAAACGGGGTAAGTCCCCACGGGTTTGAATACCACATTCGAATTTTTAGAGGGCAAAGGTCAAGGTCATATTTTTTTTAAATTTTATGCAAGTTCGGTATTCTTAATGATTTTCGTTATTATAAGAAAAATGTCTATTCGAAAAATTTCTCAAAGTCTGAAAATTTTTCTAAACGAAAAATGTCTCATTATCTTAGAATATTTCTATACGAAAGATGTGTTTCAGATTCTGAGAATTTGTTTAATACGAAAAATGTTTCAGAGTCTGAAAACTTTTTTTACGAAAATTGTCTCAAAGTCTAAACATTTTTGTTACGAAAAATGTCTCAAAGTCTGAGTGTTTTTCTATACAAAAAATTTCTCAAAGTCTGAACATTTTTTATAAGAAAAATATATCAGAATCTGAAAATTATTCTAAACGAAAAATGTCTCAGAGTCTGAGAGTTTTTGAATACGAAAAATGTCTCAACGTCTGAAAAATTCCTTATACGAAAAATGTGTTAGGGACTGAGCATTATCCTATATGAAAAATGTCTCAGTCTGAGAATATTTCTATACAAAAAATGTCTCAGAGTCTGAGAGTTTTTATACGAAAAATGTCTTAGAATCTTAGAATTTTTCTATACAAAAAATGTCTTAGAGTCCTAAAGTTTTTCGAAAAATGTCTCAGATTTTAAGGCTTTTTCTATACGGAAAATGTCTTAGAATCTAAGACTTTTTCTATACGAAAAATGTCTCAGAATCTAAAACTTTTTCTATACGAAAAATGTCTCACAATCTGACACTTTTTCTATACGAAAAATTTCTCAATCTGAGATTTTTTCTATACGAAAAATGTCTCAGAATCTGAGACTTTTTCTAAACGAAAAATGTCACAGAATCTGACACTTTTTCTAAACGAAAAATGTCTTAGAATCTTATACTTTTTCTATATGAAAAATGTCTCAAAGTCTGAAAATTTTTCCATACAAAAATGTCTCAGAGTCTGAGAGTTTTTCGAAAAATGTCTCTGATTCTATGGCTTTTTCTATTCGAAAATTGTCTCAGAATATGAGATTTTTCTATATGTCTCATTACACTTTTTCTATACGAAAATGTCACAGTATCTGACACTTTTTATACCAAAAATATCTCAGAATCGGAGAAATTTTCTATACGGAAAATGTCTCTGAATCTGATATTTTTTTTATACGAAAAATTTCTCAGAGTCTGAGAGTTTTTCAAAACGAAAAATGTCTCAGATTCAGAGAATTTTTTTGTACAAAAAACGTCTCAGATTCGGAGAATTTTTCTATACGAAAAATGTCTCAAAGTCTGAGAGTTTTTCTATACGAAAAATGTTTTAGAGTCTGAGAATTTTTCTATACGAAATGTGTCTCAGAGTGGGGGAATTTTTACATACGAAAAATGTTTCCGAGTCTGAGAACTTTTATGTATAAAAAATGTCTTAGTCTGAGATTTTTTTTACGAAAAATTTTCTATGCGGAAAATCTTTCGATAGTCTGATAATTTTTTTATACGAAAAATGTCAGTCTAAGAATTTTTCAATACTAAAAAAAAAATTTCTATACGAAAAACGTCTCAGATTCACATAATTTTTCTGTACGAAAAACGTCTCCGATGCTGAGAGTTTTTTTATACGAAAAATGTTACAGAGTCTAAGTACATGTACCGTTTTTGAGATATTCGGTGTTAAAAGTAAAAAAACTAATAATTTCGCACTTTTGGACAAACTGTAACTCAAATTTTTCTAGCATTTTCCGTTTTCGAGATATTCGAATTCGAGATTTTCGCATTAAAAATTTTCAAACGCGAATATCTCGAAAACGGAACATGCTAGAAAAGTGTGGATTGAAGTTTTTGTATCAGGAGGTCCATATGATATGAAATCAAGTCCGTTTTTTGGAAGAATTTCTAACAGTGGACCACCAAAAGTGCGAAATTATTGTGCTCGATTCGGGAGTACTATTTCACCATTCCCCAAATTTTTAAAAATTTGATATTCTTCTGAGTTTTAAGATTTTATTTTTTTTTTCTTGTTAAAATTAAAACTCTAGTGAATATCTTCAATATTTACAAAAAAATTAAAATCATAAAATTCGAAAGTCTATAAAATTTTTAAAAAATAGGTGAATGGTGAAAGAATATTCCCGAATCGAGCACATTGTTTTTTTTTTTACTATTTAACAACGAATATCTCAAAAACGATACATGCTAGAAAAAATTTTATGCAGATTTGAATTCAGGAGAGCCAGATCTATAAGCAACTGTTGGATATTTCACTAGGAGGTTTTTCTTGTCGAACAGTGTAATTATTTAGCAATAACTCGAAAACAGGAACAGCTACGATTTTTAAAGTTCAAAATAAAGGGGAATGAAATGCCATTACCCGTTTTGTCACCATTGTAACACAACCTAAACTTGCTTGAATAGGGGTGTGTATTCCAAAAAGCAAACTTTGCCAAAAAATTTTCGGGACATAAAATTTTTTTTAAAATTTATGAAAAAAATTTTTTTCCTAAAATCATTTTTAATGAAATTTTTTATTACAAAACGCAAAAAAAATGTGCCTGGGATTTTTTTTTTGACTTGGTAAAATTTAAATTTTGGCCGCTGTTCCAAAAAA
This sequence comes from Pegoplata infirma, assembly GCA_963921195.1. Lineage (NCBI taxonomy): Eukaryota > Metazoa > Arthropoda > Insecta > Diptera > Anthomyiidae > Pegoplata > Pegoplata infirma. The sequence goes on from OY992539.1 coordinate 139,434,611, forward strand.
AGTGATTCACATAAAAAATGTAAAAATTTCCGAATTTTTTTGGTGTTCTAGATTTCACATCCGAAATTTTTTTTTTCACAAAAACAAAATTTGATGAAAGTAAAACGAGTGCACTTTTTTCCTTATAATTTTTTATATTTTAACTATTTTATTTCAACTTCGAATGAAAACTTGATTTCATGTGATTCGAAAATTTTCCTGTGAATTGAAAAGTTGTGAAAGACAGAACAGGGGCTTTTATTCGGGTCTTTGTAAAAATTAGAATATTATTTTGTCCTATTGTCTCCGGCCACGGCATAAGTTTCTTTGACACAGTTTAGTGATAAGTCCAATTTTCCTCTGTAACCTGATAGACATTTTAGTGATGTTTCCCGTTTTCACCAGTCACGGGATAGGTGATTTCAGATCTAGAGGCACGCATTTTCTGCAGAGTTTTTTATCATTCATCATTACATTGAGAATTCTAATTATATTGCTTTAAAAAACTTTAAATTCTCTTAAAAATTTCTTTTAGCTTAAAAGAAGATTTTACACCACTACTCAAGGATTGTTCTTGTTTAGCTTGTCAAAAGCATACCAGAGCTTATATTCATCATCTATATAAAACATCTGAACTATTGGGTCCAATATTATTAATGATGTAAGTATTTTAAATAATATTATTAAATTCTGAAATTAATTTTTCTTTCTTGATATTTTTTTAGCCATAATTTACATCATTTAATGAAATTCTTTTCTACCATACACTCCTGCATTAAAAATGATAGTTTGAATGATTTAATAGAATTAATTAAACTACAAGGTGGTGATAAACCTATAGAATATTGTATAAAAGCCAATACTAAAGTTATTAGTAGAGCTGGTTTGGGTAAAGGTTTTGCTGAATCCAAAGAATAATTTTTTTTTTTTATAAATTTGGACGTAAATAAATGGATTTAAGTTTTTTGTGTATATTTTAATCATTTTTATAATTGTATTAATTGTAAATTTAACTAATTTCTTTAAAATACTTGTAAATTTTATTAAAAACATTACCAGTTTCAAAATTTATTTTTTTAATAACGTCCTCCTCCGTCAGGTTGTCATATATTTCTTTGGCTATAAATTGAAAACAAAATGTATTAAATTTCTTTATTCAATTATCGTTTTTTTGAAAAGGCTTCAATAACTTACTTCCTACAGGTACATAACCAGCTAATTCACAAAATCCTATATTATAGGTATTTAACTCTTTAACAATACAATAGTTTTGGCGTGCATATATAAAGATTTTCAATTTTTCAGTAGATAATTCATCTTTTGATCTTTCTGGAGTCATAAATATATTATGTGGCATATTTTCTTTACAAAGCCATTGTAGAAATTTATTTAATTTAGCTAATTTTAATTCTATCAAGTGTAAGGGATCATTATTGTTTATTATAAAACAAATAGCTTCGGTAGGCATACTTTTGTCTAAGCAATAGATGTCAGGAGACGCCAATAAACTTAATTTCTGTAATAAAAAGAAAAAAATTTAGGTTTTGGATAGTCTCAGATTCTGAGACATTTTTTCTATATAGAAAACATCTCAGATTTTGAGACATTTTTTCTATTTAGAAAAAACATCTCAGATTTTGAGACATTTTTTCCATATAGAAAAAACATCTCAGATTTTGAGACATTTTTTCTATATAGAAAAAACATCTCAGATTTTGAGACATTTTTCTATATAGAAGAAACATCTCAGATTTTGAGACATTTTTTCTGTATAGAAACATCTCAGATTCTGGGACAATTTTTCTATATAGAAAAAACATCTCAGATTCTGATACAATTTTTCTATATAGAAAAAACATCTCAGATTCTAAGACATTTTTTCTATATAGAAAAAGTCTCAGATTCTGAGACATTTTTTCTATATAGAAAAAGTCTCAGATTCTGAGACATTTTTTCTATACAGAAAAAGCGTCAGATTCTGAGACATTTTTTCTATATAGAAAAAGTCTCAGATTCTGAGACATTTTTTCTATATAGAAAAAGTCTCAGATTCTGAGACATTTTTTCTATATAGAAAAAGTCTCAGATTCTGAGATATTTTTTTTATATAGAAAAAGTCTCAGATTCTGAGACATTTTTTCTATATAGAAAAAGTCTCAGATTCTGAGACATTTTTTCTATATAGCAAAAGTCTCAGATTCTGAGACATTTTTTCTACATAGAAAAAGTCTCAGATTCTGAGACATTTTTTCTATATAGAAAAAGTCTCAGATTCTGAGACATTTTTTCTATATAGAAAAAGTCTCAGATTCTGAGACATTTTTTCTATATAGAAAAAGTCTCAGATTCTGAGACATTTTTTCTATATAGAAAAAGTCTCAGATTCTGAGACATTTATTCTGAGACATTTTTTCTATATAGAAAAAGTCTTAGATTCTGAGACATTTTTTCTATATAGAAAAAGTCTTAGATTCTGAGACATTTTTTCTATATAGAAAAAGTCTCAGATTCTGAGACATTTTTTCTATATAGAAAAAGTCTCAGATTCTGAGACATTTTTTCTATATAGAAAAAGTCTCAGATTCTGAGACATTTTTTCTATATAGAAAAAGTCTCAGATTCTGAGACATTTTTTCTATATAGAAAAAGTCTCAGATTCTGAGACATTTTTTCTATATAGAAAAAGTCTCAGATTCTGAGACATTTTTTCTATATAGAAAAAGTCTCAGATTCTGAGAAATTTTTTCTATATAGAAAAAACATCTCAGATTCTGAGAAATTTTTTCTATATAGAAAAAACATCTCAGATTCTGAGAAATTTTTTCTATATAGAAAAAACATCTCAGATTCTGAGAAATTTTTTCTATATAGAAAAAACATCTCAGATTCTGAGAAATTTTTTCTATATAGAAAAAACATCTCAGATTCTGAGAAATTTTTCCTCTCAGATTCTGAGAAATTTTTTCTATATAGAAAAAACATCTCAGATTCTGAGACATTTTTTCTATATTGAAAAAACATCACAGATTCTGAGAAATTTTTTCTATATAGAAAAAACATCTCAGATTCTGAGAAATTTTTTCTACATAGAAAAAATCTCTCAGATTCTGAGACATTTTTTCTATATGTGACGCGCAAAATAGAAAGGGACCTAATGGTGAAAACCAGTTTTGTTCAGGAGAGCCATTTTAATACGTGTATCTTTGGTGTACCATCACTCTCATAAAACGCTCATATCTCTGCGAGGGAACACTTTTGGGGCATGGGATCGGTCTCATTCGATGCTCAGATGTTGTCCACATCAAAAAAAAAAGTAAAAATTGATTTTTTTACCCTTAGGTCCCTTTCTCTATGCGCTGTCACATATAGAAAAAACCTCTCAGATTCTGAGAAATTTTTTCTATATAGAAAAAACATTCTGAAACATTTTTTCTATATAGAAAAAACATTTCAGATTCTGAGACATTTTTTAATATAGAAAAAACATCTCAGATTCTGAGACATTTTTTCTATACAGAAAAAGTTCTGAGGCTTTTTAACCATTTTTTTTAAAGATTCTGAGTCCTTTCCTGGCACTTACCACTTTATCCACATATAAATCCTCTTCAATATACACTAAATGTAAATGCAAATGATTTACGGATGCCAATGCTCCCGGACTATTATAACCTATGCGAAAATTTTGATTTCCTTTCAATGATAGTAGAAAGTCTATACAAAATTTGAGACCAGCTAAATTAATACGTTGTGGTAAACCTTTTTCCACATCTGGACAAATTAACGTGTGATAAAGTGTTAATGGACTTTTGTTGATAACAATTGATATTTCTGTTTTATCCGGCATCGGAAGTTTCATTATAAACTCTTCCGGTTTAATTTTTTTGAAATTGAATTTTTCTTCCTCAAATTGTGGATCCAATGATAAAATAGTTTGTGGTGGTCTCCTTAGGGCGGTGCGTTCAGGATTCAACTGTGAAATGTATAAAATTAAGTTTTAATTTTCCTTGGAATAAGTTTATACTTCCATGTTCTTACCTCTGCATATAATTTGTAATTACCGGGTAAATATTTCCTTTCCGCTACTTTTAACTGGTAGGAAAATATGTTGGGTGTTTCTTGGAGCTGTTGCCATTTTTGCATTAATTCATTTAAATACAAATTGGCCTGTTTTTCCAAAAACATTATTGTTTACGTTGCTAAAAATAAAACTAATTTATTTTATTTTTTAAACAGCTGTTTTTTGTTTATACGGTAGTGTCCAACTTTTGGTGCATCGCACAGTAGTTTTAAATCAATTTTTTTTGGAAATAAATCGGCCATTCAGAAAATACTGGACCGATTGGAGTGAAATTTATACCGGTTTTGAGCTTAAGTTTGGACGGTGGACGCACTTCCACCTCCAGGACACCTTTTGCATACAAAAGCTTGCCAATTTTTATCCGATTTTTATGAAATTTGGATTTTTTTTAAGCGCTACCAAATACCTAAAAAAACATGCTTGAAGCAGTCGTTATATCTTTTAGTTCCTGATTTATAGCCATTTGAATGGGGAAAATTTAATTTTTTTTCATAAGCTGGTTCAATTTTTCGGGAAAAGCGTGGTCACATAACGCCAGATTTTTTTTTTAACCCAAATTTATGGTTAACTTGATAGTTTTGTGAAAAAATCCGCCCTCGGAATCGCTTCTGGAGGGATGCAATGTTAGACCGACCTCCATTAATTTTTACACCCGAACATTTTTTCTGAACAAACCTACACCACACTGTGGTAAAGGGTATAATGAGTTTGTGCTGATGTTTGTAACTATCCGAAATATTGGTCCTAGACCCACTTTTAAGTATACCGATCGACTTAGAATCACTTTTTGAGTCGATTTAGCGATGTCCGTCCGTCTGTCCATGTAAACGGTGTAAACACGATACAGGTCGCAATTCTTAATCAATTGACTTGAAATTTGAAACGTAAGCCTCTTTTGGCCCAAGGACAAAGCCTATTGAAATTGGAAAAAAATCGGTCCATATTTAGACCTAGCCCCCATACAAAGGTCCTCTTTAGTTTTGGCTCAAATGACTCTAAAAGCCGCATTTTAATATGTATCTTTTCGAAATTTGGCAGGTAATCATGTTATCTACACAAATCACCATTCCGAATTTTAATGAAATCGGACCAGTTCTTCTTGTAGCCCCCCATACAAACCACCTTCCCGATTTTCACATAAATCTCTCAAATTTCATGAAAATCTATATATATAAAAATGGATGTGTGTATGTATGTGGGTATGTATGTATGTATGTTCCGTATAGACTCGAAAACGGCTGGACCGATCTTGATGAAAATTTCAGGGAATATTCAGAATATCCTGGCGAGTAACACTGTCAAGTCAGATTTTTGATTTTCTGTCGGTGGGCGGAGGGGCGTGGCAAAATCAAATTTTTACATTCCACCACTAATAACATCTATAAATAAAAAACGGATGGACCGATTTTGATGAAATTTAAATCAAAGATAGTACTAACCAAGTACTAACTATATGCCAAATTAGAGCGTGATCGGTCAAATGGGCGTAAAATGCCATGCTTTTTGCAAGTGGGCGGAGGGGTGGCCAAATCGAATTTTTACATTGCACCACTAATGACATCTATATATAAAAAAAACGGTTGGACAGATTTTGATGAAATTTAAACCAACGATAGTACTAACCAAGTACTAACTGTGTGCCAAATTAGAGCGTGACCGAACAAATGGGCGTAAAATGCCATGCCCCTTCGTATGGAATTGAATTTTATTTCTGCATGCTCCGCAATAACGCAAAAACTGTTGATTTTATTTTAATTAAATTTTCAGCACTGATAGTGTTAACCGAGTGTGGAACTATAGGCCATGTTATACTACGATTGGAAAAAGGGACGTAAAATGCCACGCCCCTTTGTACTATACTGGACATTGTCTGCCTGTTTCGCAATCACACAAAAACAGCTGAACCGATTCTCTTGAAATTTTCACTACATACAGTGCTAACCAAGTGCATATGTAGGCCATATAAGATCGTTATTGGAAAAAAGGATCGAAATTGCAACGCCCTTAGTACTATACTGACCACGATTGAACAAAGAGGCGTAAATTGACACGCCCCTTTGTTTTATACTGAACGTTATATCTGCCTGTTTTGAAATCACACAAAAACGGATAAGCCGAATCTGTCACTACTGATAGAACTAACCGAGCGGGTTAGCGATTCGGCAAAAGGGTTTAAAATATCACTCCCGTTTTTCATAAATAAAAAGTTATTTCCTCCTCTTTCGCAATCACACAAAAACGACAAAACTGATGTCAATGAAATTTGCAGCACATATAGTACTAATCGAGGATGCAGCATGGAACTTTAGACTATCACGATTCGATAAAAATGCGTTAAATTACACGCCCCTTTGTACTTTAGTGCCAGTTTACAGAAGGCGAACGATAGACACGAACGAAAATTTTGCATGTGTTTTGTTATTGTAACAACAACAAAATACATGTAAAATTTTCGTTCGTGTCTTTTGTTCGCCTTCTGTAAACTGGCACTTACTTAACGTTATGTCTGTCTGTTTCGAAATCACGTAAAAATGGCTGAACCGATTTTGTTGAGATTTCTCTATAGATTGTGCTGAGGGTGGAACCAAAGGTTACTAGCTGGACCCTGACCCGTGCTTTAGTTTTGTCCGACACTATATTTAAATTAAGATGCAATATAAAACAGTTTTTTTCTAAGGGCCAGCAACGCGGACCGGGTATAGCTAGTCTATATATATAAAAATGAATGTATGTATGTGTGTATGTATGTATGTTCCGTATGGACTCGAAAACGGCTGGACCGATCTTGATGACATTTTCAGGGAATATTCAGAATAGCCCAGGGAGTAACACTGTGCGGTCAGACTTTTGATTTTTTGCGTGTGGGCGGTGGGGCGTGGCAAAATCGAATTTTTACATTGCACCAATAATGACATCTATATATAAAAAACGGATGAACCGATTTTGATGAAATTTAACCCAAAGATAGTACTAACCGAGTACTAACTTTATGCCAAATTAGAGCGTGATCGGACAAGTGGGCTTAAAATGCCATGCTTTTTTGCCTGTGGGCTGGGGGGTGGTCAAAATCGATTTTTTACATTGCACCACTAATGACATCTATATATAAAAAACGGATGGACCGATTTTGATGAAATATAAACCAACGATAGAACTAACCAAGTACTAACTATGTGCCAAATTAGAGTGTGATCTGACAAGCGGGCGTAAAATGCCATGCCCCTTTGTATTGAATGTTATTTCTGCATGCTCCGCAATAACGCAAAACTGTTGATTCGATTTTAATTAAATTTTCAGCACCAGTGCGGAACTATAGAACACATACACGTATGCAGGATTGTTTTTTCAGGGCCCAACAACAACATAAATATAAAAAAAAAATTTGTTGCTGTTGTTGTTGGGCCCCCCTCTGAACACGTCGTTGATAGGACATGTTATACTACGATTAAAAAAAGGGGCGTAAAATGACACACCCCTTTGTACAATCACGCAAAAACAGCTGAACCGATTCTCTTGACAATTTCACTACAAACAGTGCTAACCAAGTGTATATGTAGGCCATATAAGATCGTAGTTGGATAAAGGAATCAAAATTGCAACGCCCTTTGTACTGTACTAACCACAATTGAACAAAGAGGCGTTTATTGCCACGCCCCTTTGATTTATACTGAACGTTATATCTGCCTGTTTTGAAATCACGCAAAAACGGATAAGCCAAATCTGTCACTACTGATAGAACTAACCGAGCGGGAACTGTAGGTCATATGTAGAGCGCGATTCGGAAAAAGGGTATAACATGTCACTCCCGTTTTTCATAAATAAAAAGTTATTTCCTCCTCTTTCGCAATCACAGAAAAACGGCAAAACTGATGTCAATGGAATTTGCAGCACAGATAGTACTATTCGAGGATGCAGCATGGAACTTTAGACTGTCACGATTCGATAAAAATACGTTCAATGACACGCCCCTTTGTACTATACTTAACGTTATGTCTGTCTGTTTCGAAATCACGCTAAAATGGCTGAACAGATTTTGTTGAGATTTCTCTATAGATTGTGCTAACCGAGGGTGGAACCAAATGTTACTTGCTGGACTCGGACCCGTGCTTTAATTTTGTCCGACACTAATTAAGATGCAATATAAAACAGTGTTTTTCTTAGGGCCAGCAACGCGGACCGGGTATAGCTAGTAGAAAATATATCTGATTACACAGCTCAACAAGAAAATGCGTATTGGATTCTGGTTAGTGATTTGGATAGCGTCTGTTGAACTGATTCCAAATCTGGAGTCCAAATTTGTCTATCACGTCAGGATTTTGAGTAATTCTCGGTTAAAGTGCCGAAAAGGGGCATATTTGACCCTTTTTAAAAGTTTATAAAGTGAGATCCTGATATGCAAATGACTTGGAATGAAGCTCATTCGAAAGCCTATAATTTTCTCTTAAAGATTAGATAAAATGTCCCAAAAATTTAATTTTCGAAAATGGTAAAAAAATCATTAGCAAAAAACCTTCCATTTTTTCAATATTTAGTTTATTTACACAGTGTTTTTTAACTGATTTCCATACAAATTCATACGTAAATTTTAGATTTGAAGCACTTGTGGCTAATGATTTTTTTACCACTTTATACAATTAAATTCCAAGAAGATTTGATCTTGTCTTAATGAGAAAATTACACTCTTTCGAATGAGCTTGATACCAAGTCATTTGCATGTCAGGATCTTATTTTATAGGCGTTAAAAAATGGTCAAAATGGGCATTTTTTGACACTTTATCCGCGATTTTCTCAAAATTGTGACGTGATAGAAAAATTTGAGTGACCGTTTTGGAATCGGGGCACCAAACTCTATCAACTTTTTTTGGTTTCATCCAAAACGCAGCGACAAACCTCAGATTTGTAGAGCGGTGTTATCATCGAACCATTTTTGGACTTAGGTCCCATGTGGAAATTTCGCCCGATATTCAGTTGAAGCGGTTTATTTTTTTTTTTTTTTTAAATTCTTTATTATTCTGATTATTGAATCTGCCCATTCTTGGCCTAACAATAAGTGTGTAAATCTTAAAAAACTAACTTAAATACTAGTTACTCCCAAGGAGCCATTTTGAAGAACGGGCCTCTAAATTAAATGGGCGGTAAGTCTGCACGTTGCAGTCTGGTGTGCGTTTGGGTTCGGGTAAGGGCTCTCGCCAATGGGTTTGGGTGGTTGCTAAGCTTTTCCAAGTATTTCGTTCTGATGCCTATAAACTCTTCTCTTACTAACGGAATATTTAAGTCCTCGTGAATGTTGATATTCCTGACATACCACGGGGCTCCCGTAATGATCCTTAGAATTTTCGATTGTGCCCTCTGTATAAGCTCAATATTAGACATACTGGCTGTACCCCATAGTTGGATACCATAAGTCCATATTGGTTTTATAATACAATTATACAGGATGACCTTAGAGTCAAGGCTAAGTTTTGAATGCTTATTAATTAACCAATGTAACTGGCAGGCTTTCAGCTTCATATGAAGCCTCTTGGCTTCTAAATGTTTTCGCCATGTAAGACGTCTGTCTAAGTGAATACCAAGGTATGTAACACTCTCAGACTGTGGGATATTAACACCATTTAACGAGACAGGGGCACAAGACCCCATTCTAAGTGTAAACGTAACGTGCTTGCTCTTAAGTTCGTTAACTTTAATTCGCCAGTTTTTGAACCACGTCTCCACAGCTCTAAGGTGGTTGTTAAGTCTCAAGGAGGCAACATTAGGGTCTGAGTGAGTGCTTATCAAAGCTGTATCATCCGCAAATGTTGATGTAGTTATATGTTCAGATATCGGCAAGTCCGACGTAAATATCAGATAAAGAACGGGGCCGAGAACACTTCCTTGAGGAACACCTGCATTCATTTTATAATCAGAAGTTGTAGTTTCCTTATATTTTACCCTGAAGTAGCGATTAAGAAGGTAAGATTCTAGAAGTTTGTGTGTAACAATTGGTAGGTGATATTTTATTTTATATAAAAGACCCTCGTGCCATACTTTATCAAATGCCTGAGCGACATCCAGAAAAACGGCAGAGCAGTATTTTTTTTCTTCAAAGGCTTTCCTTATCTCGCAAGTTATGCGGTTCACTTGCTCTATTGTTCCATGCCTTTCACGAAAGCCGAACTGATGAGCTGGAATACTATTTGTGTTTTCCATAATAGGAAGAATCTTTTGAAGAAAAACCTTTTCAAATAGTTTTGATAGGCACGGAAGTAAACTTATAGGCCTGTATGACGAAGTTAGAGTTAAATCTTTTCCAGGCTTGGGAATCATCTTGATTTGAGAAATTTTCCACATGTCCGGGAAGTAACCTTTTTGCAAGATCGCATTAAATATTTTAGTCAGAACTTCAACCGCTATAAATGGTAGGTTTTTTATCATGGTTGGTGTGACCAAGTCATACCCAGGCGCTTTTTTTGGACTTAGCTGCGTTCGAATAATTTCATCAACGTCTTGGGCGTTAAATAGTATATTACCTGAGTTGTGATCCATATGCACAGGCAGATCCGGAAGTGTAAAATTATTCTCTGCCAAGTTTGGCTCAAAGACAGTCCTCAAATGTTCCGCAAATGAGTATGCTTTCTCCTCTTCACTGCGTGCCCAATTGCCACATTGCTTTCTCAGCGGTGGTTCGCCCTCTACCGGTGGTTTAATTTTAGTAGCTTTCCAAAGTGAATAGTTTGCTGAACTTTTATGCGATAAACTTTCCACATACACGCTATTAATGCGATCCTCTTCCAAATGAAGGGCTTTTCTAAGGTTTCTCGTAGCTTCAGACAGCCTCTGCTTCGCAGCAGGGGATCGACTGTTTTGCCATTCTCTTCTTAGCCTTCTTTTAATGGTTAGAAGTTGCTCGATTTCAGAGTTTGAAACATAAAAACTGCGATCTGAGGAAGCAACGGTTATGGGAGCCGAAGAGTGCTCTGCTGCTGATCTCAGAATGGACGTAAAGTCCTGGACACATTCACTTATATCCCCCTCACATTCCAAAGATGGACTAATGTGGATGTGGCTACTAATGTACTTTTTATATTTTAACCAATTCGTCTTTGACGAAGTGAGTCCACAGGGTGTCTTAACCGAAATTGGTTCATCGTAATATGTTAAAATTACTGGAGAATGGTCTGAATTGAGATCAAATGATGTTTCAGCAGATAACTTACTTCTGTCGATATGTTTCATTATTCCAAAATCGATAAGATCGGGAATTTTCCTTGGATCTGAAGGCCAATAAGTCGGCTGTCCAGACGATATAACGTCTAAATTATTCCTTCGATCAATAAGAGCACAGTAAAGCTGTCTTCCCCTAGGGTTCGCTAGACGTGAACCCCAATAGGTGTGTTTCGCATTGTAGTCTCCACAAGCTAGGAAGCGATTACCAAGAGTTTTGAAAAAATTTTCGAATTGTATCTTAGATACTGAAAACCGCGGAGGACAGTAAACTGATGTCAGAGTAAGTCCTCCTCCTACACAATCAAGATGTATTGAGGTAGCTTGAAGGTAGATTGTAGAATAAATTTCCATAGCATGGTGCTTAATTCTACTTCTTATCAAAATACCTGTTCCCCCGTGAGCCTTACCGTCAGGGTGATTTGTTTTGTGAAATGTATAACCTGGAATCTGAAAATTATATCTGTTCGTGAGGTGGGTTTCCGATAACAATAACACATCAATGTTATTGTTGTGCAAAAAATTAGATATCTCAGCCTTATGCTGGTTTACGCCGTTTGCATTCCAAAAACATATTTTAAACAAACGCATTATTTTTTTGATATGAGAGCCTGCAAAGTTTTATTTTGCGCTTTTAGCTCCTCTATTGTACCTTGCATGGATGTCATAAAAGCATTCATTGTGCTCTGCATTGTAGACATGAAATTAGTCATTGACTGCATTAGGGTGAAAAACATTGATTCCACTCCTCCCATATTAGGGGGATTGCAGGGTTGCTGAGAGCCCGTTATTAACGCATTAGCGTAAGTGTTACCAGGACTACCTAAAGAAGTATGTGCCTCAGATGAAACTGGAGAATGAGCCGCGGGTGGTACTGAGCTCTGATTTATCAAACTTAAAGGTGGCGCACTAGGTACGGCCAGTGGATTTACCGTATTTTGCGATGCATTCCTTGGTTCAAACGATAATATTTGGCCCCTTGACTGTTGTTGTTTTTGCCTAAGTTTTAATCTAAGTTCCTTATAAATTGGGCAGCCCCGATATTTTGCAGAGTGGTTATTTCCGCAGTTGCTACATTTCTTTACACCTTCACCATTTTTAATTACGGTACACTCTGATGAAGAGTGTAAATCACCACATACAGGACAAACTGTGCTTAAGGTACAATAGGATCTTGTGTGTCCATACTCTTGACAGTTTGAGCATTGAATTGGACCACTTCTTTTAAGCGGTTCTTCTACTGAAACTCTACGATGAAGAAGGTATCGTTCCGAGTAGATGGGATGAATTTCATTCCTTTTTAGCCTTTTGGCTTCAGGCTCCAGCTCAACTCGAAACATTGGTTGAGGAACTTTTGCCCTGTTAAAAATATTAACTACAACTTTAACTTTATAGCCCTTTGCTTCAAGGGCCTCCTTAATATCATTAGGTTCTACACTGGATTCTATACCCTTAAACACCACAATTAACCCTTTGCTACTTTTCAACTGGTATGTATAATAGCTTCTGTTACTATTGTGCAAGAACTTGGTTATTTCCCTATAGTTCTTCTCAGTGTAGACCTGTACTTTCGTCTCGTGTATGTTACCCTTTCTAATTGGAACAATATGGAATGTGTTATTTCCAATTAGTTTTGTAAAATCAGACACCAATTGGTTGGAGCTACGCTCACGAAGGAATATTGGTGGAGGTTTAGCCTCTTTACGGGTACTACTCGGATTTTGTAAATCAGTATCTGGTTCATCCAGAACTGCAAAACGATTGTTATTTAAGGGATTAGTGTTATCATTATTATTGTTGCTATTATGAACCTTTTGTTTTTTTGTCTCACTATTATTATTTTTTTGTGGGCTACGGACTCTTTTGAATTTAAAGTAGCGGTCTATACCAGTCTGTATTGCCGCTTGTTTACTCGTTCCTGGCTTTTCAATTGTATTTGATGTACTTACATGTGTTTGTAACATACTTACAGTACTCTCATTAGACAAGATAAGAGAAGGAGAGTTTAAAATACCACCTATGTTGTTGTTGGGAGTATTATTCATTGCTGCATTATCGTTGAATATGCTTTTAGGTGTGGGTGATTGAATTTGACTCAAAGTTTTTAGTGTTGTATTGTTTTCAATAGTGTTTATTCCTGTTTCAGAATTTGGCGGGTTAGTTTTTTTGTCACTTAAGAGTAAGGCTGGTGAGCATGATCGAGCTCTTTCTATTGGTTTTGCTGTTAAAAAATTTTTATTATATTGCGGATTATAAATGTTTTTATTTTGTGCACTGCTCTCTTCATAAAATGAGATGTAGGAATTTCTTCCATTTAAACTGAGCCTTGACTCATTTATTTTCGTGTTAGAATCACTCATGCACTTTTTGCGAAAATTTAAAACAAAACAAAGAACAAGCCTTTGTAGTGTTGGATATTTTTTTTCCTTTTTTTAATTTATAATTTTAAAATATTTTTTGCCACTGTATTTAAATAAGAAAAGTATTTCTTTTAACACTGTTTAAGTTAATAATTAAAAGCGTCTATTCGCTGGTATTTTTTAAAATTTATTTAATGCACTTTCACTGAAATTTATTAAATTCACGGAGCGAGTTAAAAATTAATGCGTCTGTCTCTCACGACGGTTGACGGAATAACAAGCGGTTTATTGTCAACAAAAATAAGCCTATTCCACTCAAATTTATTAGTGAGAACTTTTTACACTTATTAAAGATTTGACAAAATATAGATCTAATCAGTCCATGTTTGAACTTGGGACCCATTTTCCGGGAAACTCTGGTGTAGGGTATTATATGGTCGGTCTTGACCAACTACACTAAGAAAATTATGACATTAACTGTTTGTAGGTTATTTGAAAAAGTAATCAGTAAAGTTATTTTAAAAGAAAAATCATTAATTTTATTATGGATTTCTTGTTTTCTACTGTTTCTGTAGTTTAAAAAAAATAATTTACTGTAAAAAAAACGAATTTTCTGTTACATTTAATTTCGGTAGTAAAAAATTTCTTCTATAGTTTTACTGTTTTTCAATACAAAATAACTGAATATTCACTAGTTTTTTAATGTTTTGGTTAGTCATTAAATTAACATTTGAAATTGACTGTAATATGTTTTTATTTTAAATGAAAAAACCGTGGCATGGTTTTTAAATAAAATTTCATTTGTTTTAAGTGAATATTCACTGGAATTTACCTACATAATTTTTTGAGTGTATAATTTTCTTACTTGTTTTTTTTTCTTTATGTGTAAAAATATTTTTGAGTGAAGGCATAATTAATTTAGAGGTGTAGTATAGTGAGGTGTCAGCTGATTACTTCTGCTTTATGGTGAGAGCATATAAGTGTTTAGTTTTGATGTGAGGTATAATGAGGTGATGTAGATTTCTGTAGAAAATAGAATTTTCTTACTTTACTGCTCCATCTCACATATACAGCTGATAAAATAAATACATATGTACAAAAAAAGTAAACAAACACATTTTATTGTTCGAAATAAAAAATAAAAAACAAAAAAATGGATAATTAATTTAATTAAGACATCTACAATAAATTTAAACAAAAAAAATTACATTAAAAGAAAGAACAGCTGACACGATTTTACGTGAAAACTAACACCACTTAGGTTAGGGTGGCGGTGCCAGATGGCACTCCGCATAGTCCAAATGGTCCATAGCGATACCACAAAACTTTTTCCGCTTATCGATGTAAACTAAATATATTGACCTGCATTGCGTATTTTTTTAAACTCTTCAGGTCTATTCTCGTAATTTCCTCCAAAGTCTCGAACTGTGAACTTCCTATAATTGATAGTCGAGTTCGTGCCAAAGCCGGGCAGTGACACAGGATGTGTTCAATGGTCTCCTCGACGCCTGTTGTCCCGCACCTTTTACAGCTTGCGTCCGTAATAAGATTCATTAGTGTCCGACCGAATATTCGGCTTCGACCAAAAAGCACTATTCGGCCACTATTCGGCTTCGGCCACAATTTTGGACGAATAGGCCGAATACCGAATAATTGTATAATATTTGTGCTCACGTGTTGAAAAACACACTAAACTAACTTTGAATCACATTAGTAAGCCACAAACACATTTTACTAAGTGTTTTTGCAACTAAAAACATTTTTTTTTAATATTCGGCTTCGGTTTGGCCGAATAGTGAAAATTTGGCCGAATATTCGGCTTCGGCCAAAAAAGGTGTATTCGGTCGGACACTAAGATTCATGTTCCTGGCATGTTTCCCGACAAGACAGTGTCCCGTTATTAAACCTGTCAACATACGACATTCTATTCTCGTAAGTGTAAGTAAGAATCTAGTTCTTCCTAAATCATAGCGTGGCCATAAAGTTCTGCTTATACGACTTGTCCCAAGTTCCTTTCTTCTTAGATTTGCCTTGGCGACAGTAAGGGTATTTCGTTTTAGTTTGTAATGCTGGAGTGGCGGTGAAAGCATTATGGTGGTACCTATGCCATCTGCTCCAAGCTTCGCGAGTTCATCTGCTTTCTCGTTTCCTTCTATTCCTTCGTGCCCCGGTACCCATAATAAGGTAACTTCGTTATTTAAGCAAAGTTGTTTTAAATTCTCGTAACACTTTAAAACCACCACTAAAATCCTACCTCATCTTACCGTACCTCATCATACATTTACCTCATCAGACATCTAGACTAACAAATCCTTGACAAAAAGACGTAAATCATTTTTGTGATTTACCAATGTTTTTAAAACATGCTTAACGGGTTTTCAACTCATGAATTTAAGGTGAAACTAAGCTGAAATTCACGGTTTTGCTAATAAATTTTGTACCACTGGACCGATTGGGCTGAAATTCAATAAGAACCAGGCCTGAGGAACAACCAATAAAAATGTTAAGCTTTAGAATCCTCAGAATTTTTATAAGTTATCGTGTTTTTTATCTCGTAAAAGCACCAAAAAGCCTTGCCGAAATTCAGTCTTTTGCCCATAACTTTTGAACCACTTGACCGATTTCGATGGATTGCTATACCAACCTGACCAGGTAAATGACCAATATACATGCCAAACTTCAGGAGCCTATGTAAAGTCTTTCAAAAGTTAGCGTGTTTTCGACAGACGGACGGACGGACAGCGCTAGATCGTCTTAAAATCGTTCGAGGATCATGAATATATTTAATTTACCTAATTTTTAAAAATTTTATATTCTTTCGGATTTTAAAATTTTTTTTCTTGTTACGATTAAAAATCTAGTTAATATTTTCAATAATTACAAGAAAAAAATTTTAAAATCTTAAAATTCGAAATAATATCAAAAATAATTAAAAATTAGGTGAATGGTGAAATAGTACTCCCGAATCGAGCACAATGTTTTAGAAATAAAAAGCAATTTTTGAGTTCTGGTTGTGTTATAGTTTTTGATTATTTTCAATAAAATTTGATTTTTGTTAAAAATTCACGTTCGATTTTTGTTTTGCAAAATGTCGCTCAAAAATTTGGACCAAAAT
This sequence comes from Pegoplata infirma, assembly GCA_963921195.1. Classification (NCBI taxonomy): domain Eukaryota; kingdom Metazoa; phylum Arthropoda; class Insecta; order Diptera; family Anthomyiidae; genus Pegoplata; species Pegoplata infirma. Next base: position 139,451,346 of record OY992539.1, read on the forward strand.
CCCAGCCAATTTTTTCTATAAATTACAAAGTGACACAAATGTTATTGGTTATTTATAAAAAAAAACCGGTTAAACAGACCTAAAAACTCTGGTTTTTCGAATAACCGAATTTGAATAAAAACCGAAACCGGCCGGGTCTTTCAAAATGGAAAAACCGGTCCACCGGTTTTCGGTTTCAGTTTTGGATACTCTAGAAAGGTGCCCTTCTTTAGGGGTCCTCTGTCCAAACTTAAACTAAAAATTACGTTATAATTTTTAGTTTATAACCGGTATAAATTGCACTGATATCGGTCCAATACTTATTGAATGGTCGAATTTTTTTCAAAAAAATCGACAATTAAACACTGTGTAACGGAGTATTGTGTAAAACGGTGTTCGCATTCATTTTCAGACTACAGGGCATGTCACAGACTCAATTCCGTTCGGAATTGAAAAAAGTGGTTTACTCGTAAAACGTATAGCAAATATTTTTTCGTAATGAAACCACTTTTATGCAATTCAATTCCACTTTGATTTTTGAAAGTGATTTCATTCCGAAAAAAATAAAATTCGTTTTGAGTTTTACGAGTAAACCACTTTTTTCAAATCCGAACGGAATTGAGTCTGTGACATGCCCCTAGTTTAATTATTGGTTTTCCCCATACAATTTAAACGTCAAAATTGAACTTCGTTTTATTTTGACAGATAAAGCCTTAAAAATTGTATGGGGAAAACACATAATTAAACTAGTTTAAATGAGTGCGAATATGATATAATCCAGCCTGGTGATATCACATATTAAACGAAAACGATAGTGTTTTCGTTCTTAATATATTTTTCCTTACGATATCGTTTTTCCATGAAAATATGATATCGTTTTTGCTATCTATAATTCCAGTCATAACGATAGTAAAATCGCCATTTTCCAGAATTTATAGAGAAACTATCGTTATTCCAAGCGATAACGATATCGATTCGATATGAAAATGTAATATCGTTTTCGCTGTCAAAATTTTCAGGAATGACGATATCAAAATCGCCTTATATTCAAAAATGGTAACATTATTTTAGTTTTATTTTTATTTTCGCTATCAAAGAAAAAGAATCTGATTTTTATAAAAAAAAACTAAAAAAAAACCAAATATTTTCATTATTTTCATATATTTTTTCTGTTAATTTTTGAAATTTTATAATACAAAATGAGATAGTTTAAAATCCATTTCAACGGATATAGAGAAGAATGCGTATGTAATATTTATAAACAGGTCGAAAAATACTTTGTAAAAAATGATTTCGTAATAGCGATGATTAACAATTTAAATATTTAACAAATTTCCAAGTACAAAATTAAGCATGTATTAAAAATCCATGTCCATCATCATGTCCATGCTGTTGATGATCGTAGTGTTGCTCTTCTGCAATCTTCTTTTTAGGAGTATAAGGATTATGTTCAGGATCAGCATTCAAACTAAAAGTAAAATTATGTAATTGAAAATAACAATTTCCTTTCTTTCTCCCATTCTTGAGCACTTACCTGTAGTAATGAGTAGCTTCTTCACATTTTACATTGTACCACCAGTCACAAGTGAATTCTTTTTGATTAAAAACTGTACCGTTAGTACATAAAAATGATGATCCTTGATGACCCTCGCGTCCATCATGGCAGACATGATAGGCTTGACAACCGGTCTCTACATTGGCATACATCCCGGGTACAGCTGGAACATGAGCACATGAGAATGATGTATGTGGTACTTCATGATAAACTGGATAATCTACACCAGCAACACCGGGAATTTTATTCAAATCTTGTTTTTCCTCCTTGTGCTCATAGTGATGTTCTTCGGATGGGGGATGTAATAAATGACCATATGTCTATATATAAAAAATAAATTTTATTTAAGATTTAAATATAATTTTTAAAAATGTAGTTATCATTTAAGCTGTATTTAAAAAAAAATATTTTCGCAGGAAGGAACTCTCGATCCATTTTTTGAAAAAAAAAAAATGGATCGAGAATTGGAAAACTGCCCATCTCTGTAACTCTAAAAATATTTCAAATTTTAGCGATGTCCGTCCGTCATTCTGTAGGAACCATGATGCAGTCAAAACCCAAAAAGCTAGACCCCTGAAGTTTGGCAAAAATATCTCTAATCTCACTGGTAAGGTTAAGTTCGAAGTTGGGCAAAATCGGACCAGGGGGAAAAAGTTCCCCCTTGAAGCACTAAAAAACCCCAAAAAAACACAATTTTTTTTACGAGCTTTTTTTTTTTGCTCCACAAATGTAATATTTTTATGCAATATTATGTTCATAGACCTGCACTTGAACCAAGGGGATTAGGAAAGTCGATATTTTTTAGTCCGACCCCCTTTTTGGGGCGTGGTTATAGAAAGTAGTTAAAAGTAACGATACAAATGTATTATTAAAGCGTAAATATCATACAAAAATATTTTGTAAACATTTATAGCGGTGAAAAGCTGTCCCCCACCGAGTATGCAGATCCCCCATCCCCCGAAAAAAGGAGGCCCAGCCATTTTTTGTCTATATATATAAAAATGGATGTGTGTATGTATGTGGGTATGTATGTTCCGTATGGACTCGAAAACGGCTGGACCGATCTTGATGAAATTTTCAGGGAATATTCAGAATAGCCTGGCGAGTAACACTGTCAAGTCGGATTTTTGATTTTCCGTCTGTGGGCGGAGGGGCGTGGCAAAATCCAATTTTTGCATTCCACCACTAATGACATCTATATATAAAAAACGGATGGACCGATTTCGATGAAATTTATATCAAATATAGTACTAACTGAGTACTCACTATGTGCCAAATTTGAGCGTTATCGGACAAAGTAGCGTAAAATGCCATGCAACTTTGTATTGAATTGAAAGTTATTTCAATAATGCAAAAAATGGATATATGTATGTTCCTTATGGACGCGAAAATGGCTGGACCGATCTTAATGAAATTTTCAGGGAACCCTACGGGAAACGAACCAGTCACGGAGTTAGTCACGTGACTGGAACTTTGTGGCAGTAACCTGTCCCTGATTTGGTTCTTTCCTTTGTAAAAGACTGGTCACTTTAACATGGGGTTGTCCTAGGAGGGGGCAATTTCTACTATTTGTGCTCCTCGTGCTATGTCACAGAGATTGTCAAAGATGACACACCACCGGAGAGGTTTAAGTAAACATGCATTAGAACAAGTTAAAATTATCATATACAAAAGTGGTTTCACACATGGCACGTGGTGACTAAAAGAAGACAGGTTTTATATGAATTATTTTTATTCAGTCCAGTGATATGTTCTCTTAGAGCAGTCCAATGATATGTCGCAGGACTACCATGAACAAATATATCACTTGACTGGTTAAAGGAGACATACCACGGGACTGAAGAAAAATAATTTACATTGAACACATCAAAACGCAGTCGCCTTGTGATATGTTTCATAATTAGTTCAAAACTTTCAGTTTAGTGACACATCACTATACTGGTATAATTGAACATATCATGATACTAACGAAGAATATGCTATTTAAGTACATTGCTAACAAGTTCATTTTTAAATTTTTTTTTTTTTTTCATAAATAACATAAATATTTAATTCAAGGTAACAATTTTAATTTAGTAAGGTATATGAAATATACCTTACAAATTAACAAAAAAAAATAGTGGACTGTAATTCAATAACCCAGTCAGAAAAATACAAAAGGGCCAAGGTTGGCAAAGCGTTGGTGCCAGTATTACCAACGTTGGCCGATAACACGGTTTGCAACTAATACTGTACAGTGGCATTGTTGGATTGATAACGCCAGATGTAGCTCCGCCAATTGTTTTTTCTGGTGTTGGCAGACTGTTGGCAAAACAAAAAACACTGCACATCACCAGTGTCATATTTTTAAGTAATACTACGCTGTGCCAAAGTCGGATTTACAAAAAATGCTGTACAGTGCTATTGTTGGATTGATAACGCCAGATGGGGCTCGGGCCAATTGTTTTTTCTGGTGTTACATTTAAAATATTAGCTTTTTGCTGTGATATGCCTGCCCGAGCGTTTATCAAGTGTACCAAGGGTCACACAGGTTTTTTTTCTTGTGAAACATGCACCGTAAAAGGAGAAACAGTAAATAAAACACGCATTTTTAAAGAAATAAATTGTGAACAACGTACGCTCCAGTCGTTTAGAGAAAAGGCTAACGCTGAGCACCATTTAGCTAAAGAAACCAGTCCACTTCTCGATATTCCTAACTTTGACTTAATAAAATCCGTCGTTTTGGATGAAATGCATATGTTGTACCTTGGAATTGGGAAAACGTTACTTCAGAAACTTATTTTTAAGAATCCAGATTCTTATATTTCCGAAGAAAACGTAGCAATTATGCAACAAAATTTTTCAAAAATATCTAAAGATATTACAGCTGAGTTCCAAAGAAAAACGTTTGATTTAATGGATACAGGAAATTGGAAAGCTACACAATATCGTTTTTTTTTTTATTATATGGCGGAGGGATAGTTTTGAAAAATGTATTGAAATCTAATCAGTAGACATTTTTTACTTCTTTTTACAGCTTGTCGAATTTTGTCATCTAGCAAATTAGCTACATTGAAAGCTGATTATGCTAAGCAGTTATTAAGGAAATTTGTTGAACTTATGTCATATTTTTATGGACCAAAATCACATACAATGAATATTCACAACCTTATTCATATCGCAGATGACGTTGTTAATATAGGGGCGCCGCTATCTCAATTTTCCGCGTTTGATTTCGAAAATAGCCTAGGTTTTATAAAAAGTATTATAAATTCTCCAACCAACCCCATCGAAGAAGTTCAAAGAAAACTTCATATTTTTCGATCAAACGATTCATCAAATAATTTTCCATTGCTTTATCGTATCAATAGAAGCTTAAAATATTCTCTTGGACAAATTTTAGAAACCTCGGAAATAGGAGTTACTTTTAGCTTTGTTATTATCGAAGGCAATAAAATTTCACCACTTCCTCCTGATAACGTATGCTTACTAAGAAATGGAAATGTTATTACGGTTAACGAAATTTTTAGTAGGAAAGTGTCGAATTTCAAATGTGATGATATTTTTTTTAAAGGCAACGTTTTTCTTGAAGTTACTGATTTTGTGGAATATCCACTTTCATCAAGTGAAATAGGATTGTATGATGTTAGAAAATTAGATGAAAATAACACTGAAATTAACATAAGTATGGTAGAATTCAAGTGTATTCTTACTACATGTGATGATAAAACAATTGCTATTACTCTATTACACTAATTTTAATAATATATATGTAAATAATTTAATAACTCTTTGTTAATATAATAAAAGGTGTAATAAAAACAATATTTAATCGAAATCCAACCGCTTAAAAATAATTAATAAAAAAATAAATGGTCGTAAATGTTGTATTAAATGTACTGGCAGAGTACAATTCTGTTTGTAATTGCCAACGTTGAAACGCTGTTGGCATTTCCAATAAATCCAGTGCTCCGCCAGTACAATATTTTTTGTACGGTTGGCAGTTTCTGATTGGGTATACTTATAAGTACTATAAGTTCTGAAATATAAATGGAAACTTCTGAAACATAAATAGAAATTTCTGAAATATAAATGGAAATTTCTGAAATATAATTGGAATTTTTTTAATTATAAATGAAAATTTTTTAATTATAATTGGACATTTTTTAATTATATTTGAAATTTTTGAAATATAATTGAAAATTTCTGAATTATAAATTGAAATTTCTGGAATATAATTGGAAATTTCTGAAATATAATTGGAAATTTTTGAAATATAATTGGAAATATCTGAAATATAATTGGAAATTTTTGAAATATAATTTTTATTTTCTGAAATAAAATTGGAAATGGTAAAGAACATGTTAACCCTCTATCTCCCAGTTTTAGGGGTCATTTTAGTCCCTTTTTCGTGTTGTTACAAACATCAGCGAAAACCCATTGTTCCTGTACTCCATATGTTGGGTGCAAAAAGTTTTGAAATAGAGAAAAGACCAATTGAATTTCAAAAAAGCCAAATTGAAATACAAAAAAGCCCAATTGAATTTCGGTAAAATAAAAAAACTTTTTGAATTGTAAATGGAAATTTCTGAAACAGAATTTGAAACTTCTGAAACATAATTAGAAATTTTTGAAATATAATTTAAAATTTTTGAAATATAATTTTTTAATTATTTTTTTAAGCATTTTGCTTATGCCACAACAACTTCTGATATTTTACAACCCCTAGTGAAATATGATCCAGAAAGTTTTTGTAGAACATCTTAACCTTTTAAATGCATATTTAATGGCGTTCTATGAGCATGTTGAAAAAAAAAATACTAAAACGACCCCTAAAAATGGGAGATAGAGGGTTAATATGCTATAAGAAAAGAACCGCCATCGAATTTTAATGAAAACATGTATCAAATTTAGATCAGAAGTAGGTTTAATACATTTTTTTGGACTTATTCCAAACGCCTTTAAAACAAAATTTAAATTTGGTGGACCATAAAAAAAGCATCTCGAGCTAAACTTTCAAAACCCTTTGAGGGTTTTGGTCTACTTATGGTATGCTTTAATTTTTTTTTACCCCAATCAATTTACACTCGGCGACCCTAAGTTTGTTGCACAGTGTATTTCAATGCGATATACAAGGAATGAAAACCTAAGATTTTAAAGGTTTTAGCTAGTACAGTGATCTGACACCACTTTAACAGTAACTTTATCAGTTCTTTAAAACTAGTTCAGAGTTATGTCACCTTTTCTTCCGCCACAAAATCGGTTCTGTTTGAATCAGTTCAATATAAATACGAATTTTTATAGTCACGTGATAGGGTTTTCGGAACTCATTGTCATTTTTTCATATATATCTTATTATTTTGTAACCTGTTCTGTATCATGTCACCACTTCAACTGTAAAGTTTCCAGTACTTTAAGATTGTCTTTGGTGGTATGTTATATTTTCTCCAGTTACTTGATATATCATTATTAAACTCGTTAATGTTCTGCCACGTTTTTAATAGTCATGGGATTGGTTTCTTTACCGAAATTACCACTTTCACTTACATTGACATTTTGGTTTTCACCAGTTTTGTGATATGTACATTATTCACCTATCATATATTTGGCACTTTGGATCAATCGACCCCTCATTTCCCGTAGGGAATATTCAGAATAGCCTAGAAGTAACACTGTGCAGTCAGATTTTTAATTGTTTGCGTGTGGGCGGAGGAGCGTGGCAAAATCGAATTTTTACATTGCACCACTAATGACATCTATATATAAAAAACGGATGGACCGATTTTGATGAAACTTAAACCAAAGATAGTACTAACCAAGTACTAACTATATGCCAAATTAGAGCTCCATTTTGTCAATGGGCGGAGGGGTTGGTCAAAATCGAATTTTTACATTGCACCACTAATGACATCTATATATTAAAAACGGCTGGACCGATTTTGATGAATTTTAAGCCAACGGTAGTACTAACCAAGTTCTAACTGTGTGCCAAATTAGAGCGTGATCGGACATTGGCGTAAAATGCCATGCCCCTTTGTATTGAATTGAATTTTATTTCTGCATGCTTCGCAATAACGCAAAAACTGTTGATTTGATTTAAATTTTCAGCACTGATAGTATTAACTACACTCAAAAAAAAAAAGTGAACTAAAATCTGGGAAAATTAACTCAATTTTGAGAAAAAGAGGGAATGATTTGGCTCCAAAGATTTTTTTTCTTGTTTTTAGTTCATAATTTTCCCAAAAATAAGGAACACAAAGTTATTTAATTTTAAGCCAATTTTAACTAGAAAATGGGAAAAATTATACTTCAAATTTTAGAAATAGATTGGGTCTAGACCCTGGACCCATGGGTTCGGGCCCCATTTAACTCGAGACCCCGTTGGGTCCTTTAAGGGTCCCCATAGATTTTGAACCAAAACTTGTGTCCGTTTCGCTCTAACTTACTTAGTTTTTGAGATACGGTATTAAGGGGCCTGATAGGGTCTTGAGAATCTTAAAAACCGGATAACTCAAAAACTATTAATCGGAGGGCTTTCGGTTATTTTGCGGAAGTGTTCTACGAGTCAAGAGCTACAAAAATGCCGTTGGACGTTTTCTCGTGTTGGCAGTATTTACCGAGATATGTGTATATATAAAATCTCGGGAATTTCAAATTTTAGATCTAAAATAAGGGTCTTGAGGCCCCGACAGATATGCAGAGCTAGGCTATTCCATATTTTTCTTTGCAGTCTTTCTTTTGAAAATTTCATCCGTTTCGCTCTATCTCGCTTAGTTTTCGAGATATCGCCATTTTGAATTTTTAACTAAATTCTAAGAAGTTATTTACTAAATTCTCAGAGGTCATTAACTAAATTCTAAGAAGCACACTTCCTCAATTCAAAGAAGAGAAATACGATGATGTTTTTTTAGTAAATTTTAACTAAACTTGAACTAAATTGTTTTTTAAGAAATATGTCTTAAAAATAAAGTTACGATTCTTAGATATGTGGAAAATTTCTTTGGCAGTAAGAATTTTTTCCTAATATTTAAAAAATCCGTTTAAAGAAAACTTTGAACTAATTATAAGTAAATGAACTAAAATTTTTTCCTCATAGTTAAGAAGATTTCTCATTTTTAAGTTAAATTTAACTAAATTTTAGGAAAATTCATGATAAATTTTCAAAGACATTTTTTCCTTAAATTTAGTTATGTCTTTTTTTTCAGTGTAGAGTTGTCAGTCGATTAAGAATAATTCGATTAATCGATCAAACAAAACCCAACTCTTGTTCGAATAATTCAAAAATGACGATTTTCGAATAACGAATAAATCGATTAATTAATGTCGATTAATCGAATAATTTTTTTAATTAAAAAATTAAATCAATGCTTAGAATTTGATTTATTCTCATAAATTTTGAAAGATTTTATACAAAATGTAGGAAAGTTAAAATATATTGTAGCCAAAGCACTGGGTAGCACATTCATTATAGAATTAGAGGGAGTTATCAAGTTTTTAATAAATAATTTAGAAAAAATTAATAATTCTTTTGCATCAGACTTACTAAGGGCGGATTACTCAATGAAAAGTTAGCTGCTAACTGCCGATTTAACGGAGCCTTATGTCAAAATTTGTATGAAAAAGTTAAATTTAACAGAGAGTTATTTTATAACGGAGCATCGAGTAATCCAGCCTAAAACGTATTAAAATAAGAATTAATGAGAGACGTATAAAAGTGTTCAAAAAGTTAATAATTTTTCTAAATTCTGGAAATTTTCCGAGCAATGAAAGTTTCTTAAAATATTCTCCAAAAAGCGAACAAAAGAATATGCAAATGAATTATACTCCAGATTATTTTATGTTAAAAGTAATCACAATAATTCAGATAAAAGTATTGAAATAGAGGAAGTAATTAGTAATGAAAATAATAATCTTTTATGCGAGTTAAATAATTCAATTCAAAGTATTAAACATTCAGAAAATAAAAATGACTTCAGCGATATCTCAGACGATATCGTATATTTGGAAAATCTGAAAAAAGAACAGGAAAAATTGATAAACTTTTTTATGCTCTTCTAACTATATCACTTCAACAATTAGCGAAAGAGTGTTTTCAAAATCTAATTTAATAAAAACAAAAACCAAAATTCGTTTGAAAGCAAAAAAATTGAGTCAACTTTTATTTTTAAAAGATTATTTCTTAAGAACAACTTAAATTGTCTTATTTGACAAAATTTAAAATCATTTATGATATATTTCGTCTGAATACTTCAAATAATAATTTGAATTATTTCTCAACAAGTATTAAAATCAACATCCATTAATTAAAAGTGATCTCAGTTATTCAATTTTTAAGTTTTTTTTAACTTTTAACTATTTTATTTTTAAGTTTTGTATGCATTTTTTCGTTAATAAAAATTTTAACTTTCTTATTTTAAGATTTTTTATATGAATTGTTTATTTTATTATTAGTAAAAATATATTTTAAAATAATTTTTTTATTCGTTATTCTCTTCGATTAATCGAATAAATTTTGATCTTTAATCGTTTGATCGAACGAGGAAAAACAATTATTTGAATTATTCGAACAAAGTCGAAAGTCGAATAATTGACAACTCTAGTATTAACCGAGTGGCCATGTTATACTACGATTGGAAAAAGGGGCGTAAAATGCCACGCCCCTTTGTACTATACTGGAATTTGTCTGCCTGTTTCGCAATCACACAAAATCAGCTGAACCGATTCTCTTGACATTTTCACTACATACAGTGCTAACCAAGTGCATATGTAGGCCATATAAGATCGTTATTGGAAAAAAGGATCAAAATTGCAACGCCCTTAGTACTATACTGACCACGATTAAACAAAGAGGCGTAAATTGCCACGCACCTTTGTTTTATACTGAACGTTATATATGCCTGTTGTGAAATCACGCAAAAACGGATAAGCCGAATCTGTCACTACTGATAGAACTAACCGAGCGGGAACTGTAGGTCATATGTATAGCCCGACTCGGCAAAAGGGTTTAAAATATCACTCCCGTTTTTCATAAATAAAAAGTCTTTCGCAATCACACAAAAACGACAAAACTAATGTCAATGAAATATCTAATCGAGTACACAGAAAAAACACTTTAATTGTGCCAGCCGAATTAAGATCCAACTGCATGGTTTAATTACAACAACTGAAATTTTCGGTTGCGATTACCGAAATTTATTTGGACCAACAGAAGTTAAATTTTCAAAACAAATTTTGGTTATGGCAACCGAAAATTTCGGTTGTTGTTATTAAACTATGCAGTTGGCTCTAAATTCGGCTGGCACAACTAAACTGTTCTCTCTGTGTATGCAGCAATGAACTTTAGACTATCACGATTCGATAAAAATGCGTTAAATTACATGCCCCTTTATGCTATACTTAACGTTATGTCTGTCTGTTTCGAAATCACGCAAAAACGGCTGAACCGATTTTGTTGAGATTTCTCTAAAGATAGTGCTAACTGAGGGTGGAACCAAAGGTTACTGGCTGGGACCGGACCCGTGCTTTAATTTTGTCAGACACTATATTTAAATTAAGATGCAATATAAAATAGTTTTTTTCTTAGGGCCAGCAACGCGGACCGGGTATAGCTAGTAATTTATAACGTGTTGGAGGGTATAAAAGATTCGGCACAGCCGAATTTAACACTCTCACTTACACAGAAAAAAATAAAAAAAAAATTGAGTAAATTTTTAATACTATTGAGTAAAAAATTACGCAATTTTGCACCAGTAAACGATTTATTAAATGCTTACTAAAGAATTTTAGAAAATTTTTAATGGATACAATTAAAAATTAAATTAAAAAATGTTCGATTTTTTTAAGTAACTTTTTAATTGTGTCAAGTATAAATTTACACAAAATTTATCAATTAATTTTTTTAAAAAGTTTAAAAAAGTTTCACATTTTTTTATACCCCCCAACCACAGTATGGGCAGAGACTATATACAGACTCGACAGTGGAGTTTAATAGCAAAAAATGGGGAAAAACTAAGCGATTTTAGGAGAAAACTTAGCGGTTTTTAGCTAGTTAACAGCTAACATGGCAACACTTTCTACGACTTAGGAGTGAGTGAAACAATAAAAACCGATCTGGCATCTATTTTTCTTATGGCGCGTTATATTAGCTTTCTCTTTCTAACCGTATTCGTAGAATAATTTGAAAAAAATTAAATATATGGTTAAGGCACAGACTAAATACAGACTCGACAGTAGAGTTTTTGAAGAAAAACTGGGGAAAAACTAAGCGTTTTTAGGAGAAAACACAGCGGTTTTCAGTCCGTTTTACGCTAACATGACAACACTTTCTATGACTTAGGAGTGAGTGAAACAACAAAAACTGATCTGGCATCTATTTTTCTTATGGCGTGTTATATTAGTTTTCTCTTTCTAACCTAATTCGTAGAATAATTTGAAAATATTAACCATATCGTTCAGAACTACTTTTTTGACATGCGGTTTTCAGTCCGTTTTACGCTAACATGGCAACACTTTCTACGACTTAGGAGTGAGTTAAACAACAAAAACTCATCTGGCATCCATTTTTCTAATGGCGCGTTATATCAGTTTTCTCTTTCTAACCTAATTCGTAGAATAATTTGAAAATATTAACCATATGGTTAAAGAATACTTTTTTGACACCTGTCAGTTATGTCGAGTCTGTATTAGGCTGTGGTTAAGGACTACTTTTTTGACAGCTGTCACTTATGTCGAGTCTGTATTAGTCTGTGGTATGGGGGTATATTCACTTTGTCATTCCGTTTGTAACACATCGAAATATCGGTTGGGGACCCCATAAAGTATATATGGGGCATTCCATGTCAAATCGGACACTTTGAAATTTTTTTTTTTAGATTTTCCCAATTTGTTAACAGTTTTTAGTACCCTTCGAAAACTCCTTCGAGGTAAAATTTCAGATTTTTTTGATGACCCGTTCAAAAGATATCGAATTTTTAAAAATTGGTAGTTTTTTCCTTTACTCACACTTCTTTTAATCATAACTTCTTCAATAATGGTCCAAATTTCAATTTTTTTTTTCAAAATTTTTGTTTTTTACGTACTTTAAAAAAAAATCACAAAAAATTCTTAAAAGCGCTCTAGTATGCGATTTTAAGGTTTTAAAACTTAAATCTCATTTTTCAAAATGTTTGTACTCTTCGATTTTTTTGAAATTTTTTTGTGTAAAAGTTCTATCAATTCTACAAATTTTTTGCCCAGGAGGATCGTGGGATAACGATTATTACTATTTTTTAAAATTTTTTGAAAAATATTTAATTTAATTTTCCAATTTTAAAAATCATTTCTACTGCTCCAATGGTGCATCATAGAGGGGTCCTTTATAAGACCGACCCCATTAATTTTTACTTCTTAACATTTCATTGGAACAAACTAATACCCTATCTCCAATTTCTAAGGGGGCTCCCACACAAAACGACATTTTTTAAATTTGCTCCAAGAGCTCTAACTGCCCTAATAGTGCCCTTAGAGCAACAAAATTTTTATAAAATTTGCTCCAACTGTTATTTGTATGGGAGCCTACTTAGAGAGTGGAGATAGGGCGTAGGTATGTTTTAAAAAAATGTTGTAGGGTAAAAATAAATGGGGGTCGGTCTCACTAATGACCCATCTCGGACGCACCATTGGACCGGTAGAAGCTGATTAAATAAAACAAATTTACAAAAAATAAAAAAAAATTGTATGGGGAACGCCTTAACAGTTAAAGATAGAGGGTAGGTGTGTTCAGAGAAAATGTTTGGACTAAAAAAATATTGTGGGTCGGTCATACATTTTGTTGCTCTAAGGGCACTATTAGGGCAGTTAGAGCGGTTGGAGCAAATTTAAAAAAATGTCGTTTTGTGTGGGAGCCCCCTTAGAAATTGGAGATAGGGTATTAGTTTGTTTCAAAGAAATGTTTAGACGTAAAAATTAATGGGAGTCGGTCTTATAAAGGACCCCTCTATGACGCACCATTGGAGCAGTAGAAATGATTTTAAGATTGGAAAATTACAATAAAATTTTTTCAAAAAATTTTAAAAATAGTAATAATCGTTATGCCACGATCCTCCTGGGCAAAAAATTTGTAGAATTGATAGAAGTTTTACACAAAAAAATTTCAAAAAAATCGAAGAGTACAAATATTTTCAAAAATGAGATTTAAATTTTAAAACTTAAAAATCGCATACTAGAGCGCTTTTAAGAATTTTTTGGAATTTTTTTTAAAAAAGTACGTAAAAAAACAAAAATTTTGAAAAAAAAAAAATGAAATTTGGACCATTTTTGAAGAAAAGTAACAAACTACCAATTTTTAAAAATTCGATATCTTTTGAACGGGTCATCAAAAAAATCTAAAAATTTAACCCCAGGGGGTCTTCGAAGGGTACTAAAAACTGTAAGCAAATTGGGAAAATCTAAAAAAAAATTTTTCAATGTGTCCGATTGGAATGGAATGCCCCATATATTTATTGATCCATGATCGATTCTAAGACATTCTGTGAATGTCCGTCCGTCCGTCTGTCTGTAGATGGCACGATGCAGTCCAAAATAAAAGAGCTAACCTCCCGCAATTTGGCACGAATATGTCTTATAGTACATTCACACTCAGCTCGAAACCTCGTTGAAAGTACGTACTTTCATTTTGAAAACATAACCGTTCACACCCGAAATTTTTGACGGTTATCACGTTTTCGAAAATTACCGAATAAAATTTGCGAACATACCGACATTAATCGCACACAATTAATTAATTTTCGCACTAATTTACAATAATTTATTTAAATCTTTTGATTTAATACTATTTTTTATGAAAATATTTAAATATTTTTATTTTTTATTTTTGACACTTTCTTTAATTTATTTTCTTTATGAAATTTAAGAGCTTTCGAACGTACTTTCGTTGAAAACTCATAAGAAAAAGTTTTCAATTTGTATGGGAAAATACGTACTTTCAAATGAGGTTTAAGGCGAAACCTCGTTAAACGGGCTTTCGATGCCAATGTGAATGCACTATTATGGTCGTAGGCAGGTAGGGTTACCAGATTTGAAATATGGAATAACAGTACATTTGGTCTCAAAAAACAGTACATTGCAAATAAAAACCGTACTTTTTTAAAAGTCTTATTTTATACCCTTTTACCCTGATTTCAAACAGATCTCAGCCAAAACGAGCATAAAAGGTTGTTAACAGAACGGTGGAACATTTTAGGTAAACCGTCTCAAATTTATTCTATTTTTTTATCAGTGTTGAAAAAAATTGCGATTGACTTTTTGGAGCATTTGTCTTAGTTGCCGCGATATCTTACTTGAAAAGCTTTTGTAGTCTTTCGTTAAACTAAAACACCGATCTTCCTACCAAAACATATGAAAAAATCCATAAAACAGTGTTTTAATTAAAACACGACTTTAAAAAGCAAACGCGAAAACGGTATTATTGCACTCAAACAAAGGCCTAACTAAATTTTGGGACAATGTTTTTTTTTTCACAATTTAGTAAAATTTAATAAAAATTTTGAAATTTCTTTGACATAATTTGCAACCAATTAGTTCATCATATTTATCTTCTTAGAAATGATAAAGTTTTTTCTTCATGTTTAGTAAATTCTATGCAATTTAAGGAAATTTTTTTTTTCCAAATTTTTTTCAAAAATTTTAAAAAACTAAGCCAGAAAGAGCAAAAAAGTGTTCATTTTCGATTCTAAAAATCTCTAAAGAATCTCCGGACCTCTTTCAATGTATGGACTCCTCAATTTGAATCTAAAAATTTGGGCGTGAATCATTTCTCAGAAAATATTGCCGAAACAAAAAAAATGCCAAAAACATTTTTGTAGTTCTTTACACAACCGTCTTAATCACTCCGTGTAATAGTTTTTTAGTTATCCCGTTAAGATTCTAAAGACCCTTTTGGGCCCTTAAATTCCCGTATCCTTAAAACTAAGCAAGGTAGAGCGAAAAGGGCAAATATGTTGAATCAAAATCTATGACGATCCTTAATAGACCCAATGGGACTGGGCCTAAGGTGGTCTGGACCCATGGGTTCCGAACCTAATGGGGTCTGCCCGCAATCGGAACTTTAAATGAGCTGTACTCAATAAAATACATTTTTTCCCATTTTCTAGTTTTTTCTTTTTCTTATTTTTCAGAAAAATTTAGATAAAAAGAAAGAAAACATGGCAATGGAGCTAAATCATTATTAAATTTAGTTAAGTTTTCCAATTTTTAAATAATTTTTCTTTTTGAGTGTGGTATAAAATTAAATTGCATTTAGCTCCTTTTTAAAAATTGAATTAAAATTTTGTCAAATATGAAACATTTTTCGAAAAATGTTACATTTTGGTGATGAGTATAAAAAAACAGTACACGCTCTAAAAAACAGTACTTTTGCGTACTGTTTTAGGTGCTGTGCATAAAACAGTACTTTTTATCAATGTTGGCAATCGATACCTTTTCAATACCGTTATCCGTTTCAAAACCCTTTAAATTGAATACCGGTACCAATACCAATACCGAAACTCAGTTTTGGTATCGGATACCGGTATCCAAAAACCTTTTCCTTCGGTACCGGTACGTACCGGTATTAAAACGGTTTTTCCTAAAAAACCATGTTTTTAAAAAAAAAATTAATAGAAGTTTGTAATTTTTTTTCTTTTTGTTAATGAAAAATCGTGCTCCAAATGCCTCCCCGAAGTCTCATAAAGATCAAAAAAATCTTTGGGCATCCACATCGTAGATTAAGTAAAAATTTCAAAAAAAAACATACTCCAACCGCGATGCGGGAGCAGAAGAAAATTAATGATTTTTACGAAATTTTTATGGAGTCATTTTGACTCCCAATAGAAACTTTCAGGACCCCTTTCGTTAATATAGTTTTTTGGGGATTTTTATTTAATCAGCGATGTGGGTGACAAGGATTTTTTTGATATTAATAGGAATTCTGGGGAGGTATTTGGAATACCAGCAGAAGGTTTTTTACCATAGTATAATTTTCAGAAGTGGCTTAATTCGTAGAAATCTTTAATAAAGTAACGATTTGGTGATTTTTTATTACTTAATAGTCCCATAATTCGTGAAAAAAAATTGTTTGCAATATTTTTAAATGTGACCTTGTATAGACAGGGAAGACCTATTTTTCCAAATAACACCAACAAAAAACTTGGTTGGTATTGAATAGCAAAATCGGTCCAGTGGTTCAAAAGTTATTAAGAAAACCGTAAATTTCAGATTGGTTTCACTTTTAATTCACGTGTGGAAGAAAAACCGTTAAGCCAGCTTTAAAAACATTGAAGAGTCAGAAAAATATTTTACCAAGTATTTTTGTCACTCACAAATATTTTTACACTAAAACAAACAAAAAAACTTACATTCGAAAAAATTTTACACTCAAAAAAAATTAGTTTATTTTTTTTTCAAAAATGACCTAAAAATTTTTTTTACTTAAAATAAAATATTTCTAATCAAAATTTGTTAATTTTTTCACGTTACCAAATTAACTATCACTTTAAAAGGGCATTGCTTGTGGAGGGTATTCATGGATTCGGCCAAGTCGAATTTAACTTTTTTACTAGTTTTTGCATAGAGGGATAAAAAAATTACAGTTTTATCGGCTCGCCCCATTTTGTAGGTGTGGTCCGGCAACGTCGACCCCCTAAAAACGATCTTTTAAATTTTTTTTCACATTTTAGAGGGCATTTTAGCAAAAATGCTAAAAATAAATAGGTAAATACGACTTTGGTATTAAAATTGCAAAAAAATATATTTTATTTTAAGTTTTTATACGTTTTTTATATTTTTAGAATTTTTCTCGGTAATACCGGTACGTACCGGTATTGACGTTTCGGTATCGGTAATACCGTAACCGATTTAACTCAAATACCGTAAGCGATACCGATACCGAAATAAATAAAAAAACGATACCAATACTGATATCGATACCGTTATTCGTTTCGATTGCCAACCTTGCTTTTTATAAAAAACAGTATATGTACTGTTTAAAACAGTACGAATGGCAACCCTATAGGCAGGTTAACTTCGTAAATGGGCGAAATCGGCCCAGGGAGAAAAAAGTTCCCCCTTGAAGAACTGAACCAACCTCTGAAAAAATACACTATTTTACATGTTTTTTTTTTGTATTTTTGTTAAATAAATGAAACATTTGGTATATTTATCGGGATGGGAAGGTGCTCCAAACGCCCCCACTGACCCCCATCACCCCCCTTCCCCATACAAACGCCCCTAATTTTTTTACATTTTGGAGGGTATAAAAGATTCGTCACTGCCGAATTTAACATTCTCACTTGTTTTTTTTTAAAAACTGTTTTTTCAAACTTTACCAAATATATTTATGTCTTAAAGACATAGGAAAATTTAATAAAGATGATTTCAAACTTTCATATACATATACAAAAAACTATAAACTAAATGAGAATTCAAAACACGAAGAGAATAAAAAAAATAAATATTATTAAATTTTGTATTAAATATTTACTATTCTTTTTTTTTAATTTTTGAGTAAATTTTTAATTGCGTCAATTAAAAAATTACTTAAATCTTATTTAAAAATTTAAACAAGTGATTAATCAAATTGTTTTTCTCAATATTTTTTTCTGTGTTATTTAATATTGTTTCTAAAAAAAAGAGAAAAATAAATGTAAATTACAGTAATTTTTAATGATTTTACAGTTAAATATTTAAATAACTGTTTGTTGTCCTTGGTTTAAATCAAAATTTAATCATCCTCACATATAAATCGATTTAAATTTATTCTTCTCGAGTTATATAAACACTAACATCGGTCTTCCATTCATTATTTACAGAAAGTAAAAATCGAATCATATAATCACCAGTTGGTATTGGAAAGAATTTAAATAAATGCTCTTCTATTAACATATTCCGAAAAATTATATCATGCTGAAATTATAAATAAATTTTTTTAATATCAATATGAAAATTTTAATTTTTTTTTTGCAGATAACACTGTGATACAAAATCGAACTTTCCGAATCGGAATAGGATAAAACTAAAAACAAATGAAAGTTAAAATTTTACATAACAAAACCCTCCATGTTAAAGTATATATATTATTGATCTATGATCGATTCTAAGTCATTCTATGAATGTCCGTCCGTCTGTATAAAGCACGATTCAGTCCACAATAAAAGAGCTAGACTCCTGAAAATTGGTAATAATGTTTCTTGTGGTCATAGGCCGGTCAAGTTCGGAAATGGGCAAAATCGGATCAGGGGGAAAAAAGTTCCCCCTTTAAGAACTAAAAAAACGTCTCAAAAAACGCAATTCTTTACAGCTTTTTTTGCATTTTTGTGGCTACAAAATTTATTTTTTTTTGCCCGCCCCCTTTTGTGGGCGTGGATTTAAAAAAATAATAAAAATTATGAGGAAATGGTATTACTAAAGTTTAAAGAGCATAATAAATAATTAAGTAAACATTTATCGCGATGGGGAAGGTATTCCCAACCACTTCCACAGAGCCCTCCCCAAAAGGCCTCTGAATTTTGTTTTATATATTTAAGATGTTGGAGGGTATCAAAGATTCGGCACAGCCGAATTTAACTCTCTCACTTGTTTATTTTAGTTCAGTGCTAGATTTTTTTTACACGCACTTGAAGTTGGTGATTTTAAAGCATTTAAAGTTTTTGTATACTAAATATTTCCTTCTCTAGGGGCCACTGGTGGTGCCCCTTATTGGACATGTGTAGTGCAGCGTACAAACATAAGCTCGAAATTACGTTAGCTATAACCAGTATGAATTTCGTTGCAATCGGTCCAGGTACTGAATAGCAAATTTATTAAAAATAAACCACTGCGCACCGTTGCGTATGATTGTTATTTAAAGGCAATTTAAAAATTAAGTATACGCCACTTATTCAGTTTTCAAGTAATTATTAATATAACTATAATAAAAGTTCACCAATTTCAAATGCGTGTAAAAAAATCTAGCTCTAAATTAAAAAAAGTTTTGCTTTATAAAATGTCAACTTTCATTTGCTATTGATTTCATCCCATTCCGATTTGGAAAGTTCGATTGTGTATCACTGTGTTATTAATTTAACTTACATTAAATGGACACGTATGATTGACATTTGTATAGTTGGTAACAAATTGCATTACAATACTCAAATATGAATATTTGGAACGATATTTCATAAACTTACAAAAGTCTTGTGTAATATTCACCAAAAACGGTTTGTAACCGCTGGCTTTTTTAAAAACCGACAGATTAATCTAAAATTAAAAACAACTTGATAAAATCAATTTTTTGACTTAAAATTTCCATTTACATATTTACAATTATATTATTTACTGGAATTTGTAAGAGTTTTCCATATGTATCCATAGCAACAACGCCTCGTCTTAAAACTCTTAATTTACATATTGTAAACTGTGCAAAACTAGGATCCAAAGATTTACATTTTACATTTGTAAATTTTGTTTTACTGCAATTGACATTTGATAAACAAATGCGAAATATTAAGATGAAAAGGAAGAATGGAATGTTTTCCACTAAAGTTTTCATTGTAACAATATGTTGTTTAAAAACTTTTCGATTTTAAATCAATACAACAAAGTGGTTTTATCAAAAATACACAGAACATTTTTCGGCGAAACGAGATGGAGAGATAAAAATTATAAAAAAATGTAGTTCAAATGGAAAAAAGTAGTCTTGAACCATATGGTTTATTTTTTTCAATTTATTCTACTATTTGGGTTAGAAAGAGAATACTAATACAACGCTCCATACGAAAAATAGATCCCCGATGGGTTTTAATTGTTTCACTCCTAATTAGTAGAAAGTTTTGCCATGTTAGCTTTTAACTAGTTCGAAACCGCTCTGTTTTCTCCAAAAATCACTTAGTTTTTGCCCGATTTTTGTTTTAAAACTCTACTGTCGAGTCTGCATTAGTTTGTGGTCATGTTTTTGAAAATATTTGCAAATTTGAAACGTTTTGAAGTATTAAATTGCGTATTTTTAAAAGAGAAGTAAAAAGCGGTTTTTTATTATTAGTTGGCGAATTTAATAATTTAATATGTTTACAAACAAATTTAGAATTTCAACTAAAACATTAAACAATGTCTTTTTGTAACCTTTGTAACCAATTATAAATAGATTTGGCTTAATCGTTCAGTTAAGTGTTCGACGATTTATTTCAGATAAATGATCTAGTTCGTTCATATAGTTCAATTTTAATTTGTTTTGTTGATTATGGTTGTCGTTTACAAATTCATACACAAATATTAAAAACAATTTCATCCCATTTCGATTCGGAAAGTTCGATTTTGTATCACCGTGTTATAAGAAAACGGACCGAAAGGAGTTAAAACAAGTGAGAGTGTTAAATTCGGCTGTGCCGAATCTTTTATACTCTCCAACACGTTATAAAAAACAAAAAACAGGGCCGTATTTGTTTTTGGGGGGGTTACGTCGGTGGGAGACAATCTTCCTGGATTTAACTGCAAGACTTTGAACTTCTTTTGACATAAAAATGTTTCGTTTGCTAAGCAAATGTACAAAAAACCTATAGAAAATTCTTTTTTTTAGGGGTTTGTTTAGTTCTTAAGAGGGGAACTTTTTTTCCCCTCATCCTATGTTCGAACTTAACCAGCCCAATACAATAAGACATATTCGTGCCAAGTTTCAAGAGTCCAGCTCTTTTACATTTGACTGTATCGTGTCTTCCACAGACGGACACGGACGGACAGACGGACATCGCTAGAATGTCTTAGAATGGATCACTGATCAATAATATATATACTTTATGGGGTCTTAGACCGATTTATCGATGCGTTACACAAGGAATGACAAAGTGAGTATACCCCCATACTGTGCTTGGAGGGTATAAAAACTAGCGCAAATGACAAAATAAAAAAAAAAATGACAAATGACAAAAAAAACAAAAAGAAGTAAAAAGATCAGAAGGGCAGTCACAGGGTTACCTGGGTTACTACCACCTTCTACGGCTGGATGAATATAAATATCCACGCGATGCATTATAATAAAAATCGGTTAAAACTAAGATTCAAATGCAAAAAATCCGAAAACTGGGTAACCAAACCGGATACAGCAAACGAAATCCCAGGATACCGGATAACCACGCTGGATATATATACAAAACAATGATGAAACGTTGCACTGGATACAAATGGATAACCGCACTGGAAACGTTAGTCCCGGATACTGGGTATCCAAACCGGAAACAACAAGTGCAGAACGGTGTTGACCAAACAAATGTATAATATAGGGATGTGCGATTAATCGATTAATTAATCAGTTCGATTAATCAAAATCCTGATTAATCAATTAATCGATTAATCGTACTTTCTGATTAATCAGAACTATGATTAATCAATTAATTTGAATTTTGATTAATCAAAATTGAATAATTTTATTCAAATCTGTTGGCAAAACAAAATAAAAGAATATTTACAAAAAAATATTTATAAATGAAAACAAAATTTATAAATTAATAAAAAAAAAAACGAAATTTAATATGTACACTGAGGGAAAAAATCGTAGTCAAATCAAAAATTTTCATACTCATTTTTAAAATCCTCAAATTTTTAAAAAAAATTTTAATAATGAAGTTGAACTTTTTAAAATTTAAATGTTTCGGCCTCAATTTTAAAATTTTGCTTTTTTGAATTAAGTATTCAAGAACTCATTTTCATTTCGTGGTATCGCCATGTTAAAAATCGTCATTTTGATTATAAACATTTTAAATATGAGATTTAAACCATTTTAACAATGACGCTTTGAAAATAATCAATTATAATTAAAACTTATCGTGGTGTGCCATTAATAAAAAACAATTTTCCATATAACATTTTAAAAAGTTAATAAATAAGTAATTAAATTAAAAGCATAAAAAAATTGAGTAAAAAGTGAAGTGTCAAGATAAAATTTAAAACAGTGAAAAGAAAAAAGAAAAAGATTTTGAAGAAGTCGAAAGTAATATGGAGTCCAGGAGGGGATCATCAACTTGAAATGACTACCAGGAATATATTCTTTACATTATTGGGTTTCTTTTTCAATACCGTCGCTGCTCTTACGAAAACACCTGTGTGTATTTAAAATTTTTTTAAAGAAACTTAAAGAAAAGCTAAATTGTGAACTTTTGGGTTATTTTTGGCTTATTTCCAAGGGTTATTTTTAAACCTTAATGGAGATAGGCTATTGCAATATTATTAAAATATTTGCAAAATTTATATTATATTAAAGCACTACGAAAAGATAAAATTAAGCAAATTTGTGGGCATCTTGAAAAATGCTTGAAAGGGTGGTGTTTTCTTTAAAGCAGCGACGATATACAAATTATATAACACAAATGTACCTTTTTAATAATTTTAAAGAAAAATAAAAAATATATACAAATGTATAAAAAAAATTGAATTGTTTTATTTCAAAAGAAAATTTTAAGAGATAAGTATAAAAAAATTATATATTTATAATGGTCAATTTTAAATTAAACATGACTATCACTTTAATTTGATAATAAACACCTTTGATTTGAACATGAAACATATTCAAATCACAGTTCTTTCATTTCAGTTTTAAAATGTTGTTTATTTCTCAAGTCATATTAAAAGTGTCCATGAATATTTTCAAATTGAGAAAAAACAAAGTTTGTTGACTTTTGTCACTGTTTTATTTTCAATATGAGGTTGTTTTTGCTTGATTTGAGAATTTTTTTTTCTTAGTGTATGTATGTCAAAATCAAACAAAATTTTCCAAAATTTATGATCAATGAGCATGCACGGCTAATTTCATACTAGTATCTATCATGGAAGACTGAAGATGATATGAATAATGTGCCTCCAACCATTCTCAAATCTAGAAAATAATAAACATATCTAAGACTCCCAATAACATGCATCCATGTTCTGTGCCAGCACTTCGACGCCAATTATTTTAATACAACAAAATTAATGTTCGACACGGACTCAATACATTAAAAAATAGTTCTCTCTGAAAGCACTTCGACGACAATTGGCGTTGAATTGTGCATGAGCCGGAGATCGTGTGCAATACAACTAAATTAATTAACTTTCGACAGGGGTTTATGGTCCTATTTTATTAATTTTAAATGATTGGAGGCACATCCATTTTTTAGATTATGTACATATTTATTTTTGTAATTTGCAGGCACCATGATAATATCTGCATTTTGTGCTGAAAAGAACCATAAAAAGTCTATTCGACTGAAATTTAATAAATTTTCCAACAAAATTTAATAAATTTTCCAACAATTTCAAATATTGTATGTACAATAAAAAGAAAATAAAAACAAAAAAAAAATATTAAATTATTCAAATTTCGAATATTCAACTTCCTGATTAATCAATTAATCATGAATTTTGATTATTCAAAATATAAATTATTCGATTAATCATGATTTTGATTAATCAAAACATTTGATTAATCGATTAATTGATTAATCAGGATTTCGATTAATCGGACTGATTAATTAATCGATTAATCGCACATCCCTAGTATAATAATGTCAAACCAGGATAGAACCACTGGATATATTGACTAAGAACCCTGGATGTATTTACTGGATAACCAAACCGGATGAAATTAAACAAACCAGGAAAACCACTGGATAATAAGAAAGCATACCAGGATACTGGAGAACCACACTGGATAAAAATGGGATACTGTTTTGAGAAAGGAAACGACCGGATATTAAAACAGTATTGAAATGTTGATGATTAAGCTGGATAACCAGGATATGAAATTTTCCGGTGAGCCAGGAATTTGTTAGGCGACTGGATAACCAGGATGTCAAACTTTCCGGTGAGCCAGGAATTTGTAAGGCGACTGGATGACCAGGATGTGCAATTTTCCGGTGAGCCAGGAATTTTTAACGACACTGGGTAGCCATGATGTACAATTTTTCCCGTAATCCAAGAATTTGTAACAGAAGGAAATCTCTTTTAATATCCTCGACTGCGGCAGGAAACACGAAAAATATTTTGTATAAGGCGGTACAGAATTTTTCCGGTAAACCAGGAATTTGTTATCCAAGAATATCCTCGACGACAAGGATGCAGCAGGAAAATTTGAAAATGATTTTCCTTTTTAAATTTTGCGTTGGGCGCCAATAAGACGATGTGTGTCTTTTTGTATTTCAAAGTATTCTGATTTTATTTATTTTCAACTTTCAATTTATAAACAAATTTAAAATCAAAGATAAATAGTTTCATAAAATTTAAATAAAAGTAACAAAGTATTTTCTATAAAATAACAGAGATGGGACTTCATAAATACAGGAGTCCCACAACATACAAATTCATGTATGACAATGTATGATCATTAATGTACATGTACCCTCAAATTACGGATATGCACTTGTATGGACATCCATATATGCATCATATATGTATAGGGTGACCATTTTTTTCTGAATTCAAATCAGTACGCCCAAGTTTTTTTTTTTGTAGAAATTACTCTCTGAAAACTCTTTTCTATCAAAAAACACTCATGATTTTTTCAACACTCAAAAAATTTCGGTTAATCTAACAAACTTGGCGTCGATTAATATTTCAGTAAAAACAACTGTTAAAAACAACTGTCTTGAACTTTTGTCGTTATATTACCGAAAATTATAACAAAATCCCACAGGTTTTGAGGATAAGAATTCTTTGAGTACTTTTCCCCTTTGGACTGATGCAATTACATTATCGTTTTAATAAAACAGAAAATCCGTAAACGTTTCGTAATAGAAAACCTTAAAAATGATGTGTGCCTTTTGATAATTTATTTAATAAATTTATGAATTCGATTAGAGTGTTTTTTATGAAGATCAAAGTAACCCTATGCCCAGATACATTTTTGAGTTAATTAATTCATTAAAAATTATGTCATTGTCAGACTTCAGTTATAAAAAACTACTCTGACGACCTGTTTTATGGAAATTCAAGCTTTTGTATAGAATTTTCGAATAAAACTATTGATTATGTTGAAATGTTCAAAAATCAGTACAATCAGTACATATTTCTAAAAATCAGTACAACGTTTTTTGATCAGTACACGTGATCAAAAATCAGTACATGTACTGATCAAATCAGTACGAATGGTCAGCCTAATCATATATGAACATACGTGGGTATGGGGGTTTTCGTGTCAACTGACACAACTTTTGAAACCGATGTCTTCCCATCGGGATGAAATTTGCACCAAGGTTAGTCATATTGGATAGTAGTTCAGACACAATTTTTCAACGAGAACTCTCTGAGCTAGAGGGGGTCGAAATTTGACATTTTGGCCAAAGAGGTGTTTATTCTCATCCATGTAACTTCTTACCTATTGTTTTTAGCAAAATGTGTTCCAAAGAGTTTAGATAGCTATTTCTTCAGTCTTTCGAAAAAAAAATTATAAAAAAAATAAAAAAAAAATTTTTGATTTTTTTCTTAAAAATCCAAAACTTTTTTGTCTTTTTCCTCAAATTGGGCCCCTTTTTTGGCTCGTGCTTTCTTTTTCGAACCTATAAAAATTATAGGGTATCGCGAATCGAAATCGAAAACTGGTTAGCTAACCCACGCAAATGCAAATTAAAGAACCGTTTTTGTGTTCAAAAGTTAAAAAAAAAAAAATTTCATAGACATCCCACTCGCATCTCACTAAGCGACCCGATAGCTCTTAACGGAAATTACCTAAGCTTTCTTTTGAATAAAAAAAAAAAAATAATAAAGGGCCAAATGTGAGGAAAAAATCAAAAAAGTTTTGAATTTTTAAGTAAAATAATCAAAAAAATTTTTTTTATTTTTTTTCGAAAGAAATTGCTATCTAAACTATTTGGGACACATTTTGCTAAAACCAATAGGTAAGAAGTAACATGAATGAGAATAAACACCTCTTTTGCCAAAATGACTATTTTCGACCCCCTCTAACTCTGAGAGTCCTTGACCGATCTCGTTGACAAATTTGAACTACTATCCAATAGGACTAACCTTGGTGGAAATTTCATCCCGATCGGAAGACATAGGTTTCAAAAGATGTGTCAGTTGACACGAAAACCCCCATATATGTAATTATAACACTGTGCAACAGTAAAAAAACACAAGAACTTGTCTATATATGTTTGATTCTATTACCAAAAGGTAGTAAGACCCTGTACTTAGATTGTCCAGTTTGGTGAACAATTTATTTTTATGGGCCTCGAAAGAATCAGAAATGCAGTGGGACCATCAAAATATAATGTCATCTGTTTTTGAAAATCTGAACGTGTTTAAGTACCCTGATTAGCTAATAAAGACCAATCCGCAGCTTAAAATTATTCGATTTTGACTTAAAAAATCCACAAAAAGCCCAAAACCACCGCAATTGCTTCTAGAGGGATAAAATGCAAGACTGGCCCCCATTAGTTTCTCTCAAAAATAGAGGACATAAAGAAAAATAGTAAAAAAATTATTCGAATTCAACATTATTTACGTATTTTACAGCCAAATTTACTTTCACATAAATGATCGGGAGTACCACCAAGCGGTGGTCAACACCTTTTTAACGATGTATTACAAGTGAAAATCGGACAAAAAATGGCAAAGTTTAATTTTCAATTTTTTTATTCATGAAAAATACAAGTTTTGGACCCTTTTTGATAGATAGAACCCAAATATTTTGGGAATCATCAAAAAAAATGTGAAAGTTAATTTTCAGGGGGGTACAACTTTAAAAGTTTTTTGCCCATATAAGGTGAGTCAATATAATACACGTCCATCCAACAAGTTGTACAACGATACTGCAAGTGTGTGGCCACTTTTACAAAAAGAAAATTCAGTAGGAGTATGAAAGGCGTACGGACATAGCGCCCAAGGTCTTATCGCCCAAAACCGTAAATGTCATATCACCCAAGCTGCGACATATAGCCCAAAAATGAAAGGTCTAAAAATGTTATTACTCCCAAAACAAAATTGTCAAAAAATCCAAAATATTTTTTTTGGGCGAAATGGCGAAATTACGACTATGATTTGTTTTTTTTTGTAATAAAGGTTTTCTGCGTAGCCGGCCTTCGGCCGGGCTTAGGGATTACTTACTCCATGCATTAAACCCACCCTCTCTGCAAACCAAAGCTATTTGGTTATCAGGCCTTTTTGATGCATAACAAATTTGATAGTGGTAAGGCCTGCTACCCTAGAAACTTTACTTTGCGGAGAGGGTGGGTTTAATGCATGGATTTTGTAATCCCTAAGCCCGGCCGAAGTCCGGCTACGCATAAAACCTTTAAAACATTGTCTTAAAAAAAAAACAATATTGGTGAGTTTTATGATTATTTTTTTGGGCGGTATGACATTTTATAAATTCAACATTTTGATATTTGGGTAATATGACATTTTTGATAATTTATATTAATTTTAAGAAAATTGTTAAAATACCCAAAGATAATGGCCATATCGTCCAAAAAATTTTGCAACAACAACTATCACACATTTTTTTGGGTGGAATGACTTTTTTAAATTGGGCGATATGCACTTGGGCGTTATGTCCGTACGCCGTATGAAAAATTAAAACAAATATTGATCAAGATTTTAAAAATATAGAGGACAAAGAGGACATAATTTGAAAAAAGAGGACAAAAAGAGGACACAAATTTTATAGAGTACAGCCAGTTAAAATAGAGCATTGTCCTCTAAAAAAGAGTACGTATGGTCACCTTACTAAAGGCGGACCCCATTTTATCCCTCTAGGATTAAAATGGGGACAATTGTCCCTAGTGGGATAAAATGCAAGACCAACTCAAAGATTACATTTTTATAAAACTGCTTCTACAGCTCTAACTGCCTCGAAAGTGCCCCTAGAGGAGTCAAATGTATGA
Organism: Pegoplata infirma; assembly: GCA_963921195.1. Lineage (NCBI taxonomy): Eukaryota > Metazoa > Arthropoda > Insecta > Diptera > Anthomyiidae > Pegoplata > Pegoplata infirma. Next base: position 139,479,696 of record OY992539.1, read on the forward strand.
TCGACCCTTAATATTTTGTCCATCTCAATATCTTCTTAAGGCGCGTTTATACGGGAGAGAAAACTGCTAGACAAAGACCAAAAAACGAATCTGTGTACCTGTGAATTGGACTTTTTCAATAATTGTGTCATATCTAATTCCTCTATAACGTATTATTTCTTACCTTTTTTTTGATAATGTTACAGATTTTTGGAAGATATTGATATTATTTTTGATTTGAAGTCTGTATTTTGTTTAATAAAAAAAATTATAACGTAATCAAAATTTATTTTTTTAGAGATGATATTTAAAAATGCTAGAGTTGACAAATTTTCGATTTTTCTATCAAGATTTCTTTCTCGTGTGAACGCACCTTTAGAAAATAATCACGCTCTATTTCTAATCCTTTAAGCGGTCCCCATAAAATTTTTTTAATTTTATAGAAATGTCATATTGTATGGGAGCCCGCATAGGAAGTAGAGATCGGGTGTAGGTATGTTCAGAAAAAATGTTGAGGAGTAAAAATGAATAGGTGTCGTTCTCTCTTTTGAATACTCTAGGAGGAACCATTGAAGCGGTAGAAGCTGATTTCATAAAATAAATTAATAAAAAAAATAAAAACAAGTAAGAGTGTTAAATTCGGCTGTGCCGAATCTTTTATACCCTCCAACATGCAAAAAAAAAGAAATTGCAGGGGCGTGGGGGGCAAATTTCCTCTCGAATATGTGTTTAAAACTTCATTCTTATGCTTTTTGCACTAAAGAAATACAAGTTTATCATTATTAAAAAAAAAAATTATTCCACGCTCATAAAAGGGGGCGGACCCAAAAAACTAAATTTTCTAATTCTCTGGGTCAAAATGCAGGACTTTGAACTTCTTGTAGCATAAAAATGTGGCATTTGTTAAACAAAAACACAAAAAATCATGTAAAAAAGTTGTATTTTTCAGAGGTTGGTTTAGTTCTTCAAGGGGGAACTTTTTCCCCCTGTTCCGATTTTGCTCATTTACGAACTTAACCTGCCAAGGAACATAATACATATTCCTGCCAAATGTCGGGAGCCTAGCTCTTTTATTTTGGACTGCATCTTGTTAACTACAGACGGACGGACATCGGTATAATGTCTTAGAATCAATCACTGATCAATAATATATATACTTTATCGGGTCCACGACCGATATTTCGATGCGTTATATACGGAATGACAAAGTGAGTATACCCCCCATACTGTAGTTGGAGGGTATAAAAATTATGGGGACCGCCATAAGTGTTAGAGATATAGCGTGGGTATGTTCTGAAAAGATGTTTGGATGGACACAATATAAAGGGTCGATCATAAATTTGTCTCCTCTAGGAGCACTTTTAAGGCAGTTAGAGCTTTAGGAGCAGTTTTATAAAAATGTAATCTTTGTATGGTAGTCCCTTTAAGGAGTAGCGACAAAGCATAGGTATTTTTGCAAAAAATATTTGGGGGGAAAACTAATAGGGGATCGGTCTTGCATTTCATCCCTCTAGGGGCGATTGCGGGCGTTTGCGGGGCTTTTTGTTGCACTCAAAAAATTATGTAAGTAAAATCAACTGAAAATGTCAGTTAAAATAACTACTTTGTGAGTTGTTTTGGGGTCAACTACTTTTTCAGTTAAATCAACTAACAATGTTAGTTATTTTAACTCACAAAAAACAACTGACTTATGTATGCGAAAGCTCTTTCAAATAAATTTGATGATGATAAATATTTCCAAAATATCCTAAACTGCCAACAAGCTAAATGCCCATTGAGAAACTCTGTTTTAAAAGCTTTTTTAGCACAGAGTTTTAAAATTCAAAAAAATTAAATCAAATTTAATGGTTTAAAAAACAATTAAAAAAAGTTAAACGCAGACAACAACAATATGTAGCAGCAACAATACTAAAAGCGTATATGTCTAATATTTTTTTTTTATAAATCAATAATTTATAGGTCAAAAGTGAATGTTATTTAAAACAAAAATCAAAATTATTCATGCATAAATACGTTTTTTTTCTTTCAAAAATTTGATGCATTATGCAAAATTACAGTGTATTAAAATAAATAAATAATTGCATTAAATTATTATAATTTTAACCAAAATAAAGTTTTAAATTAACTCTATTTTTATTAAATATATTGTGGAGAGAATCTTCAGTGGAGTTTTTTTTTATAATTTATTTGAAAAACGAAAACTAGACTTACCTGAACTTCAATAGCATAAACAGCATAAGTCAACATCATAGACAGACAAATTGGTATAAGGAAACGTTGCAGATTAAGCATATTGATGGTGTTGGCGATGATGGAGTAGAGTTGGGTTATTGATGATGCAGATCAATAGCAGTTGAGAGTTTAACACTTTAAGAAATAAATGATTTTGGGTTTTTAAAGAAAATCAGTTGTTAAGCAAATGTTTTGATATTTTTAAAAAATTACTTCCATTTTTAATACAAAATATTTGTTGGAAACTTTTATAAATACCTTGGAATTTGTTTTTAAAAGTTCACTTATGTAATTTATAAACAGTTATTTAACTTCTTTCCTGTTAGACTTGAACATATCAACTGATATGCAATTTGATTTAACCACACTACTCATTACATTAATTCCATAATAGTTGAAGTTTGAAGAAAATTCACTAAAAAAGCTTTCTTGGTTGAATGGTTTGATTTGGGTGTTGTTACCGTTGTTACACTTGGTACATGAGTATGCTGCAATTGTAACATACTATGCACATTAGGGTGGAGCAATTTTTGGAGCAAAAGAAAACAGAAACAAAAAAAAAAACAAGTAAGAAAATTATAGTCGGTCACGACCGACCATATTATACCCTACACCAGAGTTTCCCGGAAAATGGGGCCCAAGTTCAAACATGGACTGATTAGATCTATATTTTGTCAAATCTTTAATAACTGTAAAAAGCACTCACAAATCAAATTTGAGCGGAATAGGCTTCTTTTTGCTGACAATAAACCGCGTCAACTGAATATCGGGCGAAATTTTTCACATGGGACCTAAGTCCAAAAATGGTCCGATGATAATCAGATTTGATAAGGTTATTAAAGTACGCGTTTAACATACACAAACAGAATTTTAATTAAATATTTTCTATTTTCATGAAATTTGAGAGATTTATGTAAAAATCGGGAAGGTGGTTTGTATGGGGGCTACAAGAAGACCTGGTCCGATTTCTTTAAAATTCGGAATGGTGATTTGTGTGGATGAAACATGATTACCTGCCAAACATGATTACTTACCAAATTTCGAAAAGATACCTATTAAAATGCGGCTATTAGAGTAGTTTGAGCCAAAACTAACAATTAAGAAAATTATAGTCGGTCAAGACCGACCATATACCCTACACCAGAGTTTCCCGGAAAATGGGTCCCAAGTTCAAACATGGACTGATTAGATCTATATTTTGTCAAATCTTTAATAAGTGTAAAAAGCACTCACTAATCAAATTTTGAGTGGAATAGGCTTCTTTTTGTTGACAATAAATCGCTTCAACTGAATATCGGGTAAAATTTCCACATGGGACCTAAGTCCAAAAATGGTCCGATGATAATCAGATTTGATAAGGTTATTAAAGTACTCGTTAAACATACACAAACAGAATTTTAATTAAATATTTTCTATTTTCATGAAATTTGAGAGATTTATGTGAAAATCGGGAAGGTGGTTTGTATGGGGGCTACAAGAAGAACTGGTCCGATTTCTTTAAAATTCGGAATGGTGATTTGGGTGGATGAAACCTAATAACCTGCCAAATTTCGAAAAGATACCTATTAAAATGCGGCTATTAGAGTCATTTGAGCCAAAACTAAAGAAAACCTTTGTATGAGGGCTAGGTCTAAATGTGGGCCGATTTTTTTCCAATTTCAATAGGCTTCGTCCTTGGGCCAAAAGCGGCTTAAGTTTCAAATTTCAAGTCAATTGATTAAGAATTGCGACCTGTATCGTGTTTACACCGTTTACATGGACAGACAGACGGACGGACAGACGGACGGACATCGCTAAATCGACATAAAAAGTTATTCTAAGTCGATCGGTATACTTAAAAGTGGGTCTAGGACCAATATTTCGGGAAGTTACAAACATCAGAACAAACTCATTATACCCTGTACCACAGTGTGGTTTGGGTATAAAAAGGACCTTTGTATGGGGGCTAGGTCTAAATATGGACCGATTTTTTTCAATTTCAAAAGGCTTCGTCCTTAGGCCAAAAGAGGCTTAAGTTTCAAATTTCAAGTCAATTGATTAAAAATTGCGACCTGTATCGTGTTTACACCGTTTACATAGACAGACAAACAGACGGACGGACGGACATCGCTAAATCGACTCAAAAAGTGATTCTAAGTCGATCGGTATACTTAAAAGTGGGTCTAGGACCAATATTTCGGGTAGTTACAAACATCAGCATAAACTCATTATACCCTGTACCACTAAGGGTGGGATAGTGTTGTGTGAGATTTTAAGCAGCAGTATTTGGAATCGCTAGAACCCCTCATTTTGTGAGGTTCGTAAAAAAGTGTATGAGCCAAAAAATGGGGGAGGTCGGATAGGATCTAGGGGTCGCTCATCGGGGTCAAAGTTAGGCGTACATGGGAAAAAATCCACAAAAGGCCCCACAACTCCCCTGGTTTTGCCCCTAGAGAGGTAAAATGTGAGACCGGCCCCCATTATTTTTTCGCCCCAAACACTTTTGCCAAATATACCTAAGCCCTATCTCCTCTCCTTATACAAAGGTTGAATGTGAAAACATATTTGCTCCTACCTCTCTAGCTGTCCTAGAAGTGACCCTAGAGGAATTAATATTTTTTCCAATATTTTTTCATCCCCAACATTTTCTTAGAAAATACCTACCCTCTATCTTCAACCGTTAGGGTGGTCCCCATACATTTTTTTTATTTTTCCTTATTTTTTTTTATTAAATCACCTCCTACCGGTCCAACGGTGCTTCCTATAGGGGTCATTTAGCCCCCAACATTTCATCTGAACATACTAAGTCCCTATCCCAATTCCTAAGGGGTCTCACACACAAAATAACATTTGTATAAAATTTGACCCACCGCTCTAACTGGCGCAGGGATGACCCTAGAGAATTTAAATGTATGACTGACCCCCAATATTTATCAGCCCCAACATTTTCCCCAAACAAACCTACCCTCTATTTTTAAGCCTTAAGGGGGTCCCCACACATTTTTTTATTTTTTTTAAATATTAGATCTTATACTGACCCCCAATATTTTTTTAGCCCCAACATTTTCCCCAAACAAGCCGACTCCTTATTTTTAAGTCTTAAGGGGGTTCCCACACATTTTTTATAATTTTTATTTATAAAATCAGCTCTTACCGCTCCCATGGTGCCTCGTAGGAACGGGAAATGCAGACTGACCCCCAATAATTTTTGCCCCCTACTTTTTGTCCGAACATACCTACAGTGACGAGCAAAAGTGTAACAGGGTTCACATTGCTTAGATAATCTGCTCTATATTTTAAACTACACAAGATAAAGTATTGAAGTTTTTTGATAATTTTATTAGTTAATTGATCAGAATTTATAAACATTATCGAAATATGCTGTAAAATTTTTTATAAAAAAAATATAGTAAAAATTCCATAAAAAGGCAAGTGTTACATTATTGCACTCATGATTTTTCTACATAAATCTTTAGGACAACTTTTATATTTCGCGCATATAGACCCGGATTTTGCAAGTTTTTTATAAAACTTAATAAAAAACATAAAAATAATTCATTTGTTGGAAAGAAATTTTGGGTAAACATTATTTTTAACTCAAAAGTCCGTCCTTTTTACGTTTTTTGGGGAACCACGCATATTTATCAAGCTAAGAATTTGCAGAAATTATTTTTTTTTAATGGTGTTTATATCAGGCGATAATAGAGACCATTTATAAAAAATGTCGTAAATTGATTGTTGCTTTTGCAATTAGTAAAAAAAAAGTTATTGTGTACTGGGGTTGGGTTTCTGGAGGAATTTCAAATATTTTTGCCGCAATTCGACATTTTTCGGCTGAATGAAGGCCAATTTTGCCTCAAGAAGTGTTTTCTTAATTCAGCCGTAAATAAATCAACAAGTTATATCACCAGTTGATCATAAATTTTGTTAAGAATGTGTTTATGCCGTTTAAAACCACTATCACATTTCGTGGTTTTGGACATTATCCTCGGGGTAGTGCCATAGTGTCAAATTATCGAATCAGAACGCAATCTTTGGAGTTAATTTTTTCAGAAAGAACAAAAATAAATAATGTTTAATAAATAAAAGTCATTTGCTGCTCTTATCATTGGACGAAATTCATTAATTCAATTTAGGTACCCCAAACAATAATTTTAAATAAGGATTTAATAATAACTACATTCTTTATAATAATATTGTCAATCTACTGATGATTTTAATTGACGATACATTTAAGACCGAATATAGAAAAAACATCATCGGCCAGAATTGGCTCGTATTCATCCGAAAAATGTTGAATATCTGCAAAAATATTTGAAATTCCGCCAAAAACCCAAATTGAGTACCCAATAAAAAAATTGTATTAATTGAAAAATAAACAAACCACTTATGAATTTGATTATAAATGGGCTCTACTATCGCCGGATATAAACGCCATTCCAAAAAAATAATGTCTGTATATTCTAAGCTTGAGTAATACGTGTGGCTCTCCTAAAATCGTTAAAAGGACGGAATTTTGAGTTAAAAATAATGTTTACCCAAAATTTCTTTTCAACAAATGAATTATTTTTATGTTATTTATTAAGTTTTATAAAAAAATTGCAAAATCCGGGTCTATATGCGCGAAATATAAAAGTTGTTCTAAAGATTTATGTAGAAAAATCAGGAGTGCAATAATGTAACACTTGCCTTTTTATGGAATTTTTACTATATTTTTTTATAAAAAATTTTACAGCATATTTCGATAATGTTTATAAATTCTGATCAATTAACTAATAAAATTATCAAAAAACTTCAATACTTTATCTTGTGTAGTTTAAAATATAGAGCAGATTATCTAAGCAATGTGAACCCTGTTCAGTGTTGCCAATTTAGCCATTTTCCGGCTAGATTTAGCTCCTTTTGAACTCGTTTAGCCGGAGAAAAAGGCATTTAGCTCTTAGCCGTTTTTTTAGCCATTTTCGAAAATATTTTAGCAGTTTTTTAGCCATTTTTGAGTTTTCGGTTAAAAAGTAATTTTAGTGTGTTTTTTATACTAAAATAGAGAATTAATTGGGTTTTAAGTTTATACAGATCGAGCACAGATTCTAATACTATTTGTTATAAAGGTTCAAGTTGAAAAATATAAGAGAAATTTTAATTTTTAAAAATTATAGACATTTCTGGTATTCCCAAACCGGTTTTTAAATGTTGGATTGTTTTGTTAGTAGGTAATTGTTTTTCATATATTTGAGTTTTTATTAACACTAGTCTCGAATGAAATCACGTAAATTTTTGTCATATTCATACCATGAACATTATACTAAATTTTAGACGATCTAGCAATGCCCGTTTCCCTGTCTTTTAAAAATACGCTAACGTCCAAAACTTAACTTGAAGGCTGATTGCTGAATCGTGGCATATATATTTTAGCAATTCGTCTGGTCAGGTTACAGCGAAAACAGTCCCAAGGGTAAAAAGTTTCTCCTCGAATTCACGTGTTGAAAAGTTTTTTTAAGCCAAAATAACTAAAAAAGATTTTTTAATTAAATAAATTTTTTGTAGTCAAAATTTTTATATATCTATATAAATAAAAATGAATTGTCGTTCGTTGGTAACCGCATCAGTTGAGAACGGCTGGACCGATTTTGACAATTTTTTTTTTGAAATGTTCGTCATAGTCCAACTTAGGTTTTTACGTAAAGAAAAATTGACCACGCCTACTTTTACGCCCACTTTTTTCGATTTATCTAAAATCGGAAAACGGCTGTACCGATTTGGGTAGTTTTTTATTTAAATGTGCGTAGTAACCCAACCTAAGTTTTTACTGAAAGAACAATCAACCACGCCCACTTTTACGCCCACTTTTTAAATTTTTCTTAAATCTGATAATGGCTGGACCGATTTGTTTTTAATGAATTTTCATAATATACCAACTTACGTTTTTACGAAAAAAATAAATTGACCACGCCCACTTTGGCTAATTTTTGTTGAAAATGTTCGTCATTATTCAACAAAGGTTTTTACGGATAGTGAAATTTCCCACGCCCACTTTTTTCTATGTATTGAAAGAACTATAACAGCTAGACCGATTTGGTTATAGTCCGCAAAAGATTTTTAAAGAAAGAAAAATTGTCCACGTCTACTTTTACGCTCACTTTTCCCGATATATATATTTTAAATCATGAAATGGCTGGATCAATTTTCTTATTTTGTTTTTAATGTTCGTCATAGTTCAACTAAGGTTTTTCAGAAAGAACAATTTTCCATTTCTAAGCCTACTTTTGAATAGTATTCATTTGGTAGAAACTTAATCAATCTTAACTTTTAACAGAGTTGTATTTTTTTAAATGTTCATCTAATTTTTTTTTCACACTCATTTTTACGCCTCCTTTTTTCGATATATCTAAAATCGGAGAACGGATGGATCGATTTGAATCAACTTTTGTTTTACATGTTCGTCATAGCTTAGGTTTAAACGGAAATAAACATTTTTCACGCCCACTTTTATTGCGATATCTAAAATAGAAGAACGGCAGGGCCGAGTTGGCTATTAGTAGTACTTGCTGACGTTTGTGATAGTGCAACTAAGGTTTTTACGAATAGAAAAATAGCCACTTCCACTTTTTTAATGCATCTAAAATCGGAGAACGACTGACCTGATTTATAATAATTCTTTTATGATCATTATAATCCAACTAAGGATTTTACGAAAATAATTATTGTCCTCCCCCACTTTAAAGCCAACATTTTTCAATATCCTTAATTTGCAACACCTGAGAACGCCTGGACCGATTTGGCTAACTTTTTGTTTTAAATGTTCGTAATAGTCCATATAATTGTTTAAAAAACAATATTTCTTAATAGATTCCGCTTTAACTTGGTACAAATGATTTTTAGTTCTTGGGTATTGTTGACATACGTACAAGTTTAACTTACCATACAAATTTTAACGCCCACTTTTCTCTAAATATATTGACTACTAATGAACGGACCGATTTTTTATGTTAATTATAGTTCTTATTAGGTTTTAAGAAAATATAAATGGGAAAAGTGTCTCGGAAAATGGAAAATTTCGGAAAACTATAAATTTTTGCTTGAACTCAAGACAATAGCTCACGATAGGAACGAGGGATATGTTCGTAATGATACTGAAGAAGTTTTAAGTTTGTACAGTTCGCAAATCGAAGACATGGTATTTTTTTTTTAGTTCCTGAAATATAATTTGAAGCTGATTATCTGCCTAATCGGGTCTTTAAAACCACGCCCACAAATTTTTCTAAGCCCAGAAATTCTTTACATTTTTTGCAGGGCTATATATTTTTAGCGAGGCGAAATATAACACGGATCTTATATTTGGGCCAGCAACGCGGACCGGGCCAGCTAGTATTTTTATAAAAAATTTTAATATAAAATATTTAAATCATTCAAAAAGTGTTTTGAACACTCTTCATTTTACTTAAAATATGCCAAAACAGTAACAAAAGATCTCCTTATTTTAATATATGTATCAAAAACGGTACAGATATGAATTTACATTAGTTTTTCTTAAAAGTAAAATATATATTTTAGCCTTTTTTTAGCCATTTTTTAGCCGTTTTTTAGCCGTTTTTTCAAAAGGATTTAGCCGTTTTTGATAACCAAGTTCTGGCAACACTGACCCTGTTACACTTTTGCTCGTCACTGTACGTCGTATTTCCACTTTGTTAGGGTAATATTTTTTCCTCTCCATTACGGCACAACACGTTGTTATAGTCCTCTTTTAATTTTACGCCTCTTTCGGCAGCGTCGTTGAAAACATGTAATTGAAGTAATATTTGCAGCGCTTGCTGGTAGTCCTCACAATTTTCCCAAGTGTTTGGACCGGAACCAATGAAATTTGTTGTTAATCCGAAGCGTGAAAAAAATGTTGGTGTCTCAGCTGTGACGTAGTGGCTTAAATCATTCTTTATATTATGAGTTCTGGATTTACTTGTTTCGATTCCATGTTAATTATTTTCACACCTTCGAATCCAACCACGTGTACTGGATGATGACGATCTTTGTTGCCACCTTCGCCGCTATCCCCCGAGTCATAATCTTTCCCGATATCATCGTCTTTATTTTTCTTCGCTGTCAGATAACTCTTCCTCCTTGCATTTGCCATTTTTCATTTTATTTCACAAGAGATATTCGGATCAAATAGTGCAACAGCTTCACCACTGAATTACCAAAGATGTCAGAGAATCTCTTCTCCAATCGTTGAGACATCTTATTAATTAAGGCATTATTAGAAATCGCTTTAAAAAAAATTCAAATCATTATTTGGAGGTTCTATTGCTTTAGTGGCGCTAAACCAAAATTTCACGTAAATTGTTTTTGGTCAAACCTAAAACATTTTTAGGCAATATATGCCTTTTGCCATCTATCGAGCATGACTGATGGGTCCTGGTGGGCTAAAATGTTCATTAGGAATATTTTCACCAAGGTATAATACAACAATTTCAAGAAACTCCTTGAAGTCGTCTCTGGGTCGCTTTTCCTTTGTTTGAGCCCAACAAAACAACTTGATGCAGGTTGGACCAGAGCTGGTATGTTGCTTGCTACTTTCTAATCTTCTATGCCAGGACTGTATGGTTTGTGTTTTATATTTTCCCATTACTCTTTAAAACGCTCAAACATTGGAACTCCTGGTCCAGACGTTTTGCCGAATTTGGTTTCAAACACTTCTTTTATTTGAAGTTCAGTAATATGATGTTTGCATGGCAGATATAGGGAGTCAGTTTGCATTTCCCGTCCCTAAGAGGCACTATGGGAGCGGTAAGAGCTGAATTTATAAATAAAAGTGTTGCTAATTATTGTACTTTTGTAAATTCTAAATACTCCAACGTTTGGTTCCAGTACCATTACGAATTTGGTTTTCCTAAGGGGAGCACTAGGGCGTTTCATCAAAAACTTTTTTTTGGATTTTTGCAACTCTTGAAGCGGAATATGAATTCTTATGGCCTAAAAGATTTTTGAGATTTTTTTCAGATTTTTGGAATGTCGGGATCAACTCGCTCAAATCGATTTTATCAAAAAAATGAGGTTATGAAACATAATTTTTTTTTTTTTTGTTCTCTGGTGCCTTTTTTTAACAAAACCGGATATAATACTTCTTAATGTTGCTAGCCTCCTAAAAAAAATATTCGCGGTCAAAATTATAAGTTCAAGGGTCACTAAGATGACCTTAAAAGTAAAAATTCAGAATTTCCCGTGTTTTAACCTCAATAATTCGAGAAATAAGCTATGTATGAACGTCATGTTGAATCCGTTAGATAGGTCTTTAAAACACCTTTCATTTAAAACCAATCTGACTATTGTCACTTTTGTAGAAATGTTAAAAAAAATAAAAAACTGGGAAAAACTCATTTTCTCCCCCATTTTATCGAAAATTGAACTGGTGCATTAGGTAGTTTTTTTATGTAAAGTTAAAATAATAACTTTTAAAGACTTTTTATAGATTGTAGTTAGTGTTTCCAAGCCGGTTAACAAAAAAACCGGTTTTTTGTCAAAAAAACCGGTTTGACGAAAACCCGGTTTTCCGGTTTGGAAACACTAATTGCAATCAAAAAAACTTCTTTTAAGTTTATTATTTCAATTTTACAAAAAAACTACTAATGGATTCCCTTCGATTTTCTGTAAAATGGGGAAAAAAATGAGTTTATCTTAGTTTTTTAATATTTCTACTAAAGTGACAAATGTCATTTTGGTTTTAAATTAAAGGTATTAAAAAGACCTATCTAACGGATTCATCATTACGTTCATATATTGCATATTTCTCAAATTATTAAGGTTGGAACACGGGAAATTCTGAATTTTTACTTTAAAGGTCATCTTAGTGACCCTTGAAGTTATTATTTTGACCGCGAATATTTTTTTTTAGGAGGCTAGCAACATTAAGAAGTATTATATCCGGTTTTGTTAAAAAAAGGCACCAGAGAACAAAAAATAAAAAAAATTATGTTTCATAACCTCATTTTTTTGATAAAATCGGTTTGAGCGAGTTGATCCCGACATTCCAAAAATCTGAAAAAAATCTCAAAAATCTTTTAGGCCATAAGAATTCATATTCCGCTTCAAGAGTTGCAAAAATCCAAAAAAAAAGTTTTTGATGAAACGCCCTAGGGAGCACACTTATAAAGTGGAAATACGCCGTAGGTATGTTCGGAAAAAATGTGGGGGGCAAAAACTTATGGGGGTAAGTCTGCATTCCCTATCCCTAAGAGGCACCATGGGAGCGATAACATCTGATTTTATAAAAAATATAAAAAAATGTGTGGGGACCCCCTTAAGGCTTAAAAATAGAGGGTAGGTTTGTTTGGAAAAAATGTTGGGGCTGAAAAAATATTGGGGGTCACTCATACATTTAACTTCTCTAGGGTCACCCCTGCGTCAGTTAGAGCGGTAGGAGCAAATTTTATAAAAATGTCATTTTGTGTGGGAGACCCCTTAGGAATTAGAGATAGGGAAGTGGTATATTTAGAAGAAATGTTGGGGGTGGAAAATAAATGGGGGTCGGTCTTGATAATGACCCCTCTAGGAGGCATCATTGGACCGGTAGGAGCTGATGTAATAAAACAAATTAAGAAAAATAAAAAAAATGTATGGGGACCACCCTATGAGTTGAAGATAGACGGTAGGTATGTTCTAAGAAAATGTTGGGGTTGAAAAAATATTGGGGGTCGGTCATACATTTGATTCCTCTAGGGTCACTTCTGAGACAGCTAAATCGGTAGGAGCAAATATTTTTAAAAATTGAACCTTTGTATGGGAGCTCCCTTAGGGAGTAGAGATAGGGCTTAGGTATGTTTGGGAAAAGTGTTTGGGGGAAAAAATATTGGGGGTCGGTCTCACATTTGACCCCTCTTGGGGCAAAACCAGGAGAGCTGTAGGTCTTTTTGTGGATTTTTTCCTCTCTATGCCCAACTTTGACCCCGATGAGCGACCCCTAGATCCTATCCGACCTGTCCCATTTTTTGGCTCATGCATTTTTTTCACGAACCTCACAAAATAAGCGGTTCTAGCGTGTTGAAATCGAAAACTCGTGCACTATCCCACCCCTACTGTACCACAGTGTGGTGTAGGGTATAATAATTTTTAACAGACCAAAAAAAAAACACTTTTCCAGTAATAGCTTAAAGCTATGTTTACACTATACCACTGAGTCGTATGATTTTTGTGAAAAAGCAATGTTTTTTTATAGCATAATTTTAGGCATGTAGTAAATATATGATTGTTATTAAAAAGCGACAATAGAACTCTACATTTTGCTAAATTTATAAACAAATATAACAATTTATTTAATCTTATGTTTATAATTTAGCAATATGTAGAGTTTTTTGTCGCTTTTAAATAACAATCCTATATATATTACATGCCTAAAATTATGCTATTAAAAAATCTTGCTTTTTCATGAAAATCATACGACTCAGTGGTATGGTGTAAGCATAGCTTTATTCGAATATTAGCTAATATTTCTAGCTAAAAAATTAAAAAAAGTTTTGTTTGTATCTTTGTTCGGAACTTTCTGTTTTTGGAGTCTAAAAAGGGACCCAAAGACATTACAGGTCTTTTTATATTTTTAAGTTAATATTGACCCTAAAAGGCAACTTTCTTGACCCCGACGTTTTTTGAAATTCGATAAAAAGAAAAAGTTGCTCCACCCTATTATTTATTAAAATACCATTCTGTGTTCAATTATGTCCTTATATATCAACCAGTAGCCAAATTAAAGTATTTTGTATTTTTAGGTTATGTTGAATGTACCAACATTTTTGTCCTTACATTTTCGTTCATAACTTTTGAACCGCTGAACCAATATCGCTCAAATGCAATACGAAACTGCTCGGGATAATTTCCAATAAGTTTCAGTCATCTCCGTGTAATATTTTGGCCGTGATCACCATTTCCACAGACAGACAGACGGACATCGCTAGAATGTCTTAAAATCGATCACAGATATATATACTTTATGGGGTCCTAGACCGATATTTCGATGAGTTACAAACGGGATGACAAACTTATATATATGCCATGTCTTTAAGTTCCTTTTTGACTTTAAAATCGGAACGTTTCGAACAACGTTAACAACAATTTTTTTTTTATTTTTTTAGCTAAAAATATTTGTTAATATTCGGAAAAGTGTTTTTAGGGTAAAATATTTTTTTTTTGTTCTGTAAAAAATTTATTTTTGTTTTGTTTTTCTCAAAAAATTGCTCCACCCTAATGCACAAACTTACCTACTTACTTACCAACCTATTCCATTGATCGAATGTGTATTTTTTTTAGCGATGCCAATTTAGCTTTTTTTTTGGTATGCGTTTATTTCTATTCAGCAGCACTATGTGCAGCGAATAAACTTGTTGGTAGGATAAGATAACTGTTAGATCAATCATGACTTACGCTGCTATAATCTAGCAAAACTAAGCAAGGTACAGCCGCTGGCTTGTACATTAATTACTGGTGCTATGAAAACCCGCTCAAAGTTGACTCAAGAATCAATTTAGGTCTCACACCTTTCGACATTTCCATCAGATCTACGCCAACTACTCGATAACTCTGACACTCGCAACTTGAGAGGTTACTCAAATGTCTTTTCCTTAAACGGAATTAAGGAAAACTTAGATATGCCATTGGATAGGATAAACTCTGAGCTTCACTTTGGACGGGAATTTGAGATCGCGATACCGAGTAGATCAGAATGGGATGAAGGTGGACCATCTGTGGACACTAAAAGCCTAAATTGGTATATAGACGGAACAAAAATCATCTCCGGAGCTGGGAGCTGATGTTCACGGTCCAAACACGCGAATCTTCAGACCAATGAGTACACCGAAAAAACACTTACACTTATTAGCCAAACTTTTGTGTAAAATACAACCCACCAAGGAAAGCAAAAAATCCTCCAGAAAGATCTTTAAAAAGGAAAAGTCTTCGAGAGCGCACGAGGAATGGTCTAAATCTAGGATGCCATATATCAAACTGACCAAATGGGGCTTTAAAAAACTAATATGAAAACATATATGGTTTGAATTGAGAAAGGTGTGAAAGAAAAATTTATTTTTCTAAAAATTTAAGACATCCTGGTTCGTTTTTTACTAGTTTCATATAATCCAGTTATTATAAGGTCTATTCGATTACCAAAATTTCTTACTATTTTTTACTACAACTGAAAAGTTTTGTTTACTTTTTGTATTGAAAATTTCCAGCTGTAGTAAAATTAGTAAAAAATAGTAGATTGTAGTAAGGTAATCGAATAGACCTATAATCTTCAGAAAAACTTTTAATGTCAAATTTATTTAGTTAATAGTCAATTATATTTTTTATGTGAAAATTATTAACAGATCGCAGCCGCCAAGGATTGAACCCATGATCTGTAATGTTTTTTCCATTAACTGCCTCTTAGATACGATCACACTACACCGATTCGCTAAGTTGGCTGTTAAGCAAGTATCAGGTTAGGTTGTAAGTGGCTGCTGACGTTTTACGTCAAGACACGTAGACTCTGAGGTCCATTGTGATACCACGGGACCGTAATAGGTTTCCCTACTAGTCCCTGTCGTTAAACCAGTTTGAGCTTCTTATGAAACTCCTTAGATGTTGAATTTTGACATCCGACAAATCAGAAAGATGGTACAGCTCCCTAGATCCCAATGAAGCAAGTCTCTGATCAGAAAGTGCCTGGCAATAGCAAACAAAGTGTTCGATAGTTTCCAACTCCTCATCATCCATGCAACTTCGGCAATAGTCATTCGACGGCACATTTAACCGCTCTGCGTGCTTCCCTATAAGACAGTGTCCGCTAATTATAGAAACCACCGTCGAAATCTCTCCTCTTGGAAGCGATATCAGCTCACTTGTGCGCCCCTGATTAAGAGAAGGAAAAATCAGTCGTGTTGTCTCACACGTCCATCCATTTGCCCATCTTTGATAAGTTTCCGTCGCAGAACAAAGCCGTAGGTTTTGCTTGCAAGTTTCTAGAGGCATACCAACATATTCCAATTCAGTTGGAACCTGTAGGGTAGTTCCTAGTCTTGCAAACTCATCGGCTTTGCAATTCCCTAGAATGTCTACGTGCCCTGGTCAAACTGTCATCTCATTTAAAGACGTGTGGTAGTTAAGGGAAGACTTTGTTTTCAGAAACATTGACTCCAGGGACTTGACCGCGGATTGGCTGTCAGAAGAGATGTTGACTGCGGTTGTAGACAAGACACTGTAACTCAGCATCTCTGCCTAAAATTTCTTAGGCAGAGATGCTTAAGCTTTCTAATTAGGCGTAGTTTGCTAAAATTTGTTAGGAAGAGATACTTAAGCTTTCTAATTAGGCAAGTATTCAGAAACCATCTGTTCTTTTAAAATGTAGTACTTAACTCAATGATACGTTCCTAAAAGGCAAGAATTAGGAACAAACAAAACCGGAATGAGATCTCTTACCTCTGAAAAACGTCTACCATGGTAATATCTATAAAAGAGCGCAGGTTAGGTTGGATGGGTGTCCGCCACTTGGTGAGTTCCCTCAGAGACCATTTGACCCATTGCGATTCCCAAAAATTTGTCAGTATTCCCCCGATTCCCTGATATATTACGTTAGTGTGGTCTAGGTCATCGAAAACAGATGCTGCACTGATTCCTCTTTCACTGCACCGAAACTTTTACAATAATAATTGTCGGAGATATTTATACAAACCCCTTATACAGTGTTCAGTTATTTCAAAGCCCGGCCTACTAGATCGAACATTGTACAAATGTAACCTTTTTTTTTGATTTGATAGCTACCATTGGATCCTCGGTATCCTACACAAAGTCATTGATATCAACCTATCGTTCAACTCATTTCCAGCTAAATCGTCAATTCTATTCAATACGACCCCCGGAGGAACTGAGATGCCAGTTTCCTCCTGCTCTTACACAGTCGTAGACGACTTCTAACTCATCCAGTTTTCAACGTGTTCCATTCCTAGTCATTCAGAGCTACAACACTTTTATAATTTTACATAGTTGGCATCATTGAAATTTTATATGCTGCTGTAGTTTTTTTGGTGGCCAAATCTTGAGTATTTTGGTAGCAGCATATAAAGCTTTTAGTTTGTTTAATACACATTGTTTGTTTTTCTGCTGTTTTCGAAATTATACCCTCCAATGATATGGTGGTTGTGGTACTCATTC
The DNA here is from genome assembly GCA_963921195.1 of Pegoplata infirma. Classification (NCBI taxonomy): domain Eukaryota; kingdom Metazoa; phylum Arthropoda; class Insecta; order Diptera; family Anthomyiidae; genus Pegoplata; species Pegoplata infirma. Next base: position 139,497,051 of record OY992539.1, read on the forward strand.
ATTCAATTCATTTTTTAACTAGCCACAATATATTTACAGGGGTTGGGCAAAAAATTATGAACAATAGGTGTTTTTTGTAGGGAATTTTTTTCAAAATGATGTGCAAGAGTGCAATGGAAATATTGGATGTATTACTTTAAGCATATTTTCCAAGCGGAGGATTACTTTTTGACATTTGGCCTATTTTTTAAAAAGACTAGAACGCAATTTTGATTCAGTGAAAAGTTTCAAGAAATTAAATGTCAAAGCAGTGGGCAGTCGCTGGATCTCTAACAAGGATTTTCCGTGCAATTTATTGATGCCATTTTAGGTTTTGGAACTCTATGACGCCCAAGCATCTGAAATTGCTTCGAAGATAATAACTACGATAATATTTCCGTAGAGTGATTGACCCTAGTTTGCTTTTGACTAGACAACATGCATACATCAAGGGCAGAACAACGGAAACAGCTCTTCATTTGTACCCCTGAAGAGATCACTTTCGGAGAAGGAGTACACTATGGTTGCCTTTCTTTATAATGTCATCCCAGACTCGACAACTGTGGCATTGCCTGGTCTGGTAGTGAAGTGTGGGATCGTTTTAATAGTGGAAAATCTACTTGCCAATAGACGTATAACGTCTAAGTTAAGAGCGTCTGCCTTATATCGATTTGTCAATAGCAACACAGCACAAAGAGGTGGTCCTTCGCTGCTCCTTTTAGCCTGGTTTTGAATTTAATGTTGCTCTGTCTAGAAGCACGCGGTTGTCATGTTGTCGCATATGTTGACAATGTCGCGATAGCGGTAAAGCATCTGCTTACATTGGGGGGCTTTCTTCAGGGTACTTTGAAATATCTGTCTAAATAGGCAAAAGGTTGTGGTCTGGAAGTTAATCCAAATAAAACTAAACTTGTCTTGTCAACAAAGAAAAATACAATTCCTGCTTTTGATATTATTTCTCTGGAAGGCACTGAAATCGCTTTTTAGATTGAGCTAGGCAAGTTAGGTTGGATGGGCGTTCACCATTTGGCGAATTCCATAGGCCCGTAAGGCCAATTGTGATTCCCTTAATTCTATTTCCCTACTCTCTGTCAGATACAAAGTTCTACTTCTTAAACAACCCCGATTCTCTAAGGTATTCTGCTAGGGACGTCAATGAGATACTGTTTAGACAATCCAGGTCATGGAAAAATCTTTGTCCCAAGCGCTTAAGGCGGCTTCTCTTTAGATCCGGACGTTTACATAGCAAAAGCTTCGCAGATTCCTCCTCCTCTTCCCCACAACTTCTACAATAGTCCCTATCAGAAATTCCCATACACACGGCCATCTGGCCAATTATACAGTGCCCTGTAAGTATTCCTACCAATACGCTAACCATCCGTTTGCCAAAAGTACGTTTTTTTGTTCTCTTGAGATTTGGCAGTGGTCACAGTGTTCTCGATATTCTACACGTAGTCGGTGATATTCACCTATCCTTCATTCTGTTCAGATATCGTATCAATTTTGTGCATTACTTCCACTATAGGAACCGAGATGTCAGGTTCTATACGTTACCCCACCGATTCCAAGCCATTTCTCGTACATTATTCAGCCAATTCGTTCCTATCGAAATTACTATGTCCAGGGACACAGATTAGCTTGACTGATTCGACAAAGGGATTGTACACAATTTCTAACGATTCCTGATTTTACAGTGTTTGATTCTAAGGCTTTCAGAGCTGCAAGATTATCCACGAAAATGTTAATGACGCAAGGGCGAAGATCCCTTGTCATGATCAGCTGCTCGGCTTTATCAATTGCAAGTACCTGAGCCAGGTTTCTTGGAATATTTCTAGATACAAAGTTGAATTTTAGTCATAATATTGAGGAACGGATGAGAAAAGCAACGATTGCTTTATATTCCTGTAAAAGGTCCATTGGAAAACGATTGGGCTTAAGCCCTATAGTCGTTGACTGTATTTATACAGTCCAATTTTTCTGTATGGAATCATTGTCTGGTGGCCTACTTTAGAGACAAAAGGGAACTGTATATTTATCAGGAAGGTAAAGAGAATGGCGTCGATGTGTATCACTGGAGCTCTGCTTACTACACCCTTTGGCTGCATTAGAAATCCTTCTTCACCTAATACCTTTGGCCATATTGGTAGACATTATGCGGCAACGTCGGCACATTGTGATGGAAGTGCAGCGATTGAAAAATATAACAATATTACAAATAAAGGACTGTGCTCCCTGCATAATCCTTTCTGGCTCTACTTCGCCATTATCAATGAACCAGGACACAACGGAATACAAGGAAATGATAGGAACTTGCGAAACTTGGAGCTGATTGTGTAGGTACCACGGTGATAGTTTCAACACCGCTCCAACACTACAAACTAAGACGAAATTCCATCAATGTTGCAAAAGCGAACAGAAAGTGGAGGGGACTAACAGCATACAAAATCAGCAGATCTTTATGGGCAACTTATGACTACGGAAAAACTAAATACCTTTCATTACTTACGAGACGGGAATGTCGAGCTCCGACTGGAATAATAATTGGTCACTGTCTTATCGGCATTCATGCCAAGAATATTAAACATATTTCAGACGCCAGTTGTAAAAGACGCGCTTCACCTAGAGTGGATGAAACTATAGAACACATACCTTGTCACTGCCCAGCGGTGGCAAGGTGTCGCCGATTGATTACTGGTCAGATAAGCTTCAGTACTTTGGAGGATATAACGCGAATGGATCTTATAATATTAAAAAGATTCACAATGACCTTGAACGTGCTTAACTTATGCCGCAAGAGGGAAAAGTTTTGTGTTATCGCTTTAAACAAAATGGTCTATTTTTTATTTTATTTTATTTTATTAAGAATTACCATATAATTACAAATCATATACTAATTTTACCTAACCGAGAACTGGTAACAATGACCTTCGTCTCGTTGTAGCGAAACAGACCAAGGCCTCTGGTGGGAATCGAACCCACGACCCCCAGACTCATAGGCTAGCACGCTACCAACTAGCCTACTGGGGCGCCTACTGGTCTATTAGAGGTGTAAATCATACACCACCACCTTAACCTTTACCATTATGAAACCATCCATGGAAACTTTAATGAAGGGCATTCCGGGTAGTGGAACCTCTATACATTTTTATACAAAAGGATTGAAGCTTCACAAACAAGTAAGCTCCGGAATCTTCGCAGGAGCTTGGGTAGAGCCTGACTCAAACATTGTCAGATCATTGCAGTGTTTACCAGACAGAGATGCTGGCAATAAAGTGGTTAACTGGTTGAGTTGCAATGTCTTGTCTTCAACCATAGCCAACATCTATTCTGTCAGTCAAGGCGCGGTCAAGTTCCTGCAGTCAAAGTTTTTGAAAATAAAATCTTCCCTTAACGCCTTTAAATGAGATAGCCAAGCAGTTTGACATACGACTCATATAGGTCCAAGAGCACAGAGACGTTCCAGGGAATTGCAAAGCCAATAAGCTTGCAAGACTGGGAGATGCGTTACAGGTTACAACGGAATTGGAATGTGCTGGTATGCCTCTAGAAACTTGCAAGTAAAATATACGACATTGTTTCGCGACTGAGGCTATTCAGAGATGTACCCTTGCATGGTCGTGTGAGACACGACAGATTTGGCCTTTTCTTAATCAGAAGCGCACAAGTGAGCTGAAATCACTTCCCAGAAAAGAAATGTTGACGGTGGTTACTGTTGTTACCGGACACTGCCTTATAGGAAAGCACGCTGAGCGGTTAAATGTACCGTCAAATAACTTTTTCCAGAGTTGCATGGATGCTTTAAAATTAATTATCTTTGGTGTTTCATAAAGAGGTTTGACTACAGGAGCTAGTAGGGGAACGCCATTACCATTCCGTGGTATCACAACGGACCTCAGAGTCTATGTGTGCTGACGTAAGGCGTCACCAGCTACTTACAACCTAACCTAAGGTCAAAGCTCACCAGATTATTGTTTTGGGGATTTTCTCGAAACTTATAAAGGATCTAATAACTTTAAGGGCTGATTTATTATACGGAAAAGATTGTGAAATCAAATTCACGTTTACCACTTAATTAAATTAAATACTATCGTTCAAAATGTAGTTGCAAAGTACTGTAAAAATAAAAAAAACTGCAAGTACGTACGAGTATATTGCATCTAGCACACCACAGCATTTCATACAACATTTCGATCGTTTGTACTTTTACTTTCATTGATTTTTTGTTTTGTTTTAATAATTTAAACTGTAGATTATTAGCAGTGTTGCCAGAACTTGGTTATCAAAAACGGCTAAATCCTTTTGAAAAAACGGCTAAAAAACGGCTAAAAAATGGCTAAAAAAAGGCTAAAATATATATTTTACTTTTAAGAAAAACTAATGTAAATTCATATCTGTACCGTTTTTGATACATATATTAAAATAAGGAGATCTTTTGTTACTGTTTTGGCATATTTTAAGTAAAATGAAGAGTGTTCAAAACACTTTTTGAATGATTTAAATATTTTATATTAAAATTTTTTATAAAAATACTAGCTGGCCCGGTCCGCGTTGCTGGCCCAAATATAAGATCCGTGTTATATTTCGCCTCGCTAAAAATATATAGCCCTGCAAAAAATGTAAAGAATTTCTGGGCTTAGAAAAATTTGTGGGCGTGGTTTTAAAGACCCGATTAGGCAGATAATCAGCTTCAAATTATATTTCAGGAACTAAAAAAAAAATACCATGTCTTCGATTTGCGAACTGTACAAACTTAAAACTTCTTCAGTATCATTACGAACATATCCCTCGTTCCTATCGTGAGCTATTGTCTTGAGTTCAAGCAAAAATTTATAGTTTTCCGAAATTTTCCATTTTTCCGAGACACTTTTCCCATTTATATTTTCTTAAAACCTAATAAGAACTATAATTAACATAAAAAATCGGTCCGTTCATTAGTAGTCAATATATTTAGAGAAAAGTGGGCGTTAAAATTTGTATGGTAAGTTAAACTTGTACGTATGTCAACAATACCCAAGAACTAAAAATCATTTGTACCAAGTTAAAGCGGAATCTATTAAGAAATATTGTTTTTTAAACAATTATATGGACTATTACGAACATTTAAAACAAAAAGTTAGCCAAATCGGTCCAGGCGTTCTCAGGTGTTGCAAATTAAGGATATTGAAAAATGTTGGCTTTAAAGTGGGGGAGGACAATAATTATTTTCGTAAAATCCTTAGTTGGATTATAATGATCATAAAAGAATTATTATAAATCAGGTCAGTCGTTCTCCGATTTTAGATGCATTAAAAAAGTGGAAGTGGCTATTTTTCTATTCGTAAAAACCTTAGTTGCACTATCACAAACGTCAGCAAGTACTACTAATAGCCAACTCGGCCCTGCCGTTCTTCTATTTTAGATATCGCAATAAAAGTGGGCGTGAAAAATGTTTATTTCCGTTTAAACCTAAGCTATGACGAACATGTAAAACAAAAGTTGATTCAAATCGATCCATCCGTTCTCCGATTTTAGATATATCGAAAAAAGGAGGCGTAAAAATGAGTGTGAAAAAAAAATTAGATGAACATTTAAAAAAATACAACTCTGTTAAAAGTTAAGATTGATTAAGTTTCTACCAAATGAATACTATTCAAAAGTAGGCTTAGAAATGGAAAATTGTTCTTTCTGAAAAACCTTAGTTGAACTATGACGAACATTAAAAACAAAATAAGAAAATTGATCCAGCCATTTCATGATTTAAAATATATATATCGGGAAAAGTGAGCGTAAAAGTAGACGTGGACAATTTTTCTTTCTTTAAAAATCTTTTGCGGACTATAACCAAATCGGTCTAGCTGTTATAGTTCTTTCAATACATAGAAAAAAGTGGGCGTGGGAAATTTCACTATCCGTAAAAACCTTTGTTGAATAATGACGAACATTTTCAACAAAAATTAGCCAAAGTGGGCGTGGTCAATTTATTTTTTTCGTAAAAACGTAAGTTGGTATATTATGAAAATTCATTAAAAACAAATCGGTCCAGCCATTATCAGATTTAAGAAAAATTTAAAAAGTGGGCGTAAAAGTGGGCGTGGTTGATTGTTCTTTCAGTAAAAACTTAGGTTGGGTTACTACGCACATTTAAATAAAAAACTACCCAAATCGGTACAGCCGTTTTCCGATTTTAGATAAATCGAAAAAAGTGGGCGTAAAAGTAGGCGTGGTCAATTTTTCTTTACGTAAAAACCTAAGTTGGACTATGACGAACATTTCAAAAAAAAAATTGTCAAAATCGGTCCAGCCGTTCTCAACTGATGCGGTTACCAACGAACGACAATTCATTTTTATTTATATAGATATATAAAAATTTTGACTACAAAAAATTTATTTAATTAAAAAATCTTTTTTAGTTATTTTGGCTTAAAAAAACTTTTCAACACGTGAATTCGAGGAGAAACTTTTTACCCTTGGGACTGTTTTCGCTGTAACCTGACCAGACGAATTGCTAAAATATATATGCCACGATTCAGCAATCAGCCTTCAAGTTAAGTTTTGGACGTTAGCGTATTTTTAAAAGACAGGGAAACGGGCATTGCTAGATCGTCTAAAATTTAGTATAATGTTCATGGTATGAATATGACAAAAATTTACGTGATTTCATTCGAGACTAGTGTTAATAAAAACTCAAATATATGAAAAACAATTACCTACTAACAAAACAATCCAACATTTAAAAACCGGTTTGGGAATACCAGAAATGTCTATAATTTTTAAAAATTAAAATTTCTCTTATATTTTTCAACTTGAACCTTTATAACAAATAGTATTAGAATCTGTGCTCGATCTGTATAAACTTAAAACCCAATTAATTCTCTATTTTAGTATAAAAAACACACTAAAATTACTTTTTAACCGAAAACTCAAAAATGGCTAAAAAACTGCTAAAATATTTTCGAAAATGGCTAAAAAAACGGCTAAGAGCTAAATGCCTTTTTCTCCGGCTAAACGAGTTCAAAAGGAGCTAAATCTAGCCGGAAAATGGCTAAATTGGCAACACTGATTATTAGTTACTATAACTAAATAACTAACCATTATTATTATTATTATTTCTATTATTTATTTACCAAATCTAACTAAAGTAATCAGCCATTAAACAAAATTACGTGATATTTATTTAACATAATTTTGAAAAATAAAATGTGATTTCTGTTTTCAGAACATATTTTCTATATAAAAATGTTACCAATTTTGAAAAAAATTTACGTTATTTATGTGCATATTTATTTTTTCATTGAATTAACAAATTACAAATGATTTGTAGATGAAATTATGCTGCGATCTTAAATAATAAAATGTTTTTTAAAGTTGGAGCTTTTACACTAAGGTGACCAGTTGCACAGTTCCTCTACTTGTTAACGATAATAATCCGAAATTAAGTTAAAAAAATCAATAATTACACTGTTAGACACCAAAAACCTCCCAGTGAAATATCTAAAAGATCCTTTTAGATTTTAGTCTCCTGTATTCAAATCTGCCATCCAAATTTTTGTACCTACCACGTTCTGTTTTCAAATCTTCAAATTAAAATTCGAATCTTCGAATTTTAAATGAATATTTCGAACTACAAATGAAATCTTCGAATTAAAAGAAGAATCTTTGAATTACAATTGATCTTTTTCGAATTACATCTGTAAATAGTGTAGATGCGAGACCAGTGTTGGTAAATATGGGTTCTCAAATATGCCAAAAATAGCCAATTTTAGGCTATATGTATCTTGAAAACCTGAGCTGACCAAACAAAATGGTTGCCACATTTGAAATCTGCTGCCAGATCCTCAGAAAAAAATCAATATTTAAAAAAAAAGCAATTTTTTAAATTTTTTAAGAGCTGGTAACTTATCACAAAATAATGAATGATAAGTGATAATCTATGTATAAAAAAGTCAAAATTAATCAATAATTAAGCATTAATAACACAGCCCCACAAAAGAAAAAAGGTTGTGGCGCAGAAACCTTAAACTCGAATCAGCATAAAAAACGGGTTTCTCTGTCTGAAGTTTCCCCAAAGTGACCATTCCAGATTTCTTTAAAATTTATACACAAGATAATGAACAAATCCAAATCGAATCTTTATTTATTTTGACCTTCTGAACTCGATTCCGCTCAGACAGGTCGATCTTAATTTTTTTCTCTATCTTGTGTATAAATTTTAAAGAAATCAGGTAGTTTCACTTTGCGGACTTTTCTTTAAAGAACATTCTTTCTCAGATCATCGCTACACTGAGTTTTTACTCGAGGAGCGTGACCCGGTTGAGACAGTCTCTAGAATCTGAAGAGAACAAACTGGGTGAGATGTAGGGAGATTTTTTCTGTGCTTTTGGATGAAGTGCCCTTATCTCAACCGCATGGTTTGGCTGAAATTGACTGTCTGGTCGGCCATATAACAAATGTTTTACAAAGCCTAGGGCATAAAATCCCTCTTAGTGGTCCATTGAGTTTCAGACGAGTAGAGATTCCTGCAGTAAGCTCTTTAATAAGGGTAAATCTTTAAGAGCGGACGAGGACTGATCTGCAAATAGTCTGCAACTTAAAAGTTTTAAGAATATAATCACAATTGCCAAATGTGATTCATAGAAGACGTTTCTGAGGCATCCAGGCTGCGTAAGGTTCTTGCTTTTTCTCCTTGCATTCTGGGATACCTGAAGGATCCTAATGAGTTGCGATTTACCTCCAGTTGAGAGCCGCTGGATATCCTATTAAACACGCATTTTCCGGTCAATTCCATGATGCGGTTTCAAGGGTTGTAACGTTCTGACGACCCGGTATATGAAATTGCTTCGGAAATAATAAATATGCCAACCTTAATCTAAGGGATTTAAAAGCTTCATGTCCTATGAATCTCCTAGACCTGATAATATAATTCCGGCTGAGATGAAGAAAGTGTCGGACTATATATCCTCTAGGCTGTATAGTCTGTACACAGTACTTATGCATTAACTGGTGGTAAATGCATTAACTGGTGGTAAAGTGGAGAGAGACCAGAGTCGCCTTTATCCCGAAGGCTGGTAAAAATTCTCACACAGCTCAGAAGGATTTCAGACCAATTAGTCTCTCTATTTTTTTGTTAGAGACAATAGAACGAGTGATAGACTCATATTTTCGTAGAGTGATTGACCCGAGGTTGTTTTCGACTAGGCAATATGCATACAGCAAAGGTAGATAAACGGAAACAGCTCTTCATGGTGGCTCGTTGGTGCCATCAAGAGATGGCTTTCGATAAATGTATGGTGGCCTTTATTGATAAAGAGAGGGGACCTTTAAAAATGTCATCCCAGACTCGATAATTGTGGCATTGTCTGGTCTGGAAGTGAAGCGCGGGATCGTTTTAATGCCGGAAAATTTACTGGCCAATAGACGTATTACGTCAGAATTGAAGAGTCTGTCATATCTCGATATGTCAATAGGGGCACACCACAGCGAGCAGTTTTTTCGCTGCATCTTTGGAACCTAGCACTGAATTCAATGCTGCTCTCTCTAGAATCGTCATGTTGTGGCGTATACAGATGGTGTCGCGATAGCGGTGAAGGGAAAGCACCTGCCAATATTGAGGCACATTCTTCAGGGTTCTCTGAAAGAACTGTCTAAATGGGCAAGAGACTGTGGTCTGGGAGTTAGTCCAGGTAAAACAGAGCTTGCCTTGTTTACAAGGAAAATTAAGATTGCTGCTTTTAATCCTATTTCTCTGGACTGCACTTAAATCGCCGTCTCAGATGGAGCCATTTATGTTGGAATATTTCTTGATACGGAGTTGAATTTCAGACGCAATATTGAGGTACGGGTGAGAAAAGCAACGATTGCTTTATATCCCTGTAAAAGAGCAATTATGAAACGATTGGGCTTAGATATAAAGTCGTTCATTGCATTTATACAGCAATGGTGCATCTAATTCCGCTGTATGTAATCATTGTCTAGTGGCCTGCTAATGAGACAAAAGGGAACTTTGTTTTTATTACGAAGGTACAGAGAATGGCGTCGATGTGCATGACTGGTGCTCTTCGTACTACACTTACGGCTGCATTAGAAATTCTCCTTCACCTGATACCATTGAAAATATTGGGTAGGCAGTATGCGGCTACGTCGGCAATTCGACTGAACTTTATCACTATAGAGAGATGGATCGAAGCTACACGAACAAGTGGGATTTGGAATCTATATGGAAGTGCTTTGGTTGAGCCTAGCTTACAGGTTGCCAGATCATTGCAGTGCTCACAGGCAGAGTTGCTAGCAATAAAGGAGGTGGCTGACTGGTTAAGTTGAAATGTCTTGTCTACAACTGCAGTCAAGATCTATTCTGACAGTCAAACCGCGGTCAAGTCCCTGAAGTCAATGTTTTTGAAAACAAGATCTGTCTTTTTCTTCCGCACGTCTTTAAATGAGATTGCCAAGCAGTTTGACATACGACTCATATGGGGTCCCAGGGCACAGAGACATACCAAGGAATTTAAAAGCCGATGAGCTTGCCAGACTGGGAACTACCTTACATGTTCCAACAAAATTGAAATGTGTTGGTATGCCTCTGGAAACTTGCAAGAAAAATCTACGGCTTTGCTCCGCGGCGGAGACTAATTAGAGATGAGCACATGAATGGACGTGTGAGACTACACGACAGATTTGGCTGTCTCTTAATCAGAAACACACATGTAAGTTGATATCGCTTCCAAGAGGAGATATTTCGACGTTGGTTGCTGTTATTACCGGACACTGTCTTATTGGCAGTGGCGGGTACAGCTTTTGGGTTTGGGGGGGGAAATTTTTTTTTTTTTACTTCGAAAAAAAAATCATAAATTCACTTTGGACGAGCAAAAACAGGGATTCGTTTTTTTTGCAATGGAAACCTATAAAATCATCCAATTCATTAGTTTGTGCTGAAGGAGGGTTGTTTTTCATGATCATAAGTAGATCGTTTAGATATTTTTTTTTTAATTTGTCTAAAAAGAAAATTGTACGTTTTCTTCTACATAGAAAAAGTCTCAGATTCTAACACATTTGACGTATAAAAAGTCAAATCTAAAGCTTCTTCTTTACAAAAAATGCCCCAAAATCTGAGACTTTTTTCGTATAGAAAAATTTTCAGATTCTAAGAACTTTTTTCCACAAAAAAATCTAAGATTCTGAAACCTTTTATAGAAAGTATCTCATATTTTAAAGCATTTTTAATAAATTTTTCTTATAGAAATGGTCTCAGGTTAGTATGTTTGTTTCGCACTGAAAAAATTTATATTCTGAGACCTTTTTTTCATTAGAAAAAGTTTCAGATTTTGAGAACTTTTTTATAAAGAAAGAGTTTCAAATTCTCAGACATTTTTCCTATAGAAAAAGTCTCAGATTCTTAGACCTTTTTCTTTTTAGAAAAAGTCCCAGATTCTGAGACCTTATTCCTAAAAAAAGTCTCAGATTCTCAGACCTTTTTCCCATAGAAACATTTTAGGTTCTGAGAGCTTTTTCTTATATAGAAGTGATAGATTTTTCCATTATAAAAAGTCTCAGATTTTCCGACCTTTTTACTTAAAAAAAAGTATCGATTCTGAAAAATTTTCCAATAGAAAAAGTCTCAGATTCTATGACCCTATTCCTATAGAAAAAGTCTGAGATTGTGAGACTCTTGCCAAAAGAAAAGGTCCCACATTCTGAGACGATTTTCCTATAGAAAAAGTCTTAGATTCTGAGACCTTTTCTTAGGTACTTAGGTCTAAGTATAGGCCTAAGATTCTGGCACTTTTCTAAAAAAAAATCTCGCAGATTTTGAGAACTTTTTCCTATAGAAAAGTCATAGATTTTGAGACCGGTTTCCTATAGAAAAAGTCTCAGATTCTGAGACATTTTCCCTATAGAAAAAGTCTAAAATTCTGAGACCTTATTCCTATAGAAAAAGTGTTAGATTATAAGACCTTTTTCCAGTAGAAAAAGTGTCAGATTCTGTGACCTTCTTCCAATTGAGAAAGTTTAAACTTCTGAGACTTATTTTTCAACAATAAAAAGTCTCAGACATTGACACATTTTTCTTTTTAAGAAACAATAAGATTCTAAGACCTTTTTCCTTAGAATAAGTCTGAAATTAAGAGATTCTGAAACTTTTTTCCCATAGAAAAAGCCTCAGATTCATATACCATTTCCATTTCGAAAAAGTCTCAGATTCTGCGACCTTTTTCCTATAAATAAGTATAAAATTTTGAGACCCATAGAAAAAGACTCAGATTCTTGTTCCTTTAGAATAAGTCTCAAATTCTGAGACTTTTACATTTTGTTAATTCTTCTACAAAAATCCGAAAATGAAAATTTTTGAGGATGTGAAAAATTTTAGAGTTTTCTGCATCTTTTCTATAAAAAAAGTCTCAGAATTTGAGACCTTTTTAATATAGAATAAGTCTCAGATTCTAAGACCTTTTTCCTATAGAATACGTATCGAATTCCGACATATTTTTTGTACAGAAAAGTCTCAGATTTTTCACAAAGAAAAATTTTTTTCCTCAAACATTTTCTTTTAGGGATTTTTGTAGAAAAATTCTCAAAATATAAGTACTATTAAGAGATACCAAAATTCATAATAAGATTGACAGATATTTTTTCACAGAAAATTTTCAGATTGAGTCACATTTTTTCCTTTAAAAATTTTCCCTATAAGAACTTTCAGATATTTTCTAAGAAAAATTTTCGGATTTCAAGATAATTTTCATTCGGAAATTTTTTCGAAAATTTCCTTCTTCCTTCTTTCTTTTTTTCTCCTTTTTCTTTCTTTTTTCCTCTTTTTTTCCTCTTTTTTTTTTTCTTTTTTAAAATTTGGTCTGGGGGGGGAAATTTCCCCTTTTTCCCCCCCCCCCCTTGTACCCGCGCATGCTTATTGGAAAGCATGATGAGTTGTTGTATGTGCCGTCAAATGATGCTTACCTTAGTTGAATGAAGAGGTGGAAGCTATCGAGCACTTTATCGGCCATTGCCCGTCGTTTTCTGGGTAGAGACTTGCTTTACTGGAATCTAGGGAGCTGCACGATCTTTCTAATTTGTCGGATGTCCAAATTTAAAATCTTAGAAGTTTTATAAGGAGATCAAATGGATTTAACGGCAGGGACTAGTAGAAGAACCTATTACAGTCCCGTGGAATCATAACAGACCTCAGTAAGGTGTCAGCAGCCAATTACAACTTAGCCCCTTTGGGGGCCTTCCTTTTAAGATTACAGGAAAACCCTACGATAGATTATTTTTTTAATAGCACATTCGAGTTTAGGGGGTCGAAATACAATAAAAAATGTTGGTCTGGTTTCGGGGTCAGAACCTGATTTTTTTTGTGGGGCTGTGTAATTGATAAGCTTTTCATAAGTTACCAGCCCTAATTATCTTTATTTCCTTTTGAACTTCTTCAATCTGGCCAGCTTAACAACTAAATATTTTTAATGATTAAAACAAATGTATGCAATGTATTTATGTATGAATGATATGAATGCATTTTTTTAACAAAATGATAATGAATAACTTTTTTTAATTTAATAAGTCTCTATATGAAGATGATGATCATCATTAACATTAGTGGCAGTTAATGTATCCGTTGGCTTAACATCACCATCATAAATTTCAAACTGGTTAAATAAATCATCGAATTCATTGAAAAGCTGTAAAAATAACAAATTTACTAAATTCAAAATAACATAACGATATTGTCGGACGATTAACCGAAACAAATCTTCAAATCTGGTGAAAATCATTTAAAACTTACATGTGTTGAACTTGTACTGTAATTAGGTAAATAGCGCTTATTGCCATAGTGTGTTGAAGTCTTGGC